>CM035841.1:289052430-290281805 GCA_020510985.1 Pholidichthys leucotaenia
CCTATTGTATAGAGGTCTGGGGTAACAATTATAAAAGTACACTTAATTCATTGCTAATATTACAAAAAAGGGCAGTCCGTGTTATACACAAAGTCGGGTATCTTGAACATACTAATTTATTGTTTTTACATTCAAAGTTATTGAAATTATGGGATCTGGTTGATTATTATACAGCACAGTTAATGTTTAAAGTCAGTAAAAACTTTGCCACACAATATACAAAATCTTTTCAGTGAGAGAGAAAGGAAATACAATTTACAGGAGAATACAAAATTTAAAATGCACCTAGTAAGATCTACTAGGAAGGGTTTTTGTGTGTCTGTGTGTGGGGTAAAATTGTGGAATGGGTTGGGGAGAAACACAGGCAATGTCCAAACATCCATATATTTAAATCAACATATAAAGAAATGATTTTTGAACAATATAAAACTAAAGGACAGTAACATTGCAATGTGTCTTCAATGAAGAAAGGTTGTTATTGTTGAATATACTGTATATGCTGAGTACTATTATTTTTGATATCATTATTACTAGAATATTACAACGGTATTATAGTATTATGATTGTTGTTTAGGATGGAATTATTTGAAGTATTATATAGGCCAGGTGGTATTATTATTATTATTATTATTGTTATTGTTGTTACTGTATCTTTCAGATACAAATCACAAAATGCAATCAGTTCTTTTAAAGAAGACTTGCTGAAGCAAGACTGGACAAAAGTCTATGTATCAGATGTAAATGAAGCCTATGACACATTTACACTACCGTTCAAAAGTTTGGGGTCACTTAGAAATTTCCTTATTTTTGAAAGAAAAGCACTTTTTCTCAATGAAGATAACTTTAAACTAATCAGAAATACACTTTGTATATTGCTAATGTGTTAAATGACTATTCTAGCTGCAAATGTCTGGTTTTTGGTGCAATATCTACATAGGTGTATAGAGGCCCATTTCCAGCAACTATCACTCCAGTGTTCTAATGGTACAATGTGTTTGCTCATTGCTCAGAAGGCTAATGGATGATTAGAAAACCCTTGTGCAATCATGTTAGGTCTGCAATGCTGTAATTGCTGCAAATGCAGGATTCTTTGACGAAAGCAAAGTTTGAAGGAAAAAAATTATTATTTCAAATACAAATCATTATTTCTAACCTTGTCAATGTCTTGACTATATTTTCTATTCATTTTACAACTCATGGTGGTAAATAAGTGTGACTTTTCATGGAAAACACAAAATAATTGTCTGGGTGACCCCAAACTTTTGAACGGTAGTGTATGAACATTGTAACCACTCTTTATGAAAAAAAATTGTCCATTAGTAAAGAAAAAGCTAAAACATAAATTTGTCGACAAGCCATGGTTAACCAAAGGATTACAAAAGGCGTGTAAAAAGAAAAAATTATTATATAAAGCTTTTCTAAAGAAAAGGACAATAGAAGCAGAGCAGCGGTATAAAACATACAAAAATAAGTTAACATATAAAACGAGATGTAGTAAAAGAGACTACTACAGTAAAGAACCGGAGAAAAATAGAGACAATATTAAAAATACATGGACAATACTTAACAATATTCTTGGAAATAAAAACAGAAATACAAGCTACCCAACCAATCTTTCAAAAAAAAAATAAAATAAAACGACTCAGAGTGTGAATGCAGTCTCACCTGCAGATGAATTTAATAACTTTTTTGTTAACATTGGTCCTAATTTGGCTCGAGAAATACCCATCACGGAACCTACAGGTGATACAATAAGCAAAAACATTGCTATAAAAGACTCCATTTTCATAAAGAACACAAACGAGACAGAGGTCATTGAAATTGTTAAATTGTTTAAAAGTAAAACATCTACGGACTGTGATGGTATTGGCATGCTCTTAGTCAAAACTACTATTGAATTCTTAGTGAAACCACTGACGTATATTTGTAAACTGTCTCTCCAAACAGGTATATTTCCCAATGCAATGAAAATAGCTAAAGTAATTCCAATATACAAGACAGAGGGGAATTTTCAAACTATAGACCAATTTCACGATTGCTGCAATTTTCCAAGATACTTGAAAAAATATTTTGTGAGAGAACTGACAACTTCATAAAGAAGAATAATTTATTGTGTGAGCAGCAATATGGGTTCAGACACAAGAGGACAACTGCATTTGCTCTAATGGAATTTATAGAAAAAATATCAACTGCCATTGAAAATAAAGAGTTTTCAGTTGGGGTATTCCTGGATCTTAAAAAAGCATTTGATACAGTGGATCATAATTTATTATTAAAGAAACTACAAAATTGTGGTATTAGGGGGGGTAGCACTATCCTGGTTATGTAGTTACTTAAAGAATAGATATCAGTATGTATGTGTTGGTAACAAAAACTCACAGTTACTGAAGGTTACTTGTGGAGTCCCACAGGGTTCAGTTTTGGGGCCACTGTTATTCAATATGTATATAAATGATATATGTAAAGTTTTGGAAAAAATGGATTTAATATTGTTTGCCGATGACACTAATTTATTATGCAGTGGAAGTAATTTGGAACAACTGTTGGAATACACTCAGAAAGGAATTAGGAAAGCTTAAACTGTGGTTTGATTCAAACAAATTAACGCTCAATTTAAGTAAGACAAAATTCATAGTTTTTAACAACCATCACAACAACTTAGTATCTAAAGTCAGTGTAAATGGTGTAGAGATTGAAAGTGTATCCGAAACTAAATTTCTTGGAGTAATAATTGATAATAGACTGTGTTGGAAGTCACATATTAATTATATTAAAGGTAAAATATCTAAATCAATTGCAATACTACACAGAGAGAAATATTTGCTAAATCAACCCACAATATATACTTTGTATCATTCATTAATACTCCCATACATGACATATTGTACTGAAGTATGGGGAAATACATATAAAACAAACATATATCCAGTCTTTACGCTTCAGAAGAGAGCTATTAGAATAATAAAGCTGCTTACAGGGAACCAACAAACCCACTTTTTCTTAAATTAAAAGCTCTCAAGTTGAAAGATCTGGTTGACTTTAAAACTGCAGTAGTAATGTTTAAAGTGAAGAATCTATCACTGCCCGCAAATATCCAAAAGTTGTTCCAAATAAGGGAGAAACAATATAATTTCAGAGGAACATGTATATTTCAAAAACCTTCAGTGAGAACTGTCACCAAGCAACACTGTTTCAGTGCAAGAAGTCAGATTGCGGAACACTTTTGGACCTGAATTAAAATCATGTACAAAGCCTTGGACAATTTAAACAAAAACTAAAGGAAGAAATACTCCAAACATATATACAAGATGACATGTAAAATCACATAAGGATTGTCATATCCAGTCTGTGTTGTGTTGTTGCTTAGTTTTTTTTGTCACATTTTGTCTTAGCTTTGTTCTGAATTGTAATCCGTCTTGTTTTGTTTTCTTTTGAATTCTTGGATGGAATATGGGTGGGCAATATAAGCTGCGGCTTCAGCCATCACCCATTTCAGATAACTTATGTTGAACTGTATAATCAGAGGAGTTATTGTTTGATTTGACCTTGTTGGATTTCCCCCCCACCTCCTTTGTTATATTGTTCTGTTTCTTTTTTAATTTTTACTTTTAATCTATCCGAAATAAATAAAGATTCATTCATTCATTCATTCATTCATTCATTCATATGGCTACCTATTATTATGGTTATTATTATTATATAGTTACTTATTGTGCCTAGGTATTGTAAGCCGTGTGGGGGTATATGGTGGTATATATGGTGATTATGATGATGGTAAAATTGTCTATAATTATATTAAACATACCAGAAGTATTTATTTATTATTATAACAATTATTATTAGATGTTGGTATTATTGTCATAATAAACTATCATTGATGTAACATTTCTATTGCATAATTTAATTACAAGATGTATTATATATTATGGTATTGTATAATGAATGTAATTGTGGGATGGATAATGACTGGAATGATATTATAATCTATTGGGTACGGAGAAGGGGTGGGACTATATAAGCGTTGGCTTCTTCCCTCTCCTTTTGAACAAGGCATTTTTTAATTTTATTTTTTGGGTTTTGATTCCTGTTTTAAAATTTTCTTTTGTCTTGATGTTCAAATAAAACCAATCAATCATTCAATCAATCCTGTCTCGGAGGTCTACAGACAATTCCTTTGACTTCATGCTTGGTGTGTGCTCTGACATGCACTGTCAACTGTGGGACCTTATATAGACAGGTGTGTGCCTTCCCAAATCATGTCCAATCAACTGAAGTTACCACAGGTGGACTCCAATTAAGCTGTAGAAACATCTCAAGGATGATCAGTGGAAACAGGATGCACCTGAGCTTAATTTTGAGCTTCATGACAAAGGCTGAGAATACTTATGTACATGTGATTTCTTAGTTTTTTATTTTTAATAAATTTGCAAAAATCTCAATTTTTTTCACATTGTCATTATGGGGTATTGTGTGTAGAAGTTTGAGGAAAAAATGAATTTATTCCATTTTGGAATAAGGCTGTAACATAACAAAATGTGGAAAAAGTGAAGCGCTGTGAATACTTTCCGGATACACTGTACAGTGACGGTTAAAACAGGCACAAGCCATCTCTTGGTGAGTAGACAAACATTTCAATAATAAATTGTTCAACAAATATGAGATGGTAGACTATTCCAATCAGAGGGGGCTTTAAACATAAAAGCTCTTTTGCCAATGAAACCTTTTAAAGTCATTCATATTTCTAGTAAGATATATCTCTTATTTAAATTATAAAAAAAAACTCAAAGTGAAAATGTAATTTGAAGAAACAGTCTTTGCTCCTGGTGGGGCAGACCACCTCCTGTGTATGGCAGCTCCGCCACCATCAGTGTGTGAATGGGTGGATAGCAGAATCTGTAAAGCCCTTTGGTCATTTGGAGATGAGAAAAAGCTGTATATAAGTGGACACCATTTACTATTTTATTTTGTTAAAATTTAAATCAACATGTTTAGCTGGTGGCTGTCCATTATCTTTTTGCTCTGTGGAGTTACTTTTACAGGATAATGATAATTATGAACACAGACACTTTTGTGAGTACACCCCTCACATTTTTTGTCAATTTAAGACAAGACAGAAAGATCCAGACAGGTCCAGGAGTGTATCAAGAATGTCTGAGCAGCTGGAGTTACCTGTAGAACAGAACAGACAATGTTAACACAATGTAGTTACCTTTAGAATGAACACTTATGCAGTAAAGATATAGTTGCCCCAAATTAAGCATCCCACCCAATTTTGTCTCCTTTAACCCTCAAGCGACCGAGTGGGGTCATTTACGACCCCAGCCATATAATTTAATGTGCCGTCTCTTTATTTTTTTTCCAAATTTTCTTTCCTAGCATGAATTTGTCAGTCTACTAATCCTACACACTTTCATAGTTTTTTGCAGGGATCAACCAATTGGTGTGGCGTAGACATCGCAAACTCTTGTGGGGTCATTTATGACTCCGAAGAGAAGCACTGGTTTTTAAACATTGGTTTTATAAATTTTATTCAAATGTTCCACTTCTAATAGTTAGTTAGTTAATCCCTTCACACCTGAAGGTGTATATGGGCAGCGCCTATCTCCGTTTCTCTGACCCTAGGCCACACAGCTACTGTAAGTAGTGAAAGCTACAGCGGGGGGTCAGTCCTCTGGTAGCTCTGTGTGTAACTTTACTTTCCCCATTCCATTATGCGGAGCACCACGCTAGAAGGCAGAAAGCACCATTTTTATATGGTCTTTGGTATGACCCGGCCGAGATTTGAACCCCTGCCTCCCGGGTGTGGGGTGGATGCTCTACCAACTGAGCCACCACTCCGGTTTCCACTTCTAATCAGTACTTTATATTGTATTGCAGTGAACCATGGCTAACAGACCTAGGATAGCAAGATTTACATTTGTCTGTTTGTCTGGATTTGTCTGTTTGTCTGTTTGTTTGTCTGTTTGCTTGTCTGTTTGTTAGTAAGATAACAAACTGCATGGTGGCGCAGTGGTTTAGCACTGTGGCAGCACAGTTTTACCCTCGGCCGGGGGACCCCGGGGATCATGAGATCGTGGGTTCGATCCCAGCCCCCGACCAACAGTGAGCTGTGTGGAGTTTGCATGTTCTCCCCGTGTTGCACGGGTTTACTCCGGGATTTCTCCGGTTTCCTCTCGCACACCAAAAACATGTAGGTTTAGGGCGCTCGCGCACGCAGCGACCAGCAGCCAGTGGCTTGTCACCAGACTGCAAACCGAGTCTACCTACAGGTACAAATAAGTAACAAAAAAAAAAAAAAAAAAAAGATAACTCAAAAAGTTATGGACGGATTCTCATGAAATTTTCACAGATTGTCAGAAATGGGGTATCCTACAGATGATTAGATTTTGGTGGTGATCCGGATCACCGTCCACAAGAAAACCGCCATTATGCAAAATGCCATAATAGGTATCATGATCATCATCGTAACTACAATAATAGGTATCATCATCATCGTGACGATGATATGATGACTATGATGACTATGATGATGATGATGATGATGATGATGATGTTCCAAGACTGAACTGACAAGGATTGTCTAAATAAATGTAATGTTGTTCTTACAGTCTGCGTTTTGGTTATTTCTTGCAATAAAAGTATTATTAGCAAACACATTTTACATTAGATCATTATAAAATGCCTGTCTTAAATACAGGGAGTAGTTTTGGTATGATAAACCTCCAACCAGCCATTTATAATAAGGATCCCTGTACAGAGCACAATGGGGTCATAAATGACCCCACTTGGTCATTTCAGTCCGTAAAATAGCTTGGTCGCTTGAGGGTTAAAATATTTTAGATGACGAACCACATACTTCCGCGACAAACCCCCAACCAAACCGGGTTCTCCGGTCAACAAAAACAGAGGTTCCAGTCCACCTAAGAAGAGCACCACATGTGTTCCCAAGGCAATGCATCATATGCAGAAGGGAAAGTATGCAATTCAAAAATATAATCGAAAGAGGCTAAGAGAGAAACTTAAGCAATGAAAATACTACTGTCCAACAAAGAACATTGTGTGTCATTAAAGACACTGGGAAAAGCTTTTCAACTACTCCCAGAACAGTATGAGGCCTTTGAAAAATTAACTTGTGTTCTGTATGACCTCAAAGGCTCCAAGGATGTGAATTACACAAGATGCCAACTGTTTAAAGTGTCAAGAAGTCTTCCAGCAAACTGAGACTCACTATTTAAACACATTCAATGAACAAACTACCAGGCAGCCATCTATAGAAGATTCCTGCAGAGTCAGCCAGACATACGTCCACCAATGGCTCATGGTTGGAAGATTGAGGGAGACTCCTGTGAGACTGACTGGATGACTCTTCCCCCTGCACCTCTCAGCATTTTGGAGCTTGTATACTGCTCTTGTAAAAAAAACAACACTGCGAAAGGGAGATGCACGTGCAGACAGAACGAGTTTCCATACACAGACGTGTGTTATTGCTTGGACTGTGAGAACATTTCTGACTAGGCCACATAGACACACACGCTGTGTGTTCCGTATATGCTTTTGGGTGTGGTATGTTGCAATGAGTTTTCTTGTTGTGCTTCACTTGTTCTTTGTTTGTTGGTGATTATAACACTAATAAAAATGTTAAAGCTAATTTAGAAAAATGAGCTACTCCTGTCTGAAATGTTGAATATTTAATCTTTGACCTCTTAAAATCCCAATGTTCCACCCATGGAACATTTCACATTGGCTGGAAACTCGCTGGAATGCTTTAAAGCCTTTTAGTGCTATAATTATTATAGTTCGCCTGGTGCTTTTTATCTTTTTTTTTAAAATAAATATGTCATAAAATGTCCTTTGTGTAAAATATTTTACCCTGTTTTTCAGAAGTGTACATTTCAAAATCTGGCAAGTATGTGTCAGTATTACTGTATATGTTTTAAATGCTTAAAACAGTGTGCAATAACAACAACAACAAAAAAAAAACAGATATGAATTTTCACTGGTTTTCTCTTTATAAATATTTCAGATGTACATGAATAAAAGTTTTGCGAGAGCAAAAATTAAAATGAACCCCTTAAACATGTTCTCAAATATTTGTGTTTGCCCAGAACTTACAATGTCCAGTTTACAGGCTGTTTTCTGTGTCCATGTCGAGGCGTATTCTTAGTTCTGTGGTAGTCCAGGGATCAGTTCTTCTCCAGCTGTTCCTGTTCCACTGCTGGTCCTGGTGGATGGCTCTTCATCTGAAGAATCTCTAAAAATATAAATATATAGCATAAGATTAGATAAGATTTATCCAAAAGAAACTTGTGCTTCAAGAACAAATGTTCAACAGTATACAATTAAATAATAAATGTCACGATGACAAAGCAATTCGAAACAAAGCTAATAAGAAAAAAAATTGCTAGATATTGAAAAAAATAGAAATAATATAAATAAACAGATATTGAAAAAAATATTGTAACAAAACTGGGAATAAATATCCAGTGATGGTATGGCGGCACATGGGGAGAGCATAATTGTGTACCATCTTAGACAAGAACAAAGAGCAGAGGTTCCCTGGTGAGATAACAGGGAGGTGTGAAGGATGAATGAAGTGAATGCAATGTGACCTCTTGTGTGTTAGAAGCTTCTAGAGGAATGCCATGTTATTTAAGAGAAGAGTCTCTGCTGAGATATCATTCTGTCTATGCTTCTTGTGTGAGATGTGTAATAAATCGTCTGAGTCAAATCCGCCTCTTCATTTACACGCTCCACACTGGTGACCCAAGACGAATCATGGAACACGATGAAAGATCCCCGGAGCCAACCTCGACGGGAACCCCCAGCCACGCATGTGCTGTTGCGATCAAGCTACCGGATTTTTGGCAACACAACCCGCACTCCTGGTTCCACCTAATCGAGGCACAGCTCGCCCTCCGGGGGATATCGGTGGATGACACCAAGTTCCACTATGTGGTCGCAGCGCTCGACGCCCGCATGGCTCAGCACGTAGAGAGCCTGCTCGATCAGCCACCAACCGACGGCAAGTACGGCACGCTGAAGGCTGCGCTCATCCACCACGACACACTCTTGGATGGTGAGAGAGCAGAGATACTCCTGACGCGGATCGGGTTGGGAGACGGGTCGGCCATAGACCTGATGGAGAAGATGCTGAGGTTAAAGGGCACAGACGACGACCATTTTATTTTTACCCACCTCTTCCTCCAGAACCTTCCGTCAGCGGCGAGAGCGACCCTGGCCAATTCGTTGTTGCTGGCCAAGCGGGACTATCGTGCGCTAGCCCGGGAAGCAAACCGGATCATCGTCGCCACCAGGGAGTTCACGACCATTGCAGCAGCGACGGAGCTCGGCGCGATGACCGGAGGAGGCGAGGAGCCATCGACGGCAGCAGCAGAGCCACTGACGGCAGCAGCAGCGGGGGCCAAGGAACGCGGGGGAGACACGCTTTGTTTCTACCACCGCCGCTTCGCAGAGAGGGCACGCAAATGTATACCACCGTGCCAATTCAAGCGACTCGGGAAACGCAAAGACTGGGGGTCGGTAGTAGCCGCGGCCCTCGGGGAGGAGAACAAGCTGCTCTACTTGACGGACGCACGCTCGGGGAGGCATTTTCTCGTGGACACCGGCGCCCAGAAGAGTTTCATCCGGCCGACCTACGCTGACCGGCTGGCAGGATCTAGCGGCCCCGAGATTGCGGCAGCAAACGGCTCGGAGATTAAGACCTTTGGTGAGAGGACTCTACTCTTGTCTCTACACGGCCGTACATTTGAGTGGACTTTTGTCATAGCAGCATTGAATTTCCATATACTGGGGGCTGATTTTCTATGTGCACATGGTTTGTTGGTAGATGTTGCTAACAGACCCCTGGTTAATGCACTGTCCTTTGACTCTCTCCCCTGTATAGCTTGAGTGACCCGGCCAACAGCACAAGCCAACATCACAGCTATATGCGGTAAGTTCCACACACTGCTCACTCAGTTCCCAGCACTCACTGTCCCGACGTTTTCGGCAGCCGTCGCTAAACACGGGGTGGAGCATTTTATCACCACCACCGGGCCACCCGTTTTTGCAAGACCTCGGCACTTGGACGCAGCTAAACTGGCCATAGCGCGCGAGGAGTTCGCCAACCTGGAGAGGTTGGTCATCATTAGGCGCTCAAACAGCCCATGGGCTTCCCCGCTACACATGGTCCCTAAAGCTGAGGGTTCGTGGCGACCTTGCGGGGATTTCCGCAGGTTGAACAACGCCACAGCGCACGACCGCTACCCAATTCCTCACATTCAGGATTTTTCCGTTCACCTTGCAGGAGCGCGCGTTTTTTCTAAAATAGATCTGGTCCGCGGTTACCACCAAGTCCCAGTGCGCGCTGAGGACATACCCAAAACAGCGGTAATAACTCCGTTTGGTTTATTCGAGTTTTTGCGCATGCCATTTGGGCTTAAAGGGGCTGCACAGACGTTCCAACGCATGATGGATGCAGTGCTGCGCGATCTCCCTTTCGTGTTCGTCTACCTGGACGATATCTTAGTAGCCAGCGCGTCCGAAGACGAACACGAAACCCACCTCACGACGGTTTTCCGGAGGTTGGAAAAGCATAGGTTAATAATCAACCCAGCGAAATGTCAGTTCGGGGTGACGGGGATTGATTTTTTGGGGCACCGCGTCTCTCCCAAAGGAGCGATCCCGCTGCCTGACAAAGTGCACGCAGTGGCAGATTTTCCCCGGCCGCAAACGGTCAGGGTGCTACAAGAATTTTTGGGAATGGTGAACTTTTATAACCGTTTCCTTCCCCGCGCAGCACAGCTCATGCAACCACTGTACGCTGCGCTCAAAAAACAGAAACCCGCGGATAGGGTCGAATGGATCCCGGAGCGAGAGCGGGCATTCTCGGAACTCAAAGCAGCCCTGGCAAACGCCGCATTGCTGGCACATCCAGACCCAGCGGCCCGCATAGCGCTCACCACTGACGCTTCAGATGTGGCCATTGGGGCTGTCGTGGAGCAGCGCGTGGCTGGGGCTAGGCAGCCGCTCGCCTTTTTCAGCAGGACTTTGCACGACAGTGAACGTAAATACAGCACGTTCGACAGAGAGTTGCTGGCTCTCCACCTGGCCATTCGCCACTTCCAGTTCTGGCTGGAAGGGCACAGTTTCACCGCGTTCGTTGACCACAAGCCGCTAACATTCGCGATGGCCAAGGTTTCAGAACCGTGGTCGAGCCGGCAGCAGAGACAGCTGGCCGCGATCTCAGAGTTTACCACCGATATTTCAGCATGTGTCGGGCAAACTGAATGTAGTGGCAGACTGCCTCTCGCGCGCCGTGGTAGCCCCGGTCTGCGTGGGGATAGATTACGCAGCCATGGCCGCGGAGCAGGTTAGTGATGCGGACGTACGCGCGCTCCAGTCTGGACCAACAGGGTTAAGGCTGGAGAGCAGGGTGCTGCAGGATGGCATGCCCCCCCAATCTGCGATGTCTCCACGGGTCGCCCACGTCCTGTGGTCCCGGCCGCGTGGCGCTGCCGCTTGTTTGAGTTGGTTCACTCTTTGGCGCACTCAGGAGTGCGCGCATCGGTCAAAATGGTAGGAGAGAAATTTGTGTGGCCGAGCCTTCGCAAATAAGTGAAAGAGTGGGCGGCAGCCTGCGTGGCGTGCCAACGAGCCAAAGTACACAGACACACGAAGGCTCCCTTGGAGCCGTTTCACATTCCAGCTAAGAGGTTCGACCATGTCCACATGGACCTCGTGGGCCCCCTCCCGCCATCACAGGGGTACACGCACCTCCTGACAATGGTGGACCGCACCACGCGCTGGCCAGAAGCGGTTCCGCTAGCGGCAACCACGGCCGAGGAGGTGGCGCGCGCGTTTTTAACAGCATGGGTGGCGCGTTTTGGAGTCCCGTCGGACAATACGTCCGACAGAGGCCCTCAATTTGTTTCCGAACTCTGGTCAACAATGGCCCGCAGCCTGGGTGTCACAATTCACTGCACAACCGCGTACAATCCACAGGCTAATGGGTTATGCGAACGTTTTCATAGATCATTGAAAGCAGCTCTCAGGGCTTCACTGACGGATACAAATTGGGTAGACAAGCTACTGTGGGTTTTATTGGGGTTACGTTCTGCGCCTAAAGAGGATCTGGAAGCTTCCCCGGCAGAACTCGTTTTTGCGCAACCACTCCGGCTGCCCTGGGAGTTTCTGCCAGATAATTCCGCGCTGGGCAGCTCCCCGTCTCAGCTGTTGCAGCGTAGCATAGACACAAGCACGCTGCCGGGCCCTGCCCACCACAGTTTTCCGGGCGTTTTTGTGCCTAAAACTTTGAAAAACGTGGAGTTTGTGTTTGTCAGACACGACGCCCACCGCCCCCCACTGCGCCCACCCTATGATGGACCGTTCAGAGTGCTGGAAACAGGGGATAAGCATTTTTTGCTAGATTTGGGGGGTAGGAGGGAAAGGATTGGCATAGACAGACTCAAACCCGCTTTCGTGATGGCGGACGAGCAAGTGCTGTTGGCGAGGGCCCCTCGGCGTTGAAGACCCCCACGGGGAGCTCCCCAGAGAAAAGATTCCCCAGAGCACCCACACGGACAGACAAAAAGTTTTCCCCCTCAAACATCAACCCCCCAGCATGACAGCGCCGCGGAGGCGGTGAATCCTGGTTACAGCAGATATGGGAGAAGACTGAAGCCCAAGCAGCATGTGGACTGATGTTTAATGGTTCTATCACAGCATACGGACTGTTATTCTATTGTTCTATCCAAGATGCTTGGGGGGGGGGGGTATGGCAGCACATGGGGAGAGCATAATTGTGTACCATCTTAGACAAGAACAAAGAGCAGAGGTTCCCTGGTGAGATAACAGGGAGGTGTGAAGGATGAATGAAGTGAATGGAATGTCACCTTTTGTGTGTTAGAAGCTTCTAGAGGAATGCCATGTTATTTAAGAGAAGAGTCTCTGCTGAGATGTCATTCTGTCTGTGCTTCTTGTGTGAGATGTGTAATAAATCGTCTGAGTCAAATCCGCCTCTTCATTTACACGCTCCACAATACAAACTGTATCACTGTGGTTGAGATTGGGACACTTCTCCTGAGATTTCCTCTTCTTCCACGGGGCTTTTTTCTTTCTACTTGATCTCAACATTTTTTGCTGAGCTATTTACAAATTATTACTTTAAAAATCTATAAAAACAAGAATTAAAGTAAAAAAGGACGAACACTATGAAAAAAAAGATGCTGCTGTGGCGATGTAGATATAAAGGCACGGCGTCTGGAGTTTTAATGAAGTTTATTGATCAAATCATCGCCATCACGGAGCTCACCCCAGCTGCTGTATATGCATGCTGGGGATCACTCTCAGGCTCTCATGAGCAGTAGTCAGAAGCAGTCAGAAGAAGAAAAGAGGATGAGTTACAGAACATGTGCGGTATTTATACCCAGTTCAGACAATACATGAAAGGCATGTTATGATCAAAGAAACTGCATTCAGGCATGGGACATTTACATTTGAGTACAGAGCAGGAAGTCATACATAACAGCAGGATACTGGCGCCTGAACTAGACACGGAGAGGCTGCCTATTGATCTCAACACCCACATCTCATTGCTCTGCTAATTGCCCCAGCTGGGCTCTCTGTTTGTCCCTGGTTGTTGTGGGGGTTACCCCATACACTCCCCCCCCCCAGAGGGCTTAGCGGGGAGCTGAGACCTCGATAGTCCCGCTTTGGTGGCGAGCTGCGGTGAAGGTCTGTGCCGGGAAAGGGAGGAGGGTGGGGGTAGCAAGTGGCGGGGGATGTCCGTGGCTGTGGGAAGAAAAATTAGTCTCTGATTCCTCTCACGATTCAGTCCGGCAATGAAGAAAAACAGGAGCTGAAGCTGTGTGAGGGACTTGGCGTGTTGGCTTCAGGTGCGTTCGCGGACCTAAAGCCCTCGGGGACAGCTGACGGCTGGATCCCCGTTGCGCGCCGTGGCTGAGACCATAAGAAAATCCTGTGCGCCAGCTGCGTGCATGCCTCAGGTGAACGAGCAACCCTGAAGGGCCAGTGTGCAGCGGTGGAGGAGGGTGGGGGTCTGCAGAGCCAGCTTGTCTCTGGTGCGCGGCACACGCTGCGGCTGCGTACCTTCCAGCTGCGCTGTTCAGATGCGAGGCTTCTGTGCATGGCCGGTCCGCTGTCGCGAGGCGAATCAGGGTCAGGGGGCTTGATGGAGATCTGCGCAGTTGGCGCCGATGGTCTCCCCCGTTCGGGCTGTTGGTTGTCGCTCGTGCCAGGTCATGGTGCGTTGGGTGTGCAGATCTCAGGCGTGGATCGCACAATGACGCTTTCTGCAGCTTTCCCAGTCATGGATGATCTCCGAGGGAGTTCGCCTTATTTCGGTTCTGCGTCGAGGTCTCTCGTGTGGCAGAAGGTAGGGCAGTGCTCTCGCGTCAGGCTGCTGCGTTCGCTTGTCGTCGGAGATGCCAACGGAGCTGCATTCGTTGTCAGCGTGTTCTTTTCAGCGTCGGGTCACCAGTGTGGCGATGTAGATATAAAGGCACGGCGTCTGGAGTTTTAATGAAGTTTATTGATCAAATCATCGCCATCACGGAGCTCACCCCAGCTGCTGTATATGCATGCTGGGGATCACTCTCAGGCTCTCATGAGCAGTAGTCAGAAGCAGTCAGAAGAAGAAAAGAGGATGAGTTACAGAACGTGCGGTATTTATACCCAGTTCAGACAATACATGAAAGGCATGTTATGATCAAAGAAACTGCATTCAGGCATGGGACATTTACATTTGAGTACAGAGCAGGAAGTCATACATAACAGCAGGATACTGGTGCCTGAACTAGACACGGAGAGGCTGCCTATTGATCTCAACACCCACATCTCATTGCTCTGCTAATTGCCCCAGCTGGGCTCTCTGTTTGTCCGTGGCTGTTGTGGGGGTTACCCCATACTGCTCCGAAAACACAACAAAACACGTAACAAAAACAATAAACACTCAAAAACTCTCACAAGCAACACTAAAACTACTATTTACAATATTAAACTATTATTTATTGGTGCTGGTCTGATGCTGTTGAATGCCATTTTTTTTTCAGCAGGGCTTCTTTAACACCAGGACAACGTGAAGGACGTGCAACTTTATTTAACGATATGCTACACAAGACGAGGGACAGTGGGGAGCAGCACTTGGTTGCAATATTAACTATAGAGATCTGTAACACGAAAAGTAAATATAGGGGCATAAATATAACGTTATCGTGCTGAAAATTAGGCTGAAATTGCAGCCTCATCAGCCCATCTTTCCTTTACAGTTACTTCCGACAATGACGCAGCTCATTGGTTGAACTCATGTCAAGTGATCATGGAGAGCTGTTTTGATTGGGTAAGCATATGGAAGTCCTTAATGATCGCCTCAGAGCCGCCTTATCAGGTTTCATAACTAAAGTTTAATCTTCATAAAAAATATGCACATACTTAACCTGCCAACAAACAGATTCATGTTTTGAAAAATATGAGTTAGCCTGTCTGTAAAACAGCTACTCTCTAGATGGGGATTGATCATCTCAAAAACTAAAGCAGATAGAGACACTCAGCCCATCACCTAAATCTAAAATAGTTTTACTAAGAAGCAAAGAGGTTAAATCAGGCCAGAATGGCAGGCTGCAGGTCTACACTTAAATTTTCATTGATTTAAACTAACAGCTAATTTATATCTGTAAGTGACAGCCATGGGTAATTTTCTCATTTTCAGATATTTTTTATGGGTGGTTTTTATTTATTTATTTATTTGCTATTCTCCTCTGGCTCAGGAAATATTTAACTTACTGATGTTTACTTTTTATTCATATATGATTTAGAAGAAAAACCTGAAATTTATGAGAATGAAGTCTCAAGTGCACATTACAAAACTATTTTATCACACTGCAAAATTATGAGGGAAAATGGTACATGTAAAAAAACAGAGATGTCCTTTTTATATGATTATCTAAACTGTGGAATTTAAAGTAAATTTATATTGCGATTTATATCGTTATCGTGATATAAGATGACATATCATGATATGAATTTTTTTCCATATTGCACAGCCCTAGACATAACCTTAAAAAGGCGGTTCATGCTTGAAAACCCTCCAGTGTGGCTGAATTCCAACAATTCTGCAAAGATGAGTGGGCCAAAATTCCTCCACAGCGCTGTAAAAGACTCATTGCCAGTTATCGCAAACACTTGATTGCAGTTGTTGCTGCTAAGGGTGGCCCAACCAGTTATTAGGTTTAGGGGGCAATCATTTTTCACACAGGGCCACGCAGGTTGGATTTTTTTTCCTCTTAATAATAAACACTTTCATTTAAAAACTGCATTTTGTGTTTACACAAAATGCAGTACAAAATGTAGCACAAACATACAAAAAAAAAAGAGAAATCAGGAAGGGGGCAAACACTTTTTCACACCGCTGTCTATCCCTCTAGCATTTAATGGCATGCAGCAGTTATGCCAAACATAACACACTTTTCACATTTGCTCTATAAAGCTGTTTCTAACTGCAATTGTGTACTAAGAATGGTTACAAGACCATATGTTAAGGTAAGGTTGTGATGTGCTCTACAGAGACAAGCAAGCACAGACTCGTGCGAGGTCATGACTAGTAGGTACAGAATCACAGGCAAATGGGAAGCTGTGTGTGCAGCAGCCCCAAGTAAATCAATATGTTTGCTTTACTGAACAAGAAAGTGCATCTCTGGGGTAAATCAATGCATTTCTCCCTGCTATTATTTAAAGAGAGAATTGAGGAGCCACTGTAAACCCCCACATTTTCTTCCTTTCAGTGTTTGAGAAATTAATCAACGACAAGAATCTCATTCCTGGTAACTCTCGGCAAAGCTGAGAAACCTGATGTAATAATGAGCAGAAAAGACATGCAGGTCACACACACGCACACACACACACACACACACACACGCACACACACACACACACACACACACACACACACACACACACACGAGAGAGAGAGAAATCAAGAGTGTAAAGTTAGATATTTCTGCTCTCTCTGAGCTCTTACATTCTCCCTTTGCCACATAAACCAGAGATTTATCCACCCTGAAGTAAATCCCTTTCTGCTTTAGCTGTCTGAGAACTTACATTACAGTAAGACAATTGGATGACACTGTGACAGAGCTACAAATCAAATAAAACCACAGCAGGCCATGGCCAGACAAGAAGAGCTGCATGAATATTCCTGTTCTTGTTGTGCTTTAATATTTCATCACTGTATGCCGTTTTCAAAGGGAGAACTAATTTCTGACATTAATTACTAATTTCACTGACTGCATTAGCACTGATAAGCGTGACGATGATTAGATTAGTGAAGCTACATTAGGCTTAAAGACCCACAGCCTGATTGTGTGCATTCTCAAATGAGGGACATCGACACAGAAGATACTTTTTATCTAAACTCTCTTGATCAAAATGTGTCTTTTAATTATTAATGATTATAGGTTTCATAAAGTGACATCGAGTTTATGCTAAAAATTTATGTGGAAATTTGTTCAAGTTAAAATTTAATAAGAACATACACACATATTACACTATATGTACGGTGGGGAAAATAGCATTGAACATGTCAACATTTTTCCTCATTAAACATATTTCTGATAGAGCCATTGACCTGAGATTTTCTCCAGATATCAATAACAACCCAAGTAACCATACATACAAAGAAATCAAGGAAACTGTTCACAAAACAAGTTATATTTAATAAAGGGGAATGACACAGGGAATACGTATTGAACACACTTGGTGAAATTCATTTAATACTAAAATAAAGCTGTATAAAATAATTTAATACAGCTTCCAGATGCCTCCTGCATGGAGAAACTGGGCGCAGGCATTGCTCAGGAGTGATTTTAGCCCATTCTTCCACATAAACTGTCTTCAAATCTTAAAGGTTCATGGGTGTCTTCTGTGAACTCTGATCTTCAGTTTGTTCCATAGATTTTCAATTGGATTCAGGTCAGGTGACTGACTGGGCCATTCTAGAAGCTTTATTTTCCTTCTCTGGAGCCAGTTGAGAGTTTCCTTGACTGTGTGTTTGGGATCGTTGTCTTGCTGAAATGTCCACCCTCGTTTCATCTTCAGCATCTTGGCAGATGGCAATAGGTTCTTATCAAGGATGTCTCTGCACCGCTGTCCATTCATCTTTCCTTCAATTATATGAAGTCTGCCTGTATCATGTGCTGTACCCCTCCCCCACACCATGATGCTTCCACCTCCAAACTTCATTGATGGTATGATGTTTTTGGGCTGATGTGCAGTGCTATTTCTTCTCCAAACATGCTGTGTGTTGTATCACCCAAAAAGTTCAATTTTGGTCTCATCTGACCAGACTATATTCTCCCACTATTTTTACTGGCTTGCCCAAATGTTGTGCAACAAACTTTAAACGAGCTTCAACATGTTTTTTCTTCACCAATGGAGTCTTGTGAGGTGAGCAGGCACAGAGCCCATGCTGGTTGAGTGCATTATTTATTGTTTCCTTTGAAACAGCAGTACCTGCTAACTCCAGGTCTTTCTGGAGCTATTCAAGAGTGGTCTTTGGCTCTTGGGTAGCTCTTCTGATAATTCTTTTGACTCCTCTGTCAGAAATCTTGAGGAGCTCCTGGTCATGGCCGGTTTATGGTAAAATGATGTTCTTTCCACAACCGAATGATGGCTCCAACAGTGCTCACTGGAACATTCAGCAGTTTAGAAATGCGTCTGTAATCAATGCCATCATTATGTTTTACAACAATAAGGTTGCGGTGGTCTAGAGAGAGCTCTTTGCTTCTACCCATCACAAATTCTTTGTGGTGTGACAATCTGATATTTACAGACCTTTTTAAAGGCTATCAGTCAGGACTTAACCAGCTGAAATTAATTTGCATTGATGGGGGATGGGGTGGCTTCCTACATTCTAATGGATTTCAGCTGATTTCTTGGCTTTCTATGCCTTTTTGCACCTCTTTTTCTTCACATGTTCAATACTTATTCCCTGTGTCATTCCACTTTATTAAATATAACTTGTTTTGCAAACACAGTTGCTTGGATTTCTTTGTATGCATGTATTACTTGGGTTGTTAGTGATATCTGGTGAAAATCTCAGGTCAGTGGCTACATCAGAAATATGTTTAATGAGAATAAAGTTGACATGTTCAATTCTTATTTTTGCTGCTGTATATCCATGTATACCGTCAACTGGGGGGAAAAAACAAAGCTATCTTCCTCAGTATACCCTTTTAAACACAGATGTAAAGTTAATATAATTATTAAAAACAAAGTCATTTGTTTGTAAAAAATGTCAAGAATCTAACCAACAGGTTAACTGAGATGTGACATAATTTGTCAAAATAAATATGCAGGATTTCATACAAAAATCTTATTCTGTAAATAGCAACAGATCCTTTCAATAATAATAAACAGCATATTCACATTTATGTCTTTAAAAATAATTTATAAACTACTATTGTATCTATATTAACAGTGCATAAAATGAAACCTTGCCAATATTAATGTCAACATATTGAGTTAGTGGGTTTATGGAAAGCATCATAATACTGTAGGATTCAGGGAAAACATACAGCGTGGAGGAAAAATAAGTTCAGGTGAGATGCGGTGAGCTGGAAGGTGGCAGGATTTTATTTTCCTCCAACATCATGAGACACACTGTAGCGCTGTGCGCTGTGTTGTGCTTTGTGTGCCCCCTGAGGCATGTATTTAAGCTCTTTTATACAGACAGAGAGAATGCGTGGTACATTAGCATATTGATATACATATCAGTCAATACATATGATTAGCATGACTATTGGTGTCTGGACATCTTCTCCTTAATCCGGGGATGTATAAACAATAGTCCATTGTTCTGGTTGTCCCCCCAGGGGTTCTCTGTCTGTATGCAATCCCTGCTGAGCGTGAATAGTATCAGTCTACATTGTATTGGGTCACCACATGGTTCCCCCCAGAACGCTCAAAAGGGGCTGTGACCCCCCCCCCCCCCGTCATTTGGGCTCTAGCTCCGGTAGAACTGTCGGAGGGCATGTCAGTCCGTGGGGGGACGGGGGAGGGGTGGAAAAAACAGTGTGCTCCGCTCCGGGTTCCAGCACGTTGAACGGCCGTGGATTGTGGGTGCACGGGCCGGTATGTTTCGTGCGTAATGGAAACAAGACGGTGATCGGCCGGCTTTAGGGAGTGAGGTACAGGAAAGGAGCTGTGGAGGAGAAGGGGGAGGAGGGTGGGAGTAAGTGAGTGCCGGCTCGGGACGTCAAAGGTATCTCGGCTGTGCAAAAATTGCGTGTGGATCCGCGATGGTGAGGGAATTTCCCGTTAAACCTGGCGATGATCTCTGACTCCTCTTGCAGCTTGATCCAGTGAGGATGTGGGGAAGACGAGCGGCCAAATTCCCCGAGGATGCATAGTGGCTGTGAAACAACTGCAGCTGTGTGAGGGTGTGAGGCAGTTTGGCTTTAGGTGCGGGAGCAGCCCTAAAGTCATCAGGGAAAGCAATCGGCTAAATTCCCCTTGTGCGCTGTGGCTGAGAAACCCATACAAAGTCCCGTGTGTGGGCTGCACGTATGCTTCAGGTGCGTGAGCAGCCCTGAAGGTGCCGAGGGTGGCGATCGGCCGTTTTTCTCCGGCATGTGCAGCGGCGGAGGACGATGTATCAGTCTGTGGAGCCGGTTCGTCTCTGTGCATGGTGCGCGCTCAGCGCAGTGACCACATAACTGGCAGTTGCACTGTCCTCGTAATCCTGCAGTGTGCATGTGAGGCTTCTGTGCGCGGGAGGTCCGCTGTCGTGAGGTTAGTCAGGTTCGGGGAGCTTGGCGGAAATCAACGCAGTCGGCGTCGATATTTTCCCCGTTCAGGCTTCTTCCTTCGTTTTGCTCATGTCGCCGTTGTTCGAGTACCCCATGACATGACCCCAGTCACCGCAGAAAGGCTGAAAGCAGCCGGCCTTCCCAATCATATCGATATACCCCCTATGGAAGGAAAATGGGCAATCCTGCTGCAGACCATGCTAGGCTACCAAGAAATAGCCAGCAAGAGTCGAGAAATTATCCAAAGGCCCACATACCAACAGTCAGGAAGGATGGGAGCAGACAACACTGGTGAAGCATAGAGACTGAATGCAAAGCAATATTGAAAGCATATGCTATGAAATGTGATATTCTGTGTAATCAGTGAAGCAAATGTATACTCATCGATTAAGAAGTACATGTAATGTGTGTAATCAGTTGGAATAATGAGTATAATCAAACTATGTGATTGTATGTATATTTTAACTGCACAAAAGAAGGTTTATGTGAGGACAGATTGTGAAATGTTGGAAAGAACCGGTTTACTAGAAATGTATGAATAATGAGGAAATGAAAGTTGATTGGAACAGCATGTTGGGGTATTTTGGTGATGGAAAGTGCTGAGATGCTAGCAAAAAGTCCCGAGATGGGCCGTGAGTCATGAGCGCCTGATCAGTCACATGGTTTATGAAAACTGACTAGCTGGAACATGTGCAGAATGAGGTAATTGTTATATAAAACTTAACTTTAAGCCAATCATAAGAGGCCAAGAAGCCTAGGGTGAGATTGGAGCAATCACAGAACTTGGGCAAAGGTATTTAAACCAAGCCCTTTTAGCCCAAAATGTTCATTTTTCGGTGGATCTTCAAGGGACAACATCCTTCCAGAGCAGCAGGCTGAAGACGAGGATCGCCAGAGGAATAGTGGACCAGTTTTCATCTCAACTCTTCAGCTTTTAACAGCTTCTACATCTGCTGCTTAAGAAAGTGTTATAATAACACTTTGTGTCAAGGACAGAAAAGGGGAAGTCAAGACCACAGCTGGCCGGGCTCCCAGCCCGGGCCAGTGATTCATCCCTACAGGGAAGCAGAGGCTGGAGAATTTCCCCGGACTGGAGACACCACTTCGGGGGCATGACTCACCGCACTTCCCCAGCCATCGGCTTCGCTGAATACGGATGGAGGAAGAGAAGAGGAGCTTCAGGAGTCAGCTGCTCAGCCTCGCCTGTCCTTGTAGTAGAGGAGCTTCAACAGGGTAGACCAGCTGTTAACCATCTTTTATTCCCCAATGTCACCATTTAGGCTTTTTAGACATTTATCCACAAATTAATTAGATGTTTTTACCATGTTTTATCATCCAAAAGGTAATCTTCTTTTTGGACTCTTTAAGATTTTTAATCAGTTTTTACTTATTGATCTGACTGTGGTGATTTTTGGGCTTTAATGGGTTTTTAAAACTTTTTGTTTTTGATCAAATGACTGATTTTACAACATTTAATTTTTGATTTAAGGTTTTTCATACAGAGTTTCTGGTTTGATTTTTAATTTTAATCATTTTGATTTTATTGACTGTTTCATGCAAGTATATCCTGTTTTGGCTGAGCTTTGCTGATTTTTAATAAATACCACAGCATTTTTAAAGACAGTATGGGAGTCTGTGGGCTCATTGAGTCAGCGTCCACTTTTCTTGGGTGATTTTCAAGAAGGTATTTTTTTCTACAAGTGGTGTTGCATTTTCAAGCTTTTAAAGGTTACTCTTTTTTGGTGTTTTAAAATAGATCCCCTATAAACCAATTTTCCTGGTTTTAAACATTTTCCCAGATTACCAAGAGCAATGTAAGACCATGAGAGGCTGTCGTTAATATCGGGGGTGTATTCCAGGTGTCTGACTGCACAGGTCACTCAGTCAGAAGTCTGGTTTACAGGAAGTGGGGATCAGCCGATAGATGTAGACAGTACACGCTGGGGTCACTTTCAACAGTCACCAAGCACACACACATGTGACAGAATTTCCTGTGAGGAAAATTCCTCTAGGAACTGCAAGCTGATGAACCTAACTTCAATCCTGAGGTACAAGGTCAAAGGGTCTTCGACACCGTTTATGGTGCGTGTTGGTCCAAGCACTGTGCGTTACGGGGACTGCGCTCCAGTGAGGATGAAGAGTTTGCAGGTGTTCTCTGGTCCTCTGGGATCCACAGTGCGGTGAGAGGGAGGAGACGGTCATTCTCCATCATCAGGTCACCAGTGTGGAGGTAAAAGATCAGGTGAAGGGTGCACCATGACACGTGCTGAGGCTTCCCGTCCGGGTCATCTCCGGGGTGTTCACCTCATGTTCCATTCTTCATCAAGGGTCACCAGTGTGGAGGAAAAATAAGTTCAGGCGAGATACGGCGAGCTGGAAGGTGGCAGGATTTTATTTTCCTCCAACATTATGAGACACACTGTAGCGCTGTGCGCTGTGTTGTGCTGTGTGTGCCCCCTGAGGCATGTATTGTAAGCTCTTTTATACAGACAGAGAGAATGCATAGTACATTAGCATATTGATATACATATCAGTTAATACATATGATTAGCATGACTATTGGCCCCCGGACGTCTTCTCCTTAATCCGGGGATGTATAAACAATAGTCCATTGTTCTGGTTGTCCCCCCAGGGGTTCTCTGACTGTATGCAATCCCTGCTGAGCGTGAATAGTATCCGTCTGCATTGTGCTGGGTCACCACAACAGCATCTTTGTGTAAGGGAAAAAAAAATAACATATAGATATGGGCAGTGCCACTTTTTTGTCAGCCTGTCCTCCAGCTTCTACACTTTCTGTCATTGTATGTTTCATAAATCGCCCTTTCAGGGCAGGACTGAGGACACCAAATGCCAAATGTGAGTTTGCAACATTTATTAACTTAAACACGAACTCTACACAAAACACTACATTTACATATAAGGAAATGATGAGTGGAACGCTGAAGGAGAACGGGGCTCATGACCGGTGGGAAAAGAGAAAAGCCCGGACGGACCCAGGCTGAAGTGCTCGGACCTGCAGGGAAAAGAGACGAAAAATAAGTGGTATGTCTGTAAATACCTTTGTAATGACGAGGCCAGCTGCACAGTTGAACTCAGCTTTATTAAGGGGTTGGCAACACAATACAGCCACCAGGCAGGGACATCGGCAAAAAGGTCATAACATGGATGCCCTCCTGGTATTTATGGGGTGGTGCAGTGGTGCAAGAGGAAGTGGCCGCCACTACACCGCACTTCACAATAAAGCATAAAATACAACATCACAATAAGATAGAGTCACACCCGTCAAGGAATGGGGCTCACGTCTGGGGAAATGGGAAAAAGAAGTAATTTCAGGGTGGAGCGCACCCGTTCACCTTTGCGGAAAAAAATACATTCACTCAGAGTTACAGCAGACAACTCTGAGGAATCTAAGAGTAGGACACGGCAATGGGAAACGTTGCCGTATCCTTAAATAGATAAGTGGGAAATGAACCATGAATGACAGGTGTGGGTCACAAGAGTGAGGAAATAATTAAACACAATCTGTGACAGATGTTGTCATGAGCTGAGCACTGGGGCATCCCGCCATGCTCAGTCTCATGACCTTTCTCCATATTTGTATATTTGTTGTATCTTGGGTTCTTGGTTCCTGTCATTTTATGCGTGGTTGGTTTTCATATATCTGATATTGCTTCTTATTCTTTTTATCCTCCTGTTTATATCATCATAGTTTTGCTACTCTCTTATTTTGTATTTGTTTGTATTTATCCCTCAGTCCTTATTTGTTGGCATTTAGTTCTTGATTATTGTACTGTTGTGTTTTCTCTCTCTCCGGGGTTGCAGCTGTCAGTGGCACTTCTGGATTTTTGCTCTGTTGTGGGTGATGCTTCTGTCAGCTGTCAGTCCCATCTTCTCCCCTCTCATTGCTCCCAGCTGATCCCAGTCTGTAATCATTGTTTCTTCCTGCCCACTCATGTGATCCACACCTGCAATCATTTGTGTTCATTTGCCTCATGATCTATTTAAAGACCTTTGCTTCTTCCATTTTTTTTTGTTGGAGCCTCAGCTAACTTGCATCAGAACTCTTTCCCTGTTCTGGTGCTTCCATTTCTGTTTTCTTGCCCACTCCATTGCCACCTCAATTTGTAAGTTTATTTTGTGCACTGTTTGGTCTTTGTGTTTCCTTAATAAATACCACAAACTACAGCTCAGCATTTGGGTCTCTGCCCCGAGGAGGAAATCGTGACAGGTGTGCAGACCACGAAACAAAGTTTGACAGCAGGACGTACACAAACACTGTCAAAATAAAAGCCCTGACCGGAAATAATAAATAGTGATACAGAGAGTAAAATAACACAACCCCAAGAGATACAAATAATACAAGATGATACACAAATATATAGACAAGACTATAATGACAAACTAAGCATACAAAACAACTCATAACTAATCACAGACAAAGAATCACCCAGAGACAACAACACAGAAGTGCTTGAAAACCCCCCAAACTAAGATAGCCATAATAAATACAAAATGAACAAATAAAGAAATACAAAAGATGACATAAAACAAAAACAACTTGGAGGGTGAGCACGGCACCCACCCAAGCTCAGGATCATGACAGTGCCCGCCCCCTCAAGAGTGGATACCAAACACCCTGATGTAACATCAAAAGGAAAAAAGGACTCAGCCACAAAGAAGACCCCCCCAACAATAAAAAGCAACCCACCCCGGGTGGGAGGAGGGGGAACCCAGACATGGAGGGACCGAACCAAACCAGAAAGCAAGAAAAATAAAGCTTGTGACCCACAACACTGTACAGCAGGAGGCAGTAGACTATCAAAGAAACAGCATAAACATTAACGCAGTTCAGGTGGTTTGCTACAGTCAAAGACCACCCAGTCATGAGTTGGAATGTGTTGGGTGGCCTCCCAGAGTCTAAGCCACCCAAGCAAAGGATGTAATCTGCCGGGTGGCCTCCCAGCATCCCTGAACCCACAGACTGCAGAACACAACATGCCCCCACCTGGAGGCGGCAACTGGAACATGTGCTCCTTGCGGGCTACAGGGGCTGAGGAATGGGTCAAGTGGACTCAGAGCGGGAGAGTGTTGATCCCTGAAGAGGACCGCTGGCCACCAGCAACCTTGGACGACAATGACAACTGACTAGTGAAGGGACCAGGAGAATGGATGGCTGACCAAGCTGGCTGACCAGCAAGAGAACCGGATGAGGGGGATGACTGCTCAGCAGAGATCTCAGGCGAAGGCTGGGAACCCACAACAACCTCAGGCGGAGAGGGAGGACCCTCAATGACCTTGGGTGGAGATGGAGGACCCTCAACAACCTCTGGCAGAGACGGAGGACCCTCAATGACCTCAGGTGATGATGGAGGACCCTCAACGACCTTGGGTGGAGACGAAGGATCTTCATCAACTTCGGGCAGAGGCAGAGGATCCACGGCAACCTCGAGTGGGGGCAGAGGACCCACATCGACCTCAGGCGGGGGTAGAGGACCCACGGTGACCTCAGGTGGAGATGGACGCTCAGAAGGAGAGGAAACAGACACCGGTTCAGAGTCACTGGCAGCAGTAGACCTCGGCAAGGAGAACTCAGGAGCAGCTGATGGCTGCAACTGGTCCTTCCCACCAAGAGCCAAACAAGATCTTTGCAATACAGTTATAGTGAAAACAAAAAGAGAACTTGCCTGAGCTATAGCTCCACCACTGTCCACGACTCTGGCAAATTAGGCTGGGATGTCTCGACTCCGGACAGCTGGCGTTCCAACCCCGGCATGGTCACCTCTGACGGGGAAGAAGAAAGAAACACCGGAACATTACTGGCAGCAGTGGAGCCCTGCGAGGAGAGCTCAGGAGCAGAGGACATCTGCAGATGATTCTCCTCACCATGAACCAGACAAAACTTCTCTAGATCTACAGGTGTTAAAACAGAACAGTGTACTTGCCTGGACTCAAGCTCCACCACAGTACAGGACTCCGGTGACACAGGCTATGACGTCTTGAATCCATTCCTCTGGGTGTCTACTCCCGACATGGCAAGCTTGGACGGGAAGAAGGAGCATGAAGGCTCCATCATCTCGGTTGAACTGAGATGATTGTCTCCTCCAAAGACCATCACACAGCGGGGGGAATGACCGACCTGGCAGATCTGTCAGATCTGCTCAACCTGGTGTACACAACTCACAAGAATGCATACAGAGCCTCCCTTTTCCCCACCTGGGTCTCTCTGATCACATCACCATCCTGTTAAGGCCAGCATACAAACCCATGGTGAAAACAGTCAGACCAACAAAAAAGCAGGTACATGTGGGCCAGAGGAAGCCTCTGATGCTCTGAAAGACTGCTTCAGCACTACAGACTGGGACACTTTCAAGCACGCAGCAACTCACAATGGACACACAAACCTAGAGGAGTACGCTAAGGTTGTTGTAACATACATAGCGAAATGCATTGATGATGTCACTCACTGCAAAACCATCACTGTGTGTGCCAACCAAAAGCCATGGATGACAGCAGAGGTCCACAGACTCTTGAGGGCCAGTGACACTGCAAGACGAACAACAGCTAGGGCCAACCTGTCCCGTGGCATCAAGGAGGCAAAATGACAGCATAGCAAGAAAATATCTGGCTACTTAAGCAACACCAGAGATGCACGTTCCATCTGGTGTGGAATACAGACCCTGACCAACTATAAACCTCCACCTCAGACCAGTTTGAGTGACACCACACTGCTTAACAACCTAAATGACTTCTTCGGCTGCTTTGAAGCACAAAACAGCACATCAGCACAGAAGACCACTCCTCCTCCAAACGAGTAGGCCATGAGTCTGGATCCGGCTAGCGTGAAGAGGACCCTCTGCAGGATCAACCCTTGCAAGGCTGCTGGTCCAGACAATATACCAGGTCATGTCCTAAAGGACTGTGCAGAGGAGCTCGAGAATGTCTTTGCTGACATCTTCAACATCTCTCTGACTCAAGCTGTTGTCCCCACATGTTTCAAAACTGCCACCATAATACCAGTCCCAAAGAAGCCCGTCCCATCCAGTTATGATTACCGGCCCATAGCACTGACCCCCATCATAATGAAGTACTTCGAGCGGCTGGTCATGGAGAACATCAAGTCCATCCTGCCTCCCTCCCACGACCCATCTCAGTTTGCATACAGGTCAAACAGATCCACAGAAGATGCCATCACTGCTGCTCTCCATCCAGCCCTTACCCACCTGGACTCAAAGAACTCCTACGTACGAATGCTGTTCTTGGGCTTCAGTTCAGCATTCAACACAATCATCACCCAGCACCTGATACAAAAACTCAGACACTTGGGACTCAAAACCTTTCTCTGTAACTGGGTGCTGGACTTTCTCACAGGGAGGTCACGGAACGTGCAGATTGGCAGCAACACCTCCCAGATCATCGCACTCAGCACAAGGGCCCCACAAGGGTGTTTGCTCATCCTGCTGCTCTTCACCTTACTGACCCATGACTGTGTACCAGCCTAAAACACCAACCACATCATCAAGTTTGCAGATGACACGACGGTGGTGGGCTTCATCACCAACAACAAGGAGGCCAACTACAGAAATGAGGTGAGCCAACTCGTCCAGTCGTGTAAAGACAATACCCTCTTCCTGAATGTGGGAAAAACCAAAAAGATTGTGGTCGACTTAAGGAGGGGACACACACAGCATCCCTTTCATCCCACACAGCACCAAGATCTTGGGAGTGTACATTTCTGAGGACCTCTCCTGGTCCAACAACACCACATCACTGGCCAAGAAGGCTCAAACTCACCCCCATTTCCTCCACAAACTGAGGACAGCATGAGTGCCACCCCACATCATGTGCTCTTTCTACCAGGGCACTGTTGAGAGCATCCTCACCAGCTGGATGATGGTGTGGTATGGAAGCTGCACCGCCTCCTGCTGGAAGACACTACAACACACAGCGAAAGCAGCCAGCAAGATCATTGGTGCCCCTCTGCCCCCCCCCCCCCCCCGGAGATCTACCTGACCTGCCTCATCCACAGAGCCATCAATATCACAGGCGACACCTCTCACTCCTCACACTCCCTCTTCAGCCCCCTGTCCTCGGGGAAACGGTACCGGACCCTCTGGGTCTGCTCCACAAGACTGCTAAACAGCTTTGTTCATCAGGCCATCAGGACCATGAACTCTGTCCATTGATAAACAATTTTGCCTGTTCCCTGGCCAAGAAACTCAGGGCTTGCAGTCCCCTGAGATCCCTGCTCCAGCAGCATGTCTTAGCTCCTCACCCATTCTCCCCATATTCTCTCTGGGTGCTCCTGAGGGTTCGCTTACTCCAGAACCTAGTCGCCAAAGGGGGGAGGAACTCGAGGCCCTGGTAGATCCTATTCCAGGGTCAACGGTGAGGCAGTCCCCAGCCATCATACCAGACGAGCCACCAGCAATGGAGACGGCGTCAGAGGACTTGGAGATTGCAACCACCATCATGCCTGCTGCTGGGCCCACCGCGGCAGAGTCACCCTGTGAGATGGACCTCCAGCAGACCGGGTCCAAGACATCGTCGTCAGGATCAATGGAGTCCTGGACGGCAGTGGAGCTCGAGTGCAGGTAAATAATTGTTCCTGTATTTCTCATGTCAGTTTTTGAGAGATCTTGCCTGGCTCTTGGAGAGGAGAGTTGAGTGCAGCCCTCAGCTGCATCTGGACTCCCCTTACCGGGCTCTGCCGCTGTCGGCGACCCTAACCGCCTTTCCTGTCCTGTCTTCCCTGAGCTCCTTACTAGGGTTGCCGGAGAGGATCCGCCGCTACCAGGGGTTCCTGCGGACGACAATGATGAGAGTCCAGCCGCCCCAGTGGAGGCCAATGTGGGTACAGCACCTCCCGAACCAGCAGAACCAGAGCACCCTAGATCACTGGAGTCCTGGAAGGCGGCGGAGCCCGAGTTCAGGCAAGTGTGCGCCATAATGTCTCCTTTGCCTATGTTGAAGTCACACTGCCTGACTCATGGTGAGGAGGGCCGGGGGCAGCTTGTTGCAGCTCCCAGGCTCACCTCACCGGGCTCTGCCACTGCCAGCAACCATGACTCAGTCTCTCTCTCTCTCCCTCTGGTTTTGGAGCTCCTTGCCAGGGTTGCCGGAGAGCAGCCCATGCCACCTGAGGCCGCTAAGGATCCAGGTTTGCCTCCTGAGCTCATTGTGGAGGTCACCATGGAGGTTGTAGAGCCCCATCCGGGGTCCACCGTGGGAGCGGCAGATCTCCAGCTGGAGCCCACCGTGGGTGCAGCAGAGCTCCAGCCGGAGTCCGTCACAGGTGCTTCTGTTCCCCTGCTCATGGCCAAGGGCGGCGGGGGGCTTCCTTCTCGTCACTGTCTTATGACGTTGGGGCTCCTCTTCCCTGGTCTCCCCTTCCTTACTTGGGCCTTCCCATGGGGAGGCCGCCTCCCTGGCCTTCTCTCCTAAGCTGGTGGCCCTTGGGCTTAGGCCATCTGGCGATAAACTGTGTCTTTGGGTTAGGTGGCCCTGTTTCCCTGGTCGGCTCCACCTTACCCGCTCTCTCAGGCAGATCGCCTGGTCTTGGACCTGGACAGACCACCCGATTGGCCTCCTTCCATCGCCCCTTGGGCCTGGGACTCTGGTCGGCCCCCTGAACTCTTGGACTCCTGGGTCTGGTTGGGGAGTATTGTTCTCGGTTGGGGGTTGGGAAGAGGTTCGCCTCACTTTTCCTTGTATATTATTCTTGTATTATTTACTCGTTGTTTCCCTCCTGACCTGTTTTGTTTTCCCGGGGGGGGGGGGGGTCCTTTATCGTGTTTTTGTTTTTTCTTCTGATGCCACTTGGGGTGTCTGGAATTCCACCCCTTGAGGGGGAGGCGCTGTCATGAAGTTGGGTTTGGTGGTTCCAAACCCAGTTCTTTGACGCTGTGGCTATTTTGCCCCTTGTACTATTTATTTTCCATCAGGCACTGTCTGGGAGCCTCTTGGGTCCTTTCGCTCCCTGACAGCTCAGCCACGCCTCCTCCTCTTGTCAGTGTGATCAGCTATATCTCATTATGGTGTTATATTTCTGTTCCACGCACACACACATTCATATGCACTTCCCTGCACACACAAACACAAACACAAACACACACACACACACACACACACACCCATGCTCTGACACTCACTCTTGCACACCTGTTCTCACTCTGTCCAGCCCACGCATTCATTCACTCCATCACACCGGCGATCTCTCTCCTCATCAGTGGCAGCTCTCCTAAGGCCTGTGTCTGCTGGGAGAGATCGCCGGATCATTGTTGATTGTACCCACTACCTTCATTGTGTGCTCAGCCTGACTTTCGTCTTCTTGGTATCGCTACATGACGTTGTTCGTTACCTGGTGCTAGCTGCTGTTCCTGTTTCGCCTGCTCACATCGGACAGCACGGACTGCCTTGGACCTCTCCAGCCCGTAAGTTTATTTTCCCTTTCTCCCTGTGCCGTTCAGCTGTCCTGTGGTACTAGGCATTCCCTCCCTCGGGCTGTTGAGCATTCTAGAGGCGTCTCTGTTTTCCTTGTGTCCTCCATGACTGGTAACTCATCCTTCTGTTGATATCATAACTGTTGCTGGTCTGAACTTATTTTTGTTCAATAAATTGCACTCAACTATCTCTGCATGTGAGTTTTTCAACTCCTCTCCTCCGTGTGCTGCGTAAAAGCGCACAGGGACGTGACACAACAGGACCAGGATGTGACACAACAGGACCACATCATCTGCAAACAGCAGAGACGAGATCCTGTGGTCACCAAACATGACACCCTCCATTCCTTGGCTACGCCTAGAAATCCAGTCCATAAAAATTATGAACAGAATCAGTGAAAAAGAGCAGCCCTGGTTGAGCTCAACTCTCACTGGAAACGAGTTTGACTGATTGCTGACAATACAAACCAAACTCTTGCAATGGTCATATAGAGACCAGATAGCTCATAGCAACAAGCCTGATACCCCATTCTCCCAAAGCACCTTCCACAAGAAACCACAAGGGATGATTGAATGCTTTCTGAAAGTCCACAAAACACATGTAGACTGGTTGGGCAAACTCCCACAAACCCCTGAGGATCCTTGAGAGTCACATTAGCTTCTACATTTTTCATTGGATTCACTTCTAATTCATACAGAAGCTTTAATTCATCAATACCCAACAAGAGTTTGATTTTGAGATAAATCTAATGAGGGGGGTTCCATTTTTCCAGCCCCCTGGGGATGGGGGGGTATAGTTATTGTTCCTTTCCTTCCTTTCATTTGCAGGTGAAAGGGAACCTAAGGACCAGGGGAGTTGGAGGAACTTCGGGGAAGGATGAAGGTGCCGCTGGGGCTTATTCCTGTGAGTATATTAATTAAATGAATGAAATGATTTTGTGAGGTTATTTACTTGTTTTCCAGGGGAGTTGGAGAGGACTGAGTGAAGCAGGTAGGCTGAGGCAGGGAGGGTGGCACTGGGTATGTACAGAGGAGAATCCAAAGGGTTCTGTAAACAATGTTTGCACACAGCTTATAGGGGAGTTCCAGGATTGAGGAGCATAAGAGGGCAGTGAGAGAGCATAAGAGGAGCACAGGAGTCTGAGGGTATCATTCACAGGAGTTCAAGGGCAGGAGATCTCAGTAGTGCAGCTTGTAGCTGAAGCATCAACAGAGTCTCACTTTGAGTGAAGCAGAACCTCCTCCTTTTTTAGGAGGAGGCTAATCAGCAGCAGGTGAGCTAATTGGGAACAGCTACAGGCAATCAGAGGCAAAGGTAATAACTGTGGGTAAAGGAATGCTTGCTCATTGCTCACAGCACTAAGGTTCTTTCATTCAGATTTTTTTCTGATTACAGGTAGACTTGTCCACTTGGCTCCCCTGTGCCACCCCATGAACATAAAATTAAATAAAACGGAATTCATCAAATGCCCCTTCTTTTATTGTGCTAAAACATTTACAACAAAGCATCATTAGTGAACACACTACGAATTAATCACAAGTCAAGCCCCTCAAGGTTTTCTTTGTTTTTGTTGCCACTGCTGATCAATACGTTTGACTCATGGCCCAGAGATTACTCTCATCCTGATGTGCATCAACGATTTATGAAAGCTCTGCTTAAATTTTAACAGCTGACATTTCAATCCTAACACATTCTGGTCTGACTTCGAGCTGTTTGTCATCCTAAATTAAAACACTTTCTTCTTTCTAGGGGCTGTCAAGCTTTAGACAAACAGAATAGATGAAAAACCCATTTCTAAATGAAACAACCTCTGCGTTCATGCTCATTTAGAATTGTCTTGTGGCTACAAGAGCATCCTTTGTTTTAAAAATAAATGTGCCCATTTATAGCATGCTGGTCCTCTAAAATAAACGATTGTGTGCTACTTATGTTTATATTGTCAACCATTATCTTTAGCAATAATCCATCTTAAACATGTAATGCTCCTTAAACAAGCTTTTAATTTTACACATCATAGTAGATAAAGTTGGATTTATCTACAGGAGTGGTGGCCTAGAGGAAGAGCAGCCACCCCACAACCAGGAGATTGGGGTTCAAGTCCCGGCCGGGTCATGCCAAAGACCATGTAAAAATGGAACTTCCTGCCCTCCAGCTTGGTGCTCAACAAAAATGGAACCGAGGAGGGAAATGTGGGCGGCAGTGGCTCAGGAGGTAAAGTGGGTTGTCCAATAACCAGAGGGTTGGTGGTTTGAATCCTGCTCTCCCCAGCCGTCCTGCCATTGTGTCCCTGGGCAAGACACTTGCCTCCAGCATCCATGGCACTGGGTATGAATGTGTATAAATGTTCAGTAGTGGTCGGAGAGGCCGTTGGTGCAGATGGGAAGCCATGTTTCCATCAGTCTGCCCCAGGGCAGCTGTGGCTACAGTAGTAGCTTACCACTATCGATGTCTGTCTGGAGTGAATGAATAATGGACTCACTGTAAGTGCTTTGAGATGCCACTTGACATGTAACGCGCCATATAAATTTAATCTATTATTATTATTATTATTATTATTATTACTATTATTTATGCTAAACAGACATAGCATTCAGTTTGTCTAAAGTCATTTAAAAATATGTTTAATGTTAGCTTAAAAATGTCTTTTTCATTTTGTTACAATCTGCCTTCAAGGCAGAAGAGGGTTTGGCGGGGTGACTCATGGCACAGGCAGAACTTCAGTGCAAAGATGTTAAATTATTTAAAAAACTTAAAGGAACAAACATAAGGCGCAGCATGAGGGCTGGAAAGTAACTCAGGGCTATAAGGCTAAAATAAACTCATGGGGTAATATTGAGACCCATGGAAAACACAGCGGACAACTTGACAGGAGAAATGACAACACAGAGCACAATGATAGACTCACATATCATCATCATAGCAGTCTGTCGTGGGCGACAATGACTGTTTCATTTAGGTCTGATCAGATTCCTCCACACAGCTCTGTTCTTAGCCTTCCACTGCCAGGAACTCCTGTCTATACCCAACTTCTTCAAGTTTCTTTTTACAATGTCTTTAAATCTGAGCCTTGGTCTACCCTGATTGCGTTTGCCCTCGCATAACTGTGAGTAGAGTAACTGCCAAGGGAGATGCTGGTGGTCCATCCTCTCAACATGTCCGAGCCATCTCAGGTTCATCTGTATTAGCATGTCCTTCATTGATGGTAGACCAGCTCATTTCAACACTTCTGTGTTGGTTATCTTGTCTTTCCATGAGATGTTCATTATGGCTCGAAGGTGTCTCATCATGTACGCGTGGAGTTTCTTCACCTGCACTCTGTAGACAGTCCAAGTTTCAGCACCGTACAGTAGAGTAGCCAGTACTGTTGCTCTGTACACTGCATTTCACACGGATAGACACATGTCGATTGTTCCACAGTCTCTCCCTCAAATTTCCAAACACAGTGCTCGCGCTTCCCATTCTGAGAGATAGTTTATCTTCCAGCCTAGCATTCTCTGAAACAGTACTCCCTAGATACTTGAAAGTCTTGCACTTGACTAGTGGCTCTGTACCAATGCTGATCTCTTCTGGTAGTGATGTTGATAATTGGAACTTTGGTGGTTGACAAAGGCACTCTGTCTTCTTGATGTTGATTTGGAGGCTGAATTGGCTAGCTACTCTTACAAATTTCTCCACTAAAGATTGCATGTCTTCCACACTGTGTGCAACTACATCACTGCCATCGGCAAAGAGCATTTCTCTTACTACCTTTATCGATGTCTTACACTTGGCTTTAAACTGTGCCACATTGAACAAGTCTGCTTCTTTCCTTGTTTGAATGTATACTCCTTCTGAAGTGTCTTTGAAGGCCACCTCAAGCATGGCTGCCAGATATAGCGAGAAGAGTGTAGGTGCAAGCACACACCCTTGTTTCACCCTGTTGCTTACTGAAAAGTCTTTAGATACTGAACCACTCATTGCCATGTTTGCTTGCATACCTGTATGGAGTGCTTCGATCAGGCTGACAGACTTCTCTGTACAGCCATATTTCTTGAGTACCTGCCAAAGTCCTTGCTGTGAAACAGTATCGAAGGCTATGCTGAAGTCTATGAAGACTACATAAAGCATTATGTTCTGTTCGATACACTTTTCTTGAACCTGTTTCAAGCAGAAAATCATGTCCATTGTGCTTCTTCCACTTCTAAAGCCACACTGGGTTTCCGGTAGTACATTCTGCGAGATGTGTTCATTGAGTCTGTTCAGTAGTACACGTGAGGGAATCTTACCAACAGTGGCTAGCAGTGATATACCTCGGTAATTTCCACAGGCTTTCCTGTCACTTTTCTTGAACAAAGGCACATTACTTGCATCCTTCCAGTCTTGAGGTACTTTCTGGGCATCCCATATCTCTTGGATGAGCTTGTGCAGGCAGTTGGTCAGCTGAACACCACCAAATTTCCACACTTCTGCTGGAATTCCATCCCTTCCTGGAGCTTTACCATCCTGTGTTGTCCTGATAGCTGCCATTAGTTAGTTAGTCCCTTCACACCTGAAGGTGTATATGGGCGGCGCCTATCTCCGTTTCTCTGACCCTAGGCCACACAGCTACTGTAAGTAGTGAAAGCTACAGTGGGGGGGTCAGTCCTCTGGTAGCTCTGTGTGTAACTTTACTTTCCCCATTCCATTATGCGGAGCACCACGCTAGAAGGCAGAAAGCACCATTTTTATATGGTCTTTGGTATGACCCGGCCATTAGTTCATGAAAATTTGGTGGTTCATCCAGACTTGATACAGCTGGTCGCTGCACAAGAGCTTCTTTAGCCTCTTCAGTGAGATCTCCAGGGTTGTTTCGTAGTTGGTCAAAATGGTCTGCAAATCTGTCCAGGATCTTGTCTTTCTCCTGCAAAACCGTTTCACCATCCATAGCCTTTAGTTGGATCAATCCTTTTTGTTTAGGGCCGTAGATTTCTCTCAAACCTGTGAAGAATGTTTTCATGTCCTTCCTGTCTGATGCAATTTGAAGTTCCTCCACTTTTTCATCCTACCAGTTGGACTTCATCTCTCTGGTGTACTTCTGTAGCTCACTCTGAGCCTTCGAATATTTCTTCTTCGACCTTGTGTTACACTGTAGGTTTTCCTGCCTAGCTGTATTCCTCGCTTCTAGTAGTTTCTTCAGGTGTTCATCACGCTCATCAATCCAATCTTGATGTTTCCTCTCAGGGTGGCCTAATACATCACTTGCAGTCTGATACACCGTATCCTTCAGTGTTGCCCATTTCTCTTCTATGTCATTCTCTGAGTTGTTGCTGTCCCAGTCTTTCAAGTTTTCATCCATTTCCTGTGTAAGTTCTTCCTGCTTCTTTTGGCCTTTCAGTGCACTAGTGTTTAGCTTCCGTGGTGGCTTCGCACCCGTCCTGCAGTGCTGTTTTTGTCTCCAAATCCTTAATCTAGATCTCAGCATAACACGATCAGTACCACAGTCCGCGCCTCTCATTGCTCTGGTGTCCAATGCATCCCTTATGTCTCTCTGCCTGACTATGATGTAGTCTAATAAGTGCCAGCGCTTGGATCTTGGGTGCATCCATGTCTTCTTGTGTGTGTCCTTGTGCTTAAATAGAGTGTTGGTTATCACAAGGTTGTACTCTGAATATAGTGCAAGTAGAAGTTCTCCATTAGCATTGCACTTGCCTACTCCATGACTGCCTAGCACTCCTTTCCATTTCTCAGCATCCGAACCAACTCTGGCATTTGTCATCAGTCGGTACACGCCTGATAGTCTCACGTAAATCACTGTAGAACTCTTCCTTCACTTCCTCTGTGTTGGTCATTGTTGGGGCATATACACTGATGAGTGTGGCATACATCTTCCACTGTAGTGGGAGTCTTATAGTCACTATCCTGTCGTTGATTGGCACTGGTCCCTCATCAAGCATTGCTGCTATCTCCTTTCTAACTGCAAAGCCCACTCCTGCTTCTCTCCTTTCTTGAGTTGATCGCCCACTCCAAAAAAAGATGTACCCATGGTCTTCCAAGCTGTCATATCCAGGCAATCTTGTTTTACTAAGTGCAGCTATGTCTACATTGTACCTATTCATTTCCAGGGTCACAAGCGTGGTCTGTCTTTCTGGGCGCTGTGAAATTGTTCTGTCCAACAGAGTGTGTACATTCCATTCTGCTACACACAAGGCTGCTGTTTTCCTCTTCTTTTGTCTTCCTGCTCCTAGCTTACTTTTCGCTGCCTGTCGGAGTGTGAACAGATCAGTGCGGACCTTGTAAGCCCGGGTGACGTCCGAGCCGGTATGAGTTGCTTTCTGATTGACCATTTCATGAAACTGCTTGCTAGCTTTTGCTGGATTAGCAGCACATTCTTGGCAGATAAAGGTATTATCAGTGGCAAGGACAAGCCAAGACAAACTGACTCCAGTGTCTGTTGCAGTGACTGACCAGATGATAGGTTTGTTTATCTTTGCTCTTTGTGTAGTGCATGTCACAATGCACGGACTAGCACAGTCCACCACAGACCTTGCGACAGATGTGTTTATCTGCCAGGATGTCCAGTCTCACCCCGTGTAACTAGGAGTGGTCCACCACAGACCTGTGGCAGATATTGTTTTTAGTTCTGCCAGGATGCCCTGTTTCACCCTCCACGCCCTTGGAAGGGCGGGGATGCCGGTTGAGTCACCGACGGCCCGACCCATGAGACAGGTAGTACTGGTTTTCATGGTTATCCGGTAGCAGGCAAGCCAATGCCTGACCTGACACCCATAGACTCACATATACTGGGAGACTAATCATTACAGACACAGGACAGCTGGGCGAACAATCAAGGGCTGCAGGTACAGAGAACAGGATGAGTGAAGCTGCACAGACAATCAGACATGGGATGCAAAAGAAACATGGCAATGAACATACAGGACAACAGTACAGGAGCAATACCAAGAGGGCGGTGGCTAAAGGTATGGAAAACATGAGAAGCTGGAACAATAGGTAACCAGCTACACATACAGACCCAAGACCATACAGGGGATGACACAGAAGACAATGACAAGGGACTCAGGGAAACACAGAGGGCAATAAATGCAAATGATAATCATAAATAATTACAGGCAGAATGGAAATAAACAAAGTGTAGGTGTGTTGATACAGTTTAAATATATTTGTTCGTCCAGTCCTCTAGAGGGCGCTAGGCTCTGTAGTAGCTTTAAGCTTGCCAGTAGGTGACAAGAAGAAGAGACCTAGCATACTGAATGTCAATAGGAACACGAGTCTGCATCACTGTTCCTTCTAAAGCCATCCGCTCACTTCCAGCCCTTTGAGTGGCAATATGAGTAAGTTTAGTAGTTTATTGTGATGAGTAGATAAAGTATAATTGATTATTAGAATAAGTTTGATAAGTTTTATAGACGCTAATAGGCGATGTGTTTGTGATAGCGAAGTCGTATCCAAGTCCGTGTGATGACGCTGTTTAGCTAGTGTTGATTTTTTAATGTACCATTTGTAGATATTGTCTTTATTTTCTAATCTCTAAATATTTCTTTGTGTCTGTATTTTTCAGTTTCACACTTTTTTGCATTAAATCCTAGTCCAAAACGACACCTGCCTGTTCCTTGGAGGAAGTGATGCAAGAGAGAGTTTAGCTGGCTGTGAATCTCAATATACGACACGAGTCACATTGGGTGCAACAGTACAGTGAAATCATAGCACTTGGTGAGGGACCACAGTGAAGGTGGGTGGAAATTAATGTACATTTAACATCAGCGGTCCTATCCAGTCGTCAAGATGGAGCAAACACAGGCTGAAAGCCATAACAGTGAGGAAACACGGAGCGAAAAAAGGTCACGCTCCTCAAGGTCACGCTCCTCCCACTCATCCAGGTCTTCTGTACATTCCGGGAAACTGACTCCCCGATCAGCTCTAGGATCTAGGAGGTCATCAGCTTCAAGTCAAGCCAGTATGGCAGCAGCACATGCCCAAGCAGAAGCTCAAGCAGCAAAAGCCAGACTAGCATATGCTGAGAGAGAGATGAGCATTAAAATGGAAAAGGCTCGGTTAGAGGCAACTCTAGATCTACTTAACCTACAAAAGGAAGCAGATGCAGCCAGGGTTAAAGCAGAAGTGATGGAGTCTGCTGTAGCTCGGCTCATTAACCCAGAACACAGCGAAGAATTGAGCTTCTTGCCTCTAGAACAAACTGCAGAACAAAAAGTGAGTGAATACATAAACAGGCATAGTTGTACTGATTCATCTCAAAAGAAAGAACCTTTTCAACAGGACAGTACACATCAGGAACAACATTCCACACTGATTTATTCACATCTCCATGCCAAACAAGAAACAGCTCATTGCCCAATTCAGCCAGAAGAGGGCGCCAAGCGACCACCACAAAGAGATGCAATTCACCAAAATTCTCAAAGTGTGCTGCAATCACAACAGATATCAAGTTCAAATGATGCAAACAACACTACCAATGACCTTGCCAGGTTCTTAGTCAGAAGCCAACTATTAACAGGAGGGCTGACAAAATATGATGACAAGCCAGAGAGTTATCTTAGCTGGAAAGCCACATTCCAGAGTACCATCAGAGATTACAGCCAGTGAAGAACTAAACCTCCTCATTAAGTGGCTCGGCCCTGAGTCTTCTGAACATGCTAAGAGATTAAAAGCAGTCAATATCAGGCATCCACCTGCTGGTCTGAACATGGTCTGGGCGAGACTGGAAGAATGCTACGGCTCACCAGAGGCAATAGAAAGGTCCATGTTTGCAAGAATCCAAAATTTTCCAAAACTCATGAGCAAAGAGCCACACAAGCTTCGCGATCTATCAGATCTACTGTGTGAACTGGAAGCAGCAAAGCTGGATGGATATCTGCCAGGCTTGAGCTACTTAGACACAGCAAGAGGTGTAAGTCCAATCGTGGAAAAGTTGCCCTTTCACCTTCAGGAGAAGTGGACAATGGTAGGGTCAAAGTATAAAGAAGACCATCATGTAAGTTTCCCACCTTTCTCATTCTTTGTTGAATTTGTAAAAGGTCAAGCCAAGGCAAGGAATGACCCAAGCTTCAACACGACTTATAGCTCACCTGCCAATTCTACAATTAGTTACAAAAAAGGAAAATCACAAAGTCACTACATGCAGAAACAATCAGTTACGGTACACAAAACAGATGTGTCAGTTGGAGTGGAGACAAAGGAAGGAGGCGAAGACATTAAAAGACAATGTCCCATACATCACAAACCACACCCACTGAAAGGATGCAGGGGTTTCAGAGCTATGTTGCTCGAGGACAGAAAAAAGGTACTCAGAGACAACAACATCTGCTATTGCTGCCTTGCTTCCACCACCCATCAAGCCAGGGACCGTCAAATAACAATCAAGTGTGGAGAATGCAACAGCGACAAACACCTGGCAGCTCTCCACCCAGGCCCGGCTCCAACAGCATCTAAGCCTCCCTCATCCCCTAAAGAGAACGGCGGGGAGCAAGAGCTCACACAGGACTTAGATGTTACAGCCACATGTACCGAGGTATGTGGAAATCAAATCACAGGAAAATCCTGCTCCAAGATCTGTTTGGTGCAAGTCTACCCGAAAGGTGAGCCACACAACATGAAAAAGATGTATGCAATAATAGATGATCAAAGTAATCAATCACTCGCAAAAACAGAGTTTTTTGAAACATTCAATATTCAAGGCACAGCCACACCTTACACACTGAAGACGTGTGCTGGCACAACACAAGTAAATGGTAGAAGAGCCTGCAACTACATAGTTCAATCATTGGATGAAAAAATGAGTTTTCCTCTCCCCACGCTCATAGAGTGCAATGCTATCCCCAACAATTGGGAAGAAATACCCACTGCAGAAGCTGCCTCGCATCACCCCCATCTGAAAGCAATAGCTGCTGAAATACCACCCCTCGAACCAGACGCTGACATACTGCTGCTGATAGGACGCAACCTTCTCAGAGTACACAAGGTAAGAAAGAAAATCAGTGGCAGGCACAACGATCCATTTGCACAGAAGCTTGACCTGGGCTGGGTTATCATTGGTGATGTATGTCTGGGCACCGCCCACAAGCCAAGTGAGGTAAACGCTCTCAAAACACATGTGTTGGACAACGGACGCCCAAGCTATCGCACTCCCTGTGACAGTCACTTCAGTGTAAAAGAGAGCTTCACAGTGAGCCAACCGAAAGCTGTCTCCAACCTACTGCCACTTTCAAACCCACATGCAAAGCCCACAGTTGAGAATCTAGGTGAAGCCGTCTTCTGTTGCACTAATGAAGACAATCACCTTGCACACTCTGTTGAAGACACAATCTTTCTGAAGAAGATGGAAAGGTCCTTCAAAGATGACACAAACAGTTGGGTGGCACCACTTCCGTTTCGTAACCCCAGACGCCTACTCCCTGACAACAGGTGCTACGCCTACAAGCGGCTCATGTCTCTGCGATGTATGCTTGACAAGAAGCCAGACATGAAAGCACTTTGTTGAGTTCATGCAGAAGATGCTCGACAACAAACACGCGGAGCCAGCGCCACCTCGTGATAGAGACAAAGAGGGCTGGTATCTCCCCATTTTCGGCGTATACCACCCACAGAAGCCTGAGAAGATCCGTGTGGTGTTCGATTCCAGTGCGCAGTTTGATGGAGTTTCACTCAATGATGTACTGCTGTCAGGGCCTGACCTAAACAACACACTCGTAGGTGTGCTCCTCCGCTTCAGAAAAGAACCTGTCGCTGTCACAGCTGACATCGAGCAGATGTTTTACTGCTTTGTTGTCCAAGAAGATCACAGAGATTACCTTCGCTTCTTGTGGTACGAAAACAATGACCTGATCGAAGAAGTGGTGGACTATCGCATGAGGGTGCATGTTTTCGGTAATAGTCCCTCCCCTGCGGTGGCGATCTACGGGTTGAGGATGGCAGCAAAAGAAACAGAAGGTGAATATGGAACTGACGCTCGAAACTTCATAGAACAGGATTTCTATGTGGACGATGCATTGAAGTCTTTCTCGATAGAAGCTGAGGCTATCGACGTTCTAGAAAGAGCCCAGAAAATGCTCGCACTTTCTAATCTACGTCTCCACAAGATTGCCTCCAACAAAATAGAAGTAGTGAACAGTTTCCCACCTGAAGACAGGGCCAAAGAACTCAAAGACCTTGATCTGTCTACAGACGAGCTCCCAGCCCAATGCAGTTTGGGTGTGATTTGGGACACCACACCAGACACGTTCACATTTGATGTTCCACAAGAGCAAAAGCCCTTTACTCGACGTGGTGTGCTGTCAACTGTTAACAGTCTGTTCGACCCTCTCGGGCTGCTAGCACCTGTAACCATCAAAGGTAGACTTCTTCTCAGAGAGCTCTCCAGCAGCAATCTTGAGTGGGACAGCCCCTTGCCTCAAGACATGTATGACGGTTGGAGAAAATGGCATGACTCTCTGCAGCATCTCAAGACACTGAACATTCCCCGTACCTATGTTTCATTCTCCATCTCACAAGCCAAGGTCACTGAACTCTGTGTGTTCTCAGATGCTTCAGTTAAAGCTATAGCTGCAGTCGCCTACTTGAGAGTCACACACGAAGATGACCACAACGAGGTCGGGTTTGTCATGGGTAAGGCCAAACTAGCTCCTGTGCCAGAGCTCACCGTTCCGAGACTAGAACTGTGTGCTGCAGTGCTCGCTGTGGAAATGTCTGAGCTTCTCAGAGAAGAACTAAAGATGAAAATTGACAAGACCACATTTTACACTGACAGCAAAGTGGTGTTAGGATACATCCACAATCAACACAGAAGATTTCATGTATATGTGAACAATCGTGTCCAAAGAATCAAGCAATCATCACTGCCTGGCCAGTGGAAGTATGTCCCAACAGAGCACAATCTTGCTGATCATGGATCTCGCTCTCTGCCAGCAAGGAAAATCTTCAGTACTACATGGTGGTATGGTCCAACCTTCCTGCTTGACAAACAGACTGTCGCTCCTGAAAAAGGCCCATTTGAGCTCATCGATCCAGAGTCGGATGTTGAAATTCGACAGAACGTGACAACGCTTGTGACAAGAGCTAACCTTAAAGCCTTGGGTTCATCATGTTTTGAATGTTTCTCAAAGTGGACCTCCCTTGTCAAAGCAGTAGCTTACCTACATCACATTGCTCACGGTTTCAAGTCCAAAGGAGGTAACAGATGTAGAAGCTGGCATCTCTGTAAAACAAGTCTCACAGAAGAAGCCTTAACACAAGCAGAGTACACAATCATCAGATGTGTCCAACATGAAGTGTATGCAGAGGAAATCAAGTGCATTAAGACAAAACGAGAAATAGCGCGGAACAGTTCCCTCTACAAGCTCAATCCGATCATCATCGACAATGGTTTACTCCGAGTAGGAGGACGTCTGTCAGAGTCAAAGCTGCCCAGTCATGAAGTCAATCCTCTTCTATTCCCAGCAAAGCATCACATCGCTACATTGCTCATCCGGCATCACCATGAGGCTGTTAAGCATCAAGGAAGACATTTCACTGAGGGTGCAGTGAGAGCAAGCGGCGTGTGGTTAGTGGGTGCCAAGAGATCCATCAGCAGTGTCATCCACAAATGTGTGGCCTGTAGAAAGCTTCGAGGCAAGACAGAGCAGCAAATCATAGCAGATCTACCCGCTGAACATTTGCAAACCAATCCCCCATTTTCTTATGTTGGCCTAGATGTATTTGGACCGTGGGAGGTTACAATGCGACGCACTAGAGGTGGTCAAGTCAACAGCAAAAGATGGGCGGTTCTGTTCATGTGCATATCTACAAGAGCCATTCACATCAAAGTAATCAAAACACTCAGCTCTTCAAGTTTTATCAATGCTTTTCGAAGATTCTTCGCCATCAGAGGCCCTGCTAAACAGCTAAGATCTGACTGCGGGACCAACTTTGTCGGAGCATCCAAGGAATTGAAGTTGGATCCTCCAAAGCCTGATGAGACAAGTGTAGAAGACCACCTATGTGGACAAAGGTGCTCCTGGGTGTTTAACCCTCCTCACTCATCACACATGGGAGGCACATGGGAGCGTATGATCGGCATAGCACAACGCATCCTGGACTCGATGCTCTTACAATCAGGAAACCCCAAGCTAACCCATGAGGTCCTAACAACATTGCTGGCTGAAGTCACAGCTATTATCAACGCGAGACCTCTGGTGCCGGTCTCCTCAGATCCAGAAGCTCCTTTGATCCTGACGCCCATGACTCTTCTCACACAGAAGACTAATGCAATCCTAACTCTACCTGGAGATTTCACCAAGGCCGACATGTACAGACACTAGTGGAAGAGAGTTCAAGTCCTTGCCGACACCTTCTGGGCCCGCTGGCAAAAAGAGTACCTGAACATGCTCCAGAGTCGTCAGAAGTGGCAGCTCAACAAACCAAACCTGGAAGAAGGGGACGTCATTCTTCTCAAGGACAAGAACATAAAAAGGAACGAATGGCCTATGGGCATCATCGTGAAGACTCTTGCAAGCAAGGATGGAGTCGTAAGGAAGGTGGAGGTCAAGGTGACACAGAACAAAGCTACAAAGACTTTCTCCAGACCCATCTCAGACTGTATACTCCTTTTATCTCGAACAAATTAGTTTTTAAGTTTAGTGGCATTCTTAAAATAATGCCAGGCGGGGAGTATGTTGATACAGTTTAAATATATTTGTTCGTCCAGTCCTCTAGAGGGCGCTAGGCTCTGTAGTAGCTTTAAGCTTGCCAGTAGGTGACGAGAAGAAGAGACCTAGCATACTGAATGTCAATAGGAACACGAGTCTGCGTCGCTGTTCCTTCTAAAGCCATCCGCTCACTTCCAGCCCATACAGGACAACAGTACAGGAGCAATACCAAGAGGGCGGTGGCTAAAGGTATGGAAAACATGAGAAGCTGGAACAATAGGTAACCAGATACACATACAGACCCAAGACCATACAGGGGATGACACAGAAGACAATGACAAGGGACTCAGGGAAACACAGAGGGCAATAGATGCAAATGATAATCATAAATAATTACAGGCAGAATGAAAATAAACAAAGTGTAGGTGTGTTGATACAGTTTAAATATATTTGTTTGTCCAGTCCTCTAGAGGGCGCCAGGCTCTGTAGTAGCTTTAAGCTTGCCAGTAGGTGACAAGAAGAAGAGACCTAGCATACTGAATGTCAATAGGAACACGAGTCTGCGTCGCTGTTCCTTCTAAAGCCATCCGCTCACTTCCAGCCCTTTGAGTGGCAATATGAGTAAGTTTAGTAGTTTATTGTGATGAGTAGATAAGGTATAATTGATTATTAGAATAAGTTTGATAAGTTTTATAGACGCTAATCGGCGATGTGTTTGTGATAGCGAAGCCGTATCCGAGTCCGTGTGATGACGCTGTTTAGCTAGTGTTGATTTTTTAATGTACCGTTTGTAGATATTGTCTTTATTTTCTAATCTCTAAATAGTTCTTTGTGTCTGTATTTTTCAGTTTCACACTTTTTTGCATTAAATCCTAGTCCAAAACAACACCTGCCTGTTCCTTGGAGGAAGTGATGCAAGAGAGAGTTTAGCTGGCTGTGAATCTCAATATACGACATGAGTCACATTGGGTGCAACAGTGCAGTAGGCGTGATCCTATGATCCTGGCCAGACTATGACAGAACCCCCCTCCCCCCCCCCCCGCCCAAGGGTGGATTAAAGACGCCATCAAAACAAAACAAAGAACATCCCAATCAGCTGGGAGGAAGGGGACATAGGCACGGCAGGACAAAACAAGAACACAAACACAAGGGGAGAATGTTCATCAGGTGGTCGGCCAAAGTCCCAAAACCACTAACAGGAGAAACATGGCACATCTGGTGGCCTACAAAAGTCCATGGCCCACCAAACAGGTGGACACGGCATGTAAGGTGGCCTACCAAAGTCCAAGCACCATTGGACGGATGAACATGACGCATCAGGTGACCTACCAAAGTTCATGGGCCACCAGATGGACAAACATGGCATGGCAGGAGCATTGAGCTCGAGTGACAGCAGCTGAAGAGCGGTGACCTTGGGCAGTGTATGTGGAGCGAATTGCTCCGATGTCTCAGGTGGAGCAGAATGCTCGGACGAACCAGGTGGAGTTGATTGCTCTGACAAACCCGGTGGAGCCGACTGTCCTGATGAACCCGGTGGAGCAGACTGCTCTGACAAATTTGGTGGATGCCTGCCGGCCTCTAGAACAATGGATGGAGGCCCACCGGCCTCTGGAACCAACGGTTGTTGTGCGCTGGTCATCGGGACTGCAGGGGTTGGAATGTGCTCCTCCATCCCTGATGCAGCCACCTTGGATGGGGAAGGAGACACATATGCAGGTATTATGTCCACACCAAAACAACCAGCAGAAGAGCTCAGCAGGGAGAACTCAAAAGCAGATGGGAGCTGTAAATGGGTCTCCCTGCTAGGAGCAAGACAAATCCTCTCTAGCACTGATGTTAAAAAGACAAAAAAGAGGACTTGTCTTAACTCCTGCTCTTCTGCTGATGAAGACCCTGGTGACTCTGCTGCTGGAGGGGCGATGACAACCCCTGAAGATGCTGGAGGAACAGTGGATGTGGCAGTCTGAGGAGTAGCAGTGGGCATGGGCACCAGCATGGCAGATGTGGAAGCCGGCACTGCAGGTAGAGGGTGACGTGGAGCTGGCACTGCAGCTGCCATGGAAACTGGCTTAACAGCTATCATGGGAGCTGGCACTGGAACATGGCTTGGTGTGAGAGGCGCCAAAGCCAGGGGACATTTCTTCATCGGCTAAGGCTTCTGCACTGATGGTGAGGCTAACGAAACAGATGAGATAGTAGCTGCTGGTGGAACTGATGAGATGGCAGCTGCTGGAGCAGATGTGATGGCAGCTGCTGGAGTAGATGTGATGGCAGCTGCTGTTGACGGAAAACCCCATGTTAAGGCTGCAGCCGGCTAAACACCAGACATAGAGACTGCAGCTGCTGGGTCACCAGATGTGGAGCTTGGAAGGGAGGAGAAAGGAGATGCAGGTGAGAACAGGCGAGAGGAGGTGGCAGCAGAGAAAACAGCAGCGGCGGGTGATGAGAACTCAGCAGTGGTAGGTGGCTTTCACTGAGCCCCCTCCCTGGGAACAAGGCAAGACCTTCCACTGTTGAATGTTAAAAAAGAAAAGGTATTTGCCTATGTTTCCGCTCTGCTGCCACTGGAGCTGCTGCTGGAGACCCCGATGAATTCCTCCGAGTGGCTGCAGAGCTCGCCTGACAGGGAGCAGCTTGAACCGGGCGTGGAGTTGAGGCTGGAGCCGGGGAACAACTAGGAGAGGAGACAGATGCTGGTGTGATGAGCGGTGGGGAGCCGGACAAAAAAAACTCCCCAAGGTGGAGCTGGGACTGAAGCAGAGGTAGGGTGTGTGGGGATTGTGGAAACCAGGGGACATTTTATTCTTGGCACAAGATTCCATGGAGCCGGAGCAGATGAGTGGAGAGGAACTGAGGCTGGGGTGGAGGATGATGAAACCAGGGGATGTTTTACCATTGGTTCAGGCTTCCATAATGCCGGGGTTGGAGGACGGCATGAGATGGTTGACGGACCCTGGGGGCGTTTTACCATCGGCACAGGCTCCAGGCTTTTCACGAGTCCACGGAGCAAATTTTGCAGATTAGGTACTGAGATTAACAGTCCGACAAGGCCAGGGTAACTCCGTCGATTGGGCCAGTCCTCAATTACTCCTGCCGCGATGTCCAGAAACCCCAAAGCTCTCTCTAGTGTGTGGCTAGTCCGGACATCAGAAATCAGGTCCTCGATCAGCTGAGCTGCCCAGCACTCCTCTTCATCCAACCCAAACACCTGGTAGTCCGTGCCCACAGAGTCCATGTCTGGTTGAATCATTCTATCACAATCTTCCACCAGGCAGACAAGAATTTAGAGAAAGGACTCATTGCGCCGACAGGACTTCGGTGCAAAGATGTTAATGTATTACAAAAACGCAAAGGAACAAACAAAAGGCACAGTATGAGGGCTGGAAAGTAGTGATGGGACAGCAGCCTCCAGAGCTTCGAGGGTGCTCTGAGCTTATCCAGGAAGTATTTGGCGAAGCGCGTTTTGAGGCGTGTAATGCTGACGTATGTGTTGACGTCGTACCACGTGACTGGGTCAGGAAGCCATTCATGATTTTGCATGCAACATGAAATAAAGTGAGCAGCGATACACAATGGAAATCCCTGTCCCTCACGTTTTGTGTTGTCGATGTTTGACTGTGTAAGGGATTTGTCACAGCCAATTTTCAGATGGAGGCAGCACCAAAAACACGGAATTCCCCCGTTTGGGAACACTTTGAGCGCATTTCTCCCATTGATGTATTTTCCACAAATAATGGATTTTGATTGTAACTGGGGTGATGGCTTAGTGGTAAAGCATCTGCTCTACAAGTGAGAGGCTTGGGCTCAATTCCCAGCTGTGTTATTCTTGTAATTTTATTTTTATTTGCAAGGTGAAGTGTCTGTTGTGTTTCAAAGAACTTGGATCATTATTACGCATCATTGTGCTGAGGCACTATTGCCATTGTGCCCTGCATGAGAATAAGGCCAGAGTTGAATATACTGGGAAAGACAGTATAAGACTGTTAAAAATTTATTGTTTCTTAATAAAAATGGATAAGTAGTACAAGCACACCAAGTAACACAGGCGCATTCACTGTAGTCACCCCAGTTGTATTATTTTTTTCCTTATAATCATTGATATTTCTTAAAAGACAGCACATTTATTGGAATTGAAAAAAAAATATACACTAAACCAATAATGCCCTTGTAAAAAAATTGCATGCTGTATACTTTTTGTCGACTACATGGCCTCGTAGAGCAAATGAAGTTTCACATGAAGCTTCGTCGATATGAACCATTTTGATGGAAAGGCTCAAGTCTTCAAGAAAGACTTATCCAGCTGTCACTAAGTGTTAGCCTAGAGATAAAATGTCTGTCTTGCATCTGGAGAGCTGGGGTTCATGTCCCAGTAGAGTTATAATTTATTTTTATTTGCAAGGTGAAGCATCTGCTGTGTTTCAAAAAAGCTTGGATACAACAATAACACATCATTATGCTGAGGCACTATAGTGCCCTGAATGGCAATAAGGACAGAGATGAATGTACTGGGAAAGACAGTATAAGCCTGTTGAAAAGTTATTATTTCTTAATAAAAATGATAAGTAGCACAAGCACATTCACTTCAGTCACCTCAGTTTTATTATTTCTTTTTTCCCTAATGATCATTGCTATTTCTTAAAAGACAGTGCATTTATTGAAATGAAAAAATACACAAACCAATAACACCTTTGTAAAAATCTGCATGTTGTATACGTTTTGTCCATTAGATGGCCTAGTAGAGAAAATGAAGTTTCACATGAGGCCTCGTCTACATGAGCCATTTTGATGAAAGGCCTCAAGTCTTCCGGAAAGCCTCATCTGGCCATCACTACTGGAAAGTAACTCAGGACTATAAGGCTAAAATAACATTGAAATATTGAGACACATGAGAAACAAAGTGGAGAACACGATGGACGAAATCACATACAATGACCCAACACAGAGCACAATCACAGACTCACACATATAGGGAGACTAATCATTACAGACGCAAGACAGCTGGGTGAACAATCAAGGGCTGCAGGTGCAGAGAACAGGATGGGTGGGGCTGCACAGACAATCAGACATGGGATGCAAAAGAAACATGACAATGAACATACAAGACAACAGTACAGGAGCAATACCAAGAGGGCGGTGGCTAGAGGTATGGAAAACATGAGGAACTGGAACAATAGGTAAACAGATACACATACAGACCTAAAACCAAAGGGGATGGCACAGAAGACAATGACAAGGGACTCAGGGAAAACAGAGGGCAATAAATGCAAATAATCATAAATAATTACAGGCAGCATGAAAATAAACACAAAGCATGGGCATGATCCTGCCTAGACTATGACACATTGGTATTCTCTCATTACCAAATATATTTTTGACTTTCTCTGTGCTTAAGTTCTTGTTTTCAAATTTGCTTAGTTTTTCATATTATCAATCAATAATATGCTCAGTAAAAATCCCCTGAATGATCAGTTGATCTCTACCTCCTGCATTTTGGTCAGTTAAAAAACAGTAACAGTAATAAGTGATTAAAACCTGGGCCTTGTGCATAAAATAAAGTTTGCATTGCGTTGACTAATATAGTTTTCTGAGAGATTCTACTTCAAAACCATTCTTTTCTCAGTTTTATTCCTTTAGAGTAGCGAGTCCTTGCCTTTTGGGTATTGTGATCCCTCATGCTGTAAAAACCAATGTTTCCTTTCAACATTTTGTCAGAGGGTGCATGTTGCTGAGTTGTTTGAGACCAGAGGAGGTAAACTACAAAGTATTTAACAAGCACCAGCAAGATTAAAGAAGGGTTAGAAAAACAAAGCTGCTAAGCAGAACCATTTTTTCTAAGCGTGTACTTTATAATCTATTATTTCAAGACTGCTCATGTTCATTTGAAAATTTGCCTCTGAATACAGTTTGTTCAAAACTGTGGACAAATATTAGTCACAGAAATACGGTAACTAATGCAGCAGTTAATTAAGCAATATTAAATGAGGGAGAATAATCAAATTAAAAGTAGCCATGCTTTACAATACTAACTGTTCAAGTATGAGTAAAAACAAAAAAAAAAAAAGTTAAATGAGAAAGCGTAAGAAAGTATCTACTAAAACTTTACTTGAATTGTGAATAATGTCTACCAACTCTTTTAGGGCAGCATGGTGGTGCAGTGGCTAACACTGTGCCAACACAGCAAGAAGGTCACGGGATCGATTCCTCCCCCAGACCTTTGGTGACTCTTCTGTGTGGAGTTTGCATGCTCTCTGCGTGGGTTTACTCTGGGTACTCCGATTTCCTCCCACAGGCCAAAGACATGCAGGTTAGGTCAACTGGGGATTCTAAATTGTCATTCGGTATGAATGTGAGAGGGAATGGTTGTCTGTCTCTGTGTTGGCCCTGCAATAGACTGGTGATCTATTCAGGGTGTACCCTGCCTCTTGCCCAAAGATGCTGGGATAGGCTCCAGCCCTCCTGCAACTTGAAAAGGATTAAGCGGTAGAAGATGGATGAATCAGAATCAGATTTATTGCCATTGTTCATGTAGTACACAAACTAGGAATTTGTCTCGGTGCAATGGTGCAACATTAAACATGATAAAATAAAAGAAATAAACTATACATGCAATAAAGTGTAGAATAAGAGTGAGTAATACTAGTCAGCAGTTTAAATATATTAGCGAGCAGCAGATAATGTGGAGAACCATATAGTGCAGTCGGTAATGCAGGAAGAAAACAGTGATGATTGACATGAGTCTGGTTGAGCTGCTGTACATAGTGCATGAGAGTCAATAAGTCACTTAGTGTTCAGCAGTCTGATGGCAGAGGGGAAGAAGCTGTTCATGTGACGGGAGGTTTTAGTCTGGATGGACCGAAGTCTTCTACCTGAGGGGAGAGGGGCAAACAGTACGTGACCAGGGTGTGAGGGATCGGCTATGATCCGGCCAGCACGCCTCCGGGTCTTGGAGATGTACAGATCCTGGAGAGATGGGAGCTTGCAGCCGATCACCTTCTCAGCAGTGCGCACGACGCGCTGCAGCCTTAGTCTGTCCCTGGCAGTGGCTCCTGCGTACCACACGGTTATGGAGGTGGTGAGGATGGACTCGATGATGGCTGTGTAGAACTGCACTAACATCTTGGTGGGTAGCTTGAGCTTCCTCAGCTGCCGCAGGAAGAACATCCTCTGCTGGGCCTTTTTGATGAGGGAGCTGATGGTCGGCTCCCACTTGAGGTCCCTGGTGATGGTGGTGCCTAGGAAGAGGAAGGAATCAGCAGTGGTGATGGGAGAGCCTGTGAGGGTGAGGGGGGGCAGAGGGGTTGTGACTTTCCTGAAGTCCACAATCATCTCCACTGTCTTCAGAGCGTTCAGCTGCAGGTTGTTGTTGTTGCACCAGGACGCCAGCTGGGCCACCTCTCTCCTGTAGGCGGACTCATCGCCATTGGAGATGAGCCCGATGAGGGTGGTGTCGTCCGCAAACTTGATCAACTTGACAGACTGGTGGCTGGAGGTGTAGGAGTTGGTATAAAGGGAGAAGAGTAGGGGGGAAAGTACACAGCCCTGGGGTGATCCGGTGCTGATGCTAGCAGAGTCTGAGACAGTCTTTCCCAGCCGCACATGCTGCCTCCGGTCCGTCAGAAAGTCGGTGATCCACCTGCAGAGGGAGTCAGGCACGTTGAGCAGGGACAGCTTGTCCCGGAGCAGATCGGGGCGGATGGTGTTGAATGCGGAGCTGAAGTCCACAAAGAGGATCCTGGCGTAGGTTCCCGGGGAGTCCAGGTGCTGCAGGATGGAGTGGAGGGCCAGGTTGACTGCGTCGTCTACAGACCTGTTGGCTCGATAGGCAAACTGCAGCGGGTCCAGGAGGGGGGTGATGATGGACTTGAGGTGGGGCAGGACCAGGCGCTCAAAGGACTTCATGACTACAGAGGTGAGCGCTACAGGTCTGTAGTCGTTAAGTCCAGTGATCCGTGGCTTCTTGGGGACAGGGATGATGGTGGAATATTTGAGGCAGGACGGCACGTGGCATAGCTTAAGGGAGGTGTTAAAAATGTCTGTGAAGACAGGAGCCAGCTCTTTCGCACAGTGTCTCAGGGTAGAGGGAGACACGCCGTCCGGACCGGGGGCCTTGCGCGGGTTCAGTCTGGAGAACTGTTTGAGCACGTCCTGCTCACTGATGACAAGGGCAGGGGGGGAGGGGGGGCACCTTTGATGAAGTAGGGATCGTGGAGGCTGTGGAGCTGGAGGGAGGGGGGGAGTTGGACACAGATGACGGGGTGTCAAAACGGGCATAGTGTTGGGACAATCTTTGACAAAGGGCTTTGTCATCCTGACCTTTAGGAGACTGAGGCCGATAATTGGTGATTTGCCTCAGTCTTCTCCACACAGAAGCCGAGTCATTAGCAGTGAACTGCTGCTGGAGTCTCTCAGAATACACAGATTTAGCTCTCCTCAGCTCTCTGTTAAACCGATATTTAACCTCCCTGTAGCAGCCCCTGTCTCCACTTTTCAGCGCTGCTTCCTTCTCCTTCCTGATCTGTCTGAGCTTAGCAGTGAACCAGGGCTTATCATTAGAGTACCTCACCCTGGTGCGCGATGGAAGAATGCTCTCCTCACAAAAGTGGATATAAGAGTTCACAGTGTCCGTGTACTCATCCAGATCATGCGTGGCTCCTTTAAACATGCCCCAGTCAGCTATTTCCATGCACGTTTCCAGCTTCTCCTCAGCTTCACTGGTCCATTTCTTCGTAGTGCTCACAACAGGTTTAGTGAGCTTCAATCTCTGTCTGTATGTGGGAATGAGGTGGACCATCACGTGATCAGATAGTCCGAGCGCAGCGTGGGCAACAGCGCGATATGCGTCTTTCACTGTGGTGTAACAGTGATCCAGCATGTTCTTTCCTCTGGTGGGGCATTTAATAAACTGTTTGTAGCGGGGGAGATCGTGGCTCAGATTGCTCTGGTTAAAGTCGCCAACCACAATAACCAGAGAGTCTGGAAAAATCCGCTCCGTGTGTTGGATGTGATCCGCGAGCACGCGCTGAGCTTCACGCATGTCCGCGTCAGGAGGGACGTACACAGCAACGAGGATGAATGAGGCAAACTCCCGCGGGGAATAAAATGGCTTGCAGTTAATAAAAAGAAATTCCAGGGCGGGAGAACAGTGTTTGGAAATTACTGTTACATCAGAGCACCAGCTGCTGTTGATGTAGAAGCAGACTCCTCCTCCTGAGGATTTACCGGAGAGCTCTGTGTCACGATCAGCACGAAACAGCTGAAATCCCTCGAGGCGCAGCGCGCTGTCCGGTGTATTTTCCCTGAGCCAGGTCTCGGTAAAACAGAGGGCAGCCGAGGAAGAGAGGTCCTTAAAACGCATCAGCAGTCTCAGTTCCTCTACCTTGTTAGAGAGAGAATTGGCATTGGACAGAAATATGCCAGGCAAAGCCGTGCGCGTGCCTCTCCTGCGGAGCCGGACGAGAGCGCCCGCTCGTCTTCCTCTCTTTTGCCGTCTCACTTTTCGAGCTAAGCAATGAACCAGATCAGCGGCAGGAGCTAAAAAAACTGGGAGTAGGTCCGTGGGAGTGAAAGTCCTGATATGGATGGAACGAGTTCTGGCAAAACGACCCGCACTCGTGGTTCCAGCATGTGGAGTCGCGGTTCCTGCTCGGGGGAGTTTCAGCGGATGACATTAAATTCCATAATGTCATCGCGACGCTCGACAGCCGCACAGCTCGGTGTGTGCGGAGCCTGGTGCAGCAACCACCCGCTGTCGGCAAATGCGACGCGCTGAAAGCCACCCTCATCAGGAGCTTCGTGCCGTCGTCTGAGGCAAGAGCCAGGCAGCTACTGGACCTGCGCGACAGAGGTGGACGCAGGCCGACTGTCCTCATGGAGGACATGCTACAAATGATCGGGACGGACAACGACGCGTTCCTTTTCAAGCATATTTTCCTGAGAACCCTCCCAGCGCACACGAGAGGCTCCCTGTCCAGCAGGAGATGTGTGACCCAGCAGGACTTCCACGACCTGGCCCAAGAGGCGGAGCGGCTCCTCAACGCCTGCGAGGAACAAGAGGTTTCCGTGGCAGCGGCAGACCTCGGCGCGGCGGCCGGGGGCAGTGTGGAGCCAGAGACAGCAGTGACCACCTCAGCGGCGACAGCAGCGGCGGGATTCCGTGGCAGGGGAGATGACGGCCTCTGTTTTTACCATCGACGTTTCGCTGGGAAGGCGTACAAATGCATCCCGCCCTGCAAGTTCAAAAAAGCAGGGAAACGACTGGGCCGGGAGCCGTTAGCAGCTTCCACTCTCGGCGAACGGAACAAGCTGCTTTATCTGACAGACGCGGGCTCCGGGCGGCAATTCCTAGTGGACACCGGAGCCCAGAGGAGCTTCATCACTGCCACCTATGCTGATCGGGTCGCGGGACCCCGTGGAGATGGAGCGACAGCGGCCAACGGCTCCAGCATCAAGACGTACGGAGAGAGAACCTTGTCTCTGTCCTTCCACGGCCGCGCCTATGAGTGGAATTTCATTGTGGCGGCAGTGAGTTTCAATATGTAAGGTGCTGATTTTCTGTGTTCACATGGTTTGTTAGTTGATCTGGCCAACAAACGACTAGTAAATGCACTCTCTTTCTGTTCTATCCCTTGTGCAGCTCGGGTGTGCCCGCCGCCAGTACAGACCAACGTTGCCACAGCAGGTGGTAAGTTTCACAGCCTTCTACACCAGTTCCCAGCACTCACAGTTCCTACTTTTTCAGCTAAGGTGGCAAAGCACGGGGTGGAGCATTTTATTACCACGAGTGGCCCACCCGTTTTTGCGAAGGCTCGGCGCTTGGATGCAGCTAAACTCTCCATTGCGCGCGAGGAGTTCGCCAACCTGGAAAGGTTGGGCATAATTCGCTGCTCGAAGAGCGCCTGGGCTTCCCCCCTCCACATGGTACCTAAAGCTGACGGCTCATGGAGACCTTGTGGCGATTACCGCAGGTTGAACAATGCCACAGCGCAGGACCGGTGCCCGATTCCGCATATCCAGGACTTTTCAGTGCACTTGACGAAGGCGCGCATTTTTCCTAAAATAGACCTGGTCCGCGGTTATCACCAAGTCCTGGTCCGACCAGAGAACATCCCCAAAACAGCTGTAATAACCCCATTCGGGCTTTTTGAGTTTTTACGAATGCCTTTTGGCCTTAAAGGCGCCGCACAAACCTTCCAACGGATGATGGATGCAGTGTTGCGCGACCTTTCTTTCGTTTTTGTCTATTTAGACAACATTTTGATAGCCAGCACCTCCGAGGAGGAGCACGCAAAACACCTCACGACAGTTTTTCAGAGGTTAGGAGAGCATGGGTTGATAATCAACCCGGCCAAGTGCCATTTTGGCGTGGCACAAATCGATTTTTTAGGGCACCGCGTTTCCTCGGAGGGAGCAGTTCCTCTGCCGGCCAAAGTACGCGCAGTGGCAGATTTTCCCCAGCCTTGAACGGTAAAAGCGTTGCAAGAATTTTTGGGGATGGTAAATTTTTATAACCGTTTCATACCCCATGCAGCGCAGCTTATGCAGCCCTTGTACACCGCGCTCAAAAAGCAGAAGCCCTCCCATGTGATTGAATGGTCCCCAGAGCGGGAGCGCGCATTCACAGAGGTTAAACGAGCACTGGCAAACGCGGCACTGTTGGCCCACCCAGACCCGGCAGCCCGCATAGTGCTAACCACAGACGCGTCAGATGTGGCCATAGGGGCCGTAGTAGAACAGCAGGTTGCCGGGGTTTGGCAACCACTCGCATTCTTCAGCAGATCCCTACGTGAGGCTGAGCGAAAATACAGCGCGTTTGACAGGGAGCTGCTGGCGCTCCACTTGGCTATTCGCCATTTCCAGTTCTGGCTGGAAGGGCAGCGTTTCACCGCGTTTGTCGACCACAAACCGCTCACTTTTGCGATGTCCAAAACTTCAGAACCGTGGTCAGGGCGGCAACAGAGACAGCTGGCCGCAATTTCTGAATTTACCACCGATATTCAGCACGTAGCCGGTAAAATCAATGTGGTGGCAGACTGTCTGTCACGCGCAGTAACAGCACCCATCCGCGCGGAAACGGATTGCGTGGCCGCTTACCCAGAACGCGGTAACAGCGCGGACACACGCGCGGCTCCGGTCCACGTGGGAATAGATTATGCAGCCATGGCGGCAGAGCAGAGCGAGGACGCGGACGTGTGCGCGCTCCTGTCTGGACCAACAGGGTTAAGGCTGGAACGTAGAAATCTACAAACTGGTTTCCCCCCGCTTATCTGCGATGTATCCACAGGGCGACCGCGCCCGGTGGTGCCAGCCGCGTGGCGCCGTCGCATTTTTGATGCCGTGCACTCCCTAGCGCACCCAGGGGTGCGCGCTTCGGTGAAAATGGTGGCGGAGAAGTTTGTTTGGCCGAGCCTGCACAAGCACGTGAAGGAGTGGGCTAAAACTTGCATGGCTTGCCAGCGGGCTAAAATTCACAGGCACACTAAGGCGCCCTTAGAACCGTTCCACATTCCGGCTAAAAGGTTCGATCATGTGCACGTGGACCTCGTGGGCCCCCTGCCCACTTCACAAGGGTTCACGCATCTCTTGACAATGGTGGACCGAACCACTCGTTGGCCGGAAGTGGTCCCGTTAACATCGACCACAGCGGCAGAGGTGGCACGCGCTTTTTTAACAGCCTGGGTAGCGCGGTTCGGGGTCCCGTCAGATATTACGTCTGATAGGGGACCTCAATTTGCGTCGGAACTGTGGTCAGCAGTGGCCAGCGGCTTAGGAGCGGTGGTACATCGCACGACCGCTTACCATCCCCAGGCCAATGGTTTATGCGAGCGTTTTCACAGGTCTTTGAAGGCAGCCCTCAGAGTGTCACTGACGGACACAGATTGGGTAAACAAACTACCATGGGTTTTATTGGGGTTGCGTTCGGCACCCAAAGAGGATCTAGATGCCTCACCAGCAGAATCGGTCTTCGCACAACCGCTCAGGCTGCCAGGCGAGTTTTTACCCGACCACACGGCACCAGGGCCCCCCCCGATCCGGGGGTCTCTGAGTAACACGGGAGCAGAAATGCTCCCGGGCCCCGCTCATCACTCTTTCCCGCGTGTGTTCGTGCCCCAGGCTTTACGAGACGCAGAGTTTGTTTTTGTCAGGCACGATGCGCAGCAGCATAGCCTCCGCCCACCTTACGACGGTCCATTTCGAGTGCTGGAAACCGGGGAGAAATATTTTGTGCTAGATTTGGGGGGCAGGAGGGAGACGATCAGTATCGATAGATTAAAACCTGCTTTTGTGTTGCATAACGAGTCTGTACGGCCGGCGGGCGCGCCTCGACGCAGCAGGCCTCAGAAGGGGCGGCCCCGGGACCCCCCCACGGGGGGCAAATAACCCTTCTCCCCCTCACTCCACAGATGCACAGCAGGACGGCCCAACACAGAGCAGGAGACCTGCATACAGCAGATTCGGGAGAAGATTGAAACCTAAGCTGCATGCAGAATGATGTGTTTTTTGGTCAGGTTGTTTAGGTTGCTGTGAGATTCTGTTGGGGGGGTGACGTGCTGTATGACTGTTGTATGACTGTATGTGGGTGCCCAGTCTTTCTCGTGGAAGGGGGGAGTGATGTGGAGCCCATAGTTATAACCTATGTAACTCACATGTGGCTGGCTGAATTCAGCCAAGAGAGACTTTGAGCTAGCCATGTGTATTGACTTCGCACCTCAAGAGGAAGATGTGTCTGCACCCCCTGGGGACTCAGGAGAGAGGAGAAGATTACCCGGCCTGACCTTTGGGGGTCAGAGAGGAGAACAGAAGGACTCTGGGTGTTCTATTACAGATGAAAGGATGTAGCTGAGTATTGAGACTTTTGTGTGATGTATTGTTAGAGATGAGTGTATAAATGTATGTGTGTGACTGCGTCCTGTCTCTTTTCACTCCGATCGAGAGAGGACGTAGGATGAATGAGAATTAAAGCAGATACTGGAAAAATCATCCAGTCTCCTCAATTCTTGACTCCTACACTTGAACAATAATTAAGGTTAAACAAGGATGAGCTGTGCTAGAACGGAAATAAACAAAGGACGCTGTCAAAATAAAAGTAAACACAGGATGATGAGCAGGACAGGAATAATGACAATAATAATAATACAAAGAATAAAACTAAAAGCGAGGCCATGATAACAAAAATGATAACTAAGGTTTAAATATAATAAAAAATGAGGACATGGGCTGGGCCCCTATCCTGATCATGATAGTATCCCCCTTTAAGGGACAGATACCAGATGACCCAATAAAAACAACAAAAAAATGACAGTCCCAGGGTGGGTGGTGGGCCCAAGGCCAGACGAGCCGAAACACACTCTTCCCCCCCTTCCCCCCCACAGAGCCCAAAACAAAACATGATTTGTGGGGCCAAAAAAAGTCCACAACCCCCACAAAACAAACCAAGGCGGGTTGGATGGTCTATCCAAGTCCATGTACCACTGGACCAGAGAATAAGGTGGGTCAGGGTCCTACCCAAGTTCATGGGCCCCCAGCCCAGAGTACTGAGTGAATCGGGCACCCTCCCAATGTCCTTAGGCCACCAGATCACAAAACAAGGTGAGGTAGGGGGCCTACCCAAGTCCGTGGGCCCCCAGACTGGAGCAAAGGACTTGGCCAGCACAGACAATGGAGCCTTCAGCCCCAAAACAGGTGACTCTACAGCAGGCGATGAAGGTGCACCAGCCTGAGCAGCAGACAGTGGAGGCACACTGGCCTCAGCAGCAGATGATGGAGGTGCATCAGCCTCAGCGGCTAATGGTGGAGGCACATCAGCCTCTGGAACAAACAGTGGAGGTGCACTCGCTTCTGGAAAAACTGTGGAGGCGCACCTGCCTTTGGAACAGATGGCAGAGGTGCACCGGCCTCAGAACAAACGGCGGAGGTGCACCGGCCTCTGGAAATGATAACTGAGGCACACCAGCCTCAGGAGCGGACAACAGAGGCACGCCAGCCTCACCAGCTGACAACAGGCACGCCAACCTCTGGAACTGACGGCTGGAGCACGCTGACCTCAGGAGCTGATGGCTGGGGCCCTCTGACCTAAAGATGAGATGACTGGGGCATGCTGACCTTAGGATGAGATGACTGAAAGTAAGCCTCCTGGATTGCAGACAGCTGAGGTCGAGCATGGTCCTCCTGCAGCTCCACCCTTGACACGGCTGCCTCGGATGAGGGAGGAGAACAGGAGGTCAGTGAGGTGACACCACAGTCATCAGCAGCAGGGACTGGTGGGGAGGACCCAGAGGCAGGTGGAATCTGAACTTGGGTCCTCCCAGCAGGCAAGTTTTTTCTAAAATTGATGTTGAAAATAAGAGGAAAAGTACTTGCCTTAACTCCTGGTCTTCTGCTGCTAAAATGACAGCCTCAGGATGTGCTGCAGGTGTGATGGCCTTTGGATGAGCTGCAGGAGCGACAGCCTCTGGATGAGCCGCAGGGAAGGCAGCAGGTGAGGCAGCTGGGAGAGATGCAGCAGGTGGAGCTCTCAGGTGATGAGGAGATGCAATGCTGGAGCTCCCTGAAGATGAGGAGGTGTTGGAATGTGCAAGTCCTTGAGAGCTGGAATTGCCAGAGCGTGCATGTGGAGAGAAGCAATCTCTGCTAAAGCGTGCACATGGAGAGGGTCAGTCACTGCAGGACCGTGCATGTGGAGAGGAGCAGTCACTGCAGGACCATGCATGTCAGTTGGTGAAGAGGGAGGGTGAGGAGCAGCAGCTGCAGAGAAAAGCTGGAGAGGAGCAGCGGTTGCTGGTCATCCTCTTGAACATAGAGGCCGTGGCGGTGGAGACAACCTCAGGAGGAAAAGGAAGGGCAGAGGTGAGAGGTGGTGTGGAGATGGCAGCAGAAACAGGTGGCGAGGAACCAGAAACAGCAGGCGGCTGTGACTGGGAACCCTCGCTTGGAACAAGCCAGTCTGCTTCATTAATAGGTGTTAAAACAAATAAAGATTCTTGCCTTGCGCTGCCCTCTGCCACTGCTGGAGCTGCTCCTGGTGATCTGGGGAAGTCCCTCTGAGCAGAAAACCCTTGGCGGGCAGCCAAGATGGCCTCTGGAGACACCCCTGGTGCGGGCAAGATGGCCTTGGGCAAGGCTATTGAGGCATGCGAAATGGCCCCAGAAGACGACGCTGAGATGCCGACCTTGAGAGGAGTTGCTGGACTGCCTGACCCCGAGAGGGGAAGCAGATGAAGTTGCAGGTGAGGAGGTAGGGAGTGAAGCAGCAGTTGAGGCGGTCTCTAGTGATGCTGCAGAGGTGATCTCTGGTGTTGGGCCGGAACGGCAAGGGGAGAGGCATTTCCTTGGGGCTTGCTCCCTCACTGGCACCATTGAAACCGGTTGGTCCTCTTGCTTGGGGAATAAAACCTCAGGAGTGAGCCAGGGCTTATAATGCCGCCACTCCTTCTGCTCTGTAGCATCTGCTGCCATGGCCTGTAGAATGGAGGCGGTGGACAGTGTAGGAATGACGGGGAAGGCAGAAGGCGGATGACCAGGAGCTGGAGAAGGGATCGATGATCCAGAGCCAGGCTGGGCAGAGCAGTGCAGGGGACCAAAACGCTCGAGCGAGTCCCAGTGTCGGGCTATGCTGGCGTGCAATTTAGCTAGCTCGGGAGCTAGCAACAGGTCCGGATGGCTGAGAAGGCATTCCTCTGCTTGCAATAGATTCCCCAATCCATCCAGCGGATTGGGATAATCAAAAAAGTGGTCCATGAGATGGAAGACCCGGTTGAGAATCTCCCCTACTACGTCCTGACTCAATTTCTCCCTCCTCCTGTCGTTTTTGCCCACTGAGTCTTTAACTGGTTGCATTCTACTGTCATGTTTGCCCTCTTGGGGCTTATTGACCAACTCAAATGCAGGGCTACGTTTAGGCATGCTTTATTATAAATTAATGCAGCCCAAGGGCTGAACCTGAACATAAAGCCGTTATGGCAGACAAACTTACAATGCTGACAAACGCTGAGACAGTGGCATGGATAAACATGTTGGAACACGGGTAGAGGTAACGTTTCAAACACAAACGGGTGAGGAATGATGAGAATGTGACAATGAAGGTGAGAAACAGTGACAATAAATAGGAACAGAGGTAATAGCAAACACAAAACAGCCTTCAGCAATAATTAAGGCTAAACAAGGATGAGCTGTGCTAGAATGGAAATAAACAAAGGATGCTGTCAAAATAAAAGTAAATACAGGATGATTTGCAGGACTGGAATAATGATAATGTGGGGGACCTAGACATTACATTCTCCGCTCAGACTGAATGGCACACAAGGAGACGCTAAAAGGCTGTAGATGGATATGCAGGGCAGACTGTGGTTTTCTCCATAGGACCGCATGAGAATGCGCCTTCTCCACTGGACTGAATGATGATACGCATTCTTCTCTGGAATGTGCTGACAGGCAGGGTGACAAAGGGGATTGTAATTGTATGTATTGTGATGTGAACCCCCCAGGTCGCTAGGCGAGGATGTAAGGTATAAAAGAGAGATGCCAGCGACCTGGGTTATGCTTCTAGTTGACTGATGGATCGAGAGAGAATAAAGTCTACTCTGATCCAGCTCACTGCCTCGCCTGCTCATTTCTCTTTCTACACTGGTGACCTTTGACGTATAATGGAACTAGAGGCAAACACCCCGGAGATGACCAGGACAGGAGGTGCCAGCACCGCGTGCGCCATTTCGGTCAAGCTCCCAGACTTTTGGCTACATGACCCAAAGTCTTGGTTCCTCTACACCGAGGCCCAGTTCGCGCGCTGTGGAGTGACGGTGGATGACACCAAGTATTACTACGTGGTTGCAGCGCTGGACGCATGCACAACACAGCAGATGGTGAGTCTGCTCCAAAGGCCCCCAGCCTACGACAAATATGACACTCTCAAGACCGCGCTGACCCAGCGCTATACAGTCTCGGACTGCGAGAGAGCTGAAAGGCTCCTGACGCGCTCCTAGTTGGGAGACAGGTCGGCGGTCGAATTAATGGAGAAGATGTTGGCGTTGATGGGCACAGATGACGGGCAGTTCCTCTTTGCTCACCTTTTCCTCCGGAACCTCTCGACAGCGGCCAGAGCAGTCCTCACCAATTCGCTGCTGCTGGCCACGCAGAACTACCAGGCGCTGACACAAGAGGCAGATCGGATTATCCTGGCAACCAGAACCTTTGCTGTGAACGCAGCGGCGTCGGAACCCAGCGAGATGGCCAGCGAGGGCGAAGAGCCAGTGATGGTGGCCGCAGCCGAGGCCAAGAAGCACCGGAGGGACACGCTCTGTTTCTACCACCGCCGCTTTAGAGAAGACGCACGCCAATGCATGCTACTGTGCCAGTTCAAGCGCTTGGGAAATGGCAGGACCAGCAGCCAGTAGCAACTGAGACCACCAGTGATACAACCAAGCTGCTCTATGTGACGGACTCACACTCGGGGAGACGGTTCCTCGTGGACTCTGGCTCCCAAAAGAGGCTCATCCTGCCATCCTATGCAGACCGGCTGGCGGGAAGTAGCGGCCCTGAGCTGGCAGCCGCAAATGGCGCAGGCATTAAGACTTTTGGTGAGAGAACACTGACTACATCCTTGCATGGCTGTACATACCAATGGACATTCGTCATAGCGGCATGTAACTCCCCCATTTTGGGCGCAGAGCGCAGCTCACGGACTATTAGTCGATGTGGCTAACAGACACCTGATTAACGCTATGTCTTTTGATTTTCTGCCCTGTACAGCTAGAGGAGCCGGGTCCACAACACTAGCCAACGTCACAGCTTCAGGGGGTAAGTTCCACACGCTACTCACCCAGTTCCCAGCACTCACAGTTCTGACGTTTTCAGCGGCCGTAACTAAACACGGGGTGGAGCACTTCATTACCACCACGGGGCCGTCCGTTTTCCCGTGACCTCGGTGCCTGGACGCAGCTAAACTGGCCAGTACACGCGAGAAGTTTGCCAACTTGGAAAGGTTGGGCATCACCAGGCACTGAAACAGCCCATGGGCATCCCCGTTACATATGGTGCCTAAAGCCGAGGGATTGTGGCGACCATGCGGAGATTTACGCAGATTAAACAACGCCACAGCACATGATCGCTACCCAGTCCCCCATATTCAGGATTTTTCCGTCCACCTCACCAGGGCACGCATTTTTTCCAAGGTGGACCTGGTCTGCGGGTACCACCAGGTCCCGGTGCGCACGGAAGATATACCCAAAATGGCTGTAATAACCCTGTTTGGACTTTTTGAGTTCTTACGCATGCCTTTTGGGTTAAAAGGGGCGGCGCAGACATTCCAATGCATGATGGATGCGGTGCTGCACGATCTGCCACTTGTGTTTGTCTACCTGGACGATATCCTGGTGGCCAGTGTTTCTGAGTATGAGCACATAGCCCACTTCAGGATGGGTTTCCAGAGGTTGGAAGAGCACGGGTTAATAATCAACCTGGCGAAGTGCCAGTTTGGGGTTACAATAATCGACTTTTTGGGCCACCGCATCTCACCGGAGGGCTCAATACCCTTATCGGGCAAAGTGCGCATAGTGGCAGATTTTCCCTGGCTTCAGATGGTCAGGGCGCTGCAGGAGTTTTAAGGGATGGTTAACTTTTACAGCCGTTTCCTCCCCCACACAGCCCAGCTCATGTAGCTGTTGCACACCGCACTTAAGAAACGGAACCGGCGAACAGAGTGAACTGGACTCCTGAGCGAGAGCAGGCATTTTCCGAGGCCAAAACAGCCCTAGCGAACCCCACACTACTGGCGCACCTGGACCCGGCGGCTCGGAGAGCGCTCACTACCGACGCATTGGATGTGGCCATAGGGGTCGTCGTGGAGCAGCAAGTTGCTGGTTCTTGGCAGCCGCTCACCTTTGTTAGCAGGTCTTTGCGCGACAATAAGCATAAATACAACGCGTTCGACAGGGAGTTACTGGCTCTCCACCTGGCCATATGCCACTTCCAGTTGTGGCTGGAAGGGCGCACCTTCACTGCATTTGTGGACCACAAGCCGCTAACGTACGCTATGGCCAAGGTTTTGGAACAGTGGTCGGCCCGGCAGCAGAGACAGCTGGCCGCAATCTTAGAGTTTACGACCGACTTTCGACATGTGGCCGGTAAACTCAACGTGGTGGCAGACTGCCTCTTGCGCACATTAGTGGCACCAGCCTACATGGGGATAGATTACACGGCCATGGCCGCAGAGCAGATCAGCGATGCGGACGTTTGCGCACTCCAGTCTGGACCAACAGGGTTAAGGCTGGAGAGCAGAGTACTGCAAGAAGCCCCCCCCCCCAATCTGCGACATCTCCACAGGCTGCCCATGCCCGGTGGTCCCACGCACTTGGCACCGCCCTGTTTTCGAGTCGGTTCACTCCCTGGCGCACCCGGGAGTGCGTGCGTCAGTCAAAATGGAGGGAGCAAAGTTCATCTGGCTGAGCCTGCACAAACAAGTGAAAGAGTGGGCTGCAGCCTGTGTAGTGTGCCAACGAGCCAAGGTGCACAGGCACACAAAGGGTCCCCTTGAGCCGTTCCATATCCCAGCTAAGAGGTTTGACCATGTTCACGTGGACCTCGTGGGCCCCCTCCCGACATTGCAGGGGTTTATGCACCTCCTGACAGTGGTGGACCGCACACCACGCGCTGGCCTGAAGCGGTGCCGCTAGCTTCCTCCACATCTGCAGAAATTGCACACTCTTTTTTGGCGACATAGGTGGCACTCTTCGGTGCCCCTTTGGATATCATATCCGACCGGGGCCCGCAGTTTGTTTCCGACCTCTGGTCCATGATGGCCCGGAGCCTGGGTGTCACCATTCATTGCACGACCACGTACAACCCCCAGGCCAATGGGTTATGTGAGCATTTCCATAGGTCGCTTAAAGCTGCACTCAGGGCTTTGCTTAAGGATGCAAGTTTGGTGGACCGGTTGCCGTGGGTTCTATTAGGGTTGCATTCAGCACTGAAGGAGGATTTGGCTGCCTCCCCAGCTGAGCTTGTTTTTTCCAAGCTGCTGCGGCTCCCTGGAAAATTTTTGCCAGACAACCCCGCGTTGAACACGATCCATCCCCGCCTTCACTATATAGCGCAGAGGCAGGGACAGTACACGGTCCAGCCCACCACTGTTTTCCCCGCAATTTCATGTCAAGGACCTTGAAGGATGCATCATTCCTGTTTGTCAGGCATGATGCCCACCGGACCCCGTTGCACCCGCCCTACGATGGCCCGTTCAGAGTGTTGGATCCTGGGGATAAACATTTTGTGTTAGATTTGGGGGGACACAGAGAAACAGTCTGCATATACAGGCTTAAGCCTGCCTTCGTATTCGCAGACAAGCAGGTGATGTTGGCCCGAGCTCCTCAGCGCGGATGACCCCCACTGAGAACTCCCCAGGTAAATGACTCGTCAGCTCAGTCACAATGGGATGGTGAAGATGTGTTTCCCCCCCAACCCCCCATTGTTTCCCCGCAGACGGACACGCCTCCAGGAGTGTCTCACCGGCACAGCAGCGCCTCGGAGCCGGCAACCCCCCGTTACAGCCGCTACAGACATCAGCTGAAGCCCACAGGACATGAGGGATAAGGCCCATTCTGAGTTTTCGGTGGTGGTGGTGGTGGTGGGGCTAGACATTACATTCTCCACTCAGACTGAATGGCACAGAAGGAGACGCTAAAAGGCTGTAGATGGATATGCAGGGCAGACTGTGGTTTTCTCCATAGGACCGCATGAGAATGCGCCTTCTCCAGCGGACTGAATAATAATACGCATTCTCCACCGGACTGCATAATAATGCACCAACAGGCAGGGTGACAAAGGGGATTGTAATTGTATGTATTGTGATGTGAACCCCCCAGGTCGCTAGGTGAGGTTGTAAGGTATAAAAGAGAGATGCCAGCGACCTGGGTTATGCTTCTTGTTGACTGATGGATCGAGAGAGAATAAAGTCTACTCTGATCCAGCTCACTGCCTTGCCTGCTCATTTCTCTCTCTACAATAATAATAATAATAATAATAATAATAATAATAATACAAAGGATAAAACCAAGAGCGAGGCAATGATAACAATAATGATAACTAGTGAAGTACGCGGTGGTAATGCACCTGTAAGCTGGTTGCCAACTGCCAATCAGATCTAAAAGAAGAAGAAGAAGAACTAGGGTTTAAACATTGCAGAAAATTAGGACATGGGCTGGGCCCCTTCCTGATCATGATAATATGTGTTAGTCTGGGGAAAAAAATAAAATGTATTAATCAGCTATTCCCCAACTTCATTATGCCCTCACTTACTTTTAAAATAATAATAAAAAAATAAATAACATAACACAATCCAAAAGAAATAGCAGACACTCAGTAATAAACAACATTTCCTCAGGCTGAATAGAAGAAAATTGATTTCAGCACTGATTTCAGATAAATCAAATTATAAATTCATTAAGTTAAGATGCAGCCACTGATCAAATTACTACAACCACATTTCTAACCAGTCTTCAAATCAGAGAAATCAAAAGCAACTCAATTTGATCAAATTTACTTGAGAATAAGTATCCTATGATAAAACTGTGAAAAGGTTAGTTGAGTATCCTTTTTTTTTTTTTTTTTTTCCTTTGAAAGACAAAAGTAAAATAGAAAGATGTCTTTACCTTCTTTACATGTTTCAACTGCACTGCAGCCTTCATGATGAAGGCATGATGAAGACATCTTTCTATTTTACTTTTGTCTTTCAAAGGAAAAAAAAAAAGAATAATTAATTAAAAGAAGACAAAATGAACCTGTTTGACGGGTTAGTTGAGTACTCGAGTAAATGTAACTAGTTACTTCGCACCTCAGGTAGTGAAACATTGCTCCGACCTTATGTCAATACATTATGTGCTGAGAGTGAGAATGGATCATGTTGCTTCATTTTAGAATAAAATATAGATGCAGTTCTTTGTTGTAGAATGTAAGCCTATAATAAATTCATACAACCCCTCTAAACCTGTAGGACAGAGGATGAAATGGTGAGAGCAGTCTCAAACTGTGGAAGGTGTTGTCGTTGTTGTTGTTGTTGTTGTTGTTGTTGTTGTTGTTGTTGTTGTTGTTGTTGTTGTTGTTGTTGTTGTTCTTCTTCTTCTTCTTCTTCTTCTTCGTAAGTGTAAATGCCTTTACATACTCCACAAGAACAGAGAAATTTGTTCTCTCTCCCAGAGCTGCAAGAAAAAAATGTAATTTGTTTTTGCAGCCCTGGTTTGGGACTTCTTGCAGCTTGTTCTTGACACATCATCTGGGCAGAACTTTTTTCTTGTGTGGTGTCCGACAACTATTGTGTGCTTGGTCAGAAATGTGAATTTCCCAGGAGTTCTGCCCTTGAGTTTCATGTGAAGAATGAAATGTCCTGTCCAGAAAGAACCTTGTTCTTGTTCTTGCCACCTCAAGAAAAAGAAAAAAAAAATCTCTGTTCTTGTAGTGTATGTACAGGCCTCAAGCTATACCACTTTTGAAAAGAATCATGTCTGTGTTTCATTTGATATCAGTAATTTCTTTGTTTATATTTTCTTCTTTGGGAGGAATGCTTCTCTTTTCCAACCATTCACCTTTCTTCAATGCAGAACCACATATCCTGCACTTCTGGCCAAAAGAGCAAATGCATTTTTTATTAGTTAATTACAGAACTCCAAGAATAAAACAAATGAGGTTAATGAATTAATTGTATTCACAGCACAGTACAGCTTTTCCCCAGTGCTCCACCATATTTTGCCACACATACAGTGCTCACTGAATAAGAATGTTTTCATGGAGTAGGTTTATACAGGGCCATTAAACTTTCGACCTCCTTAGGTAAAACACATAAAGATGTCACCCCGTAGTGACATAACTCCATGGCTACAAACTGAAGAAGGGATGTTTTCTAATTAAAAAAAACAAAAAACAAACTGGTGCAAGATGCAATGAGAAATGAGGTCCTATTAAGCAGAGGACAGAGGAAGCAACGAGCCCATCCCTGTGCAGCATGAGGAGTCACTCTTCCTTAACACTGGATGGTGCATGCACCCATGCCCGTGGAGGTGATTAGGAGCACTTTTTAATGATGTGTTCCGCTTTCATTTATTGAGATACAACCTATTTTAGAGTGTGCCATATATGTTTCAGCTTGCAGAGGAACCAGAAACATGGGAGACATAACTCACAGTCTACAGGTTACAGAAAGGGGTAAAAAATAAGATAAATGGTGACTGCATTCAAACAAAATAATAGAACGTGTGAAAAGGAAAACTGAACTGCTCCTTGTAACACTGGGTGTTTGCTTTTCCATAACAAAGAGAAAGTCAGTGTGGTATTTACTACAGGGAAGAAAGTTCCTTTTTTTATGTCCTGTAATAAAATTTAATGTCAATGCTTGGAAAGTCTGGAAAACCCTTTCTTTTAAACCAGAGTGAATCAGCCAAATCACAAGCACCCTGATTCAGTGATGCAAAACAATGTTGATAGCTCATAATAAACATGCCACACTCTCTAAAAGCTGAAAGGTCTGACGGCTGCCTGGAAGCTTTGAAGTCAGATCTCGCCTCCCAACCTAGCACCATTTCATATCTCCTCTTCTTTTGTTTTATTGTTAATAGGGAGCTGGCAGAAACTTCAGATGCTTCACTTAGAACTCTATTGTAAAAAATAAAGGAACACATCAAAAATCTTGATGGCGTGTCTACATGAGTGTGCATGGATACACTTATTTATTCTTATATGTGAGGATGCCCCATTAAAGAAACTCCAAACGGGATCTACAGAATTAAATTCCAGCTTGTTGAGTTTGTGACCTAGAAAGAAAGCAGAGAACTTCTTGGGCCTTCCCCCACAATGGGGTGTCCCCCGTGGTCTCCGTGCCTCGTTCATTCACACACACAGGCGTATTGTGGCCTGTCAGGTATTGAAGGACGGCCAGTTTTACCCATCATAAAATATTCATGCGTCCATGAAGTACAAGCCACGTTTCCCCTGCCTGCAGGTATTACTTCTGCCTGTGCTCCTTCATCATTGCTAGACTCCTTATACCCCTGAGGACCCAAGTTTACAGTGCTGTGATTGGATGTATGGTGAAGAGCCAAGAGGGAAAAGGCTCCCCTGGGTTGGCCTTCCCCTGGCACTGGAATGTAATACCAAGGGTTCAGGATGGGTTTTGATCCTAATACCAGCATTGATTAGTTCCATCAGCCCTGACAATGCTGGAGTCAGCGGTGGGTTTTCTGCTTTGTCTGCGTCACATTTATTGTAGGTGCCAAATTATTAATGTGGAGATTTTGAGAGAACAAGTGTCGTTTAGTCACAAATGGACAAGAGGGCAAAGCTTAAGGACTTCTTAATTCTGCCAGGACCTGGATGGTTTTCCAGAAATCTCCAGTCAGTGAGGAAGGAGAGAGAGAGAGAGAGAGAGAGAGAGAGAGAGAGAGAGAGAGAGAGAGAGAGAGACGCTCCGTGATGTTCGGCGTCTCTCTCCTCACTTCTTCGCCGTCTGCCGTCACTTTCCCTCTCAGTAGTGACCCACACCTGTGCGCTTCCCCATGACTGCTGCGTCTACAAACTCCAGCCTAGATTTTTAAAAAAACTGATGGCGTGGAAGCGGGACACGCTGACCAGATAGAAGAGCAGCTGTCAGCCACAGAGTTGCTGCAAACAAGACTGCTCGGCGGTACTGAAACTGACGAGGCGGGAAGGAGAGGGAAGAGGAAGACTGCTTCACCGCTTCAGGTGACCGAGTTGCAATGGAGGCGTGAGGCATGCGTGATTAGGGAGCTCCGAGGGTGGAAGTGCCGACTTTAAAGGGTGGACCACAGAAGCGAACTGCACTGAGAACTGACCGCCATCGCCTTTCTTTACCTCACTTGGGGGATCTTTTTCCGTTTCTTCCTCTTTCAACAATGAACGTGTCTCCTCCGGATCGCAGGAAAAACATGCGAGAATTAGCTCTGGAGATTGGGATCCGAGTTCTGCTTTTCGGAGTTTTTGTGTAAGTAATGCCTCGAAAAGCTGAGTTTTGTGTTCTTTTACAAACCCCCCCCCCCCCCCAAAAAAAAAAACCCCACACAAACAGGCATTGTTGCGCTCAGATTCCCTAGTGACGCTTTAAACGTTGCCAGTCACCATTTAGCGTGAGAAGTTGTGTGTTGAGGTTGAACCGCGGTGAGGTGCTGGAGCAGCGAGTCCCTGAACGCCGGCGCAGTTCAGCACCATGGACAGCTCTGCCAAACCAGCCGCTGCCTTACAGTAACAGGTTGCAACAAAAGTTGACTCTTATTATTTTGAGTCTTTTTAGCATAACACTCCCACTTAACTACACTTACTAAATTCACTCTCTTCATATCTGCGATGATTCACTATGAAAAAAAAAACCCACGGGAAGCTTGTGGTGATGCAATGATAACTTGTAGTGAACGCTTGTTCTGCAGCCTGACATTTCGTGAGGTTATGCCTTCACGGGGGGCAACTTTCATAACTATCACAAACATAAATTAATAATCGTTTGTTTAGCTTGGAGGCGTTGAACCCCATTTGCATCATGATTCTGTAATTTATTGATGTCCTGCTTGATACCATCTGATTAAACCCCTAAGCCTGGTTTGATGAAATGACTCACCTTGCAGCAGCTTACTGGGGAAATAAAGTCCAGACGTGTTCCTCGGATTTGGATTGCTGTGCAGCCTCACTGCGTGCATGCTCCGTGTACATTATCATTAATATCTATCCTTGGGCTAAGTGTTCTAACTCTGTGTGTGCTGTCACGCTAAATGGATTGAACAGCCAAGAAGAGGAGCCTGATGCTGCAGCGCTGTTTGACACACAAGTGGCAGGATTTGATCAGAAAATGAAAAGTGTGGAAGCATCTTCTCTGGTCATTTGTTTGTATGCATGCCTTAATTGGTGAGATTCACATTCAATTTGGATTTGTTGTTGTGACTCATTAAAAAAAGTAATTTCACACAATATCATCATCATCATCATCATCATCATCATCATCATCATCATCATCGTCATCGTCGTTGTCAGCTATCTGCTGTATTCTGCTGCACAATCCCCCAACCACAAAACCCTTGAATGGAGTGAGTTGTGTGTTGAGTATGTGTTTGGTCCTTAGGGCTTGCCATACCTGCCCTGTGAGGTGTGACGTCAGGCGGGCTACGGCCAGACTGTATATAGTTGTGCGTGTCCATAATAAAGGTTCAGTTCACTGCATGGCATAAGACTGACTCCGACCATTATTACAGACATAACATTTTAGCGACAAGGAGAAATTATGGGAGCATATTGGCTGCCTCCACCATTATCACCATTTCTGGAATATCTGGGAGAGCCAGCAATCCTGTGGCCGAGCTGGGTGGCTATGTTTGAGGGTTACATTGCGGAGCTGGGCCTAAGTAGACTTGATGGAGTACGAAGACGAGCACTTTTGGCCCACCATCTCAGCGTCGAAGGTCGGAAAATTCTCTGTATGTTGGAAGAAATGGAGTCTTATGCAGATGCTGTCGGGCGGCTGGCCGAATATTTTGCTGAACATACGAGGACTGTGAAACTGCAGGTAATGGAGCTGATGGTGCCAAAAGAAGCTAAGCTAGCTAGCTCGGGGAAGCTAGCAGCTCAGTCAGTGACTATAGGGAAGTTAGCCACGAAGCTAGGTGTGCGCCAAAACCAAGCTATGAGCTACCAGCTTGACTCTGAGGTAGAACTGGGGCCACAGGTGGGGGAGCCCCTAGTCACTGAAGACGGCAAGCCAGCCAAGGAGCTCAGCACGCAGGAGTCAGAGCAGCGACAGCCGGGCGCAGGAGCAGCGCAGCGGAGTACCTTGGATGATGGTGCTGGGCGCAGCAACGAGGCAACTGGGTCAACGAGTGACACCAACGAGGGTGATGCCGAAAGTCCCGGGAAGAAGCTCCGCTGTGCTCCGAGGTGCTCCACTGTGCCATCTCTGTGTCTGGCACAGACACAGAGATGGCACAGCGGAGCACCTCAGATGACAGAGAGGAGGTGCCGGATGCCACGGAGGTCGGGCAGGACCTCAGTGTCGGGGCTGAAAGCACCTTGGACAAGGGTGCTGGGCTTTACAGCGAGGTGCCTGAATCAATGAGTGACACTGACGAGCGAGTTTTGTTTTTTCCCGGAGTTCAGCCACAGGGGGCCGGAGTGTTTGGGATTACAATGGCGACAGCTACAGTGATGGTGAAGATGTTCAGGAGCGGACCGACAGACAGGGAGGGACTGTGTGCCGTGCAGCAGCACTGCAGGTCCAGACAAGAGAAGCGGTTGAGGGTGAGGAGAAGGGACATTCTCACTGGGGAGATCGGCTTCGATCCGGGGGCCAGGCGATGGCCAGGGGCGCGCATGCTGTGGGGCTGCCCTGGGCCTCTGAGCCTGTTTTACCTTTAGCTGCCTGTGGACATTGGAGTTACATAAATGACGTTACTGTAAATACACTACCGTTCAAAAGTTTGGGGTCACTTAGAAATTTCCTTATTTTTGAAAGAAAAGCACTTTTTTTCAATGAAGATAACTTTAAACTAATCAGAAATACACTCTATACATTGCTAATGTGGTAAATGACTATTTTAGCTGCAAATGTCTGGTTTTTGGTGCAATATCTACATAGGTGTATAGAGGCCCATTTCCAGCAACTATCACTCCAGTGTTCTAATGGTACAATGTGTTTGCTCATTGCGTCAGAAGGCTAATGGATGATTAGAAAACCCTTGTGCAATCATGTTAGGTCTGCAATGCTGTAATTGCTGCAAATGGAGGATTCTTTGACGAAAGCAAAGTTTGAAGGAAAAAATTATTATTTCAAATACAAATCATTATTTCTAACCTTGTCAATGTCTTGACTATATTTTCTATTCATTTTACAACTCATGGTGGTAAATAAGTGTGACTTTTCATGGAAAACACAAAATAATTGTCTGGGTGACCCCAAACTTTTGAACGGTAGTGTATGTTCATATGGTGCATGTGAATGAATGTGTGTTAATTGGGGATTATTTTGTGTATTTAGTATAAAAAATCCCCCGCTGATATTAGTTGTTTTGGGTGAATGCATTAAGCTGCTCTAGTTCACTGTTTCCCTGCTATTTCCCTTAGTGCATGATTCGGGTCCTAAATTGGGGTGAGTCTGGATTGTGTGTGTGTTTTGCACTTTTGTAAGGAGAGGGGAATGCTGTGTGGTGTGTGTATGTGTTTTGTCCTTAGGGCTTACCGTACCTGCCCTGTGGAGTGTGACGTGAGGCGGGCCATGGCCAGACTGTATATAGTTGTGTGTCCATAACAAAGGTTCAGTTTGCTGTATGGCATAAGACCGACTCCGACCATTATTACAGACATAACAAGTTGCAATCCTCATATTCCCTCTTCACTACACAGAAAGAAAGCTAAGATGAGTAAACTGCTTGTTATGAGGATCCAGCTGCTCCATGAGTAAACTTCCTTTTCACAGTAAGGGGTGCCCTTGGGCCGACATCGAATTAAGTTTCTTCTCTGTGATACAACAATGAATGCAACAGTCCTCCTGCTTTAACAGATGCACCAACATCATGTTTCTCTGGAAAGCTTTTCTCCAGTGTTTCCTCATGGGGAGCCCTCCCACCGGGGGTTGCCTGGTTCTGGCTGCAGGGCGCTGGCCTGTGACTGCCCTGGCCCACTCAGTGCCTGGTCTTGGGTGGTGGCAGAGGTGGTGTCCCTGTAGCTGTGGACTTGGTGCTTCCCTTGTGTTGATGGCTCCCTAAGATGGCGCTTCTACACCTGGATCCTCGGCGCTCAGCCATATCTCACACTGATGAGTATGTGTGTGTGTGTGTGTGTGTGTGTGTGTGTGTGTCTGTCTGTCTGTCTGTCTGTCTGTCTGTTTGTCTGTACGAGGTTGGGTGAATGAAGGGGTGGGATGGGAAGGGGGTGTAATTCATAAAGCACTTTGTGCTACAATTTTTTCTTGTATGAAAAGTGCTGCATAAATAAAGTTTTGATTGATTGATTATGAAAAGTTGTGGCCATGTGATAGGGTTGGTTTTTGAACTCTTCAACCAGATCGTGACATTGGTGTAACATAAAGCCACAGAAGTCTGATTCCATAGTGTAAAGTATGTGTTTTATTTCGGGTTTTGAGCTCTATGCTTATGATGGAGATTGCAGATTTATTTCTGATTGCAAGTGTCAGCTATGTCTCTGATGGAGAGTATCATTTGGTCCAGCTGTAATTATCGTATGGAACAAGCTTTATTCTCAACAGATCAGAGGGTTGCTGTGTGGCCTTGAAAGGCAGCAAACTCTGCTCTTATTTCACCTTAAAGATTGCTGTGAAGGCAGGATAATTGGGGTCAAACAGAATCTGTTCTTTTCTTCATTGGAGGGGTAAAGGACAGTTTTTAGCTGTGAGCTTTGTGCTTGTAGGTTAGTACAAGTCCAGTGTTGGTGTAGTGAATGCTATTTTTTTTTTTTATCTTGGGATGAAAATGGCAGCATTATCCGTGTACAATTGCCAGTGAGATTTAGCAGTCTTGTAGTTTTCTGCTTTATCTTGTGCCTTCTGTCAGATTTTCATTTAAACAATTTCTTCCTCAGCAGCTCTGGATTAAATTTGCCTAACAGGAAGCAAAATAGAACTGATTTTCTCATTTTCTTTTCATATTCCATAGCAATTGTGAACCTGTACCGAGACATGGTGGCAAGGAATGAATCAATCATTTTGTTTTGGCTCATAAACAGATAGGAATGCATCAGAGATGAGTCACTTTTTACAGATAGCTCATGCAAGTTTAATGATTCTGTTTGACTGTCAAATAAATAAGGCTGATTGTAGCATACAGTACAAGCTATTTTCTGTACTTGAATGATCCCCCACACAAACAAGAGAATTTTAAGCTATACAGCTTCACAATTCCTGCCTTGTTTATGTCCAGGTCTTGCCAAAGACAACCTCTCTTTAAAGAATTGTTACTTGCCCTTGCATGCCAGGCTGCTGTATGCTCCATTCCTCAAGAGATGCATTGACCTGATGGATGCAAGAATATGCAACATTAGATGGTTTGTTCACTGTGAAACCAGTACTTCCACTATCACAGTAGTGGTCCAAGAGTCAAACATATCCTATTTTAGAGGAATATGAATCTGTGAAATAACAGTGTTTTTCTTCTTCTTCTTCTTTTTTTGCATGATTAGCTGTTCAGTACAGAGGCAGCGGATAATGAGATCAGCCCCATTTCACTTTCCTTGTAATCCTGAGCACAACAAGCAAGAGCTCGGACAAATACCGAGAAATCATTTCTTCCTTGACTGCCTGTGTGACAGACCTTGTGTCCTCACTCATTCAATACAAGCTCAAAGTTGGTGTGTGTGTGTGTGTGTGTGTGTGTCCGCACTGGATTCTTTCAATGGACGCCATAATAAGAGGCTGAAAAAGCAATTCCTGTTAACATCACAAAACAATTATATGCAGAAGAGATGGGAAAGCAAGATAAAGCAAGAGAAAGCAAGAGAGGGAAAAGAGTTAGGAAAAGATAGCAGAGATGCAGTTTTGAAGATCTAGATTGTTCTGAGATTTCCTAGATTAAGGCCCAAGGCATAGAAAATAGATGGGCACCAAAACCACTCTGAGAATTCTTGTCAGATAAAGCTAAAAAGGTTTAGATGGAATGATTGGTCTGAGAGGGGGTAGCTCTTTTCCAGTCTGACAGACACTATATGTAATATATGCAGAAATAGCCCACAGCTGTGACCTACAGCTCTGTTTTATTGACGATGGCTTGTTGATAAAACAGAAATTTTGTTATCTGTTTTTATTGGTGATAAAGCAGCCATGACTACCCATTGTAACAATTATAGAAGCACAAATGTGGGGCGTTAGTTTGGATATATTCTTATCAGTGTTGGGTGTAATGTGTTACAGTAATCTGATTACTGTTCGGTGTAACGCAGTAATGTAACGCTTTAGTCTGATAAATATAGTAATCCCGTTACTGTTACTAATCCAATAAAGATCACGTTACTAGCTTTTCTTTTTGATGACTTACAAAACGGGTAAACAACTGCGCTGCCAATAAACAGTAGAAGAAGAAGCACACTTCCGTTTCTGCCACTACACTCATATAAATATCAGTGGGCACACAAGTCTGGCCTCTTTTAACTGAGTGGCTGTATCTTGGCTGTAGGTGGCCGCTAGTGAGTGAGGAGCACCTGGTGACTGAGGAAAAAAGCAAAGTTCCACCAGTCAAGCAACCACGGGTTGATTTTCAACAACAGGTATGGACAAAAGCAGAGATAAATAGGCTTGTTGCAGCGTACATTGTGGAGGAAATGTTGCCTGTTTCAACTGTTGAATCACCGTCTTTCAGAAATATGCTGAGTAAAATAAGAAACAGCCTCCCGCCTTCGGACAGGAAAACTTTTGCTAACTACCTAGATGAGTGTTATATTAAGGTGAACATTGAGCTAAAGAAAACATTCGAGAGCTTGGAGTACGTGTCAACAACCGTTGACATTTGGACTAGCCACAGTAAAAGCTATTTAGGCATGACCGCCCACTGGATCATACTCCCAGTACTGTTTTACATTCCTGTTAAGTGCCATCAGGGAGATTTTAATTTTACATTAAAGACAGAAGAGTAAAAAAAGCTTTTTCTGTGTCTTATTGGTTAGCATAGGCCAGGGGTGTCCAACCATGTGCCATGGAGAGCCAAGACCCTGCAGGTTTTACCTCCAACCAGTGTCTTCAACAGCAGATTTCTGTGAACTTCTTCCCACTGATTGCTGATAAGTGAAAACACCTGCTGAAGAGACTGGGTAGAAGAGAAAACCTGCAGGGTCTTGGCTCTCCATGGCACATGGTTGGACACCCCTGGCATAGGCTATAAAAATATGTAGTTTGTGCATAAACAGTTTAACTTATGTGGAAATATGGTACATTTCACTGACACCATTTGAAAGTAATCCAAAAGTAATGTGTAACTGATTACTTTTGACAATGAGTAATTAAGTAAAGTAAGGGATTACATTTTTAAAAAGTAACTAGTAATTGGTAATGGATTACTTTTTTGAGTAACTACCCCCAACACTGATTCTTATATGGGTGTTGTTAAACTATAATAACAGTATGTGTATTAAAGCAGCAAAGTGTTTGCCTCACACCCTATCACTGTGTCTTCTTCACAGTATCCTTGGGATGTCGTCTAGTGCTTTGGTGAGCCTCTGAAAGCCTTGTGATATATTGGCAAAGAGTAAAACATCAGGCCTTGGACTGCAGTGTCTAAGAATAAGTGGATGGTTCTGCCTTCCAAGAATGGGGACAATTTGCATTTTTGGGAAAAAAAAAGTCCTTTTAGAGGATTGGTCAACAGTGTCATCAAGAAAACTGTCTCTGTATTAAAAAACACCTCTAACCATGAAGGAGTCTCTAATTTCATTTTTAGGTTAAAGCCTTTAAAGATGGACTTAATCTCCAAAACCAAGTGTATTTTTTCTCCCTTTAACTTACGCATAATGGTCGTCTTTCAGCAACATTGTCTATCATTACTATAGGCCAGAGAAGATGGAAACAGCAGAAGCATCCTTTTCCAAATGTCATAATTTACTGAAAAGAAGTCAAGGAAGCTTCCTATAGGAACTACTTTCTTTCTGAACCACACACCAGAAATGTGCAGAAGGAACCATGCCTGTATCTTTCATGTGACAGTGCAAGCTATATTTTTGGTGGATAGAGACAGTATGTAAAAAAAAAGAAGTTATTTTTTGAAACTGTTCACAAAATAGTTGTGGATTTCTCCCCAATGTATTGTCATGATTTCTGCATAGACACCTTGCTGCTGAGTCACTGTAGAACTTATAGCAGTTTGAGCACCACAATCCAAGTGTCATTCAGTTCTGTTATATGTGAAAATCTTCCAGACTTGGCAGCTTTGACCAAAACAAAGTAACTAATAACACTGCAGGCCAGAAGTTTCACTTTAATTAAAGTTACAATGTAAGTGAGTCTTCCTTTGAAAGTGACTTTATTAGAAACACCAAGTCTTCATAAAGTACCACCGAGCAAGCACACATTGTCCGTTTATATATTCATTCCTTTCAGGGCTTCTGTGTAAAGGCTATATCTATAAGGATTACTTATGCTAATAAAACATAATAACCATTAAGTTAATTAAAAATTAAATTTAATATGAAAAATTGACCTCAATAGCAACTTTACATCCTACATATTCCCATACAAAAACTTCACAACTATCCTGGAAATGTTGGTTTTTGTTTTGTGTTGGCTAGATTACTTCCTAAAACCAGAAGCAGTCATCTTTCAACCACCTACAATGATGAAGACATGGGAGAAAGTGCTGCAGTCATGGAGACAAGATACAGGGAACAGAGATCCTTTCTACCCCAAAACATTTGGAATGGATATACAGGTGCATCTCTATAAAGTACAATATCATCAAAAAGTTAATTTATTTCTGTAATTAAATACAAAAAATGAAACTCGTATATGGGGGGGGGGGGGTGCTAAAAAGCTCACAGTGGTCAAATTTGACCAAATGTGGTTTATTTTTCGAGTTGGTCTTTCCTTGGGTCCACACACTTCTTCCATTGGTCTTGAAGCGCTCGGATCGCTGCAGTTGAAAAATAAACCATATTTGGACAAATAGATAGATAGATAGATAGATAGATAGATAGATAGAGAGATAGATAGAGAGATAGATGTACATTATTGATCCCAAACTGGGAAACTACAGTGTAACAACAGCATGACAGTTGACAACCAAACAACAGAAACACACACATGACAGACAAAGGGATTACCCATGGAAAGTAAAAACTAACACGACTATAAAACCTATATACATCATAGCTTAATATATGATGACTGGTATAAACACATGAATCATCCCATTGCACAAAGAAGGACTATCAGGAGCAGAGTGAAAATGTGATGTACCAGTTAGTCTGTAAGGTGCAGTGTGGCAGCATAGCTATGACCAGAATACAACATCATAGTGAGTTATTGTACAGTGAAATTGCATGTGGCAGGAAAGATTTCCTGTACCTGGCCGTTCGACAACGAAGCTGTAGTAGTCTACTGGAGAAAGTGCTTCGCTGTCTATCTAGTGTGTGGTGGAGGGGGTGATCAGGATTGTCCATGATGGATCGCAGTTTATTTAGTGTTCTCCTCTCCACCACTGTCTCAAAGGTCTCCGGTCTGAGACCAATTACAGAGCCAGCCCTCTTGATAATATTGTCAAGTCTGTTGGTGTCTCTGGCCCTGATACTGCTACCCCAACAGATAGCAGCAAAGAAGATGGCGCTGGCGACAACAGTCTGGTAGAAAAGCTCCAGCATCCTGCTGCACACGTTGAAGGATCTCAGCTTTCTCAGGAAGTAGAGTCTGCTCATCCCCTTCTTGTGCACAGCATCGGCGTTGGATCTCCAGTCCAACCTGCTGCTGATCCTGACACCCAGATATTTGTAGTCCTCAAACACCCCCACATCCTCCCCCCCTAATCTGCAGTGGCTGAGAAGGAGCCTTCCTCTTCCTGAAGTCAATCACCATCTCTTTGATCTTGCTGACATTCAACCTCAGGTGATTCTGCTCTGTCCACTCCACAAATCTGGACAAATATGTGTTTTATCAAGACCAAAGTCAGCGCAGTCGTCTACCAGGAAATTTTAGAGCACTTCATGCTTCCCTCTGCTGACAAGCTTTATGGAGAAGCTGATTCCATTTTCCAGCAGGACTTGGTACACCCCCCCACACTGCCAAAAGTGTCAAAACCTGGTTTAATGACCATGGCATCACTGTGTATGACTGGCCAGCAAACTCTCCTGACCTAAACCCCATAGAGAATCTGTGGAGTATTGTCAAGAGGAAGATGGGAGACACCAGACCAAATAATGCAGACGAGCTGAAGGTCACTATCAAAGCAACTTGGGCCTTCATAACACCTCAGCAGTGCCACAGGCTGATCACCTCCATGCCACGTCACATTGATACAGTAATTAATCCAAAAGGAGCCCCGACCAAGTATTGAGTGTGTACATGGACATACTTTTTAGTTGGTCCACATTTCTGTCATGGCAGCCGCAGGGCCATCATCAGTCCCGGCTGTGTGCACACCTGTCGCTAATCCCCAGCGGACTATGAGAGCCAGACCTGCCAGCGACTCAGCACGGAGCCGTCTGTCATCACTACGGGGGCATGTCCCTCGTCTACAGTCACGGAGTGACTCTTCGTCTGACCAAGCTCTTCACGTCGTTCCACGTAAGCAAACCAAGCTCTTACCTTGTCAAGCTACTCACCCCTGTGCACAGGTGGATCCTCCAGGTGGCGGATTATCTCTCCCCCAGCGGCGGCTCAGCTCCTCCCCGGCACCGGAGTCTTCCTCCCGCCTCACGACACCGAGCAGGACGCTCCCCTCCTGGCAGTCGCTCGCAAGGCAAGCGGAGGCTCAGCATCGCCACCTGCAAGTAAGCAGCAGACCTTGTTACATTTCCCGCTGCGGTGTAGTACTAATTACTCGGCTTTGTCTCTCTAGGGTTGCCAGGCAGCACGGAGACCTGCTCAGCTCCAGCACAAGCCCAGCACACCACACTACTACATATACACGCACTCACATGCATCACTTGGGTGAATAAAAGGTTAAGATGAGATGAGATGAGATGAGATTCAACTTTATTGTCATTACACATGTATGAATACAAGGTAACGAAATGTGACTTGGCATTTGGGCACGCTCTGCAGAGCGTATTTAAGGCCGGGGCAGCCGCTAGGCGCCAGTCTAGCGGCTGTTAATTGTAACACCTCGAGTCTGTCTTCTGTCCCCTGGGTCCAGTCATTATGTCAGTACGGCTCCGTCAAGGTGATCCAGTGGACAGCGCGCTAGCACGCCGTCTTAACACCATAGACGCTTGAGTTGAGCAGTTAACTTAACAACAAAATATCATCCTCACCCAATTAACTCAAATTAACAGCCGGTTGGATCGCCTGGAAGGACAGCGGGCGTTTCCACTGGCCTCCGGAGTTCCACCAGGCCCCGCTAGCTCCCCGCCTAGCCAGGTTAGCCAGACTCCCCCAACCCGTCTCACACTCGTGCCTACGCCTGCTCGCTTCAGTGGGAAGCTCAGAGAGGCTCGGGGATTTATCTTACAATGTGAGACAGTTTTCCATCGGGTGCCGGGGCATTTTCCCACAGACCATAGTAAGATTGGCTACATAGCTAACCTGCTAGAGGGTAGGGCGTTAGCTTGGGCCTACGCAGTCATGGCCAAGCCCAGCTACACCAATTTAACTTATCAGCAGTTTCTGGCCAAATTTACCGATGTGTTTGACCACACCGATCGGGACTCTGTGCTCACTACCCGGTTATTAAACCTTCGATAGGGCGGCAGGTCCACTGCGGACTACACGGTCGACTTCTGGTTAGTAGCTGCGGAGGTCGGGTGGGAGGATGCTTCGCTGTGTAGCATATTTATCTGCAGTCTAAGCCCTGGGCTAAGGGATGAGCTAGCTACCCGGGATAAGCCAGATCGGTTAAATGAGCTAATTTCCCTTACCATCAGTTTAGATAACAGGCTGAAGGAGCGTGCCGCCGAGCGAAGAGCTTCCAGTTGCTCAAGTGCGCAGTATTTTCGTTCCTCTCGGCTGTCCCAGTTGGCCCTGCCCTCTTCGGAGGAACTTCCGCGGCAGGAGGATATGGTAATCGGGCGCTCTGGGATCTCGGCTGCTGAAAGACAGCTCCATAGGGAGTTGGGGCTGTGTTATTATTGTGGGAGTGCTTCACATGAGTTGGCTGATTGTACGAATTGGGTAAAAGAGGAGGTCCATGGGTCACAGTAGGGGGACTCACAGACTCGTCCCAGTCAAAACCCCTCACCAGCTTTCTCGTTCCCATCCGGCTCATCTCTAAACATACTGAACACTCCACTCACGCACTGATTGATTCGGGGGCTGAGCAGAGTTTCATTTCAGGAGACCTGGCAACCCGGTTGGGGCTCCCATGTCAAACTCTTAAGCCTCCTCTCAAGCTGATTACCCTGTCAAAGGCCCCATTAACAGCCGTCTCTCAGCAGACTGCCCTGGTGTTGGTGATTGTCTCTGGAAACGTTTTCGTTTTCTGGTGCTGCCCTCCTCCACCTCTCCGGTCATCCTGGGCTACCCCTGGCTGCGATTGCATAACCCCTCGTTTGATTGGCAGACTGGGAGCATCGTTTCATGGAGTTCTTTCTGTCTCAGCGCATGCCTGCAGTCGGCGGCATGTGCCCCTTCGGTGTCCTTGGCCCCACGTATGTCGCACCCCCCCCCGGACCTGTCCAGGGTACCGGAGGTATATCACAACCTGGGGGCTGTCTTCAATAAATCACGGGCGCTGTCCCTCCCCCCCACCGCCCCTATGACTGCACCATCAATCTCCGGGCTGGTGCCCCACTTCCGTCGAGCCGTTTATACAGCCTGTCTGCTCCGGAACGGGAAGCGATGGACACTTACATTAAGGAATCACTCAGCTCCGGGATCATTCACCCATCTTCTTCAGCGGTGGGGGCGGGATTTTTCTTCGTTGGGAAGAAGGATGGCTCCCTGCGCCCATGTATTGATTTTAGGGGTCTTAACGACATTACAATAAAGGACAAGTACACTTTGCCTCTTATGGACTTGGCTTTTGACTCTCTCCAGGGGGCCTCTTGGTTCACCAAGTTGGATCTCTGTAACGCGTAACATCTCGTGTGGATCAAGGGGGGCGATGAGTGGAAGACGGGCTTCCGGACCCCAAGCGGCCACTTTGAGTACCTGGTGATGCCGTTTGGGCTGACCAACGCTCCGGCCGTCTTCCAGCGCTTGATCAACAACGTCCTCCGGGACTTCCTGGGCGCCTTCGTCTTCGTATATCTCGACGATCATCTTCTCCCGATCTTTGGAAGAACACCAGGTACACATGAAGCGGGTCCTCCAGAGACTCCTGGAGAATCAGCTGTTTGTCAAAGCCAAGAAGTGCGAGTTTCACGCCAGGAAGACATCCTTTTAGGGATTCGTGATCTCGCACAACCAGGTTCTCCCCGATCCAGCCAAGGTGAAGGCGGTGGTGGATTGCCCCCCCCCCCCGCCCCGTCCAGGAAGCAACTGCAGCGGTTTTTGGGATTTGCTAATTTTTATCACTGCTTTGTGCCTAGGTTTGGCATAATAGCTCGCCCGCTGACCGGTCTCACATCCCCTAAGATCCCCTTCTGCTGGATGGAGGAGGCTGTGGCGGCATTCGAGACGCTCAAGAGGGAGTTTGCTTCGTCCCGTGTCCTGACGCAGGTGGATCCGAATCTCCAGTGCCTGGTTGAGATGGACGCTTCGGACTCCGGGGTGGGGGCAGTACTCTCCCAGCACTCTCCAGTCGACGGAGTGAATCGGCCCTGCGCCTTCTTCTCTCACCGCCTACTGCCCGCAGAGAGGAATTACAGCATCAATGACAGGGAGCTGCTGGCAGTTAAGCTCGCCTTGGAGAAGTGGCGTCATTGGCTGGAGGGTGCTGCCCAGCTTTTTGTTGTATGGACCAACCATAAGAACTTAGAATATCTGAGGACTGCAAGGCGGTTGAACTCTCGTCAGGCCCGCTGGTCCCTCTTTTTTGGTCGGTTCAACTTCACCATCACCTACTGCCCCGGAAGCAAGAATATTAAGCCGGACGCCCTCTCCTGGCAGTTCTCAGCGGAGGCATCCGAGGACCAAGAACAGACCATCCTCCCTCTGTCCTGCGTTGTGGGCGTCCTCGTGTGGGACATCCTGGAAAAGGTGATGAAGGCGCAGGAGGCTGAGCCTGATCCGGGAGGCGGCCCCCAGGGGTGATTGTTCGTTCCTACACCGGTCCGGGGTGAGGTTATCCAGTGGGCCCACGCCTCGAAGTTGGCATGTCACCCTGGGGTGTCTCGCACTGTTGTGCTTTTCCAAAGGGCGTTCTGGTGGCCGGGGCTGTGGAGAGACATCAACAATTACATCCGGGCCTGCACACAATGCACCACCAGGAAATCCTCCTCTTCTCCTCCGGCCGGACTGCTCCATCCTCTGCCGGTTCCTAGTCATCCTTGGTCGCACGTTGCTCTGGACTTTGTGACAGGCCTCCCCCCATCTAACCATTTCACCACGATCCTGACCATCATCGATCGCTTCTCCAAGGCGGCCCACTTTGTGCCCCTTCGGGGGTTGCTGACGGCGCGGGAGAGAGCGGACCTACTAGTGCAGCATGTGGTCCACCTCCATGGGATCCCCACGGATGTCGTCTTGGATCGGGGCCCCCAGTTTGTGTCTCAAGTTTGGAGGGTGTTCTGCCAGGCGTTGGGATCGACAGCGAGCCTGTCATCGGGTTACCATCCCCAGATTAATGGGCAGTGTGAGCAGGCGAATCAGGAGCTGGAGGCTGCCCTTCGCTGCATCATTGCGTCCAGCTCCTCTTCTTGTTGCAGTTACTTGCCGTGGATCGAGTACGCCCACAACTCTACGGTGTCCTCTGAGACTGGGATGTCCCCCTTCAGGGCATCGTCGGGGTACGACCCGACGCTGTTCCCGGAGGAGAAGGAGGTGGCAGTGCCTTCTGTCCACGCCCATGTCAGGCGCTGCCGCCAGCTCTGGACCACCACCCGCAGAGTCCTCCTCCGGACCACAGAACACAATGTCAGGATGGCTAACCGCCGCAGGAGACCGGCACCCAAGTACAAGGTGGGTCAGCAGGTTTGGTTCTCGACACGCAACATTAATGTAAAGGCAGAGAAACGCAAGTTGACTAAGCGTTTCATTGGGCCTTACCCCATTGTCCGTATAATTAACCCTGTGGCTGTTCGCCTAGCCCTCCCCCCTTCCATGCGCATCTGTCCCACCTTTCATGTTTCACAGGTGAAGCCCGTTGTTGCCGATCCCCTCTGCCCGCCCCCCGTGGCGTTCCCCCCCCCAGGATGATCGATGGCCACCCGGCATGGGGGGTTACTGCCATCTTGGATGTCCGCCGGCGGGGTTGTGGCTTGCAATATCTGGTGGACTGGGAAGGATTCGGCCCCCAACATAGATCCTGGACACGCCCGGCTTTGATTCTCGATAAGCAGCTTATCCGTGACTTCCACCGGGCGCATCCAGATAAGATAGGACAGGTGCCAGGAGGCACCTCTAGAGGGGAGAGTACTGTCATGGTGGCCGCGGGGCCATCATCAGTCCCGGCTGCGTGCACACCTGTCGCTACTCCCCAGTGGACTATAAGAGCCAGACCTGCCAGCGACTCAGCACGGAGCCGTCTGTCATCACTACGGAGGCACGTCCCTCATCTACAGTCACGGAGTGACTCTTCGTCTGACCAAGCTCTTCACGTCGTTCCACGTAAGCAAACCAAGCTCTTACCTTGTCAAGCTACTCTCCCCTGTGCACAGGTGGATCAGAATCAGAATCAGGTTTATTGCCATTGTTCATGTAGTACACAAACTAGGAATTTGTCTCGGTACAATGCTGCAACATTAAACATGATAAGATAAGAGAAATAAACTATACATGTAATAAAGTGTAGGATAAGATTAAGTGATACTGGTCAACAGTTAAAATATATATTAGCCAGCAGCAGATACTGTGGAGAACTATATAGTGCAGTCGGTAATGCAGGAAGAAAACAGTGATGATTGACATGAGTCTGGTTGAGCTGCTGTACATGGTGCACGAGAGTCACTTAGTGTTCAGCAGTCTAATGGCAGAGGGGAAGAAGCTGTTCATGTGACGGGAGGTTTTAGTCTGGATGGACCGAAGTCTTCTACCAGAGGGGAGGGGGGCAAACAGTACGTGACCAGGGTGTGAGGGATCGGCTATGATCCGGCCAGCACGCCTCCGGGTCCTGGAGATGTACAGATCCTGGAGAGATGGGAGCTTGCAGCCGATCACCTTCTCAGCAGTGCGCACGACGCGCTGCAGCCTTAGTCTGTCCCTGGCAGTGGCTCCTGCGTACCACACGGTTATGGAGGTGGTGAGGATGGACTCGATGATGGCTGTGTAGAACTGCACTAACATCTTGGTGGGTAGCTTGAGCTTCCTCAGCTGCCGCAGGAAGAACATCCTCTGCTGGGCTTTTTTGATGAGTGAGCTGATGGTCAGCTCCCATTTGAGGTCCCTGGTGATGGTAGTGCCTAGGACGCGGAAGGAATCAGCAGTGGTGATGGGAGAGCCTGAGAGGGTGAGGGGGGGCAGAGGAGTAGTGACTTTCCTGAAGTCTACAATCATCTCCACTGTCTTCAGAGCGTTCAGCTGCAGGTTGTTATTGCTGCACCAGGACGCCAGCTGGGCCACCTCTCTCCTGTAGGCGGACTCGTCGCCGTTGGAGATGAGCCCGATGAGGGTGGTGTCGTCCGCAAACTTGATCAACTTGACAGACTGGTGGCTGGAGGTGCAGGAGTTGGTGTAAAGGGAGAAGAGTAGGGGGGAAAGTACACAGCCCTGGGGTGATCCGGTGCTGATGCTAGTATAGTCTGAGACAGTCTTTCCCAGCCGCACATGCTGCCTCCGGTCCGTCAGGAAGTCGATGATCCACCTGCAGAGGGAGTCAGGCACGTTGAGCAGGGACAGCTTGTCCCGGAGCAGAGCGGGGCGGATGGTGTTGAATGCGGAGCTGAAGTCCACAAACAGGATCCTGGCGTAGGTTCCCGGGGAGTCCAGGTGCTGCAGGATGGAGTGGAGGGCCAGGTTGACTGCATCGTCTACAGACCTGTTGGCTCTGTAGGCAAACTGCAGCGGGTCCAGGAGAGGGGTGGTGATGGACTTGAGGTGGGACAGGACCAGGCGCTCAAAGGACTTCATGACTACAGAGGTGAGCGCTACAGGTCTGTAGTCATTAAGTCCAGTGATCCGTGGCTTCTTGGGGACAGGGATGATGGTGGAGGATTTGAGGCAGGATGGCACGTGGCATAACTTAAGGGAGGTGTTAAAAATGTCTGTGAATACAGGAGCCAGCTGTTTCGCACAGAGTCTCAGGGTGGAGGGAGACACGCTGTCTGGGCCGGGGGCCTTGCGCGGGTTCAGTCTGGAGAACTGTTTGAGCACATCCTGCTCACTGATGATAAGGGGAGGGGGGGAGGAGGGGGGGGGTGCCTTAAATGAAGTAGGGAATGTGGAGGCTGTGGAGCTGGAGGGAGGGGGGGAGTTGGACACAGATGACGAGGTGTCAAAACGGGCATAGTGTTGGGACAGTCTCTGACAAAGGGCTTTGTCATCCTGACCTTTAGGAGCCTTAGGTCGATAGTTGGTGATTTGCCTCAGTCCTCTCCACACGGAAGCCGAATCATTAGCAGTGAACTGCTGCTGGAGTCTCTCTGAGTACACAGATTTAGCCCTCTTCAGCTCTCTGTTAAACCGGTATTTAACCTCCCTGTAGCAGTCCCTGTCTCCACTTTTCAGCGCTGCTTCCTTCTCCTTCCTGATCTGTCTGAGCTTAGCTGTGAACCAGGGTTTGTCATTAGAGTAACTCACCCTGGTGCGTGATGGAAGAATGTTCTCTTCACAAAAGTGGAGAGAACCAGGATCCTCCAGGTGGCGGATTATCTCTCCCCAGCAGCAGCTCAGCTCCTCCCCGGCACCGGAGTCTTCCCCCCGCCTCACGACACCGAGCAGGACGCTCCCCTCCTGGCAGTCGCTCGCAAGGCAAGCGGAGGCTCAGCATCGCCACCTGCAAGTAAGCAGCAGACCTTGTTATATCTCCCGCTGCGGTGCAGTACTAATTACTCGGCTTTGTCTCTCTAGGGTTGCCAGGCAGCACGGAGACCTGCTCAGCAACAGCACGAGCCCAGCACACCACACTACTACATATACACGCACTCACGCGCATCACTTGGGTGAATAAAAGGTTAATTGTAACACCTCGAGTCTGTCTTCTGTCCCCTGGGTCCAGTCATTATGTCAATTTCTATTAAAAACTATTTTTTAAAATCAATTTTATGTAATATTCTAATTTTTTGAGAAACTGAATTTGGGGTTTTCATGGGCTGTCAGCCATAATCATCAAAATTAAAATAAATAAACACTTGAAATATTTCACTCTCTGTGTAATGAATCTATATAATATATGGGTTTCACTTTCTGAAATGAGTGCCAAAAAATATTGAACTTTTTCATGATATTTTAATTTTTTGAGATGTACCTGTACAGACAGCAGAGCTTTATTAGTTTGTGGCACATAAACACCTTACTGAAGGGAACGGTGTTATGCTGAGAATTGCTCGCTTGCCGAGAATTGCATCCCATCGTTGAATAAACATAATTTAAAGATAAGTTACAAGAGGGAATAACAATTTTCACTTATAAAAATATATAATGGGTACTTCTAACAATGCACAAATAGTTACAAGCCTGGCTGTAGTGTTATAGTTTATAGTTTTGGTGGATGGGATGCAATTCTTGTCAAGCGAGCAATTCTCGGCATAACACTGGTCCTGGCCAATCGATGAGCTGGATTTCTCTTTTTTGCCAAGATTTTTTCTTCCTGGTCAGTGGTGGCTTCGGCTACAGTGCCACAAATGAGCAGCTATTGTAGCTGCGTGACGTTGTCCAAGCAGTTTGGTCCACTTGAGTGAAGTGCTGTGTGAATGCAAACCGAACCAAACGAAGGTGTGAAAATTCTTGTCATCCCCCGCCAAGTCGAACCGGACTATCCTGGTGTGAATACAGCCTAAGTTAAGTTAAGTTAAGTTAAGATAAAATAAGATAAGATAAACCTTTATTAGTCCCACAATGGGGAAATTCCAGGATTGCAGCAGCACAGGGATAGCAGGACTCGGAACAACAGTAAATAAGATAATAAGATAAGAACTGGTTAGCCAAAGCAGTAAATAAATATACATATGTACACAGTTATATACACAGTGCAGGAGCATTGCAGTTAGATGGCATCAACAGAATTATAGTTTGTTAAATTACCCACCAGGATATAAATATGTTCCTAGACGGTATATTTTGCATTTGAATGAACAGTGTAGTTGCCGCCCTCCGTAATAACTGTAATTGTCTTAGTTGTGTATTGGAGGGGGAGGATCTCTATTGTGCAAAGTTGTGACGTTTAGTACATTTAATACGACCTCTACGAGCAGCACTGTTAAGGTTATATAGTCTGACAACCGTAGGTAGGAAGGACCTGCGGAACCTTTCCCTTGAGCACCTAGGATGGTACAGCCTACCGCTAAATGAGCTCCTCATTCAGCTTGTCCCGCTTGGAGTGGGACTTGGACTCCAGCAGAGATGACAGCTTAACCGCCATTCTCTTCTCTCCTATCTTCTCCACTGGGTCGAGGCATCGCCTCAGAACAGAGCTAGCTTTTTTGATCATCCTGTTCAGTCTCTTCCTGTCTGTTGCCGTGATGCTGCTGCCCCAGCAGACCACTCCAAATGTGATGGGTGATGCCACCACCGAATCATAGAAGATCTTCAGGAGAGCCCCCTGCACTCCAAAAGACCTGAGTCTCCTCAGGAGGAGCATCCTGCCCTTCCCCTTCTTGTAGAGTGCATTGGTATTTGTGTCCAGTCCAGTTTATTGTTCAGGTGAACACCTGGGTACTTGTAAGATGTCACCATCTCAATGTCTGTTCCGTGGATGTTTACCAGTGCTGTGGGAGGCTGTCCTCGCCTCTGACAGTCCACCACCAGTTCCTTGGTTTTCCTTGCATTGATCTGGAGGCAGTTCTGTTGGCACCAGTCCACGAAGTCCTGGATAAGCCCTCTGTAGATGACAGTATGGTGTGTTGTGTGAAAAGTCAGCAGTGTAGAGGGTGAACAGGAAGGGAGCCAGAACTGTACCCTGGGGGGCCCCCATACTGCAGATGATGGTATCAGACACACAGTCTCGGGTTCTTACAAACTGTGGTTGGTCTGTGAGGTAGTCCAGGATCCACGATGACAGGTGCTGGTCCACCACTGCACACAGCAGCTTGTTCCTCAGGATCACCGGTTGAATGGTGTTGAAAGCACTGGAGAAATCAAAGAACATGATCTTCACAGTGTTCCCAGGCTTCTCCAGATGGGACAGGGAACGATGTAGGAGGAAGATCACTGCATCGTCTACCCTGATGCCATGCTGGTAGGCAAACTGAAGTGGATCCTTCATTGGTCCCGCCAGGGGGTGGAGGTGGGTGAGGAGCAGCCTCTCCAGGGTCTTCATCAGGTGTGACATGAAGGCCACTGGTCTGTAGCTCTTCAGGTCCTTGGGGTGCGGAGTCTTTGGTACGGGTACCACGCAAGATGTTTTCCACAACTTTGGTGCCCTCCCCAGCTTCAGGCTCAGACTGAAGATATGCTCCACAATCCCGCACAACTGGTCTGCGCAGGACTTGAGGAGCCTTGAGCTGATGCCATCCGGACCCGCAACCTTCTTTGCCTTAATCTTCTTCAGCTCAGCTCTCACCTGAGTCTTAGTGAGAGTCAGGCTGGGGCTGTATACTGGGAGGGGGAGATGTTGGGTCTGTGAGGGGAAAACAGCGGGGGATGTACGAGGGGTGGAGAGAGGGCAGTGGACAGAGGGACTAGATGGGTGGGCAATATAAGCTGCGGCTTCAGCCATCACCCATTTCAGATAACTTATGTTGAACTGTATAATCCGAGGAGTTATTGTTTAATTTGACCTTGTTAGATTTTTTTCCCCTTTGTTATATTATTATGTTCCTTTCTTTTAATCTTTAGATCTAATCTATCCGAAATAAAGATTCATTCATTCACTAGATGAAGGTGGAGGCAGCAGTGGTTGGTAGGCAGGCGGAGAAAAGGGTGGTTGGTCAAACCTGTTAAAAAACAGGTTCAGGTTGTTCACTCACTCCCTACCCCCCGTGGCCTGGGAGGAGGTATTCTGGTGCCCAGAGATTGTTTTGAGGCCTCTCCAGACATCGCTGACATCACTCTGCTGCAGCTTGTCCTCCATCTTCTTCCTGTGCTGTCCTTTCCTTCTCTGATATTCCTCCTCAGCTCCCTCTGTACGGACTTCAGCTCCTCCTTGTTTCCCAACCTGAGGATCCTTTTCTTCTCCATTAGCAGTGAATTTATCTCAGGATTGATCCAGGTTTTGATGTTTGAGAAACACCTTATGGTCTTGGTGGGTACGGTTTTGTCCACACAGAAGATGATGTAGTCTGTGATGGTGTGTGTGAGGCTGTCAGTGTCCTCACCATGTGGACCATAGAGCTGCTCCCGCGCAGTGGATTCAAAACAGGTGTTTTCAAGCATTTGTTTCTTTTAATTTTAATTATTATGGCTTATAGCTCATGAAAACCCTAAATTCAGTTTCTCAAAAAACAAACAAACCCCAAACGGATTATTACATAAGATCTTCTTCTTTCGGCTGCTCCCTTTGGGGGTTGCCACAGCGGATCATCTGCCTCCATCTCACTTTATTCCTTGTATCTTCCTCTGTAACACCAACCCTGTCCATGTCCTCCTTCACGACATCCATGAATTTTCTCTGCTGTCTTCCTCTTTTCCTCCTGCCTGGCAGCTCCATCTTCAACATCCTTTGTCCAGTATATCCACTCTCCCTCATCTGCACATGTCCAAACCATCTCAGCCTTGACTCTCTTACTCTGTCTCTAAACTGCTCAACCTGAGCTGTCCCTCTGATATACTCATTTCTAATCTTGTCCCTTCTATAATCTTGTCCCTTCTAGTCACTCCCAATGAAAATCTTAGCATCTTCAACGATGCCACCTCCAGCTACATTTCCTGTCTTTTTGTCAACGCCACCGTCTCCAAACCATACATCAGAGCAGGTCTCACTACCATCTTGTAAATCTTCCCTTTCACTCTTGCTGCTACACTTCTGTCACAAATCACCCCTGACACTCGTCTTCACCCACTCCACCTTGCCTGCACTCTCTTCTTCACCTCTCTTGTGCATTTTCCATTGCTTTGGATGGTTGACCCCAGGTATTTAAGCTCATAAACTTTCACCACCTCTACTCCTTCCATCTTCACCATTACACCTGCCTCCCTCTCATTCACACTCATGTATTCTGTCTTGCTTCTACTGACTTTCATTCCTCTTCTCTCCAGAGCATACCTCCACCTCTCCAGGTTCTCTTCCACCTGCTCCCTACTCTCACTACAGATCACAGTGTTGTCTGCAAACATCATGGTCCACCGAGACTCCTGCCTGACCTCATCTGTCAGCCTGTCCATCACCATGGCAAACAAGAAGGGGCTCAGAGCCGATCCTTGATATAATCACACCCCCACCTTGAATCCATCCATCTCTCCTACAGCGCACTTCACGACCATCTTGCTGTCCTCATACATGTCCTGCACCACCCTCACATACTTTTTTGCCACTCCTGACTTTCTCATACAGTACCACACCTCCTCTCTTGGCACCCTATGATATGCTTTCTCAAGATCCACAAAGACACATTGCAAGTCCTTCTGACCTTCTCTATACTTCTCCATCAGCACTCTTGGGCAAGGCAAGGTAAGTTTATTTGTATAGTGCATTTCACGTACAAGACAATTCAAAGTGTTTTACATAAAAAAAAACATTAATGCATTACAGGAAGCTGCAAAAGGAATCCATCCATCCATCCATCTTCTACCGCTTAATCCTTTTTGAGTCGCGGGGGGGCTGGAGCCTATCCCAGCATCTTTGGGTGAGAGGTAGGGTACACCCTGGGCAGATCGCAAGTGCAAAAGGAATACATAAGAATTTAAAAGCAAACTAAAAAGTAAATTAAAGAGAAACAGAAACAAGTTAAAATAGAATAAGACAGAAAACATGCAAGAAATAAAAGTTACAATACACTGTGGGAGGTTAACAATTGTTCTACTGAATGGCAGTGACAAATAGGAAAGTTTTTAACCTTGATTTAAAGCAGCTGAGAGTTTCAGCAGCCCTGATGCTTTCTAGGAGTTTGTTCCATATGTGAGGAGCATAAAAACTGAATGATGCCCCACCATGTTTGGTTCTAACTCTGGGCACAGATAGTCGGCCTGACCCTGATGACCTGAGGGCTCTGGGTGGTTCGTAATGGACCAGCAGATCTAAAATGTAGTTTGGCCCCAAACCATTCAGTGCTTTATAAACCAACAGCAGTATTTTGAAATCTATTCTTTGACAGACAGGAAGCCAGTGTAAAGATCTGAGGACTGGAGTTATATGATCCACTTTCTTGGTCTTAGTGAGGACTCGAGCTGCAGCGTTCTGAAGAGAGACCTGTGAGGACAGCGTTACAGTAGTCCAGTTTACTGAAAATAAATGCATGGACAAGTTTTTCTAGATCCCGCTGAGACATCAGACCTTTTATCCTCGTTATGTTCTTTAAGTAACAATAGGCTGACTTCACTACTGTCTTGATGTGGCTGTTAAAATTCAGGTCTGAGTCCAGAACCACACCCAGATTTCTGGCTTGGCTGTTGGTTTTTAGCATCATTGATTGAAGCTGAGTACTAACTTTGAGTCTTTTTTGGCTCCGAAAACTATTATTTCGGTTTTGTCTTTGTTTAACTAAAGAAAATTCTGGCACATCCACTGTTTAATTTGATCAATGCATTTGATCAGGGTTTTAATTGGACCATAGTCTCCTGATGAGATGATTATGTAGATTTATGTATCATCTGCATAATTATGGTAATATATTTTGTTTTTTATGATTTGAGCTAGTGGGAGCATATAGAGCATATATGGGAGCATACTCTATGATGTCTTAGAGCAAACATTGCATCTGTAGTACTCTTTCTTGGCATGAAGCCGTACTGCTGCTCACTGATTGTCACCTCTCCTCTTAACCTGGCTTCAACAACTCTCCCATATTTTCATAGTGTGGCTGATCAACTTTATGTCTCTGTAGTTACTGCAGCTCTGAGCATCACCCTTGTTCTTGAAAATTGGTACCAAAACACTTCTTCTCCACTCCTCGGACATCCTCTCACTCTCCAAGATTGTGTTAAACAATCTGGTTAAAAAGTCCACTGCCATCTCTCCTAAACATCTCCATACCTCCACAGGTATGTCATCTGGACCAACTGCCTTTCCATTCTTCACCCTCTTCAAAGCTGCCCTCACTTCTGCCTTGCTAATCCTTGGGACTTCCTTGTTCACCATCTTTCCTTCATCCATCCTTCTCTCTCTCTTATTTTATTTATTCATCAGCTCTTCAAAGTACTCCTTCCACCTTCAACACACTCTTGTCATTTGTTAGTACATTACCATTTCTGTCTTTAATCAGCCTAACCTACTGCACATCTTTTCCAGCTTGATTTCTCTGTCTAGCCAATAGATATATATATTAGATAAGATCAATTTAAAAAAACAAAACTATTTTTAATAGAAATGTTGGCTGCCTGAAAAGTACGTCCGTGGTCGGGGCTCCTTTTGCATGAATTACTGTATCAGTGTGGCGTGGCATGGAGGTGATCAGCCTGTGGTACTGGTAGCTCTTATGTGATATTCTAGGCTTTTTTGAGAAACTGAATTTTTAGTTTTCCATTACCTGTAAGCCATAGTCATCAAAATTAAAATGCTTGAAATATATCACTCCGTGTGTAATGCATGTATGAGTGTATGAGTATACACTACATGAGTATTTATAAATGAGTTTCATTTTTTGAATTGAATTACAGAAATACATTAACTTTTTGATGATGTTCTAATTTATTGAGATGCATCTGTATGAGCAGAACAACCTACTGTGTAGGAGTCATTGTTGATTGCCATCGTGTGTTACAACTCCCTGTATGTTCTCAGTGATGTCCTCAACTTCATAACTTGCATAACTTTGTGTTGAGAGAGGAGGGTGGAGGGAGGAAACATGACTCTTCATCGTTCTGAATTTGGACAAGATTATATAATCTTGTTACATAATGTTCTTTAAAACTAGCAATGCATAAAATTCTTGTTCCTGATACGAAAAGACTACAACTTTGACATTTTATGGCCTGAGTCCCAATAGCCAATCACAGGGTGCTTTGTAAGTTGGTGGCTAAAGCCAAGTCTTGATTGGCAGTTGTCTTTTCAGTGCTTTCTCAGTACCAGGAATAGCAAAGCTACTGTTGCAGGTGATGCAGGCTCAATTAGTCTATGGTGGAAGTGACAGTCACTTGGTCAAAGGCAGTGAGCAGCAGTCAAGTTAGGCAGCTAAGTGCTATTTGCATGACAAAGTGTTTAATAATTTCTTAAAGGGGCTGAATTTTGGAAAGCTCTAAAGTTTGGATAGCTGGGGCCTCATGTATAAAATGCTGCAGAGCCTTCATAATGAAAGATGGCATACTCACAAAATCTGAAATGTGCATGCACACAGAAATTTTCAAATATACAACGGCCTGCTTTCATTGGTTCTTGGTGATTTCTTGCATGCCAAATGCAATGACCCTCTGCTCCTCTGTCTGCTGGTGGCCCACACTTACACTGATTTTGTTTAGCATGGTTCCCAGACTTCCTGAAGGTGTCCCTGACTTTATTATAGTAGAAGTGCAGCTTCTTCACCTTACCCTGACACTGTGAGTGAACATCCTGAGACTACCTCAACCAGCCGTTCCAAAGCTGGACAATTCTTCTGTTCTGTCTGTTCTGCAGAACGGGGGGGGGGGGGGGGTGATCATACTTAGATGTTCCAGACTTTGGTGGTCAAACCTCGGTCAGTACGGAACAGGCATTACAGTACAGTGTGAGTGGGCCATAAAACTGTGCGCACGTCACACAACATGACAAAATCAGATTTTTTTTTCACAGACTGTTTCACAGACAAAGCATTTTAACTGAAGTGGAAAAATTATTTTGACACAAGTGGTGAGTTTTAGTGGTTTTGTAGTTTGGCAGGCCCACCTGACAGAGCCAGAAAGAATTTTGCGGGCAGCCTGCAAATCCTCCCAGCAGGTGGGGAGTTTGGTACTTGGCCGCAGTTTCTCACATCATCTTTATTTTTATACATCCCACCATGTGTGGGAAAACCAGTGCATGCCATTTTTTTGTGCCTGTGCACCATTTATACATGAGGCCCCTAATTATATAATTTTGACTCGGCAAAACTAAATTGAAGATATCTTAAATGTTCATTTTTACTATTCACTGTTCATTTTATCTAAAAAGATAAAATGGCTTGCCGTAGTTCACTTTAGAGTTACCTTAAATATCTGCCCCTTTAAGAAATGATACAATGACTTGTCCTACAATTAGTGCCCACCCGCCTACCCCGGCCATGTGTCATTGGTTAAAGGTTGCTGTACCATCAAAATAATTGTGGAAACATTATTTTGAAGTGAAAATATTAACACAGTGTCACATTAAGAGAGAGACAGGAAATGGGGTAAAGAGCATGGAGTATACAGGAGGAATCGAACCAGGGATCACTGTGGCCGTGGTCTTGTAGCATAAATCATAGCCATTATGTTATGGGATGCTCTATTAATGTATTTTATATAAAATACATATTCCCTTTGCATGAACGGTGACTGAAGTCTCTGAAACTGTGTAGAGAACACAGAGCAAACAGAGGGTGTTTTCAGTGATGTGTGACTGTGCTGGATTACAAATATCCATATTGTTCATGGAAAAGAAAATCCATCACCCTTAGATAGGAAATCTGTTACATATGAAAAGTAAACTTTTACTACTACCAATAAAATGTCATGATTCAACCCAAGAGAGAGGTCCAAACGCTGAGCAACCACACCAAATGAACACTCGGACTCAGATGGTAAATTTTCACCACTTCAATGAAAATGCAAAACCAAAAATACACCAACCTAAATAAAGTGCACAACTAAGGAAAAGCGCAAATAAAACACACACTTAAATTTTCACACAAAAACAGGAGCACACTGGAACGCATGCAGCCTCGGGGGAGAGAGCAGTGACAGAAGCTTAGCGGCAAGAATCTCTGCAGGAGGAGAATAAGAAAGGAGATCACTCTTACAACAATGAACTCCTGCGTGGAACCAGGGGGATGACAGGGGAAAGACGGATGACCTGGGTGGAGCGTCCGGTGTCTTCAGGTAGAGGGTCAGGTGAGCGTGATCAGCCCCGGATTACACACCGCTGAGGTGGCAGTAAACCTGAAGAGAAGGAGAAGACATGGGGAGTGAGAAACACAGGTCAACCAAAAAATGCAATAACGTGTGAGATTTGCAGGGCAGCAATACCCCACGGTCCAGCGGTACTGTATCCACACACTGGAACTTAAATATACTGAGGCGCCGGAGGGCAGCAGGTGCAGTGAATCACACAGGTGTGTAGATTGCTCCGGAGCCGGGAAAACAGGAACAGGAGGGGGAGCACGCTCGCCTGATTATCACAGTGCCCCCCCCCCCCCCGAGGGGCACCTCCTGGCATCCCACTGGGCTTCCGTGGGTGTGCCCGATGGAATGCCCGCACCATTCGCATGTCCAAGATGTAGGAGCCCTGGATCCAGGACCTCTCCTCCGGACCGTACCCCTTCCAGTGTACCAGATACTGACAGCCACAACCCCGTCGATGAACATACATAAACTTCTGTATGGTATAGCTGATTTGACCGTCAATGACCTGGGGGGGGGGGGAGTTGGGGGGTCTGGAGGAGAGCAGAGAGGGCTGGGGGAGAGGGGTTTGATGCGGGAGACGTGGAAGGTGGGATGATCTGCATCGAAGGTGGCAGGTCCAGTCGAACAGTTACATCATTTTTGATGCGCTTGATGGGGAATGGGCCCAGATATCACAGTGACAGCTTACAGGACTCCATTTTCAGCAGAATCTGCTCAGTGGACAGCCAGACCTTCTGTTCCACTGTGTACTTTGGCGTCGGCACATGTCTGCAGTTTGTGTACTGCTGGTTTTGCTCCACAGAGCGGAGGAGGGCAGCTCTCGTGGCCCTCCACAGGTGGCGACAATGGTGCGTGTGGACCTCCACAGATGGGACGGCGAGACCCCTCTCCGCCATGGGAAGCAGGGGATGAGTGTAGCCCATTGAGATTTCAAACAGTGTCAGCCCAGTGGCGGAGGAGACGGCGGAGTTAAGGGAATACTCCACCCAGGTAAGGTGGGGGCTCCAGGTGGTAGGGTTGCAGGATGCTACGCACCTCAGGGTGGTCTCCAAAGACTGATTAGCATGCTCGGCCTGACCGTTGCTCTGTGGGTGGTATTCGCACGTCAGGCTGGCTGTAGCACTCAGGAACCGACAAAACTCCTTCCAAACTTGAGATGTAAACTGGGGACCCCGGTCCCAGACAATGTCCATGGGGATCCCATGCAGGTGAATCACATGCAGAGTAAATAAGTTGGCTGTTTCTGCAGTCGATGGCAGCTCGGGGAGAGGGACATGGTGGATGGCCTTGGAGAAACGGACAATGCTGGTGAGTATGACTGTGTTGCCTTGGGATAGAGGAAGGCCCGTGACAAAGTCCAGAGCGATATGAGACCACAGATAACTTGGCACGGGGAGGGGATGGAGGAGACTTGCTGGGGGGGAAGAGTCCATCTTGTTTGCAGCACAGATGTGACAGGCCTTTACGTACTCCCGCACATCCCTCCCGAGCGTGGGCCACAAAACACTCTCCTCAGTAACACGATGGTCCGGGAAATGCCGGGATGGTAGGTGAAGAAGCTGGTGTGCTCCCATTTAATAACCTCACTGCGTAGTGCGGAGGGCACATACAGCTGGTCGGCCAGACCTCACTCCAGGATGTGTTCGGATGACTGAGCCCACCGGACCCTTTGCTCGATCTCCCATGAGAGCGCCCCGAGACAGCAGGAGGAGGGGAGAGTGGTCTCTGGGGGGGAGACAGCAGCTGTGGAGGGGGAGGTGGAGGAAGAGGAGTCAGGAAAGAACTGGCGCGAGAGGGCATCAGCCTTGGCATTGCGGAACCCTGGGCGGTATGAGATGGAAAGACTGAATCTATTAAAGAACATGGCCCACTGAGCCTGCCGTGAAGTCAACCGTCTGGCAGATTGAAGATATTCTAAATTTTTATGATTTGTCCAGACAATGACTGGTTGGCTACCCTCTTCGAGCCAGTGTCTCCACTCATCCAATGCCAGCTCAATGGCCAACAGTTTGCAGTCCCCAACATCGTAATTCCTTTCGGCTGGCATCAACTGCCAAGAAAAATACGTGCACGGCTGGAGCTTCTGGTCGGAGCTGGAGTGCTGTGAGAGAACAGCGCCCACCCCCGAGTCGAAAGCATCCACCTTGACCATGAACTGCGCCTGAGGATCCACCTGTGCCAGAACGTGCGTGTTACTGAAGAGGACTTTCAGGGTCGCAAAAGCTCGTTCAGCGGCCTCGGACCACTTGAACAGGATTTCGGTCGACGTCAACTGCGTCAGAAGTTGTGCCACTTTACTGTAATCATGGATAAATTGGCGGTAGAAGTTGGCAAAGCCCAGGAAGCGTTGGAGTTGCTTCCTGGACTTGGGGGTAGGCCAGTCTACTACCGCCTTGATTTTTGCTGGATTGGCCTTTAACACACCCTCGGCAATAATGAACCCCAGGAAAGAGGTAGAGTGAGTGGTGAATTCGCATTTCTCCGCATTCACAAAAAGCTGATTCTCCAGCAGCTGCTGCAGGATGGACCAAATGTGGACTAAGTGCTCCTCCAGCGTGAGGGAAAAAATGAAAATGTCGTCCAAATAAACAAAAACAAACCGGTTCATCATGTCTCTCAAGACGTCATTGATTAATGGCTGGAAGATGGCAGGGGTGTTGGTCAGCCCGAATGGCATGACCAAATACTCAATTTGGCCCAGAGGTGTTTTAAATGCCGTCTTCCACTCATCTCCCTCACGAAAATGATGTGGGCTACATAGACAATTGGAACTCATTTTGGTGAAAACCTGGTCTTATTAGACGAGACGGCGTCCATCCCACTTTGGATGGTGCGTCTCATTTATCTAACAATCTGGCATAATTTTTATCCAAATTTTCAAAACCTTGACAACTCAGAGTTGGGACCAAGAAGCAAAGTCGCAGTCTTACACGCCTCTCTGCAGCTCCTCTTCATCCGCCACCCCTCATCTTAGCCCCTGTCTTCCCCATCAGAGAATCATTGTCTGCTCCCTCCAAAGTAAATAAAAATATAATATATAAGCATCCCAAAGTGATTAAACCAAAAGCTGGTAAATCTCAAATTAAACATGAAGCCTCTAAATGTGACTTGGCCTCTCTTCCCTCTCATAATTTAAAAATTAAATGCAGTTTGTTAAATACTAGGTCTCTAACTCCCAAGTCTCTGCTAGTCCATGATCTGTTAATTGATCATCAGATTGATTTAATATACCTTACAGAGACTTGGTTCGGGCAAGAGAATTATGTTGGTTTAAATGAATCAACTCCCTCTGGTTATTTAAACTGTCAAAATCCCAGAAGTTCTTGTCGTGGAGGAGTAGCAACAATTTACCATTCCAAATTATTAGTTAATGTAAAGCAAAAAATATGTTATAATTCCTTTGAGGGCCTGGTCCTCAGTATTGGACATTTTAGCAATTTTAGGTTAAACCCAATTTTATTTGCCATAGTTTATCATCCTCTCTCAGTCTACTCAGAGTTTTTATCCCAATTTGCCAAATTCTTAGCTGATTTAGTACTGAAATCAGATAGAATAATCATAGTAGGGGACTTCAATATACATGTAGATGTAGATAGTGATTGCCTTACTATGGCATTTAATTCAGTATTAGACTTAATGGGATTTTCTCAGAAAGTAGGAAATTCTACCCACTATCTCCACCACATGTTGGACCTTGTTCTGACATATGGCATAGAAATAGAAAATCTGGTAGTGTCTCCTCATAACCCTGTACTGTCAGATCATTGTCAGTTAGCATTTGATTTTACTATTTTTGACTAGTTGGCTCCTAAAGAAAAATATTACTACAGTAGATGCCTCTCAGAGGATGCTGTTACCAAATTTATGCAGATTGTTTCCTCTATGCCATGTGTCAACCCAATGGAAATAAGCTATGGAGAGCTTGCTCCTTCTGTAATTGGTAGCATGGTAGATAGTGTTACAGCTTCTCTGCATCAGACTCTAGACATGTTGGTGTTATGACCCCAGCGCCGGTTCTGATCGCGCTCGGGCTAAGTTATTTCTCGCTGCCGGCCTTGACAGCTGCGGGCTGTATTCTGGCCTCACCAGGCTCTTATTGTGAAAGTGCACGGTGGGGCTTCCGCCTGTCAACAGCCGGTCAGCTGATTGTCATTACCGTCGTTAGTGCTTTGCCCTTTTAAGCCCGGCACTGACAACGGTAAGGCGCAGGAGTATTAGTCGACATTGGTCAACGTTACGTCTGAGTGGCTTCGTCCTGCCAAGCCCTGGGTCTGCGCCTCGTCATACTTGAGAGTGCCATAGACCTTCATGTCAGGTCTGTCATCACAGTTTTGTCACAGTTAGCTCGTAGCGGCTGGGTTAGCCCTAGGAGCCCAAGTCTCAGTCATGTGTGTGTTTAGCCCTAAGGGGTTCATAGTTGTGTTTTGTCACGTCTGGAAATAAATGACATCTTAGCCAAACTCTCTGGTGAGCTCTGTGGCGTCTCTTGGTGATCCGTGAGGATCACCACATGACAGTTGGCCCCTTTTAAAAAGAAAAAGTCTAATCAGAGATTTCTAACTCCTTGGTTCAACACAGAAACTCATAGCTTAAAACAGAAGACTCGTCAATTAGAAAGAAAATGGCGCTCCACTAAATTAGATGAAATCTATTTAGCTTGGAGAAATCATCAATTAATTTATAAAAAATCTCTTAGAAAAGCTAGAACAATTTATTATTCTGCATTAATAGAAGAGAACAAGAATAATCCCAGGTTTCTTTTCAGCACTGTAGCCAGGCTGACAAAGAGTCAGGACTCTGTCAATCCTAGCATTCCCTTAGAGCTTACTAGTCAGGACTTTATGAACTTTTTCAATAATAAAATTTCATCTATCAGAGATAAAATCAGTCAGATTCTTCCCACCGTTAACTACAGTGACTACTACAACTCCTTCAATTGATATATGTTTGGATGAGTTTACTCCAATTGACCTTTTAGAATTAGATAAAATAATTTCCTCATCCAAGCCTTCAACTTGTCTTAGACCCTATTCCTACCAGGTTATTTAAAGAAGTCTTCCCATTTATTGGTAGCTCTATTCTTCAAATAATCAATTCTTCAATAACATTAGGCCATATACCGCAGGCTTTTAAAACTGCTGTAATTAAACCCTTACTCAAAAAGCCAAAGCTCGATCCAGGAGTTTAACTAACTATAGACCAATCTCTAATCTGCCTTTCATTTCAAAAATCTTAGAAAGAGTTGTTGCTGTGCAATTATGCAATTATTTCCACTTGCAGGGAAATGGTTTATTTGAAGAGTTTCATTCTGGGTTTAGAATCCATCACAGTACTTAAACAGCCTTAGTGAAGGTCACTAATGACCTTATCGCTGTCACGCCGCGCCGCTCGTCAGCGGCGCCACCTGCACGCACACCTGCACATCATCAGCGGCGAGGAATATTAGCCGCCTCGCCCTGAGCTTCGGCCTGAAGCCGTCAGACTTCTCCACTCATCATCGTGAGTCAGCCTTTCCTTCAGCACGACGCCTTTGGTAAGAAGCCCTTACCTCCTTTCTCTCCAGTCTGCTCCCCTGTGCACAGGTGGATTCCTCGGCGGCGGACAACGCCTCTCCCTCGCCATTCCTCGCTGCTGCACCAAGCCCTGCAGGTGGCTGTCTTCCGGGTTCCGTCCTTGTGGTGCCAGTCATCTGTCCCTTGCAAGTAAGCTCCTCTCTCGCTTATTCTCCTCCTGTGTTGGTGTGTGCCCGTCACCCTGTGTCTTTGTGCTCTTTCCCATAGGGTTGCCGGCTGTACGGTCTCCTGCCTCTGTGCCCGAAGCAGACGCTGCCACCAATACATTTACATCCCGCAGACACACATCCATTCACCCCTGTTGCTAATAAACTATTTGAACTTCTCTGAGCCTGTGTGTGTGCGTCTCCTGAGCCGTGCGTTATGTCAGTACGGCTTCAGCAGAGCGGCTCGGCAGACGGCGGGCTCGCACACCGGTTTTCCACTCTCGAGGCTCGAGTGGATCAATTAGCCTATCAGCAACAGGTGATTTTCAATCAATTGTTAAATTTGACTAACCGGTTGGGCCGCTTGGACCCCCAACAGTCGTTCCCCCCGGCTCGTCAGGGTGGCGTGGCTCCTGCTGCTCCAGTGGCCGTCCAGCAGGCTCCGAGTGCACCGGTTCGGCTCACACCCATTCCAACCCCCGCCCGCTTTAGCGGTAAGCTCGGTGGAGCGCGGGGGTTTATTATGCAGTGTGAGTCCGTTTTCCACCGTGTGCCCGGAGACTTTCCCTCAGATCATAGCCGAATTGGTTATATCGGGAATCTCCTGGAGGGGCGAGCTTTAACATGGACCTACGCCGTAATGGCGAAGCCCAGTTATGCCGCCCTCACATATGACCAATTCGTGAGGCGCTTCCTGGAGGTCTTTGACCATACTCCAACCGAGACGGTCCAGGTCGATCGGCTTCTCGCCCTCCAGCAGGGAAGCCGGTTGGCAGCGGACTACACGGTCGACTTCCGGGTAGCGGCGGAGGAAGTAGGCTGGGAGGAACGCTCCCTCTGCGGCCTTTTTCTCCGCAGCCTCAATGATGATCTGAGGGATGAACTGGCTGGGCGGGATATTCCTGAGACGCTAGCGGAGCTGACATCCTTAGCGATTAGTTTGGATAACAGGCTGCGCGAGCGCTCCTCAGGGCGGAAGTCGTCTTCTTCTCGCCCTCGTGGAGCCTCGCCGCGCCTGTTCCAAGCTCGCCCCCTGGCGGCGCCGCCACCATCGTGCCCCGAGGAGTCGGAGCTGATGGTGACGGGCTGGACAAAGCTTTCACCTGCGGAGAGACAACGCCGCCGTGAGTTGGATCTCTGCATGTATTGCGGAGATGACCAACACACGGTGAAGCTTTGCCCACGGAAAGCCAGTCGGCGGGGTCCGCGAGTCACTGTAGGGGGCCTTGCGGATCTCAATCCGTTAAACTCACACACACAATTGAAGCTGCCCGTCCGTTTCTGCCACAATCCCACTGGGCATCTCACCCACGCACTGGTGGATTCGGGCGCAGAAGGCAGCTTTATTTCACAAAGCCTGGCAACCCAATTGGGCATCCGCTGCCAGGCACTGAGAGACCCCATCTCCCTGGTCAACCTCTCTCGTGCCTCCCTTGGGAGAGTGATGCACCAGACTGTTCCTGTCCCGGTGATTATCTCAGGAAACCACCGGGAGGAGATGACCTTCTACGTCCTGCCCAACTCTGTGTCGCCCGTCATCCTGGGGTATCCCTGGCTACGCCTCCACAACCCTGTCCTGGATTGGAAGTCAGCTGGGGTATCGGCATGGAGCACGTTCTGCATGGGCACCTGCCTTCAGTCCGCTGCCTGCTCTCCGTCCGCTTCTCCCCCCGCTACGGACGCTGCACCCCCGGACCTGTCCCTGGTGCCTCTGGAATTTCACGACCTGGGCATGGTATTCAGTAAGACCAAGGCCATGTCTCTCCCTCCTCATCGGCCCTATGACTGCGCCATCAACCTCCGCCAGGGGGCACCCTTACCTTCTGGTCGGCTCTACAGCCTGTCGGCGCCGGAGAAGGAGACGATGAACGCCTACCTAAAAGAGTCGCTGAGTGCTGGGATAATCCGCCCATCATCATCACCCGTGGGGGCAGGGTTCTTCTTCGTTGGGAAAAAGGACGGATCCCTCCGTCCTTGCATTGACTATCGGGCCCTAAATGACATCACGGAGAGGGATCGTTACACCCTGCCCCTCATGGACACCGCTTTCCACTCCCTCCAGGGGGCGACCTGGTTCACCAAGCTGGATCTACGCAGTGCATACCACCTCGTCTGGATCCGGGAGGGAGATGAGTGGAAGACAGCCTTCCGTACCCCGAACGGCCACTTTGAATACCTGGTAATGCCGTTGGGTTGACCAATGCTCCTGCCGTCTTTCAGCGCCTCATCAACGACGTCCTCCGGGACTTCATCGGCCTCTTTGTGTTCGTCTACCTGGATGATATACTCATCTTCTCCAAGTCCAGGGACGAGCACCAGGTCCATGTGAGGCGGGTCCTCCAAAGGCTGCTGGAGAACCGGCTATACGTGAAGGCTGAGAAGTGCGAATTTTTTGCTAGAACAACATCCTTCCTGGGATTCGTCATCGCTCACGACCAGGTGCGTCCAGACCCAGAGAAGGTGAAGGCGGTGGTAGAGTGGCCTACACCTGCGTCGAGGAAACAGGTGCAACAGTTCGTGGGATTCGCGAACTTCTACCGCCGCTTTGTTCCAAACTTCAGCACCATCGTCGGACCGCTGACCCACCTCACGTCCCCTAAGGTCCCGTTCCGGTGGACCGAAGAGGCCGCAGCTGCTTTTCAGGCGCTGAAGGTGGAGTTCTCCTCCTCCTGGGTCCTTCGCCAGGTCGACCCCGCGCTGCAGTGCATCGTGGAGGTGGATGCTTCGGACACAGGAGTGGGGGCGGTGCTATCCCAGCGGTCGCCTGACGACAGCGCCAAAAGGCCCTGTGCCTTCTTCTCCCGGCACTTGTCCCCGGCGGAGAGAAATTACGACGTGGGGGACAGAGAGCTCCTCGCCATCAAGCTCGCGCTGCAAGAGTGGCGTCACTGGCTAGAGGGGGCGGACCTGCCATTCGTGATCCTTACGGACCACAAGAACTTGGAATATCTTCGATCTGCCAAGCGCCTGAACGCCCGCCAGGCGCGCTGGTCCTTGTTCTTCGCCAGGTTCCAGTTCTCCATCACCTTCAGGCCTGGCTCTAAGAACGGCTTGCCCGACGCCCTCTCTAGGCAATTCGCTCCCGAGGAGTCGGAGGACGCGCTCCACACCATCCTGCCCAGGTCGTGCATCGTGGGAGCCATCTCCTGGGACATAGAGAGCAAGATCCGGAAGGCGCAGGAGGTGGAACCTGACCCTGGCGGCGGGCCAGAGGGAAGACTATTTGTGCCATCTGCGGTTCGAGGAGAGGTCATCCACTGGCTACACACCTCCAGGCTCACCTGTCACCCTGGCTCCTCCCGGATGATAGATCTCCTCCAGCGGTCCTTTTGGTGGCCGGGCCTGCGGAGGGATGCGGCCCGCTACGCCTGGGCTTGTCCAATTTGTGCCACCAATAAGTCGGGAAACGCCCCTCCAGCGGGTCTGTTCCAGCCCCTGCCCGTCCCTGGCAGGCCCTGGTCGCACATCGCCCTGGACTTCGTCACCGAACTCCCAGTCTCCAACTCCTACGACACCATCCTGACCATCGTGGATCGCTTCTCCAAGGCGGTACACTTCGTTCCCCTGCGAGGTCTCCCTACTGCCCTGGAGACGGCGGACCTCCTCATCCAACACGTGGTCAGGCTGCATGGGATTCCGGTGGACGTGGTCTCGGACCGGGGGCCCCAATTTTCCTCTGAGGTTTGGAAGTCGTTTTGTAACGCCATCGGAGCCAAGGTGAGCCTCTCCTCCGGCCATCACCCCCAATCCAACGGGCAGTGTGAGCGGACCAACCAGGAGCTGGAGGCTGCGCTCCGCTGTGTGACTGCATCCAAACCCACGTCCTGGAGTAACCATCTTGCCTGGGTTGAATACGCCCACAACACCGCTCGCTCTTCTGCTACAGGGATGTCCCCCTTCAAGGCGTCCCTGGGTTACGACCCCCCGCTGTTCCCGGCGCAGGAGAGTGAGGTAACTGTCCCGTCAGTTAGGGTGCATCTCAGGCAGTTCCGCTCCATCTGGGCATCTGTGCGTAATGCGCTTTTATGCACGGCGGAGCGCAACAGAACTGTGGCGGACCGGCACAGAAGACCTGCCCCGGCGTACAGAGTTGGGCAACGAGTCTACGTGTCAACCCAGGACGTCACATTGAAAGGCGAGAGGAGGAAGCTGGCACAGCGCTTTATGGGACCCTACCCCATCACCCAGATCATCAACCTGGTAGCTGTGCGTGTGGCTATTCCCCCCTCCCTCCGCATCCATCCCACCTTCCACATGTCCAGGGTGAAGCTGGCAGTCTCCGACCCCCTTTGCCCTCCTCCTGCTGCGCAACCCGCGCCCCGGATGGTTGGTGGCCATCCGGCCTGGGCCGTCTCTTCCATCCTGGACTCCCGGCGCCGGGGTCGTGGGTTGCAGTACTTGGTGGACTGGGAGGGCTATGGGCCTGAACATCGACAGTGGGTGCCCCCGTCGTTTGTGTTAGACCCCTCGCTCATCGCTGATTTCCACCGAGCGCACCCAGAGAAGCCATCGCCAGGAGGCGCTGCTAGAGGGGGGAGTACTGTCATGCCGCGCCGCTCATAAGCGGCGCCACCTGCACACACACCTGCACATCATCAGCGGCGAGGAATATAAGCCGCCTCGCCCTGAGCTTCGGCCTGAAGCCGTCAGACTTCTCCACTCATCATCGTGAATCAACCTTTCCTTCAGCACGACGCCTTTGGTAAGAAGCCCTTACCTCCTTTCTCTCCAGTCTGCTCCCCTGTGCACAGGTGGATTCCTCGGCGGCGGACAACGCCTCTCCCTCGCCATTCCTCGCTGCTGCACCGAGCCCTGCAGGTGGCTGTCTTCCGGGTTCCGTCCTTGTGGTGCCAGTCATCTGTCCCTTGCAAGTAAGCTCCTCTCTCGCTTATTCTCCTCCTGTGTTGGTGTGTGCCCGTCACCCTGTGTCTTTGTGCTCTTTCCCATAGGGTTGCCGGCTGTACGGTCTCCTGCCTCTGTGCCCGAAGCAGACGCCGCCACCAATACATTTACATCCCGCAGACACACATCCATTCACCCCTGTTGCTAATAAACTATTTGAACTTCTCTGAGCCTGTGTGTGTGCGTCTCCTGAGCCGTGCGTTATGTCAATCGCATTTGATAATGGACTTGTTTCTGTACTTGTTCTTTTAGACCTTAGTGCAGCTTTGATACTATCGATCATAATATTCTACTTGATAGATTAGAACACCATGTTGGACTTAATGAAACTTCATTGCAGTAGTTTAGATCTTATTTACCTGATAGGTTCCATTTTGTTCATGTCAATAATGAGTTTTCTTCCAACTCAAAGCTCAGTCATGGAGTTCCACAGGGATCTGTGCTAGGCCTTCTTCTTTTTAGTTTATATACAGACATAGACAAAATTGTTGGTACCCCTCTGTTAATGAAAGAAAAACCCACAATGGTTACAGAAATAACTTGAATCTGACAAAAGTGGTAATAAATAAAAATTCTATAAAAATTAACCAATGAAAATCAGACAATGCTTTTGAATTGTGGTTCAACAGAATTATTTTAAAAAACAAACTCATGAAACAGGCCTGGACAAAAATGATGGTACCCCTAGAAAAGATTGAAAATAATGTGACCATAGGGACATGTTCAACCAAGATGTGTCTTCTAATTAACATCACAGGTGTCTACAAACTTGTAACCAGTCAGTCAGCCTATTTAAAGGGTGACAAGTAGTCACTGTGCTGTTTGGTGACATGGTGTGTACCACACTAAACATGGACCAGAGGAAGCAAAGGAGAGAGTTGTCTCAGGAGATTAGAAAGAAAATTATAGACAAGCATGTTAAAGGTAAAGGCTATAAGACCATCTCCAAGCAGCTTGATGTTCATGTGACTACAGTTGCACATATTATTCAGAAATTTAAGATCTACGGGACTGTAGCCAACCTCCCTGGATGTGGCCGCAGGAGGAGACGGATAATACGAATGGTAACAAAAGAGCCCAGAACAACCTCTAAACACATTCATGGTGAACTCCAAGGTCAAGGTACATCAGTGTCAGATCGCACCATCCGTCATTGTTTGAGCCAAAGTGGACTTCATGGGAGATGACCAAGGAGGACACCACTGTTGAAAACAAATCATAAAAAAGCCAGACTGGAATTTGCCAAAATGCATGTTGACAAGCCACAAAGCTTCTGGGAGAATGTCCTATGGACAGACAAGACAAAACTGGAACTTTTTGGCAAGGCACATCAGCTCTATGTTCACAGATGCAAAAATTAAGCATAGCAAGAAAAGAACACTGTCCCTGCTGTGAAACATGGAGGAGGTTCTGTTATGTTCTGGGGCTGCTTTGCTGCATCTGGTACAGGGTGTCTTGAATCTGTGCATGGTACAATGAAATCTCAAGACTATCAAGGTATTCTAGAGAGAAATGTGCTGCCCAGTGTCAGACAGCTTGGTCTCAGTCACAGGTCATGGGTCTCGCAACAGGATAATGACCCAAAACACACAGCTAAAAACACCCAAGAATGGCTAAGAGTGAAACATTGGACTATTCTAAAGTGGCCTTCTATGAGCCCTGATCTAAATCCTATTGAACATCTGTGGAAGGAGCTGAAACATGCCGTCTGGAGAAGGCACCCTTCAAACCTGAGACAACTGGAGCAGTTTGCTCATGAGGAGTGGGCCAAAATACCTGCTGAGAGGTGCAGAAGTCTCGCTGACAGTTACAGAAATCGTTTGATTGCATTGATTGCCTCAAAAGGTTGTGCAACAAAATATTAAGTTAAGGGTACCATCATTTTTGTCCAGTCCTATTTCATGAGTTTGTTTTTTTTAAATAATTCTGTTGAACCACAATTCAAAAGCACTGTCTGAATTTCATTGGTTAATTTTCATAGAATTTTTATTTATTACCACTTTTGTCAGATTCAAGTTATTTCTGTAACCATTGTGGGTTTTTCTTTCATTAACAGAGGGGTACCAACAATTTTGTCAACCTCTGTATGCTTCCGTTAGGCAACGTTATTAGAAAGCACTGTATACATTTTCATTGTTATGCAGATGACACACAATTATAGCTGTCAGTGAAGCCAGATGATGATGATAGTAATCAATTAGGCAAGTTAGAGGCCTGTCTTGAGGAAATCAAAGATTGGATGACTTGTAATTTCCTGCTATTAAATTCAGATAAGACTGAAGTGATTCTAGTTGGTCCAAAAAACCTTAGAAATACCTTTCCAAATCAAACTCTTAGTCTGGATGTGGTTACTCTTTGAATAGTTCTGTGAGGAACCTTGGAGTTATTTTTGATCAAGATCTGTTTGTCAATTCACATATTAATCTTGTTTCTAAGACTGCCTTCTATCATTTGTGTAATATTGCCAAGATTAGGAGCATCTTGTCTCAGAATGATGCTGAGAAACTGATCCATGCTTTTGTTAGCTCTAGATTAGATTATTGTAACTCTTAATTATCAGGTTGTCCTAAAACATCTTTAAAAAGTCTCCAGTTGATCCAAAATGCTGCAGCAAGAGTTTTAACAGGTACTAGAAAGAGAGATCATATCTCTCCGGTTCTGGCCTCTCTTCATTGGCTTCCCAAAGAGTTTAGAATTAAGTTTAAAATCCTTCTTCTCACTTACAAAGCTCTAAATAATCAGGCCCCTTTTTATTTAAACGATCTGATACTACCCTATTATCCTAACAGAGCACTATGTTCTCAAAATGCAGGATTACTTGTAATACCTAGAATCTCCAAAAGTGCAATGGGAGGCAGAGCCTTCAGTTATCAAGCTCTTCTCCTGTGGAACGAGCTGCCAATCTGGATTCGGGAGTCAGACTCGATCTCTGTTTTTAAGAATAGGGTTAAAACCTTCCTTTTTGATATAGCCAACAATTAGGGAGGGATCATGTGACCCTGAACCCTCCCTTAGTTATGCTGCTAATAGGTTTAGATAGCCGGGGGACCTCCAATAATGCACTGGGCTTCACTCCTTTCTTCACTCTCAATGAAATATTTTTGCTGGTCATTAACATCTGTTTGTTCTCTCCCATAGATTGAGTCCCCATTGTGCTGTTTGCTCTCTACATGTCTGTTCTTTTAGTCTTCTCTATCCCCTCACCCCCCAGCCAGTCGCAGCAGATGACTGCCCCTCCCTGAGCCTGGTTCTGCTGGAGGTTTCTTCCTGTTAAAAGGGAGTTTTTCCTTTCCACTGTCACCAAGCGCTTGCTCACAGGGGATTGCCTGATTACTGGGGTCTTTCTGCAATTGTGGGGGTTCCCCCTACAGTTGAAAGTGCAATGAGATGACTGTTGTTGTGAAATGGAGCTATATACATAAAGTTGAATTGAATTGAACTGAATACAGACCAAGTGGTACGCAGACAGATGACCTGGGTGGAGCGTCCGGTGTCTTCAGGTAGAGGGTCAGGCGAGCGTGATCAGCCCTGGAGTACACACCGCTGAGGTGGCAGTAAACCTGAGGAGAAGGAGAAGACATGGGGAGTGAGAAACACAGGTCAACAAAAAATGCAATAACGTGTGAGCTTTGCAGGGCAGCAATACCTAATGGTCCAGCGGCACTGTATGAATGAATGAATGAATGAATGAATTTTATTTATTTCGGATAGTACATTACAGGTTAAAAGAAACTGTATAATATAACAACAAGGTCAAATTAGACAAAGACTCCTTCTACTATACAATTCCACGTGAGTTATCTGAAATGGGTGATGGCTGAAGCCGCAGCTTATATTGCCCACCCATATTCCATCCAAGAATTTAAAGGAGAAAAAAGAGAAAACAAGACAAGAGCGATTACAATTTAAAACAAGGCTAAGACAAAATGTGACTGAGAGAAAAAGAAAACTGAGCTAGTCTAAGTTAAGCGGTTACTATTCAAAAACAAATTTAAGACATAGTGTCACAGAGAAAAAAAGAAAAAAAGAAAAACTAAGCTACAACACAACACAGGCTGGAAATGTCAATCCTTATGTGAGTTTACATGTCGTCTTGTAAATATGTTTGGAGTATTTCTTCCTTTAGTTTTTGTTTAAATTGTCCAAGCTTTGTACATGATTTTAATTCAGGTCCAAAATCGTTCCATAATCTGACTCCTTGCACTGAAATACAGTGTTGCTTGGTGGTTGTTCTCACTGTAGGCTTTTGAAATATACATGTTCCTCTGAAGTGATATCGTTTCTCCCTTGTTTGGAACAACTTTTGGATATTTGCGGGCAGTGATAGATTCTTCACTTTGAACATTATTATTGCGGTTTTAAAGTCAATCAGATCTTTCAACTTGAGAGTTTTTTGTTTAAGAAAAAGTGGGTTTGTTGGTTCCCTGTAAGCTGCTTTGTTGATTATTCTAATAGCTCTCTTTTGAAGCATAAAGAGTGGATATATGTTTGTTTTATATGTATTTCCCCATACTTCATTACAATATGTCATGTATGGGAGTATTAATGAATGGTACAAGGTGTATAGTGTGGGTTGATTCAGCAAATTTTTCACTCTGTGTAATATTGCAATTGATTTGGATACTTTACCTTTTATATAATTAATATGTGGCTTCCAACACAGTTTGTTATCAATTATTACTCCAAGGAATTTAGTTTCGGATACCCTTTCAATCTCTACACCATTTACACTGAGTTTGGGTACTGGGTAGTTGTGATGGTTGTTAAAGACTATAAATTTTGTCTTGCTTAAATTGAGCGTTAATTTGTTTGAATCAAACCACAGTTTCAGCTTTCCTAATTCCTTTCCGAGTGTATCCAGAAGTTGTTCCAAATTGTTTCCACTGCATAGCAGATTAGTGTCATCAGCAAACAATATTAAGTCCATTTTTTCTGAAACTTTACATATATCATTTATATACATATTGAATAATAATGGTCCCAAAACTGAACCCTGTGGGACTCCACAGGTGACCTTCAGTAACTCTGAGTTTTTGCTGTTAACACATGCAAACTGATATCTATTCTTTAAGTAACTACTTAACCAGGACAGTGCTACCCCTCTAATACCACAATTTTGTAGTTTCTTTAATAATAGATTGTGATCTACTGTATCAAATGCTTTTTTAAGATCCAGGAATACTCCAACTGAATACTCTTTATTTTCAATGGCTGTTGATATTTTTTCTGTAAATTCCATTAAGGCATATGCTGTTGTCCTTTTGTGTCTGAACCCATATTGCTGCTCACACAATAAATCATTCTTCAGTATGAAGTTGTCAATTCTCTCATAGAATATTTTTTCAAGTATCTTGGAAAATTGCGGTAATAGTGAAATTGGTCTGTAGTTGGAGAGTTCCCCTCTGTCGCCTGTCTTGTAAATCGGAATTACTTTAGCTATTTTCATTGCATTGGGAAATATTCCTGATTGGAGAGACAGGTTACAGACATTCGATAACAGTTTTGACTAGTAGCATGTCAATACCATCGCAGTCAGTAGATGTTTTACTTTTGAACGATTTAACAATTTCAATGACCTCTCTTTCGTCTGTGTTCTTTGTGAAGATGGTGTCTTTTACAGCAGTGTTATTGCATATTGTATCACCTGTAGGCGCCGTAGTGGGTATTTCTCAGGCCAGTTTAGGTCCAATGTTAACAAAAAAATTATTAAATTCATCTGCAGGTGAAGCTATATTCACATTCGGAGTCGATTTATTATTTTTTGGAATATTAGTTGGGTAGCTAGTATTTCTGTTTTTATTTCCAAGGATACTGTTGATTATTGTCCATGTATTTTTAATATTGTCTTTGTTTTTTTCCAGTTCTTTACTGTAATAGTCTCTTTTACTGCATCTTATTATATATGTTAACTTATTTTTGTATGTTTTATACCGTTGCTCTGCTTCTTTTGTCCTTTTCTTTATGAAAGCTTTATATAATAAATTTTTCTTTTTACACGCCTTTTGTAGTCCTTTGGTTAACCATGGTTTGTCAGCAAATTTGTGTTTAAGCTTTTTTTTAACTAATGGGCAGTTTTTTTCATAAAGAGTGGTTACAATGTTTATAAATGTGTCATAGGCTTCATTTACATCTGATACATAGACTTCTGTCCAATCTTGCTTCAGCAAGTCCTCTTTAAAAGAACTGATTGCGTTTGGTGATTTGTGTCTGAACGATTTTGAGATTTTTTCTGGGTTGGGCCCCGTGTGGCCATGGATAAGTGCAAAGATTGGCAAGTGGTCGCTTATATCATTTATCAATAATCCACTTTCTATTTTCTTATCGAGAACATTGACAAACAGGTTGTCAATAAGTGTAGCAGAGTGAGCTGTGATTCTACTGGGATGTGTTATTGTGGGATATAGACTCATGCTGTACATAGAGTTCATGAACTCTGTAACTACATTTTGTTGATGTGGATTAAGTAGGTCAATATTGAAATCTCCACAAATTGCTACCATTTTCTTACTAGTAATATTATTGTACAGCTCGACTAATTTATCTCTGAATGTCTCAATGCAAGTTCCCGGCGTTCTGTATATAAGATAAGATAAGATAAGATAAGCCTTTATTAGTCCCACAATGGGGAAATTCCAGGATTGCAACAGCATAGGGATAGCAACACTCAGAGCAACAATCAGAAGGCAAGAAAAAACAACATCTAGTAAACATATGTCCATATTACTATAAATGTATATATATAGACACACAGTGCAGAGCATTATGGCTGGTGAATGTGCAGCAGAAAGTCGAAGTTCTCTCTCCGCGGATGCAGTGGGCCAGCTGGAAGTCTTTGGGCATGATGGTGACCCCCTTAGCGAAGAAGAGACCATCAGGTGGGCCTCGCTGGTCTCCTGCAGAGCCACGACGGCGAAGCTCAGGAAACGCAGGACGGTCTTGAAGTCCTGAGCGATCTCCCTCACCAGGCGCTGGACGGGCAGCTTGCGGATGAGCAGCTCCGTGGATCTCTGGCAGTGACGGATCTCTCTCAGAGCCACGGGCCTGTGACGGCGAGGCTTCTTCACTCTGCCGGTGGCCGGAGCGCCTCTCCGAGCAGCCCTGGTGGGGGGGGGGGGCTTCTTCCTCCAGTAGATTTTACGGGCGGTCTGCTTGGTTCTTGCCATCGCTCTTTATTATTCTGTCTTATATTTCTTTCACGCCGCCTAAACTCCAGCCCGGCACCGCGTCGTTTTCGCTACAGCTCCCGGTATGTCGAGTTTCCCATTAGCACCGGGCGGCGGCCAAGTGCTAGCTAGCACTAGCTCCTCCCCGCTGTAACGTCTCCCGCTGCAAACCGTGGCTCCGTCCGCCGACCCGGGAGACCCCCGGGGCGATCCGTGCGTCCGTGATATATATACAGATTGAAAGGTGTAGAAAGAAGAAGGAAGATTAAAAAAAAAGGCTGTTGCAACAGGCAGCCCACTCGTGTGGCGCCGCCGGTCCGGCGGAACCGGAACCGGAAAATGCAGCTTATGATTAGATTTTTTGTTTTGTCTAGGTCAATCTCAACAGTAACACATTCCAAAATCCCTGGTAGTGCTGAGGACATTTCATTTACAAGCTTACATCTATATAGGTCATCAATATACAGTGCAACACCACCACCCTTTTTTTGAGATCTGTTAATGTTAAACATCTGATATCCCTCTATTGCCATCAGGGGAGCCTGGTCTTCATTAAGCCAGGTTTCCGAGACTGCAATAGCTGTGAATTTTCTGTTTAGCTGTTTTAAATAGTCCTGAATCTGTGAGAAGTTTTTGTTAAGACTTCTGCTATTGAAGTGTATTATTGACAGTTTACCATCTAATTGCACTTGACTTTTGAATTGCTTTTCAGTGTAATATTCACCGTGGTTATGAATATTATTGAAAAAGTGGTTATCAGGATCAATATCATTCTCCATCTCTTGTGGTTTATGTTCAGCATAGTGGCATATTTTTAGAGTTTGAGTTTCCTCACTCTGTGTTTCATAGTCAGTGTTCATTGATACTGTATGTATCAACATACAGGACCTTAAATACACTGAGGCGCCGGAGTGCAGCAGGTGCAGCGAATCACACAGGTGTGTAGATTGCTCCAGAGTCGGGAAAACAGGAACAGGAGGGGAGGGGGAGCACGCTCGCCTGATAATCACATAAAATAAATTGATTGTAATGAATTAACTAAATTCTAACATATTTTACTATCTACATAGTCATTTTGAAACTGCTTCTATAATTTTAATGTTGGGTAAGAGAGGATTTTTCATACCAGAGAGCCACAGGTGTGAGAGCCAAAGCTCTAGTAAATGGTGTTGAATATTAATTCATGTATTCCTGAAAACCTGTTTATCCCCCTGGCCACCAGGTTTGGAGCTTCCCTTTGTTTTATTTAATCTGTCAATATAATATAGTCCAAGCACTTTTTTCCCTCACAGTTTAAAACAAACAAGCTCACTTGTGCACAGTGCAGAGCACAGAGGGCAATGCAAAAAAGGACATTTTTTTTTCATTATAATGCATTTACTCTACATGCAGATGTTATTCTCAAAATTCACATGATTGAACATGAGATACAGAGAAATAAATATCAGAACAGAGGTCGATGATTGGTGGAAAAGATGACTCTGAAGACATGCAGATGATATTATGTTTCATGGTGCACATTTGCTGCATGTAATTTTATTTTCGGTATTTTCAGCTCTGTTGTGGTAGGAAGACACTTTCCAACAATGTGACACATCTCTAGCTGGAGTCATCTGCAATTTGTTTATGCTGTGACGAATTGCTGAGTTATTATAGTCTTTTGTCTTGTCCTTATTTCTTGAAGCAAACATTGGGACCACTGAATCATAGGTCATCCAATCTGTAATCCTTATTACCATGGAGATGAGGATAAAAAATGATGTATTATACCGTATTGACTACTGATTGCGGTTGCACAGGCACTGACACTCTTTCTGAGGCCGACACAAGCTGTGCATCGACAGATGGAAAAAATGAAAAAGTGTGACCTCTAGGAATGTGCATTCATAGATCTTTTTGCTGAAGCTGCTCAGGGTGAACACCCGTTGTTGTACTTGATTATAGGCTACAATCAAGCTGATTAATTACCTGTCAGAGGATCAGCTTTTATAATGTGGCTTCTATTCAATGACATCCAATTAAGCCAAACAAAGGGGCGGTAATTCAACAACATAAATAAAAATTCAAATGTAGGGATGCCATGTATGTGAAGTATTTAGAGAGGGTTTCTGTGTTGGATGCTAGCATTTTTCAGTGGGTGGAATTTAAAAACTTGGAGATATGTGAGGAAATTACTGTGATGGTGTGAAATAATAAAAATAAAAAAATCCTACTTGGTTTTCTAACAGGGTTAATCCCCTTGATGACTCTGGTGGAGTTTGAGTCCCATCAAATGCCACCAGTCTTTCTCAACCGGTCACATTATGAAGGACAGATGATCCCAAAATGTGGAACCATTAAGACAGCGAGAAGATTTATGTTAAGAAAGGACTGGTCGATCAGCAAACTGGGCATGTACTGAGGCAGAAATCTTTCTGATTCAGTGAGAGCAGGGGCAGCTGACTGTCACACCAGGACCCAGGATTCCCCAACAGCTCAGTCTGTCACCACTCTAAGCCACTCTGGCATTTCATTTGCCACAATCATTTGATCAGCTCATTATGTCTTGCTGTCCCTGGTGTCATTCATTCCATCCCCCTCTGTTTATCCCACTGTGGGCATCAGATCATTTTGTTACTCTCTATGTGTCCTTTTGCATTTCTACCAGAAGGGAAACATGGTAGTTTTTGCACATATTACCCTATGGGTCAATTCATTACCTGAGATTATAAAAAATGTAAAAATGAGAATTATTGGTGTTGGTTTGAAGACAGATTTCAGTTCAGTTTGGGTGAACTGAGCCCACAAATTACAGGATAAATATTGGAAAATATTGGAATAATAATGAATAATAAATATTGGAAAAACAGAGTTCAAACATGTTTCATACTTATGCCAAATAAAACTGGAGGCATAATACAACCAACGACCCAGTACTAACCAGTCGTACTCTCTTTACCCTGTTTTCCCCTTGTTTTGTTTTTTCACTGTTTTTACCCAGTCCCAGTCAGTCGAATTAATTATTCACTTCATGCGAGAAATAGAACCATCCTCCCGAATCCAACTTCATTCCCAGCACTAATTAGTGACAGTTATGAACATTTTTTTTTTAACAGTTTATTCACACACACACACATTATCAACAGCATGAGTGAATTACAATATGAATTATCAACAGCATGAGTAGCAGTATACAATAGGCTTTTCTTTCACATTGATTTGGAGTGTGAACGGGTCGTCCCAAATAAGCTATTTAAAGCTTTTAGTAGGGAACCCATTTCTACAATAAAATGACGGGAAATCAGTCTGATGGCTTTGTGTACAGGAACAAACAAACATATGACAGACATATAGCACATAATCCCAGCATTTGTTTACACTGAATTAGTAGGTGAGTTCAAGGTACATAGTCAAGTTATTAAATACTGTTGGAGTGATATCAACATAAAACAAAATTACAATGGAGTAGCAACTCATCAGTACGCAAGTTTTGTGCAACAAATAGCAGATTAATTATTTAATGACAGGAGTTGCATTTTTAGTTTTTTTCTTGAAGATGGAAGGTGACATTTTTAGATTCTCATCAAGCTCATTCCAAATCTGCAGTCCTCTGCACACAATACTAAACCTGGTGGATTTTAGTCTTCGTTTTTTTCAGAGTAATTTGTTTTTTATTTCTAATGGTATAGATGTGTACGGGAAGGAAGGTTGGAGTGAGTTCACATAATTTATAATTGAGTTTGTGGACAACCTGATACATTATACAGGCATTCTGGAAATAATTATGCTCAGCAAGTCTTAGAAGCCCCCTCATGGATCGTCACCTTACCGTGGTGGGGGGGTTTGCGTGCCCCAGTGATCCCAGGAGCTATGTTGTCTGGGGCAATTTGCCTCTGATAGGGTCTCCCAAGACAAACTGGTCCTGGGTGAAGGGCCAGACGAAGAACGATCCAACAGACTCTCATGATAAATTGTATATCAAGGATTCAGTGTACCCCGCCCGGTATGGGGTTACCGGGGCCCCACCCTGGAGCCAGGCCTGGGGGAGGGGCTCGAAGGCTAGCGTCTGGTGGCCGGGTTTCCACCCATGGGACCCGGCCGGGCTCAGCCCGAAGGAGTTACATGGGTCCGCCCTCCAGTAGGTTCACCACCTGCAGGAGGGATCATGGAAGTCCGGTGCTATGTGGATTAGGTGGCAGTCAAAGGCGGAGACCTTGGCGGACTGATCCCAAGCTTTCTAAACTGGCTTTTGGTACGTGGAATGTCACCTCTCTGGTGGGGAAGGAGCCTGAGCTGGTGTACGAGATTGAGCGATACCGGCTAGATATAGTCGGCCTCACCTCAACACACAGCTCCGGTTCCGGAACCAGTCTCCTGGAGAGGGGCTGGAGCTTGGCCTTTTCTGGAGTTGCCCCGGGCGAGAGGCGACGAGCAGGGGTAGGTATTCTTGTATCGCCCCACCTTGCTGCCTCTATATTGGAGTTTTCCCCGGTGGACGAAAGGGTTGCTTCCCTGCGCCTTCGGGTTGGGAAACGGGTCCTGACCATCATTTGTGCCTATGCACCAAATGATGTTTCAGAGTACCCACCCTTTTTGGAGTCTGTGACTGGGGTGCTGGAGGGTGCTCCTCCTGGAGACTCCATTGTCCTACTGGGGGACTTCAATGCGCACGTGGGCAACGACAGTGAAACCTGGAGGGGGGTGATTGGGAGGAACGGCCTGCCCGATCTGAACCCGAGTGGTGTTCAGTTATTGGACTTCTGTGCTAACCACAGTCTGTCTATAACGAACACCATGTTCAAGCATAAGGGTGTCCATATGTGCACCTGGCACCAGGACACCCTAGGCCGCAGGTCGATGATCGATTTTGTTATCGTATCATCAGACCTGCGACCGTATGTCTTGGACACCCGAGTAAAGAGAGGTGCAGAGCTGTCAACTGATCACCACCTGGTGGTGAGTTGGATCCGATGGCAGGGGAGGAAGCCATTCAGACCTGGTAGACCCAAAAGTATAGTGAGGGTGTGCTGGGAGCGTCTGGCTGAGGCCCCTGTCCGGGAGGTCTTCAACTCCCACCTCCGGAAGAACTTCAACCACATTCCGAGGGAGTCTGGAGACATGGAGTCTGAATGGGCCATGTTCTCCACCTCTGTTGTTGAAGCGGCAGCCCAGAGCTGCGGCCGCAAGGTGGTCGGTGCATCTCGTGGTGGCAACCCCCGAACCAAGTGGTGGACACCAGTGGTGAGGGGGGCCATTAAGCTGAAGAAGGAGTCCTATCAAGCTTGGTTGGCTTGTGGGACTCCCGAAGCAGCTGAGGTGTACCGGCAGGCCAAGCGGAGTGCAGCTCGGGTGGTTGCTGAAGCAAAAACCCGGGTATGGGAGGAGTTCGGTGAGGCCATGGAACAAGACTTTCGGTCGGCTTCAAAGAGATTCTGGCAAACTGTTCGGCGGCTCAGGAGGGGAAAGCAGCTCCCCGTCCACACTGTGTATGGGGCGGATGGGACACTGTTGACTTCAACTGGGGATATCGTCGGGCGGTGGAAGGAATACTTCGAGGATCTCCTCAATCCCACTGATACGCCTTCCACAGAGGAAGCAGGGTTTGGGGACGAGGGGGATGACTCGCCTATCACAGGGGCTGAGGTCGCCAAGGTGGTTAAAAATCTCCTTGGTGGCCGGGCCCCGGGGGTGGACGAGATTCGCCCCGAGTACCTCAAGGCCCTGGATGTTGTTGGGTTGTCATGGTTGACACGCCTCTGCAACATTGCGTGGAGGTCGGGGGCAGTGCCTTTGGCATGGCAAACCGGGGTGGTGGTTCCTCTCTTCAAAAAAGGGGACCGGAGGGTGTGCTCCAACTTTAGAGGGATCACACTCCTCAGCCTCCCTGGGAAGGTCTATGCCAAGGTACTGGAGAGGAGAGTCCGGCCGTTGGTCGAACCTCGGATTCAGGAGGAGCAATGTGGTTTTCGTCCTGGCCGTGGCACATCGGACCAGCTCTTTACCCTCTCGAGAATTCTTGAGGGTTCGTGGGAGTTTGCCCAACCAGTTTACATGTGTTTTGTGGACTTGGAGAAGGCATTTGACCGCGTCCCTCGTGGATTTTTGTGGGGGGTGCTTCGGGAGTATGGGGTATCGGGCTTGTTGTTACGAGCTATTCGGTCTCTGTACGACCGTTGTGAGAGTTTAGTTCGCATTGCCAACACTCGGTCGGAGTCATTCCCAGTGAGAGTTGGACTCCGCCAGGGCTGCCCTTTGTCACCGGTCCTGTTCATAATTTTTATGGACAGGATTTCTAGGCGCAGCCAGGGAATGGAGGGTGTCATGCTTGGTGACCACAGGATCTCATCTCTGTTGTTTGCAGATGATGTTGTCCTGTTGGCTTCATCCAGCAATGACCTACAGCTCTTGCTGGGACGGTTTGCCGCTGAGTGTGAAGCGGCTGGGATGAGAATCAGCACCTCCAAGTCCGAGTCCATGGTCCTCAGCCGGAAAAAGGTGGATTGTCCTCTCCGGGTTGGGGACAGGCTCCTGCCCCAAGTGGAGGAGTTTAAGTATCTTGGGGTCTTGTTCACGAGTGAGGGGAAAATGGAGCGAGAGATCGACAGACGGATTGGAGCAGCATCTGCAGTGATGCGGACGTTGTACCGGTCTGTTGTGGTGAAGAGGGAGCTTAGTTCTAAGGCAAAGCTGTCGATTTACCAGTCAATCTACGTTCCTACTCTCACCTATGGTCACGAGCTTTGGGTAATGACCGAAAGAACGAGATCGCGGATACAAGCGGCTGAAATGAGCTTTCTCCGTAGGATTGCTGGACTCACCCTCAGAGATAGGGTGAGGAGCTCAGTCATCCGGGAGAGGCTCAGAGTAGAACCGCTGCTCCTCCACATTGAAAGGAGTCAGTTGAGGTGGTATGGGCATCTGATTAGGATGCCTCCTGGACGCCTCCCACTTGAGGTGTTTCAGGCACGTCCCACTGGGAGGAGACCCCGGGGCAGACCCAGGACTCGGTGGAGAGACTATGTCTCCCAGCTAGTCTGGGAACGCCTTGGTATCCCCTCTGAAGAGCTGGAGCAGGTGGCTGGGGAGAGGGAAGTCTGGGCTTCTCTGCTTGAACTGCTGCCTCCGCGACCCGGACCTCCGGAAAAGCGGTAGAAGATGGATGGATGGATGGAAGTCTTAGAAGATTATAACGATGGAAAAGATGACTTGTAGGAGGATTAGATTCAGACCATGATAAGGCACGCATGACTTTCTTTTAGAGAATTTCTAGCTTTTTTAGATAAGTTGGAAATGTGTTACACCATATGATATTGCAGTAATGCAGTCGAGGCTCAAATAAAGTTTAATATAGAGTGAGAAGTGCTGAAAGTGGTAGAAAATGTTTCACTTTAAAAAACAAAGCAGCGTACGCAGCAAATACTGTCATATCCGGCTCTAGGGAGCCGGGCAATCAGAGCCAGGGACAAGCCAGTGAGTCGTGATATTTTATTCAGGGTAAAGGGGAAGGGATGAGGAGAGCACAGATACTCATGCAGAGGTACACTCACAGGTTGCACAGCGCAGAGGTAAGCAGCTCGTACCGGACGTGGGGGTAGCAAGACGTACATCCTCACAGCGGGATACAAACACAGGAATGCTGCAAGAGGAGTATAAGCTGACACCAGACGAAGGGGCTTCAGCTTAGCAATGTGTTTATGTCGCAGCCCCGAGTCATCGAGGCTGCTCCTATTTATCCTCATTGGCAGCGCCCCAGCTGATGAAGACTAATTGGCCCCAGCCGTCCATAATGCTGCCAGCTGGGGGCCAGCTGAGACGCTGCTCAATGGGAAGCAGGGATGAGGGAAAACATGGGCTGAGTGCCGAGACGGCATCTCAACCCATGGTGACAGAGCCCCTCCCTCAAGGTCGGGCTCCTGAACGACCAGGAACATCCCAGCCCCCCCCCGCCCCCCCACCTAGGGTGGGAGGAAGGGAGGCGGACCGGAGGGGAAGAAGCCAAGGGAAGGACAACACCAATGGGGCAATGTAGGGTAGCGGGAAAGAAAAACCCAAATACAATACTGACAAAACAGAATAATTAACCCAGGTACAGATGGGGAGAAGAACTGGGTCAGCACGCCGGTTACATACTACCCAGAGAGTACCAACCATGCGTGACCCAGAGCAAGGAAAAAAAAGAACCACCAAAAAGGTACAGGGCAAAAAATGCTGAGTACGGTTAAATAAAGGGGAACCTATACACAGCGCTAATTTAAGTACATACACAGTCACCAAGAAAAGTGAGGGTGACTGGAACAAATGACAATTATAGAGCATGGTGTTACGGAAGACAAGGCACATGACTATAATGAACCAACAGGACAAAAAAGAAATATACTGAGTGCAGGCAAAGAAAAACCCACACACACGAATATATAAATACCCAGTCACCTAAAGAAATGAAAGTGACTGGAATAAATGGATAACTGCAGAGCATGGTGTTACGGAAAACAAAACATAACTCTACAATACAAAAAACGAGGCTAAAAACATGGCACAAAAAGTAAAATGCTGAGCATGAGCGATGGAAAACACAGCACTATAAAAACGAATCCACCAACAGGACAACACATTACACCCGAGTGACCTTAATAACAAAAGAAAAAGTGACACCCGAGGTGAATGGCAGGCAGAGTCCAAAAATGGCCGAGATGGCTCCGGAGATCTCCCCGCCCATTGTCCAGCTGGCGAATCAGGGAAAGAGAAGTGTTCGGACGGCGAACTCTGGACCCAGATCCCAGGAATCCAGTCCACCGGCAGCCGAACCAGGCTGCCCAGAGGGAAACACAGACCAGTGGGGGGAACCAGATCACCGAACCGAAAGTTCTGTGGGTCGGGTCGTCGACCCGCATCACTCAACCACCAGGACCGTTGAGACGGGCGAAGGACCAGAGCGGATCCCGGTGGAAGAGGCTCAGGGGAGAGCCGATGACGAGGGCGGCGGGCGTCAGGCCGCAGGAAAACGGCCACCTCCTCACCGGACCTGGACAATACTGGGGCAGCACCCACGTCGGACCCCGATCGGGCCTCAGGCGAACCCACGTTGGACCCCGACTGGGTCTCGGGCGAACCCACGTTGAATACTGCACCAGAACCGACCTCCAACGTTGAACCCGGACCCTCCAGCACCTCCTTGCCGGTGACCCTGGAAGAAGGCTCAGAAGAGAAAACAGAACCGGGATCAGGATCACCGGCAGCGCCAGAACCCGGCGAGACGAGCTCAGACACAGCGGACGGCTGCACCCGGCTCGTCTCCCCTGGAGATAGGCTGAAGTGCTCGAGGATAAAAAGAGAGAAAAGAAAGGAGAGCACTCGCCTGATCTCGGGTTCTGACGCCGTCCAGGACTGCGAAGATCCAGGATCCGTCGTCAGGAGGTCGTTGTCAGGCTCCCATCTAGCCGCGTCGGGCCCCGCAGCCAGCACGATGGTCAGCGCAGCTTGAGATTCCTCCAGCTCAGGTAACCCCGCCGACGATCCACTCGGCGTGAAGCCAGAAGAATCTCGTCCCGCTGGACCGAACCGCTCCTCCGTGGAGACCCGGGGACGCTCAGTCGTCGGCGTAGACTCCACGCAGCAGTCAGTCCCCCTCCTCCGTCCGCAATGTAGCTGCGGAACCACAGGCCCTCTCCATATCCCACCACGTTGACCCGGAGCCGGGGACCGCTCGGCGGAGAGAGACACAGAGGATGCGGGATTAGGCATACAGGTTACAGCAGGTGGGGGGAGTTCAGGGAGCTGCGAACCCTGAACTTCTCCTCCAGGGATGTGACTGAGCAAATCATTAAGCAGGTGTGAAAAAACAATGACTTGCCTGCCCCCTGGAGGTTGAGTATTGCCTGCTGTAGTGGATTCTGCTTCTTCCTCTCCCCGCCCGGCGATAACGGAGGACCCCCCGGGAGTTCGTCTGAGGGTCGCTCGCGTTGTCTCCAGCAGAGAGCTCACCAGGCCGGGATTCCAGGCACACACAGCGGTCAGGAAGCGCGTCGAGGAGGAGGGGGAAACAGCCGGGGTGAGCCAGCCCGAATGTCCAGGAATGACAGCGGGGAAATGAGGCTCAGGGAACGGGGCTGTAGAATCTCCACACAGACGAGGCGAAGAGGTGACAGCTGCGTGGGAGGAACTGTCCTGACGATGGCTCAGAACTGGATCCGGACGAGGTTCGTGCAGAGGTGACTCGGCGATGTGATGGCGGCTATTCCCGGGGAACGAAGCGAGGGGGAAACCCAGGATTCGCCGCTCCAGATTGGAGATCGAGGCGAGGAAGGCGCCGAGCACGGGAAAGCTTCGTAGCCCTGAAGTCCTCTCCATCAACCTCACTGCCGCCGCCACATGCCTGAAGGTGGTGACAGGAAACACAGTAGAGCTCGCGACAGCCGCTCGACCCCGGACATAACTGCTGTCAGCTGCGGCTCCTTGAAGGGAATCCCGAGTGACGTGGCGCAGGTCGGGGGAAGTCCTCTGGTTGGCGCGAACTCCCGGACTGGAATAGCGGCAGGAACGGGACTCCGAAGCGGGGAAAGACGTCGCCCACTTCGACTCCCTGCCGGGATTTCCATCCACCCCGTGGAGCTTCTCTCGCTGTGTACCTGCAGCGTCTACCCTGGCACTGTCCTCCAGATGGTACAGAGAGTGAGGGTGACAGTCCAGGAGTTCCTCAGCACGGCCCGGATGCCAGCGTCTCGCGTTGGAGGCGTCGTGCAGGGTGAAGAATGTCCCGTCGACAGCCTCCGAGATGGACCTCAGCTCGTCGCCCTGGCGCCGGAAGTGACTCCTGGGGAACGGCATGCTAGCAGCGCTGACACCCGGACAGAAAGGTACATTTCCACAGCGACTCACGGCCGCCGGCAACTCTTCTGGCTGCGACATACTGTCATATCCGGCTCTAGGGAGCCGGGCAATCAGAGCCAGGGACAAGCCAGTGAGTCGTGATATTTTATTCAGGGTAAAGGGGAAGGGATGAGGAGAGCACAGATACTCATGCAGAGGTACACTCACAGGTTGCACAGCGCAGAGGTAAGCAGCTCGTACCGGACGTGGGGGTAGCAAGACGTACATCCTCACAGCGGGATACAAACACAGGAATGCTGCAAGAGGAGTATAAGCTGACACCAGACGAAGGGGCTTCAGCTTAGCAATGTGTTTATGTCGCAGCCCCGAGTCATCGAGGCTGCTCCTATTTATCCTCATTGGCAGCGCCCCAGCTGATGAAGACTAATTGGCCCCAGCCGTCCATAATGCTGCCAGCTGGGGGCCAGCTGAGACGCTGCTCAATGGGAAGCAGGGATGAGGGAAAACATGGGCTGAGTGCCGAGACGGCATCTCAACCCAAGGTGACAAATACACAGTGGAAATTTGTTTCCACTATTTACATGCTTACAATCCCTACCTTAAAAATAAAATGCTTGTTGCTGCTTAATTAATCCAAAGGAAACACACATGCACAAGAATGATGCACAGATGATGTAAACAAAGGCTGTGATAGCGGAAAAAAAACTCATGTTACATATTTGGTATTCTGTCCTGTACTGCTTTTGTCTAAAATGTGAAAGTGCCCCATTATTCTAGAAATGTGTGATCCATGACAGGTGCTTAGTCTAGGCTGAGAGGGGGGTCACGCCTGCAGACCTATCAGGTGTGGAAGTGTTGAAGTGACTGAGGAAGGTGCCTGGACTGCCTCTCATGTCCTCCCATCACACTATTTCTTCTCTAATACTGTCGCTCCTTTCTTTTATTGGCCCGTTCTCAGGTTCTCTCTTCCATCTGCTCCATTACTGTCATTTCCAGCAGCCTAACCTTATCTATACAAAAAGGCAGACGAGGAGCCGGGGAGATGAAAGAGCCTCCCGCCAACACACACTAGGCACATTTGGCAGCTTCCTGGTCCAAATCTTAAAATATATAACAAGCAAGCCCCTCTTCTTCTGGGAAAGCCTTCATCACGTCTGTGTGTTTTGCTGTCAGAATACTGTTTCCTTGATGACTCCTCTGTGGGTTCTGTATACAGAACACTAGAGTGACAGCACAACAAGTTGAAATGAACTGCACTGCATACCTGCCATGGTTGTAAGGGAGAAACCAGAAAACATACTGATAGTTTTTCTTACTTTAAGGTTTACTGTACATTTATTCATTCTTCTAAATCCTGAGAACATGATTATCAATCCAGCTCACCAAATCCACAATAAACAACAAAATAACAGCAAAGAAGATGAGTTGGTTTCTTCTTTATTCTGCAAGACTTGCAATATACTAATAAAACCCCATGGAAGCACATTGGGTGTATGAAATGCTTCTTGATGTTGTTAAGGAAAACAAATCAAAACTGACCAGTCATGCTATTTGTATACCATAGACTCCAGGGGAATAGATCAGAAGAAAAGCAAAAACATGGCAAGTCTTTTCAGTCTGCAGTTGTTCAAGACTTTCATTCAAGAAAACTGGGTTTGTATCATACTCGCCCTCTTTTTACCAGACAACACAATGCTTTGCCATTTGCAATTGTGTGACTGGGCCTGTAACACAGGTTACATCTGACAGGAATCAAACTCCCAACCTCCCATGCTAAAAGCTAACATCCATGTCCCCAATATCTTTGACCTACTTGCCAGGCCAATTAGCAATGCTTTTGTTCCCCCAATTCCCCAGTTTCTACAGTGTTTATGGTGGTACATGGGCGGTATGGGGGGTGGGACGTAAACTAATGTTGATTATCACATTGTTTATTTGATGAGGACAGAAATGGAGACACATCATTCACATAACAAATAGCGCTCATGATTAGGCCAAGGATCATGTGTAGCAAAAAGGCACTTCTTTACTGATAAATAGATTGAGGCTCATTAGAGGCAGCATACAGTATATGAATCAGCCTGCCGCATATTTGTGGTGCTGCTGCAATTTTCAGGTTTTACCAAAGACAAGGCTTACTTTAAGGATTTGACGTGTTGCCGTTCTGATCCACACACCATTCCAGAAAGTAGCAGTAATCCAAATAAAAGCTGTTTGCCAAAAACCATAAAATGGAAGAAGAAGAAGAAGAAGAAGAAGAAGAAGAAGAAGAAGAAGAAGAAGAAGAATTTGTGGCATCTCTTTTGTAGAGAGAGGATTGGCTCTGCTAAGTTTCAATGTCATGGTGTCGTATTTTGTTTAATTGAAAAAATTGCCAAGAAATTACCCACTGCTTAAAATTAAACTAACACTGTGGAAGAATTGCTCTCGGGGGTCCCCCTACATTTGTGAAACATAATTGTCTGTTACCACTGATATAAATACTGGTGGTGGTAAGTCACGTGGCATTTGTTTACAAGCTGACAAATAAGGAAGTGGCAAATTCTAAAACCTTCGCCTCATTTGGAAACATAAACCAGACTGCCAGTGGCTCATTCTAGCCTGATGAAATCACCCCCAGAGTGTTCAGATCTCCTGACTTATGACCCTGACCCTGACTTTAAGCACAACCTGGAGGCAGACCCACCTGAGGATCGTTGTAAGTTTGGTGAGCATTGGGGCAGTTGCTTTGGAGGTGTAGCAAGTACTGTGAAATATGGACAGACAGATAGATGGATGGATGGGTGGATGGATGGGTGGACGGACAAATGCCATGCCATTGCATTAGCTCATTTTGGCTTCCCCAGAATGAGGTAAAAATAGGTTAAGAAAAAAACACTCTAGTAGCATCAAGGCCAGGTCATCATCAGTCATCTTATAATTAGTGGTCGACTAACACAATGGGCTATGCTTGGTCCAATAGTAGTCCTTTTAGTGTTCCTATCTGATTAGCCAAGATACATAATACTGTTGCAGGCTCACACAGGCTCACACAGACTAGAATGCTCTGGTCAAGGTTTGACATACAACCAAAATGATTTGGGAAACATCTGTCTATAAATGCAGCATATCTCTGTCTGTTTGTGTGTGTGTGTGTGTGTGTGTGTGTGTGTGTGTGTGTGTGTGTGTGTGTGTGTGTGTGTGTCTGCCTGTGTGTTCCTCAGATATCTCTCAAACCATTCATCGGACTGGCCTAAGATTTTAAACGTGCTTTGCTGAGGTTACAAGGGTGCACATTCCCAAATATGGAGTCACTCAGTCAAAATATGTAATTTTTATCAATAAAAGTTTAGCCACTGTTCTGTCACCACTCTGTCTCTTCATGCCCTGGATTCAAGAAGTGTGGGCGGGGTTTCAGATTGACTCCGTGCTTATTGGATAATACGCAGCATCACGGCCATGCTAATTGGACAATACGCGGCATCACGACCATGCTGATTGGATAGCATACAGCATCACGGCCTGTCAGTCACCACAGCACTTCGCAAACAAAGATTTTATTAGTGCTTTGTTGAGGTTACGAGGGTGTGCATCCCCGAGTATGGAGTGGCTCAGTCAAAATATATACCATAAAGTTGCTGTGATTGCGTAGGTCTAATGGATAATTCGGCATGAAGAACACAGCGGAGACCCGTGGTGCCGCAAAGGAAATCACTGGCACACGGGTAAAGCAGCAGCTGAGATTCCCATTAACTGGGCAGGCTGGGCCTGGCTCCCTGTGAAGGACTGCGATCCGCTGGCTCAGGTGCTGCTTCTCCAACACCGGTGTCCGACCGGGCGCTCCACGATCGTTCGCGGGGAGGCACACTCAGCCTGCCTGATCAGTGGTAGACGGCAGTCTGGACTGCTGCTTCACTGTGGTGCGGAATGGCCAGATCAACTGCATATCATATGCAGACACATGTACGCTTTGACGAAATGACAAGAAGATGCAAAAATGCCCAAAAAACAAAATAAATCATTTTTATTTAAATAGCTACAGACAAATAGGCAACACTGAAGAAAAAGTTGCAGCCAAATGGGTCATTCTGCTGTGTGTGTGTGTATGTGTGTGAATGGCGAAGGGATTGGTGCCGTACGTGGATGCCCTGAATTTCCCTCTGGGGATCAATAAAGTATACAAGATACAAATACAAAAAAAATAATAATAATGTTTGGTGTTTTGTACTTATAATATTGGTAAAATATAAAAGGGATGCACTACAGTGGGTCTCAAATATTTGTAAACATGTCCTGTTATAGTACTGCATGAGTTTATTGACAATAGACTATAAACTACACATAAAAACTAAATTATAATGGTGACTGAACAACTCCCATTCCCCAATGTGCAAGATAGAACATTTATGAATATAAGTCATAAAAGATCACACAAATAAGCAATCTGACAAAAAAAATAAACAAGCGGTTCCTAAAGCTAGGTTCACACTATAACGTTTGCATACCTGCCAACTACTCCGGTTTTGCCGTAATGGTTACGGTTTTCAAGGCCCCATTCCGGGTTACGGCTTTATTAATCAAAATTACGGTTTTTCACTAAAAATTCAGTCAAAAATTTTAAATCGTAAAAAAAACACGAAAGCAATTCCAAACACGAGATTGCTAGGAATCGTATCGAAATTTACCTGAAGCGTTTGCTAAGCTAACGCTATCGCTATAGCTAACGCCATAGCTAACGCCATAGCTAGTCGTAGCACCTAACACCGATACAAAAAAGCGACTCCGTCTCCGGTGATTGGGGCTCGCCGGAGGAACCAACCGAGGCAACAGTTGGACGGGAGCCGGATCGGAGTTCAAGTACAGCGGTGGTAGGAGACGGGGACCAGTGGAGGAGTAGCCGGGGCCCCAGCTGGATACGAGCCGGAATCAGAGCCCAGCTACAGCGGCGGGGCTCGGCGGAGGAACTACTGAGGAAGACGGCGGTAGGTGGCGGGGCTCACCGGAGGATCTACCAGGACCCCAGCTGGACAGGAGTAGGATCGGAGCTCAACTACAGCGGCGGTGGGCGGCGGGACTCGGTGGAAGAGCTGCCGGTACCCCTGCTGGACAGGAGCTCAATTGCAGCGGCGGGACTAGCAGCAGAGGGGGCTAGCTGAGGCCCAGCTGGATTCGAGGTCGGTCGGATGGGATATCGGCGTCACCAGCAGAGATTGTTTTACTATCAACAGGTCAGTAAAAATGCCACCAAAGAAGGAGGAAATGGAAGAGATCAAAAAATCTCTGAACTAAGTTCAGAGATTTTATCTTCTTGGAACATACAGTAAGTCAATATTATACAGTAATAAGTGGCATTCAGCTGTTTGTTTTATGTCATTTAAGCACAGTTCTGGTACTTAAAAAATCATAAAAACCCAGGAGCTTCCCCCAGACCCCCTGATAAATTTTAAGATAATTTCCCCAACCCCAAATCACATCCCTGGGTAAACAATGACATATTGAGGCAGGCCAGAAAGTTACGGGGAACAGAAGTTTACCTAAATGAACATCTAACAAAAACTAATGCTGAAATAGCACAGCAAGCACGGATGCTGAAAAGACAAAATGAGAAAGCTAAGAGGTGCACCATGGAAAACAACAATGCTTGAGAGTTACCATAGAGTTTGTCCTTGATCTTTTCCATCAGCATATCTGCATTGACAATTTAAGGAAAATAGAAACATGATTGTTGAAGAAATATGAGGTTGTTAGCCACATTTAAACTTGATTTAACCTCTTGCACTTCGGTGTACCGCGGGCGGACACGTCTCTGCATCCTAGGGTGCATGAGGGCTTCCTAGGATGCACACTGTGCGTCCTAGGAGGCACTGAAAAAAAAAAAAGCTGCGTTTCCGTTCTTACACTACAGACACAGCCGCGAACAGAAAGCCAAAGGAGTGCTTTGATTGGTTTAGATGTGATTGACCTCTCATTCGACTAATAAGAGCTTTGAATTGGGTTTCTGAAACCTTGAAGAACCAATGACTGAAAATCTAGCAAGAAGGACCCGCCTACCAACGGCTGCGAATACAGCGAGCCAATTGAAGCACAGTAGTTCGAAAGCGTGCCTCCCTTGCAAAATCTGTTTTGTTTTAGCCACTGGGTGACACACAAGCGTTCGCCAGTCTTTTTTTCTTACTACTGTTCTTATTTGTTTTGAAAAATCGTTCGCCAAAACCGCAATCATGGAAGCGCAAAACCGCAATAATGGAATTATGGTTTGACCGGGTCGCGTGACCAGAACCACGAGTCCATAACAAGCGGACCAGCGTCATGTTCGTCTGACAATGAGGAAGAGAAGTTCGCCAGCGACACTGCTGTTGTGGACAGGTAAGTGTTAAAAGCTAAATTATTCTTTATCCCTGAAAATTGTAATCAAAAATGAATTTTGACCGATCGGTAAATTACAACTGTGCGCAGTAGACCGTGGCGCACCGTGACCGCGGCGCACGGGGCGATGTCCGTCCTCTGTAGCGGGGTGGGGGGTGGGAGTTGTTATCTTCTACATTACAGATATTTTAGTATAATTTTTAGTGCACTGTAGGTTATTTTTTATTGTAAAAAAAGCCACACATTTTTTACGTGGCATGCTTCTTTGTGTGTGGGGGCTTGTTTGTTCATTCATTCATTCATTCATTCATGAATAAACAACCCCCCCCCCACACACACACACACAGCCCTGAGTGTCACCTTTCATTAGAGCCCAACATCAAGCTTCTATATTGAATCATTCAAAAGTTACAGACGTTTTTCCAAACTGTGCCATTTGGCACAATTTGGCACAGTTCAAAAATGCCTGGGAACAACCTGTGAAGAAAGCTGTGTAATATATTCATTTTTTGTGGTATTGTTACAAAATTTTGACCTCAGCTGGATAGCACTTGGTTCTACATTTCTGTTGCATTTTCCAGCCCGTATCTGGCAGCTGTGTGTTATTTGCAAGCATTTGTATCCAAAAAACACCCAGGCGAAATTTATTTTCTTCAAGTTCAGTATGTTTAGATGACTGTTACTCAGTGGCCAGAGCACTTAGAGAGATTATGACTATTTTGGCAAAAATTCAAAGTGTTTTCTTTTAAATGAGACCAACCCCATGAAGATGCTGCAAAGGGTTGAAGAACAGCTTTTGATTTACTTTGGGTACGTTATTTTTAGGCGTTTTTAGGGAAATTGACCAGAGTGCAAGGGGTTAATGCTAATATTTGTTTGCCGTCGGGGGGCTTCGCCCCCCTGAACCCCCCGCCAGGACTTTGTCCTGGACCTACCGGGGCCTGCAGCCCCTGGTCCCTGGCTAGCTACTAGGCTTTTCAGGTTTTAAAAGTTGGCAGGTATGCGTTTGGACTGACTTTTACTGCCGTTTTGAAAAATCTGATAAATCAGTCCAAATGTTGGTGAAATTACGTTTGTGAGCACACCAACTTTTACCAACTTTTACAAAATTTTGCTAGCATTTGCCAGCGTTGCATTCAGCGTTGTCAAACTTTTGCCAACTTAGGCTAGCATATATGTAGCAGTTCCCAACTTAGGTTAACTTAAGCAAAGGAATACTCAGCGCAGTTTAGCTGACATCAGCATCAGGCGATGCGCAAATAAAGATCAGCATCTGTGGAGGCTTCCTGCCATCCTGGACCTGCTTTTTTGGGTGGATTCACACTATAACATTTGGACCAACTTTTACTAACATTTTGGCAAACATCTGACTCTGCTGGCAGAAGTTGATAAAAGTTGGTGTTTGTTGGCAAATGCTGGCAAAAGTTGTATTAGTTGAGAATTTTCAGCATGCTGAAAATTTGCTGACGTTTGGAAATAAACGTTGGTGAAAGTTGTGCCCAATTTGTAATAGTTCCTCCGCGCTGGGCTAAGTTATACAGCGTTCGCCTAAGTCAGCCTAAGTTAAGCTCCATTGGCAAACGTTGACAGAAATGCTGGTGAAAACAGATGTTTTTAGATCAAAACTCAGTTCAGACATGCAGGAACAAAAGAGAACTAGAGAGAAGGGGGAGTTAAAAAAAAAGAAAATATATATGTAAGAGGCAGTGTTGGACAAGTTACTAAAAAATAGTCACTAGTTAAAGTTACTAGTTACTTCTTTTCAAAAGTAACTGCATTATTAAAGTGACTAGTTACTTGGAAAAGTAACTTTCACGTTACTTTTAAATGCATACTTAAATCATCTTGCACGCATAGCAAGATCAAGGGCCCCTTGTTCTCATCAGAAAAAGAAGAAAAAGAAAACTGATCAGAAAAAGTCTCATCTTACAGAGAAAAAAATGTCTCAGATTTACATAAACTATTGTAATCAGTAGAAAGTCAGAAATTTACTAGAAATAAAGCTGCAAATTCACAGAGAATAATTTGGACCCCCTGGTGGGCCATTTTTGGCCCACGAGCCATATGTTTGACACCCCTGGACCAGCCCATTAAAAATGCATATTTAGAGGATTTACTTCCATGAAATAGTTGCATATCACAACAGCATGTAAATGAATACGATAAAACAGAAAGCACAGATTGCAACAGGACACAACTACATGAAAAAAAGATCAACATACAGGAACAACAGGAACTAAAAGTTTTTGAATATACGGCTCACAACCCACAGGACGTGGAATATGGCATAGCCCCTGACAATAATTTATTTATCTCCATCAATAATAACTGTAGTTACTACACGGATGAACAGTTTAACGCAATGGTCACATCTGATTTTAATATATCAATGATCCACTTCAACAATAGAAGTCTCTATGCCAACTTTAATAACATTAAAGATTATTTACATCAGTTTAAAGAGCCATTCAATATTGTGACAATATCAGGGACATGGCTCAGTAAAGAGAAAGGAGTGGATTTTACCATGGATGGCTACAAATTAAATTATATAAATAGAAAAGTGAAAAAGGGAGGAGGAATTGCAATTTATGCTGATAAGTGCTTGCAATACAAGGTTGTTGATAATTTGTCAGTGACTGTGGATGATTTGTTTGAATGTATTTCAATAGAAATCTGTTTGGCTAATATGAAGAATATAGTAGTGAGCTTTGTATACAGACCACCTGGATCAAATATTGACTTATTTAAGGACTGGATGGAAAAAAAAAATGTAAACTTACTCATAAAGTTATGTTCATCTGTGGGGATTTCAATATAGATCTTCTGAACTCAAAACAACATAGTATGACAGAAGAATTTATCAGCACAATGTACAGTATGGGCTTACATCCAACGATCACCAGACCTAGCAGAATCACGTCACACAGTGCCACATTAATAGATAACATATTCACAAATATTATGGAAAATAATATCATGAGTGGGCTTTTATTGAATGCTATCAGTGACCACCTGACGATTTTTGTTGTCTATCAATGTGATTATATGAAGAAAAAGTATACCAAAAATATTAAATATGAAAGAATAAGAACTGAATAATCTATGCATTTACTGGTAAAGGAATTATTAATGCAAGACTGGAAGATAGTTTGTGATGAAAATGATATAAATAAAGCATATGATGAACTTCAATCATTGTACAATAAAAACTGGCCTGTAAAACAATACAGTGACAGACAACAAAACAAAAACATTCCATGGGTCACCAAGGGGCTATTAAATGCATGTGAAAAGAAGAATACATTATATAAACAATTCATTAAGTGTAGAACAGTAGAGGCTGAGATCAAATATAAAAGATATAAAAACAAGCTAACTAATATAATGAGGACTTGTAAGAAAGAATACTACAACAGAATATTAGAGGATAATAAGAATAACTTAAGAGGAATATGGCAAGTGCTAAATCGGATTACTAGTAGCCAAACAAAGAATGCAAATTATTCAGAATATTTTATTGAAAATGACAATTTGATAAATAATCTGGAGGATGTGGTTAGTGGTTTCAATAATTTTTTTGTAAATGTTGGACCAGAATTAGCAAAAACAATAGTGACACCAGACACAAACGATAGTGAGTCTCTAAACGAAATAGAAATAGAAGTAGAAATCCAAACACAATCTTTTTGGGTGCAGTAACTGAAAAGGAAATTATCGAGACTGTGAGTAAATTTAAGAACAAAAAATCAACTGACTGGAATGAAATTGACATGACAATAGTGAAAAAAGTAATTGAAGGAATTGTTAAACCACTCACCCACATCTGTAACCTGTCATTTCAAACTGGTAAATTTCCTAACAAAATGAAAATAGCAAAAGTAATACCACTATACAAAACAGGAGACAGACATCATTTCACAGGTTACAGGCTGGTCTCTTTACTCTCACAGTTCTCCAAAATACTTGAAAAAATCTTCACTAAGAGACTGGATGATTTCATTGAAAAACACAACCTTCTTACAGACAGTCAGTATGGTTTTAGAGCTGACAAATCCACATCTTTGGCACTGATCGAACTCATAGAAGAAATTACTAGTTGTATAGATAAAAAAAAAAGTTTGCTGTAGGAGTATTTATAGATTTAAAGAAAGCTTTTGACACCATTGATCACAGAATTCTACTGAGGAAATTGGAAAGGTATGGGATAAGAGGGGTTGGACTGAGTTGGGTGGAAAGTTATTTAAGTAACAGACAACAATTTGTACAAATAGGTGAGCACAAATCACCCTTCATCTTTTGTGGTGTGCCCCAGGGGTCAGTTTTGGGACCCAAACTCTTTATCTTATATATAAATGACATATGCCAAGTATCAAAATTTCTGAAATTTATTTTGTTTGCAGATAACACAAATATCCTCTGCACTGGTGAGAATTTGCAGCAGGTTTTAGAGGTGGTCACAACAGAAACTGAAAATGTTTGGAAATTATAAAATAAATCATGAAATAATGGTCATGATAGATGATACCAGAATTGAAATAGTACAGGAAAATACGTTTCTGGGGTTGATGCTAGACAATAAAATCTACTGGAAACCTCACATCAGTCACATCCGAGCCAAGTTGGCAAAATGTATAGGGATACTGGGGAAGACAAGACACATCTTGGACTATAAATCATTATTCTTACAGTACAATTCACTGTTTCTACCATATTTTAACTACTGTGTAGAGGTCTGGGGAAACACCTACAGGACCAACCTACAGCCAATATGCACATTACAAAAAAAAGCTATAAGGATAATAAATAATGTAGGATATAGAGACCATACCAATTTGTTGTTTTTAAAGTCACATGCCATAAAGTTCATGGATTTAGTTAAATATAAGACAGCACAAGTAATGTACAGGGCAATTAATAATCAACTCCCAACTAATATACAAAAAATATTCAAAAAAGAGACAATGGTTATAATTTGAGAGGAGACTTAATCTTTACAAAACCTAAGGTACAAACAACTAAGAAAAGTATGTGCATATCTGTCTGTTTGGTGGATTTGTTGAACAGTCTGGAGCTGGAACTGAAAATATGTACAAACAGAAATCAATTCAAAATTAGGTATCAACATGATTTGTTAAAAGGACATATGTTAGTGGGGTAGTATTAATATGTATGATGCATTAAGCTCACTCTGGGACACTATGGTAGGGTAGGTGGGACAGTACTGTGCATATCTGTATATATCTGTGTTGTTTGGGGCTGGGTATAGATGTATGGACTGTATGTATGTAGGGATGGATGGGTGTCAATGTTGATATGTATAAAATATAGTTAATTGTCTACTTGGGGTCTTAATTGAGGTAATATGTATATATTTCACATGGGTTGTATTTAGGGAAAAGAGGAGTTGGAGTAAATAAATGTTAACGTCTTCCTTCTCCCTTTCAAGCACTGTATACTGTCACTTTTATTGCAGTTGTCATTTGTTTTGTTTTTTGCTTTTTTGTTCGAAATGAAGTATCTATCTATCTGTCTATGGGGATATACTGTATATATATATATACTATACACACACAAACACACAGTTTTTTTGGGGGGGGGCGGGTTTGCAGTCTGAAAAAACATTTTCTTGGTCCGTGGAATAAAGGTTTTTCATGAAATTTTCAGTCAGAGTCTGTCTACTCTCTGCCTGCTACCCACACACACATATAAATGTATGTATGTATGTATATACACATGTATAATCTCCCAAAAATGTGACCGCCCAAAATTTAAAAAAAAATCTCCTCATTGAGAAATTTAATGTTCTTAATTTTCGGCTCTGTGCGTAATCATTCTCCAGGATTTATTGATTCACTTCCATTGTGGGAATCAAACAGCGCTGATGTGGTGTCAAAAAGTAATAGTTAAATGGCAGTTAACAAAGTTAACAAGTTAAGTTAACAAAGTTTAATAAAGTTAAATGGCATTTAACAGGATTTTATGTTATGTTAATGGAGAGAGGTGTAGCAGTCAAACTATAATCACCCGTTATTTTATTTATATGATGATTCATTAATAGTTTTTTATTCCATCCACATTCACATTTCAGTTGCGGACTTAGTGTTGGAATCTATAGCATTGTTTTATTATTTTTTTATATGAATGAATAAATGAACAGGGGGAAAGGGTATGCAGAAGTAACTACATATGAATATCAAACAAAAATATATACTGACACGTATGCCCAAGGGAGATGTGTTCACTCCAGAAGCAGGTCCAGAACGGCAGGAAGCCTCCACAAACACTGATCTTTATATGAGCGTCACCTAATGCTGATGTCAGCTGATCTGCACTGAGTATTTCTCTGATTTTTCAAAACGTCTGTAAAAGTCGGTCCAAGCACTATAGAGTGAACCCTGCTTTAACTTAGGCTGACTTAGGTAAACTCTGCACAACTTAGCCCAGCGCTCAGGGACTCTTACAAAATGAGCATAACTTTCACCAACGTGTATTTCCAAACACTGGTAAATTTCTAGCAGGCTGAAAATTTTCAAAGAACACAACTTGCACCAGCGTTTGCCAACAAACACCAACTATCATTAACTTTTGCCACCAGAGCCAGACGTTTGTCAAAATGTCAGTAAAAGTCGGTCCAAACGTTGTAGTGTGAATCCACCTTAAACAGTGGCTAATATTGGATGTCCCATTCATTTTCAATTATTCTGTAATTAATATTCACACAATCAAATAAATCTCAGTTCAGTCCCTTTCATATTTGTCAGAGTCTAACATGTGTGATTGTCTACATATAGGCTACACCTCTGTATTCCACTTTCAAACACAGCCTACATTTGGGCCTGTAAAGCTTTACTTGGCTACCTGTTTTCAGACAGGAATACTTGCTTTCTATGGGCATGCACTAGTTATCTTAAAGTGAAACTCTTAGTGCTACTTTAAGCCTCATCAAATGAACATCAGAATGAGAAAGGTAATGATTCATTCTGAATGCTCAGTTTTGTTGTTTTGAACATTCTTAAATTGGTTTTTAAAACAATTTTAAATAGAATAGAATAGACTTTATTGTCATTGAACAGTAGTACAGTACAACAAAATTGTGGGTGCTCCACCAGGCTACTGTGCAATAAAGTAAGAGAGAAGGATTAGATAAAACATGGTGACAGAACGCATGATTAAACACACGACTGAAATAAAAATAAAATAAAAATAAAAATATAATAAAAATAGAAATGGCCCAGGATTATGGAAATATACGCAGGTATGGTAGTGGCTATGCGGGTGGAACTAAGTACATAAGAGTGCAGAGTGCAGAACACAGAATAGAGTAAAATGGCCCAAGGATTGTGGAAAATATACACAGTCGTGGTTTCATGGATGGGTCATTATACATGAAAGTGTGGAGTGCATTATTGTGATAATTAAAAGGTCCTCAGTTCTGAGCATGTGAGCGTTTGGAGGGATGGGGGTGGGGCCTTTGACTGCAGTTCGGATGGCCCAGGGGAAGAAACTGTTTGCCAGTCTGGAAATGTGGGGCCTGATCGATCTGAACCATCGTCCAGAGAGAAGCACGTCGAACAGGTGATGGGCAAGATGTGAGGGGTCTCCTGTGATGGCCTTGATCCTTCTGAGACAGGAGGATCTGGAGATGTCTTCCAGGGAGGGCAGAGGGCAGACGATAATTTTTTGGGCAGTGTTGATGACTCTCTGCACACCCCTCCTGTTCTCGCACATGGAGCCGGCTACACATTCAGGCAGTAGGTGAGCACGCCCTCCACTGAACAGTGATAGAGGGCCAGCAGCAGCAGCAGCTTCTGGTCCAGGTTGTGCTTCCTCAGGACACAGAGGAAGTGCAGCCGCTGCTGGACTTTCTTCACCAAGGCCTTGGTGTTGACAGTCCAGGAGAGGTCAGTGGAGATGTGGATGCCCAGGAACCTGAAAACGGTGACGTTTTCCACGTGGTCGCCATTTGGGAGGGGGTGGGGGGCTGTCTATTCTTTCTGAAGTCCAGTATGAGTTCTTTCCTTTTGTTGGACATTCAGTTTCAGGTTGTTTGCTTGGCACCACAGCAGCAGATTCTCTACCTCCGCCCTGTATGCCTTCTCATCATCATCGGTGATGAGCCCAACCAAGGTGATGTCATCCGTGTACTCCACAATGACGGTGGTTGGGTGGGTTGGAATACAGTCAAAGGTGTGCAGAGAGTACAGTAGGGGGATAACCACATAGCCTTGGGGGGAGCCAGTGCCAAGAGACAGTGTACAGGAGTGGTGGGCAACCATGTCTGACTGTTTATGGGTGATTGGTGAGAAAGTTTTTTTTGTATCCAGGAGGATGTGTGTGTTGGGGAGGAGGTGCAGTTTGTTGATCATGGTGTCCGGGATGATGGTGTTAAAAGCTGAGCTGTAGTCCACAAAGAGCATCCTCACGTAGCTCCTTGGGTTGTCCAGGTGGCTCAGCGCTCTGTGGAGAGTGGTGGCAATGGCATCTTCTTTAGAACAGTTCTTCCTGTCAGTGAACTGGTAGGGGTCAAAGGAGGGGGGAAGAAAGTCCCTGATGTGCTGGGACACCAGCTGCTCAAAAGACTTCATCACTACAGACGTGAGTGCTATGGGTCTGTAGTTGTTCAGGGTGTCAATTGTGGGCTTTTTGGAGATGGGGATGATGGTGGAGGCCTTGAGGCAGGAGGGGATGGTGGTGTGCATCAGGGAGAGGTTGAACAGCTTAGTGAGACTCCCTGCCAGCTGGTCTGCACATGCTTTGACCACTGCTCCTGGGATGCTGTCTGGGCCAGCAGCTCTGTGGGGATTCACTGCTCTCATTTGCTTCTTCACCTCATGCACCTATAGAGAGAAGGGGGGGGGGCTACAAGTTTGGGGGGGGGGGAGGTGTACTCAAACCGGCCAAAGAAGCTGTTAAGTTTCTCTGCCAGAGTGAGGCTGCTGTCTGATGTTGGGGTGCCCTGGCCCCTGTAGTTGGTGAGGGCCTGGATGCCTCTCCACATCTGTCAGGGGTTGTTGTCTGTGAGGGTGTCCTCCACTTTCCTCCTATAGGCATTCTTAACGAGTTTCATGCCTCTTCTCAGGTTGGCTCTGGCAGTGCTGTACAGGGAGCTGTCCCTCTCTCTGAAGGCTGAGTTGTGGGCTCTGATCAGAGCCTGGACTTCACTGGTCATCCATGGTTTGCGGTTTGGAAAGACCTGGATGTGTTTGGTGACTGTCACATTTTGTACACAGCATTTAATGTAGAAAAGGACGGACTCGGTGTAGGAGTCCAGGTCCTGCTCTTCAAAGATGCTCCAATCAGTGCAGGCAAAGCAGTCTTGTAGCTAGAGGAGAGCATTTTCAGGACACTATGGGACACTATGGAGTGGTGGGTGGGACAGCACTGTGCATATCTGTGTTGTTTGAGGCTGGTTTTGATGTATGGACATCAATGTATGTTAGGATGGATAGGTGTTAATGTTGATATGTACAAAATACAGCTAATTTTTTACTTGGGGTCTTAAATGTGGTAATTTGTATATAATTCACATGGGTGTATTTACGGAAAAGAGGAGATGGAATTAATAAGTGTTCACTTCTTCCTTCTCCCTTTCGAACACTGTATACTGTTACTTTGTTGCATTTGTCATTTGTTTTGTTTTTGTTATACTTTTTTGTTCAAAATAAAGTATCTATCTATCTATCTATCTATCTATCTATCTATCTATCTATCTATCTATCTATCTATCTATCTAATTGTTTGTTTGTTTGGGGGATCTTTTCCTGAGGGGGGTGTAGGTAGGTATTAGAAGCAGGGAAAGATGTTAAATGTTAATTCAAATACAGGAGAACGTCTAGAGTTGTCTTTGTTGCCTTTAACATTTTAATCTGCAACACAGGGGGGCTTCACCGAAATGAATTAGCCTGATTAGACCTTGTCTCAGCGCTGTGTATTTGATTGACATATCCTTGACATTAATTAGTAATATTGACTATGCATGGATTTTGTTGGTCTTTGTCTTTGTAGTAATCTAAGTGGCTAAATTCAAGTAACATTTGCATCTGCATGGTTCTAGCCATTTTACAAAGTGCATTTTCTTGCACACACTCTTTTTTCATACTATAGTTTTAACACTCCGGTCTTTAACAGTGAAAACATCTCTCCATCAGGTCTTTTAATTACCGTCAATAGCAAATCAGCATGCACAAAGCCTGGACTTTGTAATTCACCATAATCATGTAGGTGCTTGTATGTCATGGGAATGCTCTATTAGATAAATCATGTAAACACAGCATAAAAATGATTATAACATTTATAAAACAATATTTTAGGTTATATAAGGAAAAGTGGAGATTTATGTTTACAAGAGATTTCAAAAATACAAATGCAATGCTAGTGAAGTTGCAACGCTGTGTAAAATGTAAATTAAAACAAAATACAATGATTTAAAAATCCTTTTCAACCTATATTCAAATGAATACACTAAAAAGACAAGATATTTAATGTTCAAACTGATAAACTTTTTTTTTTTTTCAAATATTCACTCATTTTGAATTTGATCCCTGCAACACAAGCTGAGACAGATGCATGTTTACCACTGTTACTGTCATGTTTGCCCCTTCAGGGTAGAAGGACAGACTCAGGCACTGAATTATACTCATGGCATTTATTAAGGAAAAGAACTGAAGTCCAGAAAATTGTGCAAATATACAAAAATGTAAATAACGAGAAAATTTACAGCTGGCATTCCTGGGCCGGCATCACCAGGCAAATGCTGGAGTTGATTTGCAGGATGCAGATGAAAGTCAAAGTTTGACTATTAATAGCACAGCAATCAGTGAACGAACAGAAGCAGACTAAATACAGGCAGATAACGATGTGAATGAGCACAGGTGTGGGTACATCTGAGCGAGGGGATGGAGAGAATCATAATGATAATTGGGATCAGCTGGTGATGATGAGAGGGAAGGAAACCACACTGGCAGCTGACAAGGTACACCCCTGTAGCTGTCAGTAAAAAAGGGCTAAACTGGATATACAGAATAACAATGACAAGTCAAGCTGTAATTGTAGATCAGTACAGAAAATGAAATAAAACATAAACACCAGCAGAAAAATGACAATTGGAACAATAATACAAAAAAGACATAAGTGCAACATATAAGTGAATAGACAGAAAATGCCATGAAACTGAGTCTGGAAATTTCCAGCCCTCTGTTCATGACAATTACATCACTTTTTCTTTTAATCAATAGGCAGTAAGCATTTAGGAACTGAGGACACTAATTTTTGAAGCTTTGTAGGTGAAATTCTTTCCCATTCTTGCTCAATGTACAACTTAAGTTGCTCAACAGTCTGTGTTGTACATTGGCATATTTTTGCGCTGTATAATGCACCACACATTTTCAGTGGGAGACAAATCTGGACTGCAGGCAGACCAGTCTAGTACCCGCACTCTTACTATGAAGCCACGCTATTGTAACACGTGCAGAATGTCGCTTGGCATTACCTTGCTGAAATAAGCAGGGATGACCCTGAAAAAGACATTGCTTGGGTGGCAGCTGATGTTGCTCCAAAACCTATATGTACTATTCAGCATTAATGGTGCCTTCACAAATGTGCAAATTACCCATGCCATGGGCACTAACACACCACCATACCATCACATGCTTTTAAACTTAACACTGAAAACAGTCTGGATGGTTGTTTTTCTCTTTTGCCTGGAGGACATGACGTTCATGATTTCCAAAAACATTTTGAAATGTGGACTCGTCAGACCACAACACACTTTTCCACTTTGTGTCAGTATATTTTAGATAAGCAACCAGTGGCAATTCTGGGTGTTGTTGTTTTAGATTTCCTTATCTTTATTCGTAGCTTTGGGAACTGCATAATCTTTGCCACTTTACATTTTTTTCTATTTCTGGTATACATTTCTCATTGTAACTTTTGTGTAAGTGAATTTACTGGTTCTGTTTGTCCATTCCATTCCATTGCATTTTAGCCTGTATATGATAAAAAAAAAATAAACCTGAACCTGTTTTTTAAAGCAGTGCCACCTGAGGGATTGACGGTCACAGACATTCAATGTTGGTTTTCAGCCTTGTCTGTCACAGTTGGTGTAGAATTAGACCCAAATGCGGTACTTAGAGTTTGGCCAGATTTACTAACAAGCTGGCTAGATGGGTGCAGCTCAAACGAAACACAAAGTAACACATAATAACACAAAATAAACAGGCAGCACGGGGGCTGTACAGACTTACTGATTACAGGCTGGAAACACATCAGAACAGACAGAAATGTGAAAATAATAATGGCAACTCAGGATCATAATAATAACCAGAATGAAAAACAGAAAACTCCAACAGTGACGTTACAGTGAGGGCTGAGTCCCATGCCCAAAAAACTAGAATAATAAATTAGGATGAGTGCATGAGGCCCATCCCACACCGTGACAGTACCCCCTCCTGAAGGGGTGGCTTCCAGATGACCACAGGGTAACACCAAAAACAGGAAACAAATAGAGACCCTCAGGGCGGGTGGGGGGGGGGGGGCACAAGGATGGGGGGCCGAAACAAAGTGTAACCCTCCCCCCACAGAACATAACCAAAACAAAGAGAACAGAGCAAAATTAAGTCCAAGGCCCCATGACCCAAAACAAAACAGGTCAGATGGTCTACCCAAGTCCATGGGCCATTGGATCATAACATGCAATGGGTCAGGGGGTCTGCCAAAGACCATAAGCCAATGGGCTGCAACATACACTGGGTCAGGGGGTTTACCAGAGTCCACTGGCCAATAGGATGCAACATACACTGGATTAGGGGGTCTACCAGAGTCCACTGACCCTTGGACCAGAGAACAAAGTGGGTCGGGGTCTGCCAGCATCCACTGACCTTTGGACAGGAGAACAACGTGGGTTGGCAGGTCTGCCCCGGTCCAAGGGCCCCCAGACCAGAATGCAGGGCCAGTCCGGCGGCCTGCCGATGTCCACAGGCCACCAAACCGGAGAATAAGCCCCAGCCTCTTGGGCTATGGTTGGAGACAGACAGGCCTCCTTGACGACGATAGGTGGAGCGGACTGCTCGATCTCTTGGATGAAGATGGTGGTTGGAGTGGACTGCTCGGCCTCTTGGACAAAGACGATGGGTGGAGCTGACTGCTCAACCTCTTGGACAAAGACGACGGGTGGAGTGGACTGCTCGACCTCTTGGACAAAGGTGACGGGTGGAGTGGACTGATAGACCTCTTGGATGATGGGTGGAGCAGCCTGCTCGACCTCTTTGACAAAGACGACGGGTGGAGTGGACTGCTCGACTTCTTGGACAAAGACGATGGGTGGAGCAGACTGCTCAACCTCTTGGACAAAGATGACGGGTGGAATGGACTGCTCAACCTCTTGGACGGTGACGATGGGTGGCACAGACTGCTCGACCTCTTGGACGATAACGACGAGTGGAATGGACTGCTCCACCTCCTGGACTATGACGAAGGGTGGAGCAGACTGCTCAACCTCTTGGACAGATGGTGTAGGGGCATCTGGCTCCAACGCCTGCAGCACCACCTCCATTGTAGTCACCTCAGACGGAGGAGAAAGGCAGGGTGAGGCATCACCAAAAACATCAGGAGCTAAGCAAGACTTCACAAGTATTAATGTTATAAAAGTAAAGAAAAGTACTTGCCCGAGCTCCCGATCCTCCGCTGCAAGGGTGGCCTCCTCAGAATGAGCCGCAGGAGGTGGAGCGTGGACCTCAAGTTGAACAGGAACAGCCTCCTCCAACAAAACAGGAAGAACAGCAGGAGCTGCATCATGTGCCTCAGGGACAGTGGAAGCCGTTACATGCACCTTGAACACAACTGGAGCCATAGCGTGTGCCTCAGGGACAGCTGGAACCATAGCGTGCACCTCAGGAGTGGCTGGAGCTGTAATGTGCACCTCAGTGATGGCTGAAGCTGTAAAGCACACCTCATGAGCAGCTGGAGCAGACAGGAAAGGAGCCAGAGTAGGTGATGGAGTAAGGTGGTGCCGTGGAGCAGGAATTGGAGCTAGGTGGCGCTGTGGAGTGGATTCTGGAGCTGGGTGAAACTGTGGAACAGGTTCTGAAGCTGGAATGTCCATAGCCAGCTGGAGCCGATGCAGCTGGGACACATGCTCTGGAAGGATCCATGGCTTAAAGTCCAGCATAAGCTCCTCCTGGGCTAGCACAGCCTGCCGGCACTCCTCCTGTTCCTCCTTGACATCGACACACAGGGGTTCCACAGCTACAGCCCCAATATTATAAACCTCAGTGTCCAGTGGCATCGATGTGGAAGAAGCTGCTGCTACGGGGCCATCCAAGACAGCGAATTCTTCCCAGATGATCTGGTTTCCATCCAGTATGGCCAGTCTCTCACAAAAAACAGAGGGAGAAGCGAATGAGGATAGGTGGATGGAAAGGGCAGCAGAATTAGTAGCAGAGGAGGGTGGAGAGAACTCAGCAGCAGATGACAGCTGTGACTGAGTCTCCCCACCGGGAACCGGACAAGTCTCTTCATTACATGATGTTAAAAAATGAATGGGTACTTGCCTGTATTCCCGCTCTGCTGTTACTGATTCATCTGGCGAGTCCTACTGGGAGAAGTTGTAACACATCAGACAGGGGGGAGGATAGCCAATGATGATGCACTGGTGGTGCGCCAAAGAAGGAGATGGAAGCCTGATGCTCCCTCGCTGAGGATGAGAACCCGGGCTGCCGTGTCCCATGGCGCTGGCGACGAGTTCGTCTGCCACCCCCGGATGGATCCAGTCCTTCCTCCTTCTGCGCCTCTCCCGCCGCTGGGAATGACTCCATCAACCTGCGGCATAAAATCTGCATGTTGACGCTCAGTTCATGCAGATGGACGAGATGAGGGAGCCGTAGAAGTGCTGGAGACTCCTCACCCAGTTTCTCGGCACACTCCAGGCAGAGGAGGGCTTCCTCCAGTGAGCGGGAGGCATGGGCATCCTCGATGTAGTCCTCGATATTGGTGGCCACCCAGGCTTGCCTTTTATCTAGATCTATTTTCCGAAACTCTATGTACGCTGGGTCCATGATGATTGCCGTACTGTCACAGTTGGTATAGAATTAGACCCAAATGCAGTACTTAGAGTTTGGCTAGATTTATTAACGACCTGGCTAGACGGGCGCAGCTCAAACAAAACACAAAGTAACACAAAATAACACAAAATAAACAGGCAGCACGGGGGCTGTACAGACTTACTGATTACAGGCTGGAAAGACATCAAAACAGACAGAAGCGTGTTGCTCACGCAGTATGACTAACAGCAATCATAATTACACACAGATTGGGGCAAGTATAAATACACACCAGGGTAATCAGACATAATGCAGGACGGGTGACATAATCAGGGCAAACAGATGCAGCAGGGCATGGTTGGACAGAACAGAACAGATGGGGCTGAGCAACCAATCACGCAGAGGTTGCATCAAAAACAAAAACCAAGGACGTGGCACATAAAGTTGGTAAATAATAATACTGATAACTAAGAGGCTAACCCACAAAGAAAAGAATGTACACAACAGAATAAAAATAATAATGGCAACTCAGGATCATAATAATAACCAGAATGAAAAACAGAAAACTCCAACCGTGAACTTACAGTGAGGGCTGAGTCCCATGCCCAAAAAACTAGAATAATAAATTAGGATGAGGGCATGAGGCCCATCCCACACCGTGACATTGTCACTTAATTTCTTCAGATTCTCTGAATTTTTTGATGATATTATGGACTGTAGATACGAAGTTCCTAAATTCCTTGCAATTGTACGTTGAGGAATGTTCTTAAACTGTTGGACTATTTGCAAACAGTATTTTACAAAGTGGTGAACCTCACCCCATCCTTGCTTGCGAACAACTGATCCTTTCAGTCATGACACTGACCTGTTTTCAATTAAACGTTCACCTGTGGAATACTCCAGACTTATGTTTTTTGAACATTCCTCAACTCTCCCACTCTTTTCTTGTCCCAGCTTTTTTGGAACGTGTTGCAGGCATCAAATTCAAAATGAGTGAATATATGCATATGTTTGAACATTAAATATCTTGTTACCTCCGCCAGGCCGCAGGCCACAGGAGGTAATGTTTTTGCCGGCGTTTGTCTGTCTGTTTGTCTGTCTGTTTGTCTGTCTGTCTGTTGGTTAGCAAGATAACTCAAAAAGTTTTGGACGGATTTCGATGAAACTTTCAGGCGTTGTTGGAAATGGTACAAGGAAGAACTGATTAAATTTTGGGGATGATCCGGATCACCGTCTGGATCCAGGAATTTTTTAAAGGATTCTTTAACATTGTGAGATAGGGCCATTTTCAACATGTGTGCAGGCGCAATGGAGGGCGCTGGTCGTCGTGTCTGACGAACACGAACTCTGCGTTCTTCAAAGTTTTAGGCACAAAAACAGTGGTGGGCCGGGCCCGGTAGTGTGCCTGTGTTTCCGCTACACTGCAAAAGCTGAGACGGGCAGCTGACCGGCGCGGAATTATTTGGCAGAAATTCCCCGGGCAGCCATAGGGGCTGCGCAAAAACGAGCTCTCTGCCGGGGAAGCTTCCAAATCCTCTTTTGGCGTCGAGTGCAACCCCAATAAAACCCACGCCAACCTGTCTACCCAATTTGCATCCGTCAGTGAACCCCTGAGTGCTGCTTTCAGTGATCTATGAAAACGCTCGCATAACCCATTGGCGTGTAGGCTGTACGCGGTTGTGCGATGAATTGCAATGCCCGCAGCCTGGGAGTTTGGAGATGGAGGAGATGGACACAACAGCAACACTTGAGTTTATTACCTCCGCCAAGGAGGTAATGCTTTTACTGGCATTTCTCTGTTTGTCTGTCTGTTTCACCAGAGGTGGTTCTTGGCCTAGAGAGGAACCCATTACATTTTGGGGATGATCTGGGAATGCATACCTCAGCCAAGGCTCTTCTCACAGTGTGTCAGCCACAAAACTCCAAAACTAATGGACAGACTTGGATGCAATTTTCACCACAAGTGGTGATAGGCCTACACACAAGCCCATTACATTTTGGAGGTGATCCATGAGAAACCGAAGGAGCCTTGGCGGAGGTATGCACTCTATGAGTGCTTTTCTAGTCTTTGTAGTGTATTCATTTGAATATAGGTTGAAAAGGAATCATTAAATCATTGTATTTTGTTTTTATTAATGTTTTACACAAGGTCCCAACTTTACTGGAATAAGGCTTGTATTTCAAAGGAAAATAAACAAACCGAGGAAACCTACAGGTGGTTCAAATGATTTCAGCTGATTAGACCTCTTTTCAGGGTGGCATGGGTGTGCACAGGTATGGGCTTGACTGGCATCTTCTCCCCTCCCTTGTTAGCATTGTTGCCTTTACTGGCCTTAGTACACAGTTATATGACTTGCAGGTAATTCCACCCACAGCCAACCTCAGTCTAATCACACAGAATATCTGAAAACTGTGGAGGTCTGTAAGCCATTCAGAACACATGTAACACTTATTAAAGACAGTCTGTCTAAGAAGCAAGTCAATCACCGGATTTTTTTGTTGAAAGCTGAGAAAGTGGTTTGCTCTTTTTTCAGCATTTCTCCACGTGTTGCATGTTTGCTTGAACGTTGCATCATCTGTGACTGATATGGAAGCTGATGAAAATAGAGATCACCTGAACTGACTGACTGTGCTGTATTTAGAGGTTTACCACATTCTTGGAAACAACCACAATAACACATAAAAAATGAGATGCAAGTGTTATGCACATAAGCTGTTTTTGCATAAAAAACAACCTATTTCATTTCCTTTAACATGGTACATTACTCACGTGGTTTCCCAAACATCATCTCAAGTAAAATGAAAAGGGATTTACTGGGGTAGAAAGAAAATCAAAATTAAATCTCATCATAAGAAGAGCTGTTGAATGGAAAATCAACTGCCAATACGTGACTGTAAAATCAAAAAGGTAACACAAAATCCATGTAAAAGCATCACGGTGAATGGAAATTCATTATATTCAATTAACAGATCAGCAGAGTAAGTCATGAGACCATCACACTGAGCACAGGGGCCCCACAAGGGTGCGTGCTCAGCCTGCTGCTCTTCACCTGTCATAAACTCTCCATGCGCTATGGCAGAGCGCATGGAGAAGGAGAAGGATGGGAGGATTTAAATGCAGGAATTCACCAAACACACATTTATTGACAAACGGTTCAAAAATACAGACGAACAAGTTGGTCACCATACAATATGAATGCTCTCGGAGAGCGGGGAATACTACAGGGCGTTCAACTACTCGGGGGAAGGCAAACCGGGCAACAGCTTAAGCGTAGCAGTTTTGCTGCGGGGAGAAATGCCACCAGAAACGTAGCAGAATACTGCAAGGGGGGAAACACTTCTGGTCCAGCGTAGCAGCTAACCACACAGAGAAACGCTAACAGTTTACTCACGAGTAGGAACAGTCCAGAAAGTCCAATACTCTCAGCGAGCATAATCCAGTTGTCCTTCCCGATGTGACGTCACACCATGGAGAATAGGAGTGACTCGTACAATGACCCAGCGTCGTTTGTCTAGCAAAGAGCCGCTTAAATACAAATGCCGCTGGCCACCCAAATTGGGCACACCTGAGCGAGGTGCGGGAAAGATAATTACAGGGGCTGGGAACAGCTAGTAGAATTAAGGAGAGCGAGGGGGCGTGGTTGGACCGACAGACTGTCAGCAGCGTGGGAAAAAGATCACAGAAGCTGACTAACAGCTGCCAGTCAGGCAGTGGCAATGGAGATGGAAATAAGTACAAACTACACATAATGCACATAGAGAGCAGAACCAAAACCCACAGAAAGATCAGGGCCGAGCCGGGGAAAGCCAAGCCGGCTCAGCTCATGACATCACCCTGCTGACCCATGACTGTGTACCAGCCTACAACACCAACCACATCATCAAGTTTGTGGATGACACGATGGTGGTGGGCCTCATCACCAACAATGAGGAGGCCAACTACAGAAATAAGGTGAGCCAACTGGTCCAGTGGTGTAAAGACAATAACCTCTTCCTGAACATGGGAAAAACCAAAAAGATTGTGGTCGACTTCAGGAAGGGTCACACACAGCACTCCCCTCTGATCATCGATGGTACAGCTGTGGAGAGAGTGAGCAGCACCAAGTTCCTGGGGGTGCATGTCTCCGAGGACCTCTCCTGGCCAACACCACATCACTGGCCAAGAAGGCTCAAACTCGCCTAAATTTCCTCCGCAAACTCAGGAGAGCACAAGTCCCACCCCAAATCATGTGCTCATTCTACCGGGGCACTATTGAGAGCATCCTCACCAGCTGCATCATGGTGTGTTATGGAAGCTACACCGCCTCCTGCCGGAAGACACTACAAAGTACAGTGAAAGCAGCCAGCAAGATCACCAGTGCCCCTCTACCCCTCTCTCAGACGTCTACCTCACCCGCCTCACCATCAACATCGCAGGCGACACCTTCCACCCCTCACACTCCTTCTTCAGTCCCCTGCCCTCGGGGAAAAGGTACCGGAGCCTCCAGGCACACTCCACAAGACTGATAAATAGCTTCATTCATCAGGCCATCAGGACCCCAAACTCTATCCACCCCCACCCCCCGTCACCCCTCCCCCAGACCGTAACGCACTCACCCGTGCAATAACTACCTCAGCTGTTGGCACAGAAAGACTGGCACACCAACAGTAATACATTTGCTGCTGTATGTCTCTGCACTTTAACTGCAACCATTTGCACAAATGCCATATCTGCTGCTGTCTGTCATTGCAATATTGATCATGTAAAATAAGATAAGATAAGATAAGATAAGCCTTTATTAGTCCCACAATGGGGAAATTCCAGGATTGCAACAGCACAGGGATAGCAACACTCAGAGCAATAATTAAGAAGATATGGAAGATATAAATAAGAGCAGTCGATATACATACATACACATAAATATATAAATATATATACAAAGTGGAGTCCTATCTGTTATTATCTGCATCTACACTACCGCACTGAACTGCAACTACGGGTATTACATCTCTAGTTTTCTGTATATAGGATTGCTGGGTTTCATCATCGTTAATCGTTTATCTCTATTTGCACTATGGAAGGTCTGGGTCTATCTTTTGTCGCCAATTGAACTACAGGTTGCATTACTGTACATAGACTGCTATTGTTTTTTTTTTTTCAAGCCTTATTCCTTTTTCTTTTTTTATATTGTGCGCACCACTGAAGAGAGAGAGAAATGCCATTTCAATTTTCCTGCATTTCCTGTGCGTATAGTAGTATTGACAAATAAAATCTTTAAATCTTTGAATCTTTGAATCTTGAATCTTTAATAAAAGTACAGTGTCTACTCTGGGGGCGGCAGTGGTGCAGGTGTAGTGTGACTGACTACTGATCAGAAGGTAATGGGCTTGATTCCCGCTCTGTCTGCTGTCTGCTTGTCGAAGTGTCCTTGAGCAAGACACTGAACCCCCAGTTGCTCCTGGTGGCCTGGTTAGCGCCTGTGTGTATGGCAGCTCTGCCGCCATCAGTGTATGAATGTGTGTGTGAATGGGTGGATTGCAGGATCTGTAAAGCGCTTTGGTCATCCTAGATGAGAAGAAAAGCACTATATAAGTGAATGCCATTTACCATTTACTCAAAGCAGGGCTGTCTGTGCAGTGCATCCCAGCTTGTGATGCCTCAACACTCTGTGGGTGCTGCAGGAGGCTGGCATGTACGTTCCTTCTTCCAGCCAGTGAGCACGAAGCCGAGATCTTTTTCCTGTTTCTGTCGACTTTGACATTTGCTGCGATGAACAATGAGCATGACGACAGGGATAAATGTCAGCCCCATGTCAAAGACCCATATCTGTATCCAATCTGTGCCAGAGATCTCTGGGTAATTTCTTTCGCCTCCCTTCTCTCCAATGTTTAACTTGATAAACTCAGAATGTAGCCAACCAAGTGTTGTTATTCTGTAAATATTAGTAAATAATATTATCAGACTGTCCTCAGGCTCATTGCCAAACTGTAATAGCCCTATTTTATAATATGCATTTTATTAGTATTTCAATTAGTTTGGTCATTCCCATCAATCCAATTCTACTGAATGACTTTTGGGAACTGTTCTTTTTTCTGTCTCTGCCAGTTTTTCTGCTCTGATGTACCTACTCCCCTTGACATGAGCAGAGAGAACCAGTCATCAACAGTGTTGGGAGTAACGGATTCCAAAGTAAAGGGGCGGCTGTGGCGCAGCTGTAGTGTGGTCAGCTACTGATTGGAGGGCCAGGGCTTCGATTCCTGCTTTGTCTGCAGTCTGCATGTTGAAGTGTCCTTGAGCAAGACACTGAACCCCCAGTTGCTCCTGATGGGTCAGGCCAGCGCCGGTGCATAGCAGCTCTTCCACCATGTGCGTGTGAATGGGTGGATAGCAGGATCTGTAAAGTGCTTTGGTCATCTCGAGATGAGATAAAGCACTATATAAGTGAATGCCATTTATCATTTTTTATTGTAACGCCACTACTTTTGCAGTAATGTGCTCTGTAATGAAATTGCTGTTTAAAAATTCAGTAATGCGTTAGTTACTGAAATTTGAGCAACTGCGTTACTAGTTACTCGTTTTATTAATATGAACAGATATTTTTAGTGCAAATAAATGAATATACAAACTGACCATACTGCAGCTGACGCAGCTGTCAGGCGACGTGACCTGTTGCAGAGAGCTGAGTCTTCACTGCTGAGGGGAGGAAAAGATGAAGCTACTTTGTTTTTGTGGAAATACAGATTATTTTTCCTTTGTTGCAGTTAAGGACAAAAGCATATTGGTGGATTGGCGCCAGTAATCCTGCTACTGATATGTGTGACTCTCATGTAAATGTCCCATGCATTCATGCTGTACTGTGATGCTAATATGCCATGCATGCATTGTCTGTGGCTGAGTATATAAGCTGACTGTATATGCCTCACTAGAGCTCTCTCACTTGCTTGTTGCTGACTTAGAGACGCAGGGCTCACTCCAGTGCGCTGCCACAGCGCTGAGTGAGCCTCGTGATGGAGGATGAATAAAGCACCCTTTTAACCTTCAGTTCGCCGTGTCCGCCTGCACTTATTTGAGCCTTGCCTCCACACTGGTAACCCTTATTTGTATCCTCCACACTGGAAATACTCTTGTCTCAACAGCCACGGCTGGATTTCAAGCACAGGTATGCATCTGGACAGTGTGTGACCCAGCAAGAATTAAACCTGATTGCCAGATATGTCGTCACAGACTGAAGCTGAGATAACAGTCACTTTCCATCAGACAGCTGGACTGTTATCCACTGAATTTAGAACACATTTACTTGCTACCTGGATAAAGATTATTCAGAAATGGATTTTAATCTATCTCCAAAGCAAATTTGAGGAACTGGCTCATATCTCATATTTATCTCATATGGCTCATATTTTTTTTTTTTTTTTTTTTTTTTTTTTTTTTTTCTCTCGGCGCCACACGAGTCGGCTGCCTTTTGCAACAGCGGCTCGATTCCGAGTCTTTTTCCCTTCCTCTCTCTTTTGATCCGTCTTTTTTTTTCACCCCACTTATATCACGGACACACAGATCGTCCTAAATGTCTCCTGAGCCGGTGGACGGAGCCACTGTCTATAGCAGGATACGATACAGCAGAGAACAGCTGCTAGCATTCAACCGCCACCCGGTCCCATTGGAAAAACTCGACATACCGAGTGAACTGAGGCGAAAACGCCGCGGCTGCCGGGCTGGAGTAAGGCGGAGGACAAAAAATATAAGGTACAGACCCTCCCTTCCATCTGTTGTCATGGGAAATGTACGGTCGATACTGGGAAAGTTAGATGAGCTAGCGGCTATCTCCCGTTATGATAGCACATACCGGGAGTGCTCTCTCCTTTTGTTTACTGAGACGTGGCTAACTGAACTAGCAGCAGATGCTAACATTGAGCTGGAGGGTTTTCACATGATACGAGCTGACCGAACACCAGACAGTGGCAAGGCTAGGGGCGGTGGAGTGATCATGTATGTTAACAACAACTGGTGCAGACCGGGACATATCACTGTTAAACAACGACACTGCAGCAAAGACATTGAGTTGCTAGCTGTTAGCATGAGGCCTACATATCTCCCGAGAGAACACTCACACGTGATCTGCATTGTTGTTTATGCAAATCCGACGGCGAACGCTGGGACAGCACGTGACGTCATCCATTCAGTAACCAGCAGGCTGCAGACAGAACACCCAGATGCTCTTCTCCTCATCTCAGGCGATTTCAACCATGTTTCACTGTCTCCCATTCTACCCACGTTCACCCAGTATGTCACATGCCACACTAGAGACAATAAAACACTGGATTTATTCTACGCAAACACTAAGGAGGCGTACACCTCATCACAACTACCCCCACTCGGGAGATCGGATCACAACTTGGTTCATCTCCGGCCGGTGTACAAACCCCTAGTGCACAGACAACCTCCGGCCATGCACACTGTGGAGTTATGGTCTGAGGAGACAATGGACACCCTAAAGGGCTGTTTTGAAGCCACCGCCTGGAAGCAGCTCTGCGATCCACATGGTGAGGACATCGATGGCCTCATTCACACCTTCACGGGCTACCTCAGCTTCTGTGTGGACAAATCCGTTCCCACCAAGACCATACGGCGTCACTCAAACAACAAACCCTGGATCAACCCTGAGATAAAAACACTTCTGAGAGAGAAGAAGAGGATCTTCAGGTCGGGGAACAGGGAGATGCTGAAGTCCGTACAGAGGGAGCTGAGGAGAAAGATCAGAGAAGGCAAGGACAGCTTCAGGAAGAAGATGGAGGACAAGCTGCAACAGAGCGACATCAGCGGGGTCTGGAGAAACCTCAAAACCATCTCGGGGCTCCAGAATACCTCCCCCCAGGCCACAGGGGGCAGGGAGTGGGCGAACAACCTGAATCTGTTTTTCAATAGATTTGACCAACCGCCCTCCCCCCTGACTGCACAACAACCACTGCTGCCTCTAAAGAAATCAAGTCCTGCTGCCCACTCCCCACTCTACCAACACCCCCCCACTCCCAACACACAGCCCCCCATCCTGACCCTGACCAGGACCCAGGTGAGGACGGAGCTGAGGAAGATCAAGGCGAGGAAGACGCCGGGACCGGACGGCATCAGCGCAAAGCTCCTCAAGTCCTGTGCAGACCAGCTGTGTGGGATTGTGACGTATATCTTCAACATGAGCCTGAAACTGGGGAGGGTACCACAGCTGTGGAAAACATCTTGTGTGGTACCTGTACCAAAAACTTCCCACCCCAAAGACCTGAACAGCTACAGACCGGTGGCCTTGACGTCCCACTTGATGAAGACCCTGGAGAGACTGCTCCTTGCTCACCTCCGCCCCCTGGTGGAACCAGCGATGGATCCACTCCAGTTCGCCTACCAGCATGGCATTGGGGTGGAGGATGCGGTGATCTTCCTCCTTCACCGTTCTCTGTCCCACCTGGAGAAGCCCGGGAATATGGTGAGGATCATGTTCTTTGACTTCTCCAGTGCTTTCAACACCATCCAACCGATGATCCTGAAGGACAAGCTGCTGCGCGCAGGGGTGGACCAGCACCTGTCATCATGGATCCTGGACTACCTCACGAACCGGCCTCAGTTTGTGAGAACCCGGGACTGTGTGTCCGACACGATCATCAGTAGCACGGGGGCCCCCCAGGGAACGGTGCTGGCTCCCTTCCTGTTCACTCTTTATACTGCGGACTTCTCACACAACACAACACACTGCCATCTACAGAAGTTCTCTGATGACTCTGCGATCGTTGGCCTCATCTCCAATGGAGATGAAGCTGAGTACAGAGGGCTTATCCAGGACTTCGTGGACTGGTGCCATCGGAACTGCCTCCAGATCAACGCGAGGAAAACTAAGGAGCTGGTGGTGGACTGCCGCAGGCATGGGCAGCCCCTCACAGTACCAGTAAATATACAGGGAACAGACATCGAGATGGTGACATCCTATAAGTACCTGGGTATTCATCTGAACAATAAACTAGACTGGTCACACAATACTGATGCACTCTACAAGAAGGGACAGCGCAGGCTGTTCCTGCTGAGGAGACTCAGGTCTTTTGGTGTACAAGGGGCGCTGCTGAAGTCATTCTATGACACGGTGGTGGCATCAGCCATCACTTTTGGAGTGGTCTGCTGGGGCAGTGGCATTACTGCAGCCGATAGGAAGAGACTGAACAAACTGATTAAGAAAGCTAGCTCTGTCCTGGGGCAGCGCCTTGATCCGATGGAGGAGATAGGAGAGAGAAGGACGGTGGCTAAACTGTCATCTCTGCTGGAGTCCGAGTTCCACCCTATGCAGGACATACTGAATGCACTGAGGAGCTCATTTAGCAGCAGACTACATCATCCCAGGTGCACAACCGAGAGGTTTCGTAGGTCCTTCCTACCAACGGCTGTCAGACTGTACAACCTAAGCAGGGCTGCTCGCAGAGATAGCAAAAAGACGTAACAAACTAATAGTTTTTTGAATGCAAAAGATGCAATAGACTTACACAATGGTCCTCTCCGGCATACAACTAGGAACATACCGGTCGCTATGGAGGGTGAGAATATGTATGGGCACATAATCATACCATGTAGGATAACTAAGTAGACGGTTATGCTGTTTCATTCCATCTAGCAACAATGCTCTGCACTGTGTGTGTTTATATATTTGCATATTTATTCCATCTAGCTACAATGCTCCGTACTGTGGGTGTTTATATATTTATATATCTACATATTATTCCATCTAGCTACATTGCTCCGCACTGTGTGTGTTTATATACTTGCATATTTATTCCACCTAGCTGCAATGCTCCGTACTGTGGGTGTTTATATATTTACATATTTATTCCATCTAGCTACAATGCTCTGCACTGTGTGTTCATATATTCATATATTTATTCCATCCAGCTACAATGCTCTGCACTGTGTGTCTGTGTGTGTGTGTATATATATATATTTTATAGTAATACGTACATATGTTTATTAGCTGCTCTTGCTTGCTTGTTTTTTTTCTTGCCTTCTGATTGTTGCTCTGAGTGTTGCTATCCCTGTGCTGTTGCAATCCTGGAATTTCCCCGTTGTGGGACTAATAAAGGCTTATCTTATCTTATCTTATCTATCTATGTCACAGCAGACATTTGGACTGTGGATAATGGACATTTTCTTTGGATCACTGCACATGGGATTAAATCCATGTCATAAAGGTAAGAAAAACATGGACAGCTTCATTTAGTGTTACCAACTCTCACTCCAAAATGAGGAAATTACTGGCAATATCATGTTGATTTCCTTTAGATTTTTCCCACAATAAGAGCTCTCAAGGCATGATAAAGCTGACTCATCATGTTCTAAAAGCTCTGTCTGAAAAAGTCTGTTTTCAGCCTGACATTAATAAGCCAGTAATGTAAATTTATAAGTTCATTTATTTATAACAGGAACAGTGCATATTAATGAACATAAGACATGTAAATATGCAGCATACAAGATGATAGCTGAAGCTAATTTCTATCTTGTGTCCCCTGGCCAGCCAATGCCAGCCACATAGAACAGATAACACAATACAACAACAACAATAAACAATACAACAATGATAAAGCAAATGACACAATACAACAATAATAACAATAGCAGTAGGAAAGCAATCCATTAATCCATTTAACGTAATCCACTATTTAAATTATTTTGCTATGTGTGAAAGATGATCTAAGTTTGCATTTAAAAGTAACATGAAAGTTACTTTTCCAAGTAACTAGTTACTTTAATCATGCAATAATTGGTAAAGTAACTCAGTTACTTTTGAAAAGAAGTAACTAGTAACTGTAATTAGTATTTTTTAGTAACTTGCCCAACATTGGTCATCAATGATGAGAACTTGAGGTTCAATAGTTCTGAAAAGGACAGAGACAGTGAGCTAGTGTTAGCAGCGGTGTTAGGAAAGCGTACCTGACCTCCTATTAAAGAAAAAACATACTTTGGGCCGTTTTTTGAACAGCTCTTTCAAAATAGTGATGGGAATTCCAACTCTTTTAAGAGAGAGAGCCAGTTCTTATGGCTTGGCTCACTAAAAAGAGTCGGTTCTTTTGGCTCTTTTGGCTCTTTCGGCTCTTTCGGCTCTTAAGTAGCTCCTCATATTTTTTTTTTTTGTTGTTGCTCAATTTAATTTTTTAATTTACCAGAAATATTGTAAAATTATGTGTAAATTGAATTACTAACAAATCATACATTACATCAAATGTTTGTTATTTACTGTATATGGTTTATTATACTCAACATGGAAAGAGTACTACAAAAAAATAAATTTTAAAGTACAAAAACGAATGTTATCTCCTTGTGCCTGTGCAGGACATTTGCAGAGCCTCCTCAATATGAGTTTTTAACCTTGCATATTCTAAACTCTGCCTTTGTATTGTCGATGTAATTGAAATGCATCCAAATTTTACTGCGTTTCCTGCAGTCACTCATTTTCTCAACTTTCCAGCATATTGCTATTGTGTGGGGATTTGGCCTTTGAGGCTTGTCGTAGCTGGCACCAGGCGCACAACGTGGTGACATCAGGCGGGCTACAGCCAATGTGTGTATAAGTGCAACTTGTGTTAATAAAGTTCAGTTCATTGCTTGGCATAGCATGGCTCACGTCTGGCTCTGTTGGTACATAACATTTGGCGACTGAGGATTAAACCATGGGGGCGTGTGCAAGACCACCACCTCTGTTCTTGGAGTCACTGGGTGTGCTGGTTGGAGGCTTTTGATGCCTATATTGACGTGGCTGGCCTGGGTGATGCCGACGAAGAAAGATGGAAGAGCGTTCTAATTCATTGCCTTGGCAAAGAAGGACAATGTGTGCATCGCGTGCTGGGTAGCACAGGCTCTTTGGACAAGTGTTTGTGCATGATGGATGATTTTTTTGTTGACAAGTGTAACATCCCGACACGAAGATATAGATTCTTCAACTGCTGTCAGCAAGCGGGTGAGTCCATGCATCATTATCTTATGGAGCTCCATAACCTAGCGAGCATGTGCACCTTCGGGCTTTTGGAAGAAGAGCTAATTCGTGACAAGCTAGCGTATAGCACGAGCAACGAAGGGCTAAAGGAGAAGCTACTGCTAGCAAAGGATGACTTCGTGTTAAGTCAAGTGATGCAAATGGCTAGCCAAATTGAGTCCGCTACCCAGCTAGGAATGCAAGTACTGGCTAATGAACACCTAGCTGTCCAAGTTCCCTCTCTATGTCAGTTCGATAGCAATTCAGCTAGCTACTTGGGGCGGACTCCCACATGGTGGCGGCCCGTGGCACGGGCAGGAGCGGGAACCCAGGGACTGTGTGGGGGCTGTGGCTCTTCTCATCACCGGGTGGACTCGTCTGCCTACCCCACTAGGGGGAAAAAGTGCTACAGCTGTGGTCGAGCTAATCACCTGGCTAGGGTTTGCAACACCACCGACAAGTCGATGGATTCAGGACTCGTAGGTGTAGCCTCGGTGTGTGTAGCAGGCACCAAGAATTGGCTGCTAAAATGGTACATGGTGCAGCTCAACGGTGTCAACGTGCCGCTCATGGTGGATTTGGGCGCTGCAAAATTCATACTAAGCCTGTCCACAGTAAGAAAATGTTTTCCAAAGAAGCCTATTGTAGTGGACGCTGTGAATATGTTTGGCTAAGGACATGCAAAGATTGGCATGGTGGGCATGGTCAGTTTCTCTGTGGTGTGTGGGCCAAAGATTATTCCTGCGTTCACCTTTCAGGTTTTGCGCCGTGGGGCTGACTTGTTGGGTATTGACTTATTGGAAGAGTTAGGATTCTCCATCACGGACTCAGCAGGCTCCACGGTGCTGATTGTTTCTCCCGGGTGGTATGTTCACTGGCCAGCACTGTTTGTAGGCCTGGGCTGCGTGACGGCTTTCAACCACCGTCCGCTCATCGACCCGAGTGTGACGCCCAAAATCCAACCTCTTCGGTGGCCACCACTCACCCTGTGGGACAACGTCACGGCGGAGCTGAACAAACTACTGAGCTCTGGTATTATGGAGAAAGTCAATGCCTCGCCACGGATTTCGAATATTGTGGAAGCAAAAAAGAAGACTGGTGGCATCCGACCGGGCATCTACCTCAGAATGGTTAACAAAACGATCATTCTGGACAAATATGCACTGCCCACAATGGAAGAACTCACTACGATGTTCAGTGACTCCAAGGTGTTTTCGAAACTGGACCTCCGTCAAGGTTAACTACAACCTGACGGCATTCATGACCTACTTGGGCGTTTTCAGATATACCCGCATGCCGTTTGGCCAGAGTTTGGCACCAAGCTGTTTTTGGAAAATCATGTCCATGAGTCTCGCCAGTCTCAAGGGTGTGGTGGTGTATCTGGACGACATCGTGGTCCACGGCGCTGTTATATGTTGTTTATGGGCACTTTATTGTGAAGTGCAGTGTGGTGATGTGGACTTTCTGTCACGTCACCGCAGTGTCCTATGTAGCGGGGCAAGCCGCCATGGTACGGCCTCTTTACGCCGAATGCCCACGCCAGATGTCTGCCATATAACCGCTGTGTTTGCCATCAATAAAGTCTTGCCTCATTCATCACCAGATTTCCATACATAACATTTGGCAACTGAGGATTAACTCATGGAGTCGTGCATAATATCACTCCGTCCCTTTCTTGAGCTCCTGGGTGAACCACCGGTGCCTTGGCCAAGATGGTTTGAGACTTTTCAGACTTACATCACCACGATGGACCTCGGGCAGCTTGACAAGCTAAGGGTATGTTTGCTTCTTGTCCATAACCTGGGTATTGAGGGCCAACGAGTCCTGCGGATGTTTGGCACATCGGACTCATTTGAGGACATTGTGTAGCTGTTAGCCAACCATTTCCACACCCCGGACAGCGTGACTGTCTGGAGGATTTGTTTTCGGCAGCGACATCAACGAGTAGGTTAGCCCATCCACCAGTTTGTCGCCGACTTGAGGCAGCTAGCTAACGAGTGCCATTTTGAGCCGTTGGAAGATGAAATGGTACGCGACCAGCTAGTGGAGCACTTGTGCAGTGCTGTATTGCGAGCTAGGCTACTTACCAAATGACTTAACATTAGCCAGAGCTGTCGAGCTAGCTCTCCAGTTGTAGGCCGCAGACAAGCTAACCTCGGAGCTAAACTGGCATCAGTCATGGCGGCCGCCGGAGCCACCTGCCACAGCAAATGCGGACTCGGATAGCGAGGATAGCTTGGAGGACAATATTATGGAAACCAATGCTGCCAGCTGAAGGTCTGCCCCGGGAAGACCCCCATGCAAGGGTTGTGGGTCCACAACGCACAACCATAAGGCGAAGGAATGCCCGGCAAGAGGAAAACATTGTAGCAGATGTGGATGCTTGAACCATTATGCTAGAGTGTGCCGCTTATCTGAACTGGACAGCCCATGGAAAAAATCACTCCGCCCGCCCCCGACAACCATCCATACGGTGTCCCCCAGCACAAATGGGTACACGTGTTACGTAGTGGAGTTGGATGGTGTTGAGGTGCCACTGTTGCTCGACACGGCGGCGGAGGAGGCATTGCTGAACTGGGCCACAGTGAAGAAGTTCTTCCCCCACTACAGGATTAAAGGTAACCTAGTGCTGTTGCATGGTTATGGAGGTGGCAGGCTGGGCACGGTTGGGACTTTTGAGTTAACAGTTCATTACAAGTCTGCAAAGATGGTTGACTTCATATTTCACGTGACAGCGTGAGGCAATAACGTCATGGGCTGTGATTTGTTTTATGGACAGGGTTTCACCATAAAGATGGTGCTGGGAACGAATGGTTGTGTTGTGACCGCTGGAACCCTCCGGTCCCGGCGGTCGAAGAGGACTTTGTGTGGGACAAGGCCCATGACACCTACACAAATCTTCTCATTCCTGGGCATGGCAGACTTCTACGGACGTTTCATTCCCCATTATTCAGAGACTACTGAACCTCTTCGAGCCCTCCTAAAGCAGAACGCTCCATGGCAATGGACCCCGGCCTGCTCAGCGGCGGTCGCTAAACTGAAATCTCAACTCACCTCCCCGCCGGTGTTAGCCCATGTTGACCCTAAATTCCCCACTTTTGTGACTTGTGATGCATCTGGTTCAGCAGTGGAGGTGGTCATGTCTCAACGTCAAAATGGTATGGAGTGTCTGGTGACGTTCGCTTCGAGGTCCCTCACATTGGCTTAATAGAGGTACGCGGTGGGTGAGAGAGAAGCGCTCACATGTGTTTGGGCATGTGAACAGTGGCACACCTACCTCTATGGACACCATTTCACCCTATGCATGGACCATAGGGTGCTGACGACCCTGCTGGAGATGACTGGCTCGGGACACAGACCCCTGTGGATCCACAGGTGGGCGGAATGGCTAAGAGCCTACAACTTCACTACTCAGTTCACCCCAGGCAGAGAAAATGTGGTGGCGGACCTCCTGTCCCATGCCACAATCAACACTGTGCAGCCTGACGACTGATTCCTTGGAGGCGGACTTGATCAACATGCTCCACGAACCTCTCCGGAACATGGTGTCCCTCCAGGAGCTCCAGGCGGAGTCAGAACTGGACCCAACTTTGTCACAGCTGCACTTGTTCATCGGGGGGGTTGACCCATGAAAATGCAAGGGGACCTGGCACCTTTTCACAGGTTCAGGGATGAACTGAGTTGCTGGCGCCTCGCATGACAGGCGCCTCGCATGGCTGCCGCGTCATTGGATGCGCCTAACGTGCGCGTCCAATGTCAAGTCAAATTACTCGTATGTTTACTTGTAAATATACTTAGCAATAAAGCTGATTCTGATTCTGATTCTGGAATGATGTGTGCATGGCAAGAGGACACTATACATTGATTCCGGTGTTGCTGAGATCTCGCATTTTGGCTATGCTCCATGAGGGTCATCTGGGGTGGTTAGAGTGAAACAGTGCTGCAGGGATTCGGTTTGGGGGCCAGGTATTGACAAAGACATTGAGACTGTGGTTAAGAACTGTGTACTGTGTTTGGAGAGGGGGAAAAAAGGAGTTCCACCTCCCCCACCTCTGCGACCGCTGCAATACCCGGAGGGCCCCTGGAAGCACATCCAATTGGACATCTGTGGTGAGTTACACACAGCCCCCGCAAACAGCTGTTTCCTACTGGTGGCTTATGATCTGTTTTCAAAATAGCCGGAGGTGTTGCCCACTGGTTCGGTCATGATGGACGTGGTCACCGGTTTCCTCTCGTTGCTTTTTAGGGGGTTCCAAATGCCATTACAATGGACAATGGTCCACAGTTCATCTCTGGGGGGTTTGAGGAGTTTTTGAGGGAAAGGGGCGTGGAGCACATTAGAACCATGTTTTATCATCCTCAAGCTAATGGGGGGTGTGGAACGTTTCAGCACGATGCTAAAATATAGCCTTCTAGCTCATCTGGTGGATGGCTTCACATTCTCTGACGCCCTTCAGAACATGCTCCTCTGTTACAAGGTGATGGCCCACGCTACAACGAGGTGTTCTCCAGCGAAGCTCATGCTGGGACGTGAACTACATCTGTTCCTGGATCGGTTGAGGTCCCCGCGACCGCCTCTCCGGCAGACACAGAACCATCACAAGACTGGGCCTTCATTCAACAGTGGAGGATGAAACAGCACTTCAACAAGAAGCGCAGGGCGAGGGCTCATGAACTCGGTGTGTCGGAGTGAGTCAGGATCAGGCACCCCAACCATACACACAATCTGTAGCCGTTCTGGACAGGACCACTGCAAATCGTGAAGCAACACATTCTGGCTCTTGGACAGGTCATGATGGCATTCCAGCCACCTCAGGAACTCATCGCCGGCCCAGGACCTGGGAGCTGCAGCGGATGAGAATGGAAATGGGTTGGGACTTAACTGATGAGACTCTGGGGATGCCCAGGTACGGCCGACGGAGCCTAGAGCAGGTCCTCCATCTGTGAGGCGGTCGGCTAGAATCCGTCAAAAGCCTAAGCACCTGAAGGACTTTGTGGCTGGACTGGGTTAGCTACTACGTGTTGACCTTGGGTAGCAGAATAATCCACCTCAACACGGGGGGCATTCTGGCAGTCTATCCAGATGCCCAGTTAGTTCATTGTTCTGTGCATGTGTTTTGGGGATTTACTTGCTATTTTTTTTTTTATTCGTTTGATGTTGTTCTACGCTTTGTGAAGGAGGGGGTGTTGTGTGGGGATTTGGCCTTTGAGGCTTGCCGTAGCCGGCGCCAGGTGGACAACATGGTGACGTCAGGCGGGCTACTGTCAGTGTGTGTATAAGTGCAACTTATGCTAATAAAGTTCAGTTTGTTGCTCGGCATGGCATGGCTCACGTCTCGGTCTGTTAGTACATAACAATTGTCTCTGTAGCAACTATTTTCTCTCTCGTCTCCCTCCCTCTCTCTCTGGGTCTGTGTGTATGTGTGTATGTACGCACGCGTGCGTGTGTGTGTGTGTGTGTTTTGTCTGTAATCCCAGCCCCTCCTCCTCCTGCTCAGTGTGGACACACAGACAACACCACACATCATGTATTTGACCAATCACACCCTGTGGTGTATGGGGTGGCGCCTATCTCCGTTTCACTGACCCTAGGCCACACAGCTACTGTAAGTAGTGAAAGTTACAGTGGGGGAGTCAGTCCTCTGGTAGCTCTGTGCGTTAACTTTCATTTCCCCGTTCTTTTATGCTGAGCTCCAAGCTAGAAGGTGGAAAGTACAATTTTTATATGTCTTAGGTATGACCCGGCCAGGAATTGAACCCACAGCTGGATGCTCTACCAACTAGGCCACCACTCCGGTACCGTAACAGATAAGCAAAGCCTAAAACATTTCAGACTGCAACTTGCAAGATCACAGAAAAAGAGATAATCTGCCAATTACTGCAATCCTTGCAGCTGGCAATTATAATCAACAGCAATGTCTGTCTCACTCAGAATGCCACTAACTTACACTCTCATGAGCCATTGCACTCCCTTAGTAACCTAAAAAATTCTACAAGTCTGCTCCCACTGGGGTCACTACATTATTCCCTCAATGAAAATTTTAAATCTAAAGTGCGTAGAGTTCTTTAAATATGTACACTTTTGTTCAAAACTTTATTTTCATTTTCTGAATAGAATCTGAGAGCCAACTTAGTGTGATGAAAAAATGGGACAGACACAGGTGATTTCCCTGGTAAAGGGAGAAGAAATGACCAAAGTATTTCTTTGCAACATGTCAGTTTTTAAATAACTAACAATCCTCAAGAATAAGATAAAGTATGGGACTTAGAGGAACAACTTCAGCTCTGGAAAACATAAAGAGACCACTGCAAAATTATCACTTTATCTGATCTTACTATGTATGCGTACAGTTCAAACCAGAAGTTTACATCCACTGTATAAAAAGATGCATAACCTTTTTTCACTCACTGTCTGTCATTAAATCAGACTAAACTTTTCCTGTTTTAGGTAGGTTAGGATTAACAAAATTATTTCTATCTGGTAAATGTTTTTATTTAGAGAATTTTCTTAATTAATTTCTTCAATGCCAGAAGTTTAAATACACTAACATCAGTATGAAAATTGTGGACCTCCACAAGTCTGGTTCATCCTTGGGTACCATTTCCAGATGCCTGAAGGTGCCACGTTCGTCTGTTCAAATAGTTATATACAAGTATAAACACCATGAGGATGTCCAGCCACCATAGTGCTCAGAAAGGAGATGGGTTCTGTGTCCCAGAGATGAACGTGTTTTGGTGAGAAATGTGCGTATAAAGCTCAGAACGAAAGCAAAAGACCTTGTGAAGATGCTAGCTGAAGCTGGTAAAAGAATGTCATCATCAACAGTGAAACAAGGAAGCGAGGAAGAATCCCTTACTCCAAAAGCAACATAAAAAAGCCAGAGTTGGCAAATGCATATAGGGACAAAGATCTTAATTATTGGAGACATGTCCTGTGGTCAAATGAAACTAAAATTTAACTATTTGGCCATAATGACCATCGTTACATTTGGAGAAAAAAAGGGGGAAGCTTGTAAGCCTGAGAACATCATCCCAACTCTGAAGTACGGGGGTGGCAGCATCATGTTGTGGAGGTGTTTTGCTGCAGGAGGGACTGATGCACTTCACAAAATAGATGGCATAATGAGGAAACAAACATTATGTTGAAATATTGAAGCAACATCTCAAGACCAGCCAGGAAGTTAAAGCTTGGGTGCAAATGGGTCTTCCAAATGGGCAATGACCCTAAGCATACCACCAAATTAGTTACAAAGTGGCTTAAGGACAACAAAGTCAATGTTTTGGAGTGGCCATCACACTGCCCTGATCTCAGTCCCATAGAAAATATGTGGGCATAGCTGAAAAGACGTGTGTAAGCAAGGCGACTCACAAAAATCCCGAATATAGTCATGAGGAGCCCACCAAACAACTGACTCAGTTACACCAGCTCTGCGTTCAGTTGACAAAACTGTTTGCAGCCGTTTGGAATTGTTCGTTAGTTTCTGTAACTGAATGACACGGTCGCCACGAATCGTTTTCTCATTGGCCGAACTCCTCAGGGAGGTGACTTGCATAGCGAACAAAGATGGTGGCTGTGGCGTCATGAGTGTGGCTTGTGTGTGTGCTGCCGTACCCGCCCCTGGTGTGACGTCAGGCGGGCACAGCCTTGTATATAAATAGTTGTGTTCTCATAATGAAGTGTTGATTTGCTGCATGACAGAAGAGCCTCCAGTCCCTCATTCCTCATACATAACATTTGGCGACGAGGAGAAAAATTATGGGAGCGTATGGACTACCTCCACCACTATCACCATTTCTCAAGTACACGGGAGAGCCAGTGATCCTGTGGCCACAGTGGAGGGCCATGTTCAAGGATTACATCAGGGTGCTGGGCTTAACCTTTTGACTGTGTCTGTCGCCAAATTGTGACATAACCCCTAGTGGTCAAGAGTAGTAAATATTTTTTGTCAATAAAATAGTTCAGATTCCCAAGGCTATAACTTGAAAGTGGTAAGAGATAATGGCTTACTGTCAATTAGAAAGATGTAAAATATGATCCAAAGTTTCAGATAGGAATAAATTTATGCATCTAATTTGCATAATGTCGAGGCACCTCTTTAGATTCCATAACTCTGTCAAAACTGGACTTTGGACGTATTTACACAAAGAATGGTTCAGTCTTTTGACACCGTTTTTTGTACAGAGGTACCTCATCATCTTATCTTCAAAGTATATGAACAAGAAATCACTTCATTTACAAAAAAAATTTAAAAAAATTCCTCACTTACTTTTGACAAAGGGAGGCTGGCTGGTTGGAGTGGTCACTGCATTTTCATCCATCCTGGTCGTTATTTTGCATTCTGTCGGTCATTCACAGTCTCTACCACATCTACAAAGTCTTATGATTATCCTACTTAAATTCCACTTGTATCCCATGGCTATTTTCCGTGTACAAAGCCGCCAAAGTGATGGTGACATGATCGATTGTGGCCATATTAGCTTTCTGGGCTAAAATGCTAAAAACAGGAAAAGGAAATGAGGAGTTCTTCTTTGGTGTATTACGTGCCATCCATTGAGTCCTCCAACGGATGTCTGCCACCTTCTGAAACTGGCAAATCAGTACAAATCAATACAAATCATGAAAGGAGCCGATCATGTCAGTGAGACGACAGGCGCAGCGTTGCACTCTGCCACTAGGGGCACGCAAATTCACACACTCAGCGAGTTAAGTAGACTCAACAGGAGACGACGGCAAGCACTTCTGGCCCACCATCTCGGTGTGGAAGGCCAAAGAATTCTTGGGTGAAACAGTACTATGAGGATGCTGTCGAGCAGCCGGCCAAGTACTTCGACGAGCAGATGAGGACCATGAAGCTGTGGGTAATGGAGCTGTTGGTGCCAGGGACAGCTAAGCTAGTTAGTTTGGAGAAGCTAACGGCCCATTCGGTGCCTATGGACAGGTTAGGCGCTAAGCTAACTTCATGCCTGCTGGAGTCCGAGTTCCACCCTATGCAGGACATACTGAATGCACTGAGGAGCTCATTTAGCAGCAGACTACATCATCCCAGGTGCACAACCGAGAGGTTTCGTAGGTCCTTCCTACCAACGGCTGTCAGACTGTACAACCTAAGCAGGGCTGCTCGCAGAGATAGCAAAAAGACGTAACAAACTAATAGTTTTTTGAATGCAAAAGATGCAATAGACTTACACAATGGTCCCCTCCGGCATACAACTAGGAACTTACCGGTCGCTATGGAGGGTGAGAATATGTATGGGCACATAATCATACCATGTAGGATAACTAAGTAGACGGTTATGCTGTTTCATTCCATCTAGCAACAATGCTCTGCACTGTGTGTGTTTATATATTTACATATTTATTCCATCTAGCTACAATGCTCAGCACTGGGTGTGTTTATATATTTATATATCTACATATTATTCCATCTAGCTACATTGCTCCGCACTGTGTGTGTTTATATACTTGCATATTTATTCCACCTAGCTGCAATGCTCCGTACTGTGGGTGTTTATATATTTACATATTTATTCCATCTAGCTACAATGCTCTGCACTGTGTGTTCATATATTCATATATTTATTCCATCCAGCTACAATGCTCTGCACTGTGTGTCTGTGTGTGTGTGTATATATATATATTTTATAGTAATACGTACATATGTATATTAGCTGCTCTTGCTTGCTTGTTTTTTTTTTTTTTTGTTTTTTTTTTTTGTTTTTTTTTTCTTGCCTTCTGATTGTTGCTCTGAGTGTTGCTATCCCTGTGCTGTTGCAATCCTGGAATTTCCCCGTTGTGGGACTAATAAAGGCTTATCTTATCTCTTATCTTATCTTATGCCAAAACCAAGTTACGAGCTACCAGCTAGACTTTGAGGTAGGGCTAGGGCCACGAGTGGAGGAGTCCCCGGTCACTGAAGACAGCGGGCCAGTCAAGGAGCTCAGCACGATACAGGACCATAGCACTGTTGAATCGGACAGCATGGTGTGCAATGATAGCGGAGAGGGAGAGCAGCAGGAGTCATCCCTGCAGCTGGAGGCTAGGCAGCGAGTGAGCAGAACCATGGAAACTGAGAGCCCCGGGGACAAACAGCGACAGCCAGGCATGGAGACGACACAGCGGAGTGCCTGGAACGAGGGTACCGAGAGCAGTGACGAAACGCCTGAGTCAGAGAGTGACACCAATGAGAGTGACGCTGAGAGCCCCGAGGGAGAATAACAGCAGCCGGACATGAAGGCAGCACAGCAGAGCGCTCTGAGGCTGTTGGGTGTTATGGTGAGGTGCCTGAGGCAGTGAGCAGCACCGACGAGCAGGCTTCGGGTCTCCCCTGAGTTTAGCCACAGGGGCCGGAGTGTTTGGGGCAACGATGGCAGCTACAGTGGTGTTGAAAGTGGTCGGGAGCAGACTGACGAGCATGAAGCGACGGTGTGCCAGACAGCAGCACGGCGGGTCCCGAGGAATGAGGCAGTCAGTGGTGAAGAGTGACATTTTTGCAGGAGAGGTTGGTTTTGATCCCAGAGGCAGACGGTGGCCAGGGGCGTTCATGCCGTGGGGTTGCCCGGGACCTCCGAGCCGGTCTTACCTTCAGCGGCCAGGGGCGTGCATGATTTGTGGCTGCCCTGGTCCCACGGGCCAGTGTTACCTCTGGCTGCGGGTGGACATAGGTGTGACTTAAATACCCTTGATGTAAATATGTATACATATACTCTGCTGGTGTGCATGTGAGTATGTATGATTTGGGATTATTTTACTTATTTTTAGAGACATGGTCCAATTGAGTTAGTTTTGCGTGAATGTGATAGGTCTTTTCCTACAGTTTGTGATTCCTTGTTCCTTAGTGCATGATTCTCGTCCTAAATTGGGGAGGGCCTCGACTGTGTGTGTGGTTTGCATTTTGTAAGGGGGAGGGGAAGCGTGGTGTCGTGAGTGTGGCTTGTGTGTCTGCTGCTGTTCCTGCCCCTGGTGTGACGTCAGGCGGGCACGGCCTTGTATATAAATAGTTCTGTTCTCATAATAAAGTATTGATTTGCTGCATGACAGAAGAGCCTCCAGTCCCTCATTCCTCATACATAACAGCAGCTAGGTAAGATAGTTTGTTTTCTTTTTTTCTTTTCTTTTTGGAGCAATCCCATCAATTCTAGAGTAGAGGTTATGTCAGTTTGTAAGTAAAACAATACCACACATAAAATATTGTTTTTGGTGGGGGTATAACAGAGAATTCTTAGGTAATATGAAGTCGAAGTAGGCTACAGTCTACACCGTAGTTACTGTATCCTCTAATGGGCTGACAGAGAACCATTGATCTACACAACTACAGAATGCACGAGCCGAACAGAAAAACTGTTTGCCAAGAACTGCCCGTTCATTTAGGTTAGCTCTCCTTGCAAACTATGTTCGGCGAACTATTTCATGAACTGAACTCGCGTCAGTCCTGTCAGGAGGAATGGGCCAAAATTCCAGCAAACTATTGTGAAAAGCTTGTGGAAGGATACCCAAAACATTTGACCCAAGTCACACAGTTTAAAGGCAATGCTACCAAATACTAAAGAAATGTACTGTATGTGTTTGAGTAAAATAAACAATTTTGTTTTATTCTCTAACCTGCTGAAAGCAGCTCAACCAAATTCCAAGTCAAAATATCATAATTTAGAGCATTTATTTACAGAAAATGATGACTAGCCAAAACAACAACAACAAAAAAATTGCTTTTAGATGTGCTTTTAGATCTCAAATAATGCAAAGAAAACAAGTTCATGTCCATTCTTAAACACAATAATGCATAGTTTTAACTTCAGAAGAACTCAGAAATCTGTATTTGTGGAATAACTGTGATTTTAATTTACAGCTTTCATGTGTCTTACCATGCTTAGATGATCGCCTAATTAGTACCTCCTTAAATAGATTGAGGTGTCCTTGCATTAGAATTCAACATACTCGAATGACATGTAGAGATGCTAATTTAGGAAATATTTTGCACTAGCCTCTTATTTCTTTCTCCATAGCTGTATATCATGTAAAACAAGTGAAGTAAATTTTTGAACATTTCACAACCTAGCTAAGGCCATTTTTTGATAAATTTGTAGACTTATTGTACTGAGCTAGGTGTTGATATCATTTTCCTGTTCAAGTTCAGTTGCAAAGGAGCAAATGTTAGTAACGAGTTGCACGTTTATGTGACCTTACTAACTAACTAACTAACTAACCTGCACTTATATAGCGCTTTTCTAGTCACAAATCTTTTTCTTACTATTTTCTTACCAAAAATAGTCACAAATTTATGAGGAAAAGGTCATAAATTTCAAAGAAAAATGTCTGAAATGTATAAGGAAAAACCTCAACTATCTATAAGAATAAAGTTTCAAGTATACACTAAAAATCCCCAGTTTTAGAAGAAAAGGTTATGAGGAGGGGAAAAAAGTTGCAAATTTAAATGTTAATGACAGCTTTGGATTTAAGAGGAAAAGTTGTATATTCATTAGGAAAAAAAAAAAAAAGGTTGTAATGTAGATGCCTAAGAAGCATCTTACAAACTGGCAACTGTAGTTACTACTCAAGTAGTTTTTAAATAGATTTTTTTACTCTTACTCAAGTAATGATTTTTGTGGCTACTCTTATACTTGAGTAATATATTTTATAAGATAAAAAAAATATATATATATATATATATATATATTAAGATATATATTAAGATATATATCGGCAGCCAGTGGCTTGTCACCAGACTGCAAACCAAATCTACCTACGGGTACAAATAAGTAACAAAAAAAAAAAAAAAAAAAAAAAAAAAAAAAAAGATAAGATTTGGGCTGCACGGTGGGGCAGTGGTTAGCACTGCGGCAGCACAGTTTACCCTTGGCCGGGGGATTGTGGGGATCGTGGGATCGTGGGTTCGATCCCAGCCCCCGACCAACAGTGATCTGTGTAGAGTTTGCATGTTCTCCCCGTGTCTGCGTGGGTTTACCCTGGGATTTCTCCGGTTTCCTCCCACATGCCAAAAACATGCAGGTTAGGTTAATTGGAGACTCTAAAGTGGCCCTTGGTGTGAATGTGTCTGAATGGTTAAAAAAAGGGATGGCACCATATTGTGGCTGCTTCATCCATCCAGGTGGTGGATGACCCTTAATTTCTGTAAAGCGTCTTTGAGTGTCTATGATAAAGCGCTATATATAAATCTGATGCATTGATTGATTGATTGAAGATAACACCACTTTTTTTTTTTCCACAATATCTTTATTGAACCTTTTTTTTTTTTTAACAAACATGATACAAACAATCAAACACTAACGCTAAAGTACTACAAAAAAAAAAAAATGCACTAAAAACACCAACAACCACCAACAAAATCAAGTCTTCAACAATGCTCCTCTGTTTAGTCTAGACAATCCAATACATAAGTATACATATTATGTTCACCAGTTTGGAATTTACAAGGTCCACACACATCATTCACCTTCTTCTTCAAGAGTTATGTTTAAATTTTTTACATAATCAATAAAAGGTCTCCATATATTCTCAAACACAATTTCCTTTGATTTCAGTATATATGTTATTCTTTCTAATGGAAGGTTTGTTAACATCTGTCTTAACCACTGAGTCACATCTGGTCTATGAGTCTTTTTCCATAATAGTGCAATACATTTTTTGGCATTAAGCAAACTGAGGTCTATGAATGTTCTTTCACTTTTATTAAAATTATGCTTTTCTGGGTACAGACCCAACAAAAACAGTTTAGGATTCAGTATGATTTGTTTTGAGATTATTTTTTCAATTGTTACCCTCACCTCTTCCCAAAACATTCTTATTAATCTACATTCCCATAAACAATGAAATAGGGTTCCTTTACTTTCCATGCATTTTGTGCATGTATCTGGTATATTTTTGTTATATCTATTTAACTCCTCCGGTGTAACATACATCCGCATTAACCATTTGAAATGTATCAATTTAAGGCGTGCATTTATTGATTTGGTTTGAGCTTCTGTACAAGCCAATTCCCATTGTTCCTCCGAAATTTCAATTTGCAGATCTTCTTTCCAGTAGTTTAATCTTTTCAGTGAATTTTCACTTGAAGATAGTGTCAATGAGTTATAAAACTCTGAAATAATACCCTTTCTTTTACTATCTTTCATCATCATTTTTTCCAAGGATGAATAAATAGGTCGAGTGAGAGCTTTATTTTGATTTGATCGAATAAAGTTTCTAAGTTGAAGATATTTAAAAAAATGTGTTCTATTGAGATTAAATTTGATCCTCAGCTCTTCAAAAGACATTATGTTGTCTGCACATGGCAAATATAAATCCTGAATCTTTTGTATCCCTTTTAAATTCCATACTTTAAATACAGCGTCCGCTCTCCCTGGTTTAAAATATTGATTACCCCATATTGGACTAAATTGTGACAATAACTGTGGTTCTTTTAAATAGTTTTTAGCTTCACACCATATTTTGATCATATGCTTTACAAATGGATTTTTAACTTGTTTTTGTAATTTTTTTGCCGAATCTGAGTATATGAATATGGAAAGAGGTAAAGGTAAATTGTATGATTCCATTTCAGTCCAGTGAGGGAGATCATTTGATGAAAAATAATATGTCATAGACCTCAGTTGTGCCGACCAATAATACAACATAAAATTTGGACATTTCAGACCTCCACGATCAAATGGTAAATATAATAAAGACAGACGTAATCTAGCCCTCCTGTTGTTCCATATAAATTCCACTAACTTTTTTTTTATTCTTGAGAATAGATCTAAAGGTGGTGATAAGGGAATGTATTGAAATAAATAAAGTATTTTAGGTAAAATATTACTTTTAAGTATATTGATTCTCCCGATCATCGACATTGGTAGTGACATCCATCTCTGAGTTAACTCATTGATATCTGACATTAAGGCTTCATAGTTGACGCTGGCGACTGATTCTAGCTTAGGCATAATTTGGATTCCTAAATATTTAAACTGATTTACAACATTGAATTGATTTGCCTCAGGGGCTGGGTAATTTCTCTGGGTCTCATTTAGCATTAATATTGAAGATTTAGTTTTATTTATTTTATATCCTGATATTTCCCCAAAATTCTTTATTAAATTCAACAAGGTTGGAATTGATTTTTTTAGATTCGACATAAACAAAATTATATCATCGGCGTACAGGGAGATTTTATGTTCTGTTGGTCCAACTTTAATTCCATATATTTGTGAATGTAAACGTATCGCTATCGCTAAAGGTTCAATTGCCATAGTAAACAGTAAAGGTGAAAGTGGACAGCCTTGTCGACATCCTCTATTGATTTTTATTGGTTTTGAAATATTGTTATTTGTTAGGATTTCTGCTGTAGCATTATTGTATATTATTTGAACCCATTTTATGAAATTATTTCCAAGTCCAAACCTTTGTAGGACTTCAAAAAGAAAGGGCCATTCAACTCTATCAAAGGCCTTTTCGGCGTCCAATGATAGGAGAGCTGTATCCGGTGCTTCTTTATTAAAATAAATAATATTAAATAGTCTTCTTACATTATGGAAGCCTTGTCTACCCTTTATAAAGCCATTCTGATCTCGATTAATAATATTTGGTAAAATTTCTTGTATTCGTCTTGCTAAAATTTTACAGATTATCTTAAGGTCGGCGTTTAATAGGCTTATTGGCCTCATATTTTCACATTTATTAGAGGGCTTACCTGGTTTTGGCAGCAGTATAATTAAGGAATTATTTATGTATGATGGTAAATTATTATTTTGAAATGCTTCTAAAACCATTTCCAAAAAAGGTTTTATTAATTTATTCTTAAATTTTTTATAAAGGTCAACTGGAAGACCATCTGGTCCTGCACTTTTTCCTGATTTCATATTATCAATGGCTAGCCCAACTTCTTCTTGACTAATTTTAGACTCCAATATCTCCCTGTTTTCATTTGGTATACACGGTATAGATAGTTCGTTCAAAAACCCATTTAGTTTTGTTAAATCAGGTTCATTTTTGGTATCATATAATTTTTCATAGTAATCTCTAAAGGCTCTATTAATTTCTAAAGGATCTATAACTACCTGTCCGTTACTTATAATACTGGTAATTGGTGTTTTAATTTCCAATTGTTTAATCTGCCATGCTAATAATTTTCCTGATTTTTCACCTTGTTCATAAAAAGATTGTTTCAATCTTAGAAGACTCGAGGCAGCTCTATTCGCTGATTTTTTGTCGTATTCAGCTCTCAAAATCAGTAATTCATTCTCCAACCTTGGGTCACTTCCTGCATACACTTTTTCCTGAAGACTTTTTATTTTATGTTCCAATTTAGCTCTCTCCTCTCGAGTCTTCTTAGATTTTGATCCTGTATAACTAATAATATGTCCCCTAATAAAAGCTTTGAAAGCCTCCCACTTTACACATGCTGATGTTTGTGTAGTATTGATGTCAAAGAACTCGTCTATCTGTTTTTCTATATACTTGACAAATTCCTCATCCTGAAGCCATTTATGCTGAAATTGCCATCTACCTGATTCCTTTGTCAATTTTTTATCTACATATATTAGACAACAGGGTGCATGATCAGAGATCACGATGTTATCATAAAAGCAGTTTTGAATCTTGGACCTTAATTCTGTGGAAATCAAAAAATAATCAATACGTGAGAATGTCTTGTAGGTACTGGAATAACAAGAATAGGCTTTAACTTGTGGTTTCATTTCTCTCCATATATCTAACAATCTCAATTCTTTCATAAAATGATTAATAGTCATCCTACATCCAATGTGCGTACAATCCAGTCCTGTTGATCTATCCACACCTGGATTCAATGTACAATTAAAATCCCCTGCTATTATATGTTGCCCTGTAAGTGATGATAAGATGAGAAATAAATTAGCAAAGAACTTCTGATCATCTATATTGGGACCATATAAGTTCACAAGATTTATATTTTCTAATAGCAAAGAACCTTGAATGATTACATATCTTCCAAATTTGTCTCCAATTACATTTTTCACTTGAAAAGGAACTGATTTATGTATGAGAGTCATAACTCCCCTGGCTCGGGATGAAAATGAAGAGGTGAATACACTTCCCTGCCATCTACTCCTAATTCTTTTAACATCCTCCTCTATCAGATGAGTTTCTTGTAAAAACACAATTCTTGAACCCATGTCCTTTATTTTATTCATAACTTGTTTAAGTTTTTTTAAATTTTGTAGACCTCTGCAATTCCATGAAGTTAAATTAAGATTAACACTTTGGTCCATGATCAATAGAGAGTTTGGGATTACCTTGCAGTGTAAACATGCTCATACAGAGAAGCAAAAACATGAGTGGTTGAACATTCATCCTACAAACTACACACAAACAAATTTCCCCTTCCCACACTTGTGGCAAACCCCCCAAAATCAAAAGAAAAATTCTGTCTCCCGATATAGCCATCGACCGTTCCACACCCACGAGGATCAGCCTAAGCCACTCCTTCTTCATCCTCCCAATCATCCTAACTCTACTGCTTTTAATGACGTAACATTAACTCTCCTCTGTAGTTTTCCAACTTAACTCCAAAATTTTTAACAACTTTGTACATCATAGTTTTTTTTTTTTTGTTTGTTTTGTTTTTTTAATATATAATACAATCTATATTTTGTAAACTTACTATTTACTTCAAGTCAGTCAGATGCCTGTGCAAATGCTTAATTATTCTACCTTATATTTTGTTCATGCTTAGCTCCCACCAGTCTCTTCTTCTTCTTTGATCTTCTTGATGAACTCCTGCGCCTCCTCTGGGGTCTTGAAGATGTGGGTTCTGCCCTCATACGTGGTCAGCAGTCTCGCAGGATAGATTACACCATGACGAATCCCAAGGTTGCGCAGCTCCTTACGTACGGGATCAAACTGCTTCCTCAATTGCTGGATTCCTGTGGCCAAATCTGGGTAGAACCGCACCTGCTGGTCCTGGTGTTTAATCTCTCCTTTTTTAGCTCGTGCAGCGTTGAAGATCTTCATCCTGTCTCTGTTGCTAAGAAACTTCATAATTAAGGTCCTCGGCGGTCCCTTATCTCTCCGTGGGCCAATACGATGTGCCTTTTCCAGAACCACTGCTGATTGCAACTCCTCGCTGCCCAGCACCTCCGGAATCCACTTTTCCAGAAAGGAACATACGTCCCGACCTTCTGATTCCTCTGGAAGACCCACCAGCCTCAAATTATTCTGTCTCGACCGAGATTCCAAATCCAAAATATTATCTTCCAGAGATTTATTTTTTTTTTCCAAAGTGCGCACCTTTAATTGAAGACGGGTGACGTCATCTTCAGCACTAGCGAGACGGAGCTCCATCTGCGCCGTTCGTTCTACACAGTCACCCAATTCCTTTCTTATTCCTTCCAACGCTGTCATAATCCCATCAAATCTAGAGGAAAAGTCCGCTCTCATTGAACTCATGGCAGCCATCAGCGCATCTGCGCCATTCCCCGCAGATATCGCAGCGTTGCCAGCCTCCTCCGCCATATATGGAGTTTTGTTTACTGCGTCACAGACCTGAAAGTCCGTTAATTTGGACTGTTTCGGCGGCTCGCTTTTTCCTTTTCCTGGTTTTCCAGCCTTAGGCTTCGCCGACATATCTTCGCCCAAATGCTGGGATACGTTCTGTCCCAAATGAGAGAGTTATTTGCCGATTTTTTTTTTTCCAGGAGCAGAGCAGAGCGAGACACGTCCGTCCTACGTGGCAGCCATAACCGGAAGTCCGATAACACCACTTTTAACCCGAGTAATTTCTGGCTAACCTACACACCTATTTTGGCAAGTTTTTACTATCCCATTTGTTAAATGCAAGATTACGAAGGCAAGCTGACATTTTTCAAGAATAAGTCATACCATGGGCTAACCTGACACATCAAAGTTGCTTTAAGATGATCATTAGATATGCAACATAATTACCTTATACACTTTTATCACAAATGAGACAAACTCATCCAACTTCAGGTAAGACATGAATTTATAGCCCTTGAATAATTAAGTTGCACTTTTTTGTGGTTTTAAACACTGAAAAGTGATTTGATATAGCTTTAAGTGAGAATGGAAAGCATTATTCCTGCTTAAAGACTGGTTTGATGAATCTGAAGATTGTGTATTATATTATTAACAACAATAATCTTGGGGTGCCTGGTCTAAAAACATTCATATTTAACTTTAAACCCAGTTAAAGATATACAAAAGAAACAACTTTTCTGTATATTTAGACATAAAGTTTAGTTAAACAAGCTCACAGGGGGTTCCTAGTTAAGCTTTAATATATAAATGTGTGTTTTGAACTTTGGAGAGAACCAAATTAGCCATCTCTCCTTGCTCCCAATTTTTATGCTGAGTTAAGCTAACTGGCTCTGACTGTACTGTAGCTCCACATTTAGCAGCTTTCTGTACCATCACTGGCAGGCATAATGATGTTATCAACCCTCTCATCTGACAGTCAGGAAGGAACTAAATTTAGCAGATTTTCAAAGCAGAAAGTTGTTTCTCTACGTGCAATAAGTTTATGCTTGTATGTTTCTTCTGCAGTCATAAAAAAATGAAATGAAAAGCTAAAAAAATTATACTTTGGCAAAGCAAACTGCAGCATTTCTTGACAGAATAACTCTCATGTGCTACTGTACTCTGTATGATGTAGTGTTAATAGTGGCAATGTTCTCAATGCAGTGCAGTTGAAAGAGAGGAAACTCAATAGAGCAGATGAGCTAATACCAATGAGGCACTAAGATCAATGCATCTACTCAGCAAGCTCAATGAGTATAAGCTCTGGACCTGTGGAGCATTTGTAAAGGCTTCTGGGAAATTTTCAGTGCATACCAGCTTTGTTCCTTTCTTTCCTGCTGCTGGTAGGGATACTTATCTCACTATGCCCTTCCACCATGGTTCCTTGAGTCTCCAATCCCTCCATGTGCCTGTGTTGATGTCCTGCCAGCTCCAGACTGCTGTATTTCCTAATACCTGCCTCAAATCTGGGCCTCTAACCTTTATGAAAGTGTCTCTGGGGTTTTTATCGTGAACAGACACCTGTAGTCTGACCAAGGCAGCCCTCATTTGGCTTCTCATTAAACAGTGGCTTTATAATACACCCTTTTGAATTAGACATAATCAATGGGCAATTAAAATAAAAAAAGTGCCTTGCATTTGCCTCTACTAGGACATTTGTGTGACAAGTAAAGGATGGTGTTTTTGTTTTTTCACCTCTCCCCTTCAGTCAACTTGAGTAGGGATTCCTCCAGGGAAGACAGAGCTAGCTGAATGTCACTCAGCATCTATCCTGTTCCTCCTCTGTTTTTCCCTGCCTGTGACAGGACTGACACTATGCATTCCTGGCACGTTTGGCCTGAGCCTTGACTGTAAGCACCAGGACAGAGACAGAGGGAGGGCGTGTGATATTTATCACATACACACAGTTCTGATTTCTACAGAATACAGTAAAGAAAGATTCGGTGAAGTCATTTTTAACTAAGAGTTTAGGTGAAAATCAAATTAATTTTTTTCCCGTCATGCAGTTATTGGCACATAGCTGGCACTAAATACAACGCTTTTTGTAAGCACAATTACATCTTCTAACAAAAAGAGAAATGCAATTAGCTAGCATTACAAGACAGCTAAAGGACATGTGCCCATGTGGTCAGCCACCATGATTACAAACTTGGATAGATGTATGTTTCCTTTTGCACAGTAGAACAACTGAGGATGCCATAGAAAAGCAGCAATTCTTACAAAAAAAAAAAAAAATGTTCAGAAAGAGGTTAGTTTTTTTGGGTTTGTTTCTTCAAGAAACAGAATATGATTTTTACAGAGAGACACTGCTCCATCCTTTCAGCACTGCAAGTGGCATATATTGATGGGAAGGAATTTATGTGACTAATATTGCCAAATAAATACAGACTGTTAAATATCCATACAGGATAGAAGTAAAATAGTTATCATGCATTTTGATTTTGGAGTTACATCAAATGTCAGTTTTCTTTTTGTTTTTCTCTTTTTGTGGTCTTCACAGTGCATGTGTGCTTAGGCTTCCAATATACATGAACATTCTCTTCAGCATTTACCACTATTAATGCAGTTGCACTACATTTTATTATCAACTCTTTTTTCTTTGTCAACCTCAGGGCAAGTAAAACCTCAGCGTTTAACATACAGTATACTACATTGTTGCATACACAGACTAAATTATGCTTAGTAAAAGCCATTAAACTTTAGCTCTTGCTAGGTAAAACTGCTATATTTTCAGAAATGTGCAAAATAAAGTCATTATCCATCATGATTTACTGTAAATAATACACAATGCCCCTAGAAAACATTACAGTCTTTGGCTGATCACCTCTGTATAAGAATAACAGTAAGTTAAGAATCAAATCTTAAAACTTGGAATCATGGAGTCCTTACTATCAGTAAAGAAATTATTGTCATAGGTAACCAAAGTTTGGATCCAAAAGCAGGACATAACACAAGAGACAATGAGTAGAGACAAGAGTGAGTTTTGGCCTGAGTGGGGACACATAGAGGAAAAGGTAAGTTTTGGAACAGGGATGATATGTATGTATGAATTGTTTCAATGTTGCAGAGGAGGCCTTACTTGCTAGAGCTGAGGGCAGACTGGTGAGTTGGCAGCAAGAGCGAGGTGGGGTCTCCAACCCACAGGTCAAGGGCCAAGGGGAGATCTTGATAAACAGCCCAGGAGAGGGGCTACCGATCACAGTCCATACTTGGGTTTTGTTCTCAATCTTGGGGGGAAGGGGGGGTGTTCCAGTTCACAACAAGGACAATGGAGAGAGAGAGAGTGGCTTGGGGGTTCCAGATTCACATAAGGAGGATGGAGTTCAAGGAGCCAGAGAATTCTGCAACACAAGGTTAGTTGAATGTGGAAATGTACATGGGCTGAGTGGCTTAGTGGGAGGTCTGTCCAGCCTCAGAGGATTCACTAGAGGAATACTCTTATAAATCCTGTTCAAAATTATGAAGCAGCCTTGCAGGAGTCCAACACTGACTGGAAACAAATTCAGATGATTGTTGGCAATCCAAACCAAATGCTCACAATTGTCATATTGCTGGAAAGAGTCCGATATGCCATACTCCTGAAGCACCCCCCAAAAGAAACCACGAGGAACAGTTGAATGCTTTCTCCAAGTCCACAAAACACATGTAGACTGGTCAGGCAAACTCTCATGAACCCTCAAGGATCCCTGAGAGGGTGAAGAGTTGGTCCAATGTGCCATGACCAGGATGAAAATCACAATGTTTCTCCTGATCCAAGGTTTGAACAACGGCTGGACTCTTCTCTCCAGTACCTTGGCATAGACCTTCCTGGGGAGGCTGAGGAGTGTGACCGCTCTAAAATTGGAACTCACCCTCCAGTCCCCCCTTCTTAAAGAGGGGAACCAACACTCCAGTTTGCCATGCCAAAGGTACTGTCCCCAACTTCCACATGATGTTGCACAGGTGTGTCAACCAAGACAGCCCCACAACATCCAGAACCTTGAGGTACTTGGGGCAAATGTCATCCACCCCTGGAGCTCTGCCATCGAAGAGTTTTTTTTTTTTTAAACAATTTTGGTAGCCTCAGCCCCTGTGATAGGCGAGTCATCCCCCTCATCCTCACACTCTGCTTCCACTATGGAAGATGTGTCAGTGGGATTGAGGAGATCCTTGAAGTATTCCACCGCCTGACAATATCCCCAGTCAAAGTCAGCAGCTCTCCATCCGTACCACACACAGTGTGGACAGGGAGCCACTTGTCCCTTCTGAGTCGCTGGACAATTTACCAGAATCTCTTCGAAGCTGACTGAAAGTCTTATTCCATGGCCTCACCAAACTCCTCCCACACCCAAATTTTAGTTCAGCAACTATTTGAGCTACACCCCACATGGCCTGCTAGTACAATTCAGCTGCTTCAGGAGTCCCACAATCCAACCAAGCTCCTTCTTCATTTTGATGGCCCCCCTCCCAGACGGCGTGTCTCCCTCCACCCTGAGACTCTGTGCGAAACAGCTGGCTCCTGTATTCACAGACATTTTTAACACCTCCCTTAAGTTATGCCACGTGCCGTCCTGCCTCAAATCCTCCACCATCATCCCTGTCCCCAAGAAGCCACGGATCACTGGACTTAATGACTACAGACCTGTAGCGCTCACCTCTGTAGTCATGAAGTCCTTTGAGCGCCTGGTCCTGTCCCACCTCAAGTCCATCACCACCCCTCTCCTGGACCCGCTGCAGTTTGCCTACCGAGCCAAAAGGTCTGTAGACGATGCAGTCAACCTGGCCCTCCACTCCATCCTGCAGCACCTGGACTCCCCGGGAACCTACGCCAGGATCCTGTGTGTGGACTTCAGCTCCGCATTCAACACCATCCACCCCGCTCTGCTCCGGGACAAGTTGTCCCTGCTCAACGTGCCTGACTCCCTCTGCAGGTGGATCATCGACTTCCTGACGGACCGGAGGCAGCATGTGCGGCTGGGAAAGACTGTCTCAGACTATACTAGCATCAGCACCGGATCACCCCAGGGCTGTGTACTTTCCCCCCTACTCTTCTCCCTTTACACCAACTCCTGCACCTCCAGCCACCAGTCTGTCAAGTTGATCAAGTTTGCGGACGACACCACCCTCATCGGGCTCATCTCCAACGGCGACGAGTCCGCCTACAGGAGAGAGGTGGCCCAGCTGGCGTCCTGGTGCAGCAATAACAACCTGCAGCTGAACGCTCTGAAGACAGTGGAGATGATTGTAGACTTCAGGAAAGTCACTACTCCTCTGCCCCCCCTCACCCTCTCAGGCTCTCCCATCACCACTGCTGATTCCTTCCGCTTCCTAGGCACTACCATCACCAGGGACCTCAAATGGGAGCTGACCATCAGCTCACTCATCAAAAAAGCCCAGCAGAGGATGTTCTTCCTGCGGCAGCTGAGGAAGCTCAAGCTACCCACCAAGATGTTAGTGCAGTTCTACACAGCCATCATCGAGTCCATCCTCACCACCTCCATAACCGTGTGGTACGCAGGAGCCACTGCCAGGGACAGACTAAGGCTGCAGCGCGTCGTGCACACTGCTGAGAAGGTGATCGGCTGCAAGCTCCCATCTCTCCAGGATCTGTACATCTCCAGGACCCGGAGGCGTGCTGGCCGGATCATAGCCGATCCCTCACACCCTGGTCACGTACTGTTTGTCCCCCTCCCCTCTGGTAGAAGACTTCGGTCCATCCAGACTAAAACCTCCCGTCACATGAACAGCTTCTTCCCCTCTGCCATTAGACTGCTGAACACTAAGTGACTTATTGACTCTCGTGCACCATGTACAGCAGCTCAACCAGACTCATGTCAATCATCACTGTTTTCTTCCTGCATTACCGACTGCACTATATAGTTCTCCACAGTATCTGCTGCTGGCTAATATATATTTTAACTGTTGACCAGTATCACTTAATCTTATCCTACACTTTATTACATGTATAGTTTATTTCTCTTATCTTATCATGTTTAATGTTGCAGCATTGTACCGAGACAAATTCCTAGTTTGTGTACTACATGAACAATGGCAATAAACCTGATTCTGATTCTGATTCACCTTTGTCATCCACTATTTGGTTTGGTGGTTACCACCACAAGAGGCACCGACAAGTTTGTGGCCACAGCTCTGAGCAGACACTTCAGCAATGGAGGTAAGAACATGGCCCAATCAGATTCCATGTCTCTAGTCTCAGTCAGGATGTGGTCAAAGTTCTTCTAAAGGTGGGAGTTAGAGAACTCTCAGACAGGGGCCTCAGCCAGATATTCCCAGCACACCTTCATAATACGTTTGAGTCTGCTGGGTCTGAATGGAATCCTTCCCCACCATCAGATCCAACTGACCACCAGATGGTGATCAGTTGACAGCTCTGCACCTCTCTTCACTCGAGTATCCAAGATATACGGTTGCAGGTCTGATGACAGGATAACAAAATCACTAATCAACCTGTGAGCTACGGTGTCCTGATGCCGAGTGCACATATGGGCACCCTTATGCTTGAACATGGTGTTCATTATGGACAAACTGTGATTAGCACAGAAGTCGAATAACTGAGCACCACTTAGGTGGAGATCGGGCAGGCTGTTCCTCCCAATCACACCACTCCAGATTTCGCTGTCATTGTTCACGTGCACTTTGAAGTTCCCCAGTAGGACAATGGAGAATGATCACTTTCCAGCACACCAATCAGAGAGTCCAGAATGGGTGGGTACTTTGAAACATCATTTGGTGCATAGTTACAAATGATGGTCAGTACCCATTTCCCGACCAAAAAGCACAGGGAAACAACCCTTTCATCCACTGATGATACAGTGCATCCGGAAAGTATTCACAGCGCTTCACTTTTTCCACATTTTGTTATGTTACAGCCTCATTCCAAAATGGATTAAATTCATTTTTTCCCTCAAAATTCTACACACAATACCCCATAATGACAATGTGAAAAGTTTTTTTTTGAGATTTTTGCAAATTTATTAAAAATAAAAAAAACAAACAAACAAAAAATCACATGTACATAAGTATTCACAGCCTTTGCTCTGAAGCTCAAAATTGCAGGTGCATCCTGTTTCCACTGATCATCCTTGGGATGTTTCTACATCTTAATTGGAGTCCACCTGTGGTAAATTCAATTGATTGGACATGATTTGGAAAGGCACACCCCTGTCTATATAAGGTCCCACAGTTGACAGTGCATGTCAGAACACAAACCAAGCATGAAGTCAAAGGAATTGTCTGTAGATCTCTGAAACAGGATTGTCTCGAGGCACAAATCTGGGGAAGGGTACAGAAAAATTTCTGCTGCTTTGAAGGTCCCAATGAGCATAGTGACTTCCATCATCTATAAATGGAAGAAGTTCTGAACCACCAGGACTCTTCCTAGAGCTGGCCGGCTGTCTAAACTGAGCGATCAGGGGAGAAGGGACTTAGTCAGGGAGGTGACCAAGAACCCGATGGTCACTCTGTCAGAGCTCCAGTGTTCCTCTGGGGAGAGAGGATAACCTTCCAGAAGGACAACCATCTCTGCAGCAATCCACCAATCAGGCCTGTATGGTAGAGTGGCCAGACAGAAGCCACTCCTTAGTAAAAGGCACATGGCAGCCCTCCTGGAGTTTGCTAAAAGGCCCCTGAAGGACTCTCAGACCATGAGAAACAAAATTCTCTGGTCTGATGAGACAAAGATTGAACTCTTTGGTGTGAATGCCAGGCATCATGTTTGGAGGAAACCAGGCACCGCTCATAACCACGCCAATGGTGGTGGCAGCATCATGCTGTGGGGATGTTTTTCAGCAGCATGAACTGGGAGACTAGTCAGGATAGAGGGAAAGATGAATGCAGCAATGTACAGAGACATCCAGGATGAAAACCTGCTCCAGAGCTCTCTTGACCTCAGACTGTTTCAGCAGGACAATGACCCTAAGCACACAGCCAAGATATCAAAGGAGTGGCTTCAGGTCAACTCTGTGAATTACCTTGAGTGGCCCAGCCAGACCCCAAACTTGAATCCCATTCATCTTCTCTGGAGATATTTGAAAATGGATGTGCACCGAAGCTTCCCATCCAATCTGATGGAGCTTGAGAGGTGCTGCAAAGAGGAATGGGTGAAACTGCCCAAAGATAGGTGTGCCAAGCTTATGGCATCATATTCAAAGAGACTTGGGGCTTTAATTGCTGCCAAAGGTGCATCAATAAAGTATCGAGCAAAGGCTGTGAATACTTATGTACACGTAATTTCTTAATCTTTTATTTTTAATAAATTTGCAAAAATCTCCAAAAAAAACCCAAAACTTTTTTTCACATTGTCATTATGGGGTATTGTGTGTAGAATTTTGAGGAAAAATAATGAATTTAATCCCTTTTGGAATAAGGCTGTAACAAAATCAAAATGTGGAAAAAGTGAAGCACTGTGAATACTTTCCGGATGCACTGTAACCCCAACATGGAGGAGGCCAAATTGGAGGGATATTAGAATTCCCAACCCTGCACACCGCCTCTCACCTGGGACAATTCCAGAAAAGGCCAAAGTCCAACACCTCTCCAGGAGACTGGTTTCAGAACCCGAGCTCTGCGTTGCAGTACACCTGACAATATCTAGCTGGCTGATGAGAGACAGGTGGTTAATCAGCGCAGTTGAGCATGATCAGGTAATCAGCAGTGGAATGTGTGCACAAACCTGAAACTATATGTCATGAAACTGGGTTTGGTGGTCTCAAACCCAGTTCTGACCTGTGGCTATTTTGGCCCGTGTCCCTATTTATTTTCCATCAGGTGCTTCAGGGAGCTCTTTGGGTCCTTCGCTTCCTGACAGCTCGGGCACGCCCCCTCCTCCTGTCTGTGCCATCAGCTGCTTTTCATTATTGGGTGTTCACACACATACACGCACACACTTCATTCATTCTCATTCACACACTCATGCACTCACTCACGAACACATGATGTTAATTATGTTCAGCCCACTATTCCTCACACCAGCGGTCTCTTCTCTCATTAGTAGTATTATTACTTAAACGCTGTGTTAGTAGGAAGAGACCATCAGAGCATTGAGCTTCAAGCACAGCAGCGCGTTCCTCTGTGTTTGTTTGTTACCATTTCCTTCGTTAATCTTCAGCCTGACATCGTGTTCTTCTCTAACGCCACAGATCATGTCCTTCTTTGGTGTTAGCGGCTGTTCCTGTTTTCACCCTCATCCACCGGACTACATGGACAGCCCCGGATCGTTCCAGCCGTAAGTTCATGTTTGCCTTTCTCTTCGTGCCAACAGCTTACAGCAGCACTAGGCATTCCCTCTCTCAGGCTGCGGAACATCCAGGTGGCGTCCCTGTATGTCTGGTGGCCTCATTATCTTCATCATAGCAACTCTCTGTTAGTTATCGTGACTGTAAGCTGGACTGGTTATTTTGGTGTTTTTGTTAATAAAGTGCACATTCTACTCCTGCAGTTGGGTTTTTCATTCCTCCCTCAGTACGCTGCGTAATGGCTCATCGAGGATTATAACACTATAGCCTGCAACTCATTCCAAAAAAGCTGGGATAGAGGCATGTTTACCACTGTGTTACATCACATTTCCTTTTACAGTTTTTCACAATTGCTAAAACACTAAACCCCATTCTCCGACTCAAATACTCAGTAGTGCAAACTCATTTATCAAATGATTCCCTCTTTTGGCACAACCTTAAGGGGCTGATGACACGTTTTTGACTTCATCTAATTTTTCAACACATAAAACAATATGACGAAATAGGTTGATCTGTGCACTTCTAAGTCAAACAGGCTTTTTTTTCACGTGAATATCCGACATTTTTATGAGCACCACGTCAATAATTGCGTCAGTGGCTGGAAAACCCCCCGGCCATGTTGTAACGTCATTGACAGAACATAGCGCTTGGCTGACCATTGTACACACAGGATAGAAGCGGTAGAAAACATTGACGATGGTTCCACACACATGAATTGGTACTTTGTGTACTCAAATACTTTGCAAGCAGTTTCATGAAATGGTCAGTCAGAAAGCAACTCATACCAGCTCGGACATCACCCGGGTTAACAAGGTCAGGAGTTTCTGGCAGCGGAGGGCAAAGGACAAAGCTGTGTGGAGGAATCTGATCAGACCTAAATGAAATAGTCATTGTCACCCCCGACAGACTGCTATGATGATGATGATGATGATGTCCAGTCTTCAGACGATTATAGTTCTGAAGAATGGGATGACAATGAAGAATCTGGGGGCATCGGACCGTATAGGTTTGAGCTGTGCCAAGCGAGCATCGTGCCAAGCGAGTCAGACTCAGAGAGTGACAGTGGAGAGGCACACATGCCCGCCGCAGCAGCAGCGACAAACACACGGCAGGGGAACACCGAGTGTTATTCTTTTGTTACAGATATTGCAACAAATTTTTTGTTCATAAATATAATTTATTTAAACCCGATTTTTCAATAAAATCATAGCAGTGTATTCTTTGTGGCTCAGGCATCTGGCACATTATGTATTATGTTTTGAGTTCTTGTTGTTTTTGTTTTGTGCATGTGTTTTATGTGCGTTTTGAGCCACTTTCAGGTGGGCACTGTCCGAGATTTGCTGGTCTGACCACGTGCCCTCTCTCTTTGACAGTCAGCTGTTCATGTTTTGTGTGCATCATCTGCCGTGTTGTCAGCCGGTAAATATTGCCAACACTATCACAACGTTTTAGCCACTCCACACAGCTGTGGTTCTGTTGCGCCCCATTGAAGCGATGTCGGCCCTGGGGCGCAACTGTGTTTAACACGTCTTCTCTCCATGTTCACTGGGCGATGTCAGCCATAAATGCCAGCTGTAAGTGTTTCTGTTTATTTTTGAAAGTCTTCACCTTTTTGGGAACTGTTGTCATCATTCTTATGTTCAATACATGTGCTGTGGTGAATTCTGCGTGTAAATCCATTCATCATGACCCTCCGTGTGCTCTTACGCAGGGCACGGAGAGGGAGGATGAAATAACGAGGATTTACGTGCAGGGTTCACCACAGCACATTTAATACAGAAAGACAGACAATTCGCAAAAAGGTGAAGACGTACAAAAAACACAAACACTTACTGATGGTGTTCAGGGGCCGGCATCGCCCAGATAATGAATGAGAGGAGACGTGTTAGTCACAGGCACACCCCAGAGACAACATCGCTTCAAGGACACACAAGAACCACGGCAAACATGGGGTGACTAACACGTCGTGAGAGTGCTGAAAATACTGGCAGACTAACAACACAGATGACAATACTATGGAACAGCAGTGCGTGACTGGCAAACGGCCGCTAAGTACATGCACTGCTGGTGATGGTGTGATGAGAAGCACCTGGGCGAGGACCGGGAAACATGATCAGCGGGAGTTTAAATCAGTTGGTGATAATGAGAGAGGGGACGTGGCCGGACCGGCGAGCGTCAGCATGCGAACACAGAAAGTAGGTCAAAGCTGCACGTAAATCCATTTATCCTTCCCCTCCTCGTGTGCTCCTCCTGCGTAAAAGTGCACGAGGAGTGCACGAGGAGGCTTATGACAGTTGTAGGTGAAGCCTGTGATGTGGTCTTTCAAGGCCTGCTGTTTATCTAAGCCTGCGACACAACGCGAAGGCATAGCCGTAAAATTAAAACAAGAAACCAGAAGAGCTGTGAGCTACAAAGCTGCTGTCATTCCAGTCAACAACACCGTTCTGTCGGTCCGTTCTGTCGCTTACGTCATGGGGGTGCCGCCCTTAATTTGGTGGGTAGCACCACAGTCCAGTCAGCGGCTGCGGTTTTTTGATGATAACTAGTTTATGCAGGTGCTGTTGTAAATATTATATTGATCAAAGACAATGACTTTTGGGTTCACACAAAATGCTAAAAAATATCAAAATAATGTCATCAGCCCTTTAAGCTGGTTCACATAGTTAGACACAATTTGCAAATCTGTAGCACACTTTTTGCAAAACTCTAGACACATTCTCACTCTCTAAAACACATTTCTTACTGTGATGCACATGAGCTGCAAAATGATGAACACAGGAGGCAAATGTTAAACACAAATATGGCACTGGTGTCATCAATTAGATAAACGACTCAAAATTGTACACGCTTGTTTCAAATGATGTGATCAAACCAAATGCATATGATAAAAGCCAGTTCAGAGTCCACAGGACACCAACAATGGATGGAAACAATCGTCTGAGAGGCAGAAGAAGAGGGGTACGTGTCAGAGGTGGTGGTAGAGGAGGAAGAGTAGGTGTGAGAGGTGGTGGAAGAGGAGAAGGAGTGCAAGAAAGAGGAAGATCAAGAAATGTATTTTCTGATGAAATTCGAGCAACTATAATTGATCATGTTCTTGTTCATGGAATGACTATGAAAGAAGCAAGACAAAGAGTACAACCCAATTTGAGCTGATTCTTTGTGGCCACCGTCATCAAGACATTCAAAGGGGACAACAGGTAACAGCAATGTCTGTTGGTTACTGTAAGTTTCCATTTGCACTTTGTCTATAGAAAGGGGACTGGAGAGAAAAAACTTACTGGGGAGCAAAAAACCCTGTAACAGTTCAATGAAGTAAAGCGCATGCTGTTTGTACACATTTGTAAGTGCATGTTCCATATTTCCAGAAATGCACGACAACCACAGGGAGGTGGGAGGACTGCTGTGTTCTCCCAACCACAGGAGACTCTCATTGTTGATATGGTCCTTCAAAACAATGCTATTCGACTTCGAGAAATACAGCAGAGAGTTGTTCAAGACAATGTAAACTTTGAAGGAATCAACAGTGTCAGCCTTTCTACCATTGACCATGTCCTCCAGTGCAAGAGGATTCGCATGAGGCAAGTGTACAGAGTACCCTTTAAGCATAACTCAGAAAGGGTGAAGGAGTTACGATTTCAGTATGTGCAAGTTAAAGGCCAAATGTCACGTAACAGGGTACTTTAAATATCTTGAAACTAGATATAAAAGGGAACCGATCCGTTCGGGTCTTGGTGCATATGCTTCAGTAACAACGGAATATTCGTTAATTTAAAACTGCCGCGCTTGGCCTGACACGGCCCCTGGAATCGCCTGGGGAAGAAGGCGGAAGTGACGAAATCGATTGTACCCTAGTTTGATGCTTGGGGTATTTCAATTGATTGTTTATATGGAGACTGGAAGGTTGAAGTGAGCAACAAAAAAGAAAAAATTGGATATTTCACCCATACCTTAAAACGGGACTATCAGGGACAGCTGGGTAATAAGGGACACTTCTCTGGGAAATGTTTTCATACCTGTCAAGTGAGACGTTTTCGCCGTACTTCAACACCGTAAAAAGCGGCTATAAGGGACGGCGGAGCAACAAGGGACACCTCTCTGGGAAATGCCCCAAATGCAACTCGTGTTGTTATTGTCAAATATTTTAAGGATTCATGGATATTTGACAATAACAACACAACTCAGCGTCCGGCGCAAAATAAAAAAAAAAAAGCAGAATTCTGTATTTGTCAGGCGATCTCTCTCTGTTCCGCAACCACTGCACAGCTGAACGTGTTAAACCATTGTCCTAATGACTTCTCATTGTAGTGAGAATAGCTCACGCTGAGCGATCAGCCCGCCCCGACAATCTGACTAATGACTGACTCCACACTTCTCATTGTAGTGATAATAGCTCAGGCTGAGCCATCTGCCAGCACCAGCTGTGGGGGATCACACACAGGACGTGCTCCGCAACACACTCAATTTTTTTTCCCGTATATTTTTCTTTTGGGCGTACAGAAATGGCAATACGCCCGTTTTTGCTAAAATTGCATTTTCCCCGTATTTTCCTTAAAATATTTGACAATAACAACACGAACTACATTTAAAACATTTCCCAGAAAAGTGTCCTCCACCACTCCGCCGTCCCCCACAGCCGCGCTTGGCACCAAAATACGGCGAAAACGTCTCACTTGACAGGTATGCGCCTCCATTTTCATATTGATCTGGTCAATTTCTTGACAGCAGCGGCTCTCCTCCACTGTAATAATAATGGCTTCCGAAAAATCAATATTTATGGGGCGCCCTCGACAGACCCCCTTCGGCTTCGCAATTCTGGAGGCGATTAATGTCCAGTTCAATGACATTTTCCACTGGTTCTGCTCTCTGGTCATCGTTGGAACTGTTGTCATCAGACACAGCATCTGATTCCGTCTCGGACGGCTCGAACCTGTAAGGTTCAATGCCTCTGTCACTGTCTGAACCACTGACAAAAAAAAAGACAAAAAAAAAAGACAAAACTAAACTAATTTGTTCACAATCGCTGTCACTTTCCGTCATGATTGTCCAATGTTGATAAGTGTGAATGTGGATAGGCAGGGCAGCCAGGGTACAACTGGTGATGTCAAAAACATGGGCGTGGTCTGGACTGGCTGTCACAAGCCAGCAAGCAAGGTGGGGCCTTCACCTGGTGTATTTTGTGCAATTATGTAAATACAGGTGGGTGATATGGTCTCCGGTATGAATATTTGGTTTAAGCTATGTGTATTTTATCTAAATTCGTTGTCATTTAGAAAAAAAAATTACGTGACAATTGGCCTTTAAGTATATACTCTGACACTTTCTGTGCTGATGCTTGGAGTACAAAACTATACTTGCTTATTGTAACTGTACACTGTACTATATTGTAAAGTATGTAAATCAGAAGTGCTTGCAAATGCACTAATGCTGAAGTTACTCTTTCTGCCTCAGTTACTAGTAAACTACCTTTTCTTCTATTTCCTTTTTTATAGAGAGTGTTTGAACTGGATTCCATGGAAAGACCCCATGAATACATTTTTGTAGATGAGGCAGGGTTAAGTCTGGCAATGAGAAGAAGGAGAGGCAGGAACACAATTGGCCAACATGCCATAGTGTAAGTCCCTGACCAGCGTGGTGGCAATGTCACCCTTTGTGCAGCCATAAGTGGTTCATCATGTGGTTCTCCACCGGCAAGCAACACTTGGACCATATAACACTGAACACCTGACAATTCTGGGTGGTCTTCGGGATGCTTTGTTTGAGTGTGAGAGGTAAGATCATCAGCAGGCAGAGGGCTCTGTCTATGTTGTGGTTTGGGACAATGTCAGCTTTCACTGTGGTGTCCGGATATGGGAGTGGTTCACCATCAACCAGAGTTTCATAAATGTATGCCTTCCACCATATCCAGCCCTTTCCTGAACCCAGAAGAAGAATTTTTCTCTGCATGACCAAAACCCATATACCAGGGAAAATCTTTTAGAAACAATGGAGATGGCCTGTGATGACGTAAGCGTGGAGTGTTGTCAAGGCTGGATCCGACACACCAGAGGGTTTTTCCCCTGTTGCCTGGCAAGAGAAAATATTGCCTGTGATGTGGATGAAATCCTCTGGCCCCCTCTGGCCAGATGCTGCACAAGACATGATGCTGAGACAGAATGAATCTGTCATCAGTTTGACTTGAAGATGTACAAGAGTTTTGAGTGATTTACAGTAATGCGCTTTTGATTTACAATTTTCTTTGTCTTTTATGAAAAGCTAAATATATCTACCATATGTAATAAACATTATGTTCTGCATGCCTTGAATGCAGTGTTCTCCATTTTTCTGCGTCGTGTTTAATGACTGCTCTGTCGTGTCTTCATGGTGATTGGCTGTGTCTGTGATCTGACAGCAATGTTTAATTTTGAGTGCAGGTAAAATGGTTTTGAGGCATTTGTTTGATTTTGCCAGAAGAGTGAGAGGTTTTGTGAATGTAGCTTGAATTTTTGGTTTTGTGTTTGCAATTTTGAGAAAAGGGGTGCAGCTTTCAAAAAATGTGTCTTAGCAATTGTGAAAAACTGTAACATTAAATAAGTGTTTAGGAATTGAGGACACTAACTGTTGAAGCTTTGTAGGTGAAATTCTTTCCCATTTTTGCTTGATGTAGGACTTCAGTTCTTCAACAGTCATGTCTCCATTGCTGTATTTTGATCTTTATAATGCACTACATATTTTCAATGGGAGACAAACAAATATCCCAACAGAATCACTTTTGGTCTATGCACCATGCAAACACACATTAAATTGGCAGTCTAATTAAGGAGAAAATGCTTTGAGCTTTGTGCAGCTAACAATCTGGATGGTTCTTTCCTCTTTAGCCCAGAGGATGCAACATCTATGTTTTTCAAAGACAATTTGAAAAGATTACTCATCAGACCACAGCACACTTTTTCACTTTCCATAAGTCCATCTCAGATGAGCTCAGGCCCAGTGCAACTGGCAGCGTTAATGAGTGTTGTTGATATATGGCCAGCTGCCCTGGGGCGGGTTGGCGGCGGTGTGGCTGCTGGTCCGCACCGGTGGCCTCCCCGGCCGCTACTGGGCATTGGTGCACATTCGTGCCCACTGCATCTGCGCCATGGCCACTCCAAGTGTTAAGGGTGAATACACAAGTGTGAGTGTGTAAGAGAGAGCACGAGTAAAGGTGAGTGATTCAAAGCGTGAATGAGAGTGTATAGTGAGCGTGAGTGGAAGGAAGCATGTGTGAGTGCGAGCGACTGTGGGGCGAGTGGGAATGGGAGCGAGACTGAACAAGTATAGAAGTGGGTGAAAGTGAATAAGTCTGAGTGTGGGATTGCGAGTGTAAGATTGTGTGTAGGTTAACTGGCATCAAACTGGGGATTCTAATTTGTCCTTAGGTATGACTGTGAGAGTGAATGGTTGTCTGTCTGTTTGTGTTGGCCCTGCGATGGACTGGCGATCTGTCCAGGGTTTACCCTGCCTCCTGCCTCTCGCCCAAAGATGCTGGGATAGGCTCCACAACCACCCCCCCCACCCGCGACCCAAAAAGGATTAAGGGGTCCGGGGGGCCTGTGTGGGGGGCGTGGGCTGGTTTCCGACCTAGGGATGGGGGGCGGTATTGGCTTTCTGGCGCCTGGGACCTGGGGTCTGGTGTTGGCCCGACTGGGGGGCCGGGGGGGGGGGTGCCACGCCGGCTGCCTTATGGCCTGACCTCCCTCGTCTGTCCCTCCTGGGGCAGTTAAGATAAGATAAGCCTTTATTAGTCCCACAATGGGGAAATTCCAGGATTGCAACAGCACAGGGATAGCAACACTCAAAGCAACAATCAGAAGGCAAGAGAAAAACAAGAGCAGCGAGTATACATATGTACATATAAATATAAATATATATATAGAGACACACAGTGTGGAGCATTGTAGCTAGATGGAATAGATATATAAATATATAAACACAGTGCGGAGCATTGTAGCTGGATGGAATAAATATATGAGTATATAAACACACAGTGCGGAGTATTGTAGCTAGATGGAATGAATATGTGAATATACTGTATAAACACACACAGTGTGGAGCATTGTAACTAGATGGAATAAATATATGAATATATAAACACACAGTGTGGAGCATTGTAGCTAGATGGAATAAATATATAAATATATAAACACACACAGTGCGGAGCATTGTAGCTAGATGGGATAAATATGTAAATATATAAACACACAGTGCGGAGCATTGTAGCTAGATGGAATAAATATGTAAATATATAAACACACAGTGTGGAGCATTGTTGCTAGATGGAATAAATATATAAATATATAAACACACACAGTGCGGAGCATTGTAGCTAGATGGAATGAAACAGCACAACCGTCTACTTAGTTATCCTACATGGTATGATTATGTACCCATACATATTCTCACCCTCCATAGCGACCGGTATTTTCCTAGTTGTATACCGGAGGGGACTATTTTGTAAGTCTATTGTGTCTTTTGCATTCAATACTATTAGATTGTCACGTCTTTTTGCTATCTCTGCGAGCAGCCCTGCTTAGGTTGTACAGTCTGACAGCCATAGGTAGGAAGGACCTGCGAAACCTCTCGGTTGTGCACCTAGGATGATGTAGTCTGATGCTAAATGAGCTCCTCAGTGCATTCAGTATGTCCTGCATAGGGTGGAACTCGGACTCCAGCAGAGATGACAGTTTAGCCACCATCCTTCTCTCTCCCATCTCTTCCACTGGGTCAAGGCGCTACCCAAGGACAGAGCTAGCTTTCTTGATCAGTTTGTTCAGTCTCATCCTATCGGCTGCTGTAATGCCACTGCCCCAGCAGACCACTCCAAAAGTGATGGCTGATGCCACCACCGTGTCATAGAATGACTTCAGCAGCGCCCCTTGTACACCAAAAGACCTGAGTCTCCTCAGTAGGAACAGCCTGCGCTGTCCCTTCTTGCAGAGTGCGTCGGTATTGTGTGACCAGTCTAGTTTATTGTTGAGATGAACACCCAGGTACTTTTAGGATGTCACCATCTCGATGTCTGTTCCCTGTATATTTACTGGTGCTGTGAGGGGTTGTCCTTGCCTGCGGCAGTCCACCACCAGCTCCTTAGTTTTCCTCGCGTTGATCTGGAGGCAGTTCCGATGGCACCAGTCCACAAGGTCCTGGATAAGCCCTCTGTACTCAGCTTCATCTCCGTTGGAGATGAGGCCAACGATCGCAGAGTCGTCAGAGAACTTCTGTAGATGGCAGTGTGTTGTGTTGTGTGAGAAGTCCGCAGTATAAAGGGTGAACAGGAAGGGAGCCAAAACCGTTCCCTGGGGGGCCCCCGTGCTACCGATGATTGTGTCGGACACACAGTCCCTTGTTCTCACAAACTGAGGCCGGTTTGTGAGGTAGTCCAGGATCCATGATGACAGGTGCTGGTCCACCCCTGCGCACAGCAGCTTGTCCTTCAGGATCATCGGTTGGATGGTGCTGAAAGCACTGGAGAAGTCAAAGAACATGATCCTCACCGCATTCCCGGGCTTCTCCAGGTGGGACAGAGAACAGTGAAGGAGGAAGATCACCGCATCGTCCACCCCAAAGCCATGCTGGTAGCCGAACTGGAGTGGATCCATCGCTGGTCCCACCAGGGGGTGGAGGTGAGCAAGGAGCAGTCTCTCCAGGGTCTTCATCATGTGGGACGTCAGGGCCACTGGTCTGTAGCTGTTCAGATCTTTGGGGTGGGAAGTCTTTGGTACAGGTACCACACAAGATGTTTTCCACAGCTGTGGTACCCTCCCCAGCTTCAGGCTCAGATTGAAGATGTACTCCACAATCCCACACAGCTGGTCTGCACAGGACTTGAGGAGCTTTGCGCTGATGCCGTCTGGTCCCGATGCCTTCCTCGCCTTGATCTTCCTCAGCTCCGTCCTCACCTGGGTCTTAGTGAGGGTCAGGTTGGGGGGCTGTGTGTTGGGAGTGGGGGGGTGTTGGTGGAGTGGGGAGTGGGCAGCAGGACTTGATGTCTTCAGAGGCAGCAGTGGTTGTTGTGCAGTCAGGGGGGAGGGCAGTTGGTCAAACCTATTGAAAAACAGATTCAGATTGTTCGCCCACTTCCTGCCCCCCGTGGCCTAGGGGGAGGTATTCTGGAGCCCAGAGATGGTTTTAAGGTTTCTCCAGACCCCGCTGATGTCGCTCTGTTGCAGCTTGTCCTTCATCTTCTTCCTGAAGCTGTCCTTGCCTTCTCTGATCTTTCTCCTCAGCTCCCTCTGTACGGACTTCAGCATCTCCCTGTTCCCCGACCTGAAGATCCTCTTCTTCTCTCTCAGAAGTGTTTTTATCTCAGAGTTGATCCAGGGTTTGTTGTTTGAGCAACACCGTATGGTCTTGGTGGGAACAGTGTTGTCCACACAGAAGCTGATGTAGTCCGTGATGGTGTGAGTAAAGCCATCGATGTCCTCACCATGTGGATCGCAGAGCTGCTCCCAGGCAGTGGTTTCAAAACAGCCCTTTAGAGCGTCCATTGCCTCCTCAGACCATAACTTCACTGTGCGCATGGCCGGAGGTTGTCTGTGCACTAGGGGTTTGTACACCAGCCGGAGATAAACCAAGTTGTGATCCGATCTCCCGAGTGGGGGGAGTTGTGATGAGGTGTACGCCTCCTTAGTGTTTGCGTAGAATAAGTCCAGTGTTTTATTGTCTCTGGTGTGGCATGTGACATACTGGGTAAACGTGGGTAGAATGGGAGACAGTGAAACATGGTTGAAATCGCCTGAGATGAGGAGAAGAGCATCTGGGTGTTCTGTCTGCAGCCTGCCAGTTACTGAGTGGATGACATCACGCGCTGTCCCAGTGTTTGCCGTCGGATTTGCATAAATAACAATGCAAATCACGTGTGAGTATTCCCTCGGGAGATATGTAGGCCGCATGCTAACAGCTAGCAACTCAATGTCTTTGCTGCAGTGTTGTTGTTTAACAGTGATATGTCCCGGTCTGCACCAGTTGTTGTTAACATACATTATCACTCCACCGCCCCTTGCTTTGCCACTGATGTTCGGTCTGCCCGTATCGCGTGGAAACCCTCCAGTTCAATGTTAGCATCTGCTGCTAGTCCTGTTAGCCAAGTCTCTGTGAATAGGAACAGGCTACACTCCCGGTATACGCTATCGTAGCGGGAGATAGCCGCTAGCTCATCTACCTTTCCCAGTATCGATCGTACATTCCCCATAACAACGGATGGAAAGGTGGGTCTGTACCTTATATTTCTTGCCCGCCGCCTTACTCCAGCACGGCACCCACATTGTTTTCGCCTCAGTTCTCCCGGTATGTTGAGTTTTTCCGTTAGCACCGGGTGGCGATTGAGTGCTAGCAGCTCTTCCATGCTGTACCATCTCCTGCTATAAACAGTGGCTCCGTCCACCGGCTCGTGAGACATTTGGGCCGATCTGTGTGTCCGTGATATATATGGAGTGTCAGGTGTCGCCGGATCAGAAAGTTGTCACCGGATCAGAAAGAGAGAGGAAGAAAAAAAACTCAGAACTGAGCCGCTGTTGCAGAAGGCAGCCGACTCGTGTGGCGCCGGAAGAAGTAAAAAAAAAAAAAATGTTGCATGGCTGTCCTGGGGCTTGCTGGCTTCAGGACATTTGTGCTGTGTGAGGGTTGGTGGCGATGTCTTGCTTGCTTGCCGTTTCTGGGGGGAGGGGGGTGTTACTGTGTCCTGCCACCCTCTTTATATGTTTCCTGGCAAACCACTCACACGCACACACTCACTTTGAGCGTGCTCTCATATATGCGCATGCACACACATGCACACACACATATGTTCTTTTACAGGTGCAGATACCAGAATCGTGATGACACCTTTTTCAGAAGAAGAAACAGTTTGTCTTCTGTTTGTTTCAGTTGTGTCCGTTTGTTTGTTTTTTCTGCTTGTTCCTCTCTCTTTTCTTTCGCCCTCCCCACCCCTCCCTTCCCCATCCCCCGTCCTTGTCGGGTCTATTATGAGTAAAACAATTTAATAAAAGTATTAAAAGTTATTACGAGGAGTCTATAATTATATAAAGTACATAGATACTGTATGTGCTGTATGTCCAAGGACGTATAATTTTTTTCACACATAAGGAGTTGTTCAGAACTCCTTATAAGAACTCCTTATACAAAGATATAGAGTGATGATAATCAAACTAGTGGCGGCAATGCACCTGTAAGCTGGTTGCCAACCGCCAATCAAATCTAAAAGAAGAAGAAGCTCCTTTTGGCAAAGTAAATCTGTGTGGCACAATAAGAGAAGCAGATTTCTGTTCTGGTTACCTAGCTGCTTGACAGTTAGTTAATTAGTTAATTCCTTTCCACAGCATGTGGGACACCAGGTGGTGTATAGGGGTGGCGCCTATATCCATTTCTCTGACCCTAGGCCAGACAGCCTATGGTCTCTCACTACTTACAGCTCTCACACTGTAAGTAGTGAGAACTAAAGAGGGGGTGAGCCCTCTGGTAGCTCTGTGCATTAACTTTCCTTTCCTCATTCTATTATGCTAAACACCAAGCTAGAAGACAGAAAGTACCATTTTTATATGGTCTTTGGCATGACCCGGCTGGAATTTGAACCCACGACCTCCTGGTTGTGGGGCGGATGCTCTACCAACTATGCCATCACTCCAGTAGCTGCTTGACAGGACAAGAGAAAAAAAAAATATTACCTTCTAGATTTCAGAAAACATAAAACACACATATTTATCAAAAGTCATGGACTGGGAGACCTGTAGATTTTGTTAAAACATAGTTATTCATGTCATGATCCTGGGCATAGCGGGGGGCCGTGTCCAGTCTCTAGTTGGAGTAAGTCTTTTTCTGTTTGTTTCCTTATTTATCTGGATCTGTTGTATTCTATCTGTTTATTTTTGGAGTTGTATTATTAAATTCCGGTCTGTACTTTTATTTGGACAGTGCTGTGCAGTCTCTGCTGTCAAACTGTCTTGTGGGCTGCACAGCTGTTGCCTGTCAGTTTGATTATGTTTTCACTCATGCACTCACACCTGTTGTCCATCTGCACAGCTCTATTTAAGCAGACTGCTGCAGTTGTCTCAGATGTGATCACCTTCGTCTGTGTTTTCCTCCCCAGGTACTTCCCGCATCTTCAGTAAGTTTTTGTGTTCTTGTATTTTGGGGTTCCTGCTCACTGTTGTAAACGTGCAAACTTACCATCTGCACTTGGCGTCCTCCTTTGCCTGAACTAAAGCATTTTTGACAGAACACCGCTGCCTCTCTAGATGCCAGCAGCGATAAGTTTTGCTCTTTTCCCTTTTTTTTCCACTCCTGTTTTTGTGCGTTTGTGGGTTTTCCCTTTCTTGCGGAGATGTCAGCCAGTTCGGGCTATGGGGGTGATGGACTGAATGAGGTGGAGTGTTGGGCTGTCGGAGTGCTGGAGGGTATAATTTTGGCAGCCTGTGCCTCCCGCACTTCTGAGGCGGCTTGGGAGTGTCTAGATGGTGCGGCACAAGTTCTGGAAGCGTGCCCCAGCCTATGGAACCATCCGGAACTCATGGATCTCCTCATATCAGCCACTTGCCCACAATCCATGTTCCATGGGTGGGTAGAAGCCTCTTCCATCTCCGTGCCGATGCCAGTGGGGAAGTGGCCCCGGGCACGGAGGTCCCAAGCCTCCTGCCGTTCCCCATCAGCTGCAGTCCCGCCTTCATCTCCTAAACGAGAGCCTGCACCACCGGCTGTTCCGCTGATGCTGGGAGAGCCCGCAGTCCATCGGATCGGGCACATTACTGTCGAGCTCCCTGACGACCCAACTATGGAGGAGCTGGAGGAATGCTGGCGGGTTCTGGCAGTGGAGAGCGAGCTGGTTTTGGACCATAAGCCATGGCTCCTTCCGGAGGTCATGCAGCAGTTGGAAGAAGCTTCATTGGGTGGAACAAGGTCTGCGCTGATGGTAGAACATCCCCGGACTCTGGTGCTCTGCCCATCTCACTGGATGACCTCTACAGCTCCCAAGAAGACGTCATCTGGCCCTGCAGCAGCAGCAATCACTAAGCCATGGGAATTTAGGCAAGTACCTTTTCATTTATCTACTCCTAATAATGAATTGGCTTGCCTTATTCTCAGTGGTGGAGCTCAGCAGCAGTGGCTCAATATGGCTGAGCCCTCACCATCAGCTGCTGCTACCTGTTTCTCACCTGCCTCTCCCGTGTTCTCCCCTGTTTTCCCTGTTTGTCTGCCGGTCCCGGGAGGGAGCAATCGGATGAAGAGGAGGTCAGTGGTTTTTGAGGATCCGGTGACAGCCGTGCAGCCATGCCCCATAAGGGAGAGGAGTGTTCTCCGTGGGCCGAAATCTGAGCCGACAAGGAGTCCCCTGATTTCGGCATCGTGGGACCAGGCACCATCGGTGAGGTGAGTCCTGGGTCCGCCAGTGTTAGCCACCATGCCTAGAGGTCCACCAGCACCTGTTGCCTCATCCGGGGTCCCGCTAATAGCAGCTGTCACGCCTGGAGGGTCGCCAGCTTCCTCAGCTACCATGCCTGCTGCCTGGGCCACCGCAGAAGAGTTGCTGGAGTCCTGGATAGTGGTGGAGCTTGAGTCCAGGCAAGTGCCGTGTTCTGTTTTAACATCGTCAGATTCAGAGAATCCTTGTCTGGCTAAGGGTGCGGAGAATCAGTTGCAAACATCCTCTGCTTCTGAGCTCTCCTCGCTGGGCTCCACTGCTGCTGATGATTCCTCTCGAGTGTTTGTCTTTTCTCCTTCTCCTGAGGTGGCTGCATCGGGAGAGGTTGCCCAGATGGTGGAGGCTGAGACGTCTCAGCTGGAGTTGCCGGATGACCCCGTGGGTTCTGCCTCATTACCAGAGGTCCCCGTGAGTCCTGCCTCATGGCCGGAAGTCCCCGTGGGTCCAGCCTCTCCGCCCGAGGTCTCTGTGGGTCCAGCCTCTCTGTCTGGCCAAGGTCTCCGTGGGTCCAGCCTCTCCGCCTGAGGCTGCTGTGGGTGGTGTGGCCCAGTCCAGGGTCTCCATAGGTGCTGCTCCCCCTAAGTCCGGGGTCTCCATGGGTGCTGCGTCCCAGTCCAGGGTCTCTGTGAGTGCTGCTCCCCCTCCGTCCGAGGTCTCCGTTGGTGCTGCTCCCCCTCTGTTGGAGGTCTCCATAGGTGCTACTCCCCCTCTGTTGGAGGTCTCCATTGGTGCTGCTCCCCCTCGGTCCAAGGTCTCCGTGGGTGCTGCACCCCAGTCCGGGGTCTCCATGGGTTCTGCTCCCCCTTCATCCGAGGCCTCCATGGGTGCTGCTCTGCCCCAGTCCATGGCCTCCGTGGGTGCTACGCTGCAGCCCTTGGTCCGCCTCATCCATGCAATAAGCCAAGTGGGCCGTTGCGGGCACTGGTTCCAGCTACCTCCTCCAGAGGGGGGCGTGTTGTACCACCGCATGATCTGGTGGCCTTGGGACTTTGGTAGGCCACCCGAACTGCCTTGTCCACCTTTTCAGGGGTCTTTGAGCCTCTGCCGTGATATCTGTGTGGGGGGTGTGGGTCATGAGCTTTTGTTTTTGTTTGTTTGTGTGTAGTTCGGTCCCTCCATGCCTGGGTGCCCCCTCTTCCCTCCCGGGGTGTTTTTTTTTGGGGGGGGGGGGTCCTCTTGATGGGGAGGTCTTGTCTTTTTTGATGTTGCAGTGGGATCCACCCCTTGAGGATTAGGCTCTGTCATTATCCTGGGCACAAGTGGGGGCCATGCCCAGTCTCTAGTTGAAGTAAGTCTTTTTCTGTTTGTTTGTTTCCTTATTTATCTGGATCTGTTGTATTTTATCTGTTTATTTTGGAGATGTATTATTTAGCTGTGGTCTATACTTTTATTTGGACAGTTCTCTGCAGCCTCCGCTGTCAAACTGTCTTGTGAGCTGTACAGCTGTTACCTATCAGTTTGATTACGTTTTCACTCATGCACTCACACCTGTTGACCATCTGCACAGCTCTATTTAAGCAGACTGCTGCAGTTGTCTCACTTCAGCAGTCTTGCATCGAGACGTGATCACCTTCGTCTGTGTTTTCCTCCCTTGGTGCTCCCCGGCATCTTCAGTAAGTTTTTGTGTTCTTGTATTGCCGGGTTTTTGTTCACTGTTGTAAATAAACGTGCAAACTTACCATCTGCGCTTGGCGTCCTCCTTTGCCTGAACTAAGGTGTTTTTGACAATTCACATAATAAAACCACAAAGTCTCCATCAGACCATCTTGATGGTTCTTGTGTTCATAAAATAAACACATTGGTTAAATAATCAATTTATTCATGAGTAGTCCTTTTTAAAAATTATGTACAAATGCTAAATTTATACATATTAAACAAAGGAGTCTGCCATGTGAAATGAAAATCAAAACATTGAAATATGTGACCCATGCTGGCAAAATGAGTCGGAATGCGCACCGCGTCATTACGAGCTACAGACACAAGAAGTCATAAATCATGACTCTATGTTTGCTTGCGGCAAGTCCTGGGAAAACCCCCATGAGTGCCTGGTATCATTGGAAAGCTTAGAAATTGTACTTTCTAAAAATACATATGTTTTTGTGGAAGACGTAACTCCCGACCAATCGAACACAAGTTTTCAACCTAGCCAAAATATAAACAAATAGTCTTTTTCCTTGTCCGTTTTTGCACACTTCCTACAAATTAAATATCATTTTGAAAGTCTTTCAATACAGAATATGGAAATAACATTACATCAGTTTTGAAAATGTCCTCAAAGTGACTCATTTTGCCAGCATGCGTCACGTATGACGAACAAAAATAAACAATTTTACTCGGTTTTGAGCTTAAAAAAAAAAACTTAAAAAACCCTCTTATATTATGCTCCTCCGAACTGGCTGTGCCTGTGTTGATAACCCACTTCCTTAGGTGTGCCTGTGCACAACTTTGCAGTGCTCTTGGTGGATGGGTTGTCATTATTGAAATGAAGTGACTGCGTCTGTGTTCATAATTTTGCATGTTGTTAGTAGATCACTGGCAAAAATTGGCCACTTCCTTAGTTGCTCCGTATAATTTGCGCACTCGCTAATTTGTGCTGCCTTAGTAAATCTGCACGTAAATGTTTTGTCTTTGGATTGTATTCAGTTGGAATATAGGTTGAAAAGGATATGCAAATCACTGTATTCTGTTTTGATTTATGTTTTACACAACGTCCCATCTTCATTGAAATTGTGGGTTGGCCCCGGTGCGTCCTTGTGCGGCGCAGTCGTATTCTCCCTGGGGCCCTGGCGGCACCCTGGGGCAGGTGTCTGCGTCCTTGGTCGCCCTCCCTGTCCACTGGGGTCTGCAGGTGAGGGTGTGCGTGTGTGTGTGTATGTGTGTGAGAGTGGGTGTGAGTGGGGGCTTGTGTATGAGTGGGTGTGTGTGTTGTGAGTGGGCAGGTGGGGCTGTGTGTGGGTGTAGGTAAGCATGTGTGATGGTGGGTGGGGGTGCGTGTGTGTATGGGTGCAGTTACCTGTGGGTGGATGTCTGGGGGTGGAGGATGTATGTATGGGTAGGAGAACTTCGTTGGGTGGCGGGGGTGGGGCAGTCCATCTAGTGGCATGGGGGTTGGCGTTTTGGGGCCTGCTTGTCCCGGCCACCCTGCTGTTGTGTCACAGGGTGGGGCGCTTTGTCGCATTGCCCCTGGTGTCATTGGTGGCGGGTGTGTATTGGTGCTTGAGGGTGGTTGGGGGGTGCCGTTGGCACGGGTTGGTAGCCATGCTTCCATCGGGTTGCTCCGGGGTGGCTGTGGCGGCAGAGCGGCCTGCTGTTGTTGTTGTGCGTCTGGGGTGGGTGGTCGGTGGGCGCTCGGGGGTGTCGCTTGGCATGTGGGGCCGTGTGCTTCCGGCCCATTGTTCACTATTGTTACTGTTGTTGTACATGTTTGTGTGTGTAAAATGAGTGGGAATGGGTATGGCTGCCCCATCATGTTTGTGGTGCTGGGAGCACCAGGGTGCAATGCTGGTGGGTCCTTGGCTGCTCGCACTGGCGGCCCTCACCCTAGGTTGGGATTTGGGGGCAGTGGGTGGCCTCACAAACCAGTTTGCAAGCTGGCTTCGGGGGGGGGGGGGGTCGCTTTTAGACCGCCTCCCTCACAGTCTTATTTCCCGCCCTCCCCCTCCCCCTGACTCTGGGTGGAATATACATCTTCTTGGATACATTTAGGGCTTTGGGGTGGGGGTGTGCCGCACTGTGTCAGTGAAGGGTATACCTTTGCTGCGCGGTGGGGCTGCCGTTACCTCAATTTTGATTGCATTTTAAACACTGAGGACTTGGGGGGATGGGGGCCCCACTGCCCATTGCAGTGGCTAGCGGTGCTCCAATCACCATCCCTCCAATTTTAATTGCACTTTGGTAGTCCACACATTTACACACAATTACATCATATAACTGACATACACCCACCATGTTTTGTGCGGGGGTGTGTGTCTTCCCCCACCCCTGTTGCCCTCCTCCTGCTGGGAGCGTGGGGGCCCGGTGTGGAGCCTGGGACCCGTCATGTTGTCAAAATCCCTGGGTGCTACTGAATGTATAAATACAACCAAGGGAGTGAGAGCGGGACTGAATATGAGAGTAAGTGAGATTGAGGAGATGGTGATGGTGGGTCGGTTTTGTGCGGCGCTTTGCATGTCGGGTGGCATCTTGGGGTGCCTGCAGTGGTCTGCTGATCAGTCACTCGGGTGGGCACCGGGGGTGGGGGTCTGCTTCTGTGGCCTGTGCTGGCAGTCTCCCCGGTCACTGCCGGGTGCTGGTGTATGTACAGGCTTGCTGCATCTGCTTCACAGCCGCATTTTGAAACAAGGGTGAATGAGGAGTGAGTTTGAACAGGTACAGGAGTGAGAGAGAATTGGTTGGTTCGGGTGAGTGAGAGTGAGTTAGTGCATATGGGTGCGCATAGGAGCATGTGGGTGTGAAGGTGTGGGGAGAGGTGTGTATGCAAGTCGGGAGGTGTTGGATTAAGGGGGGTAGTGCCTCTTGGCAATGTGTGCTCCCCTGGGCCGGGGGACTTCTTTGGGCATGGGGGTCCCCAGGGTGTCTGGCAGTGGCGCTGGGGGGAAGGGGGGGGCGGGCCCGCTGTGAGGGTGCCTGGGGGGGCTTGCACTGGGAGGCGCGGGCCGGTCTCCACCCCGGGGGGTGGGGTCTCTGACCTCCTGGGGGGCTGGCGGGTCCGAGGGTGTGGACTCACTGCGCCAGCTGCATGGCGACCTGGCCTCCTTCGATCGTTCCTCTGGGGGCAGATGCCTGGCTTTCCTGGGGCTTGTTGACCTCAGACGTTTGGGCCCTGTGGAGGTTGGTGGCGCTGCCTTGCCTGCTTGGGGTTCCTGGAGGAAGAGCTGCTGTGACTGGCCCCCTGCTTTGTATGTTTCCTGACAAACCACTCACATGCACACACTTATTTTGCGCGCGCTCTCATATATACACACGCAGATGTACACGCACAAGTGTCTCTCCTTTAACAGGTGCGGAAACTAGAGTCGTGTTGAGACATCTTCTGTGGAAGAAGCAGTTTGTCTTTTGTTTGTTTTAGTTGTTGGTTTGTTTGTCTTTTTGTCTGTTCCCCTCCCTTTTCTTTCCCCATCCACACACTTCCTTTCTCTCTTCCCCATCCTGTCAGGTCTTCCATGGGTAAAATAATTAAAATAAAGTATTAAAAGTTATTACAGGAGGAGTTTACAACAATATGCAATACATAGTTAGGTACTGTATGAGCTCCTCTTGGCAAAGTAAATCTGTTTTGGCACAATAAGGGTGACAGATCCCTGTTCTGCTTGCCTAGCTCCCTGACAGGACGCGGGGGTGGGGGGGGGGAATTGTGGGTCGTAATTATATTAGTTATGCAATGTGATTATGAGGTAACTTAATTATGCAGTTTTCCATCTGGTACCTTCAGATGAAGCTATTAATATAGGTTAGTGTCTCCATAGCAGGTGCATGACTTTATTTGTCACATAATTCAAAAATTTTTATCTTCTCCAAACTCAGGCTTTGACTACTTTGTTGGAAAATGATAAATAAATAATATGCTTCTGCTTTGAGACCCAACAGGTTCTGGTGTAAGTCATTTTCCCTCGGCCCAGATTCAGTATCTTTCAGTCTTTCAATCCATTGCCTAACCGCCTGTATAACCTTCTGTTTTCACTTGTTTCCCTACTGTCTACCTCTTTTCAGCCAAAAAAAGTACACCTTCAAATGCCATTTTAAGTCCTTGAGTCCAGTGGAAATCTGGGTGGTTGGTTGGTGCCAGCCTGATTAAAACTTCTACAGTACAGTTATCTTTCAGTCCATGTCCACAACATGCAAAAGCATGCATTACTACTCCAGAAGAGAAGAAGGAAGAGCTGTGCTCTGGTCCATTATTGAATGTATAAAGCAGCAAAATGAAATTAGCAATGTGTCCTCAGTTTGTCAGTCAAGTCCCCTGTTTCTCCACCATGACCCACCATTAACCCAATTATGACAGCAACAGCTTTTATTAAATCACAAATACTGGGTTGTCTTTTGTTTAAATTGAACTTTGGAGTTGGATTTGATTTTGTTAGAACAGCAGCTACATGATTTTTTTTCTTTCTCCTTTTTTTCCCTTGTACGGAGTGAAAAATTGTAACTGAAGCAAAACCCGTTCTGTGCTTGCAGCAGCGTTCAATGTGTAGGTTGTGGATTTGTGATAAATTAAGGCTCTGCTGTGATTCTCGTCCATCAGTCATTACAAATTTCTCTTTTGTTGGTTAAAACATTGTCACAGCACATTTCCATGCAGAAATGCTGATGTCATATTAGCAGATGTGCACTGTGAAGACATTCATTTGCTGTAATTCTAATGTTTTTGACCTGCTTTACAAAGTTAGGTACATTTGTACAAAACTCAGCACAGTAATCTGACAGTTGCATATCATCGTGTTCAAGTGAAAATTTAATATCATCCATATATCATCTTTTTTAGTTTTTTGTATTAACACATTCTGTTGGTCATCCTTTATGTCTATGGATATTTTTACTAATACCAAATCAATGATGAGCATTAGAAAAGCCACATGAATAAATTCCATAACTGCTAAACAAATCAGGAGATACAAAGTCTGTGCTCGACAGTGAAAATATATAGAAAAGATGTTGTACAAACCTCAGTTCATGTGAAGTTGGGATGTTGTAAAACATATATAAAAACATTACAATGATTTACAAATCCTTTTCACCCTATATTTAATAGAATACACTACAAAGACAAGATATTTGATGTTCAAATTGATAAACTATTGTTTTTTTTCTTTTTTGCAAATATTCAGCATCCCGAAAAAGTCAATCGTTCACAAGCAAAGGCGGGGCAAGGTTCACTACCTTGTCAACAACTGCATGGACAAATAGTTCAACAGTTTAAGAACAACATTTCTCAGCATACAATTGTAAGCAATTTAGGGATTCCATCATCTATAGTCCAAAATATCATCAAAAGATTCAGAGAATCTGGTGAAATTTCTGCATGTAAGCAGCAAGGCTGAAAACCAACAGTGAATGCCCATGATCTTAGGTCCCTCAGATGGCACTGCATTAAAAACGGACATCATTCTGTAAAGGATATTACCATGTGGGCTCGGGAACAGTTTAGAAGACCATTGTCAGTTAACACAGATTGTTGCTACATCCACAAGTGCAAGTTAAAACTCTACCATGTAAATCCAAAGCCATAGATCAACAACACACAGAAATGCTACCAGTTGCTCTGGGCCCGAGCTCATCAGAGATGAACTGATGCAAAGTGGAAAAGTGTGCCTGTCATGAACTTGGGTTTGGTGGTCCCAAACCCAGTTTTGACACTGTGGCTATTTTGTCTCTTTTTATTGTTTATTTTCCATCAGGCGCTTCAGGGAGCCCTTTGGGTCCTCCACTCCCTGACAGCTCGGCCACTCCCCCTCTTCCTGTCAGTGTCATCAGCTGTTCCTCATTATTGGTGTTTCCCTTACGCACGCACACACACACACACACACACACACACACACACACACACACACACACACCTCCATTCATTTCCATTCACACATTCAGACACTCATTCATGCACATCTGTCTTCTATTCGGTCCAGCCTACGCACTTCCACACCGGCGGTCTCTTCCCTCATTAGTATTGTCATTACTTTTTTTTTTTTTTTTTGTCCTGTCAGGCAGCTAGGCAAACAGAACAGGGATCTGTCACCCTACTGTGCCAAAACAGATTTACTTTGCCAAGAGGAGCCTATACAATGCCTAACTTTGCACTGTATATTGTTGTAAACTCCTCCTGTAATAACTTTTAATACTTTATTTTAATTGTTTTACCCATGGAAGACCCAACAGGATGGGGAAGAGGGAAAGGAAGTGTGTGAAGGGGGGAAAGAAAAGGGAGGGGAACAGACAAAAAAAAAAAAAAAGTATTGTCATTACTTAAGCTCTGTTTGAGTAGGAAGAGATCGCCGGATCATTGCGCAATATACACAGTAGCATTTCCCCTCTGTGTATATAAACCTCCACTCCCTACGTTCTACTTTCAGCCTGACTATTTAGTCTTCTCTAATGCTACCTGACTGTTATTGGTTACCTGGTGTTAGCGGCTGTTCCTGCTTCGCCCACTCTCACCAGACAGCACGGACTGCCTCAGTCCACTCCAGCCCGTAAGTTTATGTTTACCTTTCTCCTTGTGCCGACAGCTGTTCTGAGGCACTAGGCATCCCCCTCCCTCGGGCTGTTGAGTGTCCGAGAGGCGTCCCTGTTTTCCTGGTGTCCTCCATGACAGTATCTCATACCTCCATTTAATATCGTGACTGTTTGCTGGACAAAGCTTTATTTTTGTTGTGTGGTGATGTGAAAATGACGAGGCAGAGTTCTCTCTCAAAGTCAGTTTTATTCACAACACCATCATCTCAAAGCAGAGAAAGAGAATGACACAGTAAACTCTCGTCCTTAAATATCAGGAACTTCACACTTCACAGATCACATGTCACACAGACCACCTTGCATTATAAAGAAAGTCACAATGCATTTCTCTCCATGATATCACTTCCACTGTCTCCAATGCATCCCTTCCTTAATCCTTTAATTGAACCCCCCACAGTCTCAAGCCTTGCATACCAAAGCTAAGATTCCTGCAGCTTCCTGCCTTTGTTCTGACCTAAAATGTGAGTCACAAAACAGGTCCCATGTGTGTGTCCACCACACAAAGCCCCCCCAACATTTTAGACAAACAGAACAACAAGAGAATAACCACATGCATGCCGTGATAGTATCAATACACATCAGTCCACATGCTGTATAGGCTTCAGCCTCCTGCCGTATCTGCTGTATCTGGGATTCAACGTCTCTGCGGGGCTGTCCTGGGGGTTTGCCGTCTGGGTGTGGAAACCTTTTGTCAGCACCTGTGGGTGTTCTGGGGAAACATTACTCTGTGAAGCCCCCCGCGGTGGTCTACCTCGCCGCGGAGCCTTCGCCAACAGCACCTGCTCATCTGCCACCACAAAAGCGGGTTTGAGTCTGTTTATGCCAATTCTCTCTTTCCTACCCCCCAAATCTATCAAAAACTGCTTGTCCTCTGTTTCTAGCACTCTGAATGGTCCGTCATAAGGCGGTCGCAGCGGGGTTCGATGCGCATCGTGTCTAACAAAAACAAACTCTGCGTTCTTCAAAGTTTTAGGCACAAAAACGCGTGGAAAACTGTGGTGCGCGGGGCCGGGCAGCGTGCTTGATTCTATGTTACTCTGCAACAGCTGAGACGGGGAGGCGTTTGGCGCAGGGTTATCTGGGAGAAACTCCCCAGGCAGCTGGAGTGGCTGCGCAAACACGAGCTCTGCTGGGGAGGCTTCTAGATCCTCTTTAGGTGCAGAACGCAACCCCAATAACACCCACGGTAGCTTGTCAACCCAATTTGTATCCGTCAGTGATGCTCTGAGAGCCGCTTTCAATGACCTATGAAAACATTCGCATAACCCGTTAGCCTGCGGATTATACGCGGTTGTGCGGTGAATTGTGACACCCAGGCTGCGGGCCATTGTCGACCAAAGCTCGGACACAAATTGAGGGCCTCTGTCAGACGTAATGTCTGACGGAACGCCGAAGCGCACCACCCAAGCTGTTAATAATGCACGCGCCACCTCCTCGGCCGTGGTTGATGCCAGCAGGACCACTTCAGGCCAGCGCGTGGTGCGGTCCACCATTGTCAGAAGGTGTGTGCACCCCTGTGATGGTGGGAGGGGGCCCACGAGGTCCACCTGAACGTGATCGAACCTCTTGGCCGGAATGTGAAATGGTTCCAAAGGAGCCCTCGTGTGCCTGTGTACTTTGGCTCGTTGACACGCCGTGCAGGCTGCTGCCCACTCTTTGACTTGTTTGCGGAGGCTCGGCCACACAAATTTCTCTCCCACCATTTTGACCGACGCGCGCACTCCAGGGTGCGCCAAAGAATGAACCGAGTCAAAGACACGGCGGCGCCACACGGCCGGTACTACTGGACGCGGCCGTCCAGTGGAGACATCGCAGATTAGGGGGGGCATACCGTCTTGCAGCACCCTGCTCTCCAGCCTTAACCCTGTTGGTCCAGACTGGAGCACGCGCACGTCTGCGTCATTGACCTGCTCCGCAGCCATGGCTGCATAATCTACCCCTACGCTGACTGGGGCTGCCACGGCACGCGAGAGGCAATCTGCCACTACATTGAGTTTGCCCGCCACATGCTGAATATCAGTAGTAAACTCTCATATCGCGCTCAGCTGTCTCTGCTGCCGGCCTGACCACGGTTCAGAGACCTTGGCCATTGCAAATGTTAGCGGTTTGTGGTCAACGAACGCGGTGAAAGCGCGTCCTTCTAGCCAGAACTGAAAGTGGCGGATGGCCAAATGGAGAGCGAGCAGCTCCCTGTCGAACGCGCTGTATTTATGTTCGCTATCGCACAAGGTCCTGCTGAAAAAGGCGAGGGGCTGCCAAACCCCGGCTACATGTTGCTCCACGACCGCCCCTATGGCCACCTCTGATGCATCAGTGGTGAGCGCTATGCGGGCCATTGGGTCTGAGTGTGCCAACAACGCAGCCTTTGCCAAGGCTGCTTTCACCTCCGAGAACGCTTGGTCCCGCTCCGGGGGCCACTCGATCTTATCCGCGGGTTTCTTTCTTTTGAGCGCGGCATACAACAGCTGCATGAGTTGCGTCGCGTGGGGGAGAAAACAGTTATAAAAATTCACCATTCCCAAAAACTCCTGCAACGCCCTGACCGTCTGCAGCCAGGGAAAATTTGCCACCACGCGCACTTTGTCAGGCAGCGGAACTGCTCCTTCGGGGGAGACGCGGTGTCCTAAAAAATCGATCTGCGCCACCACGAACTGACACTTCGCTGGGTTGATTATTAACCCGTGATCTCCCAACCTTCAGAAAACTGTGGCCAGGTGTTTTTCGTGTTTGTCTTCGGACGCGCTGGCTACTAAAATATCGTCCAGGTAGACAAACACGAAAGGGAGATCGCGAAGCACCGCATCCATCATGCGTTGGAACGTCTGAGCAGCCCCTTTAAGTCCGAATGGCATGCGTAAAAACTCGAATAGGCCAAACAGAGTTATTACCACTGTTTTGGGTATGTCCTCAGCGCGCACTGGGACTTGGTGGTAACCGCGGACCAGGTCTATTTTAGAAAAAATGCGCACCCCTGCCAAATGAACGGAAAAATCTTGGATATGTGGGATTGGGTAGCGGTCGTGCACTGTAGCGTTGTTTAACCTGCGGAAATCCCCGCAAGGGCGCCATGATCCGTCAGCTTTTGGGACCATGTGTAAGGGGGGAAGCCCACGGACTGTTTGAACGTCGGATAATGCCCAACCTCTCCAGGTTGGCAAACTCCTCGCGCGCTATGGCCAGTTTAACTGCGTCCAAGCGCCGAGCTTTTGCAAAAACGGGCGGTCCGGTAGTGGTAATAAAATGCTCCACCCCGTGCTTAGCGACTGTTGCCGAAAATGTGGGGACCTTGAGTGCTGGGAACTGAGTGAGCAGTGTGTGGAACTTACCGCCTGCTGCTGTGACGTTGGCTTGTGCTGTTGGCGGGGCCACTCGCGCTGTACAGGGGATAGAATCAAAAGAAAGTGCATTAACCAGGCGCCTGTTAGCGAGATCAACGAACAAACCATGTGAGCACAAAAAAATCAGCCCCCAGCATATTGAAATTTACTGCTGCTACAACAAAAGTCCACTCAAATGTACGGCCGTGTAGAGACAGAAGCAGAGTCTTCTCACCAAAGGTCTTAATCTCCGAGCCGTTCGCTGCCGTGACCTGGGGACCTCTGGAACCAGCCAGTCTGTCCGCGTTGGAAGGTGTGATGAAACTCAATTGGGAGCCTGTGTCGACGAGGAACTGCCTCCCCGAGCGTGCGTCCGACAAGTAGAGCAGCTTGTTCTCTTCCCCGAGGGCCGCGGCTGCTACCGACCCCCGGTCTTGGCGTTTCCCAAACGCCCGAACTGGCATGGCGGTACACACTTGCGTGCCCTCTCTGCGAAGTGGCGATGGTAGAAACAAAGGACGTCCGGTCCACGTTCCCTGGCCCCTGCCGCCGCCGTCGTCGGTGAGTCTGGCACCGCTGCCTCTGGCCCCCTGTCGTCTCCGGTCATCGCGCCAATTTCCGCTGCAGCGGCCGTGGCTGCACGCCACTTGGTGGTGTTGACAATCCGCTGCGCCTCTTGGCCCAGCGCGCGGTAGTCCCGTAGGGCCAACAGTGGCGAACTGGCCAGGGTCGCTCTCGCTGCTGACGGTAGAGTCCTGAGGAAGAGGTGGGTGAAAATGAAGTGATCATCGTCAGAGTCTTTCAACCTCAACAACTTCTCCATCAGGCTCGCGGGCATGTCGTTTTCCCCCTCCGTCAGCGCCAGAAGCCTCTCTGCTCGCTCCTCCGCCGAGGGGGTGAATTGCTGGATGAGTGCAGCCTTCAACGTGCCGTATTTGTCGCTATCCGGCGGCTGGTCGATCAGGCTCTCCACATGCTGGGCCGTGTTGTTGTCCAGCTTTGCGACTATGTGGTAGAATTTCGTGGCATCTACCGATATCCCCTGGAGGTTGAACTGTGCCTCAACCGCGTTGAACCAGGAGCGCGGATTGTTCTGCCAGAAGTCCGGTAGCTGAACTGTAGCGGCATTCGCTTGGCTGGGGGCTCCTGACGCGGCTGGCCCGGGGGAATTTTCTTCTTGCGTGATACGTCTCGGGTCACCAGTGTGGTGATGTGAAAATGACGAGGCAGAGTTCTCTCTCAAAGTCAGTTTTATTCACAACACCATCATCTCAAAGCAGAGAAAGAACGAGAAAGAATGAGTTTACTGTGTAAACGAGAGTTTACACAGTAAACTCTCATCCTTAAATATCAGGAACTTCACACTTCACAGATCACATGTCACACAGACCACCTTGCATTATAAAGACAGTCACAATGCATTTCTCTCCATGATATCACTTCCACTGTCTCCAATGCATCCCTTCCTTAATCCTTTAATTGAACCCCCCACAGTCTCAAGCCTTGCATACCAAAGCTAAGATTCCTGCAGCTTCCTGCCTTTGTTCTGACCTAAAATGTGAGTCACAAAACAGGTCCCATGTGTGTGTCCACCACAGTTGTTCAATAAAGTGCACGCTACTACTTCTGCAGGTAGGCCTTAATTCCTTCCTCCATGCTCCGCGTAGTGGCGCACGGGGAATCATAACAGTGCCATGGTCTGATGAGTCCACATTTCAAATTGTTTTTGGAAATCATGGATGTCATGTCTTCTGGGCTAAAGAGGAAAAGGACCATCCAGATTGTTATCAGTGTTGAGTTCAAAACCCAGCATCTATGATTGTATGGGGGTGTGTTACTTGGTAACCTGCAAATCTGTGAAGGCACCATTAATGCTGAACAGTACATACAGGTTTTGGAGCAACATCTGCTGCCATCCAAGCAACATCTTAATCAGGGGTTTCCCTGCTTATTTCAGCAAGACAACACCAAAACACATTCTGCACGTGTTACAGCAATGTGGCTTTTTACTAAAAGAGTACGGGTACTAGAATGGTCTACCTGCATTTCAGACCTGTCTCCATTGAAAATGTGTGGAGCATTGTGAAGCACAAAACATAACAATGGTGACCAGAGACTTTTGAGCAGCTGAAGTTGTACATCAAGGAAGAATGGGAAAGAAATTCACCTACAAAGCTTCAACAATTAGTGTCCTCAGTTCCTATACACTTACTGAGTGCTGTTAAAAGGAAAGGTGATGTAACACGGGGTAAACATGCTCGTCACAGCTTTTTTGGAATGTGTTGCAGGCATCAAATACAAAATGAGTGAATATTTGAAAAAAACAAAGTTTATCAGTTTGAACACTACATCCCAAATCATCATCGAAATTGGGGTTTGTACTTTGTTATTCTTTATCACGTGACGTCCATTTATGTTTTATGTTCTTAGTCCATGTATTTTTTAATGTTACTTGAATTGTAACTTGAAACTGTTACTTGAATTGCCAGATTCACAAAGTTGTGTCAAGATGGATCAAAACTGCGAACTAATTATCATCATGTTACAACCCCCCCCCAAAACAAACAAACAAACAAAAAAAAGAAAACTGTTTGCCATGTCGTTGTGACAAGCCCCACAAAAATGACGTGAGAATACATGCAAATACACCTGACTGGCTGATTCCACCCTAAAGCAATAATACACAATAAAAATAACAAATGCAGTACAAAGAAAATTCATATAAAAAAAAAAATGAAGAATCAGAAAATTCAATTACAGTTTAAAGTATGCAGCCACCTTGTTCCTAGCCATCATGATGCCTGGTGTGGATTATGGGTGTGTGGTGACCCACAACACTCTACAGGAATATTCCTCACACTCAGCATGTCTGCAGGAAGCAGAGGACAATTTGCATATGGACAGAGAGCCCCTGGGGGACAACCAGAACAACGGACTATTGTTTAGTCATCCCCGGATTAAGAAGAGGACGTCCGGGCGCCAGTTGGTCATGCTAATCATGTGTATTGACTGATATGTATACCAATATGCTAATGTGCCATGCATTCTCTCTGTCTGTATAAAAGAGTTTACTATACATGCCTCAAGAGGCAGTACAGCACAGTAGTGCTCAGCGCTACAAGTGTGTCTCATTATGATGGAGGAAAATAAAACTCTGCAACCTTCCAGCTCGTCACATCTCGCCTGATCTTATTCCTCCACAGGTGCAACTTTCAGTACTAGTTTAGAAAGTGGGGTTGTCACGGAAATGGGACACTTTTCCTTGTTAAAAAAACAATGACTTTGGTCTCGATCTCGCCTGATCTTATTCTTCCACACTGGTGACCTGACGAGAGAGAATGACCGTCTGCTCCCTCTCACCGCGCTGTGGACACAGAGGACCAGAGAACGCCTGCAATCTCTTCATCCTCACCGGAGCGCGCTCTCCAGAGCACAGCGCTGGGACCGATATGCACCATGAATGGCGACACGAGCAAAACAAAGGAAGCAGCCTGAACGGGGATGATCACCGGCGCCGACTGCCTGGATTTCCACCAAGCTCACCGACCCTGACTCAGCTCGCGACAGCGAAGCCCCGCACGCACACCGCAGGATTACAAGGACAGCGCAACTGCCAGTTATGTGGTCACTGCACCAAGCGCGCGCCACACACAGGGACAATCCAGCTCCACAGACTGATACATTGTCCTCCACCGCTGCACATGCCCGAGAAACACAACCGATAGCCAGCCTCGGAACCTTCAGGGCTGCTCACTCACCTGAAGCAGACGTGCAGCCCATACACAGGACTTTGTATGGGTTTCTCAGCCACAGCACACAGCGGAAACCTAGCCGATTGCTGTCCCCGAGGGCTTTAGGGCTGCGTCTACACTGAAAGCCAAACCGCCAAGTCCCTCACACAGCTGCAGTTGTTTCACAGGTGCTACGCATCCTTGGGGAATTTGGACGTTCGCCTTCCCCACATCCTCGCTGGACTGAGCCGCGAGAAGAGTCAGAGACTTAATTTTTTTTCACAGCCGCTGCGGATCACTGCCCCTGGTTTACCAGGAAAGTCCCTCACCATCGTAGATCCACACGCAATTTTTGCACGGCCCAGACACCTTTGACGTCCCGGGCCGGCACTCACTTACTCCCACCCCCTCCCCCTCCACAGTGCTCTTCCCGCACCTCACTCCCTAAAGCCGGCCGATCGCCGTCTTGTTCCATTACACACGATGGGCACCGGCCCCGGCACCCACGATCCACGGCCGTTCAACGTGCTGGAAACCGGAGCCGGAGCCAAACGATGGGGTGGGGGGAGTCACACACCCTGCTGAGTGTTCTGGGGGGAGCCCTGTGGTGACCCACACTACTCTACAGGAACATCCCTCACACTCAGTATGTCTGCAGGAAGCAGAGGACAATTTGCATACGGACAGAGAGCCCCTGGGGGACAACCAGAACAATGGACTATTGTTTAGACATCCCCGGATTAAGGAGAGGACGTTTGGGCGCCAGTTGGTCATGCTAATCATGTGTATTGACTGATATGTATACCAATATGCTAATGTGCCATGCATTCTCTCTGTCTGTATAAAAGAGTTTACTATACATGCCTCAAGAGGCAGTACAGCACAGTAGTGCTCAGCGCTACAAGTGTGTCTCATTATGATGGAGGAAAATAAAACTCTGCAACCTTCCAGCTCGTCGCATCTCGCCTGATCTTATTCCTCCACAGGTGCAACTTTCAGTACTAGTTTAGAAAGTGGGGTTGTCACGGAAATGGGACACTTTTCCTTGTTAAAAAACAATGACTTTGGTGTCAAAAATGCAGGAACACAGCCTTTTGCACCTCAGAAAGAGTAATATAATCATACCACTTCCCACAACTATTGAGGGATGAGAAGATGACCTTAAAAAGTGGCCTGGCAGACAGTAGCTCTGTTAGTTAGCTCCGCTGCTAAAATGCTAATGCTGTAATCAAGTAAAAGCTCTGAGATATATCATTGTTTCCACCGCAATAAAGGCGGATGCATTTCGTTAAAATATGTTGGACATAATCAAATTTACCTCAGAGCAGACGTAGAATCTAGTCAGCACCGTGCTTGGGTTTTTTAACGTAGGAGTAAATACAGACTGCTGCAGCTGTTTGTTTTACCCCAAAATTAATTGTGCTGTTGTCAAAATTAATTAATTTGTGCTGTTGTCATGCCATGAATGCTTGTTATTCAACTTAACATGTACAGACCTTTTCTGACAATTGTTCAAAATTTTATTGATCTATATTTTGTGATAATTTAAAAATTAATGCATTCTGAAGCTGCTAATATCAAGTCCATATTCCAATGCAGTGCAATGAATGCAAAAAAACCCAAACAAACAAACAACAAAAAAAAAAAACTATTTGATATCTTTCTTAAACTGTTAAACCTTAGGAAGCAAACTGTTACTATTTTTTCATTCATTATTTTACTTCATGCAGCCTTGCATCTGGTGACATATATAAACGTCAGATCTGTGACATTCATACAAGTGAAAATATACCTGGTGCTGTTGTGTCTGTCCGGTGGTACAGACACAGGACAGACACAGGCTATTTTTAAATGTACCACTACTCCACTCTTGCTGACTGATTTAACACTACTTCAGATGAAAAGGGAAATTGCATCCATAATCGTTTCTACAGCAGCGCCGTCAGGAATAAAGTGGATAAACAAATCTTAAATTCATTAGGTATAAGCTTTACCCACATTGACCTCTACACTTTATGGTTAAAGTAATGGTTTTCTAAGGATGCTAGCCATGAACAATATATTGAACATTGAGGATATATCAATATATTTATTATTCATTCAAGATATAGATTGAACAATACTGCAAAGTATATATTGAGGTAATTACAGTATCTCACAAAAGTGAATACACCCCTCACATTTTTGTAAATATTTTATTATATCTTTTCATGGGACAACACTGAAGATATGACACTTTGATACAATGTAAAGTAGTCAGTGCACAGCTTGTATAACAGTGCAAACTTACTGTCCCCTCAAAATAACTCAGCACACAGCCATTAATGTCTAAACTGCTGGCAACAAAAGTGAGTACACCCCTAAGTGAAAATATCCAAATTGTGCCCAAAATGTCACCATTTTGTGTGGCTACAATTATTTTCCAGCACTGCCTTAACTCTCTTGGTCATGGAACTCACTAGAGCTTCATAGGTTGTCACTAGAATCCTCTTCCACTCCTCCATGACGACATCACGGAGCTGGTGTTATGTCCACTGCGTAACCTCGCAGCAAACAAATGAATTAGTTTGAGGCCAAAATGCAGGTGAAGAGGACATGTTTATCAACAGAAAAGGGGTAACACAAAATACAAGAAAAACGTTCAATGGTTACATGGTCTGGCACACAAGTGATGGATGTCCAAGCTTAGCGGAACTGGGCAGCAGAGACAGAAGGCAGTAATAATAATAATGAGGAAGACTTACAGCGACCGTTGGAGCTCAGCAGCAGTGGGGAAAAACAATGCCGAAGTAATCCAAAAGGGGAAAAATACCAACGGCTCCAGAACATCAACATAGACAGGTGACTACAGACTGAACTGTGCAATGCTGACTTATGCTGCGACACTGAATGCCCCCATTGTCACCCAATAAATATCAGGCAGACTAATGAGTGACAAGTGGATGCAGGTGTGCGGTGGGAGTCTGTGTATGAGCGCATGTCAGGATAAGTGAGTGAAAATGAATATGTGTGTGTGTGCATGCATGTTTGTAAATGTGTGTGGTGATGACAAGCAGCTGGTGAGTGTCTGGCAAGGGGAGAGAGAGAGAGAGGTGTGACTGTAGGCTTGCAGGGAGCCCAGCTCAGGCTCTAATCATCTGCCAGCTGGATCTAATTAACAATAACTCAAGAAACAACAGCCACCAATCATGGGCAGGGCTGAACATCAACCCCACACATGACAGCTGGTGGATGTTAGAGACCTTGCACTCCTCCACCTTCTGTTTGAGGATGCCCTACAGATGCTCAATAGGGTTTAGGTCTGGAGACACGCTTGGCCAGTCCATCACCTTTACCCTCAGGTTCTTTAGCAAAGCAGTGGTCGTCTTGGAGATGTGTTTGGGGTGGTTATCATGTTGGAATACTGCCCTGCGGCCCAGTTTCCAAAGGGAGGGGATCATGCTCTGCTTCAGTATGGCACAGTACATGTTGGCATGCATGGTTCCCTCAATGAACTGTAGCTCCCCAGTGCCGGCAGCACTCATGCAGCCCCAATCCATGACGCTCCCACCACTATGCTTGACTGTAGGCAAGACACACTTGTCTTTCTACTCCTCACCTGGTTGCAGCCACACACGCTTGACACCATCTGAACCAAATAAGTTTATCTTGGTCTCGTCAGACCACAGGACATGGTTCCATTAATCCATGTTGTTAGTCTGCTTGTCTTTAGCAAACTGTTTGCGGGCTTTCTTGTGCATCATCTTTAAAAGGGGCTTCCTTCTGGCACAACAGCCATGCAGACCAATTTGATGCAGTGTGTGGCATATGGTCTGAGCACTGACAGGCTGACCCCCCACCCCTTCAACCTCTGCAGCAATGCTGACAGCACTCATACATCTATTTTCAAAAGACAACCTCTGGATATGACGCTGAGCATGTGCACTCAACCTCTATGGTCGACCACTGTGAAGCCTGTTCTGAGTGGAACCTGTCCAGTTAAACCATTGTATGGTCTTGGCCACCGTGCTGCAGCTCAGTTTCAGGGTGTTGCAATCTTCTTACAGCCTAGACCATCTTTATGTTGAGCAACAATTCTTTATTTCAGATCCTCAGAGAGCTCTTTGCCATGAAGTGCCATGTTGAGCTTCCAGTGACCAATATGAGAGTGTGAGAGCAATAACACCAAATTTAACACACTTGCTCCCCATTCACACCTGAGACCTTGTAACACTAATGAGGCACATGACACCAGGGAGGAAAAATGGCTAATTGGGCACAATTTGTACATTTTCACATAGGGGTGTACTCACTTTTTTTTGCCAGCGGTTTAGACATTAATAGCTGTGTGTTGAGTTATTTTGAGGAGACAACAAAGTTACACTGTTATACAAGCTGTACACTGACTACTTTACATTGTATCAAAATGTCATATCTTCAGTGTTGTCCCATGAAAAGATATAATTAAATATTTACAAAAATATGAGAGGTGTACTCACTTTTGTGAGATACTGTAGCTGCATGGTCTGATTGTGCAGGGACTGAAAACATCCATGCAACTGCAAGTGAACTTTCAAATTAAAACATGCTATTCCTAACATGTCTGAGGAAACTTTTGAAATAAGAGCAAGTGGATCACCAAATAATTGGATAATTGGTTCCCTCAGACACATAAAAACAGTCTCTTAATTTTCTGTTTACTGTCTGCAGTACATTTGCTCAAAATTGGTTTTTTTCAGCCATAGAGAGAGTGAAAAAGAGAGTGGGCTGCACGGTAGCGCAGTGGTTTAGCACTGCGGCAGCACAGTTTACCCTCGGCCGGGGGATCGCGGGGATCATGAGATCGTGGGTTCGATCCCTGCCCCCGGCCAACAGTGATCTGTGTGGAGTTTGCATGTTCTCCCCGTGTTGCGTGGGTTTACTCCGGGATTTCTCCGGTTTCCTCCCACATGCCAAAAACATGCAGGTTAGGGATACGGGGCGCTTGCGCACGCAGCGACCGGCAGCTGGTGGCTTGTCACCAGACTGCAAAACAAATCTACCTACAAGTACAAAATAAGTACAAAAAAAAAAAAAACAGGATTACACTTGGATCAGTTACTTATTGTTGTTAAGACTTCATCATTATCTCTGTTTATAGTCCATTTGCATGTTCAGTCCACTTCCTAAAAATACACAGAAATACATATAAGCTAAGCTAAGCTAAGATAAGATAAGATAAGATAAGATAAGACACTTTATTGTCATTGTGCAAAGTACAACAAAACTTTTGGTAACTCCAGCAATCAGTGCAGCACAGTAATAAAAAGAACCATTAAAGGCTGTGTATCAGACAGTGTGCTCCAGACTCTCTTTTGTTAATGAGGAAATAAAACATCTTAGATATATACAGTACATATATACACATTTTGCAGTGCAAAATTATGGCATATGTAAACAGGCATAAATTCTGCAAGTAATGGAGTGCAAACATAGTACCAGGTGGTGACTTGAATATGTTCAGTATAAAAGTACAGCTATAATTATGATGGTTATCATTGCACAGATGAGGGAGGAGGCCTGAGACAGTTACTGTCTTATTGAGCTAGTTCTGTGGAGTGGTGGGAGGTGTGATGGAGGAAACAGCTCTAGGAAAGAAGCTATTTCACAGTCTGCTGGTTCACCTTTTAAAGTTCTGAACCTTTTCCCTGATGGAAGGGGGACAAACAGTCTCTGTCCTGGATTGGTGGTGTCTCTTAAGATGATGCTGGCCTTTTTCCATAGCTGGCAGGCATAGACTGAGTCCAGGCTGGGAAGCTGTGCTCCCACAATCCGCTGAGCAGTATCAACAATGCGAGCTTAGTCCCTTCTGTTTTTGACTGTGCAGCTGGAGAACCAGATCATGCTGCAGTAGCACAGAATGCTCTCAATAATGCTCTTATAGAAGTTCAGGAAGAGCTGCACAGAAAGCTTGGCCTTTGTCCACCTCCGGAGAAAGAAAAGTCTTTGCTGGGCCTTTTTAACCTATGTGGTTAAAAAGGAGGTATTGGTGGACCATATGAGATCATTGGTGATATGGAGACTAGGGGTGTGCCATATCGTATCGTTCATGATAATACCGGTATAAATTTTGATACCGGTGTAAAAATGAACATTGTGATATTTGGGGTCCATTATGCTGCCAACAGAAGTTACGTGTTACCATAGAAATGGGAAAAAAAATGGCGCGGGAAGTGACGCTCCGTGCTTGGAACGTTTTCATCTGGTTGTGAGGAAGTAATTTAGTTTTAAGCCTGTTTCAGACTGCTGCCATCTTTACAAAAATGGTGCAGCGATGCGAACAATCTACCCGCATTTTTTTCTGCATGTCAACAACGCCACTTCTGGGAAAAGTTTTACTTCATCCAGAAGCAGTGTTGCTGACGTCCAGTGTCCAGAGGTTTAGTTTTGTTCCATCGTGGCTGCTCCAGCGTGATTTATTCAACCAACCAAAAGAAAAAAAAATCTGTTACCAGCCCAAGGACTTTTCTGTGAGATTTCTAATGCAGGTAAACTGAGAGAAAGAGAGAGACGGGAAGTCTTACCAGCAGAAGTGTCTTGGGAAATGACAGACAGGTAGGCCAACATATATTCAATATGATAAAAATGATGAAATTATAATAGTTTTAAATAAGCCCACTCTCTCCCTGTTTTATTTAGACCCTCTTCCTGACCCGGTGAAATAACACACTAGACTAAATTAATTTAATATGTTAAAAGCAGCAAAACCCCCTCATGCCCCAGAGCATAGAAATGAGATAAAGACAGAAGTAATGTGGTGAATGATGTCTGGTTCTACTGCTGTAACTGCTTATACTGTAGTTTAGGGTTTACATTTTTTTAATGTAATAAATAGGTTGTGTTTACCATAGCTAAATTGCTCTTACATTTATAAGGCAATGTTTTCAGGACTATTCAGATGTTTTAAGAAAAATATGCAGAATTTTCAAAACTATGGGCTATACAGTGGGGCAAAAAAGTATTTAGTCAGCCACCAATTGTGCAAGTTCTCCCACTTAAAAGATGAGAGAGGTCTCTAATTTTCATCATAGGTATACCTCAACTATGAGAGACAAAATGAGAAAAAAAAAATTCAGAAAATCACATTGAAGGATTTTTAATGAATTAATTGGTAAATTCCTTGGTAAAATAAGTATTTGGTCAATAACAAAAGTTCATCTCAATACTTTGTTATATACCCTTTGTTGGCAATGACAGAGGTCAAACGTTTTCTGTAAGTCTTCACAAGGTTTTCACACACTGTTGCTGGTATTTTGGCCCATTCCTCTGTGCAGATCTCCTCTAGAGCAGTGATGTTTTGGGGCTGTCGCTGGGCAACACGGACTTTCAACTCCCTCCAAAGATTTTCTATGGGGTTGAGATCTGGAGACTGGCTAGGCCACTCCAGGACCTTCAAATGCTTCTTACGAAGCCACTCCTTCGTTGCCTGGGCAGTGTGTTTGGGATCATTGTCATGCTGAAAGACCCAGCCACGTTTCATCTTCAATGCCCTTGCTGATGGAAGGAGGTTTTCACTCAAAATCTCACGATGCATGGCCCCATTCATTCTTTCCTTTACATGGATCAGTCATCCTGGTTCCTTTGCAGAAAAACAGCCCCAAAGTATGATGTTTTCACCCCCATGCTTCACAGTAGGTATGGTGTTCTTTCTCCTCCAAACACAAGTTGAGTTTTTACCAAAAAGTTCTATTTTGGTTTCATCTGACCATATGACATTCTCCCAATCCTCTTCTGGATCATCCAAATACTCTCTAGCAAACTTCAGACGGGACTGGACATGTACTGGCTTAAGCAGGGGGACACGTCTGGCACTGCAGGATTTGAGTCCCTGGTGACGTAGTGTGTTACTGATGTAGCTTTTGTTACTTTGGTCCCAGCTCTCTGCAGGTCATTCACTAGGTCCCCCCGTGTGGTTCTGGGATTTTTGCTCACCGTTCTCGTGATCATTTTGACTTCACGGGGTGAGATCTTGCGTGGAGCCCCAGATTGAAGGGAGATTATCAGTGGTCTTGTATGTCTTCCATTTTCTAATAATTGCTCCCACAGTTGATTTCTTCACACCAAGCTGCTTACCTATTGTAGATTCAGTCTTCCCAGCCTGGTGCAGGTCTACAATTTTGTTTCTGGTGTCCTTTGACAGCTCTTTGGTCTTGGCCATAGTGGAGTTTGGAGTCTGACTGTTTGAGGTTGTGGACAGGTGTCTTTTATACTGATAATGAGTTCAAACAGGTGCCATTAATACAGGTAACGAGTGGAGGACAGAGGAGCCTCTTAAAGAAGAAGTTACAGGTCTGTGAGAGCCAGAAATCTTGCTTGTTTGTAGGTGACCAAATACTTATTTTACCAAGGAATTTACCAATTAATTCATTAAAAATCCTTCAATGTGACTTCCAGTTATGGCTGCCACGTAGGACGGACGTGTCTCGCTCTGCTCTGCTCCTGGAAAAAAAAAAATCGGCAAATAACTCTCTCATTTGGGACAGAACGTATCCCAGCATTTGGGCGAAGATATGTCGGCGAAGCCTAAGGCTGGAAAACCAGGAAAAGGAAAAAGCGAGCCGCCGAAACAGTCCAAATTAACGGACTTTCAGGTCTGTGACGCAGCAAACAAAACTCCATATATGGCGGAGGAGGCTGGCAACGCTGCGATATCTGCGGGGGGAGGCGCAGATGCGCTGATGGCTGCCATGAGTTCAATGAGAGCGGACTTTTCCTCTAGATTTGATGGGATTATGACAGCGTTGGAAGGAATAAGAAAGGAATTGGGTGACTGTGTAGAACGAACGGCGCAGATGGAGCTCCGTCTCGCTAGTGCTGAAGATGACGTCACCCGTCTTCAATTAAAGGTGCGCACTTTGGAAAAAAAAAATAAATCTCTGGAAGATAATATTTTGGATTTGGAATCTCGGTCGAGACAGAATAATTTGAGGCTGGTGGGTCTTCCAGAGGAATCAGAAGGTCGGGACGTATGTTCCTTTCTGGAAAAGTGGATTCCGGAGGTGCTGGGCAGCGAGGAGTTGCAATCAGCAGTGATTCTGGAAAAAGCACATCGTATTGGCCCACGGAGAGATAAGGGACCGCCGAGGACCTTAATTATGAAGTTTCTTAGCAACAGAGACAGGATGAAGATCTTCAATGCTGCACGAGCTAAAAAAGGAGAGATTAAACACCAGGACCAGCAGGTGCGGTTCTACCCAGATTTGGCCACAGGAATCCAGCAATTGAGGAAGCAGTTTGATCCCGTACGTAAGGAGCTGCGCAACCTTGGGATTCGTCATGGTGTAATCTATCCTGCGAGACTGCTGACCACGTATGAGGGCAGAACCCACATCTTCAAGACCCCAGAGGAGGCGCAGGAGTTCATCAAGAAGATCAAAGAAGAAGAAGAGACTGGTGGGAGCTAAGCATGAACAAAATATAAGGTAGAATAATTAAGCATTTGCACAGGCATCTGACTGACTTGAAGTAAATAGTAAGTTTACAAAATATAGATTGTATTATATATTAAAAAAACAAAACAAAAACAAAACAAACAAACAAAAAAAAAACTATGATGTACAAAGTTGTTAAAAATTTTTGAGTTAAGTTGGAAAACTACAGAGGAGAGTTAATGTTACGTCATTAAAAGCAGTAGAGTTAGGGTGATTGGGAGGATGAAGAAGGAGTGGCTTAGGCTGCTCCCCGTGGGTGTGGAGCGGTCGATGGCTATATCGGGAGACAGAATTTTTCTTTTGATTTTGGGGGGTTTGCCACAAGTGTGGGAAGGGGAAATTTGTTTGTGTGTAGTTTGTAGGATGAATGTTCAACCACTCATGTTTTTGCTTCTCTGTATGAGCATGTTTACACTGCAAGGTAATCCCAAACTCTCTATTGATCATGGACCAAAGTGTTAATCTTAATTTAACTTCATGGAATTGCAGAGGTCTACAAAATTTAAAAAAACTTAAACAAGTTATGAATAAAATAAAGGACATGGGTTCAAGAATTGTGTTTTTACAAGAAACGCATCTGATAGAGGAGGATGTTAAAAGAATTAGGAGTAGATGGCAGGGAAGTGTATTCACCTCTTCATTTTCATCCCGAGCCAGGGGAGTTATGACTCTCATACATAAATCAGTTCCTTTTCAAGTGAAAAATGTAATTGGAGACAAATTTGGAAGATATGTAATCATTCAAGGTTCTTTGCTATTAGAAAATATAAATCTTGTGAACTTATATGGTCCCAATATAGATGATCAGAAGTTCTTTGCTAATTTATTTCTCATCTTATCATCACTTACAGGGCAACATATAATAGCAGGGGATTTTAATTGTACATTGAATCCAGGTGTGGATAGATCAACAGGACTGGATTGTACGCACATTGGATGTAGGATGACTATTAATCATTTTATGAAAGAATTGAGATTGTTAGATATATGGAGAGAAATGAAACCACAAGTTAAAGCCTATTCTTGTTATTCCAGTACCTACAAGACATTCTCACGTATTGATTATTTTTTGATTTCCACAGAATTAAGGTCCAAGATTCAAAACTGCTTTTATGATAACATCGTGATCTCTGATCATGCACCCTGTTGTCTAATATATGTAGATAAAAAATTGACAAAGGAATCAGGTAGATGGCAATTTCAGCATAAATGGCTTCAGGATGAGGAATTTGTCAAGTATATAGAAAAACAGATAGACGAGTTCTTTGACATCAATACTACACAAACATCAGCATGTGTAAAGTGGGAGGCTTTCAAAGCTTTTATTAGGGGACATATTATTAGTTATACAGGATCAAAATCTAAGAAGACTCGAGAGGAGAGAGCTAAATTGGAACATAAAATAAAAAGTCTTCAGGAAAAAGTGTATGCAGGAAGTGACCCAAGGTTGGAGAATGAATTACTGATTTTGAGAGCTGAATACGACAAAAAATCAGCGAATAGAGCTGCCTCGAGTCTTCTAAGATTGAAACAATCTTTTTATGAACAAGGTGAAAAATCAGGAAAATTATTAGCATGGCAGATTAAACAATTGGAAATTAAAACACCAATTACCAGTATTATAAGTAAAGGACAGGTAGCTATAGATCCTTTAGAAATTAATAGAGCCTTTAGAGATTACTATGAAAAATTATATGATACCAAAAATGAACCTGATTTAACAAAACTAAATGGGTTTGTGAACGAACTATCTATACCGTGTATACCAAATGAAAACAGGGAGATATTGGAGTCTAAAATTAGTCAAGAAGAAGTTGGGCTAGCCATTGATAATATGAAATCAGGAAAAAGTGCAGGACCAGATGGTCTTCCAGTTGACCTTTATAAAAAATTTAAGAATAAATTAATAAAACCTTTTTTGGAAATGGTTTTAGAAGCATTTCAAAATAATAATTTACCATCATACATAAATAATGCCTTAATTATACTGTTGCCAAAACCAGGTAAGCCCTCTAATAAATGTGAAAATATGAGACCAATAAGCCTATTAAACGCCGACCTTAAGATAATCTGTAAAATTTTAGCAAGACGAATACAAGAAATTTTACCAAATATTATTAATCGAGATCAGAATGGCTTTATAAAGGGTAGACAAGGCTTCCATAATGTAAGAAGACTATTTAATATTATTTATTTTAATAAAGAAGCACCGGATACAGCTCTCCTATCATTGGACGCTGAAAAGGCCTTTGATAGAGTTGAATGGCCCTTTCTTTTTGAAGTCCTACAAAGGTTTGGACTTGGAAATAATTTCATAAAATGGGTTCAAATAATATACAATAATGCTACAGCAGAAATCCTAACAAATAACAATATTTCAAAACCAATAAAAATCAATAGAGGATGTCGACAAGGCTGTCCACTTTCACCTTTACTGTTTACTATGGCAATTGAACCTTTAGCGATAGCGATACGTTTACATTCACAAATATATGGAATTAAAGTTGGACCAACAGAACATAAAATCTCCCTGTACGCCGATGATATAATTTTGTTTATGTCGAATCTAAAAAAATCAATTCCAACCTTGTTGAATTTAATAAAGAATTTTGGGGAAATATCAGGATATAAAATAAATAAAACTAAATCTTCAATATTAATGCTAAATGAGACCCAGAGAAATTACCCAGCCCCTGAGGCAAATCAATTCAATGTTGTAAATCAGTTTAAATATTTAGGAATCCAAATTATGCCTAAGCTAGAATCAGTTGCCAGCGTCAACTATGAAGCCTTAATGTCAGATATCAATGAGTTAACTCAGAGATGGATGTCACTACCAATGTCGATGATCGGGAGAATCAATATACTTAAAAGTAATATTTTACCTAAAATACTTTATTTATTTCAATACATTCCCTTATCACCACCTTTAGATCTATTCTCAAGAATAAAAAAAAAGTTAGTGGAATTTATATGGAACAACAGGAGGGCTAGATTACGTCTGTCTTTATTATATTTACCATTTGATCGTGGAGGTCTGAAATGTCCAAATTTTATGTTGTATTATTGGTCGGCACAACTGAGGTCTATGACATATTATTTTTCATCAAATGATCTCCCTCACTGGACTGAAATGGAATCATACAATTTACCTTTACCTCTTCCCATATTCATATACTCAGATTCGGCAAAAAAATTACAAAAACAAGTTAAAAATCCATTTGTAAAGCATATGATCAAAATATGGTGTGAAGCTAAAAACTATTTAAAAGAACCACAGTTATTGTCACAATTTAGTCCAATATGGGGTAATCAATATTTTAAACCAGGGAGAGCGGACGCTGTATTTAAAGTATGGAATTTAAAAGGGATACAAAAGATTCAGGATTTATATTTGCCATGTGCAGACAACATAATGTCTTTTGAAGAGCTGAGGATCAAATTTAATCTCAATAGAACACATTTTTTTAAATATCTTCAACTTAGAAACTTTATTCGATCAAATCAAAATAAAGCTCTCACTCGACCTATTTATTCATCCTTGGAAAAAATGATGATGAAAGATAGTAAAAGAAAGGGTATTATTTCAGAGTTTTATAACTCATTGACACTATCTTCAAGTGAAAATTCACTGAAAAGATTAAACTACTGGAAAGAAGATCTGCAAATTGAAATTTTGGAGGAACAATGGGAATTGGCTTGTACAGAAGCTCAAACCAAATCAATAAATGCACGCCTTAAATTGATACATTTCAAATGGTTAATGCGGATGTATGTTACACCGGAGGAGTTAAATAGATATAACAAAAATATACCAGATACATGCACAAAATGCATGGAAAGTAAAGGAACCCTATTTCATTGTTTATGGGAATGTAGATTAATAAGAATGTTTTGGGAAGAGGTGAGGGTAACAATTGAAAAAATAATCTCAAAACAAATCATACTGAATCCTAAACTGTTTTTGTTGGGTCTGTACCCAGAAAAGCATAATTTTAATAAAAGTGAAAGAACATTCATAGACCTCAGTTTGCTTAATGCCAAAAAATGTATTGCACTATTATGGAAAAAGACTCATAGACCAGATGTGACTCAGTGGTTAAGACAGATGTTAACAAACCTTCCATTAGAAAGAATAACATATATACTGAAATCAAAGGAAATTGTGTTTGAGAATATATGGAGACCTTTTATTGATTATGTAAAAAATTTAAACATAACTCTTGAAGAAGAAGGTTAATGATGTGTGTGGACCTTGTAAATTCCAAACTGGTGAACATAATATGTATACTTATGTATTGGATTGTCTAGACTAAACAGAGGAGCATTGTTGAAGACTTGATTTTGTTGGTGGTTGTTGGTGTTTTTAGTGCATTTTTTTTTTTTTGTAGTACTTTAGCGTTAGTGTTTGATTGTTTGTATCATGTTTGTTAAAAAAAAAAAAAAGGTTCAATAAAGATATTGTGGAAAAAAAATCCTTCAATGTGATTTTCTTGATTTTTTTTTTCTCATTTTGTCTCTCATAGTTGAGGTATACCTATGATGAAAATTGGAGACCTCTCTCATCTTTAAAGTGGGAGAACTTGCACAATTGGTGGCTGACTAAATACTTTCTTGCCCCACTGTATGTAGTCTGCACTACCAACTTTACTCTCATCTGCTTGTTATTGTTCTCTCCTAAATTTGTTTTTTCTCATTAAACATCTTTTCATAAAGGTACATTATTTTAAATTTTGAAAATTTTTGGTGACAAATTTGTGACCTTTTTCATGTAGAATTGTAACTTTTTACCTAAAGCCTCTTATCTTGTGTTTTTACTCTGAAAAGGTGAAGAAATGAGAAGCAGCACCAGATTTAAATTAAGATTAGTCAGTCAGTTGTTTTAATAATCAATAGATCAGTTGACTATTACAACCCAAATTTATAATTTTTGTCCCACCTGAAGGTTATAATTACATTTATAACTAGGTTGATACCTGTTATTTTAAAATATTAACCTACTAAAACTGTGGTGGTTTCTGGTTTCCAACAGGGTGGCCTAGGATGAAGTCAAATTCCCGTCCTGAATTGTTGTCCTAGTTCACCCCTCATTGTGCTTAAGATGTGGAGGTTTATAATATTTTCTGGAAATATTTGATACAGAATTTAAAAAAAAGTTTTTAACACATTCTAAACTGCTCTTTATAAACTGGAGAAATAAGAGTTGTTGTTTTGTTTTTACTGAATATGTTGTACATAATTAACGCTGGCTTGTGAAACTGTCCTTTATAAATTTAAAAGAAAAAACTGTATTCCTTGATATTGTGAAGAATATCATTATCGTAAAAATTCACAGAAATATTGTGATATTATTTTTAGGCCATATTGTCCACCCCTAATGGAGACCCAGGAACTTGATGTTGCTGACTCTCTCCACCTCCTATCCATTTATGTGAAGAGGTGGAGGGGTCATTTTCCTGGGTCTTCTGAAGTCCACAATGATGTCCTTGGTCTTAGTGGTATTCAGCATCAGGTCGCTTGCAGAGCACCAACTGACCAGGCGCTGGAATTCCTCCCTGTAGTGGGCCTCACTGTTGTCAGATATTAGGCCCACTACAGTGGTGTCATCAGCAAATTTCACAACTGTGATGGAGGGGTGGATGGGAGCACAGTCATATATGAAGAGGGTGAAGAGGGACACAGCCCTGTGGTGCACCTGTACTCAATGTGAGTGTGGATGATGTCAGTTCCCCCAGTCTGACATTCTGCGGTCTGCAGGTGAGAAAGCTGTGGATCCAGGAGAAGAGTATGATGTCTAGTCCCAGATGGCCAAGCTTTATAATCAGTTTGTGGGGGGAGATGGTGTTGAAGGCTGAAGTAAAACTGACAAACAGGATCCTAACACAGGTGGTAGGATGCTCCAGGTGGGACAAGGCTGTGTGTAGTGCCATTGAGAAGGGTGTCTTCCATTGATTTGTTTGCTCTGTAAGCAAACTGGTGGTTGGACCGATCAGCAGGAATGGTGTCTTTGGTGTAGTGCAGGACCAGCCTGTGAAAGCACTTCATTATTATTGAGGTTAGGGTAACTGGCCGATAGTCATTCAGACACTTTGTTGCTCGTCTCTTGGGCACGGGCATTATTGTGGTAGACTTGAGGCATGTAGGGACAACAGCCTGCTGTAAGGACAAGCTGAAGATGTCTGTACACACCCCTTCCAGCTGGTGTGCACATGACTTTAGCATCCGGCCCAACACCCTGTCTGGTCCCGCTGCCTTAGTGATGTCAATCTTCTTCAGTGATGATCTCACCTGATGTTGTTGCAGGACTAAGATGGGCTTCTGCTTGGTCGGTGCTGTGGTTGGAGCTCTAGCACCATTGGTGGACGTATCGAAGTGTACAAATAATGCATTCACAGCATCTGGAAGCATGGTCAATGACATGCTGCTCTTGTAATCAGTTATGGCCTCGATACCTCTCCACACGCTTTGTGAGTTATTGGTTTCAAGTGGCTCTCAATGCCCTGCTGGTACTTGCGGTTGGCTTCTCTGATGCCCCTTTTCAGTTCTCTGCGGGCATTACTGTAAGCTCTCCTGACCTAAATGCAGCATCCTGTGCCCTGAGCAGAGACCACACATCACAGTTCAGCCATGGCTTCTGGTTGGGAAACACTGGTTTTAGTAGCTAACACATTTTCAGTGCAGAAGGCTATGTAGGCTAAAAGAGAGGAGCTGTATTCCCCCAAGTTCGTGCAAACAACTCCCAGTTTGTGTTTTCAAAACAGTCCTGTAGCTTTGAAGTCAACTTCTCATCCCAGACTTCGATAGTTTTAACAGTTGGTTTTGTTCTACAGATCAGGGGTCTGTAGGATGGAATCATGAGCAGAGAGATATGATCAGATGATCCCAAGTGTGGAGATGGAGCAGCTTTGTATGCCCCAGAGATGTTGGTATAAACCTGATCCATGATATGATTTTCTCTGGTAGGAAAATACACATTTGGGCAACAGAGTCTTTAAATCCACATAATTAAAGTCTCCAGCCACTATTATAGCTCCTTCTGGATGTGCATTTACCTGTGTGTTAATGCCGTTGTGTAGTTCCTCTAGAGCTACCGTAACATTAGCTTGAGGTGGGACGTAGACGGCGGTGATTAAAATGGCTGTAATCTCTCTCGGGAGGAAAAAAGTCTGCATTTTAAAGCCAGACACTCAATGTTGGGGCAACAGTGTGTACTAATAATGTCTATGGATGGACTGCTGCCTTATTGAAAATGTCAAACAGTCCTTGGACAGGGGTACTGTGGTGGGAGCTGTTTTTCTGGATCTCAAAAAGGCTTTTGACACTGTAAACCACAGCTTGCTTTTATCCAAAATGGTATCTTTTAACTTTTCTCCCAATACAATAAAATGGTTTGCATCTTAATCTTCAGAACAGAGAACAGTGTGTAAAAGTTCACCAGGATAAATCCTTCCTTTTAAATAATTGTATGGGTATCCCACAAGGGTCCATTCTTGGTCCTTTACTTTTCAGCATTTTTATTAATGACCTGCCGAAACACTGCTCAGCTGCAACATGTCAACTTTATGCAGATGATGCAGTTATTTACACAGCTGCTAAGACTCCAGCTCAGGCTGCAGACGTCCTGTCTTCAAGCATGGTTGATGTCCAAGAGTGGCTCATTCAGAACCATCTACTGCTGAACCTTCAGAAAACAGTTTCAATGCGCTTTTCAATCAAAAAATGTAACTTGCAACATTTTAAAGTTAATATACATGATCAAGATATCAGTTCAGTTACAGAATTCAAATACCTTGGCATTGTACTAGATCCTCAACTCAAATTTAATCTTCACATAAAGAGAATTTCTAAAACAGTATAAAAAAAATTGAATTGCTTTAAATTAATTAGACATTACATACCACACCAAGCAGCTGTACTGTATATGCATTCTATGGTTTTTTCGCATATATCATACTGTCTGACAGTTTGGGCTCAAGCAGCTCCTTCTACAATAAAACATATAGGTTCATTATATAATCAAACTCTAAAAATTCTGGATAAAAAGCCCATTAGGTGGCATCATTGTTATATTCTAAAAAAATATAATCTACTGAGTTTTGAGAGTTTCATTGACCTTTGTTTTCTGAAATTAATTTTTAAATGTTTCCATAAATCAGCGCCAGAGCCACTTGTTGGATTCATCCAAAGACAGGACAGCAGCAGAGCCACCAGGAGTTCTGTTAACAATAACTGTAAAATATCCCACCGCAGAACCACATTTGGACAAACAGCTTTCTCTATAAAGGGCAGTTATATCTGGAACACAATGCCAAATGAAATCAAAATAATAACGGATTTTAAAACATTTACTACAAAGGTTAAAAACTGGCTGAAAAGTAAACAAGAATGTACCCATGTATGAAATGATTGTCTGCAGGGTGTGAGTGAAGAAGGGAAGGCAAATGTGTAACAGGCATTTTACTGTAACAGGCAAATGTGAATCAGGTTTTTATATTGTGTATTTATAATTTTGTTTGCATTGATGTATGTGGATAATGTTTATACTGTTTTCATTTAGTTTTTTCTTCATCGTTTTCTCTTTTTCTCTGTTTCTTTTCTCTAAAGCTCATCCAGGGACAAGAGTTGCAAACTAGCTTAATGCTATACACTCTCTGTGCAACACATCAGATTTTCTTTTTTGTCTATGTTTATTGCACTGTCCCTGACAAATAAACAAATAAAATAAAATAAAATAAAAAACTGTTGCGTGTAGAATGTGGTGTGTGTGTGTGGCTCTGAGGGCTTGCTGTAGTGGCCCTGGTGGTGACATCAGGCAGGCTGCAGGACCAGTATATATATTGTGGTTCTCTCAGTAAAGTTCAGTTCATTTCTTGGCATAAGACTGGCTCCAGTCTACTGTTATTCAGACATAACATTTTGGTGACAAGAGAAAACTATGGGGGTGTACGGGCTACCTCCATCCTTATTACTGTTTCTGGAGTACCCGGGAGAGCCAGTGATCCTGTGGTCAAAATGGGTGGCCATGTTTGAGGGTTACATCGCGACGCTGGGCCTAAGTAGACTCAACGGAATACGAAGAGCTGTTGGCGCAAAAAGAAGGTAAGCTAGTTAGCTCAGAGAAGCGAACGGCTCAGTCAGTGGCAATTGGGAAGTTAGCCACGAGGCTAGGTGCGTGCCAAAATCAAGCTACAAGCTACCAGCTGGACTTTGAGGCAGAACTGGGGCCACGAGTGGGGGAGCCCCTGTTTACCAAAGATGGCGAGCCAGCTGAACAGCTCAGCACAGTGTGTGACCATAGTGCTGGTAGTGTTGGCAGCGCGGTGAGCAGCAACAACAGAGAGGGAGAGCAGTGACCGTAGTCTTCCCCGCGGCTGGAGTCTGGGCAGTGGGAGAGCGTGAGCAAGCAGGCTGGAAGCCCCGGGAAGTAGCAGCTACAGCTGGGTGCAGAGGCAGAACACCGGAGTGCCTTGGACGGGGGTGCTGGGTGCAGCGGCGAAGCTCCTGGGTCGGTGAGTGACGCCGACAAGAGTGATGCTGTGACCCCCTGGAGTGAGCAATGACAGCTGGGCATGGAGGCAGCGCAGCGGAGTGCCCCAGACGACAGAGAGGAGGTGCTGGGCACCGTGGAGGTTGGGCAGGATCTCAGTGCCGGAGCTCAGAGCGCCCTGGATGAGGGTGCTGGGTGTTATGGCGAGGTGCCCAAATCAACGGGTGATGTCAACTAACGAGCTTCAGTTTTCCCCGGAGTTTGGCTACGGGGGCCGGAGTGTTTAGGGCTGCAGTGGCGGTGGCTGTAGTGGTGTTGAAGACAGTCGGGAGTTGACTGACAGGCATGGAGGGATGGCGTGCTGGACAGCAGCACTGCGGGCCAAGAGGAGAGAAGCAGTCAGTGGTGAGAAGAGACATTCTCGACGGGGAGGACGGCTTCATTCCCGGGGGCAGGCGGTTTCCAGGGGTGCGCATGTCGTGGGGCTGCCCTGGCTGTAGCTGCCCTGATGGTGACATCAGGCAGGATGCAGGACCAGTATATATATTGTGGATCTCTCAATAAAGTTCAGTTCATTGCTTAACATAAGACCGACTCCAGTCTCCCGTTATTAAAAATCAGGACACCCCATTAAATTTTCAGTTCTTTATTAAGAAATGTTCACATATCTATATCTAACCTTGTTTTTGTTTTTATTTGCATTTTATAACATTTATTTTAGCCATTTTAAGTGGGAATGAATGGGGGGGGGGTGTCCTTAAAAACATGGGGGTATCCTAATTTATTCCTCACTATTTGTTTAGAACTACATTTCACAGAAAATTAAAAAAAAAGTCTTTAATTCATTTTTAATTGTTTAGTTGTATCACATGAATCTCCCAGTATTTTTAACATTGATATGAAATATCCATATGTCCAAATATGTAAAAAAAACCCACACACACACAGGCTTATAGAGGGTGTCCTAATTTTTTCACATGACTGTGTATGTATTCCACCAAACAATTATGCAGAAACACTTTCTTCTTCTTCTTCTTCTTCTTCTTCTCTGAATAAGAGTAAGAATAAAAATAGACTATTCTGTTTTATTTTGCTAGCTGCTGTCTTTAGGGGTTACCACAGCAGATCATCTGTCTCCATCTCACCTAGCCCTTGCATCTTTCTGTGTAACACCAACCCTCTTCGTGTTCTCCTTCACTACATCCATGAATCTTCTCTGTGGTCTTCCTCTTTTACTCCTGCCTGGCACCTCCATCTTTAATATCCTTTGTCCAATATAGCCGTGATCCCTCCTCTGCACGTGTCCAAACCATCTCAACCTTGCTACTCTTAAATTGTTTCTAAACCTCTCAACCAGAGCTGTCCCTCTGATATACTCATTTCTAATCTTGCCCCTCCTAGTCGCTCCCAATGAGAATCATAGCACCTTCACCACTGCCACCTCCAGCTCTGCCTCCTGTCTTTTTGTCAGCACCATGTCCCCAAATTACAGTTCATGATGTTGTCCACAAACATAATAGTCCATGGAGACTCCTGCCTGACCTCGTCTGTCAGCGTATCCATCACCATGGCAAACAAGAAGGGGCTCAGAGCTGATCCCTGACGTAATCCCACCTCCACCTTGAATCCATCTGTCACTCCTACAGCACACCTCACTACCATCTCACTGTCCTCATACATGTCCTGCACCACCCTCACATACTTCTCTGTAACTCCTGACTTTCTCATACAGTACCACACTACTTCTCTTGACACCCTATCATATGCTTTCTTTAGCTCTACAAAGACACAGTGCAACTCCTTCTGACCTTCTCTATACCTCTCCATCAACACTCTGAAAGCATCATTGCATCTGTAGCACTCTTTCTTGGCATGAAACCATACTGCTCCTCACTGATTGCGACCTCTCTTCTCAACCTGGCTTCAGCAACTCTTTCCCATACCTTCATAGTGTGGCTGATCAACTTTATGCCTCTGCAGTGACTACAGCTCTGAGCATCACCCTTGGTCTTGAAAGTTGGTACAACAACACTTCTTCTCCACTCCTTAGGCATCCTCTCACTCTTCAAGATTGTGTTAAACAATCTGGTTAAAAAGTCCACTGTCATCTCTCCTAAACATCGCCATACCCCCACAGGTATGCCATATGGACCGACTGCCCTTCCACTCTTCATTCTTGTTATGGCTGCCCTCACTTCTGCCTTGCTAATACTTGGAGCCTCCTGGTTCACTGTTTTTTCTTCATCCATCCATCCATCTCTCTCTCTCTATTCATCAGTTCCTCAAAGTACTCTTCCATCTTCTCAACACACTCTCCTCACTCATTAGTACATTACCGTCTCTGTCCTTAATCAAAATAATCTGCTGCACATCTTTTCCAGCTCAATCTCTCTGTCTAGCCAATCGATGCAAGTCCTTTTCATCTTCCTTAGTATCCAGCCTCTCTTACAACTCTTTATATGCCTTTTCCTTTGTCTTTGCTACCTCTTTTTTGCCATATACCTAGATTCCAACAGGAACCGGTTCTAAATTTTTCAAGCCCCTGGAATGATTCGTCGCTGATGTTATCATTTCCTCTTATCGATGCTGCGGGTTTAAACACATCCGAGTTTTTTTAAAAAACGGCATGCATCATGACGTCACACACTGGTGTTACCAGACAAACGCCATGATGCCGTTGTTACCGTGGGATAATAGCTGAAGCGGATGGTAAACATAGTAGCATGGTGTATGATAAACATGAGTTGAAACATCTCTTGACGTGGCAGCATGGGATAAAAATGAAAGACTGCAATGTGTTCAACAGTCTGCGGAGTGCGCCCACACCTGATTCCCAAACAGCAACACCTCTGTTAGTAAGATAAGATAAGATAAGATAAGCCTTTATTAGTCCCACAACGGGGAAATTCCAGGATTGCAACAGCACAGGGATAGCAACACTCAGAGCAACAATCAGAAGGCAAGAAAAAAAACAAGCAAGCAAGAGCAGCTAATATACATATGTACATATTACTATAAAATATATATACACACACACACACACAGACACACAGTGCAGAGCATTGTAGCTGGATGGAATAAATATATGAATATATGAACACACAGTGCAGAGCATTGTAGCTAGATGGAATAAATATGTAAATATATAAACACCCACAGTACGGAGCATTGCAGCTAGGTGGAATAAATATACAAGTATATAAACACACACAGTGCGGAGCAATGTAGCTAGATGGAATAATATGTAGATATATAAAAACACAGTGCGGAGCATTGTAGCTAGATGGAATAAATATATAGATATATAAATATAAACACACCCAGTGCTGAGCATTGTAGCTAGATGGAATAAATATATAGATATATAAATATAAACACACCCAGTGCAGAGCATTGTAGCTAGATGGAATAAATATATAGATATATAAATATAAACACACCCAGTGCAGAGCATTGTAGCTAGATGGAATAAATATGTAAATATATAAACACACACAGTGCAGAGCATTGTTGCTAGGTGGGATGAAACAGCATAACCGTCTATTTAGTTATCCTACATGGTATGATTATGTGCCCATACATATTCTCACCCTCCATAGCGACCGGTATGTTCCTAGTTGTATGCCGGAGAGGACCATTGTGTAAGTCTATTGCATCTTTTGCATAGTGAGAAAGCCAAACTAAAAAGTCTGTTATTTAAATATGATCTCATTCTTTTTAGACGATGACAGCAACAGGTAGCTTTGAGGTTTTACCAACCTACTCGTCCTCCACTCTTTGCCAGGATAACCCACTGATGCTAGCTGCACATGGAGCTGTAATGAAAGTTGTAGTGCAAGGCTTGCTTCCATTCATGACCGTAGAGCAGCTGAAGTTTGGATAGGTGGTACGTGTGATGTAGGTTACAGATTAACACTGAATTAGACACTTTCCCAGAATGAGTAACGTCTTGACGTTTTACCAGTATGTTAATATACCATTATTTTATACATGTGTGGGTGTATATACACTGTGCATATACAGTATACTGTATATATTAAAAAAATCCAAGTATGTATATTTTTGTGATTGCTAAAATAACATTATTGTGGAGTTGTTTCTAATCACTTCAGTATTTCATTTCTACTGCATTTATTTATATTGCTTTTCATCATTTAAACATAATACATGCTATAAGGCATACATGCCCATTTTTACATGTTTACAGTCTTTTATATTTGATTTTATTATATCTTTTTAAGAGAAGAAGCATTGCTTAAAGTCAGAAAAATAACAAAACTCCTGCATTGATGCTGAAATCCTGAGTAGGCCTGCTTTTTTCCCCACATGGAAAACTGATCAAGAATTGATATGGAATCGATAAAGAATCAGATCAATAAGCAAAATTAACAATGCCATTGGTATTGATAAAATCTTATCAATTCCCATCCCTACTCCTGTCTACTTTCTTCGTCTCCCTGTCAATCCTACTTTTTCTTTGCCATCCTCTTCCTTTGAATACTTTCCCGTTCCTCATTCCACTGCCTTGTCTCCTTGTCTTCTTCTTTTAGATTTGATTGGCAGTTGGCAACCAGCTTACTGGTGCATTACCGCCACGTACTTCACTCTATATCATCAGTCTATATCTTTGTATAAGGAGCTCTTAGAAGGAGTTCTGAACAACTCATGTGTGAAAAAATTATCCGTCCTTGGACTGTGTCCTCAGTGGCGTCCTTGTCTTCTTTCCTCTGTCCAGAGGATACACCACACGCACACACACACACACACACACACACACACACACACACACACACACACACACACACACACAGAGGATACACCGCGGCTGTGGAACAGGTATTGTGTAGCGGACTACTAATTGGATGGTCAGTGGTTCGATTCCCACTCTGCCTGCAGTCTGCATGTTGAAGTGTCCTTGAACAAGAAACTGAACCCCCAGATGCTCCTGGTGGGTCAGGCCAGTGCTGGTGCGTGGCAGTTCCGCCACCATCATCGTGTGAATGGGTGGATAGCAGGATCTGTAAAGCGCTTTTGTCATCCTGAGATGAGAAAAAGCGCTATATACAGTGGTATGAAAAGGTGTTTGCCCCCTTCCTGATTTCCCATTTTTTTGTATGTTTGTCACACTTAAAGGGCTGATGACACGATTTTGACATTTTTTTAGCATGTTGTGTAAACCCAAAAGTCATTGTCTATGATCAATATAATATTTACAACAGCGCCTGCATAAACTAGTCATCATCAAAAAACCGCAGCTGCTGACTGGACTGTGGTGCCGCCCACCGAATGAAGGGCAGCACCACCATAACGTAAGCAACAGAACGGATGCCGGTGTTGTTGACTGGAATGCCAGCAGCTTTGTAGCTCACAGTTTCTCTGGTTTCTTGTTTTAATTTTACGGCTATGCCTTCGCATTGTGTTGCAGGCTTAGATAAACAGCAGGCCGTGAAAGACCATATCACACGCTTCAGCTACAATTGTCATAAGCCTCCTCGTGCGATTGTCCTGTGCTTTTATGCAAGAGGAGCACACGAGGAAAAGAAGGATTAATGGATTTACGCGCAGCTTTGACCTACTTTCTGTGATCGCATGCTGACGCTTGCCAGTCCGGCCATGTCCCCTCTCTCATTATCACCAGCTGATTCAAACTCCCGCTGATCATGTTTCCCGGTCCTCGCCCAGGTGCTTCTCATCAAACCATCACCAGCAGTACATGTACTTAGCGGCCGCTTGCCAGTCAAGCACTGCTGGTCCATAGTATTGTCATCTGTGCTGTTAGTCTGCCAGTATTTTCAGCACTTTCATGACGTGTCAGTCACTCCATATTCGCCGTGGTTCTTGTGCGTCCTTGAAGTGATGTCGGCTCTGGGGCGCAACTGTGGCTAACACGTCTCCTCTCATTCGTTCTCTGGGTGATGCCGCCCCCGAACGCCATCAGTGTGTTTGTGTTTTTGTACGTCTTCACCTTTTTGGGAATTGTCTGTCTTTCTGCATTAAATGTGCTGTGGTGAACCCTGCACGTAAATCCTCGTTATTTCATCCTCCCTATCCGTGTGCTGCATAAGAGCACACGGAGGGTCATGATGAATGGATTTACGTGCAGGATTCACCAGAGCACATGTATTGAACATAAGAATAATGACAACAGTTCCTAAAAAGGTGAAGACTTTCAAAAATCAACAGAAACACTTACAGTTGGAGTTCGGAGCCGACATCGCCCAGCGAACACGAAGAGGAGACTTAGCCACTCCACACAGCCGTGGTTCTGTTGCACCCCAGGGCCAACATGACTTCAAGGGGCGCAACAGAACCACGGCTGTGTGGAGTGGCTAACACATCATGATAGTGCAATATTGGCTGGCTGACAACATGGCAGATGATGCACTCAAAACATGACTGTCAAAGAGAGAGGGTATGTGGTCAGACCAGCGAATCTTGGACAGTGCCCACCTGAAAGTGGCTCAAAATGCACATAAAACACATGTACAAAATAAAAACAACAAGAACTCAAAATATAATACATAATGTGCCCGATGCCTGAGCCACAGAGAATACACTGCAATGATTTTATTGAAAAATCGGGTTTAAATAAATTATATTTATGAACAAATAATTTGTTGCAATATCTGTAACAAAAGAATAACACTCGGTGTCCCCCTGCCGTGTGCTTGTCGCTGCTGCTGGGGTGGGCATGTGTGCCTCTCCACTGTCACTCTCTGAGTCTGACTCGCTTGGCACGATGCCCGCTTGGCACAGCTCAAACAAACTATAATCGTCTGAAGATTTGACATCATCATCATCAAAAAGGGCACATGCGCACGCAGCGACCGGCAGCGGGTGAAAAAAGTCCAACGTCTGTGTCTTTGTTTTTATGCACTTTAATGTGTTTCAACGTAATTCTCTGTCGTTTTTATCCTTGAATGTTTGTGGACTATATACTGAAGAGCTCCCTGGTTCCATCAGTATGGATTTCTTGAACAGTCCAGCTTTGGATTTTTTTCCCCTTTATAACAAACACCTTCATTTAAAGACTGCATTTTATGTTGACTTGTGTTATCGTTGTCTAACATTTAAATTTGTTTGATCTGAAACATTTAAGCGTGACAAACATACAAAAAAAAAGAGAAATCAGGAAGAGGGCAAACACTTTTTCACACCACTGTAAGTGAAAGCCATTTACATACTTTTCTACCCATTTCCTTCACTACTTTTGATGTACTTTCCCAGTCATCTATGAATTCTTCCCAACCTCCCAGATCCTGTATTCACTTCTTCCTGAATTCTGTGCAACCTTCTTCCTTCTGTAACTTCCTGCATTTAATCCTTGGTTCTGCCTTCACTTTGAATTGTCTTGTTCATGAATGTGCTACACTAATCTTCTTCCTCTTTTAGATTTGATTGGCGGTTGGCAACCAGCTTACAGGTGCATTACCGCCATATACTCTATATATGTCTGTGTGCCTGTTTTTCCTCATAACTTTGTGCAATACTATTAAATTTTCCTTGCCTTCACTTGCTTCCTCTTCTTGCTTTTCTAAGTCATCCTATAGACTACCATCTGATGCTGCTGAGCTACATTCTCTGCTGACACTACCTTGCAGTCTCCTATCTCTTTCAGATTGCTCTTTTTGCATAAAATGTAGTCCACCTCTGTGCACCTTCCTCCGCTGTTGTATGTTACCCTATGTTCCTCTCTCTTCTTGAGCTATTTATTCACTGTAGAGAGAAATGAGCAGGTGAGACAATGAGCTGGATCAGCGTGGACTTTATTCTCTCTAACATCAAGTCAACAAGAATACTAATCCAGGTCGCAGGGCATCTCCCTTTTATATCATACATGCCTTGCCTAGTGACCTGGGGGCTCACACCATAATATACATAATCACAATACACATAATCACAAAGCCTGTTGATGCATTAACATACAGTTCAGTGGAGAAGCCACAGTCTGCCTGGCACATCAGCCTAACAGTCCTTTAGCGTCTCCACCTCCGCTGTCCCGTCTCGACCCCCCGTCTGCATTTCTCCTCCTGTGCCATTCAGTCTGGGTGGAGAATGTAACGTCTAGGTCCCCCACACCGCCCTCCCGAACACCCAGAATGGGCCCTAACCCCCATGTCCTGTGGGCTTCAGCCGACGTCCGTAGCGGCTGTAACGGGGGGTCACCGGCTCCGAGGCGCTGCTGTGCCAGTGGGGCGCTCCTGGAGGCACGTCCGTCTGTGGGGGGACATTGGGGGGACACATCCTCATCATGCAATTGTGACTGAGCTGATGAGTCCTTTATCTGCGGAGCTTTCAGTGGGGGTCTTCCGTGCCAGGGAGCTCAGGCCAACACCACCTGCTCATCTGCTAATACAAACGTGGTCTTAAGCCTGTCTATGCAGACTGTTTCTCTGCATCCCCCCAAGTCTAACACGAAATGTTTAGCCCCAGGTTCCAACACTCTGAACAGCCCATTGTAGGGTGAGCGCAACGGGGTCCGGTGGGCATCGTGCCTGACAAACACGAACGACACATCCTTCAAGGCCCTTGGGACAAAAGCACAAGGAAAACAGCAGTGGGCCAGACTCTGTACCATCCCTGCCTCTGCGCTAGGTAGTGAAGGCAGGGATGGCTTGGTATTCGGTGCGGTGGAGAGCTAGCAACTCTCTGTCGAACGCGCTGTATTTACGCTCATTGTAGCGCAAAGACCTGCTGAAAAAGGTGAATGGCTGCCAAGAACCTGCGACACACTGCTCCACAACGGCCCCTATGGCCACGTCCAATGTGTCGGTAGTGAGCGCTATCCGAGCTGCCCAGTCCGGGTGCACCAGTAGTGCGGCGTTCGCTAGGGCTGTTTTGGCATCGGAAAATGCCTGCTCCCGCTCCGGGGTCCAGTCGATGCTGTCTGCCAGTTTCCGTTTCTTAAGCGCGGCGTACAATGGCTGCATGAGCTAGGCTGCGTTGGGGAGGAAACAGTTATAAAAGTTAGCCATCCCTAAAAAGTCCTGCTGTGCCCTGACCGTATGAGGCTGGGGAAAATCTGCCACTGCGCACACTTTGTCCGGTAAGGGTATTGCACCCTCCGGTGAGATACGGTGGCCCAAAAAGTTGATTACTGTAACCCTGAACTGGCACTTCGCCGGGTTGATTATTAACCCGTGCTCCTCCAACCTCTGGAAAGCTGTCCTGAGGTGGGTTACGTGTTCGTCCTCGGACGCGCTGGCCACCAGGATGTTGTCCAGGTAGACAAACACAAAAGGCAGATCGTGCAGTACAGCATCCATCATGCGTTGGAATGTCTGTGCCACGCCTTTTAACCTGAAAGGCATACGTAGGAACTAAAAAAGACCGAACGGGGTTATTACTGCTGTTTTGGGTATGTCTTCTGCGCGCACCGGGACCTGGTGGTACCCGCAGACCAGGTCCACCTTGGAGAAAATGCGTGCCCCGGTGAGGTGGATGGAAAAATCCTGAATATGGGGGATTGGGTAGCAATCATGCGCTGTGGCATTGTTTAATCTGTGGAAATTTCCACATGGTTGCCACGATCCCTCGGCTTTAGGCACCATGTGTAGCGGGGATGCCCATGGGCTGTTTGAGTGCCTGATGATGCCCAACCTTTCCAAGTTGGCGAACTCCTCGCGCACACTGGCCAGTTTAGCTGTGTCCAGGCGCCGAGGTTGTGCGAAAATGGGCGGCCCTGTGGTGGTAATGAAGTGCTCTACCCCGCGCTTAGTGACGGCTGCCGAAAACGTCAGAACCGTGAATGCTGGGAACTGTGTGAGTAGTGTGTTGAACTTACCCCCTGAAGCTGTGACACTGGCCAGTGCTGTGGACCCAGCTCCTCGAGCTGTACAGGGCAGAGACTCAAAAGACATAGCGTTAATCAGGCGTCTGTTAGCCACAACGACTAATAGCCCGTGTACACACAGGAAATCTGCACCCAAAATGGGGGAGTTACATGCCTCTATGATGAAAGACCATTGGTAGTTACAGCCGTGCAAACATATGGTCAGTGTCCTCTCACCAAAAGTCTTAATGTCTGAGCTGTTGGCGGCTGCCAGCTCAGGGCCGCAACTTCCAGCCAGCCGGTCTGCGTTGAATGGCAGGATGAGAATCTTTTGGGAGCTGGAGTCCATGAGGAACCATCTCCCTGAGCGTGACTCCTTCACATAGAGCAGCTTGGTTGTGTCACCGGCGGTCGCAGCTGCTACCGACTGTCAGTCCTGGCATTTCCCGAGTGCTTGAACTGGCATGGTGGCATGCATCAGCGTGCGTCTTCTCCAAAGCGGCGGTGGTAGAAGCAGAGCATGCCCCTCCAGTGCTTCTTGGCCTCCGCGGCGGCCACCATCGATGGCTCCTCGCCCTCGCTGGCTGTCTCACTGGGTTCTGGCGCCGCTGCATTCACAGTGAAGGTTCTGGTCGCCAGGATAATCCGGTCCACCTCTTGCGCCAGCGCCGGGTAGTTCTGCGTGGCCAGCAGCCGTGAATTGGCGAGGACCACTCTGGCTGCTGTCGGGATGTTCCGGAGGAAAAGGTGGGCAAACAGGAACGGCTCGCCATCTGAGCCCATCAACGCCAACATTTTCTCCATTAATTCGACCGCCGAGCCGTCTCCCAACTCGGAGCGCATCAGGAGCCTTTCCGCTCTCTCGCAGTCCGAGAGCGTATAGCGCTGGGACAGTGTGGTCTTGGGAACGTCATATTTGCCGTGGGCTGAGGGCCATTGGAGCAGGCTCGCCACCTGCTGTGTTGTGTTGTGCAACCACGTAGTAGTACTTGGTGTCGTCTGCCGTCACTCCTTGGAGCGCGAACTGGGCCTCTGTGTGGAGGAACCAAGCCATCGGGTCGTGTAGCCAAAAGTCTGGGAGCTTGACTGAAACAGCGCACGCAGTGCTGGCGCTTTCAGTCCAGGCCGTCTCCGGGGTGTTTGCCTCGAGTTCCATTTTACGTCAAAGGTCATCAGTGTCGAGAGAAATGAGCAGGTGAGACAGTGAGCTGGATCAGTGTGGGCTTTATTCTCTCTAACATCAAGTCAACAAGAATACTAATCCAGGTCGCAGGGCATCTCCCTTTTATATCTTACATGCCTTGCCTAGCGACCTGGGGGCTCACACCACAATACACATAATCACAATACACATACCGTAATCACAAAGCCTGTCGGCGCATTAACATACAGTTCAGTGGAGAAGCCACAGTCTGCCTGGCACATCAGCCTAACAGTCCTTTAGCGTCTCCACCTCCGCTGTCCCGTCTCGACCCCCCGTCTGCATTTCTCCTCCTGTGCCATTCAGTCTGGGTGGAGAATGTAACGTCTAGGTCCCCCACATCACTACAATTATTTCTATCCTTTTAACAAAATCCAAAACCATCTGTCCTTCTGCATTTCTTTGCTTAAAACTATAACTACCAAGAACCTCCTAATCGCCTCTGTTTCTTTCACTTACATGTCCATTAAAGCTCCCAAACTCCAAATAAGACCATGGGCTATATTACAGCAATCCAGTCAACAGTCAAGTTGCCTAAGGTGTGAATGAAATTTATAGGCATGTCCAAGTCCATTTCGCTATTACAACAGCACAAAAACAAATTTGTGCTGGGCACAAAAACAAATTTGTGCTGGGCACAAAGTGCAAAGAGGCTGTCCTAATGCTCACAGTTATTCAGAGGTGTGTTTGGGCATAACGTAAAATAAACCAGTCGCCGTCTTTGCTGTCATTCCCTTTAATAAACAGGGTACATAGTCAAAGGCATCATACTTCTATGACAGTGTTTAAATGGGTGCAAATGTGTTTTGTATTGAGGACAATGCAGGCTCATTCACAAAGCGAAAATGCATTCAAGGGCAAGGAGCTTTTAAGGAGCTTTTCAACCCATACTGTGTTTCCTCATGTACTCTTGACAGAAGAAGCTGTGCAATTTCAAAACATGTGACTGAAATAGCATTAATAGTGTGCTTCTGATGACAGACATCCTTTTTCTGATCAAAAGTGCATTGTCATAACATGCACCAAAATACCAATGCTTGAGACTGCTTGCTGCCACACCTCTTTTAAATGAGCCCCCTCCTCACAGCGGCCGCACTGTCTACTAGTAATTAGATAGTGTGATGCAAAGCATATAAAACAATGTGATAACAGAATCTAACAAAAGCACACAAGGCTCAAAGCGTGGCGCAAAAGCCCATTGTAGACTATCAAAATAGGGCCTCATATATACTGTCAAAGATGGTGAAGTCACTGCCTTTCACAGGGTTTTCCCTTTTCAGAACCAAATAAATCCACATAAGTAGGTAGGCTGGGGATGGGAAATATTAAAAAAATAGTACTGCTACCCTATAGTGTTGTTTTTGTCCCTGCTATGCCTTTTTGCCAATGATGCATTCACTTCCGTGTATGTGACTCACTTCTGGTTTCTTCCTTTAGGCATCAAAATACACATTTCTAGGTGGTTAAGATTAGAGAAATTGTAAGGATTGGGAAAAGGTCAGGGTCTATTTTGTTTACATTGTAACTGCAACCCTCTGCAAATGTCACGTCATATCATTGTTTACACGGCCACTAGATGTCAATGTTAGAATTTACATAAAAGTTGCAAGATCTACTGTATAGGGAGTTTTCTGTTACAGGACAATCTTAACATCTTCACGTTATAGTGAAAAAGTTTTAAGCATTCTGAGATATTCAAGATGGTTTTTGGCGTTTCAAACCATTTTGTGCAGTAAATGTAAACGCTCTGCTCAGAAAATAGAGATCTATTAGAGCAGTATGCCAATAATTTGGCCATTTCAGAAGAAACCATGCATGTGCCAGCCTCCACTGGGACATATAACTCAGACAGGGATCCGAAGGTCTTACCTTACAGTCTCTCACTTCATAGTCTATATTATTTCTACTAGAAACCCTCTTCCTTTTATTGGTAAAATATTTCAGACACAAAACATGTTAAAGCCCAAGCTCTCAGCATTCATCACTGACTATTTACGTTTACTGAACAACTCATTTCTCCTGCTGCTTTTGATAGGGTGTAAGAGGATGAACTGGAATGTACCGATGGGGTTGAAGTAGAAGACTGTTTGAACAGATATGACCGGGAATTTACCACTGGGCTCCACACAACCTCTGACTCCAACAGCTTGTAAATCTCATAAATCACTGTTCAATAGCTCCCTGCTGCATGATGAAATGCCTAGAGTAATAAGTAGAAAGTTACATGCGAGTGCCTTCAGACTGAGAAAAATGCAGTAATGATTGGCTACCTCTGGTGGGAAAAGTCATTTGAATCCTGTCCCAAATGTGGCAGATGGTCAGCCCTCCACCCCCCTACCTCGGTCTCTTCACTACACACACAAATAGCTCTTAGTTGCTCCTCTGATTGCCAGTTATGCATCCCTGAGAGAGTAAATGCAATCTAATGTGAATGTCTCGGCAAAGTGCCCTGTTTCCATCTGTATGTGTCCTGAGATTGCATCAGGTACTGCATTGTAGTGGCAAACTACAACTAAAATGATGAAAACAACTTAAACTCACTTCGGAAGTGTGACAGCTGTTGAAAAGTTAGATGAAAAACACTGGACCAGATTGCTCTCTGGTCACACACAGTTTTAAGCCTTGTGTTGTCAACACTGAACATCTTGATATTTTCCATTCCCCTTGAGAGGTGAAGGTCCCATGCTCAGCCCACTACTGACAGTGAGCCCTGTAGTATAAGTGCAGCTCTGTGGCTTCCTGCACCTGTAGATAAATGCAGTGTGTCTGCAGCTTAATAAGGGCTCTGGGCATTTGACTCCAGCTAAGCTAACTCCTTCTAATATAATGCAATCAATACTGATGAAGATGCCCAGGTTGGGTATATAGATGATTCTCTCTGTCTCTCTCGCTCTTTCTCTCTCTCTCTCTCGTTGTTCACGTTCTATGATTTTTTTGGGGTCAATAACATGCCTTGAGATTACTGAGATTTTGAAAGCGTTTTACGTAGTGCCAATTATAAATAAAGGTGCACTGAAGTGAAACTTAAAACTCACTTTTTATTGTTAAAATCTGAGTTGTCACAGTGGCCTTCTGTCGTGTAGAGGAATAAGAAAAGCTGGAGTCTCTTCTGGTCCTCGGGAACATGTATTGAACCATTTACATGTGGAGTAAAATACAGCACTCGGTTTGAGCTCCTCTTTGCTCAGAGGCTAGACTAAGTGGAATAGAACAGTGCTCAACATCCGTGCAGACTCAGATTGGGGCTGGGAGCCCAGTACATGAATACATTATGTTATAACATACTATCGTCATAGCAACAATAATAACACAATGAGTAAGAATGCAAATGAATCAATTTCAAGATCCCCACTCAACCTTAGCTCAGTTGGGTTACATGTAAACCATAATAACATTACGTTTCTCCCTTTACCATTATAGACAGGTTCTTTTCATGCTTTTCAGTGCCAAACAAAACCTGTGTAAATCTTGTCAATTTCTGCTTGGTGGCTGGCTTTGTCATCACATCAGCAACAATTTTCTCAGTAGAAGAATATTCCAGTGCCACTTTTCCATGGTTACAATTTCTCTTATGAAATAGTGCTTCATGTCAATGTGCTTGCATCCTTGTCTGCTCACTAGGTTTTTGACCAGTGTGATTGTATCTTGATGGTCCTTATACACTTTTGATTGTGCGTATTGGTGTTTGTCTATGCCTGCTTTCTGATTGTTATATTTTGCTACAAGTCTCGCTTCATACTGACGTAGACAAATTTGTTGGTAACCTTCTGTTAAAGAAAGAAAATCCCACAGTGGTCACTCAAATAACTTGAAACTGATAAAAGTAATAATAAAATTTTTCTGAACATTAACTAATGGAAATCAGACATTGCTTTAAAATTTTGATTCAATAGAATCATTTTAAAGGCAATTGAACTGGTTTCCTTCTGGTTCTTGGCGAGTTCCTCCTGATCACAGTTTATTTTGCAGGCTGTGTGCATTCAAACTGTTCAAGCAAAGTTCATAAGGTACATTTCCTTGACATTTTCATCATGTTTTACTCTGTGATATTTCTCTATCAACATATTCTATGCATGACTCAGACTTTTGTGTTTCTTTCTTTTTTCTGGATAGTACAAAATTATGGTATTTGAGTAGTCATCTGTAAAAGGCTGTGAATATTTGTCCCCTTTAATCAATATTGTCAATATTGTTCTCAACAGTTGGTAAATAATACAAATGACCACTTCCATGAATGTCAAACCTGTAACTCTTCTTGGTGGTGATGCAGCTGTCTCCTTCCTTGAAAGTGATTGTAGCTTCTACTTTTGTCACTCTTTCCATGGAAAAGACGTTCTGTGGGCATGATGGCACGCACAGTGCACCTTGTAGATATACTCCATGCTGTTGTCATGTGTTGTCCAGCAGATGTATCATTTCTGTTCCTCTTTGTTGTGCTATCCTGCTTTATTTGGTCCTGTTGGCCATCTCTATTAAATGATTTCTAGACTTGAATGACTTGTAGAAGCTTTCAAACTTCCCAATGTTATTTATGATGTGGTATGTTGCTCCTGTGTCACCATGATGCCTTTCTTATTTATGTTGCTGGGTGGCCTCTCATTCCTCACATTTTGCCCTGAAGAAATGGCCTCGGTTGCCACACTTTTCTTCTGTATCTTTTCTGATGTGATCTTGTCGCCCGTTTTTCCTATATAGAGATCACTGATGAGTATTGCTGCTGCAACAACTGCACCACACTTTTCTGGACTATGTTCTTGCCTTATGTCCTTTTATTCCACATCTATAGCACATCACAGTGGCATCTCTTTTCTGCTGCCAGTGTACATCTCAGCAGGGCCTTGGCTCTATATCATATGAGTTTTCATCACATTGTAGATTCTGTTTGCTTATTTTGTCAGTCTACTCATAAATTCACAGTCTCCTCTTAAAATTGGTGTAACGTTTTCCTCATTTTGTGTTACGTGGACAGCTACTGGCTTAAAGGACGTTCATTGTCCATCATGCGTAGATTGGTCAGTGATGCATATAAACTTATTCTTGGCATGCTCCTTCCAGAATTATGTTCTTTTAGTATTTTTAGAGACTTTCTGCCATCAGCAGCAGCTTCATGTGTTATTGTCAACAGGCTTTTATCATCAATCAGTCTTATAAACTCAGAGTAGCAATCAGAATTTTTCCCTCTGTCTTCAGCTAGTTCAGGGGTGTCCAATCATGTGCCATGGAGGGCCAAGACCCTGCAGATTTTCTCTTCTACTCAATCTCTTCAGCAGGTGTTTTCACTCATCAGCAATCAGTGGGAAGAAATTCAGTGGAATCTGCTGTAGAAGACACTGGTTGGAGGTAAAGCCTGCAGGGTCTTGGCCCTTCATGGCACATGATTGGACACCCCTGAGCTGGTTGCTCTTCACTACCGGGCTTATGTGAAATAGTCTTATTTAGTTTCAGCGTGTATAAGTAACCTAGGAATCTTGTCTCCCAAAGGTCATACCTTTCTTCTGATCCATTGAATACCAGCTGCTACATTGTTGTGACTGCTGTTGTTAGCCATCATGGCAATGTGTTGTAGCTGCTAATTGGCTATCTTAAATTCACTGTGTAAATTCATTGCGTGCAAAACTTTTCACTTATTTCCATGCTAGTTCATCGAGATCCTCACATAATGGTACTTGTATTCATATTCAGATTTTTTTGTACACCACCCATGGTACGGTACAGAGTCGGTGTCATGTTCTGATATCAGATTTCCTCTGAGCTCAGACCCTTACTTTATGTTTCAGTATTATTTATCTGTAAAGTCTGTATTTGGTTATGTTCTGTACTTGTGTCTTGGTTTACTTTCCTGTTTCATGGCAGTGCTCTGCTCTCATCTCCCTGACACACTCACCAGCTGATTGCTGTGCTTCAGGTTTCCTCAGCTGCAATCAGTTGGTAATTAGGTCACTCTGACACTTGCACCTGCAGCTCATTAGTGCCTCCACTATATATTTGACTGCTGCACCCTCCATCAGTGCAGCAGCCAACCATGATGTTTGGACTGGACAAAGCTCCCTGCGTTCAGTCCCCCCTCCCCCTCCTGTTCTCCAGAGTTTTCCCTAACTCTGGAGACTCATCAGTGTGTAAGTTATCCTTGTTATTTTTGTATGTCTCCACACAGTTATTTTTTGGATCGTCATGTTTTTCTGTTAATAAATGTTCCTCACGGCAGTAAAAGCGCTTGAGTTTGTCTTTTGCTCTGGAGGGGCATGTTCATGACAGGCGGACTATGTTGAGTAACAGACAGAAAGTGTAACCGCCATATCAGGCCTCCTCCTCCACTCCGTTCTCCATCTCCGGCAGCCTGTCAGCAGACCTCTGCCCCAGTAATAAACGAAAGAAGTCAGACTACTTCTAAACACAGTAAGGTTAGTGAGTTTTAGGGAGTAAAGTTAGCCCTTATTTTCAGCGAGCGACTGTCTCAGCTTTAGAAAACTGAGCAAACTGCTAGCATGTGCTAACATTACCTGTCGGACAATAATCTCTCTTGGATGATGGTTGCTGATGGCTGAGCTGTTTCAATTCTGCTGGTAATGTGTTAACTGCAGTAAATGAGTGAATGACATGAGTAGCTTTCTCTTTTTTATCTTCTCTATTATTATTGTGGTAATATAAGGCCTCATTCTGAATATTAGTGCATCTCAGCAAATTAGAATACCACGATTTGTAATTTAATTTTTAAAAAGATAACATATCATCAATAATTAAAATGGCTTAATTTTTTTATTGTATGTGTAGTGAAGGCTCACATTCCTGCACTGTTCTGTAACTTAAAGCATTTGTAAACTGATATCTTGGACTGGAAGAAGTTATTTTAATTTTCATCTGAAGCCTAATTAAACTTTTAAACTTCTAAACCCAAGGTTTAAAAAAGGATGAACTAGTTAGTTATTTTCTTTTTGACTTTAATGGAGTTGAATATGATTACCTCCGCCAAGGAGGTAATGTAATCGAGGCGGTTTGTCTGTTTGTCCGTCCATCTGTTAGCAGGATTACCCAAAAACTACTAGACAGATTTTGAAGAAAATTTCACCAGAGGTAGCCATTGGTTAATGAACCCATTAAATTTTGGTGATGATCTGAGTGTGCATACCTCCACCAAGGACCTTGTTTGAATTTGTGCAGCAGGATTACACAAAAACTACTGGATGGATTTGAATTAAATTTTCACCGGAAGTGGTCCTTGGGCTAGAGAGGAACTCATAACATTTTGGTGATGATCCAAGAATGCATACCTCCACCAAAGCTCGTATCTTTTCACAGTGTGTTAGCAAGCATACTCCAAAACTACTTGATAAATTTTGATGCAGTTTTCACCAGAACTGGCTCGTGGCCTACACACAAACCCATTACATTTTGGAGGTGATCCATGAGTGACGGAAGGAGCCTTGGCAGAGGTATGCGCTCTCTGAGTGCTTTTCTAGTTCATATTATTACTTCAGTTTGTGAACATGCAGAGTTACAACAGTGCTGTATGTTGTACCATACAGGGCTGATATTTGAGTTTTATTTCTTTAGTTTTTGAGTTAAAAGACCAAACTGTCATGTGTCTGAGCATGTGATTCACAGAGCACAGACTCTCACTTTATTTCTAAGTTTTATATGTCTGTTATTATTATTATTGTAAGTTTTTGCAATTTTTTTTTTTTTTTTTTTTTGTGACAAGAGCCTTTCCTCTTTCTCCAGACATCCCCACCAACTGCTCACTGTCTGTTCCTCTGCCATCTCAGCTGTGAGCAGTTGTAATTAGGTCACCGGCTCACTCAGTGGCATGAACCTGTCGCTCATTTACTGCCAGTTATTTAAGACTACCTGCACATTCTCTCAGTGCAGCAGCATTGTCAATTGTCCATCGTCTGTCTATGGACTGGACTTATTTCTCCTCCCCTCTCACAGTGCGATCTCGGCCCTGGAGAGTTCTCCGCTGTAAGTTACTTTAAGTTTGCATTTTTTTGTGTTCCGTGCACAGTTTTTCTATTTTCTGTTCTTGTTAATAAATACCACTAAACGGTTCAGCGCAAGGGTCATTCTCTCTGCCCCGAAGGGGCCAGTTCCTGACACAATGCTGCCGCCATATTAGACCAAGCTGCTGTTTAGTGTATTTTTGCCCTTTTTCCTTTTTTTGTTTTTTTTTGTTTTTTTTTGTTTTTCCTCTCACCTGCTTGTTGGAGCTTGTCATAGCCCCAGCTCACTGGCCTCGCACAAAGGAGGATTGGTAGCGGGGTCTCAGACCGTGGAGGAGGAATGGGCGGCGGGGTTTATCCAAGATTTTGTGGATGAAGCTCTCGCCGCCCGTGGACCCAAGAAGACCTGGGAAAGTTTGGATAGAGCTGTGGGAATTCTGGAGGCACACTCCAGCCTGTGGAATTATCCACAATATACAGAGCTGCTGTCCATGGTTTGTGCGCTCCAGCAATTGTTTCCGGGCTTGTCGATGGGGGCGTTTTCAGCGGAGCAGAAGCGGAGGTGCTCTCCACGGCAGAAAGCAATCACCTCTCCCAGTTTGCCAACTTCAGCTTCACCACCACTCCAGCGTCGTCCAGCTCCGGACCGCTGGAGGAATGCCAGCTCCTCCTCACCAGCAGCCCCTCCTTCTTCGGAGAGGAAGACTCCTGCGGCAGTGTGCTCTAAGCATCTCTCTTATCCAGCTGATTCCCCAGCTTCTCCCTGCTGTGCAGCTGCTGCCTCCCAGCGACTCCTCCCATTGCTGGGACGCTCACTGCTTCCTTCCCGGCTCAGTCCACCTCTGCGTCTACAGAGGCAGCTCCTCCACAATCCACTGAGGGGCCCAAGTCCACCATTGCCACGGAGAGGGGTGACACTATGGCAGGAGACATCGAGTCCCGGGAAACCAGGCAAGTTTCATGTCATTCTATATCAATTTACGATGATATGCCTTGCCTAATTCCCAGTAGAGAGACTCAGGATGTGCAGTCCCCTGAGCTCTCTCCACCTGCTGTATAATAATGTAATAAATCCTCACCTGCCCTCTCCGTGTCTCCTCCTGTTGCCTCGGAGTGTCCACTGACCCCGGATCAGAACCACTGGACGCCTGTGATGCTGGAGGACCTGACTACAGCCCAGCAGCCACACTATGGACAGAGGGAAGGTGCTGAACTTGAGCTTACTATGCAGAGTCCAGTGCCAACTGTGAGCCAACCGCCAAGCTGGATGAGCCTCCTGTGTGGGTCACACTGCCTGGGGCTGAAAGGACTGCAACCACCAGGTTGAGGCCAAGCTGGACCTCCAGAGGGCCGAACCCGAGGTTACATCATCGCATGGATCGACGGAGTCCTGGATGGCGGTGGAGCTTGAGCTCAGGCAAGTGCTCTCCTTTGTGTTTCTCTTATCTGTCTTGGAGCAATCTTGCCTTGCTCTTGCTGAGGAGAGCCGGGTGCAGCCACCCGCTGCACCTGAGCTCGCCTCGCTGGGCTCCGCCACTGCCAGTGACCCTGCCTCCCCTTCTCTGTGTGTCTCAACTGAGTTTTCTGCCAGGGTCACCAGGAATGTTCCAGTGATCCCAGAGGTCTCCGTGGGTCCAGGTTCACCACCTGAGGTCATCCAGGGTCCAGCTTCCCCTGCTGTAGAGGTTGTTGCGGGTGTCCTCTTCCCCTCTGCGAGAGGCCGTTATGTGGGTACCTCCTAGGTCCAAGTCTCTGTGGGTGTTGCGTCCTGGCCAGGGACCCTCATGGGTGCTACACGCCAGCATCAATCCAATGTGGGTGTTGCGCTTCAGCTTGGGCCCGCCATGGACACTACGCCCTTGCCTGGTGTCCACTGGGGGTGCAGCATTGACCCAGCCTGGGTCCACCGCGGGTGCTGCAGCGCTCCAGCCAGGAGCCGCCACAGGTGTAACTGTCCTTCAGCCCAGGTCCACCAAAGGCGTCCCCCTTCCTCATCCACCACCTGACGCCGTCGTGGTCCCCCTTCCTCGTCCACCGCCTAACGCCATTGTGATTCCCCTCCTCCGGCCCTGCTTCCTGTTATTGGGTCTTCCCGTGGGGGAGCCTCCTCCTGGGTCACCCCTCTGGTCCTGGTAGCTTAAAGACTCTGGCTGGTCACCCGAAAGACTGTGCCGCTGGGTCAAGTGGTCCATATTCTCCAGCAGGCCACCTGGCTCATTCCATCTGGCCGTTCGGCTGGCCTGGGACTTTGGCCAGCCACCCAAACTGTCTGGGGGTTCCAAGGCCTTGATGTAGCGTGGGTGCAGGTCCTGAGCAGGTTCTGTGTTTTTGTTCCCCCCCTAACCAGTTCCTCCCACCCTGACTGGTGTATTACTGTACCTTTTTTTTTGGGGGGGTGGGGTTCTTTGGTGATATCTGGGGGTGTCTAGAAATCCACCCCTTGGGAGGGGGGGGGCTCTGTCATGTGTCTGAGTGTGTGTTTCACAGAGCTCAGACTCTCATTTTATTAAGTTTTGTATGTCTATTATTATTATGTTGTCAGTTTTTGTATGTTTCTGGGTTTTGTGACAAGAGCCTTTCCTCTTCTCCAGACACTCCCCACCAGCTGCTCACTGTCTGCTCCTCTGCCATCTCAGCTGTGAGCAGTTGTAATTAGGTCACCAGCTCACTCAGTTCAGTGCCTGGGTCATTGTCTCTGCCCCGAAGGGGCCAATTCCTGACACAAACTTTAGGGTCTGTTATTTGTATTGCTACAAACACTTTTGATTAAGCTGTCAAGTCCAAGTTTCCAGCTCATGTTTCATGGGTCATTATTTTATTTAGCTATGGGAACTTTTTATAAAGGCTATTCAAACTTCTATTGTTGCACTTGTCTGCAGCATTCATTTCCTAAAAAGTTAATTTATTTTATATATATTTATTTTATTTGATAATATTTTATTTGTTGGAAAATTTACTGCAGACAGTTTGCATTTTTTTTGTCAATAAAGCCATTCCTGCTTACACAAAAGATAAGCAGTTTTATGTTTTGCATTTTGCTTCCTTACTGTACTGAAAATGAACTGAACCGTGACCATCCTGAACGCAGGTGATAAGTTCCCAAAATTTAATACAAATAAGTGCAGCTTGTGGACTGACAACAAAAGTGAGCCGACACAGCTGAACAACTTACTGGTTGATGAGGTAAATAAATCCAAAGCCTCCCGATACAGATGGAGGATGAACCTCTAGACTGCTGCAGTGAAACACAAAAGATGGCAGTTTAAATACTAAACAGATAATTGGAATATAAGTAACAGCTGTGCAGAGTTATGCAACTGAAAAGAGTAAATAGCAACTCATGGATAAAAACAGGAAAAATAACCCCACGACAATAAGACTACATGAGAACAAAACCAGAACTACTACAAAATAAGAGCAAACTCAGAAATAACAAAGCAAGACAATGCAAAGAATGAGACCTGAAAACTATCAAAGTAACTCAAGACCAGCAGAATAATAATGGTGATAAAGACAAAAAATAACTGTGGACATGGTCCCAGACCATGTCTAGAATTCTACAGTTCCCGCCTCTCAAGGGGCGGATCGCAGACACCCCAGAACCAAAACATATGCATCCAAACCCAGGTGTGTGTGGGAGGGAGGGCAACGAGGTGGACTAGAGTGTAGCCCCAACTAAAACAAACCTTACAGTATACTACAGCACATTTTTCCCCTTTATTGTGAGGGGAAAAAACCCAGTCCATATGCAGGAGGGGGAACCTCTCAGCTAAGCTGGTGAGTGGCCTCTTCAGAGGCTGGCAAAAGTCCACTGGTGGCCAAGCAGGAGAGTGAGGCCTCTCAGGGGTCAACCAAAGTCCAAAACTGACTGAGCAGGTGAGCAAGATCTCTCAGGAGGCCAACCAAAGTTCACTGATGGCCCAACAGGAGAGCAAGGTCTCCCAGGGGGCCGACCAAAATCCCAAAAGATGGCAGTTTAAATGCTCAAGTGTGGACATGGCAGAATACTACAACAGTGGTATTTCTTGGACCTCGTCTCAAGTTAATTTAGCTCTGCTTATCCACTCTTCAATATACTTAATTGCATTCAAGCATGACTAATTAAGGAGAAATTTGCTTGGTTATTTTTAATTTCTGTCACTGTGGAAGAGAGTATCTATTCCCAAAGCCATAACCATAGGTTCTCTTCACAGTGAATAATGAATCAAGAGCTGTTCATATTGTTCTAAGTGCCATTAAGTGCTAATTCTCTTGAGTGTTTGAAACATGTTGGGGTATTTTTTTCCTGGTCTAGTTGAGATGAATAGGAATTACTGTAGCTATGACAAACTGACCTAAATGCAAAATCTAAAAAAAAAAGAACAAAAAAAGACTATGACAGAGGAAAGTGGAAAAGAAAGGTCAGAAATTCAAACCAGCATAAGAGTAGTGGTGGTGTCTTTTATTATCTATTCTAGTTTTAAATGGCATAGCCTGTGCCAGTTCTGTCGTGGATATGGGTGCTGAAATATCTTGGCACATTCCACTCTTTGTTATTCAACTTCTCCTTTGGCTAATCAGGTACAGCTGGGTGACTTCTGTGCTCAGCTGATTGCTGAGTTCCCATGTCTTCTTAAGACACTTTCAGTTGATGGATTGATGCAGGACTGTCGTGTTGATGAACCACCTTCTTGTGACTCCAGGATCATTAAAATTCTACAGCCTCTCTGTTTCTGACTCCTGCTTCTCTAAAACCTCTCCCTAAACCTGAGGCCAATTTTTACTCTGATTGCCAAGTGCTCCTCTACTTCTAGGCCACCAGAGTGGTGGCCTAGAGGTTGAGCATCTGCCCCACAACCGGGAGGTTGGGGTTCATGTCCTGGCCGGGTCATGCCAAAGACCATATAAAAATGGAACTTGCTGCCATCCAGCTTGGTGCTCAGCAAAAATGGAATAAAGGAGGGAAATGTGGTTGACAGTGGTTGCCAGTTCGAATCCCACTTTTCCCAGCCATCCTGCTGTTGTGTCCCTGGGAAAGACACTTTACCCACCTTGCCTCCAGTGTCCATGATATTGGGTATGAATGTGTATAAATGTTCGGTAGTGGTTGAAGAGGCTGCTGGCATATACCGGAAGCCATGTTTCCATCAGTCTGCCTCAGGGCAGCTGTTGCTACAGCAGTAGTTTACCACTGTCAATGTCTGTTTGGAGTAAATGAATAATGGACTCACTGTTAGGGCTTTGAGATGTCACTTGACATGTACAATGCTCCGCACTGTGTTTTTATATATCTACATATTATTCCATCTAGCTACATTGCTCCGCACTGTGTGTGTTTATATACTTGCATATTTATTCCACCAAGCTGCAATGCTTCGTACTGTGGGTGTTTATATATTTACATATTTATTCCATCTAGCTACAATGCTCTGCACTGTGTGTTCATATATTCATATATTTATTCCATCCAGCTACAATGCTCTGCACTGTGTGTCTGTGTGTGTGTGTGTGTATATATATATATTTTATAGTAATATGTACATATGTATATTAGCTGCTCTTGCTTGCTTGTTTTTTTTTCTTGCCTTCTGATTGTTGCTCTGAGTGTTGCTATCCCTGTGCTGTTGCAATCCTGGAATTTCCCCGTTGTGGGACTAATAAAGGCTTATCTCTTATCTTATCTTAAATAAATCTAATTAGCCATTGTTATTATTATTATTATTATTATTATTATTATTATTGTGTCCTGCAACTGGGTGCAAACTGTGTGAAACCATAACAGATTTAGTTTGAATTCTCTCTGCAATTAAACAATTTACAGAATTTCTAAAGTTTTTCAGAAGTTTCAGACAGTTCTAAAGATTTCAGAAGTTTGATGCCACTCTTCTTCATATTTTAGCCTTCAGACCTATTGTGAATCTATAATGATTTGATCTTGTAGAAGCCTTTATAACTTTGCTCTGTAGTGTTTTTGCATGGAGCAAGAAGAAATTGATAAAACAGAGTAAAGTACTCCCCCAGCAGCTGGCAGACTGCTGACTTCAGGTCATATCCTGGGCTTCGAGTTTCAGTGAACTTGGCTGTCTATCCTTGGCAGAGATTGTGTCCGAGTTTGCCATTGGAACTCTGAAGATGTCTGCCTTTGAGGAAAACTTACTGTAGTGGCCTTTCTTGCTATTTCTCTTTTGCTCTTTGCCTGTATAACTCCAGGTCCTGCAGTCATTTGCAGTAGTTGTTCAGCTCTTTTCACACTAAGCAGCAGCATTTATCAGGAGCTGTAAAAACAATAAAATGCATGAATATACTGTATCTCAAAAACCTCTCTTGGCTTTTAACCAGACAATTTGCTTAATGTGCCAGCTCTAATTTTGTCTTCTATATCATGGAGCCAAGCCTCATTCTCTGTCCTTGATATTTTTATTTCCGAAGCATTGTGATAACAATCATGCTGCATGATGTGTATGTTCTTGTCTCTTAAAATGCAGTTATTAGATCCACTATTGTCAGGGGCTGTAATCTATGCTGTCCTTTCCTCACACACAGACAAAATATCCTCTATGACAAGCCTGTAAATGAGACGCTTCCTGCTGTGCTCCCCCAGCCTTGGAATTACAATAAAGGTGAAATTAATATCCACAAAGCCCAGCATGTGGAAACAAGGGTGAACTCTTGATTAATTCCAAACGTGTTTGACGTTGGGAGCATAGAGATGTAAACGTGTGCCTAAACTATATTGAGTTCCTCTTTTAATAAAGTCTGTGACTGAAAAAAATCAATATGAATGTGGAGTCATGGGAAGTCCTGAGTGGGTGGCATTGGTTTGCTACAGGAGATTTCAATTCTCCAAAAAGAAGGCGGAATATTGCATGGCTAAGATGCAAACAAAGTCCAAGTGACCAGTTCTTACAGTACAGTATTGACATCAGTTGATGATTACACCTGCAAGTCAGTCCAGTGTTTCTTCTACCATTATATTGGGGGGGGGGGTAACCCCTCCTGGAGTGTTAAGTTAATCTTCTATCTATTTAAATGCAAGGAATCGTTCTGTAGAACGGGTCATCCACACAAGTGATGGTGAGAAAATTGGTCTCCATTAAACATGAAAACCAGTATGCATGTGTGTGTGCCTGTCTTTCTATTCTTGTGTGGACCACCCCATTTTTCCTTGTGAGGACATTTGCCCTGGTCCTCAAAGAAAAATGTTAAAAATGGTAGGACCCATTCCCCAAAGTGCAAAATACACTACTATGAATAGGAGTCATAAAAGATCACACAAATAAGTGATCTGACAAACAAATAAACAAGAGTTCTGAAACAGTTGCTAATATTGGATGTCCTATTTGTTTTCAATAATTAAGTATTCTGTAATTTTTCTATATTTATTTCTCTATATAGTACCAGGACACCATGATTCCTTTAAGAGTTTTTCATTGTCGACCTCCACACGGGCCCCCCAAGACTGTAAACCTAAGAAAAACATTGCAGTCCAAGTAGATTTTATCATTACCGAAAATAAAATTATTATATCATGTAAAGCTTATTTATATTGATGGAAAATGAGTATAGACACGACCCAGTCTTTTTTTTTCTCACATTTTGTCATGGAAGATTTCCTCTTTAAGGACTCTGTACTCAAACTCAGTGAACACAAAACTATAATAAAATATGGAGACTTTGTTGTTTATGCAAGATGTTAAAGAAGTCTCCCCAAACAGAGAGTGACCACACATATTTAAAGAGTCTGTGTACATTTGTTCTGTCCCTACTTGGTAATATTTATTTCTGGACAAGGTTGCTTTCAGATAGGCAGAAGGGTTAAGCTCTTGCTGTGACATTCCACATGACATTCTATCGCTATTTCCAGTAAACAACATATCTCTTTACATCCTGGCTCCAGCCTGTTACGTCAGTGGAACTGAGCAAAGACACGCATGTTGTTGCAATACAAACTACACAAATCTGCTTTTTTCCTTGTCAGATTCAAGTCTCCACCTCCCACAGTCTAACACAAGACAAATGAATTTAAAGATGCTTTTTGGAAGCAAATGTTAAAAGAAATCTCTAGATTTTCAATAATGAAATCACATTAAATTTTCCTCAGTATTGTTCTTAAGATCAAAATTTATGCTGATATCATCATGTAGAGTTCACCAAGACATCTATCTCATGCATGTCTTTACTAACATTGGGTAAAGTATACATAACTAGAAAAGCATTCAGAGAACACATACCTCCGCCAAGGCTCCTTCCGTCCCTCATGGATCACCTCCAAAATGTAATGGGTTTGTGTGTAGGCCACGAGCCAGTTCTGGTGAAAATTGCATCAAAGTCTACCCAGTAGTTTTGGAGGATTCTTGCTAACACACTGGGAGAAGATAAGAGCCTTGGCAGAGGTATGCATTCTTGGATCATCACAAAAATGTAATGAGTTCCTCTCTAGCCCAAGGACCACCTCTGGTGAAAATTTCATCTGAATCCATCCAGTAGTTTTTGTGTAATCCTGCTGCACAAATAAAAACAAGGTCCTTGGTGGAGGTATGCACTCTCAGATCATCACCAAAATTTAATGGGTTCATCCTTAGCCCAAGGCCTACCGCTGGTGAAAATTTCATCAAAATCCGTGGAGTAGTTTTTGTATAATTCTGCTAACAAACAGACAGACAGACAAACCACCCCGATTACATTTTCTCCTTAGTGGAGGTAATAAATGGCTAAGGGGTTCAGACTCCTTTCCTATTGACATTTCCCTTTATGTCTTTGTAGGGTAACAGTATACTGTAATCTAGAAAAGCACTCAGAGTGCATACTTCCACCAAGGCTTCTTTCGCCCCTCATAGAGCACCTCTAAAATGTAATAGGTTTGTGTGTAGGCCTAGAGCCACTTCTGGTAAAAATTGCATCAGAGTCTGTTCATTAGTTTTGAGGTATTGTTGCTCACACACTGTGAGAAGATAAGCGCCTTGGCTGAGGTATGCATTCTCAGATCATCACCAAAATGTAAGGGGTTTCTTCTCTAGCCAAAGGATCACCTCTGGTGAAAATTTCATCCAAATCCATCCAGTAGTTTTTGTGTAATCCTGCTGCACAAATACAAACAAAGCCCTTGGTGGAGGTATGCACTCTCAGATCATCACCAAAATGTAATAATCTGTTCCCCGTGCAATTACACACCTCTCTAAAAATTTACTCAAAATCTGTTCATAACTTTTTACGTAGTGTTGCCAGCAGACAAACCAACAAACCAACGCCGACAAAAACATTACCTTCTCCCTTGGCGATGGTAATAAGACATGGCATGACATGAGATGCTGATGCATTTTAATTGCCCTGTGGTAGTTGGCTGGAATAAGACAATAAGCCCCACTTCCCTCATTGAGCAAGCACATGGCCAGAATGGAGAACAAAAACTCCATTTTGACTGGAAGAAACCTTCAGCAGAACAAGGTTCAGGGTGGGGCAGTCACCTGCTGTGACTGATTGTTAGGCGAGGAGACAGAGAAGAAGAAAAAAGACATTAGAAAACAGATGAAAGATTCCTTGGGAAAGTTTTACTTCCAACAACTATTTTCTAATAGTTGGTGGAATAATTGCTGGATATTCAGAGTGATTTCCATCATCTCCTGTCTTTCTAGTATCAAGGAACGTGCCATCATGTCCTTGTGACAGTCAATCAAAACCATTGCCAGATTTGCTTTTCTTCACTTGCAATTCAGCAGCAACGTTTCATCAGTGAGGAGTGATTCTTTTTTTTTTTTTTTTAACCCTTTTACCATTTATGGCATTCTTTATGTTCTCCAGGAAACAGCAGATCTGTTGCCCCATTAGAAGAAGACATGTTATCGGTCCGTATTCTTCATACAGAGAATTATCCTTTCCTGTGTAACATCTAATGGGGGGGGGGGGTATTTAGCTTGACTCTAAGACACTGTTAAGCTGTCCCTTGATGTCCCAGTGAAGTGCTGGAAAAATTTGAATGCATTTATTTTCTCTTTTGAATTATACACCTTGCAAGAACTAAGTAAAAATGCTATACAAAAAGGTGGCTGCACACCCCAACAAGTTTATGAAAGCTATGCATTTGAACATAGGATACACAGGAAAGAAAATATTTGTGAAGCTGCCTTCGGGAATGTGTGCCTGAAACTCATTAAGACGTTAATGGTTGGATGCAAGATAAGCGTTGCACAGTGACAGGTAGATCATTTCAGTATTTAATGACCCAAGGGCCCTTGTGTGCATTCATAATGGAGGTTTATTTTGTCCATTTGTGCATGTCTGAGCTAAGGTTGAGCTATTACTCAACTGACTTTATCTTTCTATGCTCTATCTGTCTTCTTTCAATCCCTTGGGGCTAAGATAGGTTAACAATCTCAACCGCTGAGGGGGTTAAAGAGAGGCGAAGCTGGGAAAACTGTCATTTATGAAGCATATTTTATGTCATTAGCATAGTATAATTCATTATATTGCACCACACGCCGTGAATATAAGGCAGTTAAAAAAGAACCATACACAGGCTCAACAAGGTGTAAAATGAGTTGGTACTGATTAGGCCTTTGCTTTGCAAAACATCAGGGCATCATTTTTTATCAGCAGACCACGAAAACAGACTTCCCACAGTTTGTATGCTTCGAGGTTGAAGGGAAGCCCTGATTATTTTCTTATGAATCAATAGCATTCATTGTACGCTCACTTTATTCAATTCAACTTTATTTATATAGCGCCATTTCACAACAACAGTCATGTCTTAGCACTTTTAACTGTAGGGGAAACCCCCACAGTTGCAGAAAGACCCCAGCAATCAGGTGATACCCTGTGAGAAAGTGCTTGGTGACGATGGAGAGGAAAAACTCCCTTTTAACAGGAAGAAACCTCCAGCAAAACCAGGCTCAGGGAGGGGCAGTCATCTGCTGCGACTGGCCGGGGGGTGAGGGGATAGAGAAGATGAAAAGAACAGACATGTAGAGAGCAAACAGCACGATGGGGACTCAATCTATGGGAGAGAACAAACAGATGCTAATGACCAGCAAAATAAATAAATAATTGAGAGTGAAGAAAGGAGTGAAGCCCACTGCAATTATTGGAGGTCCCCTGGCTGTCTAAACCTATTAGCAGCAGGGAGGGTAAGAGACACATGATTCCTCCCTAATTTTAGGCTATATCAAAAAGGAAGGTTTTAACCCTATTCTTAAAAACACAGATCAAGTCTGACTCCCAAATCCAGATTGGCAGCTGGTTCCACGGGAGAGGAGCTTGATAACTGAAGGCTCTGCCTCCCATTGTACTTTTGGAGATTCTAGGTATTACAAGTAATCCTGCATTTTGGGAGCGTAGTGCTCTGTTAGGATAATATGGTAGTATCAGATCTTTTAAATAAAAAGGGGCCTGATTGTTTAGAGCTTTGTAAGTAAGAAAAAGGATTTTAAACTTAATTCTAAACTCTTTGGGAAACTAATGAAGGGAGGCCAGAACCAGAGTGATATGATCTCTCCTTCTACTACCTGTTAAAACTCTTGCTGCAGCATTTTGGATCAACTGAAGACTTTTTAAAGATGTTTTAGGACAACCTGATAATAAAGAGTTACAATAATCTAATCTAGAGCTAACAAAAGTGTGGATCAGTTTCTCAGCATAACTCTGAGACAAGATGCTCCTAATCTTGGCAATATTACACAAATGATAGAAGGCAGTCTTCGAAACAAATTTAATATGTGAATTGAAAGACAGATCTTGATCAAAAATAATTCCAAGGTTCCTCACAGAGCTATTAAGAGAAAGAGTAACTGTATCCAAACTAAAGGTTTGATTTGGAAAGGTATTTCTAAGGTTTTTTGGACCAACAAGAATAACTTTAGTCTTATCTGAATTTAATAGCAGGAAATTGCAAGTCATCCAAGCTTTGATTTCCTTAAGACAGGCTTCTAACTTGGCTAATTGATTACTATCATCTGGCTTCATTGACAGGTATAATTGTGTGTCATCTGCATAACAATGAAAATGTATACAGTGCTTTCTAATAATGTTGCCTAACGGAAGCATATATAAACTAAAAAGAGTGGGGCCGAGCACAGATCCCTTTGGAACTCCATGACTGAGCGTTGAGTTGAAAGAAAACTCATTATTGATATGAACAAACTGGAACCTATCAGATAAATAAGATCTAAACCACTGCAACGAAGTTCCATTAAGTCCAACATAGTGTTCTAATCTATCAAGTAGAATATTATGATCAATAGTATCAAAAGCTGCACTTAGGTCTAAAAGGACAAGTACAGAAACAAGTCCATTATCAGATGCGACAAGGAGGTCATTAGTGACCTTCACTAACGCTGTTTCAGTACTATGATGGATTCTAAACCCAGATTGAAACTCTTCAAGTAAACCATTTCTCTGCAGGTGGTCAAATAATTGCGTAGCAATAACTCTTTCTAAGATTTTTGAAATGAAAGGGAGATTAGAGATTGGTCTATAGTTAGCTAAAACGCCTGGATCCAGCGTTGGCTTTTTGAGTAAGGGTTTAATTACAGCCGTTTTAAAAGCCTGCGGTACATGGCCCAAAGTTAATGAAGAATTGATTATTTGAAGAATAAAGCTACCAATAAGTGGGAAGACTTCTTTAAATAACCTGGTAGGAATAGGGTCTAAAAAACAAGTTGAAGGCTTGGATGAGGAAATTATTTTGTCTAACTCTAAAAGGTCAGTTGGAGTAAACTCATCCAAACAGATATCAGTTGAAGCAGTTGTAGTAGTTACTGTATTTAAGTTAACGGTAGGAAGAATCTGATTGATTTTATCTCTGATAGATGAAATTTTATTACTGAAAAAGTTCATAAAGTCCTGACTAGTAAGCTCTAAGGGAATGCTAGGATTGACAGAGTCCTGACTCTTTGTCAACCTGGCTACAGTGCTGAAAAGAAACCTGGGATTATTCTTGTTCTCTTCTATTAATGCAGAATAATAACCCATTCTAGCTTTTCTAAAAGATTTTTTATAAATTAAAACATAATTTCTCCAAGCTAAATAGATTTCATCTAAATTAGTGGAGCACCATTTTCTTTCTAATTGACAAGTCTTCTGTTTTAAGCTACAAGTTTCTGTGTAGAACCAAGGAGTTAGAAATCTCTGATTAGACTTTTTCTTTTTTAAAGGGGCCACCAAGTCTAGAGTCTGATGCAGAGAAGCTGTAACACTATCTACCATGCTATCAATTACAGAAGGAGCAAGCTGTCTATAGCTTATTTCCGTTGTGTTGACACATGGCATAGAGGAAACAATGTGCATACATTTGGTAACAACATCATCTGAGAGGCATCTACTGTAGTAATATTTTTCTTTAGGAGCCAAATAGTTAGAAATAGTAAAATCAAAAGTTAACAGACAATGGCCTGACAGTACAGGGTTATGAGGAGACACTACCAGATTTTCTATTTCTATGCCATATGTCAGAACAAGGTCCAATGTATGGTGGAGATAATGGGTAGAATTTCCTACTTTCTGAGAAAACCCCATTGTCTAATATTGAATTAAATGCCATATTAAGGCAATCACTATCTACGTCTACATGTATATTAAAGTCCCCTACAATAATTATTCTATCTGATTTCAGCACTAAATCAGCTAAGAATTCAGCAAATTCGGATAAAAACTCTGAGTAGGTTGATGGAGGACGATAAACTATGGCAAATAAAATTGGGTTTAGCCTAAAATTGCTAAAATGCCCAATACTTAGGACCAGGCCCTCAAAGGATTGATAACGTGCTTTTTGCTTTCCATTAACTCGTAATTTGCAGTGGTAAATTGTTGCTACTTCTCCCCCACGACCAGAATTTCTGGGATTTTGAGTTTAAATAACCAGAGGGAGTTGATTCATTTAAACCAACATAATCTTCTTGCCCTAAACAAGTCTCTGTAATGGATATTAAATCAATCTGATGATCAATTAACAGATCATGGACTAGCAGAGACTTGGGAGTTAGAGACCTAATATTTAACAATCCACATTTAATTTTTAAATTATGAGGAGGAACAGAGGCCAAATCATTCAATTTAGAGGCTTAATGTTTAATTTGAGTTTTACCAACTTTTTGTTTAATCACGTTGGGATGCTTATACATTATATTTTTATTAACTTTGGAGGGAGCAGACAATGATTCTCTGATGGGGGAGACAGGGGCTAAGTTGAGGGGTGGCGGATGAAGAGGAGCTGCAGAGAGGCATGTAAGACTGCAACTCTACTTCCTGGTCCCAAATCTGAGTTGTCAAGGTTTTGGAAATTTGGATAAAAATTATGCCAGATTGCTAGATACATGAGACGCACCATCCAAAGTGGGATGGATGCCGTCTTGTCTAATAAGACCAGGTTTTCTCCAAAACAAGCTCCAATTGTCTATGTAGCCCACATTGTTTGCAGGACACCACACAGACAGCCAGCAGTTGAAGGATGACAAGCGGCTAAACATGTCATCACTGGTCAGATTGGGGAGGGGCCCAGAGAATACTACAGAGGCAGACATTGTTTTGGCAAAGTCACACACCGATTCCATGTTAAGTTTTGTGACTTCCGACTGCCGGAATAGGGTGTCATTAATGCCGGCGTGGATAACTATTGTGGAGTATTTACAGTTACTTTTAGCCAGCATTTTCAAATTTGACTTGATGTCGCCTGCTCTGGCCCCAGGAATGCATTTGACTATGGTCGCTGGAGTCACTAGGTTCACGTTTCTGACTACAGAGTCGCCAGTGATCAGAGTTTTTTCATCAGTGGGTGTGTCGCTGAGCGGGGAAAAGCAATTAGAAACTTGAACAGGTTAGTGGTGAACCGGGGCTTTGCGACTAGGCTTCCTTCTCACCATCACCCACCCAGTCTCCTCGCTGCTGAGGAGGACCGGAGTACTGCTAGCAGGCTGCCCTATGCTAGGGAGCTCCACTGCAGCTAAGGGACGTCCGTCATTATTAACTGGCACAGATGGTGTTTCAATGCAGCGGAGCCGGGATTCCAAATCAGACAACCTTGCCTCGAGCGCCTCAAAAAGACAACATTTATTACTTTTACCATTATCACTAAAAGAGGCAGAGGTGTAGCTAAACATCTGACAGAGAGAGCACACCAGAGGAGGAGAGGAAGGAGAGCTAGTAGCCATAGCTAGTGGCTAACCCAAAGCTAACAAAAATGCCGATGAAAGGTGAACAGAAGGCTAAAGAGGGTGATTAGATGACACTGAGTGTGCACACAGGTGGAGGAGGCTTGATAAACAGAAGTTAGAGCTAACGGTAGATGGAAAAAAGTGATTAAAATACAATTAAAGGCAAAATCCTCAGGAGAATGAGGAGAGCTAACCACAGAGCAAATCACAGACAGCCAGCAACACAGGAAGTGATGATACGTTACCACAGGAAGCTGCAGCACCACCTACTGACAACCAACTATGTGAAATGTATACACAACATGCCATCTCAATGCCCTCTGTATTGTTGTCACATTTATACTAAAAAGACAAGCAGAATTCTGGGTGACTGTTCATGGGCCAGTAAGCATCTTTACAGGATCAGATAAATGCTTTGCTGAAGGGTGTATTATTGTCAGGGAGAGCCTTATTCAACTTTTGTTTTCTCCTAAATTAAAGCAGTTCATCTGTGATATGACAAATCCAAGGAGGAGTTTAGGCAGCAGCTTTGCAGTATAATTTTATAATTCAGTTTCAATTACATTAATGTGGGAGTTATTGATTTATTGAGTGGCATCAAAAGAGAAAGAGACAGTGCAGAGGAAATAAAATAGAGAATGATCCATGAAAACAATGTGCAAAAGTCTGGGAGTCCTTAGGGAACAAAAATGAAATCTTCACACTTGGAGGATGTTCAGTCAACTGTTTTGTTTTGCAGAAATAAAAAAAAAATAAATCAAATCACATATAAGCAGGATGTGCACATAAGTGGTATGCAGGTGCGCATGCGCAATCAAAATAAGCAATGTGCACCAGATCAAATGTTGTAGCACACATTTGCGTACCGGTGGACAGATAAATTCTAAACATTGGACTGCAGTGCAGATTATGAGTGACTGTTTTTAGGATTTTCTCTTTTCATTAAAATGTCAAAGAAGCAAGTTCTGTTAAGCCATTACTTTGGTGTTCCTCCATCTCCAAAGAAACGCCAGACTGAACCTGAACCACAAAAGAAGCATGTGTTCTCGGAAAAGTGGCTGCAAGAGGTCAGCTGGCTTTCAACAAATGATGCCCACACCGAGATGTGGTACAAATTATGCCACGAAAATCCCACTCTGGCAGATACAAATAGCGACTTTTATACAGGTACTAAAAACTTCAATCATCCAGCTTTTGAGAACAGCAGAAGGCACTGCAAAGTAGTGCGTTCTTGTGCCCATGTGCAGTGTTTATTTTGTCATTAATAAATAATTGTTTACCAGATTCGCCTGATGATTGGGTCCTCTTCTTCGCCCTGAAAGGGCAAAAATGACAGAAGAACGTAGCCAGTAATGGACCCAGCGGGCGAGTCTGGTAGGAGCAAGACGCCAACATACCGAGGCTCAGCAAGCAGAAGGAGGTTGGCAGCTGGTGGTCCCAGCATGGATGAGCTTTGGGCAGCCCAGTTTATCCAGGACTTTGTCTCAGAAGCTCGCACCTCCTGCACTCTGGAGGAAGCCCTGGAGAGCCTGGACGCAGCGACTGGGATAATGGAGGCGCATCCCAGTCTGCAGAATTACCCTGAGCTGGCGGGACTACTGGCCACCATCTCCAACCTCCATAGGACATATTGCGGTCAGGTGGGGAATTTAATTGATAAACTGGAGTTTGTGCCAACGACGCAGCGTCCCCTGGCTCTGGTGCTTTCAGCTCCAGCCTTTTCCCCTCCTCCCGCTGCAGCCCCATGGAGTTCAGTTAAGCTGGCCCCCAGGACTGTTGTTAAGCCAGTTCCCACAGCAGCTGAAGTGCCGGCTTCCATAACTGCTTTATGAGGGCCCATGACCGCTTCCTCATCTGCATTTACTACAGCTCCAGTGCCTGCTCCATGGTTCCATCCAGCTCCAGTGCCTCCTCCACAGTGCCACCAAGCTCCAGTTCCTGCTTCACGCTGCCACCCAGCTCCAGTGCCTGCTCCACAGTGCCACCCGGTTCCAGTGGCTGCTCCATAGCGCCACCCAGCTCCAGTGCCTGCTCCAGCTGCTCGCAGTGTGCGTTTAACAGCTCCAGCCATCCCCGAGGTGCACACGACTGCTTTGGCTGTCCCTGAGGTGCGCACAAAGGCCCCCACTGTCTCTGAAGCACACACCACAGCTCCAGCTGTTCTTGTTCCTGTTTTGGCCGAGGTGCATGCTATGGTTCCTGCTGCTCATCCAGAGGTGGTCACTCCAGCAGTAGTGGACCAGGAGCTCAGGCAAGGACTTTTCTTTACTTTTTCAACATCAGTATTAGTTAAGTCTTGCCTAGCTCTTGGCGATTGTGGTGATGCCTCACTCACCCCCAGCCTTTCTTCCCCTTTCGAGGTGGCTGTGCCAGGGAAGGAGTCACAGGAGGACCACACTCTGCCATCAACCAAGCTGCACATTCCACCCGACGTGCAAGAGTTCAGGAGACCTCCACGAGATGTGCAAGGGGTCAGGAGACCTTGTGACGATGGAGTGTCACCACTGTTATGATTTATTGTATTGTGTGATCATGTTATATTTGTAATGTTGTAAATGTTAGTATGATTATTTGTTAAAGTGCACACAGTATTTTGGGATCTGTCTTTGTTTAATTTGAATGCCCTTGGGAGATAATTATTATGGTTAAGTATTTTGGTAAAATATTTGATAAATGATTTATTTCACATACCTTTGCCAACATGCTTCCTGTGGGTGTCCGGGCAAAAGACTCTTTGGGGGTTGAATGCCCTTTAATAGGACACCAGCAGGAAGGAAACATGTATGGTAAGTTAGAGGGGTGGTTTAACATTTGTAAATAAGGGTTGGAACTATTTATTGAATTGTTTATATTGTTATTTATTATATGTTATCTATATTTACATTGTATATAGTTGGGGGAATTATTTATGTATTTTTAGATATTAGTGGGTATGTGTTAAGAATGGAAATGTTCATTGTTTTACCTGGGATTATGGTAGGGGCTAATCAGCCCTAATTATCTCGAATACTATATAACAGGTGTGGTTAATGATAAGGGGATCGATCTCTTGTTGCATTCTTATTATCCTTGGTATGCTTCTTGGTTGGCGAATTGTGCATTGTTGAAGAAGAATCGTGTCGGATGTTCTGGAACTATTTACTGTAAGATTATTGAAATAAAAATGGACTAATTGAAAATTGAAATCTCGCATTGCCTCGCTCCGCTACATTGTCACATTTGGTGGCAGTGGTGGTCCGTTACTAGGACGTTGTATCGTTTGGTGGACGGAAGGACTCATGTCGAGAAGGAAAGCGAGGCAGGAGGAGCAGTCTGACCTGGACGCAGGTATGGCGGCTGAGGACCCGGGAGTCAGCGGACTGGGCGAGCTCGAGGAGGTAACGTGCCTGGTGAAGTCTTTGGTACGTTCGCTGACTCTCAGAGATCGCCAGCTGGAGGAAGAAGCCGCTTGTCAGGAGCAAAAATGGCAGACTGTGGAGAATCACATTCGTCGGATGGAGTCGCAGGTTGCGGAGCTGAGAGAGGACTATGGGAGCCGGGCTGAGCGTAATGGTGACGACGGCGCTTCGGGTGAGGATCCCAGGGTGACGGCCAGTCGGGTCGGCTCACAGGAGGATGATTTGCCGCTGCAGGTGCAGCCAAGGAGGCCACGAACGCACCACGAGCCCAGGCTGAATCCTCTCTTTCCCGAAGATGACATCGAGCACTACCTGACAACGTTCGAGAGGATCGCTACAGTCTGCCGCTGGCATGAAGAAGAGTGGGCTATCCATCTAGCTCCTCTACTTACAGGTAAAGTGCGGAGCGCATATGTTCTGATGGATGTTGCTGACACGGATAATTATGGGAAAGTCAAAAAAGCTATTTTAAATAAATTTGAAATTACATCTGACACATATAGGAGGAGGTTTCGGTCCCTGGACATTCATCAGGACGAAACCCCTCGTGAACTTTATGTACGCTTAAAAGACCTGTTATATAAATGGATTAATCCAGAGACCCTAACTTTAAAATTATGGAACAATTAATTTTGGAACAGTTTTTGCGCATGGTGAACCCGGAACTGGGAGTCTGGATACAAGAGCGGGACCCGAAGACTGCAGAGGACGCTGCTCGTCTGGCGGAGGTTTTTCTGTCAGCCAGGTCTGGGAGCAGCAGACCTACTCTCGGCGTGACAGATCTTTCACCACACGGAGTGAGTTTAATGAGGGTGAAAGGGGTGGTCCAGCTCGAAATAGGTTGTATTCCAGGCCCAGTCAGATCACAAACAGCAGATATGATAATAGCAAAAAGTCACGAGTTGTTGCAAATAAAGATATACGCTGTTATCAGTGTAATAAAATCGGTCACACCCAGTATTCATGTCCTGCCACAAAGAATCAGAAACCATCACTATTATGTTCAGTTCCTAGACCCACTTGTTCAGCCTTAGTGCACAGTGGAGTGTATAAAACAAAGGTGTTGCTTAATGGTCAGTGTAAAGAGGCCCTGTTAGATTCAGGCTGTTTTCAAACAGTTGTGCTACCTAGTTTGGTCCCTAGGGATTTGTGGGATGAGTCAGAAATAAATATCAGTTGTGTCCATGGGGATAAGAAACTGTACCCGACCGCTGAGGTTTATTTAACAGTAGGGGGTCAAACTTATCTCCTTCCTGTAGCTCTTGTGCCTGATTTGCCTTGTCCGGTTATTCTTGGCAGTGATGTTCCAACTTTGTTGGATGTCATGCAATGGGTTAGAGAGGAACAAACTGTGGGACAGGCAGGTGGCGCTGTTGAGCAGAGAGTAAACACACCTGTGGTGAAAAATTGTAATATGGTGACAACCAGGGCACAGAGAGCACAGAGGGCTGCCAATGTTCTTCAGGAGCTTCCATTTTATGATTCTGAGATAGAGGCAGGCCCTAGTAAACAATCTAAATCCAAGGCTGAGAAGAGAAGAGATAAGGTGTTAGCTTCTGTAAAGAACTTGGGTGAAGAAACACCACAATTAAGCCAGTCAGTAGAGTTTGACATCCCTCCTGACATAGCTACATTGCAGAAAGCTGACCCAGCACTTAGACCATGGTTCAATAAAGTCTCGGAGATTGAGGGTGTGAAACAGGGTAGAATGGATTGTTTGGCTGAGGCCATATATGTCATTAAAAAGGGCATTCTGTACCAGCAACAAGGTGAAGTTATGGCCATAGCTTTGCCACAGGACCTCATACCAAAGATTATGGAAATGGGACATGTTATTCCTTGGGCAGGTCATCTAGCATTTCATAAAACTCTACAGAGAATTGCTAGAAGGTTTGTGTGGCCGGGAATGTATACCCAGATAAAGGACTTCTGCACATTGTGCCCAATATGTCAGATTACATCACCTAGGGGAGTAGCCCGTGCCCAACTACACCCACTACCCATTATTGGAACACCATTCAACAGAATAGGGATGGATATAGTTGGCCCCCTAGAGAGAAGTTCTGTTGGTAATAAATACATTCTGGTAATTTGTGACTATGCTACTCGGTACCCAGAAGCCTTTCCCCTGAAATCTAATAAGGCTAGGCAGGTTGCTAACTGCCTTATCCAGTTGTTTTCAAGGGTAGGCATACCCAGAGAAGTTCTAACAGACTGGAACAAATTTCTTGTCAAAACTGTTGCAGCAAGTATATAAGCTATGGGGTATTAAGGGTATTAAGACCACCCCATATCACCCTCAGACTGATGGACTAGTGGAACGATTTAACCAGACTTTAAAAAATATGCTGCGGAAATTTGCTTCTGAAACGGGCTCAGATTGGGACCAATGGGTACCATATTTATTGTTTGCTTATCGGGAGGTGCCCCAGGCTTCAACAGGGTTCTCACCTTTTGAACTACTGTATGGTCGTCAGGTGAGGGGCCCACTGGATTTATTAAAGGAGCACTGGGAGAGTCCACCGAGTGATCAGGACAATGTGGTCTCTTATGTCATTAAGATGAGAGAGAAACTGGATCGAATGACTGCTTTGGCTCAGGAGCACATGAGGAAAAAAACAAAAAACCTGGTATGACAAGAAGGCCAGAAAAAGGGTTTTTCACCCAGGACAACAGGTTTTGTTATTGCTGCCCTCGTGTGACAGTAAGCTGCTGGCTCGATGGCAGGGGCCATATGAAATTTCTAAAAAACTAAGTTCAGTGACATATGAACTATATATGCCTGACAGGAAGGTAAAATATCAGACCTTCCACATTAACTTATTGAAAGAGTTTCAGCAACCTGGTCATCAGCAGCAGCAACCTGTTCTTCAGGAGACACATCAGCTCTTGATTTGTGCGACGGAAGTGGATGAGGAGAAAGAACAGTCTTTTCCCACAAATGTGTCAGAGCCTTATGTGTTTCAAGTGTCTCATTTGCAGGTGGATCAGCAGAGAGAGTTAGAGGCACTATTGGATCCAGAATTGTTTCAGGAGAGACCTGGTTTCACCACGCTGGTGCATCATAAGGTTTATTTGAAAGAGGAAGCTGTTCCACGTAGAAAATCTTATAGGATCCCGGAACGATTGGTACCAAAAATGAAGCAAGAAATTGACTTGATGTTGCAACTGGGAGTGATCGAGGAGTCAGTCAGTGAGTGGTGTAGCCCGATTGTGCTGGTCCCCAAAAAGGACGGCTCATTAAGATTCTGTATTGATTTCAGATACCTTAATTCAGTATCTAAATTTGAGTCATACCCCATGCCCCGGATTGACAAACTGTTAGAGAAAGTGGGCAGGGCTAGGTTTATTTCAACTCTGGACCTATGCAAGGGGTATTGGCAGGTGGCATTGGCACTGGAAACAAAGGAACTTACAGCCTTTAAAACACCTTATGGCAGTTTTCAGTTTAGGGTCATGCCATTTGGCCTTCAGGGGGCACCTGCAACTTTTTAGCGGCTGATGGACCAAGTGTTAAGGAGAGTATCAAATTTTGCGGCTGCCTATCTGGATGACGTGGTCATCTATAGTCAGACCTGGGAAGAACATGTGGTACACCTTAGGCAGGTCTTTCAGTTAATTAAGAGGGCAGGATTGACAATTAATCCACGCAAATGTGCGTTCGGACAGCAGCAGGTGGAGTACCTGGGACATGTGGTTGGTCAGGGGGTTATTAGACCACGAGTAAGTAAAGTGGATGCCATCCGGACCTACCCTGTGCCCACCACTAAAAAGAAGGTACGATCGTTTATGGGAATGGTAGGATGGTACAGCAAGTTCATTCCCCACTTTGCTGAAAGAGCAGCAGTGTTGACTGACCTCACTAAGGCTTCGGCACCAAATAAGGTAAAATGGACAGGAGTGTGACAGAGCGTTTGAGGATCTGAAGAGGGCTATTTCTGGGGAGAAGGTTCTCTACAGTCCAGACTTTGCTCGCCAGTTTATTTTACAGACAGATGCTTCAGGGGTTGGCATTGGAGCAGTACTTCTCCAGGAGGAGAGGGGAGAGAGACACCCAGTACTGTTCTTGAGCCGTAAGTTGTTGGACCGGGAGACAAGATACTCTACGGTAGAAAAGGAATGTGTTGCCATGAAATGGGCAATAGGGTCTCTCAAGTACTATTTACTAGGGCGTCATTTTTTGTTGGAGACAGATCATCGGGCCCTACAGTGGTTGGACAGAATGAAGGACGTAAACAGCCGTCTCACAGGGTGGTATGTGTCCCTCCAACCTTATAATTTTACTGTTCGGTATGTGGCAGGGAAAACCAACCTTGTAGCTGATAGCCTTTCAAGAGTACATGCCTCATAGAGTACTGTACTCTCGGGAAAGGGGGGAGGAAATGTGATGATGGAGTGTCACCACTGTTATGATTTATTGTATTGTGTGATCATGTTATATTTGTAATGTTGTAAATGTTAGTATGATTATTTGTTAAAGTGCACACAGTATTTTGGGATCTGTCTTTGTTTAATTTGAATGCCCTTGGGAGATAATTATTATGGTTAAGTATTTTGGTAAAATAATTGATAAATGATTTATTTCACATACCTTTGCCAACATGCTTCCTGTGGGTGTCCGAGCAAAAGACTCTTTGGGGGTTGAATGCCCTTTTATAGGACACCAGCAGGAAGGAAACATGTATGGTAAGTTAGAGGGGTGGTTTAACATTTGTAAATAAGGGTTGGAACTATTTATTGAATTATTTATATTGTTATTTATTATATGTTATTTATATTTACATTGTATATATTTGGGGGAATTATTTATGTATTTTTAGATATTAGTGGGTATGTGTTAAGAATGGAAATGTTCATTGTTTTACCTGGGATTATGGTAGGGGCTAATCAGCCCTAATTATCTCGAATACTATATAACAGGTGTGGTTAATGATAAGGGGATCGATCTCTTGTTGCATTTTTATTATCCTTGGTATGCTTCTTGGTTGGCGAATTGTGCATTGTTGAAGAAGAATCGTGTCGGATGTTCTGGAACTATTTACTGTAAGATTATTGAAATAAAAATGGACTAATTGAAAATTGAAATCTCACATCGCCTTGCGCCGCTACATTGTCACAGACCTCCACCTGTCATCGATGAATCCGGTGCGCACCCGTTGTTTGATCCAGAGGTCAGTCCGCCCTTGTCACCAGGTTGTGAACTGAAAACTTCTGCATTATGTCCCCTGAGTTATAAGATTCCACATCTATGTCCCCTGAGCTCAATCATTCTGTATCTGTCCCCTAAACTAGAAATGTCTGCACCTGCGTCTTGTGTGCCAGAAATCACTGCACCTGTGTCCCCTGAGCTAAAAAAACTCCATATCTGTGTCTCCAAAATCAGAAATTTCTGCATTAGTGTGTCCTGCATCAGAAATTTCTGCATTAGAGTGTCCAAAATCAGAAATTTCTTCATAAGTGTGTCCTGCATAAGAGATTTCTGCATTAGTGTTTCTGAGCTAGAGATTTCTGCATTTGTGTGTTCTGAGCCAGAGATTTCTCCACCCGCGTTACTTGTGCCAGAAATGTTTGCATCCGTGCCCCCTGTGCCTGCAGTTTCTGCGTTTGTGTGTTCTGAGCCAGAGATTTCTGCACCTGTGTTCCCTGTGCCAGAAATGTCTGCATACGTGTCCCCTGTGCCTGTAATTTCTGCACATATTTTTCCTGATCTAGAGTGTAAAGATTCTTTGTTGCCAATTCCTGAGGGTAAAATTTCCATGTCATCGCTTGAGTTTGAAACCTCTATGTTGTTTTCTTTTGGGCAAGGGAATCCATTGTTTCCCCCAGAGTTGAGGGCTCCTGGGTTATTTTCTGTGCAAAAGGGTTGTGTTGAAGCGGCATGAAAAAATAAGCAGCAGTGCTGTGGTTTTGAGCAGGTTTTATTAATCATGTCGCCTTCACGGGATCCCCTCTCCGGTGCATAGTGGAGCAGCCCGGAGCGGGATCCCACGGCTCTCTGAGAAGGAGAGGCAGACACAGTGTGTCCGCCAGTTGCAGGATCAGAGTGAGAGAGTAAGCGAGAGAGATTGCGTTACAGAGTTGCACCTTAAATACTTGATCATAACAATACATCAAAAAGACATACCCCACAGTCTAGAATGATCAAAGGGACAACAGAACAGGCAGGAGGTATTTGCATTTGTAAGCCATACATCACAATGGGCAGATTAGCTAGACCTCACTCTAAGTGCAAGACAAAGAGGCTAACAAGCACATCTACATATTGATCTGAGTCTCTAGGTCACAGTAAGGACAGGACGCATGAGTACAAAGGATGAAAGGCATCGATTAACATCACATAGGTGAGACAGAAGAAACTCGTCTACCTGTAGACATTAATACACCAAAGCACATCTAAGATGCTCAGAAAAAGCACAGTAAGGACAAGCCATATGCACACTATACAGAATGCCGCATTACATCACAACACATGCATGTTTGCATCACAAATACATGAATGGCACATTGCTTCTCAGTAATGCAGCAGAAAAACAGAGAAAAGAGGGCTGAGTGTCCTTAGTCTGTTGTGGGGTTAAAACGAACCGCCACACACGCTCCCCCCCAAGAGGGAAACGGTAGGGGGCCGCGACCTCGATGATCCATCTGTGTGAGCGAGCTGTGGGAGAAGCTCGCTGCAGGCGGAGGGGGAGGGAGGGGAGGGGTAGTAAGTGCCGGCAGGAGCTGTGAAATCGTCCTGAGCCGCGCAAAAATTGCTTGTGGGTCCGCAATGTCGAAGGGCTGGTCCCGTTGAACGTGCAGCGGTCCACAAGAAGAAAAATTAGTCTCTGACTCCTCTCGTGGCCATGAAGAAAAGCAGGAGCGGCTGTAAGAGAAAAAGTAAACAAAGCATAGGGACTGTTGGCTTTGGGTGCTGAAGCAACCCCAAAGCTCCTGGGAACAGCTGACGGCTGAAATCCCGTTGTGCCGTGGCTAAGACCATTAAAAAATCCAGTGGCGAGCTGCGTGCTTGCTTCAGGTGAACGAGCAACCCTGAAGGTTCTGTGGGCAGCGGCGGAGGACGATGGCGGTCTGTGGCGTGGCTGAGACTGTTAACAAATCCTTCCAGTATGCTGCATGTGTGCCTCAGGTGAGCGAGCAGCCCTGAAAGGCAGCGGCGAAGGAGGAAAGCAGTCTGTGGAGCCATTACTTGTCCCATGCGTGATGCGCCGTCCTTGTAACTCCCCGATGCGTGCGCGGGGGTTCAGTGCGTGGGTGGGCCGCTGGAGTGGTGAGTCAGGGTGCAGAAACTTGGCGGAGATCAGCGCAGACGGCGCCAATAAAATCCAGGTTGAGCTGTTGCTGTAGATTTGGCCATGGTGCGTTGGAGCGTTGAGAGGAAATAGACGATCTTTAGTCCCTCAGGCCCGTGCAGAGGCGTTGGAGCGGCGGGAGGGAATAGACGATCTTTTGTTCCTCAGGCTCATGCAGCTGCGTTGGAGCGGTGTGAGGAAGTAGACGATCTCCGTCCCTCGGGCTCGTGGAGGCGCGTTGGAGCGGTGCGAGGCAATAGACGATCTTTGTGCCCCGGGCTCGTGCAGCTGCGTTGGAGCGGTGAGAGGGAGGAGACGATCGTTGTCGCTCGTGCGGCCATGGTGCGTTCAGTTCCACGCGTTGCACTCCCCGTCGGCCCTGGAGGTTGCCGTCGTGGAGAGAGGACGAGGTGCGTGCGCTCTCAGTGAGAGCGGCCGGTCCAGCGTGGTTGTGCAGATCTCAGGCGACGGAGCATTCATGCCCGGGTGTTGCGTTCGCTGGCCGCTCGTTTTTTTTAGCGTCGGTTCGCCAGCGTGGCCATCCAAAACAGAAGGCTGCGTTGCACAAAACGTGTGCGTCTTCAAGGGGCCACCAACGCAGCTGTGTGGCTGTCCAGCTCGGAAGGTTGCTTTCGCACAAAACGTGTGCGTGTTCGAGGGGTCACCAGTGAGGCGGCATGAAAAAATAAGCAGCAGTGCTGTGGTTTTGAGCAGGTTTTATTAATCATGTCGCCTTCACGGGATCCCCTCTCCGGTGCATAGTGGAGCAGCCCGGAGCGGGATCCCACGGCTCTCTGAGAAGGAGAGGCAGACACAGTGTGTCCGCCAGTTGCAGGATCAGAGTGAGAGAGTAAGCGAGAGAGATTGCGTTACAGAGTTGCACCTTAAATACTTGATCATAACAATACATCAAAAAGACATACCCCACAGTCTAGAATGATCAAAGGGACAACAGAACAGGCAGGAGGTATTTGCATTTGTAAGCCATACATCACAATGGGCAGATTAGCTAGACCTCGCTCTAAGTGCAAGACAAAGAGGCTAACAAGCACATCTACATATTGATCTGAGTCTCTAGGTCACAGTAAGGACAGGACGCATGAGTACAAAGGATGAAAGGCATCGATTAACATCACATAGGTGAGACAGAAGAAACTCGTCTACCTGTAGACATTAATACACCAAAGCACATCTAAGATGCTCAGAAAAAGCACAGTAAGGACAAGCCATATGCACACTATACAGAATGCCGCATTACATCACAACACATGCATGTTTGCATCACAAATACATGAATGGCACATTGCTTCTCAGTAATGCAGCAGAAAAACAGAGAAAAGAGGGCTGAGTGTCCTTAGTCTGTTGTGGGGTTAAAACGAACCGCCACAGTGTGTTATTTTTTGAGCATGAGGCTTGTGTGTTTTCTCCTGTTTGGTTGCAATTGGGTTTTGGTAGGCCGCCTGATGCCCCATGTTCACCCTCCCAGTGGCCTTTGGACTTTGGAAGGCCCCCAGACCCATCATGTACTCCAGTTTGGGGACCCATGGACTTAGGTAGGCCCCCTGACCTACCTGGTTCTCCGGTCTGGTGGCCCTGGGACTTTGGAAGACCACCTGACCCGTTTTGGACTTTGCTGTGGGGGTAGGGGGGCTTCAGTTTGTTTTGCCCACCTGGTCTTTTTCCCCACTGTCCACCATGTGAGGGTTTTGGATTTTCTTTATTTCTTCTTTTCTTCTCCTTTGGGTGTTATCCTAGGGTCGTCTGAGATTCCGACCCTTGAAGGAGAGGTACTGTAGTGTCCTGGACAGGTCTGCAGCTCCTGTCCACCCTTCTTACTTACTGATAATGTTTGGTGTGTATCCCCTCTGTGTTGTCAGCCCCGCCCGTCTGGTCAGCTGTTTTCCTCATGTGTCAGCCGTTGGTTTTGATTGCTCTCCTCACCTGTGTTGTATCACCATGATTATTCCCTCTGTCTATATATGTGCCTTTTCTGCCTGTGTTCTTTGTTGCGTTCTTGTGTTAACCTCACTTTACAGTGCATCCAGAAAGTATTCACAGTGTTTCAGTTTTTCCACAATTTATGTTAGTCTTGTTCCAAAATGGATTAAATTCATTTTTTCCCTCAAAATTCTACACCCAATACCCCATAATGACAATGTGAAAAGTTTTGGGGGATTTTTTGAGATTTTTGCAAATTTATTAAAAATAAAAAATGAAGAAATCACATGTACATAAGTATTCACAACCTTTGCCATGAAGCTCAAAGTTGAGCTCAGGTGCATCTTGTTCCCACTGATCATCCTTGAGATGTTTCTACAGCTTAATTGAAGTCCACCTGTGGTAAATTCAGTTGATTGGACATGATTTGGAAAGGCACACACCTGTCTATATAAGGTCCCACATTTGACAGTGCATGTCAGAGCACAAACTTAGCATGAAGTCAAAGGAATTGTCTGTTGACCTCTGAGACAGGATTGTCTCGAGGCCCAAATCTGGGGAAGGGTACTGATAGAATAATTTTCAGCATAATCATTCTGAGTCAAAAATCAGGCAGAATATTTGAATGTAAATGCTGCACGGTGGCGCAGTGGTTAGCACTGCGGCAGCACAGTTTACCCTTGGCCGGGGGATTGTGGGGATCGTGGGTTCGATCCCAGCCCCCGACCAACAGTGATCTGTGTGGAGTTTGCATGTTCTCCCCGTGTTGCGTGGGTTTACTCCGGGATTTCTCCGGTTTCCTCCCACATGCCAAAAACATGCATGTTAGGTTAATTGGCTGTTCTAAATTGTCCCTAGATATCTGTTTCCTATAGGCCCTTAGAATAGAGGGTTAGTATTAATGAAAGCGCTTTGAGTGGTCTTTGTGACTAGAAAAGCGCTATATAAGTGTAGGTTAGTTAGTTAGTTAGTTAGTAAATATATTTATTTAGCCCATGGCCACTGGGGGAGAGATTACATGGATGTAGCCCTCAGTCCACACACACCGAATCCCTGACCATACATTTCTGAGTTTGGTATTTATAGCTCTTTAGGATAGTCAAACAAAGGGGGAGATGTCCTTGTGGCATCTCTCAGAGACATCTCCTGGAGGCTAAGTGTCTATAAATCTAATCCATATGAACTGGAAGTTTTAGCACATTCCTCTGGTCACAGAAACTTAGCAGAGCAAGTTAATTAAACAAAAAGATTATCCTAGGTCATCTTTTACGTCTCTGCTTACCTGCATTCTTAGCACTCACACGCACATCCACTGAAGGCCACAGATAGAGAATAATTGCTCACAGAAACATACCAAAAATATATCAGACATATAATATGAAGGGATAATACAAAGGAATATATGAACTTATTCTACATGGAATGCACATATAAATATCAGACATGAGAGAGGAAAGTCATGGAATAATATAAGAATAATAATATGGAATTTTTCTATCATATTCCCCCCTTGATGCTTAATAAAGCATCATGATTAGAAGCAAAATAATCAAAGAAAGTAGTAGTAAAGTAAATTAAATAATAATGAATAATGATATAAAGATATATAGACGTTTGGATTTACATGTTATGTGTCTTTGCAGATTAGCAACAATCTTATGAGGTGGTTTAAACTTAAAAGGAAGAATGTGTATAGCAATAGAAGTGAATATGTCATTAAAAGTGAATATGTGTGATATAATCAAAATCAACTTTAGACTGTGTCAAATAAGAATGTAGAAAATGATATGGAAAAACTCAAAATAGATTTAGACAATATTACAACCTTCATACTCCTTAGGCTAGTATCACCCCTTTCACCATCCTCATCATCTGCAAAAGTTGTATGAAGACATATCACTAAGTTTACATGAACCAGCCTCATCACCATACTTTGTGATCAAATCATTAACAAGTTCATGATGAGACTTCTTCATGAAGAGAATCACTAACTTAATCAATTCTGTTATCAGTGTGCCTGCAAAGCAATGAGGCTGTGTGTAATTGAAGTAATAATATGACCATTTGCATCATTTTCATGGGTCAAAGTACAACAATAACCCCCATAACAGGGCACACGCCCCTACGGGTGGCAGTTAATCGACCAAGAACCATTCTATTTTATGTCATAAATTTTACAAGTAATTGCAGCCTATAATTAAGTGTTTCAGTCCATAAGGTGTTCTTGCCTACGCTCACACAAGGAAACAGTGAATGAAGGGACCCCACTCCTGGTACATCCATGCCCCAAATGGAATTATGTGGTAAGAAAACATCTCTCTTCACCCTGCCCCCCTGCCCTGCTGACATGATGAGGGTACAGTCAGCCGCCAAAACGGGGTACACAACCCTGCCCAATTTCTGGCCAGGTGTGGGTACGCCCAGACCACCAACCCCCCTTTGATATTGTAGATCTTTAGTAAAACACTTGCTCACTTCGTTGGTCAAGCATGTAGCAGTACAGGGGACAGATGCACTGTAAGCCGTTGCACACTTAGAGAGTGTTAAGCTGCCGAAAGGGACATCACCACTTCAGAAAAGAGGAACTCCCTGATGAAGTCAACCTTGCCTTCGCAGAGTAAGGAGTGTCATCATGTTTCCAATCAGTGGAGTGATAAGTGTTGTGACAGGTGTGATTGAAAGTGATGTTTGCTGTGTTATTCCTGTATATAGCCTCTCTTAAGAAACAAACAGCCTGTAGTAGCTGCATTATTTTAGCAGTCATAAATTTGTCCACCTGTTAGTGGCATTAAGGAACAAACATAACAATTCTCTACGGTGTATAGGCAGTGGAACAACTTAAAAATAACCAAAACAAGTGTTACTATGAGGATGATGAGGATGAAAAAGGCAATAACACCACCCACACCCTTCTTTCCCTTGCATTTTTGCCCCTCCATGATAAACAAACAGCTGCTTCGCTATGCAGAAGCCATTACTGGATGCCAGGGGGTGCCGTCAGCCGACACTTGCATAGAGAAAGAGTTAAACAGTCACCTGTTGAGTTTTTGTTTTTTTTAATGAGTATGTAATGTGTATTAAACAGTCTCTTGTTGAGGGTTCCAAGTGGGGTAAAGCATTAGATGCACCCAAGTGTCATGTCCTTCGCCTTTCACAGCTGTTGGTGTTGCCAGGATAACCTTTGTTTCGTCCTTGCCAGGGAGTTTTGGTCCAGTTTTTCTTTGATGACCAGATCCCCTGGTTCGGCCGAAAGATGGGTGCACCTTTACTTAACTTATCAGCTATCCGACATGGCTTGGTTGTCGATGGGAGGAGTGCAGTGAGCAGGGGTGAGGCGACGTCGTTTGCTGGGCTCCTGAGGCAGGATCATGGCTGAGCAGCAGAAGAGCAAGGAGCAGGAAGAAGGAAGAACCCAGGTGTTGTCATGTCAGACCCTTAGTCAGTCATCCTTTCTCCCTGTAAAGTTCACTGTTATCCCTCGGTCAGGAAGATAATACAACTGAGTTAATAAAAATTACACTGACACTTAAAAGAAAAAAAAAATGAATAAAAATAGCCCAATGTTGTTCATCTGCCCTCAGGCATCCCAAAAGATAAAAGTAAAAAACCCCAAATAAGGAAAAAAATCTGGTAACTGAAAATGTTGGCTTTAAAAATATGAGAATATTTACCAGTTATGCATCATTAGATTCAAAAACCCACAAAAAGAAACTGTAAAAACTCCTAAGCTTTGCAAAAATACCCATATATATTTTTTTTCTCTCTCAGTCACTATCAGACACAAGGGCCCAAACAAACACACACACAGCTCTCTCCCTTTATCTCTTCAAGGTCACTTTTGGGCAGCTGCTCACACACACAAACAGTAAGACAGCCTTAAAACAAGCATGAAATGGCAACCCAAAGTTAAAAAAAAACACTCCCAAAGTACTTGTAAAAACAAATCTGGCAACCCCATGTTCTCATGTCAACTTTTTGTCTACGCTCTGAGAACACAGTTCAGTTTCTTACCCAAAAGTATTACTTGCAAGCTCCCACAATTTTCATTATCACCCCGTGAGCCAATAATCACATAACTGTCCCTTTACACTCCACAATAACCAGAAAAACAATGGAAAAACACGGCTTCCAACCATCGCAGCACTTACACTTCTGCCCCTACGGTCTCACCAGGACAAACCGTATAACACAGAATAACCGAACAGACAAACAAAACTGCAGTTATTTTTAAACCAGTGCATTACTTAAAGGTTAACCTTCCTTACACCGGTCACTTTAATCAGTGCTCACTGCAATTAAATCGGAGAATCTTGCACTGATTCGTAAATCAATGCTCACTGCAATATTAATGGAGTCTCTTGCACCGATTCATCAGCGCTCACTGCAATATTACTGAAGAATCTTGCACAGATTAATACATCAGTGCTCACTTGCAACAATATTGGAGTCTCTTGCACTGATCCCATGCAGACAACACAGCTAAGCATTCACCTCGTCGAAACTCGAACTGCTCCAAACCAAAAACCGGATCCAACTGAACCACAGCTAAGGCGAGCAAAAGCGTACCCAGACTTTGCAGTGTCAAGCGCCTAGCACAACATTTTAACCTCGTGGAGTCTTTCATCAAAGGGAACACAACCTTTTTACACAACAAATAAATGTACTCACACTCAAGCCACCTTTACAGTTCTTGGACCAGTCCGTTTCAGCGCCTCGGTTCCGAAATGCCCTCACTGCAGTAACACTGAGTCTTGTACTCAGCCTGGGAAGGTCTTTCATCAGCTGTGCACTCACTGAAATTGGGCAGAGGCGCTGGAAGGACGGAGTTATCTGGGTCCCCTGTTCGGAGCACCAAATGATAATTTTCAGCATAATCATTCTGAGTCAAAACATCAGGCGGAATATTTGAATGTAAGTATATTTATTTAGCCCATGGCCATTGGGGGAGAGATTACATGGATGTAGCCCTCAGTCCACACACACCAAATCCCTGACCATACATTTCTGAGTTTGGTATTTATAGCTCTTCAGGATAGATAAACAAAGGGGGAGATGTCCTTGTGGCATCTCCCAGAGACATCTCCTGGAGACTAAGTGTCTATAAATCTAATCTATACAAACTGGAAGTTTTAGCACATTCCTCTGGTCACAGAAACTTAGCAGAGCAGGTTAATAAAACAAAAAGATTATCCTAGATCATGTTTTACGTCACTGTTGACCTGCATTCTTAGCACTCACATGCACATCCACTGAAGGCCACAGATAGAGAATAACTGCTCACAGAAACACACAAAAAATATATCAGACATATAATACGAAAGAATAATACAAAGGAATATATGAACTTATTCTACATTCAATGCACATATAAACATCAGACATGAGATAGGAAAGTCATGGAATAATATAAAAATAATATAAGAATAATAATATGGAATGTTTCTATCAGGTACAGAAAAATTTTCTGCTGCTTTGAAGGTCCCAATGAGCACAGTGGCCTCTATCATCCGTAAATGGAAGAAGTTCAGAACCACCAGGACTCTTCCTAGAGCTGGCCGGCCATCTAAACTGAGCAATTGGGGGAGAAGGGCCTTAGTCGGGGGTGACCAAGAACCCGATGGTCACTCTGTCAGAGCTCCAGCGTTCCTCTGTGGAGAGAGAAGAACCTTCCAGATGGACAAACATCCCGGCAGAAATCCACGAATCAGGCCTGTATGGTAGAATGGCCAGACGGAAGCCACTCCTCAGTAAAAGGCACATAGCAACCCGTCTGGAGTTTCCTAAAAGGCACCTGAAGGAGTCTCAGACCATGAGAAACAAAATTCTCTGGTCTGATGACACAAAGATTGAACTCTTTGGCATGAATGCCAGGCGTCATGTTTGGAGGAAACCAGGCACCGCTCATCACCTGGCCAATACCATCCCTACAGTGAAGCATGGTGGTGGCAGCATCATGCTGTGGGGATGTTTTTCAGCAGCAGGAACTGGGAGACTAGTCAGGATAGAGGGAAATATGAATGCAGCAATGTACAGAGACATCCTGGATGAAAACCTGCACGAGAGCGCTCTTGACCTCAGACTGGGGCAACGGGTCATTTTTCAGCAGGACAACGACCCTAAGCACACAGTCAAGATATCAAAGGAGTGGCTTCAGGACAACTCTGTGAATGGCCTTGAGTGGCCCAGCCAGAGCCCAGACTTGAATCCAATTGAACATCTCTGGAGAGATCTGAAATTGCTGTGCACTGACGCTTCCCATCCAACCTGATGGAGCTTGAGAGGAATGGGCAAAACTGCCCAAAGATAGGTGTGCCAAGCTTGTGGCATCATATTCAAAAAGACTTGAGGCTGTAATTGCTGCCAAAGGTGCATCAACAAAGTATTGAGCAAAGGCTGTGAATACTTATGCACGTGATTTCTTAGTTTTTTTTAAAAATTTTTAATAAATTTGCAAAAATCTCAAAAAAACTTTTTTCACATTGTCATTATGGGGTATTGTGTGTAGAATTTAGAAGAAAAAATTAATTCAATCCATTTTGGAATAAGGCTGTAAGATAAAATGTGGAAAAAGTGAAGCGCTGTGAATATTTTCCGGATACACTGTATGTATCACACCGTTTGGACTTACTGTTGCCTTTTTTCTCATGCGTCTGAATTATTATTTCTTATAATTCCTGCCCATGTGCAGTGTTTATTTTGTCATTAATAAATAATGGTTTACCAGATTTGCCTGAAGATTAGCTCTTCTTCTTTGCCCCAAAAGGGCAAACATGACAGATTCGAACCGCCAACCCTCTGGTCATTGGATGACCCGCTCATCTCTTGAGTCACTGCCACCCACATTTCCCTCCTCCATTCCATTTTTGCTGAGCACCAAGCTGGACGGCAGGAAGTTTCATTTTTTTTATATGGTCTTTGGCATGACCCGGCCGGGACTTGAGCCCCGACCTCTCGGTTGTGGGGTGAATGCTCTCTCTCTTGGCCACCACTCTGGTAACTACACATCGTGGCAACATTTTGAATGGGATGGCCTTCCATACAATTGGTCCCATTCCCAGACAGCATCCTACAGTACATGTCACAATGTCAGCATTGCATAATGTTGTGTCAGTGTGACTTAAAAAGCTGATGTTTCCAAACGTTGGTAATGCATTGTTTTTGTGTAGCATTCAGGGAGATTAATTGCTCCAGCATTCCTACATTCTCAAGGGTATATTAAGCATTAAAAAAGTATATTTTTTTATTAGTTTTTTATTACACAAAGTAAAATGCACCACGGGATGATATTAGCATGTAGGCATAATTTACATTTACAGTCATGCGAAACATGACATGTGAAAAGATTAGCACACTCCATTAAATAGTCAGTTCTTTAAGAAATATTCACATATTGATGTCTAATCTTGTTTTTATTTATCTCTGGAAAAGAAGGTGATTTAATTGCAGGTAAATAAAGAAATTAATGTTGTTTTACTCATTAAACAAAAGATATCAACAAAAATTCTAACTGAGGAAAATGTTAGGACACCCTACCGCCTAATAGCTAGTGTTACTCCCTTTGGCTGAAATAACTTGAGTGAGACGCTTCTTGTAGCCATCTACCAGTCTCTGACATTGGTTTGAGGAACGTTTGCCCCACTCCTCAATGCAGAGTTCTTTCAGCTGTGAGATGTTTGAGGGGCTTCTTGCATGTACAGCCTGTTTAAAGTCACCCCACAGCATCTCAATGGGATTAAGGTCTGGGCTTTTACTCGACCATTCCAGAATTCTCCATTTCTTAGTGTTTAGCCAGTTCTTAGTAGATTTACTGGTATGTTTTGGGTCACTGTCATGTTGCAGGGTCCAGTCCCGCTTCAGCTTTATTTTTTTTTTTTTTTTTTTTACAGATGGTCTCACGTGGTCCTCAAGCACCCTCTGATACATGATAGAATTCATGGTGGATTCTATGATGGTCAGCTGGCCAGTTCCTGCTGCAGCAAAGCATCCCCAAACCATGACACTTCCACCTCCATGCTTCAATGTTGTATTTGGTCTACACCAAACACGTCTGTTCTGGCATCCAAATAATTCAATTTTAGACTCATGTGTGCAAAGAACATTATTCCAGAAGTCTTGGTCTTTGTCTACGTTCTCTCTGGCAAAGTTCAGTCTGGCCTTCATATTTCTCTTAGAGAGCAAAGGTTTCCTCCTTGCACGCCTCCCATGCAAGTTAAACTTATGCAGTGTCTTTCTGATTGTAGAGGCATGCACTTTCACATCAACAGTAGCAAGAGCTTGCTGTAGGTCCCATGATGACATTTTAGGGGTTTTGGAGACTTCTTTTAGCATCTTGCGGTCTGCTTTCAGGGTGACCTTGCTTGGTCGGCCAGACCTGGGCATATTGGCAGTTATTTTGAATGTCCTCCACTTGTAGACTATTTTCCGGACAGTGGAATGGCTGATTTCAAATTCTTTTGCATTCTTTTTAAGTCCCTTACCAGACTCATAAGCTGCTACATTCTTTTTTCTGAAGGCCTCAGACAGCTCTTTCGATCTCACCATGATGTTCACTCTTACTTCAACAGCCAGGAGCACACCAAACTAAATGTCTGTGGTTTAAATAGGACAAGCCTCCTTCAAAATGCTGAGTGATAATGTTCTAATCATGTGCACCTGATGTGATACACCAGTGTGTGATTTTAGCCTTTTTAAGTGGGAATAAATGTGAGAGTGTCCCAATTTATTCCTCACCAGAAATTGCATGTTTTTAGAATTACTTTTTACAGAAAAATTTAAAAAAAAGTTTTTTGTTCAGTTTCAATTGATTAATTATATTACTTGAATCTCCCAGTATTGTTAAAATTGATATTAAATATCTATATGCCAAAATATGTCGAAAAAACACACAGGCTTTCATAGGGTGTCCTAATTTTTTAACATGACTGTATTTACTTCATGATCTGGCTCACAAATCGCCACAAAGAAGGGAGACAAGTCAAGTGGATAAAGCAAATCAAACACTTCTTTATTTTTATATCAGTAGTGCAAGTTAGTGTTTGGATGAGTGGATGCAGGTGTGCAAACAAACAGACGGGATAGGGTCTGGAGGAGGAACCCCTTTCCTCTCACAGCTCAGGTCCAAAGTGATGACCCTGCAGAGCTGTAGAGACAAGACTTGATAGCCAGAGCACACTGAACCCTTAACCACTAATTGCAATCAGCACCTGCAGGATTGACACAGCTGAAGAGGATCAGACAACACCCAAGCCCAAACAGCTGGGGGTAATCACAGTCACTTTTTTCAGTCATGTTTACTGTTTCACTTTAGTGAAATTAATTTCTTATCTGAAACTTCCTACTTGTAAATTTGCTGCTTTTGTCTCAAAAATTTGACTTTCCCATATACATTTGTCTGTCATAAATGTGCAACATTTTTTCCTCAAATTTGACATTTTCTTATACATTTACCCTTTTTGTTATAGAGTTGAAACTTTTTAATAAACTTGCAGTTTTTTTCCTGCTATTAGCGTTTTTTCTTGTAAATTAAAAACTTTATCAAACTTACCAATTTTTTCCTCATAAGTCTACTCTTTCATGTAAATTTGCAATGTTCGTAGGGATCCTGCTTAAATTTTTTGTTCTATGTAATGGTTTATTTTTTTCTGCAGATCTGGACAATGATCCAATTTTATTTTTTAATGTTTTTGTTGGAAGAGAATTTTTTTTTCTTTTTTTGGTCAATTTTTTTTTTAAATCAAGGTCTTTTTATATTTTTTTCCAACAGAAAAAAAAAAACAAAATATGAACAAAAAGAAAGAAAAAACATTACCCCCCACCCCAAACTGCCAGACATGTAAAAACAATGCATTTACCTGCATATCTAAATGTATAAATATAAAATGGACAAATACATGTATAACAAATGTGAAAAAAGAATAATCAAATAAATGAAAGCGTAATAATAAAATTTACATTATTATGCTGTTGGCTTCACCATCTTCAACAAAAGTTAGAAAGGGTTCCAAAATGACAAAATTTCTCAGTGGATCTCTTGACAGTATATCTTATTTTTTCTAATTTAAGAAGGTACAGAACTTCTCTGATCCAGTGACCATATGTTGGTGGCTTAGGATCCTTCCATTTGAGTAATATTAGTCTCCTAGCCAGGAAAGTGCAGAAAGCCAGCATACTGACTTCTCGCTTTTGAAGGGGAGTGTCTGTCTCATTCACCCCAAACAGGGCCACAAGTGGTGATGGAGTTATGGTCCTTTTGCAAATCTTAGAGAAAGTTTCAAAGATAGTACTCCAAAAAGTATGTAATTTTGGACACGTCCAAAACATATGTATCAGAGTGGCTGGATCCCGCCTGCAATGATCACAAATGGGATCCACACTCGGTTTTATCTTAGAGAGCCTGATGAAATTCCCTGCAGTATTTTATACCAAGTTTCCTCTGATATTTGTTCGTTTAGATCTGTCTCCCATTTGTTTTTAAGATACTCCAATGATGTCAAGTTATAGGTGTAAATGACATTATAAATTGTGCTGACAGATTTTTTTTTTTTTTTTGCTGGTTTACAATTAAAAATAGAGTCTAGTCACTTCCGGTTATGGCGGACACGTAGGAAGATGTGTTTCACTCTGCTCTGCTCCTAAAAATAAAAAGTTGGCAAATAACTCTTTCAATTGGAACAAAACCTATCCCAGCGTTTGGGCGCGGATATGGTAAAGCCTAAGGCTGGGAAATTAGGTGGAGGAAAAACTGAATCGTCGAAACAGTCCAAGCTAACAGACTTCCATGCTCGTGACGAAGCAGAAAAATCTCCAGAAACTATGGCGGAGGAAACTAGCGGTGGAGCGGTGACTGCTGGGGAAGGCACGGGTACGGTGCTCGCTGCCATTAGCTCAATGAGAGCAGACTTTTCCTCTAAATTTGATGGGATTATAGCAGCGATAGAAGGAATGAGAAAGGAAATAAGCGACTGTATGGAGCGAGTATCGCAGGTGGAGCTCCGAATTTCCAGCGCTGAGGATGATGTCACCAGCCTACAACTAAAGGTGCGCACATTGGAATTAAAAAATAAACGTCTGGAAGATAGTGTCCTGGACTTAGAATCCCGGTCGAGACGGAACAATCTGAGGCTGGTGGGCCTCCCGGAGGGAACGGAGGGACGGGACACATGTTCCTTTTTGGAAAAGTGGATTCCAGAAGCGCTGAACAACGCGGAGCTGCAGTCATCGGTCGTCTTAGAGAGCGCCCACCGAATCGGCCCACCGAGAGAAAATAAGGCACCACCGAGGACGCTGATTATGAAGTTCCTCAGCTACAGAGACAAGATGACGATCTCCAACGCGACGCGAGCTAAAGGAGAAATTAAATACCAGGATCAACAGGTGCGGTTCTACCCAGATTTGGCCACAGGAATCCAACAACTAAGTTTGACCCCGCCCGTAAAGAGCTGCGCAACCTCGGGATTCGTCACGGAGTGATTCATCCGGCAAGACTGCTGGTCACATATAAAGGGAGAACCCACACCTTCAAGACCCCTCAGGAGGCGCAGGTGCTTATCAAGCAGATCCAAGAAGAGACTGGTGGGAGCTAAGCATGAAGCATGAACAAGATATAAAGGTAGAATATTTAAGCATTTGCACAGGCATCTGGCTGATCTGAAGCATATGTAGTGTATATATGTAGCGTATACGTATATGCTTCAGATTGCTATATATAGCAATCTATATATCTATATATTCTATATATCTCTATATATTGTTTATATATCTATATATGTTGTTTTTTCTTGCCTTCTGATTGTTGCTCTGAGTGTTGCTATCCCTGTGCTGTTGCAATCCTGGAATTTCCCCATTGTGGGACTAATAAAGGCTTATCTTATCTTATATCTATGTATTGCTATATATAGCAATCTATATATTGCTGTGTATAGCATATATAGCAAGTTTACAAAATATAGATTGTATTATATATATATATATATATATATATATATATATATATATATATATATATATATATATATACTGTGTATATATATATATATAGTTTCACTGTCTCCCATTCTGCCCACTTTCACCCAGTATGTCACATGCCACACTAGAGACAATAAAACACTGGATTTGTTCTACGCAAACACTAAGGAGGCGTACACCTCATCACAACTCCCCCCACTTGGGAGATCGGATCACAACTTGGTTCATCTCCGACCGGTGTACAAACCCCTAGTGCACAGACAACCTCCGGCCATGCACACTGTGGAGTTATGGTCTGAGGAGACAATGGACACTCTAAAGGACTGTTTTGAAGCCACTGCCTGGAAGCAGCTCTGCGATCCACATGGTGAGGACATTGATGGCCTCAAATAGCTCATTAAGCTATTTGTCATAGCTCGGCGCCACACGAGTAGGCTGCCTTTTGCAACAGCGGCTCGATTCCGAGTCTTTTTCCCTTCCTCTCTCTTTTGATCCGTCTTTTTTTTTCACCCCACTTATATCACGGACACACAGATCGTCCTAAATGTCTCCTGAGCCGGTGGACGGAGCCACTGTCTATAGCAGGATACGATACAGCAGGGAACAGCTGCTAGCATTCAACCGCCACCCGGTCCCATTGGAAAAACTCGACATACCGAGAGAACTGAGGCGAAAACGCCGCGGCTGCCGGGCTGGAGTAAGGCGGAGGACAAAAAATATAAGGTACAGACCCTCCCTTCCATCTGTTGTCATGGGAAATGTACGGTCGATACTGGGAAAGTTAGATGAGCTAGCGGCTATCTCCCGTTATGATAGCACATACCGGGAGTGCTCTCTCCTTTTGTTTACTGAGACGTGGCTAACTGAACTAGCAGCAGATGCTAACATTGAGCTGGAGGGTTTTCACATGATACGAGCTGACCGAACACCAGACAGTGGCAAGGCTAGGGGCGGTGGAGTGATAATGTATGTTAACAACAACTGGTGCAGACCGGGACATATCACTGTTAAACAACGACACTGCAGCAAAGACATTGAGTTGCTAGCTGTTAGCATGAGGCCTACATATCTCCCGAGAGAACACTCACACGTGATCTGCATTGTTGTTTATGCAAATCCGACGGCGAACGCTGGGACAGCACGTGACGTCATCCATTCAGTAACCAGCAGGCTGCAGACAGAACACCCAGATGCTCTTCTCCTCATCTCAGGCGATTTCAACCATGTTTCACTGTCTCCCATTCTACCCACGTTCACCCAGTATGTCACATGCCACACTAGAGACAATAAAACACTGGATTTATTCTACGCAAACACTAAGGAGGCGTACACCTCATCACAACTCCCCCCACTCGGGAGATCGGATCACAACTTGGTTCATCTCCGGCCGGTGTACAAACCCCTAGTGCACAGACAACCTCCGGCCATGCACACTGTGGAGTTATGGTCTGAGGAGACAATGGACACCCTAAAGGGCTGTTTTGAAGCCACCGCCTGGAAGCAGCTCTGCGATCCACATGGTGAGGACATCGATGGCCTCATTCACACCTTCACGGGCTACCTCAGCTTCTGTGTGGACAAATCCGTTCCCACCAAGACCATACGGCGTCACTCAAACAACAAACCCTGGATCAACCCTGAGATAAAAACACTTCTGAGAGAGAAGAAGAGGATCTTCAGGTCGGGGAACAGGGAGATGCTGAAGTCCGTACAGAGGGAGCTGAGGAGAAAGATCAGAGAAGGCAAGGACAGCTTCAGGAAGAAGATGGAGGACAAGCTGCAACAGAGTGACATCAGCGGGGTCTGGAGAAACCTCAAAACCATCTCGGGGCTCCAGAATACCTCCCCCCAGGCCACGGGGGGCAGGGAGTGGGCGAACAACCTGAATCTGTTTTTCAATAGATTTGACCAACCGCCCTCCCCCCTGTCTGCACAACAACCACTGCTGCCACTAAGAAATCAAGTCCTGCTGCCCACTCCCCACTCCACCGACACCCCCCCCACTCCCAACACACAGCCCCCCATCCTGACCCTGACCAAGACCCAGGTGAGGACGGAGCTGAGGAAGATCAAGGCGAGGAAGGCGTCGGGACCGGACGGCATCAGCGCAAAGCTCCTCAAGTCCTGTGCAGACCAGCTGTGTGGGATTGTGACGTATATCTTCAACATGAGCCTGAAACTGGGGAGGGTACCACAGCTGTGGAAAACATCTTGTGTGGTACCTGTACCAAAAACTTCCCACCCCAAAGACCTGAACAGCTTCAGACCGGTGGCCTTGACGTCCCACTTGATGAAGACCCTGGAGAGACTGCTCCTTGCTCATCTCCGCCCCCTGGTGGAACCAGCGATGGATCCACTCCAGTTCGCCTACCAGCATGGCATTGGGGTGGAGGATGCGGTGATCTTCCTCCTTCACCGTTCTCTGTCCCACCTGGAGAAGCCCGGGAATATGGTGAGGATCATGTTCTTTGACTTCTCCAGTGCTTTCAACACCATCCAACCGATGATCCTGAAGGACAAGCTGCTGCGCGCAGGGGTGGACCAGCACCTGTCATCATGGATCCTGGACTACCTCACGAACCGGCCTCAGTTTGTGAGAACCCGGGACTGTGTTTCCGACACGATCATCAGTAGCACGGGGGCCCCCCAGGGAACGGTGCTGGCTCCCTTCCTGTTCACTCTTTATACTGCGGACTTCTCACACAACACAACACATTGCCATCTACAGAAGTTCTCTGATGACTCTGCGATCGTTGGTCTCATCTCCAGCGGAGATGAAGCTGAGTACAGAGGGCTTATCCAGGACTTTGTGGACTGGTGCCATCGGAACTGCCTCCAGATCAACGCGAGGAAAACTAAGGAGCTGGTGGTGGACTGCCGCAGGCATGGGCAGCCCCTCACAGCACCAGTAAATATACAGGGAACAGACATCGAGATGGTGACATCCTACAAGTACCTGGGTATTCATCTGAACAATAAACTAGACTGGTCACACAATACTGACGCACTCTACAAGAAGGGACAGCGCAGGCTGTTCCTGCTGAGGAGACTCAGGTCTTTTGGTGTACAAGGGGTGCTGCTGAAGTCATTCTATGACACGGTGGTGGCATCAGCCATCACTTTTGGAGTGGTCTGCTGGGGCAGTGGCATTACTGCAGCCGATAGGAAGAGACTGAACAAACTGATTAAGAAAGCTAGCTCTGTCCTGGGGCAACGCCTTGATCCGATGGAGGAGATAGGAGAGAGAAGGACGGTGGCTAAACTGTCATCTCTGCTGGAGTCCGAGTTCCACCCTATGCAGGACATACTGGATGCACTGAGGAGCTCATTTAGCAGCAGACTACATCATCCCAGGTGCACAACCGAGAGGTTTCGTAGGTCCTTCCTACCAACGGCTGTCAGACTGTACAACCTAAGCAGGGCTGCTCGCAGAGATAGCAAAAAGACGTAACAAACTAATAGTTTTTTTTGAATGCAAAAGATGCAATAGACTTACACAATGGTCCTCTCCGGCATACAACTAGGAACATACCGGTCGCTATGGAGGGTGAGAATATGTATGGGCACATAATCATACCATGTAGGATAACTAAATAGACGGTTATGCTGTTTCATCCCACCTAGCAACAATGCTCTGCACTGTGTGTGTTTATATATTTACATATTTATTCCATCTAGCTACAATGCTCTGCACTGGGTGTGTTTATATTTATATATCTATATATTTATTCCATCTAGCTACAATGCTCAGCACTGGGTGTGTTTATATTTATATATCTATATATTTATTCCATCTAGCTACAATGCTCCGCACTGTGTTTTTATATATCTACATATTATTCCATCTAGCTACATTGCTCCGCACTGTGTGTGTTTATATACTTGCATATTTATTCCACCTAGCTGCAATGCTCCGTACTGTGGGTGTTTATATATTTACATATTTATTCCATCTAGCTACAATGCTCTGCACTGTGTGTTCATATATTCATATATTTATTCCATCCAGCTACAATGCTCTGCACTGTGTGTCTGTGTGTGTATATATATATTTTATAGTAATATGTACATATGTATATTAGCTGCTCTTGCTTGCTTGTTTTTTTTCTTGCCTTCTGATTGTTGCTCTGAGTGTTGCTATCCCTGTGCTGTTGCAATCCTGGAATTTCCCCATTGTGGGACTAATAAAGGCTTATCTTATCTTATCTTATCTTATCTTATATAAAAACCTATGATGTACAAAGTTGCTATAAAATTTTGGAGTCAAGTTGGAAAACTACAGAAGAGAGTTAAAAGGAACTCCGATTATATTGGCATGTTAGCTCTGTATGCTTTATTTTTTTGTTACTAACATAACTATAATATAATTTTTTTGAAAATAATTCCCAGTTTTATATATTTTTAAAAAAACTTTATTACGATTTTTGTTTACATCACAATGCATTCTGGGTAGTGACGTAGAAGGGTTGCAACCATTTTTTCTGTCTTATACAAGCCAAGAAGCGAAGCTATGAACTACTGCCATTTGTCAGTGAAAATGCCACATTGCGCGGCTTTTGGATGTAATTTCCAGTCAAAGGGAAATAAAGAGAGCGGGGTAAGCCTCCATAGCTTTCCTAAAGAGGGAAAGTTGAGGAAAAAGTGGGGCGGCAGCGGCTCAGCAGGTAGAGCAGGTCGTCTAATAACCCAATGGTTGGCGGTTCACATCACGCTCTCCCCAGATATCCTGCCGTTGTGTCCCTGGGCAAGACACTTCACCCGCATTGCCTCCAGTGCCCATAACACTGGGTATGAATGTGTAAAAATGTTTAAATGCTCGGTGGTGGCCGGAGAGGCTGTTGGCGTGGATTGGCAGCCACATTTCCCTCACTCTGAGTGTCTGTGATCACGCGCTGTAGCGCATGCCTGATAAAGCTGACATATGTATTAATCACGCTGTGATAATAGCACAATATCGCTCAAAGCGCGCGCATGAGACATGTCTGTGATCGCACGCTTGTGTTGACCGTTCCTGCCTTTCGTCTCCTAACCATGTTTTTGGGACGCAGGGGAGATGTATCTTCCTCCGCGGTTTAATTCCCGAGTAAACCTCACTCTTGTGGTACACAGAAGCACAGGCCGTTTTGCGATATTGTGCTATTATCATAGCGTGATTAATACATATGTCAGCTTTATCAGGCATGCGCTACAGCGCGTGATCACAGACTCAGAGTGAGGGAAATGTGGCTGCCAATCCACACCAACAGCCTCTCCGGCCACCACCAAGCATTTAAACATTTTTACACATTCATACCCAGTGTTATGGGCACTGGAGGCAATGCGGGTGAAGTGTCTTGCCCAGGGACACAACGGCAGGATATATGGGGAGAGCGTGATGCGAACCGCCAACCATCGGGTTATTAGACGACCTGCTCTACCTGCTGAGCCGCTGCCGCCCCACTTTTTCCTCAACTTTCCCTCTTTAGGAAAGCTATGGAGGCTCACCCCGCTCTCTTTATTTCCCTTTGATTGGAAATTACATCCAAAAGCCGCGCAATGTGGCATTTTCACTGACAAATGGCAGTAGTTCGTAGCTTTGCTTCTTGGCTTGTATAAGACAGAAAAAACAGCTGCAACCCTTTTACGTCACTACCCAGAATGCATTGCGACATAAACAATAATGGCGATTTACATCGTAATAAAGTTTTTTAAAAATATATAAAACTGGGAATTATTTTCAAAAAAATTATATTATAGTTATGTTAGTAACATAAAAATAAAGCATATAGAGCTAACATGCCAATATAATCGGAGTTCCTTTTAATGTTATGTCATTAAAAGCAGTAGAGTCAGGGTGATTGAGAGGAGAAAGAAAGAGTGATTTGACTGATCCTCGCGGGTGTGGAGCAGTCAATGGCTATAGCGGGAGACAGAATTTTTTTTTTGATTTTGGGGGGGATTACCACGAATGTGGGGAGGGGGAATTTGTTTGTGTGTAGTTTGTGGGACGAATGTTCAACCACTCATGTTTTTGCTTCTCTGTATGAGCATGTTTATATTGAGAGGTAATCTCAAACTCCTTATTGATCATAGACCAAAGTGTTAATCTTAATTTAACTTCATGGAATTGCAGAGGTCTACAAAATTTAAAAAACTTAAACAAGTTATGAATAAAATAAAATACATAGGTTCAAAAATTGTGTTTTTACAAGAAACTCATCTAATAGAGGAGGATGTAAAAAGAATTAGGAGAAGATGGCAGGGAAGTGTGTTCACCTCATCATTTTCATCCCGAGCTAGGGGAGTTATGACTCTCATACATAAATCAGTCCCATTTCAAGTGAAAAATGTAATTGAAGACAAATTAGGAAGATATCTAATCATCCAAGGATCTTTCTTATTAGAAAATATAAATCTGGTGAACTTATACGGTCCCAATATAGATGATCAAAACTTCTTTGCTAATTTATTTCTTATTTTAGCATCACTTACAGGGCAACATATAATAGCAGGGGATTTTAATTGTACATTGAATCCCGGTATAGATAGATCAACAGGACTGGACTGTACACACAATGGATGCAGGATGACCATTAATCATTTTATGAAAGAATTGAGATTGCTAGATATATGGAGAGAAATGAAACCACAAGTTAAAGCCTACTCTTGTTATTCTAATACCTACAAGACATTCTCACGTATTGACTATTTTTTGATCTCCACAGAATTAAGGTCCAAGATTCAAAACTGTTTCTATGATAACATTGTGATCTCTGATCATGCACCCTGCTGTCTAATATATGTAGATAAGAAATTGACAAAGGAACCAGGTAGGTGGCAATTTCAGCATAAATGGCATCAGGATGAGGAATTTGTTAAGTACATAGAAAAACAGATAGATGAGTTCTTTGATATCAATACTACACAAACATCAGCATGTATAAAGTGGGAGGCTTTCAAAGCTTTTATTAGGGGGCATATTATTAGTTATACAGGTTCAAAATCTAAGAAGGCTCGAGAGGAGAGAGTCCAATTGGAACATAAAATAAAAATTCTTCAAGAAAAAGTGTATGCAGGAAGTGACCCAAAGTTAGAGAACGAATTACTGATTCTGAGAGCTGAATATGACAAAAAATCAGCGAATAGAGCTGCCTCGAGTCTTCTAAGATTGAAGCAATCTTTTTATGAACAAGGTGAAAAATCAGGGAAATTATTGGCATGGCAGATTAAACAATTAGAATTTAAAACACCAATTACCAGTATTATAAGTAACGGACAGGCAGTTGTAGATCCTTTAGAAATTAACAGTGCCTTTAGAGATTATTATGAAAAACTATATGATACAAAAAATGAAACTGACTTAACAAAACTAAATGGGTTTTTGGACGGATTATCTATACCGTGTATTCCAAATGAAAACAGGGAGATACTGGAGTCTAAAATTAGTCAAGAAGAAGTTGGGCTAGCCATTGATAATATGAAATCCGGAAAAAGTGCAGGACCAGATGGTCTTCCAGTTGACCTCTATAAAAAATTTAAGAATAAATTAATAAAACCTTTTTTGGAAATGGTTTTAGAAGCATTTCAAAATAGTAATTTACCACTACACATGAATAATGCCTTAATTATACTGTTGCCAAAACCAGGTAAACCCTCTAATAAATGTGAAAACATCAGACCAATAAGCCTATTAATGCTGACCTTAAGATAATCTGTAAAATTTTAGCAAGACGACTACAAGAAATATTACCAAATATTATTAACCGAGATCAGAATGGCTTTATAATGGGAAGACAAGGCTTCCATAATGTAAGAAGACTATTTAATATTATTTATTCTAATAAAGAAGCACCGGATACAGCTCTCCTATCATTGGACGCCGAAAAGGCCTTTGATAGGGCCATTTGACCCTTTCTTTTTGAAGTTTTACAAAGGTTTGAATTGGAAATAATTTCATAAAATGGGTTCAGATAATATACAATAATGCTACAGCAGAAATCCTAACAAACAGCAATATCTCAAAATCAGTAAATATCAATAGAGGATGTCGACAAGGCTGTCCACTTTCACCTTTACTGTTTACTATGGCAATTGAACCTTTGGCGATGGCAGTACGTTTACATCGACAAATATATGGAATTAAAGTAGGACCAACAGAACATAAAATCTCCCTGTATGCCGATGACATAATTTTGTTTATGTCGAATCTTAAAAAATCAATTCCGACCTTGTTGAATTTAATAAAGAATTTTGGGGAAATATCAGGATATAAAATAAATAAAACTAAATCTTCAATATTAATGCTAAATGAGACCCAGAGAAATCACCCAGCTCCTGAGGTAAATCAATTCAATGTTGTAAATCAGTTTAAATATTTAGGAATTCAAATTGTGCCGAAGCTAGAATCAGTCGTCAGTGCCAACTATGAAGCCTTAATGACAGACATTAATGAGTTACTTCAGAGATGGATGTCACTACCAATGTCGATGATCGGGAGAATTAATATACTTAAAAGTAATATCTTACCCAAAATACTTTATTTATTTCAATACATTCCTTTACCACCACCTTCAGATCTATTCTCAAGAATTAAAAAAAGTTAGTGGAATTTATATGGAACAATAGGAAGGCTAGATTATGTCTGTCCTTACTATATTTACCATTTGATCATGGAGGTCTGAAATGTCCAAACTTTATGTTGTATTACTGGTCAGCACAACTGAGGTCTATGACATATTATTTTTCATCAAATGATCTCCCTCACTGGACTGAAATGGAATCATACAATTTACCTTTACCTCTTCCCTTATTCATATACTCAGACTCGGCAAAAAAATTACAGAAACAAGTTAAAAATCCATTTGTAAAGCATATGATCAAAATATGGTGTGAAACCAAAAAATATTTAAAAGAACCACACTTATTGTCACAATTTAGCCCAATATGGGGTAATCAATATTTTAAACCAGGGAGAGCGGATGCTGTATTTAAAGTATGGAATTTTAAAGGGATTCAAAAGATTCAAGACTTATATTTGTCATGTTCAGATAACATAATGTCTTTTGAAGAACTGAGGATCAAATTTAATCTTAATAGAACACATTTTTTTAAATATCTTCAGCTTAGGAACTTTATTCGATCAAATCAAAATAATGCTCTCACCCGACCTACTTATTCATCCTTGGAAAAAATTTTGACGAAAGATAGTAAGAGAAAGGGTATTATTTCAGAGTTTTATAACTCATTGACATTATCTTCAAGTGAAAACTCACAGAAAAGATTGAATTATTGGAAAGAAGACCTGCAAACTGAAATTTCAGAGGAACAATGGGAATTGGCTTGTACAGAAGCTCAAACCAAATCAATAAATGTACGTCTTAAATTGATACATTTTAAATGGTTAATGCGGATGTATGTTACACCAGTGGAGTTAAATAGATAAAACAAAAACATACCAGATACGTGCACAAAATGTATGGAAAGTAAAGGAACCCTATTTCATTGTTTATGGGAATGTAGAAAAATTAGAATGTTTTGGGAAGAGGTGAGGGTAACAATTGAAAAAATAATTTCAAAAAATATCATATTGAATCCTAAATTGTTTTTGTTGGGTCTGTATCCAGAAAAGCATAACTTTAATAAGAGTGAAAGAGCATTCATAGACCTCAGTTTGCTTAACGCCAAAAAATGTATTGCACTACTGTGGAAAAAGACTCATAGACCAGATGTGACTCAGTGGTTAAGACAGATGTTAACAAACCTTCCACTAGAAAGAATAACATACATACTGAAATCAAAGGAAATTGTGTTTGAGAATATATGGAGACCTTTCATTGATTATGTAAAAAATTTAAACATAACTTTTGAAGAAGAAGGTGAATGATGTGTGTGGACCTTGTAAATTCCAAACTGGTGAATGTATAATATGTATATTTAAGGAATGGGTTGACTAGACTAAACAGAGGAGCATTGTTGAAGACCTGCCTTTGTTAGTGGTTGTGGGTGTTTTTAGTACTTTTTTAAAATTACTTTAGTGTTAGTGTTTGATTGTTTGTGTTATGTTTTTAAAAAAAAAAGGTTCAATAAAAAATATTGTGGAAAAAAAATAGAGTCTAGTAAAGAAGAGGGAGGGCGTGATGGAAAAAAAATCTAGATTTGAGGTGACAAAGCTGCGAAGCTGCAAATACTGATAAAAGTGAGATTTGGGGATATTGTATTTCTGTACTAACTGTTCAAAAGATGCAAAGCTGCCATCAATAAAGAGATCTGATAATGAAAGTATCCCTGTTATAGACCACTTGCCAAAAGCCTCATCTATCAATGACAGGGTGAACATTTGATTTTTTTGAAATTGGAGCGGCCAGAGACAGGCCTCTAAGAGAGAAGGATCTTCTAAATTCATTCCAGATCTTGACTGAATGCAATACATCTGGATTGGAGGAGAAACTGGAAATAGGCTGTGCATATGGTAACTTTGAGCATAATAAAGATTATAAAGAGGTGGATTTAACCGATGCTGCCTCTAAGCCTATCCACTTGAAGCCTACAATGTCATTACTCATCCAGTATAATAATGCCCTAATATTGATCGCCCAATAGTAATATAGAAAGTTTGGGAGTGCCATCCCACACAGTGAACAGGGTCTCTGTAGTATACTTCTTTTAATTTGGGGTATATTTTTGTTCCAGATAAAACTTGATATCTGATTATTTAATTTGGAAAAAAAGGATTTTGTTAAAAAAAACTGGCAGGCACTGAAAAAGTATAAAAATTTAGGCAGAACATACTGTACATTTTGATCACATTTATTCTTCCACCTAGAGACAAGGGTAGCGGGTCCCAGCGTTCCAAATCCTGCTTCAAATTAGCAAATAAGGGCTGATAGTTAGCTGTGTAAATATCTTTTTGGTTTGATGCCACCCATATGCCTAAATATTTAAAAAATTTTTGACAGACCTTAAAGGGAAATGAGTTTAAGGTCGTCTCATCAATCCCAGGGCTGATAGGCATCACCTCACTTTTCTGGATATTAACCCTATAGCCAGATATTTTGCCAAAATCTCTTAACAAAGCCAATAGTTTAGGGAGACTCAAGGAGGGTTGTGATATATATATATACCAGCATATCATCCACATAAAGCGATACCTTATGCATTATGCCAGCGCGTTGTATTCCTTTAATATCATCATGTTGTCTAAGGGCTAGGGCAAGGGGTTCCATTGCTACTGCAAACAGCAGTGGGGATAGAGGGCACCCCTGTCTCGTACCATGATAGAGTTCAAAATAGGAGGACAGATTGTTATTTGTGCAGACAGCAGCTTATGGCGATGTGTATAAAAGACTAACCCATGTTAAGAATTTGTGACCAAATCCAAACCTCTCCAACGTGCTAAAACGATAGCCCTACTCCACTCAGTCAAAGGCCTTTTCAGCATCAAGTGAGATCACTATTTCTGACAAAGCTGGTGGCCAGGGGCTATAGAGGATAATAAGGAGGCGTCAGATATTAAAAAAGGAGTGGCGATTCTTAATAAAACCTGTTTGATCAGGTGAGATAATTGAAGGGAGAATTTTCTGCAAGCGACATGCCAGCACTTTGGCGAGAATTTTTATATCAGTGTTTAAAAGGGAGATTGGACGTAAAGAGTTGCATTCAAGTGGGTTTTTCCCCTTTTTGAAAATTAAAGAAATAACTGCCTGATGCATAGATGGGGCAAGGTTGTGGTTGAGAGTGACTCTTTGAAAACTGACAATAGTAAAGGGGAAAGCTGAGCCCAAAACTTTTTTAAAAAAATCTGCTGGATAGCTGTCTGGCCCTGGAGATTTGCCACTTTGCATGGATATGATTGCTGAGGTTATTTTCTGGACTGAAAAGTCCCTCTCCAGCTCCTCAGCCACATCTGGGTCTTTGGTTGGAATATGCAGATGTCGAAAAAAATTCTCAATTTCAACTGAGTCTACCTGAGATTCTGATGCGTACAATGATTGAAAAAAAGTTTTAAAACAGGAATTAATTTTAAGATTATCTGTAATTTTGATACCTTGCTCATTAATTGCAGAGATGGTCTGACTGGCAGACCTTTGTCTCAGCTGATGGCAAGTATTCGTCCAATTTTTTCACCATGTTCATAACAGCCATGTCGGGATTTTGAAAGAAGATATTTAGCCTGTTGAGTTGACAAAATGTCAAATTCTGATTGTAGTAGCATGCACCTTTTCATTATTTCTGCAGATGGTTGGAGATTATAAGATCTATCCAGCTCCAGTATTTCATCAGCCACCTCCTTAATGAGTAGCATATTTATTCTCTTTTTATTAGCACAATAGGAGATAACCTGACCACGCAGATATGCTTTCAAAGATTCCCAAATGATTAAGGTGTGGAGTGTGTAAATAATAAGTCAGATTCATTTCAGACGATTTATTACACACTCACATCTCACAAGCAAAGAACAGACAGAACATTTAAGCAGGCACTCTCCTCTTAAGTTTCATGGCATTTCACCACACACAACATGACATTTGCATCACACTGCATTCAACCCCCTTCGTCCTTGACTCCTTCCTGCAATCTCGCCAGGAACCTCCTGCCCATTGTTCTCCCATGTTTATTCACTGTCTCTTGTCTGAGATGCTAAATAATCTGGCTCTCTCAAGGTGCTAAACTCCCCCCCCCCAGCATCTTAGATAGAACAATAGAATAACAGTCCACATGCTGTGATAGAACAATAGAACATCAGTCCACATGCTGTTTGGGCTTCCGTCTCCTCCCGTATCTGCTGTAACTGGGGTTTACGCCTCCGTGGTGCTGCTGTGCCGGTGGGGGGCTACTGGTAGTGTGTCTGACTGCGGTTGGGCTGTGACTAGGGGGGAGGCCACTTCGGTCTGTCCGTGTGGCTCCTCTGATGAATCGTTTCCCTGGGGAGCCCTCCGTGGGGGTCTTCCACGCCGAGGGGCCCTAGCCAACAGCACCTGCTCGTCCGCCACAACAAAAGTGGGTTTGAGTCTGTCTATGCCAATTTTTTCCCTCCTACCCCCCAAGTCTAGCAAAAAATGCTTATCCCCTGTTTCCAACACTCTGAACAGTCCATCATAGGGTGGGCGCAATGGAGGGCGGTGGGCGTCGTGTCTGACAAACACGAACTCCGCGCTCTTCAAAGTTTTAACCACGAAAACACGCAGAAAACTGTGGTAGGCAGGGCCTGGCAGCGTGCCTGTGTTTGCGCTACGCTGCAAAAGCTGAGACGGGCAGCTGCCCGGCGCGGGATTATCTGGCAGAAATTCCCCGGGCAGCCGTAGTGGCTGCGCAAAAACGAGCTCTGCCGGGGAAGCTTCCAGATCCTCTTTCGGCGTGGAGCGCAACCCCAATAAAACCCACGGCAGCCTGTCTACCCAATTTGCATCCGTCAATGAAGCCCTGAATGCTGCTTTCAGTGATCTATGAAAACGCTCGCATAACCCATTGGCCTGTGGGTTTTACGCGGTTGTGCGGTGAATTGTAACACCCAGGCTGCGGGCCATCGCGGACCAGAGTTCGGAAACAAATTGAGGGCCCCTGTCGGACATAATGTCCGACGGGACTCCAAAACGCGCCACCCATGCTGTTAAAAAAGCGCGCACTACGTCTGCGGACATGGTTGCCGCCAGCGGGACCGCTTCTGGCCAGCGCGTGGTGTGGTCCACCACTGTCAGGAGGTGCGTGCACCCCTGTGGTGGCGGGAGGGGGCCCATGAGCTCCACGTGAACATGGTCGAACCTCTTAGCTGGAATACGAAACGGCTCCAAGGGAGTCTTCGTGTGTCTGTGTACCTTGGCTCGTTGACACGCCACGCAGGCTGCAGCCCACTCTTTCACTTGTTTGCGTAGGCTCGGCAACACAAACTTCTCTCCCACTATTTTGACCGACGCGCGCACTCCTGGGTGCGCCAGAGTGTGAACCAACTCAAACACGCGGCGGCGCCACGCGACCGGGACCACCGGACGCGGGCGACCCATGGAGACATCGCAGATTGGGGGGGGCCACCATCTTGCAGCACCCTGCTCTCCAGCCTTAACCCTGTTGGTCCAGACTGGAGCGCGCGCCCGTCTGCATCGCTAATCTGCTCCACGGCCATGGCTGCGTAATCTATCCCCATGCAGACCGGGACCACCACGGCGTGCGAGAGGCAGTCCGCCACCACATTCAGTTTACCCGACACATGTTGAATATCAGTAGTAAACTCTGAGATCGCGGCCAGCTGTCTCTGCTGCCGGCCCGACCACGGTTCTGAAACCTTGGCCATCGCTAATGTTAGCGGCTTGTGGTCCACGAACGCGGTGAAGCTGCGCCCTTCCAGCCAGAACTGGAAGGGGTGTATGGCCAGGTGGAGAGCCAGCAACTCTCTGTCGAACGCGCTGTATTCACGTTCGCTGTCGCGCAAAGTTCTGCTGAAAAAGGCGAGTGGCTGCCAAGCCCCGGTGACGCGCTGCTCCACGACAGCCCCTATGGCCACGTCTGAAGCGGTGGTGGTGAGTGCTATGCGAGCCGCCGGGCCCAGATGCGCCAGCAGTGCGGCGTTTGCCAGGGCTGCTTTGACTTCCAAGAACGCCCGCTCTCGTTCCGGGGTCCATTCGACCCTATCCGCGGGTTTCTTTTTCTTGAGTGCGGCGTACAATGGTTGCATGAGCTGCGCTGCGCGGGGAAGGAAACGGTTATAAAAGTTCACCATCCCCCAAAATTCCTGCAGCGCCCTGACCGTCTGAGGCCGGGGAAAATCCGCCACGGCGCGCACCTTGTCGGGCAGCGGGATCGCTCCTTCCGGAGAGACGCGGTGCCCCAAAAAATCAATCTCCGTCACGCCGAACTGGCATTTCACCGGGTTGATTATTAACCCGTGCTCCTCCAACCTCCGGAAAACCGTCGTGAGGTGGGTTTCGTGTTCGTCTTCAGACGCACTGGCTACCAGGATATCGTCCAGGTAGACGAACACGAACAGGAGATCGCGCAGCACTGCATCCATCATGCGCTGGAACGTCTGTGCCGCCCCTTTTAACCCGAATGGCATGCGCAGGAACTCGAATAGACCAAACGGAGTTATTACCGCTGTTTTGGGTATGTCCTCAGCGCGCACTGGGACTTGGTGGTAACCGCGGACCAGGTCTATTTTGGAAAAAATGCGTGCTCCGGCGAGGTGAACGGAAAAATCCTGTATGTGGGGAATTGGGTAGCGGTCGTGCGTTGTGGCGTTGTTCAACCTGCGGAAATCCTTGCACGGTCGCCACGATCCCTCAGCCTTAGGGGCCATGTGAAGCGGGGATGCCCATGGGCTGTTCGAGCGCCTGATGATGCCCAACCTTTCCAGGTTGGCGAACTCCTCGCGCGCTATGGCCAGTTTAGCTGCGTCCAAGCGCCGAGGTCTTGCAAAAATGGGCGGCCCGGTGGTGGTGATAAAGTGCTCCACCCCGTGTTTAGCGATGGCCGCGGAAAACGTCGGGACCGTGAGTGCTGGGAACTGAGTGAGCAGTGTGTGGAACTTAGCGCCTGTAGCTGTGACGTTGGCTTGTGCTGTTGGCCGGGTCACTCGAGCTATACAGGGGAGAGAGTCAAAGGACAGTACATTAACCGGGAACCAGGTGCCTGTTAGCAACATCAACCAGTAAACCATGTGCACACAGAAAATCAGCCCCCAGGATATGGTAATTCAGTGCTGCTACGACAAAAGTCCACTCATATGTACGGCCGTGTAGAGATAAGAGCAGAGTCCTCTCACCAAAGGTCTTAATATCCGAGCCGTTTGCTGACAACATCTCGGGCCGCTAGGTCCTGCCAGCCGGTCAGCGTAGGTCGGCAGGATGAAACTCTTCTGGTCTCCGGTGTCCACGAGGAAACGCCTCCCCGAGCGTGTGTCCGTCAAATAGAGCAGCTTGTTCTCTTCACCGAGGGTCGCAGCTGCTACCGACCCCCGGCCTTGGCGTTTCCAGAGCGCTTGAATTGGCACGGGGGCGCACATCTGCGTGCCTTCTCTCGGAAGCGGCGGTGGTAGAAACAGAGCATGTTTCTCTGACGCTCCTTGGCCCCCGCTGCTGCTACCGTCGGTGGCTCCTCGCCTCCTCTGGTCGTCTCGCTGGGCTCCGCCGCTGCCGCATTGACTGTGATTGCCCTGGTGGTGAGGATGATCCGGTCTACCTCCTGGGTTAGCGCACGGTAGTCGCGCGCAGCCAGCAACGGTGAATTGGCCAGAACCGCTCTTGCCACTGTCGGAAGGTTCCGGAGGAAGAGGTGGGCAAACAGAAAGTGCCCGTCGTCCGTGCTCATTAATGTCAGCATCTTCTCCATCAGGTCTACGGCCGAACCATCTCCTAACTCGGGCCGCGTCAGGAGCCTCTCCACTCTCTCACAGTCCGAGAGCGTGTAGCGCTGGATGAGTGCAGCCTTGAGCGCCTCATATTTGCTGCTGGCTGGTGGCTGATCGAGCAGGCTCGCTACCTGCTGAGCTGTGCGGGCATCCAGCGCTGCGACCACATGGTAGAATCTGGTGTTGTCTGCCATTACTCCCCAGAGGGCGAACTGGGCCTCCGTGAGGTGGAACCAAGTGTGTGGGTTGTGCTGCCAGAAATCCGGTAGCTTGACTGAAACTGCACACGTGTGGCTGGAGGTTCCAGTCTGGGCTGTCTGTGGGATGGCTGCCGCCTCGCTGTAGCTTCCTGACCGGGCCGGCTCCGGGGATCTTGCCCCATATTCCATAATACGTCTTGGGTCACCAGTGTGGAGTGTGTAAATGATGAGTCAGATTCATTTCAGACGATTTATTACACACTCACATCTCACAAGCAAAGAACAGACTGAACATTTAAGCAGGCACTCTCCTCTTAAGTTTCATGGCATTTCTCCACACACAACATGACATTTGCATCACACTGCATTCAACCCCCTTCGTCCTTGACTCCTTCCTGCTATCTCGCCAGGAACCTCCTGCCCATTGTTCTCCCATGTTTATCCACTTTCTCTTGTCTGAGATGCTAAATAATCTGGCTCTCTCAAGGTGCTAAAAAGGGGGACATTCCTGGGGTTTGATTAAATTCTAAAAATAGTTTAATTTCGGGTGACATAAATTTAGTAAAAGACTCCTCAAAAAGAAGAAGAGGGTTGAGTCTCCAAGGACAGTAGTCAGAATGAGTGTTAGAAATATGCATTTTCATGATCAAAGGGCCATGGTCAGAAATAACTATAGCTTAATAGTTGGACTTAGTTACACAGGAAAGTAGCTTCTTATCAAGGAAAAAATTATCTATGTGGGAGTAGCTCTTATGAACTGAGGAGAAAAAAGAATATGCCCTGGAAGTGGGGTTACAAAACCGCCAAACATCAGCTACACCATACGACTTCAAAAACAGCTGTATAGCTTGTGCAGATTTAGAAAGGGAAGTCTTAGAGGGGCAGCTACAGTCCAAGACAGGGGAGAGTGCGCAATTTATATCGCCACCTAAAATAAGGTGGTGTGTTGTCATGTTTGGTAAGCCGGAAAAAAAATTAGAGAAAAATGTGGGATTGTCCCAGTTTGGTGCATAGATATTAGCCAGGATTACCGGTAGCGTATAGAGTTTCCCCACTACTATAACATATCACCCCTCAGGATCTGAGTCTACATGCGTCATTGTGAAGGGTATGTTTTTCTCAATTAATACGGCCGTCCCTCTGGCTTTTGGGGTTAAATTTAGAGTGATACAATTGCCCTGCTCATCCCCTTTTAATGTGAAAGACATCTGCTGTGCACAAATGGGTTTCCTGAAGGAAAGCAATATCAGTTTTTAACTGTGTTAGTGTTAAATGTGTAAGCACCTTCTTACGCTTTATTGGATGGTTGAGTGACTTAACGTTCCAGCTGACAAAATTGACAGAGCACTCGTCCAATCGTCCTGCAGCAGTGTCAGTCATGCTGGATCAGAGAAGCTGTACAATTGAGACCTCCAATTGAGAGAAAAGAAAGAAAAGGAAAAAAAAAAAAGGTAAAGAGACCACTATCAGTAACTAAGAAAGTCTGGCATTCCCCTTCCAACTCACCCTTCCCAACACCTACAAGAACAAGGTGAACATAGTGTTCCTCCAAAACAAATCCACACATTAAGTGTTTGTACTGGGGAAAGAGCTCTATGAAGCTATCCAAACAAGCCCACATCAGAGCTCACAATGAAACTTAATTTAGCGCTTTAAAGTCTGTTATAGACTCTGCTACTAATAGTGCAATAATTAAAATAATAAAGACAGAAAGAAATTAACAGACCTAAGCCAAATTGCTTACATCTTCTTGTTTCGCTTTTTTTTTTTTTGGCGAGGTGTAGTTGACCGGGGTTATAATATCAGTCAGTGAACGCAACAAACACTGCTTGGTAAAATTGTCTTTTAACTGAAACAAGAATTAACATTTAAAACCTTGAAATGAAGTAACATAAAGCTGATAACATTAGCCATAAAGGTGGCTATATATACCTATAAACAAATTTCTTCAAGTTAACGCCAAAGAACAAGATTATAGTTCAGACATTTAAGGAGGACTCACAGAAGCGCCATCCATTATGACTGGAAGCAGAACTTTTTTTTTTTTTTTATAAATCTTGTTTTTTACCTGACAGAGAGAGTATTAAATTGAGGTCATGTTCTGTCATATAAAAGTCTCCTTGACATTTAATTCTCTGACTCTGAAATGATGCGCTTCTTTACGTAGGTCATGGCTTTATCAGCATTGGTGAATTCCTTCTCTCCTCCGTTGTGTGTGATACGCAGGCGGGCTGGAAACACTATTCCAAAGCGGACACCCTTGTGTTTGCGGAGCAGCTTCCTGACTTCCGTGAACAAAACCCTGGCCTTTTTTTGGTCAATTTTACGGTTTTGGTGATAAAAGAATGGATGTTCAAAAAGGAAATTTTCATTTCATTCTTTTCTTTCTTTTATTTTTAATCCACAATAATTCACACTTTCTATCAGTTTGCTGTTAATATTTCCTGCACTTACAAAACAAGTGTGATAAACAACAGTCCAAATTCAAAAGGATATTGTGGAAGTTAGGTGAAACAGAACACTTGTATTACTCGTCCTAACCCTAATAATTATATACACTGTTAAATTACATAACTGCAGCGAGTGTACATACTGATTGCATTAGGAGTTGATCTTCGCTCTTGACATGATTTGAACAGAAATTACTGGACACAGCAGAAAGCTGTTTTGGAAATTCACAAACACGCCCAGCTTCCAGTCAGAGCTGACAGGAACAGCCAGGGCGCGCTCGATTCTATCACCAGTGTACACCTCAACATGAGTTATATGAGTGGATTAAAGAAATATAGTTAAATGTAAATATAGTGGTGCCCCACCAGTAACGATATCCAGTAGTTCTGTCTCCCCGTCAGTCCTGCGGATCCTAAACTCTGCCTACTGTGTCAGGTGCACTTGATTCTTCCTCCGGCATACACCTCCACCGGAAAAGATCAATTAAAAAGTCACCTTCGACCTCTTTTATGGTCAAACGGTCAGTGAAGCCATGTCAAGGTTACTCTTCAGGTATTGTAGCAGCACCATGCAAGAGATGAGAGCCCGTGGTCAAGTGGCTTCTGAATTAGTAGGAGTGTTATATCTGAGAATGAGGGACAGCGGAGGCGATGGCTGTACTGAACTGTAGTTTTATTAAAAGAAGCTAGTAGCACGTGTTACACACGAACAAGCTAGCAAGCTAATTAACTGGGAATACAGGCTGGTGTAATCTGGAGGTGGAGCGCCAAAGAGAGAGCAGGCTGCCGCCAACAGTCCCTTATTATAGGCATGGTGTGATGACATCACCCGTGCCTGCACCATCACATCCATGCTGCATGTTGTTATTTATGGGAATACATAACATTCACCTCCCCCCTGGGAAAAACCCCAAACCATTATGAATGTTATGGCAGACATAAGACAAACCTGAACCTGCGTAACTGAGTGGACTACTGATAGACCCTACATGGTTGAGTGGGTTATTCTGCCACTGTAGTCAACTGTGCTCTGCCTAAACATTTTAAAACAGAGTCATTAGTTACAGTTCAACTTCAGGGGCCTTTGGCAAGCCCACGGTGGGTGCTCTTCTGCTGGTGTTGCTCTCTCATCAGCAAAGTCCCAGGCTGGGACCCACACCGGGTGGGTCTGCTCCAGCATCACGGCTTGATCTGGGGCAGCTGCTCTTACCTTTGGCAGATGGCTGGCATGCCATCCCAAACCATCGGCCATCTGGAAGATGGCTGGCCCCGACTGCACAGTGATCATCATTGGAGGTGACTGGAGCATCTGCAGGTCCAGGTGTTCGGATCGGCGTACCCGAAATGTTGGATAAATATTGGATTTATCTTTGATGAGGGTAGTCAAAAAGCCGGCAGATCTTCAGTTATGAGCAAATTTAATCATTGGCCAACGGAGACTGGTACAGAACGGTCACAGCACAGCACCATTCACACACCACTGTGACTCTAACGCCCCATGCACAGTCTTTTTAAGTGAGATGTTATTAAAGAGTACCAAATGTCCTCGGCAGCCTGTTCATTCCATTTGGTCACAGCGGGGCATTTATTATCTGTCTCCTTCAGTCATTCTGTCTCCGGGAGTGTTATCACACAGGAAAAATTTACAGCATGAGCCCAAACATGCAGCTGTATCAACACTTTGTAACTCAAGCACTTAGAACTTCTGAGACCCAAGGCCAAAATGAGATTAATGAATGTCTGTGAATGTCACCAAACTGCAACATAACCCCTAGTGGTCAACAGTGGTAAAAAAAAATTTCAAGAAAATATTCAGGTCACATGTCACAACTTTCCAAGGCTATAACTTGAAAGTGGTAAGAGATAATTGCTTACTGTCAATTAGAAAGATGTAGAATATGATCAAAAGTTTCAGATAGCAGTGAATTTATGCATCTAATTTGCGTACAAAGACATTTGTCACTTACCGGCGTCCTTTTGCCACATTCTGGTCGCTATTTTGTCCTCTCCCGGTCATTTTAGCTTTCTCTCCTACATCAACAAACTGTTACTGATTATTCCACCTTAATTTCGCTTTTATTCTGGTGCTATTTATCTTATAAAACTGCACAGAAGCAGAGCGATTTTCCTCTCTACAACGATCGGTAGCGGTCATATTTGTTTTGGTCTACACCCACAGTACAAGAAGAAGGAAGTAATTCTTCTTCTTTGGTGTATTACGTGTCATCCATGAGTCCTCCAACGCATGCCTGCCACCTTGTGAAATGGCATGATCAGTACAAATCCTCAGTACAGCTGGGCAGTGTTTCTGCATGTTATTATGAGTTGACAGGCGCAATGCCGCGCTCTGCCACTAGGGGCACACGAAATATCACAGCGAAAGGGTTAAACAATAATGAGCAATATGATGAACACAATATGACATATGTAATTCCACAATTAGAGCATCAATATGGAATTATTCTTTCACGAACCCAATCAAATACTGCGAGTGGCGATCTGTTCGGCTGCACTCAGCGCTGCTACTCTCTTGTGTCTGATGTTGGTTGCTGTTGTGGCGGCATGCTATTCACGCCGGTGGCTGGACATGCTCTGGATTGGCATTGCTCTGCTCGGTCCTGCTTGGCCGCGAATTCTCTTTTGCAGCACTGTGACGGCTCCCTGAGGCTTATGCTGGATGAGGATCCGAGACAAGCCCTCTCTCTCCTGGTGCTGGTTGTGGTCGCAGTGGTGTGTTGCTTTCGTTGGTGACAGGATGCGTGCCGGGTTGGTGTCGTTCACTGGGGTCCCTCTTGGCCATGAACTCCCTCTCCTGCAGCTCTGTGACGACTCCCTGAGGCTTATGCCAGGCAAGGATCTGAGGCGAGTATGGTTTGTGTCCTCTCTCTGTGTGCTGGCATCGCTACCCCCTGGCTGGGCAGGAGCATGCTCTCGTTTGTTCCATCGGGGAACCACAGTTACCACACATTTGGTGTCCCATGATATTTCGTTGTCCCATAATGTTCACCTTGGCATCCTCCGAAAAGGTCGTGGTGTAGTCAGGTTCTTCTGCCGGGGTAACTGCTTGTGCTAGCAGGGTCTGCTGTTGTTGGTCACCTAGCTGTGATGCTAGCTTGTCGTGGCCTCCAGCTGGAATGCTAACTTCACTGCCTTTGCCAGCGGCAGGTCGTTCGGCGACATCAACAGCTTCACCCACAGCCGCAAGTTGCTGGTGTGCTCTGCTAGCTGGTCCCGCACCATTCCATCCTCTAGTTGTCCAAACCTGCACGTGCTTGCCAGACAGAGGAGGTCTGCGACGTGCTGTTGGGTTGTCTCTCCCACTCCCTGTTGGCAATGGCAGAACTTGATTTGTCTAGCCACCCCACTCTCTGGCTGGGGTACCAAATACATTTCCATCTTCAGGAAAAACATTGTTTTTTTCTTCCAGAAGACCGATTTTGTCCTCATCGCCATTGTTTGTCGGAGAATGAGGGACAACGGAGGCAGTGACTGTGCTGAATGGTAGCTTTATTAAAAAAAAGCTAGTAGCACGTGTTATACACAATCAAGCTAGCGGGCTTCCACCAACAATCCCTTATTATAGGCACAGCGTGATGACCTCACCCGTGCATGTGCCATCACATCCGTGTTGTTTTTTATGGGAATATATGTATAACAAGGGGGACAAAATACATACCCATACTGCAGAATCTCTTTTATAGCATTCTGCTGTTTTAAAATGCACTTTCAAAATAATAACATTGGCCATGTTCACATGCACACGAATATTTTTGGAGTTATCTGATTATTCAAGTGGCCAGGTTAACAGAATAAACGCCATGTAACGGGGGTCATTAACTCAAGTGGTTTACCCTCCAATAATCAGTTTATTTAGTACATGTAAACACAGCAAAACTGATTATTGCCATTATCAGTTTATTCCAGTAATCAGTTTATTGGGACCATGTATCTGAGGTCATTGTTAAAGTTACTGTTTTGTTTTTTCAAATCAAGCAGTGGAATTATTTAAGCAATATTACACGAGACAGAGTAACGGTATCATGATTATAATAAATGCAGCTGTGATATGGCTTAATGCGGACGGCATTAAGGGTATCACAGCCCTAGTATAATCATGATACCGTAACAACTTTGAGTGTAATATTGCTTTCATACAACAGTTCCGGCAGGCAAAATTTATTAAATGACAGCAATACTGGACAAAATATTATGATTTGTTTGTTTAACCAGTTATTTTGCGCAGCTGAGAAAAAAAAAATCCCCTAAATCTAACCGTTGCTAAACATCTCAATCAGCATGAAGACATCCATTGTCATTTCACACACATGTAAACAAATTAAATATTGTCAAGTGCAAATGTAATGTGTTTATAAAACAGACCTGGTAAGTCAATACTTCAGAAAGTCCCAGATCAAAACGTATCCAGAAGCTAGTAGTTAGCATGCTAGTGATTTAGCACATGCTAGCGATTTAGCACATTTTTCTTGCTTTTCTTCACATTTTCAGATTAAACAAAGAGTCAATCACCACAAAGGTACTATGGTTTGTTAATCGAGACAATAAACAAACTCTAGCACTGCCTATTTTTTTTAAATAGACATGAAATTGCTTAATGATCTTAAACTGACCAGGTAGATGGAAGTAGACCTTTGTAAAAGGGTGGACTTCCGGATCATGGATGTAAAATTTCTTGTCAAACATCCTTCACTGTGGAAATTAAGGTATCCAAAACAGTACTGCAATTGTCAGAGAACTGATAGAAAAATACTGTTAGTACAGTGGGGTAAAAAAGTATTTAGTCAGCCACCAATTGTGCAAGTTCTCCCACTTAAAAGATGAGCGAGGTCTCCAATTTTCATCATAGGTATACCTCAACTATGAGAGACAAAATAAGAAAAAAAAATCCAGAAAATCACATTGAAAGATTTTTAATGAATTAATTGGTAAATTCCTCGGTAAAATAAGTATTTGGTCAATAACAAAAGTTCATCTCAATACTTTGTTATATACCCTTTGTTGGCAATGACAGAGGTCAAACGTTTTCTGTAAGTTTTCACAAGGTTTTCACACACTGTTGCTGGTATTTTGGCCCATTCCTCCATGCAGATCTCCTCTAGAGCAGTGATGTTTTGGGGCTGTCGCTGGACAACACAGACTTTCAACTCCCTCCAAAGATTTTCTATGGGGTTGAGATCTGGAGACTGGCTAGGCCACTCCAGGACCTTGAAATGCTTCTTACGAAGCCACTCCTTCGTTGTCCGGGCGGTGTGTTTGGGATCATTGTCATGCTGAAAGACCCAGCCATGTTTCATCTTCAATGCCCTTGCTGGTGGAAGGAGGTTTTCACTCAAAATCTCACGATACATGGCCCCATTCATTCTTTCCTTTACACGGGTCAGTCGTCCTGGTCCCTTTGCAGAAAAACAGACCCAAAGTATGATGTTTCCACCCCCATGCTTCACAGTAGGTATGGTGTTCTTTCTCCTCCAAACACGACAAGTTGAGTTTTTACCAAAAAAGTTCTATTTTGGTTTCATCTGACCATATGACATTCTCCCAGTCCTCTTCTGGATCATCCAAATGCTCTCTAGCAAACTTCAGACGGGCCTGGACATGTACTGGCTTAAGCAGGGGGACACGTCTGGCACTGCAGGATTTGAGTCCCTGGCAGCGTAGTGTGTTTCTGATGTAGCCTTTGTTACTTTGGTCCCAGCTCTCTGCAGGTCATTCACTAGGTCCCCCCATGTGGTTCTGGGATTTTTGCTCACCGTTCTCGTGGTAACTTTGATCCCACGGGGTGAGATCTTGCGTGGAGCCCCAGATCAAGGGAGATTATCAGTGGTCTTGTATGTCTTCCATTTTCTAATAATTGCTCCCACAGTTGATTTCTTCACACCAAGCTGCTTACCTATTGCAGATTCAGTCTTCCCAGCCTGGTGCAGGTCTACAATTTTGTTTCTGGTGTCATTTGACAGCTCTTTGGTCTTGGCCATAGTGGAGTTTGGAGTCTGACTGTTTGAGGTTGTGGACAGGTGTCTTTTATACTGATAATGAGTTCAAACAGGTGCCATTAATACAGGTAACGAGTGGAGGATAGAGGAGCCTCTTAAAGAAGAAGTTACAAGTCTGTGAGAGCCAGAAATCTTGCTTGTTTGTAGGTGACCAAATATTTATTTTACTGAGGAATTTACCAATTAATTCATTAAAAATCCTTCAATGTGATTTTCTGGATTTTTTTTTTTCTCATTTTGTGTCTCATAGTTGAGGTATACCTATGATGAAAATTGGAGACCTCTCTCATCTTTTAAGTGGGAGAACTTGCATAATTGGTGGCTGACTAAATACTTTTTTGCCCCACTGTAATTCACGTTACTAGAACACCTTTGAAGCGGAGTGATACTTATCCAGTGAAACTGGAGTGCAATTATTGTGGATTATAGTAACTCCTGCAATCCCTATTGTCCAATCAAATTGCTCGGTTGGAACTAATTGTTGTATAATATTTAATCAATCATTAGGAAAGAATTATGGACTCATCATCTAAAATCATTATAATTTGTACTCTGTTGCACCTCTGTTGTGATTCTTATTATTGCTTAAACAATGTAATTTTATTATTATTACTTATTTTGTACCCGTAGGTAGATTTGTTTTGCAGTCTGGTGACAAGCCACCAGCTGCCGGTCGCTGCGTGCGCAAGCGCCCCGTATCCCTAACCTGCATGTTTTTTGGTATGTGGGAGGAAACCGGAGAAATCCCGGAGTAAACCTACGCAACACGGGGAGAACATGCAAACTCCACATAGATCACTGTTGGTCGGGGGCAGGGATCGAACCCACGATCTCACAATCCCCACGATCCCCCAGCCGAGGGTAAACTGTGCTGCCACAGTGCTAACCACTGCGCCACCGTGCATGTAAAGCTTGGACTTCACTAATGAATACCAATATTCTACATCCATAAGGTTTGAACTTCCTCTTTTAGCAGTTAATAGATCAGTTTTGCAGGATGGATCCTTGTCATGGACCATTTTCTTCAGGTTCAGTCATAAAATTTCAATCGGATTGAGATCCGGGCTATTTGTGGGCAATATCATTGAGCTGATATGACTGTTTGCAATGTGCCAAGATGTCTTGTCATCCTGAAACAAACAAACAAAAAAAAAAGGCCGTATCATCATCAAAACTACTTTCATGTGATAGTATGGGGAAAGTGTCCAAGCTTCAGTGTCCACTTGTGTATTTATTGTGAGGTAATGACTGTTCGTCTATCTGACATGTAACTCCATATCATCAATGACTGTGGAAATGTTCTTGTTTTCTTTACATATTCATATTTATATATTTCACCGGAACCATACCAAACAAAAATTTCAACATCGTCTCCCTGCCTACTAAATGAATCAATGAATATCACTTTCATCCAATCATACACAGTGCATGACCACTTCTCTTTAGGCAAGCATAACTTTGTTTTCTTCTATTTGGTGCTAATGGTGGTTTACATTTGCCTTTTGTGCATGTAAAGCCCATTTAGCCCTTCAACTGACTGCTTCCAGTTTGGTCAAAGACACTGACTACTGTTTCTGGTCTACCTGTCAAAAATGCTCAGTTTAAGGGCTACTGAAGATGTCACATGCAGACTGTGAGTTTGCACATTTATTAATTTGACGCACAAATACAAAAACCACGAAAACACACACTTTCGGGAGAGATGGGAGATACCCTTGAAAAGAATGCCACAAACGGGAACTTCGTCTGGAAAGGTACAAACGAACAATAATGTCCAGGAAATGCAAGACTGCTGTAAAGAATGAGCTATACTGGTCTGCTTAAATGGGAATGGACCAGATGATCACCAAGTGTGGGAACATGAGTGAGAAAGTAATGAAAGTAACAAGTGACAGCTGTGCAGCCCACAAAACAAAGTTTGACAGCCGGAAGCTGCACAGCACTGTCAAACTAAAAGTACAGACCGGAAACTAAATAATACAAGAATAAAATAACACAGCCCCCCAAAAAACCTGACTAATACCATAAATACAAAATAACACACAATAAATAAACAAGACCATAAGGACGAAACCAAGAATACAACATCCCCCAAAAATAAACAGCTAAAATACAACAGATCATGATAAATAAATAAACAAACAGAAAAAGACTGAACTTCAACTGGAAACTGGACACAGCCCCCACCTGTGCACAGGATCATGACAGTGCCCCCCCCCCCATCGAGGGGTGGAAGCCAGACACCCCAGGGCAAGATCAAAGACAAAAGAGACCCCCCCCCCCCAATAAGAAAAAACAACCCACCCTGGGCAGGGGAAGGGGGAACCGAGGCACTGAGGAACTGAACCGAAAACAAACAAACAAAACAAAAAACCTCATGACCCACACCCCAAATAGATATGGCGGCACCCTGGAAGCCACACTCCCAGTGGACCACAAGATCTCCTAGGGACCCCAGAAGGGTAGATAAAGCAGTTTGGGTGGTCTACCAGAGTCTCAAGACCACCAGATTATGTGGTGAACCAAACTTGGTGGTCTATCGGAGTTCCTGAGCCACTTGAACAGCTGGTGTAGCCTGTCGGGTGGTCTCTCAGAGGTCTTGAGCCACCCCACCGAGTGATGCAGCCCATCGGGTGGTCTCCTTGCATCCCAAAGCCAACAGGCCATGGGGCATGACACACCCCCTCATGGAGGCGGTAGCTGGCACCCATGCCCCCAACGGACCGCATGGATTGCAATGTGTATGAGGTGGAACAAGGACAAGAATGGTTGGTTTGCAATGCTGATTGCTGACCAACAGCAGAGCCAGATGGCGATGATGGTGAGCCAGCAAGGACACCAGGGGAAGGAGGCACCCCACCCATGGGGCAACCAAATGGCGAAGGATCCATGACCTCGGGTGACAGCAGAGGACCTTCCACAACCTCAGATGACAGCAGAGGACCCTCCACGACTTCAGGCAACACCAGGGAACCTTCCACAACCCCAGGCAACAGCAGGGGACCCTCATCGGCCTCGGGTGGAGGACCCTCAGTGGCCTCGGACTGAGGCGTAGCACCCACAGAGACCTCAGACTGAAGCGTAGCACCCATGGAGACCTCAGACTGAAGCGTAGCACCCATGGAGACCTCGGACTGAGGTGTAGCACCCACGGAGGCCTCGCACTGAGGCGTAGCACCCACGGAGACCTTGGACTGAGGCGTACCACCCACGGGGACCTCAAATGGAGGCGTACCACCCACGGAGGCCTTGGACTGAAGCATAGCACCCATGGGGGCCTCCAATAGAGGTGTATCACCCACGGAGACCTCGGACAGAGGCGTAGCACCCATGGAGACCTCAGGTGGAGGTAGAGGACCCACAGCAGCCTCAGGTGGAGGTAGAGGACCCACGGCGACCTCAGGAAAAATCTCAGACAGCGAACAGACAGACACCAGGTCAGCGTCATCAGCAGCAGTGAAGCCTGGCAAGGGAAGCTCATTTGCGGCTGACGGCTGCACTTGGTCCCTCCCACCAAGAGCCAGGCAAGATTTCTTTAGGATAAAAAGGGGAACTTGCCTGAGCTCGAGCTCCACCGCTATCCAGGACTGCGGCAACTCCATCTGATCCGCCTCGACCTCCACCGTCTGGGCAACCTCTCACAACACAACCACCTCGGGAAAAGGAGAATTGAAAAACACCAGAGAAGAATCACCAGCAGCAGTGGAGCCTGCTGAGGAGAGCTCAGGAGCAGAGGACTTCTGCAACTGATTCTCCCCACCGTGAGCCAGACAAGAATTCTCTGGATCTGCAGATGTAAAAACAGAACAGAGCACTTGCCTTGACTTGAGCTCACCACCATCCGGGACTCCGGTGACTCCGCTGTGGTGGCCCAAGCAGCAGGCATGGTGATTGAGGAAGCTGGCGACCCTCCAGGCGAGGTGACTGATACTGGCAGGACCCCAGATGAGGTAACAGGTGCAGGTGGACCTCCAGACATGGTGGCTAACACTGGCGGACCCCCAGACATGGTGGCTGAAGAAGGGGGAACTCCAGCTTGGCGTGATGATGCCAGGAACCGCCTCACCGATGGTACTGGGTCCCGTGACGCTGAAACCAGGGGACTGTTAGTCAGCTCAGGTTTCGGGCCCCGGAGGGTGCTCCTCTCCCGTCTGGAGTACGATTGCATGGAAGAAACCAGATCCTCCAGAACCACAGACTTCCTCATCGTCCGGCGCCTCCCTCCCAGGACCGCCAGACAAACAGGGCAAACAGAGGAGGACATGGGAGAGGCAGGTGAGAATGAAGTTTGGGGTCACTTAGAATATGTCCTTATTTTTGAAAGAAAAGCACTGTTTTTTTCAATGAAGATAACTTTAAACTAATCAGAAATACACTCTATACATTGCTAATGTACATATGTGTATGTAATGTAAATACATATAAAACAAACATATATCCACTCTTTATGCTTCAAAAGAGAGCTATTAGAATAATCAACAAAGCAGCTTACAGGGAACCAACAAACCCACTTTTTCTTAAACAAAAAACTCTCAAGTTGAAAGATCTGATCGACTTTAAAACCGCAATAATAATGTTCAAAGTGAAGAATCTATCACTGCCCGCAAATATCCAAAAGTTGTTCCAAACAAGGGAGAAACGATATCACTTCAGAGGAACATGTATATTTCAAAAGCCTACAGTGAGAACAACTACCAAGCAACACTGTATTTCAGTGCAAGGTGTCAGATTATGGAACGATTTTGGACCTGAATTAAAATCATGTACAAAGCTTGGACAATTTAAACAAAAACTAAAGGAAGAAATACTCCAAACATATTTACAAGACGACATGTAAACTCACATAAGGATTGACATTTCCAGCCTGTGTTGTGTTATAGCTTAGTTTTTCTTTTTTCTCTGTGACACTATGTCTTAGATTTGTTTTTGAATAGTAACCGCTTAACTTAGACTAGCTCAGTTTTCTTTTTCTCTCAGTCATATTTTGTCTTAGCCTTGTTTTAAATTGTAATCGCTCTTGTCTTGTTTTCTCTTTTTTCTCCTTTGAATTCTTGGATGGAATATGGGTGGGCAATATAAGCTGCGGCTTCAGCCATCACCCATTTCGGATAACTCACGTGGAATTGTATAGTAGAAGGAGTCTTTGTCTAATTTGACCTTGTTGTTATATTATACAGTTTCTTTTAACCTGTAATGTACTATCCGAAATAAATAAATAAATTCAATTCAATTCAATGTGGTAAATGACTATTCTAGCTGCAAATGTCTGGTTTTTGGTGCAATATCTACATAGGTGTATAGAGGCCCATTTCCAGCAACTATCACTCCAGTGTTCTAATGATACAATGTGTTTGCTCATTGTGTCAGAAGGCTAATGGATGATTAGAAAACCCTTGTGCAATCATGTTAGCACAGCTGAAAACAGTTTAGCTGGTTAGAGAAGCTATAAAACTGACCTTCCTTTGAGCAGGTTGAGTATCTGGAGCATCACATTTGTGGGGTCGATTAAACACTCAAAATGGCCAGAAAAAGAGAACTTTCATGTGAAACTCGACAGTCTATTCTTGTTCTTAGAAATGAAGGCTATTTCATGCGAGAAATTGCCAAGAAACTGAAGATTTCCTACAACGGTGTGTACTATTCCCTTCAGAGAACAGCACAGTCTCTAACCAGAGTAGAAAGAGAAGTGGGAGGCCCCGCTGCACAACTGAGCAAGAAGATAAGTACATTAGAGTCTCTAGTTTGAGAAATAGACGCCTCACAGGTCCTCAACTGGCAGCTTCATTAAATAGTACCCGCAAAACGCCAGTGTCAACATCTACAGTGAAGAGGCGAATCCGGGATGCTGGCCTTCTTGGTGGGCCTCAAGCTACCCACCAAGATGTTAGTGCAGTTCTACACAGCCATCATCGAGTCCATCTTCACCACCTCCATAACCGTGTGGTACGCAGGAGCCACTGCCAGGGACAGACTAAGGCTGCAGCGCGTCGTGCGCACTGCTGAGAAGGTGATCGGCTGCAAGCTCCCATCTCTCCAGGATCTGTACATCTCCAGGACCCGGAGGCGTGCTGGCCGGATCATAGCCGATCCCTCACACCCTGGTCACGTACTGTTTGCCCCCCTCCCCTCTGGTAGAAGACTTCGGTCCATCCAGACTAAAACCTCCCGTCACATGAACAGCTTCTTCCCCTCTGCCATTAGACTGCTGAACACTAAGTGACTTATTGACTCTCGTGCACCATGTACAGCAGCTCAACCAGACTCATGTCAATCATCACTGTTTTCTTCCTGCATTACCGACTGCACTATATAGTTCTCCACAGTATCTGCTGCTGGCTAATATATATTTTAACTGTTGACCAGTATCACTTAATCTTATCCTACACTTTATTACATGTATAGTTTATTTCTCTTATCTTATCATGTTTAATGTTGCAGCATTGTACCGAGACAAATTCCTAGTTTGTGTACTACATGAACAATGGCAATAAACCTGATTCTGATTCTGATTCTGATTCTGATTCTGGCCTTCAGGGCAGAGTGGCAAAGAAAAAGCCATATCTGAGACTAGCCAATAAAAGAAAAAGATTAAAATGGGCAAAAGAACACAGACATTGGATAGAGGAAGATTGGAAAAAAGTGTTATGGACGGACGAATCGAAGTTTGAGGTGTTTGGATCACACAGAAGAACATTTGTGAGACGCAGAACAACTGAAAAGATGCTGGAAGAGTGCCTGACGCCATCTGTCAAGCAAGGTGGGAGTAGCGTGATGGTCTGGGGTTGCTTTGGTGCTGGTAAGGTGGGAGATTTGTTCAGGGTAAAAGGGATTTTGAATAAGGAAGGCTATCACTCCATTTTGCAACGCCATGCCATACCCTGTGGACAGTGCTTGATTGGAGCCAATTTCATCCTACAACAGGACAATGACCCAAAGCACACCTCCAAATTGTGCAAGAACTATTTAGAGAAGAAGCAGGCAGCTGGTATTCTATCTGTAATGGCTGCCAGCGCAGTCACCAGATCTAAACCCCATTGAGCTGTTGTGGGAGCAACTTGACCGTATGGTACTCAAGAAGTGCCCATCCAGCCAATCCAACTTGTGGGAGGGGCTTCTAGAAGCGTGGGGTGAAATTGCTCCATATTACCTCAACAAGTTAACAGCTAGAATGCCAAAGGTCTGCAATGCTGTAATTGCTGCAAATGGAGGATTCTTTGACGAAAGCAAAGTTTGAAGGAAAAAATTATTATTTCAAATACAAATCATTATTTCTAACCTTGTCAATGTCTTGACAATATTTTCTATTCATTTTACAACTCATGGTGGTAAATAAAAGTGTGACTTTTCATGGAAAACACAAAATTGTCCGGGTGACCCCAAACTTTTGAACGGTAGTGTACATATGTACACATAAATATATAAATACGAATACACAGTGCGGAGCATTGTAGCTAGATGGAATAAACAGCAGAACCATCCATTTAGTTACCCTACATAGTATGAATATGTACCCATACATATTGTCACCCTTCATAGCAGCTGATATTGTCCTAGTTGTATACTGGAGGGGACCATTTGTGTAAGTCTGTTGCATCTTTTGCATTCAATACTATTAGGTCGTCACGTTTTTTTTTTGCTATCTCTGCGAGCAGCCCTGCTTAAGTTATACAATCTGACAGCTGAAGGTAGGAAGGACCTGCGAAACCTCTCGGTCTCGCACCTAGGATGATGTAGTCTACTGCTAAATGAGCTCCTCAGTGCGTTCAGTATGTCCTGCATAGGGTGGGACTCGGACTCCAGCAGCGATGACAGTTTAGCCACCATCCTTCTCTCTCCTATCTCCTCCACTGGGTCAAGGCGTTGCCCCAGGACAGAGCTAGCTTTTTTGATCAGTTTGTTCAGTCTCTTCCTATTGGCTGCTGTAATGCCGTTGTAATGTTGTAATGCTGTTGCCCCAGCAGACCACTCCAAAGGTGATGGCTGATGCCACTACCGTGTCATAGAATGTCTTCAAGAGCACCGCTTGTACACCAAAAGACCTGAGCCTCCTCAAGTAGGAACAGCCTGCGCTGTCCCTTCTTGTAGAGTACGTCGGTATTGTGTGACCAGTCTAGTTTATTGTTCAGATGAACACCCAGGTACTTGTAGGATGTCACCATCTCAATGTCTGTTCCCTGGATGTTTACTGGTGCTGTGAGGGGTTGTCCTTGCCTGCGGCAATCCACCACCAGCTCCTTAGTTTTCCTCGCGTTGATCTGGAGGCAGTTTCGATGGCACCAGTCCACGAAGTCCTGGATAAGTCCTCTGTACTCAGCTTAATCTCCGTTGGAGATGAGGACGACGATCGCTGAGTCGTCACAGAACTTCTGTAGATGACAGTGTGTTGTGTTGTGTGAGAAGTCCGCAGTATAAAGGGTGAACAGGAAGGGAGCCAAAACCGTTCCCTGGGGGGCTCCCGTGCTGCCGATGATCGTGTCGGACACACAATCCTGAGGTTCTCACAAACTGTGGCCAGTTAGTGAGGTAGTCCAGGATCCATGATGACAGGTGCTGGTCCACCCCTGCACACAGTAGCTTGTCCTTCAGGATCATCGGTTGGATGGTGTTGAAAGCACTGGAGAAGTCAAAGAACATGATCCTCACCGCGTTCCCGGGCTTCTCCAGGTGGGACAGGGAATGGTGAAGGAGGAAGATCACTGCATCCTCCATCCCAATGCCATGCTGGTAGGCAATCTGGAGTGGATCCATCGCTGGTCCCACCAGGGGGCGGAGGTTTGTTGCACAACCTTTTGAGGCAATCACTCCAATCAAACAATTTCTGTAACTGTCAATGAGACTTCTGCACCTCCCAGCAGGTATTTTGGCCCACTCCTCATGAGCAAACTGCTCCAGTTGTCTCAGGTTTGAAGGGTGCCTTCTCCAGATGGCATGTTTCAGCTCCTTCCACAGATGTTCAATAGGATTTAGATCAGGGCTCATAGAAGGCCACTTTAGAATAGTCCAATGTTTCGCTCTTAGCCATTCTTGGGTGTTTTTAGCTGTGTGTTTTGGGTCATTATCCCATTGCAAGACCCATGACCTGCGACTGAGACCAAGCTGTCTGACACTGGGCAGCACATTTCTCTCTAGAATACCTTGATAGTCTTGAGATTTCATTGTACCCTGCACAGATTCAAGACACCCTGTGCCAGATGCAGCAAAGCAGCCCCAGAACATAACAGAACCTCCTCCATGTTTCACAGTAGGGACAGTGTTCTTTTCTTGGTATGCTTCATTTTTCGTCTGTGAACATAGAGCTGATGCGCCTTGCCGTAAAGTTCCAGTTTTGTCTCGTCTGTCCATAGGACATTCTCCCAGAAGCTTTGTGGCTTGTCAACATGCAGTTTGGCAAATTCCAGTCTGGCTTTTTTATGATTTGTTTTCAACGGCGGTGTCCTCCTTGGTCGTCTCCCATGAAGTCCACTTTGGCTCAAACAACAACGGATGGTGCGATCTGACACTGATGTACCTTGACCTTGGAGTTCACCATGAATGTGTTTAGAAGTTGTTCTGGGCTCTTTTGTTACCATTCGTATTATCCATCTCCTCCTGCGGCCACGTCCAGGGAGGTTGGCTACAGTCCCGTGGATCTTAAATTTCTGAATAATATGTGCAACTGTAGTCACAGGAACATCAAGCTGCTTGGAGATGGTCCTATAGCCTTTACCTTTAACATGCTTGTCTATAATTTTATTTCTAATCTCCTGAGACAACTCTCTCCTTTGCTTCCTCTGGTCCATGTTTAGTGTGGTACACACCATGTCACCAAACAGCACAGTGATGCGTGGATCAGTTTCTCAGCATCATTCAGAGACAAGATACTCCTAATCTCTGCAATATTGTGCAGATGATAGAAGGCAGTCTTAGAAACAAATTTAATATGTGATTTAAAGAACAGATCTTGATCAAAAATAACTCCAAGGTTCCTCACAGAACTATTCAGAGTGAGAGTACTGGCATCCAAATTAAGAGTTTGATTTGGAAAGGTATTTCTAAGGTTTTTTTTTTGACCAACAAGAATGACTTCTGTCTTATCTGGGTTTAATAGCAGTCATCCAAGCTTTGATTTCCTTAAGACAGGCATCTAACTTGGATAATTGATTACAATCATCGGGCTTCATTGACAAGTATAGTTGTGTGTCGTCTGCGTAACAATGAAAATGTATACAGTGCTTTCTAATGATATTGCCTAATGGAAGCATATATAAACTAAAAAGAGTAGGGCCTAACACAGATCCCTGTGGAACTCCGTGACTGAGCTTAGAGTTGGAAGAAAACTCATCATTGATGTGAGCAAACTGAAGTCTATCGGACAAATAAGATCTAAACCACTGCAGCGAAGTTCCATTTAGTCCAACATAGTGTTCTAATCTATCAAGTAGAATATCATGATCGATAGTATCAAAGGCTGCACTAAGATCTAAGAGGTCAAGTACAGAAATGAGTCCATTATCAGATGCGATAAGGAGGTCATTAGTGACCTTCACTAAGGCTGTTTCAGTGCTGTGATGAACTCTGAACCCAGATTGAAACTCTTCAAATAAACCATTTCCCTGCAAATGGTCAAACAATTGTGCAGCAATAACTAAGATTTTTGAAATGAAAGGCATATTAGAGATTGGTTGATAGTTAGCCAAAACTCCTGGATCGAGCGTTGGCTTTTTGAGTAAGGGTTTAATTACAGCAATTTTAAAAGCCTGCGGTTCATAACCCAAAGTTAAAGAAGAATTAATTATATAAAGAATAAGGCTACCAATAATTGGGAAGACTATTTTAAATAACCTAGTAGGGACGGGGTCAAAAAACAGAATGAAGGCTTGGATGAAGAGATAATTTTATCTAACTTTGAAAGGTCAATTGGAGTAAACTTATCTAAACAGATATCAGTTGAAGGAGTTGTGGTAGTTGCTGTACTTAAGTTTACGGTGGGGAGAATCTGACTGATTTTATCTCTAATAGATAAAATTTTATGATTGAAAAAGTTCAAAAAGTCCTGACTAGAAAGCTCTGGGGGGATGCGAGGATTGACCGAGTCTTGACTCTTTGTCAGCCTGGCTATAGTGTTGAAAAGAAACCTGGGGTTATTCTTATTCTCTTCTATTAATGCAGAGTAATAACTGGTTCTAGCTTTTCTAAGAGATTTTTTTGTAAATTAAGAGATGATTTCTCCATGCTAAATAGAATTCATCTAAATTAGTAGAATGCCATTTTCCTTCTAATTGACAAGTCTTCTGTTTTAAGCTACGAGTTTCTGTGTTAAACCAAGGGGTTAGGAATCTGTGGTTAGACTTTTTCTTTTTTAAAGGGGCCACCAAATCTAGAGTCTGATGCAGAGAGGCTGTAACACTATCTACCATGCTATCAATTACGGAAGGAGCAGGTTCTCAATCTTTTATTTCCATTGTGTTGACCCATGGAATAGAGGAGACAATCTGCAAAAATTTGGTAACGTCATCTGAAAGACATCTGCTGTAGTAATATTTTTCTTTATGAGTCAAATAATCAGAAAGAGTGAAATCAAAGGTTAACAGACAATGGTCTGACAGTACAGGATTATGAGGAGACACTACCAGATTTTCTGTTTCTATACCATAAGTCAGAACAAGGTCCAATGTGTGGTGGAGATAATGGGTAGAACTTTCTACTTTCTGGGGAAAACCCCATTGAGTCTAAAATTGAATTGAATGCCTTATTGAGACAGTCACTATCTACATCACCATGTATATTAAAATCCCCTAATATAATTATTCTGATTTCAGCACTAAATCAGCTAAAAATTCAGCAAATTTGGATAAAAACAGAGTAGGCGGAGGGAGGACGGTGAACTATGGCGAAGAAAATTGGGTTCAAGCCAAGATAGCCAACATGCCCCACACTGAGGACCAGGCCCTCAAAGGAATTAAAACATGATTTTTGCTTTACATTAACTAGTAATTTAGAATGGAAAATTGCCGCTACTCCACCTCCACAACCAGAACTTCTGGGATTATGATAGTTTAGATAACCAGAGGGAGTTGATTCATTCAAACCAACATAATCATCTTGCCCTAGCCAAGTCTCTGTAAGGGATATTAAATCGATCTGATGATCAATTAATAGATCATGAACTAGTAGAGACTTGGGAGTTAGAGACCTAATATTTAACAAACCACATTTAATTTTTAAATTATGAGGAGAAAAAGAGGCCAAATTATTAAATTTAGAGACTTGAGGTTTGATTTGGGTTTTACCAACATTTTGTTTAATCATGTGATGACGGAGTGTCGCCACTGTTATGGTCTTTATAATTGGATATTATATTATATATGTAAAAGGACTTATGTTTGCAAATGTCAACATGTATTGTATTGGATACAATGCACATATAATTTCAGAATCTGTTTGAGTGAATTGAATTCCATTTGTGAGATAATTGTTAATGTTGAATATGTTAATTGGGTGAGGCAGTTGTATAATCTTAAAACCACGTACCTTTGCCAGCATGCTTCCTGGTGGTGTCCGGGCAAAAGACTCCTCAGGGGCTTGAGGGCCCTTTAAAGGATGCCAGCGGGAGGAAGTATATGATGGTTGAGTAAAGGGCGATTTAATATGTAAATCGGGGTTTAAATTATATTTTTGCATTATTTACGGTGTTATTTATGGTGTTTATTTATTCTGTAAATATTGTGGGAAAGTATGCATTTATGTCTCTTTTAAATTCTATTGGGTATATGTGGAAATACTGTATGAAAATATTTATTGTCTTACCTGGGATTGTGGTATGTTCTAATTAGATTGATTCTCACTAAGTATATTAACAGGTGTTTTTCATTTGGTTTGGGTTGCGTGTCGGATGTTCACGTAAATTGTTGCCTGTGAAATATTTTGGAATAAATGGAAAAATTGCTTGTGGCAAACGTTTGGAAGTCTCCTCCTTCTCTGATATGCCTTGACCGCTCGGCAATGTGACAAATCACTTTGGGATGTTTATGCATTGTTTTTTTTATTATTAACTTTAGGGGGAGTAGACAAAGGTTCTCTAAGGGAGAAGACAGGGGCAAAGTTGAGGGAGACGTCAGAAAGACGTGTATTTATCAAGTTGTGTTGTATTTGTCTTGGGTTATAATATTTTGGGTAACAGGAGACAGACACAATTTCTATGGGGTTACAAATTGAAGACTGATCTAAACAGTGAGGATTATGTGGATTAATAGGATTAATATGAGAAGTGGGAACAAAAAAGGGCTGGTTGACAGACCCAGGAACTTTGGAGTGAGTTAACGCACCAAATTTCAGTCACTGTATTAAAAAAAAAACTGAATGCAATAGAACAGATTGTCCCTTAAAACACGTGCGCCAAGTCTATTTGGACAGATGCCATCTGGCCTCATAAGTGATGGGCGGTTCCAAAACAGGTTGAAATTGTCAATAAAACCAATGTTATAAGTAGGACATGTAGAACACAACCAAGTATTAAGACTGAGAGATCTGCTAAAATAATTACAACCTCGTCTGAAAGGGGCCAAAGGCCCAGAGATAAACACACGTCTGCCACAGTTCATAAGAGTGGACAGAAGGCTCCTGAAGTCACTCTTTAAGATCTCCGACGCTTCATCTGGGATGTTGTTGCATCCAACATGAACTATGACAGTTTTAGCGTTGGGGAATTCATTTAATAGGTCAGGGGTAAGAGCCTCAATATCAGACACTTTAGCCCCAGGAAAAAATTTAGTGATACAGTACCTGCTTCTGACGTTCCTCATAATCGAGTCACCAGTTACCAGCGTCGTCTGGGGGTGCTTTGTCGGTGGTTTCTGAAGTGGTGGATAATTTTGTCGATGTTGTTGTTGTGATGGCGGGGTGATGCGCCCTCTTCTTTTAGGAGCTGGTGTATAATTTGGCACACCTAAAGTAGTCTTAATCCGGGGTTTGCGGGTTTGAGCCGCCGTTGAAGGAGGAGGAGAAGGAGGACGAGGAGCGGCCACGGGCGGATAGTCTGTGTCCAGGTGGGGAAAATCTTCCAGAGAAAGGATGTCGAATCTGTTTTCCAAAAGCAAGGGAAGAGAAAAGGCACAGCCCTGTCTGGTCGATCGTCGATGATTACTAGTTGGCCCAACCAAGGTCCAGGGCGCGCATTGAGGATGAGAAAAACCACCTGGGGCTTTGGGTTTAGCTCCGAGCTGAAGCCAGTGTTTATTGCTGTGGTCGTGGACATCTGAAGAGACCGGAGCAGGGGTGGAAGTGGATGGCGATGCGCTGAATTCACCCAGGTAAGTAGCCGTCTCTGCCAGCTGCGAGTTGGTTGCCGGGGCCGTTGTTCGCCTGAGAATTGTGGTGTCAAGGTGGTCTTCAGCCTCCTGAATCTTACAGAGGTTGGAGAGTCTCACTTCCAACTCAGAAACCTTCCTAAAGAGGGATACACAGCTGACACACGTCGGGGATGGAGCCACAACATTCCAGACGAGAGGTGGATAGCCAGCCAGCCAAAAATAGCTATAAACGGGTTAGCTAAAAACAGCTAAAAACAAGTCAGCCTAGCCCGGTAAACAGCCCAGCCGGGGATCCGATCCACCCGTGTGTATGATCGGGCTTACTGCTAGGCCAACACTAAGCTAACACCAAGCAAAAACTAATATCAGCAAAAAGAGATAAATAATTAAAAACGAAATCAATAAAAACAAACAAAAGCGGACAAGATAACCCTTTGACGCGACAAGACGTCGGGCGGGTCGGGCACATGCAGGATCCACATGTGCCCGACCTGCCCGGCAGACTGTGACCTCCTCTGGTGTCGGGGAAGCGACGGATGGTGCAGGCCATAGTTCCGGAGATGAAGGTGGGACTGCAGCTGTGGAAGAACGGCAAGAGGCTTGGGACCCCCAAGCCCGGGGCCACTTCCTTGTAGGTGCGGGTGCGGATATGGAGGAAACTTCTTTCTGTCCGTGGAGCAGGGAATGAGGGTTAGTGGCTGAAGCGAGGAGGTCCATGAGTTCAGAATGGCTCCACAGGCTGGGACACACTTCCAGAACCTGTGTTGCACCTTTCAGGCATCCCCCGGACTGCTTCAGGAGTGTGGGAGGCACAAGCCGCTGATATGACGCCCGCCAACACCCCGACCACTCAGCGCTCAAATTCGTTCAGTCCATGACCACTACAGTCCGAGACAACTGACATACTAGCGGGAGAATGGACTGAAAACAAAAATCACGGGAGGGGAAAAGAAAAAAAAGCAACACTCACAGCTGCTGGTGTCTCACGCTGGCAGCTGTCTTCTGTCAAAAATGTCCAGTTTAAGGGCTACTGAAGATGCCACACACAGACTGTGAATTTGCACATTTATTAACGTAACGACTTACAAATACAAAAAACACGAAAACACACACTTAAGGGAGAGACAGGGGATACCCTTGAAAAGAATGCCACAGACACTCTAATTAGCACTCACAGTGCAGCACTATAACTATTCGCTCATTTGCCTATATTTTTGCCTATATTTTCATCCAAACTAGAGAAAACTGTTTTAGCGTGATGATAAAAAAGATAAGTCTTTGTCACAGTGACACTGTAATAATCTAAAAATGAATTGGATGTTTCAAGTACAAAATGTGAACTAAGAGTTGCTTAAATAAGTTTTTCCTCTGCTGAAAGTTAGTCTTTGCCTAATTACAGTGATCTGATGGTGTTCATAATTTTTGGTTTCTGTTTGATTTCAGTTTGTTAAATAAATAGGAGAAGGCTGAAGTCTTTATTTTCTTTTTAAAAAAAGAAACAAATCCAATGTATCTATTATATGATACAAAAATGCAATACAGTGGTGTGAAAATGTATTTGCCCCCTTCCTGATTTCTCATTTTTTTGTATGTTTGTCACACTTAAATTTTGAATGAATGAATGAATGAATCTTTATTTCGGATAGATTAAAAGTAAAGATTAAAAAGAAACAGAATAATATAACAAAGGCGAAAAAATCCAACAAGGTCAAATTAAACAATAACTCCTCTGATTATACAGTTCAACATAAGTTATCTGAAATGGGTGATGGCTGAAGCCACAGCTTATATTGCCTACCCATATTCCATCCAAGAATTCAAAAGAAAAACAAAACAAGCGCGATTACAATTCGGAACTAGAAAAGCACTCGGAGAGCGCAGACCTCCGCCAAGCGCCACAGTTCCCCCCATACAGCGTTTGTGTGTACATTTTCAGATTCCTTGACCATGAAAACATATGACTAGCAATTGGATTGACAATGATAGGATTAGTGGTTCAGTAGTTTTTGACGAAAATGGCATTTTCCGTAATGGCGGTTTAGTGCCACAGTTCCCCCCCATACAGTGTTTGTGTGTACGTTTTCAGATTCCTTGACCATGAAAACATATGACTAGCAATTGGATTCACAATGACAGGATTAGTGGTTCAGTAGTTATTGACGAAAATGGCATTTTCCATAATGGTGGTTTAGCGCCACAGTTCCCCCCATACAGTGTTTGTGTGTACGTTTTCAGATTCCTTGACCATGAAAACATATGACAAGCAATTGGATTGACAATGATAGGATTAGTGGTTTAGTAGTTATTCACGAAAATGGCATTTTGCGTAATGGCGGTTTTCTTGTGGACGGTGATCCGGATCACCACCAAAATCTAATCATCTGTAGGATACCCCATTTCTGACAATCTGTGGAAATTTCATGAAAATCTGTCCATAACTTTTTGAGTTATCTTGCTAACAAACAGACAGACAGACAGACAAACCAACGCCGATGAAAACATAACCTCCTTGGTGGAGGTAACAAAGCTAAGACAAAATGTGACAAAAAAACCCCCAAAAACTAAGCAACAACACAACACAGACTGGATATGACAATCCTTATGTGATTTTACATGTCATCTTGGATATATGTTTGGAGTATTTCTTCCTTTAGTTTTTGTTTAAATTGTCCAAGCGTTGTACATGATTTTAATTCAGGTCCAAAATCGTTCCGTAATCTGACTCCTTGCACTGAAACACAGTGTTGCTTGGTGGTAGTTCTCGCTGAAGGTTTTTGAAATATACATATTCCTCTGAAATGATAGTTTCTCCCTTATTTGGAACAGCTTTTGGATATTTGCGGGCAGTGATAGATTCTTCACTTTAAACATTATTACTGCAGTTTTAAAGTCAACCAGATCTTTCAACTTGAGAGCTTTTAATTTAAGAAAAAGTGGGTTTGTTGGTTCCCTGTAAGCAGCTTTGTTTATTATTACCTCCGCCAAGGAGGTTATGTTTTCATCAGCGTTGGTTTGTCTGTCTGTCTGTCTGTTTGTTTGTTAGCAAGATAACTCAAAACGTTATGGACGGATTTTCATGAAATTTTCAGAGATTGTCAGAAATGGGGTATCCTACAGATGATTAGATTTTGGTGGTGATCTGGATCACCGTCTGGATCCAGGAACAAAATAAACACTGTATGGGGGGAACTGTGGCGCTTGGTGGAGGTCTGTGCTCTCTGAGTGCTTTTCTAGTTCTAATAGCTCTCTTCTGAATCATAAAGACTGGATATATGTTTGTTTTTATATGTATTTCCCCATACTTCAGTACAATATGTCATGTATGGGAGTATTAATGAATGATACAAAGTATATAATGTGGGTTGATTCAGCAAATATTTTGCTCTGTGTAGTATTGCGATTGATTTAGATATTTTACCTTTAATATAATTAATATGTGACTTCCAACACAGCTTATTATCAATTATTACTCCAAGAAATTTAGTTTCAGATACCCTTTCAATCTTTACACATTTACACTGAGTTTAGATACTAAGTTGTTGTGATGGTTGTTAAAAACTATAAATTTTGTCTTACTTAAATTGAGCGTTAATTTGTTTGAATCAAACCACAGTTTAAGCTTTCCTAATTCCTTTCCGAGTGTATCCAAAAGTTGTTCCAAATTGCTTCCACTGCATAATAGATTAGTGTCATCGGCAAACAATATTAAATCCATTTTTTGAGACTTCACATATATCATTTATATACATATTGAATAACAATGGCCCCAAAACTGAACCCTGTGGGACTCCACAAGTAACCTTCAGTAACTGTGAGTTTTTGTTACCAACACATACATACTGATATCTATTCTTTAAGTAACTACTTAACCAGGACAGTGCTACCCCCCTAATGCCACAATTTTGTAGCTTCTTTAATAATAAATTGTGATCCACTGTATCAAATGCTTTTTTAAGATCCAGAAATACCCCAACTGAATACTCTTTATTTTCAACGGCAGTTGATATTTTTTCTATAAATTCCATTAGAGCAAATGCAGTTGTCCTCTTGTGACTGAACCCATATTGCTGCTCACACAATAAATTATTCTTCATTATGAAGTTGTCAATTCTCTCACAGAGTATTTTTTGAAGTATCTTGGAAAATTGCGGCAATAGTGAAATTGGTCTATAGTTTGAAAGTTCCCCTCTGTCACCCATCTTGTATATCGGAATTACTTTAGCTCTTTTCATTGCATTGGGAAATATACCTGTTTGGAGAGACAGGTTACAAATATACGTCAGTGGTTTCACTAAGCATTCGATAATAGTTTTGACTAAGAGCATGTCAATACCATCACAGTCCGTAGATGTCTTACTTTTAAACGATTTAAGAATTTCAATGACCTCTCTCTTGTCTGTGTTCTTTATAAAAATGGAGTCTTTTATAGTAGTGTTTTTGCTTATTGTATCACCTGTAGGTGCCGTAATGGGTATTTCGCGAGCCAAATTAGGACCAATGTTAACAAAAAAGTTATTAAATTCATCTGCAGGTGAAACTGCATTCACACTCTGAGTCGTTGTATTATTTTTTGAAAAACTGGTTGGGTAGCTTGTATTTCTGTTTTTATTTCCAAGAATATTGTTAAGTATTGTCCATGTACTTTTAATATTATTGTCTGTTTTTCTCCAGTTCTTTACTGTAATAGTCTCTTTTACTACATCTCATTATACTGTATATGTTAACTTATTTTTGTATGTTTTATACCGCTGCTCTGCTTCTTTTGTCCTTTTCTTTAGAAAAGCTTTATATAATAAATTTTTCTTTTTACATGCCTTTTGTAATCCTTTGGTTAACCATGGCTTATCGACAAATTTATGTTTAAGCTTTTTCTTTACTAATGGACAATTTTTTTTTCATAAAGAGTGGTTACTATGTTCATAAATGTGTCATAGGCTTCATTCACATCTGATACATAGACTTTTGTCCAGTCCTGCTTCAGCAAGTCTTCTTTAAAAGAACTGATTGCATTTTGTGATTTGTATCTGAACGATTTAAAAAATTTTTCTGTATTGGCCTCCATGTGGCCATGGATAAGTGCAAAGGTTGGCAAATGGTCACTTATATCATTTATCAATAATCCACTTTCTATTTTCTTATCAATAATATTAACAAAAAGGTTATCAATAAGTGTAGCAGTGTGAACTGTGATTCTACTGGGATGTGTTATTGTGGGATATAGACTCATACTGTACATATAATTCATGAACTCTGTAATTACATTTTGTTGATATGGCTTTAGTAAATCAATATTGAAATCTCCACAAATTACTACCATTTTCTTACTAGTAATATTATTGTACAGCTCGACTAATTTATCTCTGAATGTCTCAATGCAAGTTCCCGGCGTTCTATATATACAACTTATAATTAGATTTTTTGTTTTATCTTGGTCAATCTCAACAGTAACACATTCTAAAATCCCTGGTAGTGCAAAGGACATTCCATTTACAAGTTTACACCTATACAGATCATCCATATACAGTGCAACACCACCACCCTTTTTTTGAGATCTGTTAATATGAAACATCTGATATCCCTTTATTGCCATCAGGGGAGCCTGATTTTCATTAAGCCAAGTTTCAGAGACTGCAATGGCTGTAAATTTTCTCTCTAGCTGTTTTAAATAGTCCCGAATCTGTGGAAAGTTTTTGTTAAGATTTCTGCTGTTGAAGTGTATTATTGATAGTTTACCATCTAGTTGCACTTGACTTTTGAATTGCTTTTCAGTGTAATATTCACAATGATTATGAATATTATTGAAAAAGTGGTTATCAGGATCAATATCATTCTCCATCTCTTGTAGTTTATGTTCAGCATAATGGCATATTTTCAGAGTTTGAATTTCCTGACTCTGTGTCAAATGACTTCCTCCGACTAGGTATAATTGATGTCTACTCAAGTCAGTCATAAGTTTTTTTGTTTGTTTTTTTGTTTGTTTGTTTTTTTTTAAAGGACATTGACATGGTATGTCAAAAGAACTATTCTTGCCCTGTGTGTGGATATGGATTATCATAGTCTCTTAATTTTCTTAATCAGTGTTCATCTATATTTATTTAAGTCAGTCATCTCTCTGATTATTATACTCTTTGCTTCCTCAGGTGTTCCATTTAGTTTGATCCAAACTCTACAATTACTTGTCCATGTTGCCTGTATCTTATTTTGTCTTTTCAGCATCTGTGCTTGCCGTGCTATTTCAGCATTAGTTTTTGTTAGAGGTTCATTTAGGTAAACTTCTGTTCCCCGTAGCTTTCTGGTCTGCCTCAGTATGTCACTCTTTACCCTTCTGTTCACAAAACGCATCACAATTGATTTCTTTGTTTTATTATCCTTTTTGGGTAAAGCATGACAGGCTGAAATTGCATTTGCTTCGAACTTTATATTTCTACTATCAAGGAACTGAAGCACCTGGTTTTCCAGGGAGACTGATTCGCCCAGGGGAGCATCCTCACCTCTCATTCCTGTTGTAGCATGAGCATATGATTGATATTTAATGTCTAGTCCACTTATAATTAGATCATCCATATGAGAATATTGTTCAAGATCCTCGACGCGTCGCTCCAAGTCTGAAATTTTTTTTTGTCTTTTTCCTTAATTGTTAATTTTAATTCTCGGACTTCTTCCATTAGCCCTAATATTTTAGCCTGCTGACTAGCCACTTTGGACAGTTCTTCTGACAAGAAGTTCAGAGATTTTTTGATCTCTTCCATTTCCTCCTTCTTTGGTGGCATAAATGATTCAGATCATCAAATAAATGTCAATATTAGACAAAGATAGCACAAGTAAACACAAAATGCAGTTTTTAAATGAAGGTGTTTATTATTTTTATTATTCAGGGTAAAAAAAAAAATCCAAACCTACATGGCCCTGTGTGAAAAGGTGATCCCCCCCCCCCCCACCGCCCCGTTAAAACAAAAATTAACTGTGGTTTATCACATCTTTGGAAAACTGAATACAATTTCTGTAGCCACACCCAGGCCTGATTACTGCCACACCTGTTCTCAATCAACAAATCATCTAAATAGGACCCGCCTGACAAAGTGAAGTAGACCAAAAGATCCTCAAAAGCTAGACATCATGCTGCAATCCAAAGAAATTCAGGAACAAATGAGAAACAAAGTAATTGAGCCCTATCAGTCTGGAAAAGGTTATAAAGCCATTTGTAAAGCTTTGGGCCTCCAGCAAACCACAGTGAGAGCCATTATCTACAGATGGCAAAAACATGGAACAATAGTGAACACCCGAGGAGTGGCTGGCTGACCAAAATTACCCCAAAAGCACAGTGATGACTCATCGAAGAGGTCACAAAAGACTCCACAACAACATTCAGAAACTGCAGGCCTCACTTGTCTCAGTTAAGGTCAGTGTTCATGACACCACCATAAGAAAGAGACTGGGCAAAAATGGCCTGCAGGCTCGTCTCAGTTTTGCCAGAAAACATCTTGATGATACCCAAGACTTTTCGGAAAATACTCTGTCGTCTGGCATAAAAGTAGCACAGCATTTCAGAAAAGGAACATCATACCAACAGTAAAATATGGTAGTGGTAATGTGATGGTCTGGGGCTGTTTTGCTGCTTCCGGACCTGAAGGACTTGCTGTGGTAAATGGAACCATGAATTCTGCTGTCCACCAAAAAATCCTGAAGGAGAATGTCCGGCCATCTGTTCGTGACCTCAAGCAGAAGTGCACTTGGGTTCTGCAGCAGGACAATGATCCAAAACACACCAACAAGTCCACCTCTAAATGGCTTAAGAAAAACAAAATGAAAACTTTGGAGTGGCCTAGTCAAAGTCCTGACCTGAATCCGACTGAGATGCTGTGGCATGACCTGAAAAAGGTGGTCCATGCTCAAAAACCCTCCAATGTGGCTGAATTACAACAATTCTGCAAAGATGACTGGGCCAAAATTCTTCCGCAGCGCTGGAAAAGACTCATTGCCAGTTATCGCAAACGCTTAACTGCAGTTGTTGCTGCTAACGGTGGCCCACACCAGTTATTAGGTTTAAGGGGCAATCACTTTTTCACACAGGGCCATGTAGGTTTGGATTTTTTTCCCTTAATAATAAACACCTTTATTTAAAAACTGCATTTTGTGTTTACTTGTGTTGTCTTTGTCTAATATTTAAATTTGTTTGATCTGAAACATTTAAGTGTGACAAACATACAAAAAATGAGAAATCAGGAAGGGGACAAACACTTTTTCACGCCAATGTATTTTGTTTAACCGAGCAGGGCATTGATTTGTCTTGGAATGCAGTGTCAAAAAGACCTTGTTAAAATGACAGAGAACAAGGTCGAGTCTGACAGATCACTGGGTGGCCAGGAGAGAGCTGGAGGGAGTGGGAGCATGCTAATTTGTTTTCACTCAGAAAGTGTATGAGGAGCAGTGGAGGTGATAATAGTGAAGCCATCTCATGTCTTTATCCATACAGAAGAACTCAGAGGTCTACATTTCTCATGCTCAATCCAATTCTATGATACGGTGTACAGAATCTCACAAAAGTGAGTACACCCCTCACATTTTTGTAAATATTTTATTATATCTTTTCATGGGACAACACTGAAGGTATGACACTTTGATACAATGCAAAGTAGTCAGTGTACAGCTTGTATAACAGTGTAAATTTACTGTCCCCTCAAAATAACTCAACACACAGCCATTAATGTCTAAACTGCTGGCAACAAAAGTGAGTACACCCCTAAGTGAAAATGTTCAAATTGTGCCCAATTAGCCATTTTCCCTCCTCGGTGTCACGTGACTCATTAGTGTTACAAGGTCTCAGGCGTGAATGGGGAGCAGGTGTGTTAAATTTGGTGTTATCGCTCTCACACTCTCTCATACTGGTCACTGGAAGTTCAACATGGCATCTCATGGCAAAGAACTCTCTGAGGATCTGAAAAAAAGAATTGTTGCCCTACATAAAGATGGCCTAGGCTATAAGAAGATTGCCAACACCCTGAAACTGAGCTGCAGCACGGTGGCCAAGACCATAGATAGATAGATAGATACTTTATTTCAAACAAAAAATCAAAAAAACAAAACAAATAAGTGCAATAAAAGTGACAGTATACAGTGTTCGAAAGGGAGAAGGAAGAAGTTAACACTTATTTACTCCAACTCCTCTTTTCCCTAAATACAACCCATGTGAAAGATATACCTATTACCTCAATTAAGACCCCAAGTAGACAATTAACTATATTTTATACATATCAACATTGACACCCATCCATCCCTACATACATAGTCCATACATCTATACCCAGCCCCAAACAACACAGATATACACAGTACTGTCCCACCTACCCTACCATAGTGTCCCAGAGTGAGTTTAATGCATTGTACATATTAATACTACCTCTCTACCATATATCCTTTGAACAAATAATGTTTATTCCTATTTCTGAATTGATTTCTGTTTGTACATAGTTTTAGTTCCAGCTCCAGACTGTTTCACAAATCCACCCCACAGACAGATATGCACAGACTTTTCTTAGTTGTTCGTACCTTAGGTTTTGTAAAGTTTAAGTCTCCTCTCAAATTATAATCATTGTCTCTTTTTTGAATATTTTTTTGTATATTAGTTGGGAGTTGATTATTAATTGCCCTGTACATTACTTGTGCTGTCTTATATTTAACTAAATCCATGAACTTTATGTCATGTGACTTTAAACACAACGAGTTGGTATTGTCTTATATCCTATGTTATTTATTATCCTTATAGCTTTTTTTGTAATGTGCATATTGGCTGTAGGTTGGTCTTGTAGGTGTTTCTCCAAACCTCTACACAGTAGTTAAGATATGGTAGAAACAGTAAATTGTACTGTAAGAATAATGATTTATAGTCCAAGATGTGTCTTGTCTTCCCCAGTATCCCTATACATTTTGCCAACTTGGCCCGGATGTGACTGATGTGAGGTTTTCAGCAGATTTTATTGTCTAGCGTCATCCCCAGAAACCTATTTTCCTGTACTAATTCAATTCTGGTATCATCTATCATTACCATTATTTCATGATTTATTTTATAATTTCCAAACAACATAATCTTTGTTTTTTTTCAGATTTAAAGATAATTTATGTTGAACCACTGTGTTAACCTTTTCATTTCTGTTGTGACCACCTCTGTGCAAAGGATATTTGTGTCATTCGCAAACAAAATAAATTTCAGAAATTTTGACACTTGACATATGTCATTTATATAAGTATAAGATAAAGAGTTTGGGTCCCAAAACTGACCCCTTAAACCATACAGCGGTTTAACAGGACAGGTTCCACTCAGAACAGGCCTTGCCATGTTCGACCAAAGAAGTTGAGTGCACATGCTCAGCGTCATATCCAGAGGTTGTCTTTTGAAAATAGACATATGAGTGCTGCCAACATTGTTGCAGAGGTTGAAGGGGTGGGGGGTCAGCCTGTCAGTGCTCAGACTGTATGCCGCACACTGCATCAAGTCAGTCTGCATGACTGTCGTCCCATGAGGAAGCTCTTTTTAAAGATGATGCACAAGAAAGCCTGCAAACGGTTTGCTGAAGACAAGCAGACTAAGGACATGGATTATTGGGCCCATGTTGTGTGGTCTGATGAGACCAACATAAACTTATTTTCCTCAGATGGTGTCAAGCCTGTGTGGCGGCAACCAGGTGAGGAGTACAAAGACAAGTATGTCTTGCCTACAGTCAAGCATGGTGCTGGGACTGTCATGGTTTGGGGCTGCATGAATGCTGCCAGCACTGGGGAGCTACAGTTCACTGAGGGAACCATGAATACCAATATGTACTGTGACATACTAAAGCAAAGCATGATCAGAAACTGGGCCGCAGGGCAACAGGGCAGTATTCCAACATGATAACAATCCCAAACACACCTCCAAGATGACCACTGCCTTGCTAAAGAAACTGAGGGTAAAGGTGATGGACTGGCGAAGCATGTCTCAAGACCTAAACCCTATTGAGCATCTGTGGGGCATCCTCAAACAGAAGGTGGAAGAGCGCAAGGTCTCGAACACCATGATGTCATCATGGAGGCGTGGAAGAGGATTCCAGTGACAGCCTGTGAAGCTCTAGTGAACTCCATGCCCAAGAGAGTTGAGGCAGTGCTGGAAAATAATGGTGGCCACACAAAATATTGACACTTTGGGCACAATTTGGACATTTCCACTAGGGGTGTACTCACTTTTGTTGCCAGCGGTTTAGACATTAATGGCTGTGTGTTGAGTTATTTTGAGGGGACAGCAAATTTACACTGTTATACAAGCTGTACACTGACTACTTCACATTGTATCAAAGTGTCATATCTTCAGTGTTGTCCCATGAAAAGATATAATAAAATATTTACAAAAATGTGAGGGGTGCACTCACTTTTGTGAGATACTGTACTTAAAATCTACATATGCATTCATATGCACATCCACAGAGTGTCTAAATGTCAGTAATTTACCAGTGTGCTTTTGTTCTTCAGATTTACAGAGTTTTTGGAGCCCTTTGAGAGAGTGATTCAGCCAGAGGAGCTTTGGCTCTACAAGAACCCTCTGGTTGAGTCTGACCACATTCCCAAGAGGGTCATGTTTGTAAGTATCAACTTCTAACTACCTACAGTATTGCTCACAATACAGACACAAAGCCATAGAATTCTTGTTAGTGTGTTATATTTCATGCCTAATTTTTAAGCTCTGTACCAACATATTGGCCGACACAAATATATCACTTACATCTTTGTCTGATATCGGCCTCTCAGCAAATAAGATAAGGTTCACTAATGTGAGTGGCTGATATTTATGTGGTGTGTCCCCAGTTGTGTGGCTTTTTGTTTTATTATGGCTACAACTGCAAATTTGGAAAACATCAAGAACTGAACCATTTTAAAGTAGTGAAGTTAAGCTATGTTTTTATAATACATATTTCGTTGCCTCCCTGACATTAAAGATTGAATAGATAATAGAAAAAGAACTAATTTGTATTGGCTATCCACCATTGGCCAGCTTATGTCATAAACTTTTAAGGGCTGCAGAGGGACACCAAACACTCACTGTGGTTTCTGCACAATTATTGACATAAAGACAAACATACAAAGAACACTAAGCATACAAATACAGGATGATGAATGTGCCAGAGGAGAGCGGGGCTCAACGTCCATGAGTTGACAGAAGCCTGGGGAGCCGGGCAAAGGGGAATGATCCAGCCGGAGCACACCCGAAAGAACGCGGGGCTCACGGCTGGAATAAAAGGGGAAAAGACTAACCTTGGACGGAGCTCTCCCGTTCTCCTCGACAGCGAAACCAATCGCACTCAGAGCTGGACTGAGCACCTGAGGATGGAAACAGTAGGACACGACAACGGGGAAAGGTTGTCGTGCCCTTAAATCTTGTTTCTTAATGAGTGGCAGGTGTGGATACATGAGTGGAGAAAGTAACACAATCAATGACAGCCGTGCAGCCCGTGAAACAGTTTGACAGCCAGAAGCTGCACAGCGCTGTCAAAATAAAGCACATACCGGAAACTATAATGATACAACAACAACATAACCCCACAACGTAAATAATCATACACATCATACAAATCAGTACAAAATGACACAATAACTAACAGACAGGATAAACCAGGAAACAGACAGAAAAAGACTAAACTTAAACTGAAGACTGGGCACGACGCACACCGGTGCCCAGGATCATGACAGTGCCACTCCCTCAAGGGGTGAAGCCCAGACACCCCAGGGCAACATCAAAGAAGAAAAGAACCCCCCACACACACACAAAGAAGACCCCCCAACAAGAAAAACAACCCACCCCGGGGGGGGGGGGGATCCAGGCAAGGAGGGACCAAGACAAAACAAAGAAAACACAAAAAGAAAACACTCGTGACCCACAACCTGAATAAGATGGTGACCCAGACTCGAGGACTCCATGGAAAAAACTAAGGCAGTTCGGGCAGCCTACCCAAGTCCCAGGACCACTGGGGCATACGGTAGAACATGTCCAGTGGCCGCCCAGAGTTCCTGAACCACCTGCATGGAAGGCGTAACCCGTCAAGTGGCTTCCCAGAGTACATGAGCCATCGGTCCGCTGAGCACAACGCGCCCTCATCAGGTGGCGGCAGCTGGAAGCCACACTCCAAGTGGACCACAAGATCTCCAGCAAGGGGAAGGTGGAACCAGCACTGTGGAAGGTTGACCTTTAACAATGGCTGCTGGCCAACGGTAGAGCCTGACAATGGTGGTGATTGACCAGCGGGGAGGCCCGGTGAGGGAAGACACTGCTCATCGAGGACCTCTGGTGAGGATGGGGAGTCCACGATGACCCCAGACGAAGGCGTGATACCTTTGGCGACCTGTAACGGAGGTGAAGCACCCACGGAGGCCCCAGGCTGAGGCGCAGCACCCATGGTGGCCCCGGACTGGGGCATAGCACCCACGGCTGCCCCAGACTTTGGCATAGCACCGACAGTGGCCCCGGACTAGGGCATAGCACCCACGGCAACCCCAGACTGGGGCATAGCACCCACAGAGACCCTAGACTGGGGAGTAGCACCCATGCACAGCCTCAGATTGCAGCATAGCACCCTCAGCGACCCAGGACTGGGACGTAGCACCCACGCCAACCCCGGACTGGGGCGTAGCATCTGTGGTGGCCTCAGACTGAGGTGTAGCACCCGCAGTGACCTCAGACGGAGGCGTAGCACCCATAATGATCTCCAGCGTTGGTGGCGGACCCGTAAGGAATCCCGGTGAGAGGAAATGGCCGACCCATGTCAACATCCAGCCAAGGAGATGGTCTATCAGTAGGGAGAAAGATGAAGGCAGAGTGGATGAACCCACAGAGACCTCTGGTGGAGAGAAAGGACCCATGGAGACTCCAGGAGGAGCGGGGAGACTGACGGGGGCCTCTGGTGACAGTAGAAGACCCGCGGCAACTTTAGGAGAGGGCTCAGACACAGAGGACACAGACACCGGGTCAGAGTCACAGGCAGCAGTGGAGCCTGGCGAGGAGAACTCAGGTGCAGTGGAAGGCTGCACCTGCCCCGCCCCAAAAAAAAAAACCCAGGCAAGCTCTCTCTAAGACAGATAAAGTGAGCACAAAGAAGAGAACTTGCCTAAGCTCGAGCTCCAACACCGTCCAGGACTCCAGCGATCCAGGCTGGGACGTCTCGGCTCTGTCCATCTGGGTGTCCACACCCAACACAGCCATCTCAGGAGAAGGAGAGGGAAAAAACACCGGAGAGAAATTACCAGCAGCAGTGGAGCCCAATGAGGAGAGCTCAGGAGCAGAGGACATCTGCAACTGATTCTCCTTACTCTGAGCCAGACAAGAATTCTCAAGATCTATAGGTGTTAAAACAGAACTGAGTACTTGCTTGGACCGCTGTCCAGGACTCTGATGACTCCGCTGCGATGACCCCTGCAGCAGTCATGGTGGTGGATGCAGCCTACAGACCTCCAGGCACGGCGACCGATGCCGGTGGGCCTCCTGGCATAGGGGCTGCAGCTGGAAGTTGCCCCGTCATAGGCTCTGAGTCCCGGGCAGCTGGAACCAGGGGACACTCCTCAGTCGGCTCAGGCTCCAGGGACCCGGAAATGCCCTTCTGCTGTCCATTACGCGGCTGCGGGGCTGGCGTAGAGTCCATCAGGGCCGCAGGCTCAGCAGATGACCTATTTTCAGATGAAAGTAAATTTTGCATTTGATTTGGAAATCAAGGTCCCAGAGTTTGGAAGAAGAGTGGAGAGGCACAGAATCCAAGTTGCTTGAGGCCCAGTGTGAAGTTTCCACAGTCAGTGATGATTTGGGGAGCCATGTCATCTGCCGGTGTTGGTCCACTGTGTTTTATTAAGTTCAAAGTCAGTGCAGCCGTCTACCAGGAGATTTTAGAGCACTTTATTCTTCCTTCTGCTGACAAGCTTTATGGAGAAGCTGTATTGATGAAGTAGTGATGTAATGAATCTATATAATATAGGAGTTTCATTTTTTGAATTGAATTACTGAAACAAATCAAATTTTCAATGACATTCTAATTTACTGAGATGCACCTGTAGCACATTTCATGTTCAAGACAATTCATAGAGCTTTACACTTGTCTTGCAGGAATTTTGATCATGTTCAAAAAATGTGTGGGACAGCTTTTCTCTTGAAATAGTCTCAGCGTCATCACAGGTGTCCTGAACCCATCTTGACCTTGTCTCAAACCCTACTCAATTTAGTTTCTGTGAGTCCAAAAGTGTGAGAAACTTCAGACAACTTTGCAGTGGGTTGGGGACCTATGAAACTAAATTGTGACTGATTGGAGACAAGCACCTGCAGCAGCTGTGACTGATTGGAGAGGTGGAATGGCAAGCAGAAGGTGTTCATTATTACACCAAATCATTGCCCAGCACCCCCTCGCTTTTTGAATAATACTCTGGTGGGAGAGGTGAGCATCACGTCCTGTGCAATATTCCAGTGGAAGATAAGCTGCAGTGGGCAAGCAGTAAAAACATTGTTATTCTACTGGTTCTTGTGTTTCCCAGGCATGTGTAATTGTATTGTACGTACATATGAGTCTGACATCAGGTGATAAAATAATTGCTGGAATGGAGGGACACTCTGTATTTATAAGGTAGAGCTTGCACAGTTGGCCGGATATTTGTTGTGTGAGTGTTGGGCAGCCATTGCGGGACTGTGGTGAGTGCAAAAAACCCTTGCACATGTTGCAAGAATGTCCTGCAACACTTGCACGACATGTATGCAAACACCCGGAGAACTTTGGCCAAATACTCACTGCCAAATACTCGCTGGGAGTTTGTGCAACATTATTGCAAAATTTGTGAGGCAGTGTGATGAAAATTGTCACAAATATTTGGATTTGTCTCACTTTTTTTTATCACCAACTTGTGAGCTGTCTCAGCCCTGTTAGGATACAGTGGGGTAAAAAAGTATTTAGTCAGCCACCATTTGTGCAAGTTCTTCCACTTAAAAGGTGAGAGAGGTCTCCAATTTTCATCATAGGTATACCTCAACTATGAGAGACAAAACAAGAAAAAAAAAAAATCCAGAAAATCACATTGAAGGATTTTTAATGAATTAATTGGTAAATTCCTTGGTAAAATAAGTATTTGGTCAATAACAAAAGTTCATCTCAATACTTTGTTATATACCATTTGTTGGCAATGACAGAGGTCAAACGTTTTTTGTAAGTTTTCACAAGGTTTTCACACACTGTTGCTGGTATTTTGGCCCATTCCTCCATGCAGATCTCCTCTAGAGCAGTGATGTTTTGGGGCTGTTGCTGGGCAATACAGACTTTCAACTCCCTCCAAAGATTTTCTATGGGGTTGAGATCTGGAGACTGGCTAGGCCACTCCAGGACCTTCAAATGCTTCTTACGAAGCCACTCCTTCGTTGCCCGGGTGGTGTGTTTGGGATTCATTGTCATGCTGAAAGACCCAGCTACGTTTCATCTTCAGTGCCCTTGCTGACGGAAGGAGGTTTTCACTCAAAATCTCATGATACATGGCCCCATTCATTCTTTCCTTTACACGGATCAGTTGTCCTGGTCCCTTTGCAGAAAAACAGCCCCAGAGTATGCTGTTTCCACTCCCATGCTTCACAGTAGGTATGGTGTTCTTTCTCCTCCAAACACGACAAGTTGAGGTTTTACCAAAAAGTTCTATTTTGGTTTCATCTGACCATATGACATTCTGCCAATCCTCTTCTGGATCATCCAAATGCTCTCTAGCAAACTTCAGATGGGCCTGGACATGTACTGGCTTAAGCAGGGGGACACGTCAGGCACTGCAGGATTTGAGTCCCTGGTGGCGTAGTGTGTTTCTGATGTAGCCTTTGTTACTTTGGTCCCAGCTCTCTGCAGGTCATTCACTAGGTCCCCCCGTGTGGTTCTGGGATTTTTGCTCACCGTTCTCGTGATCATTTTGACCCCACGGGGTGAGATCTTGCGTGGAGCCCCAGATCGAGGGAGATTATCAGTGGTCTTGTATGTCTTCCATTTTCTAATAATTGCTCCCACAGTTGACTTCTTATAATAATAAGTTTATTTATAGAGCACCTTTCACAGACAGAGTCACAAAGTGACATGGTAAAAAACAAAATAAAAACACAGGCACATAAAACAGTAAAACAAAGTAGACAATAAAAGCACATAAAAATACAATCGGCACATAGTTAAAAAGCCAGGCTAAAAAGGTGGGTCTTTAGTTGCTTCTTAAAAACACCAATGGAAGGTGCAGATCTAAGTTCAAAAGGCAAGGAGTTCCACAGTCTGGGAGCAACAGCAGCAAAGGCTCTATCGCCTTTGGTTTTGAGCCTAGTACTAGGAACTACCAATAGATTCTGATGAGAAGACCTGAGAGACCTGCTGGGCTGGTGTAGAGAGAGCAGGTCACTAATATAAAAAGGTGCCTCTTCATGAATGGCTTTGGAAGTAAGAACAAGAACTTTAAAATCAATTCTATAATTTACAGGAAGCCAATGCAAGGAGGCCAAAACAGGAGTGATATGACAGAACTCACTGGACCTAGTTTGTAATCTTGCAGCAGCGTTCTGGACTAACTGTAGGCGGTGTAAAGAGGATTTACTAAGACATGTAAAAAGAGCATTACAATAGTCCAAACGTGAAGAAACAAAGGCATGAATAATGATTTCTAATTGAGTGTAGGAAACCAATGACCTAATTTTGGATATATTCCTAAGGTGGAAAAAACAACTCTGGGTCAGAGATTTGACATGCTGATCAAAACTCATTGATTGATCAAAAATGACACCAAGATTTTTTAGCTTAGACCGTACGTTAGAGCTTAATGAACCAATGCTATTAACCAACTTAGGAATTAGATTATCAGGTGCTACAGTAAGGACTTCAGTTTTATCAGCATTAAGTTGCAAAAAGTTACTAGACATCCAGTCCTTGATTGCAGACAGACAAGTTCACACCAAGCTGCTTACCTATTGCAGATTCAGTCTTCCCAGCCTGGTGCAGGTTTACAATTTTGTTTCTGGTGTCCTTTGACAGCTCTTTGGTCTTGGCCATAGTGGAGTTTGGAGTCTGACTGTTTGAGGTTGTGGACAGATGTCTTTTATACTGATAACGAGTTCAAACAGGTGCCATTAATACAGGTAACGAGTGGAGGACAGAGGAGCCTCTTAAAGAAGAAGTTACAGGTCTGTGAGAGCCAGAAATCTTGCTTGTTTGTAGGTGACTAAATACTTATTTTACTGAGGAATTTACCAATTAATTCATTAAAAATCCTTCAATGTGATTTTCTGGATTTTTTTTTCTCATTTTGTCTCTCATAGTTGAGGTATACCTATGATGAAAATTGGCGACCTCTCTCATCTTTTAAGTGGTAGAACTTGCACAATTGGTGACTGACTAAATACTTTTTTGCCCCACTGTATGTGTGCACTAACAATGAAACTGAAATCTGTCTCTTTTTTCCACTGCTACTGCATAAGAAAGAACAAAAAAACAATCTGAGCTTGACTGAAAAGTAATTAATAGATTCTGAGGCATGAATAATTACCTGGACACCGTGGTGGCCCAAATCTCACATCAAGTTAAGGGCAAGTTTCTCTCTCCACAGGCAGGAAGACCCACTGAACAATAGAGAAGCTTGTTTTGCTCCACAGTTTGCCTTGTTAAAATTAATACTGAATAACGGATGTGTGCGGGTCTTTCCCAGAGGCAGAAATCAGTTCACAATTAACCAGCAGAAAAGAGCTTGTGGAAGGCTGCAGTACATCTCTAATGTCACAGTAATAACGGCACATTTGTCATTGTCTGCATTTCCTCACAGGCAATTTCATTCCTCACCCCACTGGCGGTGATATTTGTGGTGAAGATAATCCAGAGGACAGACAAAACTGAGATCAAGGAGGCGTGTTTAGGTGAGTGGAGTCGTTCCTTGAAATTGTTATGAATTTGTTACTTATTTCCAGCCTAATCAAGCCCATGAGAGGTGTTTTAATTAGGTCAATTTATATTACAGTTGCTGCACAAACTGCCCCATTTGCAGTTTTACAATAACCATAAAATTATTTTGTCTAATTGTTCTGCTCCTTAATTTCTCTCAGTCTGACTCTGAGTTCCACCTGGAAGCCTGATTTAATTGAACACAATCTGGCTGTCACAAATTAATCCTAATCAGAGGAGGCATGGACTTTTCAGTATCTGGACGTCCTTCTCATGACAAGTTCTGGTTTTGTCCCTTTCTCCTGACTGCATTAAGAAACTTTAAAACAAATCCAATCACAGACACATGGCAGAGATGAATCAGGTTGAGGAGAGGGTGGCTCAGTGCAACGGTGCAGGGATTACAGTGCCGGGTAGAACTCATCAGGCCCATTACTGCCTGCAGAGAAGCAGGAAAACAACGTCACTCAGGAGAACAAAGAGTGAAAGTAAGTCCATTATTCTGACAAGTTTCTGCATGATCATTGTTCTGAGATGGGTTTTGAACCAACGTTGCATCTAAACACAAGAAAGAATTACAGAGCTGTTGTTCAGTTTGGTGTGTTTAAAAGGTATCATTTTATCCACATTAACCACTATATACAGGACATTTTAGTCTCAAATTGCAGAAAAGTAAGAGTTCAAACTTTTCCCTGAGAGCCCTCTTATTCAGATTTCATAAATCAAATATTCAGATCGATTTAACTAAACTTTCAGAAATTGTGTTATCAGTTAGATTTTCTCGGCACTAATGGGCCGAGTGCATTTATTGTTAGACACCATGCAATCTATTATCACACACACCTCTTGATTTTTCTTTGGATCAAAATTGACTGCAGCATTCCCTTTACAGGCTTGTCTAATAACACTGTCTTTCCCAGTCTCATGCTGTTTAATTGCGCTATTATCTCAGTCAGGATACAATGATGCCGTTTCACAAGTTTTATTTCATTTTCCAAAAGATTTCGCTGTTAGAAAGGCGCAGTTATGATTCTGTAATGACTGGGTTTTTTTTTAAACTAGTGTTACAAATATGAACATTAATCATCTGAATTTGTATTTGGAGATAGCATGCAAAGGGATTACTGTTTACAGAAGAAATCTTACAGCAAGGCGCAAAGATCATTCACCTCATTGAACTCAAAGTGATGAGCTACTGGACCATTTTCTAGACACCTGCTTTCCAAGGATGCTTGACTGATGAGCTGCTGTTATGTTACTGCTTCGTTGCTAGCATGTGCTAGCTCATTTGATAATTGGTGGATATAACTACAAATTCTACAGTCACACAATACATCACTTTTATTTCTTAGAGCTGAAAGTAAGCAGTCCCTACTCCATTAACTAAAGCAAATGACTATACGCAGTGATGTGCACAGATATTTTGGGAGGCAGGTACTCAACCCCCCCCTTCACCCCCCTCCCAAAAAAGGGCACTTCTCTACTGAAAAAAGTAAAGTTTTTTATAGTAGCACAAATTTTGCTGTACTTACTTGCCATATCAATTTTATTTTAATACCTATATACTAATGGAGATATTTAATACACCAAAGATTTTTACAAAATGTTCAACTCACACAGAGACCATGGTTTTTATCATTAGTTATGTATTCACAGGACAAAAGGTCAATGACAAAAAATGGGCAGAAATAAATACGATGGTGCGAAAAAGTGTTTGAGCCCTTCCTGACTTATCATTTTTTGTATGTTTGTCACAATTAAATGTTTCAGATCATCAAACAAATTTAAATATTAGACAAAGATAACATCCATCCATCCATCCATCTTCTTCCACTTAATCCTTTTCGGGTCGCGGGGGGGCTGGAGCCTGTCCCAGCATCTTTGGGCAAGAGGCAGGGTTCACCCTGGGCAGATCGCCAGTCCATCGCAGAGCCAACACAGAGAGACAGACAACCATTCACTCTCACAGTCATACCTAAGGACAATTTAGAATCCCCAGTTTTGATGCCAATTAACCTAACTTGCATGTTTTTGGCATGTGGGAGGAAACCGGAGAAATCCCGGAGTAAGCCCACGCAGACACGGGGAGAACATACAAACTCCACACAGCTCACTGTTGGTCGGGGACTGGGATTGAACCCAGGATTCCCCGGCCAAGGGTGAGTTGCTGTCCTGCCGCAGTGCTAACCACTCCGCCACCGTGCTGCCCAAAGATAACACAAGTAAACAAAAATGCAGTTTTTAAATGAAGGTGTTTATTATGAAGGGTAAAAAAAACCCCTCATGGATCGTCACCCTATCGTGGTGGGGGAGTTTGCGTGCCCTAGTGATCCCAGGAGCTATGTTGTCTGGTGGCAATTTACTTCTGGTAGGGTCACCCAAGATAAACTGGTCCTGGGTGAAGGGCCAGACTAAGAATGATCCAACAGACTCTCATGATGAATGCTAAAACAACGATTCAGTGTACCCCGCCCGGTATGGGGTTACCGGGGCTCCACCCAGGAGCCAGGCCTGGGGAAGGGGTTCGATGGCTAGTGCCTGGTGGCCGGGTTTCCGCCCATGGGACCTGGCCGGGCTCAGCCCAAAGGAGTGACATGGGTCCGCCCTCCAGTGGGCTCACCACCTGCAGGAGGAACGATGGGGGTCCAATGCTATGTGGATCGGTGGCGGTTGAAGGCGGAGACCTTGGCGGTCTGATCCCTGGCTTCCTAAACTGGCTTCTGGGATGTGGAATGTCAACTCTCTGGTGGGGAAGGAGCCTGAGCTGGTGCATGAGGTTGAGAAATACCAGCTTGATACTGTCGGCCTCACCTGAACACACAGCTCTGGTTCTGGAACCAGTCTCCTGGAAAGGGGCTGGAGCTTGTCCTACTCTGGAGTTGTCCCAGGCGAGAGGCGGTGAGCGGGGGTGGGTATTCTTGTATCCCCCCCCCACCTTGCGCCCTCTATATTGGAGTTTTACCCAGTGGACGAAAGGGTTGTTTCCCTGCGCCTTTGGGTTGGGAAACGGGTCCTGACCATCATTTGTGCCAATGCACCAAATGATGGTTCAGAGTACCCACCCTTTTTGGAGTCTCTGACTGGGGTGCTCCTCTTGGAGACTAAATTGTCCTACTGGGGGACTTCAATGCATTTGTGGGCAACGACAGTGAAACCTGGAGGGGGGTGATTGGGAGGAACGACCTGCCCGATCCGAACCCGAGCGAAACCTGGAGGGGGGTGATTGGGAGGAACGGCCTGCCCGATCTGAACCCGAGTGGTTCAGGTTCAGGTTCAGGTTGCTTTATTTGTACCCGTAGGTAGATTTGTTTTGCAGTTGGTGACATCCATATTTACAAGCCACTAATTACATTCAACATAGACACAAACACAGGCACACATCTTACAAATAGGTAAATATAAAATATGTACAATATAATTTTTATAGCTTGTTCAACTCTTTGACAGCAGCAGGGACAAAGCTGTTTTTGTAGCGCTGGGTTCTACTTTTTGGGACAGCAAACCTCCGTCTGGAGGGAAGAAGCTGAAAGTTGCAGTGCAAAGGGTGGGAGTCATCATTTAAAATCGAGTCGGCCATCCTCTGTACTTGTCTGGTGTACAGGGATGTCAGGCTCAGCTGTGACTCACCAAGCAAACGACTGGACCATCTGACTACCTGATCCAAGGATTTCCTCTGTTTCAGTTTTATCTGACCAAACCATGACATTAAAGAAAAGGATAAAACAGATTCAATAAAAGCCCGATAAAACATAGTCATTATGGTTCGGTCAATTTGGAAGCGTGCAAGTTTCCTCAAACAATGCAAATTTTGCTGACCCTTTTTGCACACCCTTTCACAGTTCACCTCAAAGTTCAATCCACTATCAATAATCGTTCCAAGATATTTGTACGATTGTACACATTCGGTGGTCTGGCCTTTTAGTATGGTGACTTTGTGCCTGGGAGTTTTCCTCCTAAAGTCAATAATCATATCTTTCGTTTTTGTTGTATTCAGCTGCAGGTAGGAATCCTGGTGTGTTGAGTGGTGTTCAGCTATTTGAAAGTTCAGTTATTTATTCTGTGCTAACCACAGTTTGTCCATCACAAACACAATGTTCAAGTATAAGGGTGTCCATATGTGCACCTGGCACCAGGACACCCTAGGTAGCAGGTCAATGATTGATTTTGTTATTGTGTCATCAGACCTGCGACCGTATGTCTTGGACACTCGGGTAAAGAGAGGTGCAGAGCTGTCAACTGATCATCACCTGGTGGTGAGTTGGATCCGATGGCAGGGGAGGACGCCATTCAGACCTGGTAGACCCAAACGTAGAGTGAGGGTGTGCTGGGAATGTCTGGCTGAGCCCCCTGTCCGGAAGGTTTTCAACTCCCACCTCCGGAAGAACTCTGACCACATTCTGAGGGAGGGTGGAGACATGGAGTCTGAATGGGCCATGTTCTCCACCTCCATTGTTGAAGTGGCTGTCCAGAGCTGTGGCCGCAAGGTCGTTGGTGCCCCCTCGTGGTGGCAACCCCCGAACCAAGTGGTGGACACCAGTAGTGAGGGGGGCCATTAAGCTGAAGAAGGAGTCCTATCGAGCTTGCTTGGCTTGTGGGACTCCCGAAGCAGCTGAAGTGTACCGCCAGGCCAAGTGGAGTGCGGCTCGGGTGACTGCTGAAGCAAAAACTCGGGTGTGGGAGGAGTTCGGTGAGGCCATGGAACATGACTTTCGGTCGGGGTCGAAGACATTCTGGCAAACTGTCCGGTGGCTCAGGAGGGGGAAGCAGCTCCCTGTCCACACTGTGTATTGTGCGAATGGGGCGCTGCTGACTTTGACTGGGGATGTCATCGGGCAGTGGAAGGAATACTTCAAGGATCTTCTCAATCTCACTGACACACCTTCCACAGAGGAAGCAGGGCTTGTGGACGACGGGGACGACTTGCCCATCACAGGGGCTGAGGTCGGCAAGGTGGTTAAAAATCTCTTTGGTGGCCGGGCCTCAGGGGTGGACGAGATTCGCCCTGAGTACCTCAAGGCCCTGTATGTTGTGGGCTGTCATGGTTGACACGCCTCTGCATCATTGCGTGGAGGTCGGGGACTTTGCCTTTGGCATGGCAAATTGGGGTGGTGGTTCCTCTCTTTAAAAATGGGAACTGGAGGGTGTGCTCCAACGTTAGAGGGATCACACTCCTCAGCCTCCCTGGGAAGGTCTATGCCAAGGTATTGGAGAGGAGAGTCTGGCAATTGGTAGAACCTCGGATTCAGGAGGAGCAATGTGGTTTTCGTCCCAGCTGTGGCACATTGGACCAACTCTTTACCCTCTCAAGAATCCTCGAAGGTTCGTGGAAGTTTGCCCAACCAGTTTACATGTGTTTTGTGGACTTAGAGAAGGTGTTTGACTGCGTCTCTTGTGGTTTTTTTTTGTGGGGGGTGCTTTGGGAGTATGGGGTATCGGGCTTGTTATTACGAGCTATCCGGTCTCTATATAACCGTTGTGAGAGTTTGGTTCATATTGCCAACACTTGATCGGACTCATTCCCAGTGAGAGTTGGACTCCACCAGGGCCGCCCTTTGTCACCGATCCTGTTCATAATTTTTATGGACAGGATTTCTAGGCACAGCCAGGGAACGGAGGGTGTCATGCTTGGTGACCACAGGATCTCACCGCTGTTGTTTGCAGATGATGTTGTCCTGTTGGCTTCATCCAGCAATGACTTACAGGTCTTACTGGGATGGTTTGCTGCTGAGTGTGAAGTGGGATAAGAATCAGCGCCTCCAAGTCTGAGTCCGTGGTCCTTAGTCAGAAAAAGGTGTATTGTCCTCTCCGGGTTGGGGATAAGCTCCTGCCTCAAGTGGAGGAGTTTAAGTATCTCGGGATCTTATTCACGAGTGAGGGGAGAATGGAGCGAGAGATTGACAGACAGATCTGGGCAGCATCTGCAGTGATGCAGATGTTATATCATTCTGTTGTGGTGAAGAGGGAGCTAAGCTCTAAGGCAAAGCTGTTGATTTACCGGTCAATCTACGTTCCTATCCTCACCTATGGCCATGAGCTTTGGGTATTTTTTTTAATTTTTTTTTTATTACTTATTTTGTACCCGTAGGTAGATTTGTTTTGCAGTCTGGTGACAAGCCACCAGCTGCCGGTCGCTGTGTGCGCAAGCGCCCCGTATCCCTAACCTAATGACTGAAAGAATGAGATTGTGGATACAACCGGCTGAAATGAGCTTTCTTCATAGGCTTGCTGGACTCACCCTTAGAGATAGGGTGAGGAGCTCAGCCACCTGGGAGAGGTTCAGAGTAGAACCGCTGCTCCTCCACATTGAAAGGAGCCAGTTGAGGTGGTATGGGCATCTGATCAGGATGCCTCCTGGACGCCTCCCACTTGAGGTGTTTTGGGCACGTCCCACTGAGAGAAGACCCCGGGGTAGACCCAGGACTCATTAGAGAGACTATGTCTCCCAGCTGGTCTGGGAATACATTGGTATCCTCTCTGAAGAGCTGGAGCAGGTGGCTGGGGAGAGGAAAGTCTGGGCTTCTCTGCTTGAACTGCTGCCTCCGTGACCCGGACCTTCGGAAAAGCGGTAGAAGATGGATGGATGGATGGGTAAAAATAAAATCCAAACCTACAAGGCCCTGTGTGAAAAAGTGATTGCTCCTCTGTTAAAACATAAATTAACTGTGGTTTATCACATCTTTGGAAAGCTGAGTTCAATTTCTCTAGCCACACCCAGGCCTGATTACTGCCACACCTTTTCTAATCAACAAACTGTTCAACAACCTGTTCTCAATCTAATAGGACCTGGCTGACAAAGTGAAGTAGACCAAAAGATCTTCAAAAGTTAGACATCATACTGCGATCCAAAGAAATTCAGGAACAAATGAGAAAAAGTAATTGAGATCTATCAGTCTCTAAAAAGTTTTAAAACCTTTTCTAAAGCTTTGGGGCTCCAGTGAACCACAGTGAGAGCCATTATCCACAAATGGCGAAAACATGGAACAGTGGTGAACCTTCCCAGGAGTGGCTGGCCTACCAAAATTACACCAAGAGCACAGCGACGAATCATCCAAGAGGTCACAAAAGACCCCACAACAATATCCAAAGAACTGCAAGCCTCACTTGCCTCAGTTAAGGTCAGTGTTCATGACTCCACCATAAGAAAGAGACTGGGCAAAAATGGCCTGCATGGCAGAGTTCCAAGACAAAAACCACTGCTGAGCAAAAAGAACATAAAGGCTCATCTCAGTTTTGCCAGAAAACATCTTGATGATCCCCAAGACTTTTGGGAAAATACTCTGTGGACTGACGAGACAAAAGCTGAACTTTTTGGAAGGTGTGTGTCCCATTACATCCAGCATAAAAATAACAGCATTTCAGAAAAGGATCATCATACCAACAGTAAAATATGGTGGTGGTAGTGTGATGGTCTGGTGCTGTTTTGCTGCTTCAGGACCTGGAAGACTTGCTCTGAATGGCTTAAGAAGACTTTGGAGTGGCCTAGTCAAAGTCCTGACCTGAATCCGATTCAGATGCTGTGGCATGACCTTAAAAAGGCAGTCCATGCTCGAAAACCCTCCACTGTGGCTGAATAACAATAATTCTGCAAAGATGAGTGGGCCAAAATTCCTCCACAGTGCTGTAAAAGACTCATAGCCTGTTATCGCAAATGCTTGATGGCAGTTGTTGCTGCTAAGCGTGGTCCAGCCAATTATTAGCTGTTGGGGGCAATCACTTTTTCACACAGGGCCATGTAGGTTTGGATTTTATTTTCCCTTAATAATAAACACTTTCATTTAAAAACTGAATTTTGTGTTTATTTGTGTTATCTTTGTCTAATATTTAAATTTGTTTGATGATCTGTAACATTTAAGTGTGACAAACACACAAAAAAAGAGAAATCAGGAAGGGGGCAAACACTTTTTCACACCACTGTATCTGTTCAAAATAAACAAATTGAAAAAGTCTTTTCTTTCAATAAATAAAATATTAAATCTCCATTCAAATAATTAAATCTTTGCAAAAAATTAAAGACTGCAAGAATACTATATAGAATAAAGAATACTATAAAGACTACAAGAATAGTTTATACAGGACAACTTACCATATCAATGATAGGATAGGAGCAAATTTACAAGAAAAATCATGAAAATTTGAGAAAAAAAATTGCAAATTTTGTAGAAAAAGTTCCAAATTTATGAGTATTACAGTAATTTTGTGGGGGGGGGAAAGGTAACAATTTTATCACAAAACATGGCAAATTTATAAGAAAAAGTACAAAATTTACTACAACAATCATAAATTTGCTAGAAAAAGGTTATATATATATATATATATATATATATATATATACAGTATATATATATATATATATATATATACAGTGGGGGAAAAAAGTATTTAGTCAGCCACCAATTGTGCAAGTTCTCCCACTTAAAAGATGAGAGAGGTCTCCAATTTTCATCATAGGTATACCTCAACTATAAGAGACAAAATGAGAAAAAAATAATCCAGAAAATCACATTGAAGGATTTTTAACGAATTAATTGGTAAATTCCTCTGTAAAATAAGTATTTGGTCAATAACAAAAGTTCATCTCAATACTTTGTTATATACCCTTTGTTGGCAATGACAGAGGTCAAACATTTTCTGTAAGTCTTCACAAGGTTTTCACACGCTGTTGCTGGTATTTTGGCCCATTCCTCCATGCAGATCTCCTCTAGAGCAGTGATGTTTTGGGGCTGTTGCTGGGCAACACGGACTTTCAACTCCCTCCAAAGATTTTCTATGGGGTTGAGATCTGGAGACTGGCTAGGCCACTTCAGGACCTTGAAATGCTTCTTACGAAGCCACTCCTTCGTTGCCCGGGCGGTGTGTTTGGGATCATTGCCATGCTGAAATACCCAGCCACGTTTCATCTTCAATGCCCTTGCTGATGGAAGGAGGTTTTCACTCAAAATCTCATGATACATGGCCCCATTCATTCTTTCCTTTACACGGATCAGTCATCCTGGTCCCTTTGCAGAAAAACAGCCCCAAAGCATGATGTTTCCACTCCCATGCTTCACAGTAGGTGTGGTGTTCTTTGGATGCAACTCAGCATTCTTTCTCCTCCAAACACGACAAGTTGAGTTTTTTCTATTTTGGTTTCATCTGACCATATGACATTCTGCCAATCCTCTTCTGGATCATCCAAATGCTCTCTAGCAAACTTCAGATGGGCCTGGACATGTACTGGCTTAAGCAGGGGGACACGTCTGGCACTGCAGGATTTGAGTCCCTGGCGGCATAGTGTGTTACTGATGGTAGCCTTTGTTACTTTGGTCCCAGCTATCTGCAGGTCATTCACTAGGTCCCCCCGTGTGGTTCTGGGATTTTTGCTCACCGTTTTTGTGATCATTTTGACTCCGCGGGGTGAGAGCTTGCGTGGAGCCCCAGATCGAGGGAGATTATCAGTGGTCTTGTATGTCTTCCATTTTCTAATAATTGCCCCCACAGTTGATTTCTTCACACCAAACTGCTTACCTATTGCAGATTCAGTCTTCCCAGCCTGGTGCAGGTCTACAATTTTGTTTCTGGTGTCCTTTGACAGCTCTTTGGTCTTGGCCATAGTGGAGTTTGGAGTCTGACTGTTTGAGGTTGTGGACAGGTGTCTTTTATACTGATAACGAGTTCAAACAGGTGCCATTAATACAGGTAATGAGTGGAGGACAGAGGAGCCTCTTAAAGAAGAAGTTACAGGTGTGTGAGAGCCAGAAATCTTGCTTGTTTGTAGGTGACCAAATATTTATTTTACCGAGGAATTTACCAATTAATTCATTAAAAATCCTTCAATGTGATTTTCTGGATTTTTTTTTTTTTCATTTTGTCTCTCATAGTTGAGGTATACCTATGATGAAAATTGGCGACCTCTCTCATCTTTTAAGTGGTAGAACTTGCACAATTGGTGGCTGACTAAATACTTTTTTGCCCCACTGTATATATATATAAAGTTACAACTTTCCAAGAAAAACATTAAAGTTAATGAGAAAAACCTCACTAACTGATGAGAAAATTGGACATTTATGATAGAAAAAAGTCAAAAAACGTATAAAAATGTTGTCGAAAATTGGCATTTTTTTCTTGAAAATGTGTGACTTTACACAACTGCAGAAGTTATAAAGGCAATCCAACCCATCAGCAGCTGGCTCAGACAGGCGAATTCATGTCTATTTGCGTGTTTACATTGAGTTAAAATGAAATCATGCCAGGCAAAGAATTCAGCCATTTGCATTTGATCATTTGATATTTGCAATATAAGCTGCGGCTTCAGCCATCACCCATTTCGGATAACTCACGTGGAATTGTATAGTAGAAGGAGTCTTTGTCTAATTTGACCTTGTTGTTATATTATACAGTTTCTTTTAACCTGTAATGTACTATCCGAAATAAATAAATTCATTCATTCATTCATCTGAATGCACCTTTAGAGCTTCAGTTCATGCCTATATCTGCAAGGTGTGACTATACGTGAATGTGATATGTTTTGCTATCTAGAGGCTTTAGTACAATCAAAATGTAGCACAGGCCTGTTTGTGAGCATAATGATTCAGGCTGAATGTATTATTAGAAGAGTCACTACTACATCAAGTGCCCTCATGGTGAGGATTTGAGAATTCCTAAATGCACCAGCTCTTCTCAGGACCTTCAAATAATTATTATTAAGTGTGAGATGATTTTCTGGCAACATCGACATTGTGCACATTTAAGGTGCACGTACTGTATACAGGGTGCAGTTTAACAATGCAGCGCCATAGGACTGCAGGGAGTTAATTTAGAAACAGAAACTGGTTATAACTGATGCCTGAAGTTGACACAAAAACTTGGACTGTCAAACTGTGTCAGAGCAACTGTTTGCTTCAGGCCAGCAGCAACAGAAATTGTCGGTACATTAATCAGCATTAGCAAACATCCAAAGGCTTTACTGTGTGAGAATTAAGGTGGAACAGTGGTTTTATAGCCTAAAAGCAAGATCTCTTCCTACAGAGAGAGAAAGAGCGCTCTGAAGAAGACAGCAAGCTGCTATTTGGTGTCTCATTTTTGAATTGGTCAAACAAGCTACTCGAAAAGGATTAAGTGGAAGAAGATGGATGGATGGATGGATGGATGGAAAATGTCCCATTTGGGCTTCCATCTGATCAGCACTGGGTTTGCCCAAATTAACAAGCTGTTAAATAACATTGACACTGCACTCCTCTCAGCAATTCAGGCAGATAATACATTTGTGTGCCGATAGTGGGGCGGGATGAATTAATTTCCGCAGAAGACCACGGCGATTAACCTCAGAGGGCAGGCTTTCAGACTGCCATGGTTCTCCTCCTAGTTAATTAAATTAGCGTACAGTTACAGTTAAACACCTACCTGTCACAGCTGCACTCCTCACCTTTTTCTGGTCGGTATGTTGAGTGAAGCAGTAATTGCCTCACAGTCAGTTTAAGCTTTAAAGCTGTACAATTATTTGGCAAGTACTGCAATAGTAATACTTGATTCATCCTGTCTATGTTCTTTTCTGTTTGGAGCATCCGTTACCCTCAGCAGTCTAATAAGCAGAGCTCACAGAATCTCTTTCTGCTCCACAACCACCACTGACTCCTCTGTTTCACGAGTTTGCGCCGAAGTCTTCTCCCATGGTTAGGCATGACCATGTTCATGTGGAGAAGCCACCTGCGCTACTTCCAAAACACTGAGCTCCAGGGTAATCCGGAGCCACATGCAGCTCGTTGCTCATAACTGTTGGCTTCCAGTGGCTTTGACAAAAACTCAAAAAAGAAGAAGAATGCCAGTTGAGGGACACAACAACTCCATTTTATTTCTTATTTTAGGGCTTAAAAGTGATAGACAATGCAGTTGTACTGGTTGCCAGGTTGAGACATCTACAATCATTGTCATTTTACAATATCTGGCCAAGAGACCCCTGTGCTCCCTAAAATAAGTCCACATGTGATACCAGCCTATTGGCTTTAAGATCCTTACTGGGCACCGGTAGTTTTCATTAACCAACTGCTTAGATGGTAGAGCCTGATGGTAAAATAGGGCCTGAGTAGCTCCGATGGTAGAGAATCAGACTTGTAAGTTGAGGGTCTGAGGTTTGAATTTGGAGTGGAGTCTCACGGTCATTTGTCGTGCAGTGGTTAGCACTGCTGCCTTACAGCTGGAAGGTTCCAGGTTTGAATCCCCGGGGTGGCAGGTTTGGGAACCTTTCTGTGTTAAGTTTGCATGTTCTCCCTGTGCTGCATGGTTCACTCCGGTTTCCTCCTACAACCCAAAGACTTGCATGTTAGGTTAACTGGTGACTCTAAATTGTCCCTAGGTATCTGTCTCTGATAGGCCCTTAGAGATTACTGTAGCTACTAGTTAAGTGCTTTAAGTGGTCTTTGTGACTAGAAAAAATGCTATGTAAGTACAGGTCCTTAAATACCATGATCATTTCGGACCCATAAAAAATGCAAATAATTATTTCATGATGATAATATTTTTCAAGAGAATATAGACTTTAATTTAGTAACTTTCTTAGCGTTATGCATGCATCATTTTTAATATACTGCTCAAAAAAATACTGCCACAATCTCTTCACTTTAAGTTTTGGAGTGTTTTCGTTTCCATCAAAAGACGGGACATCTTTTCATTCTTAACACATTATCCAGTCCATATCAGTGTAGATATCCAGCTTATTTTTTCCCATTAAAATCTGATGTGTTTTCAAAGTGTTCCTTTTATTTTTTTGAGCAATATATTTGTTTTCATATAAATGCTGCTAGCATGACCTTTAAATTTGTTCTGTGACTGCACGAGATTTGTTGGGTAAAAAGTGCTCAGACTTCTTTTGGTGGAGTTTGCCTACCCTTGTTATAGGGGAAGGTCTTTTCAGCCGTTTGTTTTAATGATGCTGTGGGCTATTCATCCCCCAACCTTGTACGAGTATGACCTAAGTATTTAAACTTCTCCTCATGAGGCAGGAACTCATCTAGCCTTCTAATCAGCTGAGAACACAGCCTTTAACACTCAATTTCAAACTGAAAATGAACTCTCAATAAAGCCAGCAGGAGCAAATAATTTGGAAAAAAAAATATCTTCTCTTAGCTCGTGACTCAGAATTGTGTGTATAAATGAATATTATCTCTGACAAAGGGCAGCCTGAGAGTGCATTGTTTACTTACACTGGCAGCGAAGAAGTGTGGACATAGATGGCACTAAATATTCATTTAATTGTGCCTCTGTGTGCATGTGAGTATAAAAATTAGCATTTAACTTCTTCAAATCCGTATTGCTGCAACTCTGAGATGAAATCCACCCTAACAACCATTTTTTTTCACTTGAATACTTGAAAGAATGGAGGGAAATCTGCCAGAACCTCTACAGCACCGATGATAAAATTATTTACCTTACTGCAGCCTCATGTTTTAGATTAATGTTTTATGCTGAAAAATGTCAGACCTGATTTGTACTCATTTCTGCAGTAAACCATTATAACATGTCTATTTATATTTGTCTCCTCTCTTTTAGCTGTATCTCTGGCTCTTGCTCTGAATGGAGTCTTCACAAATACTATCAAGTTGATTGTTGGCAGGTATGCAAAACTGAAACAGATTTTTCAGCCTTAAGACAGGGGCCAGACAACAGTTTGGGAAGTAAAGCAGATTTCTTTCCACCAATGACACTGAAACCTTTGTGTTTAATTTCTAGACCACGGCCAGATTACTTCCAGCGTTGTTTTCCAGATGGACAGATGGATGCCAAGATGCTGTGCACCGGGGAGCCAGAGCTGGTCTCTGAGGGACGCAAAAGCTTCCCCAGTAGCCATTCCTCCTGTGAGTAACACAATATATACAGCAGATCCCCGGCAACACAGCGCCACAACCAATCAGTACACTCATTCCTATAGGAACCCATTAGATTTTGAAGTGAGCCAGATCTGGACGCAGATTCAGAATCACGTTTTCACTTTCTAAACAGCCTTGGCAGAAGTCTCTGAGTGCCCTCTAGTTTCAACATTCTGTGGTGACATCAGCCAGTGAAGTGATATGAAATTACTGTGTACTTTCATTGTAAAACAGTCAAAGTGCAGTTTAAGTTCAGTGTAACCATCCTTTATACCATAAAAGTTTCTTCTTGTTATCATTTAAGTACCATGCTTATCATATATGAACCCCATAAGTACCTTGCAGTTAACATATAAGACATATAAATTTCCTTCCTTCAGACAAATTTAATTGTTCATGTGATCAATGTATAAGTACCCTGAAATTTCCTGTAAATTGCTGGGTTGTGATATCATGATTATACCCCCCACAACAAAGTTGCGGAGGTCTTTAACCCGTCTGTCCATTCATTTGACATTTTATGTTGTTGCCACTATAGCTTCTACATTTATGGTCGGATTGACTTCAGATTTATACAGAAGCTTTAACTCATCAATACCGTGGATGAGTTTGATTTTCAGACACATCGAGGGGTTCTGTTTATTTTGAGGAGGGGTCCTTTTTATATTGTTGCCACTATAACTTCTACAGTTCTGATCCGATTGACTTCAAATTTATAGTGAAGCTTTAACTCATCAATATCTTGAACACTTTCAAATTTCAGACACATCTAATGAGTTTCATTTATTTTGGGTGTCATTTTGTTGTCGCCACAGTAACTTCTACATTCTTGATCAGACTGACTTTCTATTTATACAGAAGCCTTGCCTCAAATGAGGGATTCCATTTTGGGGGAGGGGGGACTTATTTTTTTCCCAGCTTTTTCATGACGCGCCCATCAGCACTTGGATGGTGGAGGGGATACTGTGAGAATCACTTTTTTTGATTTCTCCAGTGCCTTTAACACCATCCAGCCACTGCTGCTGGGCGAGAAGCTGCGGGGGATGGGAGTTGACAGCTCTGTGATCTCCTGGATTACCGACTACCTGACAGGCAGACCACAGTTTGTCAGGCTGGGCAGTGTCTTGTCTGGAGTGGTGGCTAGTGATACGGGAGCGCCACAGGGGACTGTGCTCTCTCCTTTTCTTTTTACCTTATACACCACGGACTTTCAGTATAACACTGAGCCATGTCACCTGCAAAAATTCTCTGATGACTCAGCTGTTGTGGGGTGTATAAGAGGAGGAGAGGAGGGGGAGTACAGGGCACTGGTAGACAGATTTGTGGATTGGATGGAGCAGAATCACCTGAGTTTTTTTTTTTTTTTTGTTACTTATTTGTACCCGTAGGTAGATATGGTTTGCAGTTTGGTGACAAGCCACCGGCTGCCGGTCGCTGCGTGCGCGAGCGCCCTAAACCTACATGTTTTTGGTATGCGGGAGGAAACCGGAGAAATCCCGGAGTAAACCCACGCAACACAGGGAGAACATGCAAACTCCACACAGCTCACTGTTGGTCGGGGGCTGGGATCGAACCCACGATCTCACGATCCCCGCGATCCCCCGGCCGAGGGTAAACTGTGCTGCCGCAGTGCTAAACCACTGCGCCACCGTGCAGCCCAGGTTGAATGTTGAATGTCAGCAAGACCAGGGAGATGGTGATTGACTTCAGGAAGAGGAAGGCTCCTTCTCAGCCACTGCAGATTAGGGGGGAGGATGTGAGAGTGGTTGAAGACTACAAATATCTGGGTGTCAGGATCAGTAGCAGGTTGGACTGGAGATTCAACACCGATGCTGCGCACAAGAAGGGGATGAGCAGACTCTATTTCCTGAGAAAACTGAGATCCTTCAACGTGTGCAGCAGGATGCTGGAGCTTTTCTACCAGACTGTAGTCGCCAGCGCCATCTTTTTTGCTGCGGTCTGTTGGGGTAGCAGTATCAGGGCCAGAGATACCAACAGACTTGACAAGATTATCAAGAGGGCTGGCTCTGTAATTGGTCTCAGACCGGAGACCTTTGAGACAGTGGTGGAGAGGAGAACACTAAATAAACTGCGATCCATCATGAACAATCCTGATCACCCCCTCCACCACACCCTAGGTAGGCAGCGAAGCACTTTCTCCAGTAGACTACTACAGCTTCGTTGTCGAACGGCCAGGTACAGGAAATCTTTCCTGCCACATGCAATTTCACTGTACAATAACTCACTATGATGTTGTATTCTGGTCATAGCTATGCTGCCACATTGCACCTTACAGACTAACTGGTACCTCACATTTCACTCTGCTCCTGATAGTCCTTCTTTGTGCAATGGGATGATTCATGTGTTTATACGGGTCATCATCATATATTAAGCTATGATGTATATAGGTTCTATAGTCGTGTTAGTTTCTTTTTTACTTTCCATGGGTAATCCCTTTGTCTGTCGTGTGTGTTTCTGTTGTTTGGCTGTCAACTGTCATGCTGCTGTTACACTGTAATTTCCCAGCATAGGATCAATAAAGTACATCTATCTATCTATCTATCTATCTATCTATCTATCTATCTATGAGCACAGTTCTCATTTGGGGCCTCTGATATGCAGATTTGTGGGGTATGTGAGCTTGGTCGCTATGGTTCTTTCATTAACTGCTACTTACTGGGTTCTGGGCTGCATTCATCAGTCACTTTGATAAATTGTAACTTCCCCCAAATTACCAATTAATTTGGGAGTTATTATAAAATTAGAATTAAATAAGAACAGGTAATTTCAAAGTAGTTACAACTGCGCAATGCAACTGAAGAACCCAGTGTGACATATGGGAAACAGTGTGATGCGTCACGCTGTGGTAGCACATACGCACGTGTGACGTCAGCACGTCAGGGGTGTATTATACAGCTGCCCAGGGCCAGCTCTCGCTCTTGGCACCCTACCTACTACCAGCTACCCACTGTTCCGTACCACTCTCTTATGCTAACACCAGTAAAGCTAACCTCAAAACATGGATGTGTCCCCACTCATTTCCAGACATAACATCCATCTTTTCAGGTATTTAAGGAATTAGAACCCAACAAGTACCGGGAAATTTGGGGTTAATTAGAAAATAAGAACTTTATTTTCTAAAACAATGTTAGGGTACTTACATATAAGATTAATAGAACTATTAAGCTAAACATGAAAACTATGTAGTAACTTACATAGTAAGTTTATAATACTTAGATATTAAAAATGGGTTGTTACCATGTTTTTACGCTGAATTTACACTCTACTTACACTGTTCTACAACAGCACTCACAGTGAAAGTACACAGTAATTTTGTAGTACTTCAAGGAAATGTTAAAAAGTGTTATTGCGTTATCTTTAATTTACCCATACTGATTAGACACATACTGACATCATGCTGTTTTTATTTCATGGGACCAATGTGGGATGCTGGAAATCTTTTTGCTCATAATACTACTTTCACTTTCAGCAATGTGTTAAATAATTCACGTTTTCCTGTTGTCCAGCAGATGAATGTTAAGCGGTATCTGTGGAGTGTAGCTGTGTGCCACACAGATGCTGAACACACTGCTTTATTTGCTGCATTGGGCATGCACAGACATGTTTTGAGAAGTTACATCATAAAAAAAGCTAATAGTTTTTCCCATTTCCTTTTGTCTGCATCATTTGAATGCTGCTGCTATTATGTAAAACTAATCAAATCTTCCCACTCTCTAGTGAGCTGTCCCTTGTTGCTTTGGCTCACATTCTTATTACATTTCTTCTCGAAACGTGCATTCACAGTTGACAAGGTAATTATGCATAATTTATTGATTTTTACAGGATCATGTAAATAAGCATACTATTGCATCTTATTGAAGCATTTGTTACATTTTAAGTAAAAATGCTGCTCAATGCTGTGAACACTGAACACTCCTACCAGTGGTGTGTTTGTGTTGTTACTGTATGGTATGATTTGTTGAAGCAGGCTATAGGGAACATATTTCCATGAGCTACTGCGGAATACCGAAAAATGTCTGCTGACATGTCTGTCTGTCTCTTTGCCTTTGTTTGTGCTCATGTGGCAAATGCAGAGGAAACAAAGTTTTATTGTGAAGTTACAAATAAGTGAGTTGTTGGTTCAAAAAGTTTAATTGTTGGTGCTGCCATGAAGATGACTCAATATGTGAGGTTTTCCACTAGTCCTTCAGATATACAGTAGTTACAAAAACTGATGGCAGCCACTCAAAACTCACTTCACAATAATAACTATTTCTGTTGAATCCAATACATTAAAGTTAGTCTTTTGTTATCAAAATTTCATTTTACAGATTAATTGTACCCGAGTACCGTACATCTTAAAAGCAAAACAAAATGTGCTCTTCATCTGATCAATAATAATTTAGTCAGTACACTTTTTCCTCTTTACATCTTTAGTCAGTTTTTGAAATTGGAATTTTGAATCAAAATTAGTTGCTTGAACAAAAAAAATATAGATATTATTGGCTGCTTTTTTCTTTATATGATGAGATCTGGATCATTTTAGAATGTACATTTGCAAAATATTTACTTATTTATTTAGCTAACACTTTATAATTTATTCCTTATTCAAGAGAATATGTTAGTGACACTACTCATATAATTTTAGAAGAGACTGTTTTAGTTGTAATTAAATTATTTATTTATTCATTGGTGGCTACTCTTTAATTTAAGTAATTATCATAAATATCACATTACTTACATATCTCTGTATCATATTACTTAAGCATCTATAAAAAAAAAATTTGGACAGTCTGTGTTGGCCCTGCGATGGACTGGCGATCTGTCCAGGGTGTACCCTGCCTCTCGCCCAAAGATGCTAGGATAGGCTCCAGCCCCCCCACGACCCGAAAAAAGGATTAAGCGGAAGAAGATGAATGAATGAATGAGTTAGCAGAATCTTTTCAGTTAACCAACCAATAATCACAGAAGAAATACTATTTCTCAGTTTAACTTTTATTGAATTATGGAGGGAGCCAGGGAACACGGCCGTGGGTCCTTTCCAGCCCCCTCTTGTGGAAAGACCCAGAACAAAGAACAGCACAGCTACAAAAAGGCTTCCAGTTAGTGGGTGTTCCCAGTAACTTTCCAACAATATGCTGGCCATTGTCCAAACTACAGTTAGAACCGATCCTTTCAGTGTCCAAGTGGCTTCAGATGTCATCTCAGCTCTTTATGACTTCCATCCTGTTGGTTCCTGTCTCTCCAGATGTCTCCTCTTTCCCCATGCCCATATATGGAAATGGGAACAGAGACCTTCCTGTGGAGCTTGTATGCATGTGTGTGTGCTTGTATGTGTATGTGTGCATGTGTGTGTGTGAGTGCATGTGTGGATCTAAAAGATATGTGTATGTAAGCGCTTTGTGCAATATCTAATTAACTAACCTTCACTATTTATTTATTATAACTATATAATATTTGGAATTTCCCCATTGTGGGACTAATAAAGGCCTATCTTATCTAACATATCTTATCTCTGGCTACTCAAACTACCTTTGGTATTCTACTACAGTGCTGTGAGAAAGTATTTGCCCTTTTCCTAATTTCTTAGATTTTGCATATTTGTCACACTTAATATTTTAGATCATCAAACAAATTATTACATTAGAAAAGATAACACAAGTAAATACAAAATACAGTTTTTTAAATGACAATTTTATTTATTAAGGGGATAAAGCTAACTGTTCATGAATTGGCTGTGATTAACCACGTTTTTGCAAAGCTGAGTTCAGTTTCACTAGCCACACCCAGGCCTAATTACTGCCAGACCTGTTGAATCAAGAAATTATTTAAATAGAACCTGTCTGGCAAAGTGAAGTAAGTTAAAAGATTTCAAAAACAGAAAGAAATTCAAGAACAGAAGAGAAATAAAAACCCAGAACAACATCTAAACAACTCCAGGCCTCACTTGCCTCAGTTTGGACACTGGTCCATGATTCAAAAAAAAATAAAATAATAATAATAATAATAATAATGCATCAGATTTATATCGTGCTTTACATAGACACTCAAAGACGCTTTACAATGGCTACATTATTCATTCACTCCACAGACAATGGTAGTGGTAAGCTCCTACTGTAGCCACAGCTGCCTTGGGGGAGACTGACAGAAATGTGGCTGCCAATCCACGCCAACGGCCTCTCCAACCACTACCAAACATTTATACACATTCATACCCAGTGTCATGGACACTGGAAGTAAGGTGGGTAAAGTGTCTTGCCCAGGGACACAACGGCAGGATATCTGGAGAGAGCAGGATTTGAACTGCCAACCCTCAGGTTATTAGCTCTACCTCATGAGACACTGCCACCCACATTTCCCTCTGTTCCATTTTTGCTGAGCACCAAGCTCTGACGGCAGGAAATTCCATTTTTATATGGTCTTTGGCATGATCTGGCTGGGACTTCAACCCCGACCTCCCGGTCGGTAGAGCAGATGGTCTACCTCTACCACCACTCTGTGTCATAATTCACTAACCAAGGGCTCAAATGCAGGGCAAACAACTCAGGAAGAATACTCAGACACCGAGCAACAGTGACATAAAGTTTATTTACACAAAAACCCCAAACCAAAATACACCACTGAATAATTTGGAGATTGCACACAGAGGGCATACTGGAAGCACATACAGTCTGAGAAAAGAGAGGAGAAGAGAGGTTTGTTTGGGGAGATGAGGAAATGAGCTGACTAATTTAGAGCTGAGGGAACTTATGAGTTGAGCAGAGGGCACGGCTGTTAGCCCAGCGTCAATTGGGGAAAAGGGAACTGTAGGCTGACCGGGTGAGGTGAAGGAGAACCAGATGGGATGGTTGACGGGTGGAGTAGACCAGGCGAGATGGTGAAGGGCAGGCGAGCGTGCACAGTCCCAGAAAGACACTCCACTGCGATGGCAGCAACCTGAGGGAAGAAGGAAACACTTGGTCAGCAAACAGGCACAATGTAACATGGATACATACTTAAGCCTAAGTTGAGGGAACAATACCCAACGGTCCAGCGAGGGAGCATTCACAAACTGGCTTTTCTATATGCTGGAAAATGAAGAAGCAGCAATTGTGTCTGATCACGCAGGTGTGCTGATGAGCTGCAAAGGCGAGAAACAGGCAGAGAGAAAACACACAGGAGGGGAGGGGGAGCACGCTCACCAGTTCATCACACTCCGATGGTATAATAAGAAGGACACTGGGCAAAAATGGTATCCACGGTGAAAAACCCACTGCTGACTGAAAAAGAACACAAAGGTTCATTTCACATTTGCCAAAAAAACATGTTGATGATCCTCAAGACTTTTGGGAAACTATTCTGTGAATAGATGAGACAAAAGTTGAACTTATGTGCATCTTGTTACATCTGTCCTAAAACTAATACAGCATTTCATGTATAGAACATCATACCAAAAGTCAAACATGGGGGTGGTAGTGTGATGGTCTGAGGCTGCTTTGCTGCTTCACAACCTGAATTACTAGCCGTAATTGATGGAACCATGAATTCTGCTCTCTACCAGAGAATCTTGAAGGAGAATGTCTGGCCCTCAGTTCATGCCTTCAAGCTCAAGCCCTCTAATGTGGCTGAATTAAAACAATTCTGCAAAGAAGAGTGGGCCAAAATTCCTCATTGTCAGTTATCAAAAACGCTTCATTGCAGTTGTTGCCGTCAATGGTGGCACAACCAGTTATTAGGTTTAAGGAGTGATTACTTTTTCCCATAGGGCCAGGTAGGTTTGGATATTTTTTTTCCCCCTTAACACAGTGCATCTGGAAAGTATTCACGGCGCTTCACTTTTTCCACATTTTGTTATGTTACAGCCTTATTCCAAAAGGGATTAAATTCATTTTTTCCTCAAAATTCTACACACAATGTCCCATAATGACAACATGAAAAAAGTTTTTTTTTTTTGAGATTTTTGCAAATTGATTAAAAATGAAAATTAAGAAATCACATGTACATAAGTATTCACATCCTTTGCTCAATACTTTGTTGATGCACCTTTGGCAGCAATTATAACTTCAAGTCTTTTTGAATATGATGCCACTAGCTTGGCACACCTGTCTTTGGGCAGTTTCACCCATTCCTTTTTGCTGCACCTCTCAAGCTCCATCAGGTTGGATGGGAAGTGTCGGTGCGCAGCCATTTTCAAACATCTCCAGAGAAGTTCAATTGGATTCAAGTCTGGGCTCTGGCTGGGTCACTCAAGGACATTCACAGAGTTGTCCTGAAGCCACTCCTTTGATATCTTGGCTGTGTGCTTAGGGTCGTTGTCCTGCTGAAAGATGAACCATCGCCCCAGTCTGAGGTCAAGAGTGCTCTGGAGCAGGTTTTATCCAGGATGTCTCTGTACATTGTTGCATTCATCTTTCCCTCTATCCTGACTAGTCTCCCAGTTCCTGCTGCTGAAAAACATCCGCACAGCATGATGCTGCCACCACCATTGGCATGGTTATGAGCAGTGCCTGGTTTCCTCCAAACATGATGCCTGGCATTCACGCCAATGAGTTTACTCTTTGTCTCATTAGACCTCATGGTCTGAGAGTCCTTCAGGTGCCTTTTAGCAAACTCCAGGTGAGCGACCATGTGCCTTTTACTAATAAGGAGTGGCTCCCGTCTGGGCACTTTACCATACAGGCCTGATTTATGGATTGCTGCAGAGATGGTTGTCCTTCTGGAAGGTTCTCCTCTGTCCACAGAGGAACACTGGGACTCTAACAGAGTAACCATCAGGTTCTTGGTCACCTCCCTGACTAAGGCCCTTCTCCCCCGATCGCTCAGTTTAGACGGCCAGCCAACTCTAGAAAGAGTCCTGTTGGTTCAGAACCTCTTCCATTTATGGATGATGGAGGCAACTGTGCTCATTGGGACCTTCAAAGCAGCAGAAATTTTTCTGTACCCTTCTCCAGATTTGTGCCTCAAGACAATCCTGTCTCGGAGGTGTACAAACAAATCCTTTGACTTCATGCTTGGTTTGTGCTCTGACATGCACTGTCACCTGTGGGCCCTTATATAGACAATGTCCAATTAACTGAATGAATTAACACAGGTGGATGCCAGTTAAGCTGTAGAAACATCTCAAGGATGATCAGTGGAAACAGGACGCACCTGAGCGCGATTTTGAGCTTCATGGCAAATGCTGTGAATACTTATGTACATGTGATTTTTTTTTTTTTTATTTTTAATAAATTTGCAAAAATCTCAAAACTTTTTTCATGTTGTCATAATGGGGTATTGTATGTAGAATTTTGAGGAAAAAACTGAATTTAATCCATTTTGGAATGAGGCTGTAACATAAAATGTGAAAAAAGTGAAGCGCTGTGAATACTTTCCGGATGCATTGTAAATTCAATTCAATTCAATTCAATTCAGCTTTATTTATATAGCGCCATTTCACAACAACAGTCATCTCATAGCACTATCAACTGTAGGGGGGAACCCCCACAGTTGCAGAAAGACTCCAGCAATCAGGCGATCCCCTGTGAGCAAGCACTTGGCGACGGTGGAGAGGAAAAACTCCCTTTTAACAAGAAGAAACCTCCAGCAGAACCAGGCTCAAGGAGGGGCAGTCATCTGCTGCGACTGGCTGGGGGGTGAGGGGATAGAGAAGAAGAAAAGAACAGACATGTAGAGAGCAAACAGCACGATGGGGACTCAATCTATGGGAGAGAACAAACAAATGTTAATGACCAGCAAAAAAAAATTTCATAGAGAGTGAGGAAAGGAGTGAAGCCCAGTGCATTACTGGAGGTCCCCCGGCTGACTATACCTATTAGCAGCATAACTAAGGGAGGGTTCAGAAACACATGATCCCTCCCTAATTGTAGGCTATATCAAAAAGGTAGGTTTTAGCTCTATTCTTAAAAACAGAGAGCGAGTCTGACTCCCGAATCCAGATTGGCAGCTGATTCCACAGGAGAGTAGCTTGATAACTGAAGGCTCTGCCTCCCATTGTACTTTTGGAGATTCTAGGTATTACAAGTAATCCTGTATTTTGGGAGTGTAGTGCTCTGTTAGGATAATACGGTAGTATCAGATCTTTTAAATAAAAAGGAGCCTGATTGTTTAGAGCTTTGTAAGTAAGAAGAAGGATTTTAAACTTAATTCTAAACTCTATGGGAAGCCAATGAAGGGAGGCCAGAACCGGAGAGATATGATCTCTCTTTCTAGTCGAGCTAACAAAAGCGTGGATCAGCTTCTCAGCATCACTCTGAGACAAGATGCTCCTAATCTTGGCAATATTACGCTTTATTACGAATTTATTACGAATCTTGGCAATATTACGAATTATCATTCAAAAACTGTATTTTCTTCTGAAACTTGATCTGAAACATTTAAGTGGGACAAATATGCTGGGATCAAACCCAGGATCCCCCGGCCAAGGGTGAGTTGCTATGCTGCCGCACTGCTAACCACTCCGCCACCGTGCTACCCTAGGAAGACATTGGAAGTCATTACATGTCACAAAAACCATGATGGATGACATGGCTTGTGTCATGAAAATATCCTTCGATTTTAAAGCTGGCTTTAATTTCATGTCTCTGTTGCATTTCAAATTGATGTGGCATAATTTTGAAGAGCAATGCTTACAGCTTCTCAAACACCTGCGTTGAGACAGAAATGCTTTGAAGTGCTGGCTGTGTCCCATTAGAGGTGGCAAAGAGGGACGATGCCCTGTATCTCACAGCAGTGCTGAGCATGGATTACATTCATCTATGCGGCAGCTCTAATAGCCTTATGTTGCTGCACTGTGAGTAAAAAAGTGATTGAAGGAAGAGTGCGATGGGGGACACAGGGAGCACCCATATGCAGGCACATCTAGAGAGCAGAAGAAATCCAATTTCCTGTCTGTGTCCCTTTTCACTAGACAGTGTTTGTTGGGCCACGCATAAGTTACTGAGCTTTTACCCTGAAAAATGTGGTGAGAGACAGAGGAACGGGGTCAGGCAGAAGACAAGAGCGGATGTGGCCTTAATTCAAATGGCATCTGAACGTAGCTCCACATCCCTTCAGGCTGGTGAGAAGTCACACAGTAGGGCAAATAAACAGTTAGATTTAAAGACTCAAGCAACTTTAAAGATACTGTAAAAGTTTCATAGAGTTCTACAATCTCCTTGTGACTCAGGCTAATCCGTTCCTATCTTCCAGGACAAAGATATAAATATACAGCAGACTTCAGTGTTTGTTGACAGCTACTTTTTAAGCCCCCAAACTATTATTATTGCATTTCAAAGTTCTTAAAGCTGCTCACGTTCTCCTGCGATTAGATTTCTTTTCTTCACCTCATGGCAAAGTAATGAAATAACAGATATTGGAAGAGACAGGCCCCGGAAAGAAGAAAAATAAACACATAAATACCAACTGAAAACACAGCAAAATATACTCGCTGGTGAAGCTTGCAGGCCCTCTAGCTTAGATGTAATTGTCAACTTCGTATTCGTATTCATCTCCCCATCTCTCCAACACCCTGTGTGCATATTAAGCCATTAGATATGATCAATTAATAAACACTTTTAAAGACCATATGGCATCTAAAATCTACATTCTCCTCAGTGCCTAAATGAGTCCTGTGAGCCAGACCTAATCGCAGTTTAAATCTGCATTCCTACTTTTACTTATGCATGACTCTCTGTATTAAATTAACCACAGCTCGCAGTGTCCATCACATTAAAAGGGAGACACTCCAAAGAGTGCTCTCATTTTCACTATCAGGTATCGTTCATTTCAGAATGAAGCAGTAATTATGCAGCTGTAATGAGGGCTATTGTATAATAATGTGTGAAATGGAGTCAATGCCCTAGAGGTTGGTAAATATGCATTGCTTCTTGTGAGAGTCAGTGCAATGTCCCACTCAACTCTGAAGTGGTCAAAGGTCAGAACAACAGGGAGTGAGAAGGGAAAGAATGGCAGATGGATAGCATAATCCAGTTTGTTCTTTGGATCCCTGTTCTCGATTGTGTTGTGGATGGGTACACAAGTGAAACACATATGCACTTGATTAATTACTAAACTACAGGAGACTTGAGGCTGGACTTTGACTTCTAAGATCATCATTATAATAACAGATGCAAGGCCACAATAGCGATTTGCTAATGTTGTTAACTTGAGTATTCCTTCAGGCATTTTGAGCAATTAAAAAAAAGGCTGCATAGAGCCACAAACACATTTGAACCTTAAAATAGAGGTAAAAACGTTTTCCTGTTTGTTGTATTTTAAGTTTTCAGTAAATATTCTGTTATTTACAGAAAGCGTATTCTCTTGTTTGCTTTGAAAAAGTGCAATCAGACTTTGCCCGTCCTTACTTGAAACTTCTAAACAAACCTTGTGCTTGTGTTTGAAGTTGAAAACAGCAGTCAAACCAAGTGCATCGCTCTCGTTAGGCATCTTTGTTTTGCCTCAGGGGAATTACTCTTAAAGGCTTTTGGAATGAATAAGGCAGATTCATTACCATGGTGTTTTCCACTTTCTTGGCCTTCTCTCTGTCCTCTGTCCTCTCAAGTCTTCAGTTGTCTCCACTGAAGAATCCCTTGGTGTTTATAGATACACAGTTTTCATTGGCTGGGTTAATTATGGTAATTTCACATTTTGCATTTGTGGATTTCTTTGTGTTTAGCCTGTGGAGAAAACTTACATGCTCTCTCCTCTCGTGTATTATGGATATCATCACAGCATTTCTAGTCTTTTAATTCCCAAGATGTTGATATGGTGTCTGCATAGCTTATTGTATGATCAGAACTTCCTGCTCCTTTATAAGCAATTTTCTCACACTCGCACACAGTTTTGCTTAAAGGAACTGTATGGAATTTTTGAGACACCTATTGGTAATGAGGTGAACTTAAGTCTCTTTCACTCATTAAAGGGGTGATTGACTGAAAAATGGTTTGTTTGTAGATTTTAACTGTATGAAATGTCACTTAATTATCCAAAAAATATCAAAACAGTCAATTCTCTTAAAAAACACAGTGTTTATCTCGTTTTTATCTCCCAGAAACGGCAGAAACGTTTTTGACTTTTCTGGATAAATTGTATATGTCATGATTTGACAAAGCCAACCCACTGCTGTCCTTGAGACCCACCCACTGCTCTATACTGGCCCGCCTAGCTGTCTGTCATATAGATGGAAGGGGTACTAAAGGTAGCCTATTAGCCCCTGAGCTATTAGCCCCACAGGAAACACTGGTAACAGGAGACTCACATCAAGTGCGGCTTATATTGTTATCTTCCTCAGATCTTAGTCACTCTAATAGCTGTCCCTGTAACCACCTGGTTCACCAGTCCCCAGTCCACAATATACCTCACATCACTCCAGCCCATCTACCAATATTTTTGCCGTGGTTCCACAGCAAATTGCCAGCACAGGCGCTCCGGTTGCAGCAACCACCTACACCAGGACTCGAGGCTGCTGGCTCTCATAACCAGCTCCCCACTGTCCTCCGGGGCTCCGTACGACTTTGCTCCGCTCTCGTGGGCAGTGTAGAGGAGCCCCCTCCTGTGGGAGCGGAGCGGAGTCCCGCAAAGCGAGACACTGCCCTTTGAGATCCTGTGGTTCAGCAGCTCGGCCAGCAGTCTCGAGTCCCAGGCCAGGTCTGTTGCAGCGATCAGGGGGCCACCCAGCATGCCATACTAGCGATTTGTTGTGGAATCACGACAAAATTGTTGGGAGATATACCGGAGTGACACAAGATATACAATCGACTGTGGATCAGTGAACCAGCGTTGCTCATCTGAGGTAGAAAGACGCTAAAAGCTAAAGACTAGAAGCTAGTCAGGCTAACTGATGTAAGAGGGAGGGCGGAGTTGAATAGGTGAAGGGTGTGTCTTCAAGTGATAGGCTTTAAATCGGAGCGTTTCAAGAAAGCCAGGAAAAATACAAAACAGATTTGCTTCAATAATTAAAAAATTAAAGAAAATGTGAGCAAAATATGTCACAAACATTTCATTAAGACATGTGTGAGCTGATAAAATGTGAAAAACAGTGCAATCAATGCTGCCACTTACTTCCATTGAACAAAAATTAAGCTCTACTTCCTAAATTCAGAGCACTGCCATTATGAGCTTTTGCTACCAAAGTCTGTGCAGCAATCATGAAGTGGAACCACTGTGCTGAATTCCCAACCAAAGGGACACTGATCACAGTCTACGTAACAGCCTACAGGCACCTTCCACAAGCACAATCATGAACACACTCAATCTCAGCTCCACCCTAAACTGAACTGATCCAAAAAGCGACTGAACATATATACATCAACATAATAAAAACTACTTAAGAGAACAGAAACTAATTTTTGGAAAAATAATTTGAAGAATTTTGAATTCTCAATTTGGCAAAATGCCACCCACAATAACGGGGTGGGAAGATTTACAGTCTTACTGGATCCAATCAAAACAGGGCAGCCAAGATGTACAGACATAGGAGAGCTCTTCTGCCGTGTAGCTTTACATAATGGTCTATGGGATTAACCTCCAAAGCAGCTGAGACTGGAATGTGAAAGAGGCTGAAGTTTACTTTGTGACAGATAAATGTCACTAAAACCCTAGTTTCCAAAAATTCCATATACGAGTATGTGTGTGTGTGTGTGGGGGGGGGGGGGGGGGGGGCTGAAAAGTTCATAGTGATCAAATTTGACCAAATGTGGTTTATTTTTCAACCGCAGGGATCCAAGTGCTGCAACACCGATGGTGTGTGGACTGAAGGGGAGACTATGTTGAAAAATAAACCACATTTGGTCAAATTTGACCACTATGAACTTTTCAGCCCCCCCTTGTAGAACCTTTAATTTAGGTTGACAGTAATTTTAAACTTTTTTCCCCCCTATTTTCTATAAGTGTTTGTCATAGATGTTTTTGTCACCACAAAAATTACGGCTCAACTAGGGGTGGTTGAAAAATTGATGCATTGATGTATCATGATACTTGATGATGTGGTGATGCCGCATTGATTCAGAGACACAGTATTGTGGTACTTTATTTAAAAATATTAACAAATGCTTCAAACACAAATTTGCCTATTTAGGCACTAGAGTAATAAAAAACAGTTGACGTTTCAGTTCATTAGATAGCGCTAAGGGTTGGGCAAATGATTGAGTTGGCATCGTATCATAATACTTGACACTAGTGTTGATGCATTGATCCTTAAACACACATACTGATGTTTTACAGTTTTTTTATACAGTATACTATACTGTATATGTATATGTTGACTTGACTGAGCTGTCATACAATATACAGTGGAGATCAAAATTAGAGAACAGTGTATTAATACTTGATATATTCTAACATATGTTATTCTTCATTACTCAGAATTAGACAGTGTTATGTCCGTAAAATGTGGAACAATGATGAGGTGAATGGTGAACTACACAAGACTTTATTAAGGACTCACAGTATATACAGAGACGATCCCATTAGTCTGAGAGGTGGTCGAAGAGACCGTCCCTCTTCCTCACAGCCCTCTTATACTCCAGGTGACATCACCACCCGTGTAACACCATAATGTGTCCTATGAACAACATCACAACCCCCCCACTTCAAAAAGGTCCAAAACGCACACATACGATCAAGACCCTCCCAAATTTAGAGCTCAAATCACACACTAACAGGAAACAGAAATAATTAAGGCCTAACCATGCACACAACCAACTAAAGCTAGGGAGAGACAGGTGGACTACTATCCCACCCCCCATACGGCTAGATGGATTATTCTGCCGTCTTTATAAATATATATAGTCCATTAAACCTAAAATTGCCATGTTCCTAAGGTAAAAACATAAAACAATCCCATTATCATAATGAACATACGGTATATACAAACAAACTATACTCTTGTAAACACGCTCAATATACCATTAGAATAATTTTCATTTCAACACCATGCATAAGAACTACAATCTGGGAAATTTATAGACCAAAAACATATCAAACACATAACCCCCCAGCCACTACCTGCAGCCACCCCTGGTCCTCCTGTCGCTTTCTCTTCCTGCGATCCCCTCTCGACTGGGCCGGACCACATCAGTGACCCCCAGAGGAGCCCGACTCGATTTCCAGTGTTCCTGAGTGGCACGTCATTTCACCGTGCCAGCTGGTCCTGCCCCGCTCACTTTCATTTCAGACGCTGGCAAAGCCGTTGTAACCCCTTGCTTCTCGGTACCTCCCAGCCGAACTCCGGAGGCAGGTTGGGCCAGCCACTTGGCTCCACCTGCCGTCACGAGCATCCCACCACACCGTCCAGTTCCCTCAGATAGGGCAACTTGGGCTCTGGTGCCAGAACTTTCCCGTAATGGCCCTGGGTGGGGTTGGTCCTGCTCATCTCCCAGAATACTAGGCCAAGGTTTGTCCCATACTGCATCGTCCAGCACTCGTGGAACCGGCCGGTCCCACAAGCCACAGCCAGACCACTCCTTTCCGCTACCGCTGGTAATCGTGAAGCCAAGTCCGTAGAAAAGGTCGCAGCCCATCACATTTGCTCCACTGGCAGTCACTACAAACTGCAGATTGGCTACCTTCCCATACCCATACCTTCTTCAGTTCACCAAGGTTTAGTGCCGCCAAGTCATTTTTTAAAGCAGTGAACCATCTTGAACCATCTCACCGGAGGCTCTCCCGGAGACCCCAAAAATGGCTGAATTGAAGACACACCAGCATCCATAGCTTTATCCTCATCGCCAAATGTTATATCCGTAAAATGTGGAACAATGATGAGGTGAATGGTGAACTACACAGGACTTTATTAAGGACTCACAGTATATACAGAGATGCTCCTGTTAGTCTGAGAGGTGGTCGAAGAGACTGCCCCTCTTCCTCACAGCCCTCTTATACTCCGGGTGACGTCACCACCCGTGTAACACCATAATGTGTCCTATGAACAATATCACAGACAAAATATCAGCTGTGGCTATACTGCTGTACTAAGATCTGTCTCAGCACACAGTGTCTCTCCATTTAAGACAATTTGTACTCAAAGCTCACTCTGCAGTGGCCAAACCTCTCATCAGCCAAAAGAATAAAAAGGCTAGACTTGCCCTTGCTGAGGACCATGTTGTGTGGACAGAGAACTATCTGAATTTTTGAATCCTACAGCCCTAAAGACACATTTTTTAAATCTTCTCTTCTGACACAGTGGTTACTGTTTTCTAATTTTGCTCATTGTTTTTTTTTTTTTTTTTTAACAAAATAAAAGTTTGTGTTGAAGTGCCTTGGTTATTTAAAAAAAAAAACCATGCTGGTACAGCAGTGGTATAGTGGTATGGTGGGATTAAAACAGAACTGGTCTGAAATTTTCCTGCTGTGTCCCTCTGTTCGTCATATGCAGAAGTATGTACTGCTGGGCTTGTAGCTTCATTATGGAGACCAGCAGAAGCAAAAGTACAGTCTGAATAACACAATACAGGTCCATTTCAAAAAGGGAAAGGCACACAAAGTGGGTTTGTTTACATTGGAAGTTGCTTCTTCTCCTACTATTTCCGGAAGAACAATTCTGCACATGTCAAAATGATTTAGTCCATTCAAACATGTGACGCATGTACAGTAAACGCACGTCATAATTGGATCAACTTTTTCAGGGTCTATGTGAACAGTAAATTTCTGATCTGAACTGTAATCAGACTGAAGAAATTTTGCACATGTAAACATGGCTAATGTAACATTACTGAGATAAAGCCCTATTTAGGAGTTGAAGACAAATGTCATCTACCTGCTGCAATGAGCCCATTTGCACCTGGATGGCAGAGGAGACACTGTGAGAATCACATTCTCTGATTTCTCCAGTGCCTTTAATACCATCCAGCCACTGCTGTTGGGGGAGAAACTGCGGGTGACGGGGTTGACACCTCTGTGATCTCCTGGATTACTGACTACTTGACAGGCAGGCCACAGTTTGTCCAAATGGGCAGTATCTTATCTGATGTGGTGGTTAGTGATACATGAGCTCCACAGGGGACTGTGCTTTCTCCTTTTCTCTTCACCTTATACATCATCGACTTTGAGTACAACACCGAGTCATGTCACCTGCAGAAATTCTCTGATGACTCAGCTGTTAAAGTACAGATAAAGTACATCTATCTATCTATCTATCTATCTATCTATCTATCTATCTATCTGTCAGGAACTTGCCGAGTGGTCAAAGCACATCACAGAAGGGCGAGACTTCCAAAGTTTGCTACAAGCATTTTCCCATTTATTACAAATACTTTGCAGACAGCAACTTAGAACATCCGACACCCAGCAACCCCAACCAAATGAAAAAAACCTGTTACTGTACTTAGTAAGATAATGAATCCAGTTGGAACCTACCAATATCCCAGGTAAGACAATAAATATTCACATTCCCTCCTATACCCAGTAGCATCTAAAAAGAGATTCATAAATACATAAATAATTCCCACAATATTTACACAATAAATAAACACCATAAATAATACAATAAATAGTATAAACCCTTATTTACAATATAAATCCACCAACCTTCCCCCTCTACTCAACCAAACAGTGGGGCAAAAAAGTATTTAGTCAGCCACCAATTGTGCAAGTTCTCCCACTTAAAAGATGAGAGAGGTCTCCAATTTTCATCATAGGTATACCTCAACTATGAGAGACAAAATGAGAAAAAAAATCCAGAAAATCACATTGAAGGATTTTTAATGAATTAATTGGTAAATTCACTGGTAAAATAAGTATTTGGTCACCTACAAACAAGCAAGATTTCTGGCTCTCACAGACCTGTAACTTCTTCTTTAAGAGGCTCCTCTGTCCTCCACTCGTTACCTGTATTAATGGCACCTGTTTGAACTCGTTATCAGTATAAAAGACACCTGTCCACAACCTCAAACAGTCAGACTCCAAACTCCACTATGGCCAAGACCAAAGAGCTGTCAAAGGACACCAGAAACAAAATTGTAGACCTGCACCAGGCTGGGAAGACTGAATCTGCAATAGGTAAGCAGCTTGGTGTGAAGAGATCAACTGTGGGAGCAATTATTAGAAAATGGAAGACATACAAGACCACTGATAATCTCCCTCGATCTGGGGCTCCACGCAAGATCTCACCTCGTGGGGTCAAAATGATCACGAGAACGGTGAGCAAAAATCCCAGAACCACATGGGGGGACCTAGTGAATGACCTGCAGAGAACTGGGACCAAAGTAACAAAGGCTACCATCAGTAACACACTATGCCGCCAGGGACTCAAATACTGCAGTGCCAGACGTGTCCCCCTGCTTAAGCCAGTACATGTCCAGCCCCGTCTGAAGTTTGCTAGAGAGCATTTGGATGATCCATAAGAGGATTGGGAGAATGTCATATGGTCAGAAGAAACCAAAATAGAACTTTTTGATTAAAACTCAACTTGTCGTGTTTGGAGGAGAAAGAACACCATACCCACTGTGAAAAATGGGGGTGGAAACATCATGCTTTGGGGCTGTTTTTTCTGCAAAGGGACCAGGACGACTGATCCGTGTAAAGGAAAGAATGAATGGGACCATGTATTGTGAGATTTTGAGTGAAAACCTCCTTCCATCAGCAAGGGCATTGAAGATGAAACGTGGCTGGGTCTTTCAGCATGACAATGATCCCAAACACACCGCCCGGGCAATGAAGGAGTGGCTTCGTAAGAAGCATTTCAAGGTCCTGGAGTGGTCTAGCCAGTCTCCAGATCTCAACCCCATAGAAAATCTTTGGAGGGAGTTGAAAGTCCATGTTGCCCAGCGACAGCCCCAAAACATCACTGCTCTAGAGGAGATCTGCATGGAGGAATGGGCCAAAATACCAGCAACAGTGTGTGAAAACCTTGTGAAGACTTACAGAAAACATTTGACCTCTGTCATTGCCAACAAAGGGTATATAACAAAATACTGAGATGACCTTTTGTTATTGACCAAATACTTGTTTTACCGAGGAATTTACCAATTAATTCATTAAAAATCCTTCAATGTGATTTTCTGGATTTTTTTTTTCTCATTTTGTCTCTCATAGTTGAGGTATACCTATGATGAAAATTGGAGACCTCTCTCATCTTTTAAGTGGAAGAACTTGCACAATTTGGTGGCTGACTAAATACTTTTTTGCCCCACTGTACATACTTCCTCCTCCTGGCATCCTTTAAAGGGCACTCAAACCCCTGGGGAATCTTTTGACTGGACACCACCAGGAAGCATGCTGGCAAAAGTATGTGGTTCTCAGATTATTCATTTGCCTCACTTAATATAATTAACATTAGCATTTATCTCACACAAGTGGACTTCAATTCACCCAAAACAGATCTCAAACTATATGTGCATTTATACATTACAATGCATGTTGACATTTAAAAGTTATAAATCCTTCTACACATATAATATAATACTTAATTAAAGAGGTCCATAACAGTGGTGACACTCCGTCGTCACATTCCCCCCCCCCCCTCGCCCCGAGAGTACAGTACTCTACGAGTCATATACTCTGGACTGTCTGCCACAAGGTTGACTTTCCCTGCCATATACCGAACAGTAAAATCATAAGGCTGTAGGGACAAATACCACCCTGTGAGACGACTATTGGTGTCCTTCATCCTATTCAGCCACTGTAGGGCCCGATGATCTGTCTCTAGCGTGAAATGACGCCCAAGCAAATAATACTTCAGAGACCCAATTGCCAGTTTCATGGCGAGACACTTCTTCTCCACCGTAGAGTATCTTGTCTCCCGGTCCAACAACTTACGGCTCAAGAACAGTATGAGATGTCTCTCTTCCTTCATCTCCTGGAGAAGCACTGCTCCAATACCAACTCTTGAAGCATCAGTTTGTAGAATAAATGGACGGGCAAAATCTGTACTGTATCCTCACCCGAAATAGCACCCTTCAGATCCTCAAAGGCTCTACCACATTCCTCTGTCTATTTTACCTTATTCGATGCTGAAGCCTTGGTGAGGTCAGTAAGAACTGCTGCTTTTTCAGCAAAACGGGGGGTGAATTTACTATACCATCCTACCAAACCCATTAATGACTGTACCTTCTACTTAGTAGTAGGCACAGGATAGGCCTGAAAGGCATTCAACTTACCCACTCATGGTTTAATGACCCCCTGACCAACCACATGTCCCAGGTACTCCACCGGCTGCTGTCCAAACGCACATTTGTGTGGGTTAATAGTCAGTCCTGCCATCTTAATTAAATGAAGGACCTGCCCAAGATGCAACAAATGTTCCTTCCAGGTCTGACTATAGATGACCACATCATCCAAATAGGCAGCTGCAAAGCCTGATACCCCTCTCAATACCTGGTCCATGAGCCTCTAGAAAGTTGCAGGCACCCCCTGGAGGCGAAATGGCATAACCTTTAACTGAAAACTGCCATAAGGTGTTTTAAAGGCTATCAGTTCTTTGGTTTCAGGCGCCAAGGCCACCTGCCAATACCCCTTGCTTAGGTGTAGAGTGGAAATAAACCTAGCCCTGCCCACTCTCTCTAATAGCTCGTCAATACGGGGCATGTGGTATGACTCAAACATAGAAACTGCATTGAGGTATCTAAAGTCAATGCAGAACCTCAAGGAGCCATCCTTTTTGGGGACCAACACAATAGAGCTACACCATTTGCTGACTGATTCCCCAACCACCCCCAACTGCAACATCAAGTCAATTTCCTGCTTCAGTTTAGGGACCAACCGTTCAGGGATCCTATTAAACTTCCTACGGGGAACAGCCTCTTTCTTTAAATGAATTTTATGATGAAGCAATGTGGTGAAACCAGGTCTCTCCTGAAACAATTCTGGATCCAATAGTGCCTCTAACTCTCTTTGCTGATAAACCTGCAAATGAGACACCTGCACTGAACAAGGCTCTGTCAAGTTTGTGGGAAAGGACTGTTCTCTCTCCTCATTCAGTTCAGTCGCACAAATGAGGAGCTGATGCTGCGTCTGCTGATAAACAGGCTCCTGCTGATGATGATCAGGCTGCTGAAAATCCTTTAACAAGTTAACATGAAAGCATTGATGCTTTTTCTTCCTGTCAGGCATATATAGTTCATATGTCACTGAACTTAGCTTCTTAGAAATCTCATAAGGCCCCTGCCGTCAAGCCAACAGCTTACTGTCACAAGAGGGTAGAAGCAGCAACAACTGCTGACCTGGATGAAAAACCCTCTTTCTAGCCTTCTTGTCATACCAAGTCTTTTGCTTAACCTGCGCCGTCCTCTTGTGCTCTTGAGCCAAAGCAGTCATCTGATCCAGTCTTTCTCTCATTTTAATAACGTATGACACCACATTGTCCCGATCACTCGGTGGACTCTCCCAGTGCTCCTTTAACAAGTCCAGTGGGCCCCTCACCTGACGACCATACAGTAGTTCAAAAGGTGAGAATCCTGTTGAAGCCTGGGGAACCTCCCAATAGGCAAATAACAGATACGGCACTCATTGATCCCAATCAGAGCTCGTATTGGAAACAAACTTCCGCAGCATGTTCTTCAAAGTTTGGTTAAATCGTTCAACCAATCCGTCTGTCTGAGGGTGATATGGGGTGGTCTTAAATCTCCTTTATACCCAACAGCTTATATACCTGCTGCAACAGTTTTGACAGGAAATTCATTCCACAGTCTGTCAGGACCTCTCTAGGTATGCCTACCCTTGAAAATAGTTGTATGAGGCAGTTGGCAACCTGCCTAGCCTTAATAGATTTTATCGGGAAGGCTTCTGGGTACCGAGTAACATAGTCACAAATAACTAGAATGTATCTACTATCAGAGGAGCTTCTCTCTAGGGGGCCCACTATATCCATCCCTATTCTGTCAAAATGTGTTCCAGTGACTGGTAACGGCTGAAGTTGGGCACGGGCTACTCCCCAAGGTGATGTAATTTGACATATTTCATATGTTGCACAGAACTACTTAATCTGGGTGTACATTCCCGGCCACACAAACCTTCTAGCAATTCTTTGTAATGTTTTTTGAAATGCTAGATGACCTGCCCAAGGAATAGCATGTCCAAGCTCCATAACCTTCTGTGTGAGGCCTTGTGGCAAAACTATGGCCATAACTTCCCCTTGCTGTTGATATAAAATGCCATTTTTGATGACATACACGGCCTCAGCCAGTCTACTCTGCCTTGTTTCACACCCTCAATCTCCGAGACTATCTAACCAAGGTTTTAGCAATGGGTCAGTCTTCTGCAGCGCAGCTACTGTATGTCAGAAGGGATGTCAAAGTCTACTGACTGGCTTAGCTGTGCTATTTGTAGCTAAAACCTTGTCTCTTCTTCTCTGGGCCTTGGATTTTGACTGTTTAATTGGGCCTGCATCTACCCCAGAATCATAAAAGGGTAACTCCTGGAGAACATTGCCAGCCCTCTGGGCTCTAGTTGTGACCATATTACATTCTCTTTCCACAGGTGCATTTAGCCTCTGCTCATTAGCGCCACCTGCCTGTCCCTTCTCAGTTTGCTGTTCGTCCCTGACCTGCTGTATGATATCCAACAGGGTTGGAATATCATTGCCAAGAATAACTGCATATGGCAAATCAGGCACAAGAGCTACAGGAAGGAGATAAGTTTGACCCCCCCGTTAAATAGACCTCAGCGGTCGGGTACAGCTTCTTTTTCAGAATCAGAATCAGAATGAGATTTATTGCCATTGTTCATGTAGTACACAAACTAGGAATTTGTCTCGGTGCAATGCTGCAACATTAAACATGAGTAGCACTAAAGATAAAAATAAAAAACTATGCATGCAATAAAAGGTAGAATATGAATGAGTAATACTAATCTATGCAATTTTTAAATATATTAACAAGCAGCAGATATTGTGGAGTTCCACATAGTGAGTCGGTAGTGCAAAAGAAAACAGTGATAATTATCATGAGTCCGGTTGAGCTGCTGTACGTAGTGCACGAGAGTCTAATAAGTCACTTAGTGTTCAGCAGTCTGATGGCAGAGGGGAAGAAGCTGTTCATGTAGCGGGAGGTTTTAGTCTGAATGGACTGAAGTCTTCTGCCTGAAGGGAGGGGGGGCAAACAGTGCGTGTCCAGGGTGTGAAGGGTCGGCTATGATCCGACCTGCACGCCTCCGGTTCATATCCCCATGTACACAACTGACATTCACTGTAGTCTCACTCCACAGATCTCTAAGGACCAAACTGGGCAGAGTAACAGTCTGAAAACAACCAGAGTCTAATAGGGCCTCTTCACACTGACCATTAAGAAAAACAGTTGTTTTATAGATTTCTCTCTGAACTGGGGCTGAGAGGGTGGGTCTTGGAACTGAGCACAAAAGTGAAGGCTTTTGTGAAGTGCAGACCGATTTTATTACACTGGTAGCAGCATATATCTTGATTAAAGAAAAAACGTGACTTTTTACTAACATTGTGTTTGCCATTAGTGACCTGACTGGAAGTGAAATATGGTCTATCTTGAGCTTGACCACCCCTTTCACCCCCATTAGACTTACTCCATGTGGTGAAAGAACCGTCACAGCTGAAAGTAGGTCTCCTGCTCCCAGACCTGGCTGACAGAAAGACTTCCACAAGTCGAGCAGCAACCTCTGCAGTCTTCGGGTCCCGCTCTCATATCCAGATTCCTAGTTCCCGGTCCACCATTCGCAGAAACTGCTCCAGAATCATCAGTTCCGAAATGTATTTTATCGTTGAAGTCTCTGGTTTAATCCATTTATTAAACAGGTCCTTTAAATGTACATAAAGTTCACGAGGGGTTTCGTCCTGATGAATGTCCAGGGAACGAAACATTCTTCTATAGGTGTTGGGTGTTATTTCATATTTCGTTAAAACTGCTTCTTTCACTTTCTCATAATCTTCTGTGTCTGCAATGTCCATAAGCACATACACACTACGTGCTTTACCTGTGAGCAGAGGAACCAGTTGAATAGCCCACTCTTCTTTTCGCCAGCGGCAGACCGTAGCAATTCTTTCAAACGTTGCCAGATAATGTTCAATATCATCGTCGGGAGAGAGCGGATTCAGCCTGGGCTTGCAGTGCATCTGCGTTGTCCTCGGCTGCACCTGCAGCAGTAACTCCTCCTGCGGGCCGACCTGACTAGCCGTCTCCCTGGAGTCTTCCCCCGAAGTGTCGTTGTCACCATTGCGTTCAGCCCGGCTCTCATACTCCTCTCTCAACTCCATCATCTGTGTTTGCATCTGGCGAAACTGGTGCTGCATAGTCTGCCATGTTTGCTTCTGAAGAGAGGCTTCTTCCTCTAACTGACGATCTCTGACTGTCCGTGAACGCACCAAGGACTTCACCAAGCTCGTTAATTCCTCCAGCTTGTCCGGTCCACTGGCCCCCTGCTCCTCAGTTGCCATACCTGCTTCATAGTTCTCTAATTGCTCCTGTTGCTTCTTTATATTTCTTTTGGCCATCACTCCTTCTGTCCAGAGTTGTCACTCCTTAATTTTTAACAACACTTCCTTGACCATATGTCACATAGTCCACTTTACTTCTGACACCAATGTCATACCTTCCACTTTCTCCTCTCAGTAGCCACGGTGGGAGTGGAAGACTTCTGTACAACTCGTCAGGCTTCGCTTGTCTTCTTAACAACAGCAGTGAGAATGGACCAAACTTGACGCCATTTGTCAGACTGCACTGATCTTCTTAGCCACGGCCGTAGGAATGATCCCACTTCTGACACCATTTGTCAGAAACTTGCTGAGCGGTCAAGGTACATCACAGAAGGGCGAGGCTTCCAAAGTTTGCAACAAGCATTTTCCCATTTATTACAAATACTTTGCAGGCAACAACTTACATAGAACATCCAACACCCAGCAACCCCAATCAAATGAAAAACACCTGTTAATATACTTAGTAAGATAATGAATCCAATTGGAACATACCAATATCCCAGGTAAGACAATAAATATTCACATTCCCACCTATACCCAATATCATCTAAAAAGAGATTCATAAATACATAAATAATTCCCACAATATTTACACAATAAATAAACACCATAAATAATACAATAAATAGTATAAACCCTTATTTACAATATAAATCCACCAACCTTCCCCCTCTACTCAACCATACATACTTCCTCCTCCTGGCATCCTTTAAAGGGCACTCAAACCCCTGGGGTATCTTTTGCCCAGACAGCACCAGGAAGCATGCTGGCAAAGGTACATGGTTCTCAGATTATTCATTTGCCTCACCCAATTACCATAATTAACATTAGCATTTATCTCACACAAGTGGACTTCAATTCACCCAAAACAGATCTCAAACTATATGTGCATTTATACATTACAATACATGTTGACATTTGAAAGTTATAAATCTGTTTACACATATAATACTTAATTAAAGAGGTCCATAACAGTGGTGACACTCCGTTGTCACTCTATCTATCTATCTATCTATCTATCTATCTATCTATCTATCTATCTATCTATCTATCTATCTATCTGTTGTTGGGTGTATAAGAGGGGAGAGGAGGGAGAGTACAGGGCTCTGGTAGACAGATTTGTGGAGTGGACAGAGCAGAATCACCTGAGGCTGAACGTCAGCAAGACCAGAGAGATGGTGATTGACTTCAGGAAGAAGAGGACACCTTCACAGCAATTGCAGATTACGGGGGAGGATGTGGAGGTAGTGGAGGACTACAGATACCTGGGTGTCATGATCAGCAACGGATTGGACTGGAATTCTAACACCGATGCTGCATACAAGAAGGGGATGAGCAGACTCTGTCTACTTTCTGAGGAAGCTGAGATCCTTCAATGTGTGCAACAGGATGCTGGAGCTTTTCTACCAGGCCGTCCTCACCAACGCCACCTTCTTTGTGGCTGTCTGTTGTGGTAGCAATATCAGAGCCAGCAACACCAACAGACTTGACAAGATTATCAAGAGGGCTGGCTCTGTAAATGGTCTCAGGCTGGAGACTTTTGAGACTGTGGTGGGGAGGAGGACACTAAACAAACGGTGATCCATCATGGACAATCCTGATCACTCCCTCCACCACACACTGGACAGACAGTGGAGCACTTTTTCCAGCAGACTGCTACAGCTTTGCTGCCGAACGGTTAGGTACAGGAAATATTTCCTGCCACATGCCATGTGACTGTACAATAACTCACTCTGATGTTGAATTCTGGTCATAACTATGTTGCCATACTGCACCTTGCAGTGTAACTGGTACCTCACATTGCACCCTGCACCTGATAGTCCTGCATTGTACAGCGGGTATGATCCATCTATCTATACGGGTCACCATCTATTCATCTCCGATGTATATAAGTTATTTAGGCAGTTTTACTTTCCATGGGTAATCCCTTTGTCTATTATGCTGTGTGTGTTTCTGTTGTTTTGGTCATCAACTGTCATGCTGCTGCTGCTACACTGTAATTTCCCAGTTTGGAATCAAAAAACTCCATCGAGCCAGCCAGCCAGCCACCCAGACAGACAGACAGACAGACAAAAATGTTGTAATTTGGGCAATGGTAGGTGCAGTATTGTTATGAAGTGACCTTTGCTGCATGGTATAGCTTATCGGCTTACTGGTGTATCTTTAAGGAATTTAGGGTGCTTTCACACCTTACAGGCTTTAGTTTGTTTCAATCGAACTCAAGTTGATTTTCTCCGTCAGTGTGGTTCCTTTTGTCTGGTGAGAACACCGTGATCGCACTCAGGTGTGCACCAAAACAACCGTGCCAAGACCGCCTGAAAAAGGTGGTCTCGATTTGAATCAGCTGGTGAATTCTGGTGTGGTCCTGCAAGTGAGAAAGGGACCATACTAAAACAGGACCAACGACAAATGGCAAAACATTTTATGCCACTGTATATACCTGATGGATCTTCAAAAATATCTGTGGCTGAGCATGTCACAGTTCTTGAGGATCAGTGAATGTTAACAAGTTATTTTTCCTTCCATAGCCATGCTTCATTTTCTAACTGTATGATTTGCTGAAAGTGGTATACTGTATGCACGTAATGTAATAAACAATAACCAGGGTGATGAAAAATCCCCGTAGATTATGCTACGATTTGTATTATTTTCTCCCCAGAAATGCATAAAGGCACAGTAGTCATCCTACTTCCTGTATTTACCTTTTCTGTTCTCACGGCAAAAAAATCTGACCAGTGAGAACAAAACGTTCTGACGTAAGTCTCGCGGGATTTAAAGTGACACAGTTTGGTCCACTTGAATTTCACCTGTGTGAAAGGGAATTGAACCAAGGAGAAAATGATACAAAGTAACAAACTTATCAACTGATTCGGACCAAAGTAAACAAACTTAGATGTGAAAGCACCCTTAAAGAAAACCAAGCTTAACACATTTATGAGAAGGAACTATTACTCACCACTGTGCCACATCTGCTAATTGTGGAATGAGAGCTAGCATATGGCAGGGCTGCTCTTGCTTGCTGCAGCTTTTGCTCTCACAGTTGAATGGTTCAAAGTTTTAGTTGGACAAGACAAAAATCTAAATAAAATGTGCTCTCTGTCAAAACGGGTGTAAGCCCTTTACATCGCTGTGGTGTGGCATCTTCCCCAACTGTCTTACTAATGCATGAGTGATGTCAATCTTTTGTCATCAATCCAGCCAATCAGAGCTCATCAGTGACAAAATGAACAATTTCTGCTTATATCAGCCATAATCCAGAAAAGATAAATGAAAATGAACATAATATCCTAGTTATTTCAATTAAATTTCTTGTCTTAGCAACCATATATTGATGCAGAGAAGAGAGATTGATTGTAAGCTTCCTACTTTTTATCTACACCAAGGCAACTAACCTTAGTGGCCACATACTGCTGTAGCACCAGATGTCAGTGGGAGAGGGGATAAAAAGTCAGCAAAAGGGAGGTAGTTGTTTTAGCTCCTTTTAAAAATAAAAATGGATTATCTGTGAATCCCAAATTACTTTGTTAAAAGTAGCCTATTAAAAGTTTCATGGTGTGAAATGGTCACTGCAGAGGTGGGTGCTGTTCCTCAGCCTTTGTTTCAAAATGTGACTTTTTACTATATCAACCAAGTGTAGCACCTCTTCACCGCATCATTCTTTGGAAATTTAATCAGCAGCACCGAGCCGAGGTAGAAATAAGATAAAACAGAATGAATGCCCTACTCTGAGCAGAGTCACACCTACAGTGGTGTGAAAAAGTGTTTGCCCCCTTCCTGATTTCTCATTTTTTTGTAAGTTTGTCACACTTAAATGTTTCAGATCATCAAACAAATTTAAATATTAGATAAAGATAACACAAGTAAACACAAAATGCAGTTTTTAAATGAAGGTGTTTATTATTAAGGGTAAAAAAAAAATCAAATCTACATGGCCCTGTGTGAAAAAGTGATCCCCCCCCCCCCCGTTAAAACATAAATTAACTGTGGTTTATCACATCTTTGGAAAGCTGAATACAATTTCTCTAGCCACAACCAGGCCTGATTACTGCCACACCTGTTCTCAATGAAGAAATCACTTAAATAGGACCTGCCTGACAAAGTGAAGTAGACCAAAAGATCCTCAAAAGCTAGACATCATGCTGTAATCCAAAGAAATTCAGGAAAAAATGAGAAACAAAGGAATTGAAATCTATCAGTCTGGAAAAGGTTATAAAGCCATTTCTAAAGCTTTGGGACTCCAGCGAACCACAGTGAGAGCCATTATCCACAAATGGCGAAAACATGGAACAGTGGTGAACCTTCTCAGGAGTGGCCAGCCAACCAAAATTACCCTAAGAGCGCAGCAACGACTCATCCAAGAGGTCACAAAAGACCCCACAACAACATCCAAAGAACTGCAAGCCTCACTTGCCTCAGTTAAGGTCAGTGTTCATGACTCCACCATAAGAAAGAGACTGGACAAAAATGACCTGCATGGCAGAATTCCAAGACAAAAGCCACTGCAGAGCAAAAAGAACAAAGGCTCATCTCAGTTTTGCAAGAAAACATCTTGATGATCCCCAAGACTTTTGGGAAAATACTCTGTGGACTGACGAGACAAAAGTTGAACTTTTTGGAAGGTGTGTATCCCATTATATCCGGCGTAAAAGTAACACAGCATTTCAGAAAAGGAACATCATACCAACAGTAAAATATGGTGGTGGTAGTGTGATGGTCTGGGGCTGTTTTGCTGCTTCAGGACCTGTAAGACTTGCCATGGTAAATGGAACCATAAATTCTGCTGTCTACCAAAAAATCCTGAAGGAGAATGTCCAGCCATCTGTTTGTGACCTCAAGCTGAAGTGCACTTGGGTTCTGCAGCAGAACAGTGATCCAAAACACACCAGCAAGTCCACCTCTGAATGGCTTAAGAAGACTCTGGAGTGGCCTAGTCAAAGTCCTGACCTGAATCCGATTGAGATGCTGTGACATGACCTTAAAAAGGCGGTTCATGCCCAGAAACCCTCCAATGTGACTGAATTACAACAATTGTGCAAAGATGAGTGGGCCAAAATTCCTCCACAGCGCTGTAAAAGACTCTGCCAGTTATCACAAATGCTTGATTGCAGTTGTTGCAGTTACGGGTGGGCCAACCAGTTATTAGGTTTAGAGGGCAATCCCTTTTTCACACAGAGCCATGTAGGTTTGGATTTTCCTGTTAATAATAAACACCTTTATTTAAAAACTGCATTTTGTGTTTATTTGTGTTGTCTTTGTCTAATATTTAAATTTGTTTGATGATCTGAAACATTTAAGTGTGACAAACATTCAAAAAAAAATGAGAAATCAGCAAGGGGGCAAACACTTTTTCACGCCACTAGATATGTACCACTGTTGTTGCAGTTGCTGAATAAATTGTCTTCACTGACATTGTGAACAAATGCGATCCCCCTCTCTGTTTGCTGACCTGGAAAGTGTGTTTATACTGAATGAATGCTGTTACTGGGTACTAGCTGGTTACTGGAGTGCTGCTGTTGTTGGGGTAGATTTTGGATGTCTAGAATAAAAGAGAAGATTTAAAGTGGACATGAAACAAAGTACTCTATATTAATTACGTTAACCAGTTACCTTTTGAGTGTGGCAACACCAGTGATAGTGCAGCTGTCACGAGAGATGAGTTCTGTAAAACCTTAAGTGGCACCTGGGAAATTTATTAAACTTCTGTGAGCAGCTAAAAGTTCAGTCCCCATGTTGAGTCTGTGGTTCATTGATAATTCCGTTCTCTCTTTTGAAACGAGTGATGTAATTGTCTTAACCATGGATAGAGCTATTAAAATAAATGGTGTGAGCTGCAGTGAGATTGTGGGAAAGTTGCCCAGAAGTGAGATTGATGAGCAGTGAGGGAAACTGGGGAGGCTGAGAATCTTGGAGAGCCTTTTCATAACCCCTGAGCCAGAAAGCACTAAAGTGATGAGTTTTTGTCCCTGAAACCCATGATACACTTGTGTGTGGTGATGATGGCTGGGTGTCTCATACATGTACAGTGGATATAAAAAGTTTATACACCCCTGTTCAAATGCCAGGTTTTTGTGATCTAAAAAAATGAGACCAAGATAAATAATTTCAAAACTTTTTTCCACCATTAATGTGACCTATAACCTGTTCAACCCAATTGAAAAACAAACTGAAATCTTTTAAGGGGAAAAATAAAAAATAAAAAACTTACAATAACCTGGTTGCATAAATACGCACACCCTGTTATAACTGGAGATGTGGCTGTGTTCAGAATTAACTAATCACATTCAAACTCATGTTAAATGGGAGTCAGCACACACCTGCCACCATTTTGTAGTGCCTCTGATTAACCCCAAATAAAGTTCAGCTGTTCTAGTAGGCTTTTCCTGACATTTTTGTAGTCATATCTTACAGCACAAGTCATGGTCTGCAGAGGGCTTCCAAAGCATCAGTGGGATCTCACTGTTCAAAGGTGTCAGTCAGGAAAAGAGTACAAAAGAATTTCCAAGGTATTAAATATACCAGGGAACACAGTGAAGACAGTCATCATCAAGTGGAGAAAATACGGCACAACAGTGATATTACCAAGAACTGGATGTCTTTCCAACATTGATGAAAAGACAAGAAGAAAACTGGTCAGGGAGGCTGCCAAGACGTCAACAGCAACATTGAAGGAGCTGCATGAATTTCTGGCAAGTACTGGCTGTTTAGTACATGTGACAACAATCTCCCGTTTAGAGTGACAAGACAGAAACCTTATCTTGCGAAGAAAAACATCCAAGCCCGGCTACATTTTGCAAAAACACATTTGAAATCTTCGAAACACATGTGGGAAAATGTGTTATGGGCCGATGAAACCAAGGTTGAACTTTTTGGCCATATTTCCAAAAGGTATATTTTTGTCAGGTCAGGCATTGGCTTTCTTGCTACCGGATAACCATGAAAACTGGTACTACCTGTCTCATGGGTCGGGCCGTCGGCGACTCAACCGCCATCCCCGCCCTTCCAAGGGCATGGCAAGTGAAACAGAGCATCCTGGCAGAACAATATCTGCCACAGGTCTGTGGTGGACCACTCCCAGTTACACGGGGTGAGACTGGACATCCTGGCAGATGAACACATCTGTCGCAAGGTCTGTGGTGGACTGTGCCAGTTGGTGCATTGTGACATGCACTACACAAAGAGCAGAGCTAAACAAACCTATCATCTGGTCAGTCACTGCAACAGATACTGGAGTCAGTTTGTCTTGGCTTGTCCTTGCCACTGATAATACCTTTATCTGCCAAAAATGTGCTGCTAGTCCAGCAAAAGCTAGCAGTACTCAAATACTTTGCAAGCAGTTTCATCAAATGGTCAATCAGAAAGCAACTCATACCGGCTTGGACGTCGCTCGGGCTTACAAAGTCCACGCTGATCTGTTCACACTCCGACAGGCAGTGAAAAGTAAGCTAGGAGCAGAAGAAGACAAAAGAAGAGGAAAACAGCAGCCTTGTGTATAGCAGAATGGAATGTACGCACTCTGTTGGACAGAACAACATCACAGTGCCCAGAAAGACAGACTGCGCTTGTGGCCCTGGAAATGAACAGGCACAATATAGACATAGCTGCACTTAGTGAAACAAGATTGCCTGGATATGACAGCTTGGAAGACCATGGGTACATCTTCTTTTGGAGTGGGAGATCAACTCAAGAAAGGAGAGAAGCAGGAGTGGGCTTTGCAGTTAGAAAGGAGATAGCAGCAATGCTTGATGAGGAACCGGTGCCAATCAACGACAGGATAATGACTATGAGACTCCCACTACAGCGGAAGATGTATGCCACACTCATCAGTGTATATGCTCCTACAATGACCAACACAGAGGAGGTGAAGGAAGAGTTCTACAGTGATTTACGTGAGACTATCAGGCGTGTACCAACTGATGACAGGCTGATACTCATTGGAGATTTTAATGCCACAGTTGGTTCGGACACTGAGAAATGGGAGAGTGCTACGCAGTCATGGGGTAGGCAAGTGCAATGCTAATGGAGAACTTCTACTTGCACTATGTTCAGAGTACAACCTTGTGATAACCAACACTCTATTTAAGCACAAACAAGAAGACATGGATGTACCCAAGATCCAAGCACTGGCACTTATTAGACTACATCATAGTCAGACAGAGAGACATAAGGGATGTATTGCACACCAGAGCAATGAGAGGTGCGGACTGTGGCACTGATCATGTTATGCTGAGATCTAGATTAAGGATTTGGAGACAAAAACAGCACTGCAGGACGGGTGCAAAGCCACCACAGAAGCTAAACACTAGCGCACTGAAAGGCCAAAAGAAGCAGGAAGAACTTACACAGGAAATGGATGAAAACTTGAAAGGCCGGGACAGCAGCAACTCAGAGAATGACATAGAAGAGAAATGGGCAACACTGAAGGATACGGTGTATCAGACTGCGAGTGATGTGTTAGGCTACCCTGAGAGGAAACATCAAGATTGGTTTGATGAGCATGATGAACACCTGATGAAACTACTAGAAGTGAGGAATACAGCTAGGCAGGAAAACCTACAGCATAACACAAGGTTGAAAAAGAAGAAATACTCAAAGGCTCAGAGTGAGTTACAGAAGTACACCAGAGAGATGAAGTCCAACTGGTGGGATGAAAAAGCGGAGAAACTTCAAACTGCAGCAGACAGAAAGGATGTGAAAACATTCTTCACAGGTTTGAGGGAAATCTACGGCCCTAAACCAAGAGTATTGATCCAACTAAAGGCTATGGATGGGGAAACGGTTTTGCAGGAGAAAGACAAGATCCTGGACAGATTTGCAGACCACTTTGACCAACTACTAAACAACCCTGGAGATCTCACTGAAGAGGCTAAAGAAACTCTAGTGCAGTGACCAGTTGTATCAAGTCTGGATGAACCACCAAATTTTGATGAACTAATGGCAGCTATCAGGACAACACAGGATGGTAAAGCTCCAGGAAGGGATGGAATTCCAGCAGAAGTGTGGAAATTTGGTGGTGTTCAGCTGACCAACTGCCTGCACAAGCTCATCCAAGAGATATGGGATGCCCAGAAAGTACCTCAAGACTGGAAGGATGCAAGTATTGTGCCTTTGCTCAAGAAAGGTGACAGGAAAGATTGTGGAAATTACCAAGGTATATCACTGCTAGCCACTGTTGGTAAGATTCTCTCATGTGTACTACTTAACAGACTCAATGAACACATCTCGCAGAATGTACTACCGGAAACCCAGTGCGGCTTTAGAAGTGGAAGAAGCACAATGGACATGATTTTCTGCTTGAAACGGGTTCAAGAAAAGTGTATCAAACAGAACATTCCGCTTTATGTAGTCTTCATAGACTTCAGTAAAGCCTTTGATACTGTTTTGCGACAAGGACTTTGGCAGGTACTCAAGAAATATGGTTGTACAGAGAAGTTTGTCAGCCTGAACGAGGCACTCCATACAGGTATGCAAGCAAATGTGGCAATGAGTGGTTCAGTATCTAAAGACTTTTCAGTAAGCAACGGGGTGAAACAAGGGTGTGTGCTGGCACCTACACTCTTCTCGCTATATCTGGCAGCCATGCTTGAGGTGGCCTTCAGAGACACTTCAGAAGGAGTATATATTCAAACAAGGAAAGAAGCAGACTTGTTCAATGTGGCACAGTTTAAAGCCAAGAGTAAGATATCGATAAAGGTAGTAAGAGAAATGCTCTTTGCCAACGACAGTGCTCTATTTGTACACGGCGTGGAAGATATGCAATCTTTAGTGGAGAAATTTGCAAGAGCAGCTAGCCAATTCAGCCTCCACATCAACATGAAGAAGACAGAGTGCCTTTATCAACCACCAAAGTTCCAGTTATCAACATCACTACCAGAAAAGATCAGCATTGGTACAGCGCCACTAGTCAAGTGCAAGAGTTTCAAGTACCTAGGGAGTACTGTTTCAGAGGATGCTAGGCTGGAGGATGAACTATCTCTCAGAATGGGAAGAGCAAGTGCTGTGTTTCGAAACTTGAGGGAGAGGCTGTGGAACAATCGACATGTGTCTATCCGTGTGAAATGCAAAGTGTACAGAGTGACAGTACTGGCTGCTCTATTGTACTGTGCTGAAACTTGGACTGTCTACAGAGTGCAGGTGAAGAAACTCCACGCGTACATGATGAGACACCTTCGAGCCATAATGAACATCTCCTGGAAAGACAAGATAGCCAACATAGAATTCAATTCAATTCAATTCAATTCAACTTTATTTATATAGCGCTATTTCACAACAACAGTCATCTCATAGCACTATCAACTGTAGGGGGAACCCCCACAGTTGCAGAAAGACTCCAGCAATCAGGCGATCCCCTGTGAGCAAGCACTTGGCGATGGTGGAGAGGAAAAACTCCCTTTTAACAGGAAGAAACCTCCAGCAGAACCAGGCTCAGGGAGGGGCAGTCATCTGCTGCGACTGGCTGGGGGGTGAGGGGATAGAGAAGAAGAAAAGAACAGACATGTAGAGAGCAAACAGCATGATGGGGACTCAATCTATGGGAGAGAACAAACAAATGTTAATGACCAGCAAAAAAAATATTTCATTTGAGAGTGAGAAAAGGAGTGAAGCCCAGTGCATTACTGGAGGTCCCCCGGCTGACTAAACCTATTAGCAGCATAACTAAGGGAGGGTTCAGAAACACATGATCCCTCCCTAATTGTAGGCTATATCAAAAAGGTAGGTTTTAGCCCTATTCTTAAAAACGGAGATTGAGTCTGACTCCCGAATCCAGATTGGCAGCTGATTCCACAGGAGAGGAGCTTGATAACTGAAGGCTCTGCCTCCCATTGTACTTTTGGAGATTCTAGGTATTACAAGTAATCCTGCATTTTGGGAGCGTAGTGCTCTGTTAGGATAATACGGTAGTATCAGATATTTTAAATAAAAAGGAGCCTGATTGTTTAGAGCTTTGTAAGTAAGAAGAAGGATTTTAAACTTAATTCTAAACTCTATGGGAAGCCAATGAAGGGAGGCCAGAACCGGAGAGATATGATCTCTCTTTCTAGTACCTGTTAAAACTCTTGCTGCAGCATTTTGGATCAGCTGAAGACTTTTTAAAGATGTTTTCGGACAGCCTGATAATAAAGAATTATAATAATCTAATCTCGAGCTAACAAAAGCGTGGATCAGTTTCTCAGCATCACTCTGAGACAAGATGCTCCTAATCTTGGCAATATTACGCAAATGATAGAAGGCAGTCTTAGAAACAAATTCAATATGTGAATTGAAGGACAAATCCTGATCAAAAATAACTCCAAGGTTCCTCACAGAGCTATTAAGAGAAAGAGTAACCGCATCCAAACTGAAAGTTTGATTTGGAAAGGAATTTCTTAGGTTTTTTGGACCAACAAGAATGACTTCAGTCTTATCTGAATTTAATAGCAGGAAATTACAAGTCATCCAAGCTTTGATTTCCTTAAGACAGGCTTCTAACTTGGCTAATTGATTACTATCATCTGGCTTCATTGACAGGTATAATTGTGTGTCATCAGCATAACAATGAAAATGTATACAGTGCTTTCTAATAATGTTGCCTAACGGAAGCATATATAAACTAAAAAGAGTCGGGCCTAGCACAGATCCCTGTGGAACTCCATGACTGAGCTTTGAGTTGAAAGAAAACTCATTGTTTACATGAACAAACTGGAACCTATCAGATAAATAAGATCAAAACCACTGCAACGAAGTTCCATTAAGTTCCATTAAGTCCAAGTTCCATTAAGTTCAACATAGAAGTGTTGAAACGAGTTGGTCTACCATCAATGGAGGACATGCTAATACAGATGAACCTGAGATGGCTCGGACATGTTGAGAGGATGGACCACCAGCGTCTCCCTTGGCAGTTACTCTACTCACAGTTATGCGAGGGCAAACACAATCAGGGTAGACCAAGGCTCAGATTTAAAGACACTGTAAAAAGAAACTTGAAGAAGTTGGACATAAACAGTAGTTCCTGGCAGCGGAAGGCTAAGGACATAGCTGCGTGGAGGAATCTGATCAGACCTAATTGAAACAGTCATTGTTGCCCACGACAGACTGCTATGATGATGATGATGATGATGATGATAACTGTAAGCATATTTGGCGCAAACACAACACTGCTCATCACCAAAAGAACACCATACCTACAGTGAAGCATGGTGGTGGCAGCATCATGCTTTGGGGCTGTTTTTCTTCAGCTGGAACTGGAGTCTTCATTAAGGTGGAGGGAATTATGAACAGTTCCAAATACTAGTCATTGTTGGCACAAAACCTGCTTCTGCTAGAAAACTGAAGATGAAGAGGAACTTCATCTTTCGGCACGACAATGACCCAAATCACACATCCAAATCAACAAAAGAATGACTTCACCAGAAGAAGGTTAAGGTTTTGGAACGGCCCAGCTAGAGTCCAGACCTGAATCCCATCGAACATCTGTGGGGTGATCTGAAGAGGGCTGTGCACAGGAGATGCCCTCGCAATCTGACAGATTTGGAGCATTTTTGCAAAGAGTGGGCAATTATTGCCACATGAAGATGTGCCACACTGATGGACTCCTACCCAAAAAGACTGAGTGTGTCATGATTTAATGTTTTTGAGGAGGCTTAAGTCCAGGGCAAACCACTTCAGAGGAACTCCCAGACTCAGATGAAAGATAAACACCACTTTAATGAAAACCCAAAACCGTATACAAACACGCTATTATAATAATATGTACACACACCACAATTAATGAAACCTGTAACCAAAACGCCAACTTATATACATAGAAAACAGTTGCATGCTGGAGCCACATGCAGCAACACTAGCAGAGAGCCCGGCAGTGAACTCCAGCATGAAAGAGGAGAAGGGGAACTGGAGACTGCAGGGAAGGAGGCAGTAGAGAGATGACTGGGGAACCTGGGTGGAGAAGCCATTGTCTTGAAGATGGATGGTTCAGGTGAGCGTGCACACGCACAGCTCCAGAGACGCACCACCGGAGGCGGCAGCAAACCTGAGAAGAGAAGAGGGTAAAAAGGTAAGACAACAGGGAAAACAAAAAATTGCCAAACAACTTGACGGCTGTTGTCCGGCAGCAATACCCAATGATCCAGCAGAGAGCTCTTCACACTCTGGCCTTAAATACACAGGTGAATCAGGAAGCACACGTGTGTAATAACGCAGGTGCGCTGATGAGCTCCGGAACCGGGAAAATAGAAACAGGAAGAGAGGGGGAGGCACGCTTGCCTGATCATGACAGTCCACCCCTCCCACACCCAAGGGACACCTCCTGATGGCCCACTGGGCTTCTGGGGGTGTGCTTGATGGAAGGCCCTTACCATGCCCTGATCGTGGAAGTCGGACTGAGGGATCCAGGACCTGTGCTCCAGACCTTATCCCTTCCAATGTACCAGATATTGCAGGCCTCGTCCCCAGCGCCGAACATCCAGAATCCTCTGGACGGTGTAGGTGGAATGGCCATCGATGATCCAAGGGAGCACAAGGGGCACAAGGGACTGGCGGAGAGGGGTTTGATCTTGGAGACGTGGAAGGAGGGATGAATGTGGAGGGATGAGGGTAGCTTCAGTTGAACAGTGACGTCGTTGATGATCCGGGAGATAGGAAACGGACCCAGATAGCGTGGAGACAACTTCCGGGACTCCGTCTTCACAGGAACCTGTTCGGCCGACAACCAGACCTCCTGACCCACAGAGTACCTTGGTGCTGCCCCCCGTCTACGGTTGGCATACTGACGGTTCCATTTGGACAACCGGAGAAAGGCAGCCTGGGTGGATCTCCAGAGATGGCGGTAGCGACGTGCGTGAGCCTCCACCGAAGGCATGGCGAGCTCCCTTTCCGCCATAGGTAGGAGCGGTGGCATGTACCCCATAGAAGCCTCAAATGGCGTCAGCCCAGTAGCGGAGGAGACGGCAGAGTTGAGCGCATACTCCACCCAGGTTAGATAGGAACTCCAGGTAGCCGGGTTGCAGGATGCCACACATTTCAGGGTGGCCTCCAGAGACTGGTTGGCCTGCTCAACCTGACCGTTGCTCTGCGGGTGGTATCCAGAGGTGAGACTGACAGTGATGCCCAAGGATCGGCAGAAGGCTCTCCATACCCGTGATGTCCAATGGGATGCCATGCAAGTGGATAATGTGGAGGGAAAGTAACTTAGCTGTTTTGGTGGCAGATGGGAGTCCTGGGAGGGAAACTAAATGAATGGCCTTAGAAAAACAATCAGTGATGGAAAGAATGACTGTTGCCCTGGGATGGAGGGAGACCCGTGACAAAGTTGATGGCAATGTGGGACCGGGGCGGGAAGGGATAGGGAGGGGATGGAGGAGACCTGCCGGGGGTAAAGAGTCAGACTTGTTAGCAATACATGTGTGGCAGGCCTTAACATAGTCTTTCACATCTTAACTGAGGGAAGGCAACCAAAACACACGCTGAATTAATTCCACAGGGTGGGTGATGCCGGGATGGCAGGCAAAAAAAACTTGTGTTCCCCCACTGGATAATGTCGCTGCGTAAGGGGGAGGGCAAATACAGCCTGTTGGGCGGGCCTCCCTCAGGGACGGGTTCCACCGACTGGGCCAACCGGATCCTCTGCTCTGTATCCTAACTGAATGCTCCCAAAATACAGGAGGAGCGGGGGATAGTGTCTGGGGGGGGGGGGGGGGCAGCGGCTGCAGAGGGAAAGGTGGAGAAGTAGTCGGAGAAAAACTGGCATAAGAGAGCGTCAGGTTTAATGTTGTGAGACCCTGGGCGGTATGTGATGGAGAGATTAAATCTAAGGAAAAACAGGGCCCACTGAGACTGCAGGGCATTCAATCATCTGGCAGATCTAAGATACTCCAAATTTTTGTGTTCTGTCCAGACCATCACCGGCTGATTAGCTCCCTCCAACCAGTGTCTCCACTCCTCCAGTGCCAATTTAATGGCCAACCGTTCACGGTCTCCTATGTTGTAATTTCTCTCGGCTGGGGTCAGCCGCCGAGAGAAAAACGTGCACGGATGAAGCTTCTCATCAGAGCCGGAATGCCGTGAGAGCACAGCACCCACCCCTGAATCAGAAGCATCCACCTCGACCACGAACTGCGCTTTGGGGTCTACCTGCGCCAAAATAGGTGTGGTGGTAAAGTGTTCCTTAAGTGTAGCAAAAGCCCATTCAGCGACCACAGACCACTTGAATAGGCTTTTGGTGAAAGTGAGCTGGGTGAAGGGCAGAGCAGTTTTACTATAATCGCAGATAAACCAGTGGTAGAAATTGGTGAAACCCATGAAGTGTTGAAGCTCCTTCCTGGTTCGGGGAGTAAACCAATCTACTACTACCTGAATTTTAGCTGGGTCAGCCTTTAACGTGCCCCTGCCCATGGTTAACCCCAAGAAAGAAGTGGAGCAGGTGGAAAACTCACACTTGTCAGCCTTCACAAAAAGCTGATTCTCAAGCAGCCGCTGCAGGACAGTACGGACGTGGACTACATGTTCCTCCAGCGTGTGAGAAAAAATCAAAATGTCGTCTAAGTAAACAAAAACGAAATTGTTCACCATGTCACGGAGGACATCATTGATTAAACGCTGGAAGATGGCAGGGGCACTGGTCAGGCCGAAAGGCATGACCAGATATTCAAAATGACCCAGGTGCGTTTTGAAAGCCATCTTCCACTCATCCCCCTCATGGATACATACCAAATGATACACGTTCCGGAGATTGAGTTTAGTATATACCTGTGCCTGTTGGAGGAGTTCAAAGGCCGAATTAATGAGCAACAACGGGTATTTATCCTTAACGGTGATGGAATTAATCTCGCGATAATCAATGCACGGCTGCAAGGTCCCATCCTTTTTCCCCACAAAAAAGAACCCCGCACAGAGAGGGGCGGACGAAGGACGAATAAGGCCGGCGCTAAGGGAATCTTTGACGTAGCTCTCCATCGCCTCCCTCTCCAGCCCAGATAAACTGTAAAGCCAGCTGGATGGCAGTCGTGCGCCCAGAAGGAGGTCAATAGTGCAGTCATAGGGCCGATGAGGTGGCAAAGATAGGGCCCTTGACTTGCTGAAGACCTCCCTCAAATCATGATAGACCTCGGGCATGCGGCTGAGATCCGTCGGCTCAGCCGGGAGGGAGGAGATAGGAAGAGAAGATGAGCAAGCAGCCAAACGAAGACACAATGACAAACAAAATGGGCTCCAGGAAGAGATTGAACTCTGGGCCCAGTTAATTATAGGATTATGTTTGTGAAGCCACTGATACCCCAGAATCATGGGAGAAGAAGACTGGTGGCACAAAGAACTGGATTGTCTCGCGATGGTTACTGGACAAAATGATCGAGATAGACTCAGTTTGCCGGGTCACCGCTGTGAGAATACAACCAGACAAGGCGGAGACATTAACAGGAGTCGGGAGGTTCTTGGTGGGAATCTGAAACCTTTGGATCAGTTCCTGGTGATTGAAACTTTGCTCCGCCCCGGAATCCAGCACAATGGAGGTTTTACAGTTGGCTCCATGTAACTGGATGAAAGCCGGAAGTGTAAAACAGCTGGGGAGGATTTTGAGAAGAACCTCCTGCCAGACCCCCCACCGTTACTGATAGGCCTTTTTTTTTTTCGTGAATTGGGCATTTAGAGATAGTGTGATCAGTGGCCCCGCAATACATGCATGTCCCCCCCTTTTCCCAGCGGCGGTGCTCCTCCGGAGCCAGAGTCCTTCCAAGGACCATCGGCTCCAAAGGTGACGCCGTGGCCGCTGTGCGAGGAGGCAGGGGGCCAGCCATGGAGCAGATGAGGAAGCAGCGGTCTTCTGCTCCCTAGCACACTCCTGGAACTGGTTATCTAAGACCACTGCCTGTGAGATCAACTCATCTAAAGAGAAGAGATTCACCTGAATAGCCAATTCGCCACGGATGTTGGCATTTAAACTCCAGAGGAAGACGCTACATACTGCAGCATCATTCCACTCGGAGTCTGCCACGGCGACCCGAAACTAGACTGAGTAGTCAGTAACTGACTGACTCCCCTGCCGGAGTTCCAGCAACTGGCTAGTGATATGTGTTAAACACCAACACTGCAGCAAAGACATCAAGTTGCTAGCTGTTAGCATGCGGCCTACATATCTCCCAAGGGAATACTCACATGTGATCTGCATTGTTATTTATGCAAATCCGACGGCGAACACTGGGACAGCGCGTGACATCATCCATTCAGTAACTGGCAGGCTGCAGACAGAACACCCAGATGCTCTTCTCCTCATCTCAGGCAATTTCAACCATGTTTCACTGTCTCCCATTCTACCCACGTTTACCCAGTATGTCACATGCCACACTAGAGACAATAAAACACTGGACTTATTCTACACAAACACTAAGGAGGCGTACACCTCATCACAACTCCCCCCACTCAGGAGATCGGATCACAACTTGGTTCATCTCCGGCCGGTGTACAAACCCCTAGAGCACAGACAACCTCCGGCCATGCGCACAGTGAAGTTATGGTCTGAGGAGGCAATAGACACTCTAAAGGGCTGTTTTGAAAGCACCGCCTGGGAGCAGCTCTGCGATCCACATGGTGAGGACATTGATGGCCTCACTCACACCATCACGGACTACATCAGCTTCTGTGTGGACAACACCGTTCCCACCAAGACCATACGGTGTTACTCAAACAACAAACCCTGGATCAACCCTGAGATAAAAACACTTCTGAGAGAGAAGAAGAGGATCTTCAGGTCGGGGAACAGGGAGATGCTGAAGTCCGTACAGAGGGAGCTGAGGAGAAAGATCAGAGAAGGCAAGGACAGCTTCAGGAAGAAGATGGAGGACAAGCTGCAACAGAGCGACATCAGCGGGGTCTGGAGAAACCTCAAAACCATCTCTGGGCTCCAGAATACCTCCCCCCAGGCCACGGGGGGCAGGGAGTGGGCGAACAATCTGAATCTGTTTTTCAATAGGTTTGACCAACCGCCCTCCCCCCCAACTGCACATCAACCACTGCTGCCTCTAAAGACATCAAGTCCTGCTGCCCACTCCCCACTCCACCAACACCCCCCCCACTCCCAACACACAGCCCCCCAACCTGACCCTCACTAAGACCCAGGTGAGGACGGAGCTGAAGAAGATCAAGGCGAGGAAGGCGTCGGGACCGGACGGCATCAGCGCAAAGCTCCTCAAGTCCTGTGCAGACCAGCTGTGTGGGATTGTGGAGTACATCTTCATTCTGAGCCTGAAGCTGTGGAGGGTACCACAGCTGTGGAAAACATCTTGTGTGGTACCTGTACCAAAGACTTCCCACCCCAAAGATCTGAACAGCTACAGACCAGTGGCCTTGACATCCCACATGATGAAGACCCTGGAGAGACTGCTCCTTGCTCACCTCCGCCCCCTGGTGGGACCAGCGATGGATCCACTCCAGTTCGCCTACCAGCATGGCATTGGGGTGGAGGATGCGGTGATCTTCCTCCTTCACCGTTCTCTGTCCCACCTGGAGAAGCCCGGGAATGTGGTGAGGATCATGTTCTTTGACTTCTCCAGTGCTTTCAACACCATCTAACCGATGATCCTGAAGGACAAGCTGCTGTGCGCAGGGGTGGACCAGCACCTGTCATCATGGATCCTGGACTACCTCACAAACCGGCCTCAGTTTGTGGGACTGTGTGTCCGACACGATCATCGGTAGCACGGGGGCCCCCCAGGGAACGGTTTTGGCTCCCTTCCTGTTCACCCTTTATACTGTGGACTTCTCACACAACACAACACACTGCCATCTACAGAAGTTCTCTGACGACTCTGCAATTGTTGGCCTCATCTCCAACGGAGATGAAGCTGAGTACAGAGGGCTTATCCAGGACTTTGTGGACTGGTACCATCGGAACTGCCTCCAGATCAAAGCGAGGACAACTAAGGAGCTGGTGGTGGACTGCCGCAGGCAAGGACAACCCCTCACAGCACCAGTAAATATACAGGGAACAGACATCAAGATGGTGACATCCTATAAGTACCTGGGTGTTCATCTGAACAATAAACTAGACTGGTCACACAATACTGACACACTCTACAAGAAGAGACAGCGCAGGCTGTTCCTACTGAGGAGACTCAGGTCTTTTGGTGTACAAGGGGTGCCGCTGAAGACATTCTATGACATGGTGGTGGCATCAGCCATCACCTTTGGAGTGGTCTGCTGGGGCAGTGGCATTACAGCAGCCGATAGGAAGAGGCTGAACAAACTGATCAAGAAAGCTAGCTCTGTCCTGGGGCAGCGCGTTGACCCAGTGGAGGAGGTAGGAGAGAGAAGGATGGTGGCTAAACTGTAATCTCCACTGGAGTCCGAGTTCCACCCTATGCAGGACATACTGAATGCACTGAGGAGCTCATTTACAGTGGGGGGAAAAAGTATTTAGTCAGCCACCAATTGTGCAAGTTCTCCCACTTAAAAGATGAGAGAGGTCTCCAATTTTCATCATAGGTATACCTCAACTATGGGAGACAAAATGAGAAAAAATCCAGAAAATCACATTGAAGGATTTTTAATTAATTAATTGGTAAATTCCTCGGTAAAATAAGTATTTGGTCACCTACAAACAAGCAAGATTTCTGGCTCTCACAGACCTGTAACTTCTTCTTTAAGAGGCTCCTCTGTCCTCCACTCATTACCTGTATTAATGGCACCTGTTTGAACTCGTTATCAGTATAAAAGACACCTGTCCACAACCTCAAACAGTCAGACTCCAAACTCCACTATGGCCAAGACCAAAGAGCTGTCAAAGGACACCAGAAACAAAATTGTAGACCTGCACCAGGCTGGGAAGACTGAATCTGCAATAGGTAAGCAGCTTGGTGTGAAGAAATCAACTGTGGGAGCAATTATTAGAAAATGGAAGACATACAAGACCACTGATAATCTCCCTCGATCTGGGGCTCCACGCAAGATCTCACCCCGTGGGGTCAAAATGATCACGAGAATGGTGAGCAAAAATCCCAGAACCACACGGTGGGACCTAGTGAATGACCTGCAGAGAGCTGGGACAGTAACACACTACGCCGCCAGGGACTCAAATCCTGCAGGGCCAAACGTGTCCCCCTGCTTAAGCCAGTACATGTCCAGGCCCGTCTGAAGTTTGCTAGAGAGCATTTGGATGATCCAGAAGAGGATTGGGAGAATGTCATATGGTCAGATGAAACCAAAATAGAACTTTTTGGTAAAAACTCAACTTGTCGTGTTTGGAGGAGAAAGAACACCATACCTACTGTGAGGCATGGGGGTGGGAACATCATACTTTGAGCTTTTTTCTGCAAAGGGACCAGGACGACTGATCCGTGTAAAGGAAAGTATGAATGGGGCCATGTATCGTGAGATTTTGAGTGAAAACCTCCTTCCATCAGAAGGGGATTGAAGATGAAACGTGGCTGGGTCTTTCAGCATGACAATGATCCCAAACACACCAATGAATGGGGCCATGTATCGTGAGATTTTGAGTGAAAACCTCCTTCCATCAGAAGGGGATTGAAGATGAAACGTGGCTGGGTCTTTCAGCATGACAATGATCCCAAACACACCACCTGGGCAACGAAGGAGTGGCTTCGTAAGAAGCATTTCAAGGTCCTGGAGTGGCCTAGCCAGTCTCCAGATCTCAACCCCACAGAAAATCTTTGGAGGGAGTTGAAAGTCCATGTTGCCCAGCGACAGCCCCAAAACATCACTGCTCTAGAGGAGATCTGCATGGAGGAATGGGCCAAAATACCAGCAACAGTGTGTGAAACCCTTGTGAAGATTTACAGAAAATGTCTGATCTCTGTCATTGCCAACAAAGGGTATATAACAAAGTATTGAGATGAACTTTTGTTATTGACCAAATACTTATTTTACCGAGGAATTTACCAATTAATTCATTAAAAATCCTTCAATGTGATTTTCTGGATTTTTTTTTTCTCATTTTGTCTCTCATAGTTGAGGTATACCTATGATGAAAACTGGAGACCTCCCTCATCTTTTAAGTGGGAGAACTTGCACAATTGGTGGCTGACTAAATACTTTTTTTCCCCACTGTAGCAGCAGACTACATCATCCTAGGTGCACAACCGAGAGGTTTCGCAGGTCCTTCCTACCTACGGCTGTCAGACTGTACAACCTAAGCAGGGCTGCTCGCAGAGATAGCAAAAAGACGTGACAACCTAATAGTATTGAATGCAAAAGACGCAATAGACTTACACAATGGTCCCCTCCGGTATACAACTAGGAAAATACCGGTCGCTATGGAGGGTGAGAATATGTATGGGTACATAATCATACCATGTAGGATAACTAAGTAGACGGTTGTGCTGTTTCATTCCATCTAGCTACAATGCTCCGCACTGTGTGTGTTTATATATTTATATATTTGTTCCATCTAGCAACAATGCTCCACGCTGTGTTTATATATTTACATATTTATTCCATCTAGCTACAATGCTCCGCACTGTGTGTTTATATATATATTTATATATTTATTCCATCTAGCAACAATGCTCCACACTGTGTTTATATATTTACATATTTATTCTATCTAGCTACAATGCTCCACACTGTGTGTGTTTATATATCTACATATTTATTCCATCTAGCTACAATGCTCCGCACTGTGTTTATATATTCATATATTTATTCCATCTAGCTACAATGCTTCGCACTGTGTGTGTTTATATATCTACATATTATTCCATCTAGCTACAATGCTCTGCACTGTGTGCGTTTATATATTTACATATTTATTCCATCTAGCTACAATGCTCCGCACTGTGTGTTTATATATCTACATATTTATTCCATCTAGCTACAATGCTCCGCACTGTGTTTATATATTCACATATTCATTCCATCTAGCTACAATGCTCCGCACTGTGTTAATATACTCATATATTTATTCCATACAGCTACAATGCTCCGCATTGTTTTTTTCTCTTGCCTTCTGATTGTTGCTCTGAGTGTTGCTATCCCTGTGCTGTTGCAATCCTGGAATTTCCCCATTGTGGGACTAATAAAAGGCTTATCTTATATTACCCTCTCTCTCTCTCTCTGTGATCAAATGCCCAGGTGAATTCCTGAACAAACCGTTCAAAAGTATACTGGGCTCCCTCCGGAACATTTAAGGTGGACTGAGCCCACTTAAGTGCCCGGTCGCGAAGTAACAGGGTCAGAAACTGAATTTTAGACGAATCGTCCCTGTACTTCCCCTCCATCTGCTGGAAATACATCCAACAGTGTAACAGAAACCCTTTACATCCTCACACCCCCACCCCCATAGGGGGCAGGCGCGGGCACGGAAATGGTCCCGCAAATAGTAGGAGCTGCCGGGGAAACAGTAGCAGGAGGAGGAGCGGCTTCACCAGGAAGCCGACCCAAATGCTCTGCGACTGTAGCCAATTGTTGGGTGATGGTTTGGAGCTGCTTGGACAAAAACATGACCTGGCGCTCCGAGGCATCCAAACACGAGAGCGCTGACTAATCACCTGAGGCAGCGCCCGCTAAGCCTCGATCCTGGCTAGATCGTTCTTTCATGATTTAATATTTTTGAGGAGGCTTAACTGCAGGGCAAACCACTTCAGAGTAACACTCAGACTCCGATGAAAGCTAAACACCACTTTAATGAAAGCCCAAAACCGTATACAAACATGCTAACTTAAAGAATATCTACACACACCATAGTTAATGGAACCCACAACCAAAATGCCAACTTATATACATAGAAGACATTTGCATGCTGGAGCCACATGCAGCAACTCTAGCAGAGAGCCCGGCAGTGAACTCCAGCATGGACGAGGAGAAAGGGAACTGGAGACTGCAGGGAAGGAGGAGGTAGAGAGATGACTGGGGAACCTGGGTGGAGAAGCCGTTGTCTTGAAGATGGATGGTTCAGGCGAGCATGCACACACAGCTCTGGAGATGCACCACTGGAGGCGGCAGCAAACCTGAGGAGAGGAGAGGATGAAAAGGTAAGACAACAGGGAAAACAAAAACTTGCCAGACAACTTGACGGCTGTTGTACGGCAGTAATACCCAGCGATCCAGCAGAGAGCTCTTCACACTCTGTCCTTACATACACAGGTGAATCAGGAAGCACAGGTGTGTAATCACACAGGTGCGCTGATGAGCTCTGGAGCCGGGAAAACAGAAACAGGAAGGAAGGGGGGAAGGCATGCTAGCCTGATCATGACAGAGTGCTGTAATAAAAGCCAAAGGTGCTGCAACAAAGTACTAGTTTAAGGGTGTGCATATGTATCCAACCAAGTTATTGTAAGTTTTTTGTTTTGTTTTTTTTCTTTTAGATTTCAATTTGTTTTTCATTTGGGTTGTACAGGTTATCGGTCACATTAATGGTGGAAAAAGTTTTGAAATGATTTATCTTGGTCTCATTTTTTTTAACGTCACAAAAGCCTGGCATTTGAACAGGGGTGTGTAGACTTTTTATATCCACTGTATGTAAATAGTATTTTTTCTTGCTCCCTATATAATCATTCTTGCACAACCCAACAGAGGCACACATCTTGTATTCATGGTTGCCACACAGCTTGAAACAGCCTGCTTTTCCAGCCAGCCCCTATTGTTGTGCCTTTATTTATCCAACACCAGATGGACACATTGGCTCACCACCAAAACAATACAGAGTATATGGAATCCAACCCTAAAAACTTCAATGCACGCAATAAATGCAGTGTAGACTTCAATACTGGAATTTGTTTTAAAGTAAAAATTCACCCAAACAAGTTGCAGTATATCCCTAGCATCCAGCGTGTGTAACCATTTTTCAAAAATAAAAACCCACTATCATCCTTAACACAGCATCCAATAAACTGGTGTGAATTGTGGAAAGGAAAATGTTGAGTTCTTAATGGAACCTTCTCATCCTTGACAGCAGGACAGCTATTGAAACAGCGGGACTTTCTGCCTCTGCTTCCTCCTCCTCCCATCATCCTTCCTCTCTCCCACTCCACAGGCTTCACTCATGTCCAGCTGTCCTTGGTGTACTCCAACAGTCTGTGGGTTGAGTGACAAATGGGCAGCTGACGGGTGCTGTTTAGCCTTCTATAAGCAGTAAACTAATGACCCTGTCGCAGGACCACCTTTTATGGCTCCATCACGAAGCCTTTAACTCATATAATTATTTCTCACAGAGGATTTTATTTTCCACAGAGACTGCAGACTGTCAGGCCTCTGAAGGACTGCAGAGAAAAGAGTTGCTTAACAATATACTGTAAATATGGTATATATATCTACACTATAATCGATAAACTTCATAATAATAATCTGACACCTGCTTAGTCCAGAGGTATAGAAAGAGATAAGTGCTTGGTTTTAAATTTGAACAAAAATGAATGGAGTCTACTCTATTTCCGTGCTATAAAATTTCAGTCTACATTGTTAGCTGTCTTTCCCTACATTCATTGGGAAAAGTCATCTTTCAGTCTACACACAATAAAACTTAATGCAGCACCCATGTTTGTCAGCTCCATTGCAGTGAACTTATAAAGATGAGTTAAGACTGCACGTGTAGAAGCCTTTAGACAACGTTTGCAAAGGAACCAGTCATTAGGAACCTAATTATGTGGTGTGGGATGTCCTCTGATGCCTCATACACTACTACACCATCCTCTTTTTGCAGGAATGTGCAGATTCTTTAATAGGCTAAGTGTCCTTCTGTGCATCAGTTCTGCTTGGCAGAGCTTGGCAATTGTGCCTGCTTGCTATTGTCTTCTTTTAAACACTGCAAATAGGGTTTAGTGTAAAAACAATATTAAGGCTTTTGTCTTGCTGCAGAGTTGTTTCAATGATTACCTGTGAGTGGGCGACAGGAGCAAAAACTATTATCTACTTTTTTCTGATAACCTTATTATGATGATTGTACCGGGCCCCAAGACATATTGGTTGTTTCCACACTAAGCTTGTTCTAAGTTCGACTGCACAAGTGCTGGTAAAGTATGGATTACAGACTCTCGTCCATGCACCCTTTAAGTGCAGTAGGCGATGTTATACCACCCACTACTGTGAAGTGGGTGGCAGAAGACAAGCAGTGAAATTCCTCTGCTTAAAGGGGTCATTGACTGAAAAATGGTGTGTTTGTAGGTTTTAACTGTCTGAAATGAGTCTACTGGTCACCTAATTATCCCAAAATTTTGAAAACAGTCAATCCTCTTAAAAAAAACCACACACAGCCTTTATCTCGTTTTTCTGTCCCAGAAACATTTTTTACTTTTCTGTGGAACTCTCTAATGTCATGAATCAAAAAAGCCAACCCACCACCGTACTTGAGACCAGCCCACTGCTCTATTATTGTTATTTACCTCTTGTTCTCATTAAAGACAAAAATAGAAAGATGTTTTTACCTTCTTTACATGTTTCGACTGTGCACTGCAGCCTTTGTCAGAAGAGTCAGCTGATTGCTGCCAGGTGTCATTTTATCAGCTGACTTTCGTAGGCGGGGCCAGCCCAGAAGACCTGTCAGATCCACCAAGCTGGTCCCGCTTTCCGCCGTCAGATGGTCTCTGGAGAATGTGGTCTCAGGTGTGGGAAAGCATAAAGGCCCCCTCATCCCGGTTCATGGTATCTTTTCCCCGCTTCCTGATTTCTATGGCCTCCTTGATCCAGCGTTTGTGTCTGTTGCTCTCCGATCCAATAATTTTTGCGTTGTCCCAGTCCATGATGTGATTATTTCTTTTGCAGTGATCTGATATTGCTGATTTTAATGTTTCTTGTTCTGCCTTTTCTTTTTGTGATCTTGTGAGTCGTCTTTGTGTTTCCTTCTCACATTCCTTCTGGTGTTCTTTTTTCCTTGTGGTTAATGATCTTCCGGTTTCTCCAATGTAGGTTTTGTTGCATGATCTGCATGATATTTCATATATTACATTGCATTTTTTGTCTTGTTCTATTTTGTCCTTGGGGTGTACTAATAACTGTCTTAATTTTTTGTTTGGCTTTACTGCTGTGTTTATTTTGTATTTTTTCATGATCCTTTGAATTGGTTCCGTGATCCCTCGGATGTATGGTATAGTTATGGTGTCCTTGTTTTTGATTTCGGCTTTTGTTCTGTGTCTTATTTCCTGTTTGTTTTCTTTGTTTTTGACTTGCTGTTTCCCTTTGTTTATGGCCCATACTGGATATTGGCAGCATATGAGTGCATGTTTTATGTGGCTTTCCTCCTCCTGTCTGTCTTCTTGGTCTGTGATGATGGTGGCCGGTTCATATAACGTCCTGACAACTGATAGTTTGTGTGCTGTGGGGTGTTCTGATGTCCATAGTAGGTATTGATCTGTGTGGGTTGGTTTCCTGTAGACTGTGATTTTTATGCTGCTGCCATCGTTGTGGTGGGTTTCCATGTCCAGAAAGACTATGGTGCCATTTTCTTCCTCTTCGTATGTGAATTTTATATTCCCAGTGCTGTCTGTGCCATTCAGATGGTCAGTGAGTTCTTGTGTGTGTCCTTTCCTTGTTTTCTCCAGAATGTCATCCACGTATCTCTTCCAGAGGGTGGGTTTACACTGTGTAGGTACTGTGTTGATGGCTTTGCTTTCCAGATCCTCCATGAAAAAGCAGCTCATAATGGCTGATAGTGGGTCTCCCATTGCAAATCCTTCTTTTTGTCTATAGATTTTTTTCTCTGTATTGAAAATAGGTGGATTTTGCAACAAATTGTAATAGTTCAGATACAGTATGTCGTGAACTGTGAGACTGGTGCGTCTTTTAAGGGTTCTGTCATTATTGAGGCGTTCTTGCACTATATGTAGTGTGACATCAACAGGGGTCTTTGTGAATAATGAAATGACATCATGTGAAATGAGGAACTCGTCTGATTCTATTTTCATATTTTTGAGTTCTTGTGCCAGCTCTTTTGAGTTTTTGCAGTGGAATTCTGATAGTCCAAGGAGGGGTTTGATGATTTCATCCAGGGCTTTTGATAAGTTGTATGTGACTGATCCCGATACTGTCTATTATTGTCCGAAGAGGGATATCCTTCTTATGTATTTTTGGGGTCTCATAGATCTGGGGGGTGATGCTGGCTGTGGGAATCAGGTGATCGTATGCGTCCTTTGTGATTTTTTTTGCTTTCTAATAGGGGTTTGAGAAGGGCTTTTAGCATTTTTTTCTTTTCTTCTGAGGGGTTTGTTTTAATGATTTCATATGTGCTGTTATCTGCCAGCATGGTTTCCCTCTGTTTTTCATATTTTTCCGTGTCCATTACTACTGTGGTTCTGCCTTTATCTGATGGGAGGATTGTGATTGTTTTATCTGTCTTGAGTGAGGTTAACGCTTTTTTACTTCTTTTGTAACGTTGCTTTGTGGTAGTTTGGCCGTTTTGAGGATTCCTGCAACTGCGTTCCAGAGTGATGCTTTTTCCCCTTGGTCCTAGATTTTTTTCGCATGCGAGTTCTGTTGCGAGGATATACTCTTCATGAGGTATTCTGGCTGGTGTGATGGAGAAATTCAGTCCTCTGCTCAGCACTGTTTTCTCCGTGTCCGTGAGTGTGCGTTTTGACAAGTTTTTGACCCACTTAGCGTTTGTTTCCATGTGTGTTTGTCTTCGTCCATTCTTCCTTTCTGTAAGTTTTTTTTAGTTTTTTTTAATTGGCGGTTTTTCGTTATGATGAATTCCTGTTCGTGTGCGTGTTTTAATTGTGCTTTTATCTGCTCCTGCGTTTCCTGGTCGGTCGGGTAGTGTTCCTTGAAAATGTCCATTTCCTCCTTGATCCTCCTTGGATGTTAAAAGGGCGTTCTGTGCTGTAAAAGTGAACAAAAGTCAGGGCCCTGATAATATATGTGGGCGCTTGGTAAAGTCCTGTGCACATGAGCTGAGTCCTGTATTTCACTACATTTTCAATAAGTCCTTACAGACAGAACATGTGCCTAAGATCTGGAAAGATGCTGTGGTTGTCCCCGTTCCAAAGTCCAGCTGTCCTAAAATGGTAAATGATTTTAGAGCAGTTGCTTTGACTTCAATTTTAATGAAAATTTTTGAAAAACTGGTCAGATGTGAGGTCCTAAAGCAGACTGAGCATGCATTGCATCCTTTGCAGTTTGCCTATAGGCCTCACAGAGGAGTGGAGGATGCCACTGTCACTCTGTTTAACATGCTTTTTGAACATCTGGATTTTAATGGGACACACGCCAGACTTTTATTTGTGGACTTTTCTTCCGCCTTTAATACAATCCAACCTCATATTTTATTTTTTTTATTACTTATTTTGTACCCGTAGGTAGATTTGTTTTGCAGTATGGTGACAAGCCACCAGCTGCCGGTCGCTGCGTGCGCAAGCGCCCCTTATCCCTAACCTGCATGTTTTTGGCATGTGGGAGGAAACCGGAGAAATTCCGGAGTAAACCCACGCAACACGGGGAGAACATGCAAACTCCACACAGATCACTGTTGGCCGGGGGCAGGGATCGAACCCACGATCTCACGATCCCCGTGATCCCCCGGCCTAGAGTAAACTGTGCTGCCACAGTGCTAACCACTGTGCCACCGTATATTCATATCATATTTTAGTTGAAAGGCCATGCAACAATTTGATTTGAGTAATAATCTGGTGGGTTGGATTCTGGATTTTTTAACCAACAGGACACAGAGAGTAAGGGTCAATGGAACATTGTCTGACCAAAAGTGTTCTTCTACTGGCTCTCCGCAGGGGTGTGTGTTGTCACCACTACTCTTCATCCTGTACACAAACATGTGTCGGAGCAGACATGACAACAGACACATTATAAAGTATGCTGATGATTCAGTTGTTGTCAGTCTCCTCCAGGATGGTGAGAGTGGCCACGGCCCAGTTGTTGATGATTTTGTTCACTGGTGTGAGGATTCCTATCTGCAGCAGAATACGACAAAAACTAAACATATGATTATTGACTTTAGGAGGAAAACTCCCAGGCACGAAGTCACTGTACTAAAAGGCCAGACCACTGAATGTGTACAATCCTACAAATATCTTGGGACGATTATTGATAGTAATTTAAACTTTGAAGAGAACTGTGAAAGGGTGTGCAAAAAGGGTCAGCAACATTTGCATTGTTTAAGGAAACTTGCACGCTTCCAAATTGACCGAACCATAATGACAATGTTTTATCAGGCTTTTATTGAATCTGTTTTATCCTTTTCTTTAGTGTCATGGTTTGGTCAGATAAAACTGAAAGAGAGGAAATCCTTGGATCAGGTAGTTAGATGGTCCAGTTGTTTGCTTGGTGAGTCACAGCTGAGCCTGACATCCCTGTACACCAGACAGGTACAGAGGATTGCTACCTCTATTTTAAATGATGATTCCCACCCTTTGCACTGCCACTTTCAGCTTCTTCCCTCCAGACGGAGGTTTGCTGTCCCAAAAAGTAAAACCCAGCGCTTCAAAAGCAGCTTTGTTCCTGCTGCTGTTAAAGAATTGAACAAGATGTAACAATATATTGCACATAATTTAGTTACCTATTTATTAATTTTATTTTATATTAACTTATTTTTGTAGGTTTTTTATTTGGGTTCTAAATCTTTTATTGGGTTTTTGTCTTTTGAGTTTTTAACCCCTTTGACTAGTCTTTAACTTTTTAATATGACCCTTCTCTCTTATCTCTTTGTTTTTTCTCTTATCTCTTTGTCTTATGTCCTGATTGGTGGAGCCTTGAGCACTTTTATCATGTTTATTGTCAGCTACATGTGTGCCTGTGTTTGTGTTCATGTTGAATGTAATTGTGGTTTGTAAATATGGATGTCACCTGACTGCAAAACAAATCTACCTACGGGTACAAATAAAGTAACCTGAACCCCGAACCTGAACCTGATCTGGTTGTTAATTCTGTCCACTTTGTTTGCCGTCATTCATATCCGTTCTTTGATCAGGTTTTTCCGTGCTTTATTGATAATTTTCTCTGCGTTTTTGGTTGGGATTGGATTTTTTATGTTGAGACCTACTGGTGTGACATCCTCATCTCTGCAACGGAGGTTAAATCTCAGGCATGCCCGTGTTTTCTCCAATTTCTCCAGCCGGCGGAAGTCTTTGATACAATTTTGTCCATAACTTCCACGTAATAGTTCAAGTAGGTTTATTTTGATTTCTTATAATTATTTACCTTTTGTTCTTATTAAAGACAAAAATAGAAAGATGTTTTTACCTTCTTCACATGTTTCGACTGTACACTGCAGACTTCGTCAGAAAGCAGTTGCCAGGTCGTGGCAACTGCCTGCACCACAACCCAGGGATGCTGCCTGGAGCTGCTGGCTCTCAGCTACCCGTAACCGGCATGCTGGTGCCGGCGACCCACCGCGGAACCATGGCGAAGCCACTGGAAGATGGGACGGAGGCCCATTGTGGATCACGGACTGGTGCCTGGAGCTGCTGGCTCAGCTCCTCCGCCATCCTCCAGGCATACTCTTGTAGGTAGCGTGGAGGACCTGCTTCGTGACGGGGCATCCACAGACTGGTTGTGGGAGAGATGAGATGAGATCCTGTGGCATGGCCAGTGGCCTCAGGTTGTGGCAATCGGTGGATCGCCCGTGGTGCTGGCGACTTGTTGTGGTGTGTCGGTGGGGTTGTTGGGGGGTGGGCTGGGATGACACGAGATGCACAAATGACTGCAGATTGGTGAACCAGCACTGCTCATCTAAACTACAAGGAGGCTAGAAGCTACTCAGCTAATAGCTAACTGATGTAAAAGGGAGGGCAGAGTTGAACAGCTGAAAGATGTTTCTTAAAGTGACAGGCTTTAAATCAGAGTGTTTCAAAAAAGCCAGGAAAAATTTAAAAAAAGGAAAACAAATTTGCTTCAATAATTAAAAAAATTAAAGAAAATGTCAATAAAATTTGTCACGAACACTTCATTAAGACATGAGTGAGCTGTTAAAAGTCAATGACCCCTTAAACTAATTTTATTTTTTTCATAAATATGAGGATGACATCTTCAAACATAACATAACTTGTGGTGTGTTTAGTAAAAATAATAATGGTCTCATTTATCCCTCTCTGTCTCCCTACTAGTTGCATTCTCTGGTCTTGGTTTCACGTCCTTCTACCTGGCAGGGAAGCTGCAGTGCTTTACGGATCAGGGTCGAGGGCGTAGCTGGCGTCTCTGTGCCATGATGCTCCCACTTTACAGTGCTATGATGATCGCATTGTCCCGGACCTGTGACTACAAACACCACTGGCAAGGTGTGCCCAATAGTTCACACATGATTTATTTTGTTTTGTGGATTAATCAGAGTTATTGTCACATAAATCCTGTGTCTTCTGCTTGTGTCAGCTGGAGAGGGGATTAATGTTCAGACGTCTGTTTCACCCAAACGTGGCTCTGGGCACCTTTTTGTAATTATGATACAGATGATTTAGAAAGCCCTATATTTGGAACAGCTATACTGGTGTGATCACATTGAATTTTAACTTCAACAAGCATGGCTAATGAACGCAAAAATGAAGGTCTGATTATAGGCAGCTCACTGAAGTCTTGCTGTTTTCACAAAAAAGGCTGCTTCCTTTTAATTGTTGCACGTAGTCAGGTTCTGATTTCTTTAATACCATATCAGATAACAGAGAGATACAATTCCAATTTCTGCAGAAATTTCTCATTAAAAGCTTTACCTTATTATGTCATTGCTTAAGAGCTAGAAGGAGATGTACAGGGGGTGGGAGTGCATGTGTGGGTGGTGTGTGGGAAAAATACGTGATAATATGATGACAGCTCTGTCATATGGTGTTAATTAGTCCTAGTGAACCATATGGTCCTGGACTGAAGGAGACAATTTATTGAAATGACCTGGATTTATTTGCCATATACCTACAGTAGGAGTAAGCCAACACCTTTTCTGTGTCCTTTGCCTTACCCTACTCCTAAGCATAGGGTAAGTAATCATCGGTGTGGCAGCCCATTAAAACTAAAGGGGGCTCAATCTGCTCCCAGTGTAAACAGAAGCTGGGAACCCCCATTAGACTGTCTCTGACACTATGCTTGATGGGCACTAATTTTCTCACCATCACTTTGCACTTTGGAGGTGCCCTCTGCCCTTTAAGGGGAAAAAGATGAGTTTCCAATCTTCATTTCAGTAAGGTCACTGAACTGATGGCGTATCAAGTCACGGTCTATTAAATTCAGTAAAACATTCGACAGTCCAAGTCTGTCCACAGTACAGTTCTTGAATGGGGGAATTCAGTGTTATACGCTTTTTCTTTTCACCCAGGAGGGCAAAATAAAGACAGACATGTGGAGGGATAGAATTTTCCTAACATGGAGGAGCCTCGTTCATCCGCTTCAACCACCAGCTGGCTCTGTCATTTTGATCTATACTCAGCAATATAGGCTTAATATTCACCATGGCAGTGTGATATGATATGATGTATTATAGCTTAAAGGAGGGCAGGTACAGCACAAACCTGTTCAGCATATGACAAAGTGACAACGACAGCCTGTCCTGAGGCAACTGGGCCCAATGCTCAGTAGAACAGATTCATTACTTTGCCTTTTTTATGTGACTCTCATCAAGCTTCAGACGCCGGCCATGCAAAGTGCTCACCAAATCTCTACAGCAACAGCTAATTAAGTGTGCTCCTTATAAGAGCAGGTGCTATATTCCTTTCTCTACGTGGGCTAAAATTAGCTATAGATGCGTGTCTTAAAATATATGTGTTTTGGTGTTTTTGCAGACGCCTTTGTTGGAGGAGTGATCGGGTTGATGTTTGCATACATCTGCTACCGCCAGCACTACCCACCCTTCCTGCACATGGACTGCCACCTGCCTTACGCCAGTCTGACTGCTGCCACCCATGTGCCCCCGCATCCTCAGGAGGACCCGCAGCCCACCGACAATGCCACCACCCTCCCCCTGGAGGGATTGACTGAAGGGCCGGTATGACTAGTGGCCCCCGCTGAGACTCCCACCCAGTCCATTACCAAGCCGGCGCCAAGCCCACCTCTCCACTCCCTATGAACTGGCTGGCTTTTGTACACATTCCAGTGGGCTGAAAACACGCCTTGCCCATTTTCCATACTGCTGAAATCCATCTTGGGTGACACCTACATCTTTTCTTTTTCTCAGCAGCTGATAAAGTCTATATTTAGATGTGTGGTATGTGAGGAGCCTACGTATGAATGTGGGACATCACCACTGAGAGGGAAGAGAGAAAAAAATGTTGAAAACAAGAGGAGACGTCTTCTAATGGCTGTGAAGAAAGATGAAACTTTTTTTCAGTTTTTGCTGGAAAATCTCAGCTTAAAGACAGACATAGTTGTCAGGTTGTTTCATGTTGATGTTTATTTATTCTTTGGCTCTCATAGGATTAGGATAGTTAGCGTGGGGGATCCTGAGAAGTTCCATGAAATGTCGCAGCAGATTAATCATTAAATCAAGCAGGCTGGAGTACTGCAAATGTCACACTTTCTCACAGAAACTTAAAGCAACATGTTATAAATGAAGCAGCCTTGTGGGGTTCATTTGCATTTCTAGGTGTATGCTATATTTCCAGAGAGAACTGTTATGTTGGCATGAAACTCAAGGTTTTTCAACACTCCCCTGGATTCATTTATTCTATTTTTTAATATTTTCTGGTTGGTTGGCTGCAAAATAGAGAACCAAGGGTCTCCTGAAGAAGCACAGGCTCATGATAAAAACAATATTTTTCTCCCCCCCATCATTCAATTATCTCATTCCTCACCACTCTCCCAGCTCCCTCATTCCTCTCCTTGTCACTTTATTTTTTAAGTACCATGCCTTTAACACACATTCCCAGAGGTTGCGCAGGGATGTGCCCTCTCACAAAGAGCAATCAATAACAGGCAAGTATGAATGGCATGGCCCAGGGGTGTCCAGACGGGCACAAAGTCTAATTTGATCCTACATTAATCCTCATTAAATGTGGCCAGCCACGTCTGCTCATGCCCATGTGCCCAACTGTCTAGGCCTCGAAAATGTCACTCAGACTGCTGAGGCGCCACAAATAGACAATCCACCATTCAGATCTGAACCTGGGACAGTGATTCTGATGTATTAGTCATCCATTAGCATTCCATTACGTATTGATAACCGGTCAGCATGTTGAAATGAGGCAGGCACCAAAGATTTGTAGCTTTTTTCATGCCTCTCCTCAATCAGTCTCCTTATGCTTTATTAACAAAAATGATACATGGCTAGATTACTAATTCCCTATCACGAATAAAGCAATGTGGAGCCTTTTACCAGTTTCCGTATAAAAGATGGGTAACTTTTGATGCCTTGACTGCTGCCTCGTGTTTACCACTGCTGTGACATTAATGGGAGGGTGTGATCTCAGCTTAGCCCCGACCAATACCAGCATGAAATATGGAGGCAAAGATTAAATGTTTGCACTGAAAAGAAAAGTAGGGGGCAGGTGGAGAGGCAGAAGGTAGTGAAATGAGCAACGAGCCAAATGCAGAAGGATGTTCATGTGTGCTTTTTTTCATCCCTCCAGCACATTAAAAAAAATCCTTATATTTTCCATCTCTGTCTCTGCTGTGTTATAAACAGCCTCATATTCAGCTGCTGACTTCTTTTCTGGACAAAATTTGGCTCAAGAAAAACTGTTTAAAAAAAATCAGTATTATTTGTATGCATTAGCCACAACTCAGCCTGTAACATGACCCATCGGCAGCTTTTAAAACTGTGTGACTACAGTATGTGTGTGTGTGTGTGTGTGTGTGTGTGTGGTTTAAAAAGGCCTTTTCCACACCGATGCAATACGGAGTGAAACTTTACAAAAGAATAGAACGTCACCAGGAGGGAGATGCTGCTCTATTCCGCACATCAGACTCTGTGACACTGGGGGAGTTGATTGTTGCCTTCTCGCCGATTCCCGTAGGGCCTTTCAGTGCAGGCCTCCAGATCTGTGAATGCGATGCCGGCATGCTGAGGAGGATTTTCTGGGGTATGAAGTGATATAGTTGCACAGATGCATTCTGTTCTACCTGCTTCACTTGGCAGTCTGATGTCTGCAATTCCTTTCATTTTTTTTTTTTTTACAGTGTATGTCGGGGATGTGGTTCAGACATCATATTTATATGTATCTTAATCCACCATCACCCCCATGACTTATTTTCATTTGGTGCTATACATACTTATGTAGCAGCTGGGATCATTTGTTCCAAGTGGTGGGTGTGCCATTTTTGAAAGAAAGCTCATCTGTTTTCTACGGAGAATAAAATGTTATTATTGTAGATATTCATTTCAGATCGGATGCTGTAGAGTAATTGACACTTTTCCCACTGATATTTCTTTTTCAGTTATTTTAACGTGACTGTGGCTCAAAGGATAAAAGAGACAAAAAAAATTAAAGACTATTCAAATGATTGTCAGTGATCATCAGTAGATGTTTGCAGAAAAAAAGAGTATAAAACTTCAAAGTCTTTGTTCTTGGCATGCCAGTTCCATTTGTGAGAAGACTGTTTTCTATGAATAAGCATGCCAGGCCTTGAGAACTCTTTGAGCTGTGTTTTGCTGTTTGTATACGTTGTGAACAATAAAAGGACTGCAGCTGTGTGAAATGTGTCCATGAAGAAAACAGGATCCTCACACATTCTGTTGCAATCAGTGGGGTGTGTGTTTGTCTTAATGATGCAGATTAATTTGAAACAACTGAAGATGCATTCAGATTTTTTTTCAAACTGTATTCACTATATAACTACATTGTTTCTTATGATATGCAAATGCACGATCTTAGATTATGCAGTAGCAGACATTTGAATGAACTTCACAAGTTCAGTTTATTCCATTCATGCTTTGGCAGAAGTGCCATCAGATTGCAGAATGCTGCTGAGGGAGCTGAATGTGAATGTGTGTGAGAATGTAACTCTGCTCTGTGTGTGTGCCATGCTTTTCAGCATTGGTTGTGTTGTACTTTTGCTTAGAGAGTTTTCAATAAATGTGTGTAAGGTTAAGGCTGCCTGTTGCTTTTCACATAAGGATTAAGCTAAGTCAGCGGAAGCATAAGATTTTTTTGAAGCCATGGTGATGGTCCAACCATCAGTTCATTTAAGAACCAAAAACACTTTTTTGATGATGACTTAACACATGTTAAAAAAAAAAAGTACATAGCCTGTTCAGACTTGGCATTAGTCCCTGCCCACAAATTACAGATGTAGTAAATTTATTATACAGTCACTAATTAAATGGAAACTTAAAGCAGCACTATGTAACTTTCTTGTTCCAAGAAGGAACACTGAAAATGAGGGTGCAAAGTTGATGGTTGTTAAAGTTGTGCCCTGTGATTGGCTGTTTGGACTGTGGTCATAGTCACCATAGTTGTAGTCCTTTCAGTGTTCCTACTGAGAACAGAGCTGTTGCAGGCAATACAGCCCACTTAGTCACATTCACCCAGTCAAAGATGATGTACCATCAAAATAAATTTTGCAAACACCATTTTATAAGGAAAATGTTGCACATTGTTGCTTTATGCAGAGGAAAAACAAATTTAACAAGAACAAAGTTGTACATTCGCAAGTGAAGTTGCAAATGTGTTTACAATAGGAAAGTGCTAAATTTATTTTAAAATGTTAATTTTTTTGAAAAGCTCAAATTTATAAGAAAAGAGGCATATTTAGGATTTAAAAAGTTGCAGATTTATCATAAAATATTGCAGATTTATTTATCTGCATATTATGTAATAGATCAAATTTGCATGTACAAAGGTACAAGTTTACATGAAAGAAGTTGCAAATTTATGAGAAAAATGAAGTTGCCAAAGCAGAACCTAAAGGACAGATGAAAAGGTGCCCATTTCAGATGAAAAAAGGGTTTATTACCTATTATCACACGTCAGTTCATTGTTACATTGTAAATATGTTGCCTTTTTTAAGAAAGTTAAAATGATTTCATTTTTAGGTTTTCTTTCTTCATGCTTTTTTTGATGGGGGGGTGGTGAAAAAATTGCTCAAAATGGCTCTTAAGGTTGACACCGAAGCCAGTGAAAGAGCTGAGTTGCTAGTTACTCTGAAAAACAGCAGTGTTACGCAGGGAAAGCTAGTTTACCTCAGTGGTGGACCCTCGGGGCCAGCAAAGCCTTCTCTGCTGGCCTAAACACTATCAGAATTATATTTACAACCTACATTCTTATATTTGTTCCATGAGGTTGTATTAAATTATTCCCAATAGTCTATTCTCTTCATTTTGTAGCTTTTCTCTTGGTTGCACTCCTTCCAGTAGTGTAATATATGTTAGAGTTTTTCTATCCAATCATATTTCAGCCATGTGTGTTGCCAGGGTCAAGAAAATCTGCCTTGGGCATTCAGGAATTAATAGTGCGGCTCTGCAGGTTAATTTAACTATTAAACTTATCCTGTAGCTTTAACCAGTCAGATGTCTTCTGTACATCCAGGGGTGCGCATAGAAGGCATCCAAGAACGTCTGCATTTTCACGTCTTTTGATTGGATGGTTAGACTCCTCCACCCATAATGCAGAGGATCATAGCGAGCAAAACACCAGTGCAAGGACTTGCTACAATATACTGTATCTGTTTAAATATAATAGCTGTTTTTCCACCCACAATGGCTGACAGGTAATTTAATGAGAATTTAATGTCCGTCTGGAAAAAATCCATTTTCCAGACAGACTTTTCAAGAAAAGCTGGTCATTGTGAAGAGAGGTTGGCCAGCCCTGAAGTTAGCAGGCCCATCTCAGCCGGGAAAAGGATTTGTCCATCGCTTCCATATTAGCAACAAGTGGTATCCTTGGATTGTAGGCCCCAAGGAGTGCTGCAAATTATCTTACTGGGAATGCCTGTTATTTGAACTGATCAAGTAGATACTTGGAGCCAGACAGGGTTTGCAAACTTGTGCTGTTTAGCCAAGGCAGCAGCGAGACTCCAAAGCACAGCTGCCAGCCGGACACTTAAAAGCAACCTTTGGGGAAACAAGAGTGGATATGCAGCTCAATGAACAGGTATCTTTAACATGCTTTGTGTGGACAGCCCTATAGGCTATTTTTATGGTGCTTGGTATGAATGGAACTTAAATTGGGTAGATCACCACTGAAGGCCTAGTTGTAAAATACACGGTCCGCCACTGGTTTACATATACCTTGTGTTGTAAGAATGAACAGTAAGTGTCATGATTCCCCATGCGGTTTTACACAGCGCACGGAGGAGGAGAGATAGATTCAAGCGCAGGTTACATCACAAACACTTTATTAACATAAAGTTCCACAGTTCCCAAAAATAGTGTAGCCATACAAAAGTGTTGACACGGAGAAAACTTACATTAGCGTCCCTGGGCCGACATCACCCAGCTGATGCATGAAAGGCAGGAAGATGCAACGTAACGTGCCGTGGGACAAACACAATAATCCAGCAAAGAATGACTGACAATAAGCAGGCTAAATACATGGACTGATGACATAGTGATGGGATGCACCTGAGCGCGGGAGCAGGGCAGTAATCACCAAACAGGGAACAGCTGAGTGTCAGAAGGAGAGGGGGGAGAGGTCTGGCTGGCAGACTGACAGGCAACGCCCACACCAACTGCAGACTACAACGTGCTGCCTGACAGCCCGCCAGTCAGAACCAAAACAACACAACAAACCCAGAAATGATTGTAAAATAACACATGGCATGACAAAGGTAACCTAAACAGTGACCATGAAACAAATAAACCACAAGAAAACTCAGAAGGCAAAACAATACACACATCCATGATGAAACATGAGACTGAGTCTGGGAGAATCCCAGCTCAGAACCAAATACACAAAATACACAGTTGATAAAATAAGACACACAGAGGAGAATCATGGAACTGAGCCAGGAAGAACAAAGCAGCTCAGTTCATGACAAGTAAGAATGTTTTAAAAGTGCTTTTTTCTTGTTTTCCATAATTTAAACTCTTGAATCTGACTTAATTTCATTTCACTTTTGCATCATTATGATGACACTGAAAAGTGATATTTTTAAACGGTCATCTCAAACTCTGGCTGTAAGACATGCATAGCAGCCCTACGCACCTGTTCAAGTCTTTTATTCATGATTAACAGCCAGTCAGAAATGAGAGCTTACAGTGAACAAAGCCATGAAGGAGCAAACGCTAAACAAGGATTATGCACAACTATAAGTGATCCATACAGCAAAACAAATAGATAGATAAAAACAACAGATAGTGAGATATCTGCAAAGCTTTCATTCATCCATCCATCCATCCATCTTCTAATGCTTAATCCTTTTTGGGTTGGGGGGGGGGCTGGAGCCTATCTTTGGGCGAGAGGCAGGTACACCCTGGACAGATCGCCAGTCCATCGCAGAGCCAGCACAGACAGACACACAACCATTCACTCTCACATTCATAATCAAGAACCATTTAGAATCCCCAGTTGATGCCAATTAACCTAACCTGCACGTTTTTGGCCTGTGGGAGGAAATCAGAGTACCCGGATTAAAACCCACGCAGACATGGGGTGAACATGCAAACTCCCCACACAGAAGGGTCACTGATGGTCAGGGGTGGACTCGATCCTGTGACCTTCTTACTGTGCTGCCACAGTGCTAACCACCATGCCACCGAGCTGCCTGCATAGCTTTCAGAGGGTCTCAAATTGAATTTTAGCTCCTAAAGTGAATTAGAAGGTCAATCAGTAGATTACAGATGACAATAAATAAATGATTGGATAAGGACTGTAATACACCATCAAATATTTGAATCCATCCATCCATCCATCTTCTTCCGCTTAATCCTTTTCGGGTCACGGGGGGGGCTGGAGCCTATCCCAGCATCTTTGGGCGAGAGGCAGGGTACACCCTGGACAGATCGCCAGTCTATCGCAGGGCCAACACAGAGAGACAGACAACCATTCACTCTCACAGTCACACCTAAGAACAATTTACAATCCCCAGTTTGATGCCAATTAACCTAACTTGCATGTTTCTGAAAATTCTCATACTGTTGTTTAACCCTGCTGGCCTTTTGATAATGAAAAAAAAATGATCCTGAATGATATAAGGGCTTCATAGATCAATAGTTGTTTTCAGACAGCTGCACTTATTCCACCAGCGAGCTGTGCGTGTGCTTTTATTCAAAGCTTATGCAAGTGTGATGACACATGTAAAAAGCACAATGCCTCAAGGTTGGTGAGGGTAATAAAAAGAAAAAAGAGATGTTTGAAATACATTCTCTCCTGAAACCCTAAAGGACCGTGCGGTGTCTGGTAAAAACCCACCCATTCAGACCCAGGAGAGATGCAACACTCTTTCTAAACAAGTGAGAAAGAGTTCAACCTGACAGTTCCTGGACTCAGATCACACTTTAGACCTCGTTATTTGATAAATTCTGGTGATAAAATTTATCACTTCAAATATATGATCCTACTGAGCCCTCTTAGGGAACACATGTCGCCATGTTTTACTAAACTGAGGGAAGAAGATGCAGTTTATTCCCATATTTTACCCATTATACTCTCACGTTTTACTCATTTCATTCCAATGTTTTCCATTCACACATTTTATTTCATGCCCACATTTTAGTTCATAAGCCTGTAAGTAATAATCAATAACAGTCCTTGTTCAGCTATCACCTACTATGCTGTTTCACTGATATAGATAGAGATTTTTTAATTAAGTCATTTAGTAGAGAATTAAGATATGGAGAAATATTCACTTCTAAATCAGACATGCTTGAAGAACAGCAGCTATGAAGCAAACACGCTAAAAGGAGAGAGTTTTGAACTTGGCCTCAAATCTAAAGATTAAAGCTGCTTTGGACTAAAGATTTTCCTGATCAACCAGTAGTTATAATTTACATTAAATAGTTGACTATTTGTTACATCTGTATAATAAAAACATATATCCATTTAAGTGGTGAAATATAAACAATAGTTTTGCAACATCAGTAAATTTTGGGGCCCTTAAAATATAACTTAAAATGTACCCTCAAAGAAGAAAGCCACCTGTTAATGGTCTAAACTCAGGTAAACGTGGGCTTTCTGACTGTTCAGCTCAATATTGTCTTTGTCAGTTTTCTTGTGTCATGCACTCCATGTTTTGCCAGAGTAAGATAAGATAAGATAAGATAAGATAAGCCTTTATTAGTCCCACAATAGGGAAATTCCAGGATTGCAGCAGCACAAGGATAGCAGCACTCAGAGCGATAGTAAATAAGATAATATGATAAGAATTGGTTAGCCAAAACAGTACATAGATATACATACGCAGACAGTTATATACACAGTGCAGGAGCGTTGCAGCTAGAGGGTATCAGCAGCAATACAGTTAACCCCTTGCACTCTGGTCAATTTCCCTAAAAACGCCAAAAAATAACGTACCCAAAGTAAATCAAAAGCTGTTCTTCAACCCTTTGCAGCATCTTCATGGGGTTGGTCTCATTTAAAAGAAAACACTTTGAATTTTTTGGCAAAACAGTCATAATCTCTCTAAGTGCTCCTGCCACTGAGTAACAGTCATCTAAACATACTGAACTTGAAGAAAATAAATTTCGCCTGGGTGTTTTTTGGATACAAATGCTTGCAAATAACACACAGCTGTCAGATACGGGCTGGAAAATGCAACAGAAATGTAGAACCAAGTGTTATCCAGCTGAGGTCAAAATTTTGTAACAATACCACAAAAAATGAATATATTACACAGCTTTTTTCACAGGTTGTTCCCAGGCATTTTTGAACTGTGCCAAATTGTGCCAAATGGCACAGTTTGGAAAAACGTCTGTAACTTTTGAATGATTCAATATAGAAGCTTCATCTTGGGCTCTAATGAAAGGTGACACTCAGGGCTGTGTGTGTGTGGGGGGGTTGTTTATTCATTCATGAATGAATGAATGAACAAACAAGCCCCCACACACAAAGAAGCATGCCACGTAAAAAATGTGTGGCTTTTTTTTACAAGAAAAAATAACCTGGGACTTCCGGTTATGGCGGCCACGTAGGAAGACGTGGTTCACTCTGCTCTGCTCCTAAAAATAAAAAGTTGGCAAATAACTCTCCCAATTGGAACAAAACCTATCCCAGCGTTTGGGCGCGGATATGCCGGTAAAGCCTAAGGCTGGGAAATTAGGTGGAGGAAAAACTGAATCATCGAAACAGTCCAAGTTAACAGACTTCCACACTCGTGACGAAGCAGGAAAATCGCCAGAGACTATGGCGGAGCAAGCTAGCGGCGGAGCGGTGACTGCTGGCGAGGGCACTGGTGCGGTGCTCGCTGCCATTAGCTCAATGAGAGCAGACTTTTCCTCTAAATTTGATGGGATTATAGCAGCAGCGATAGAAGGAATGAGAAAGGAAATAAGCGACTGTATGGAACGAGTATTGCAGGTGGAGCTCCGAATTTCCAGCGCTAAGGATGACGTCACCAGCCTACAATTAGAGGTGCGCACATTGGAATTAAAAAATAAACGTCTGGAAGATAGTGCCCTGGACTTAGAATCCCGGTCGAGATGGAACAATCTGATGCTGGTGGGCCTCCCGGAGGGAACGGAGGGACGGGACCCATCTTCCTTTTTGGAAAAATGGATTCCAGAAGCGCTGAATAACGCAGAGCCGCAGTCATCGGTCGTCTTAGAGAGCGCCCACAGAATCGGCCAACTGAGAAATAATAAGGCATCACCGAGGACGCTGATTATGAAGTTCCTCAGCTACAGAGACAAGATGACGATCTCCAACGCGGCGCGAGCTAAAGGAGAAATTAAATAACAGGATCAACAGGTGCGATTTTACCCAGATTTGGCCACAGGAATCCAACAATTAAGGAAACAGTTTGACCCCGCCCGTAGAAAGCTGTGCAACCTCGGGATTCATCATGGAGTGATTTATCTGGCAAGACTGCTGGTCACATATAAAGGGAGAACCCAAACCTTTAAGACCCCTGAGGAGGCGCAGGTGCTTATCAAGCAGATCCAAGAAGAGACTGGTGGGAGCTAAGCATGAAGCATGAACAAGATATAAGGTAGAATATTTAAGCATTTGCACAGGCATCTGACTGATCTGAAGCATATAGCAAGTTTACAAAATATAGATTGTATTATATTAAAAAAAAATCCCTATGATGTACAAAGTTGCTATAAAATTTTGGAGTTAAGTTGGAAAACTACAGAAGAGAGTTAATGTTATGTCATTAAAAGCAGTAGAGTCAGGGTGATTGAGAGGAGAAAGAGTGGTTTTGACTGATCCTCGCGTGTGTGGAGCAGTCAATGGCTATAGCGGGAGACAGATTTTTTTATTTTTTTATTTTGGGGGGATTACCACGAATGTGGGAAGGGGGAATTTGTTTGTGTGTAGTTTGTAGGATGAATGTTCAACCACTCATGTTTTTGCTTCTCTGTATGAGCATGTTTATATTGCAAGGTAATCTCAAACTTCTTATTGATCATAGACCAAAGCGTTAATCTTAATGTGACGTAAGCAGGGTTCACACAAAGAAAATGGAGCAGATGGTTGTGATCAACGGGATTTATTTTTCACACACTCTGAGCACAGGCAGGAGGGGAGGTCATTCTCCCAGACCTCCGTTTAAATCACGGTTACACACACATAACGTTTTCAACTGGCAAAGCATGCTGGGAAATCCCTGCCCCCCTTAACATGGCCCCAACGTTACACTGCCCCCCCCCCCCCGGACTGGTTTCTGTCCCCAGAAAAATTAAAGTCCAATTTAAAAGTCCAATACAAACTCATCCAGGTGTCGGGGCGGTCTTCAGCGCCGGCGGCCAACACGTACAGGCCCCCTAGTGTCCATCTGGGTCTCGGTCGGGGTATCGGGCCGGGATGGAAGCTCCGGTTCGTCCACCAGCGGTGCAGATGGCTGATACGGGGCGAGACGGTCACGATGAAGGACCACAACCCGGTCCCTTTTTCTAAACCTCACCCTGTACACCACATCTGACAGTCTCTCCAGGACCATGCATGGCCCTGACCACTGGCTCGCCAGCTTCGGTGATCGTCCTCTCTTCCTCTCAGGGCAGAAAACCCAGACTCGATCTCCCGGTGCAAAGTCCCTCCCCTGGCAGCGGGAGTCATACGCTCACTTCTGCCGACCCCCTGCCGCTGCCAGGGCCTCTCGAGCCAGCTCGTGCACCGTGTGGAGACGTTCTTTCAAACAAAAAAAATAATCCAATCCGGGTTTTCCCTCCACCTCCGGCTCAGGGGGGCGACCGAATACCAAATCCACCGGTGTGCGCAGCTCGCGTCCAAACATGAGCGCCGCAGGGGTGCACCGGGTAGATTCCTGAGCTGCCGTCCGGTACGCCCACAAAACAAAAGGCAGATGCAGGTCCCAGTCTCGCTGTCGCTGGTCCACTAGGATAGCGAGCTGGGTGGTGAGGGTCCGGTTGAATCGTTCGACCAGGCCGTCGCTCTGTGGATGCAGTGGGGTGGTCCGGGTCTTCCGGATGCCCAGCCGTTTGCAGACCTCTCCGAAGACCTCCGCCTCGAAGTTCCAACCCTGATCGCTGTGCAGCTCCTCCGGTGCGCCAAACTGACAGAACATTTCATCCACCAGCTTTGATGCCGTCGTAGCGGCGCTCTGATCCGGGACCGCGTACGCCTCTGGCCACTTAGTGAAATAATCCATCGCAACCAGCACGTAGCGGTTCCCCCGGTCTGTGGTCGGGAAAGGGCTCAGGATGTCCACTCCCACTCGCTCCATCGGTGCTCCCACCCGGTACTGCTGCAGGGGAGCATGGGATCGCTGAGTTGGTCCCTTCTGAGCTGTGCATGTGTTGCAGCGATGAATGTGGAGCTCCACATCCTGATGACAACCGGGCCAGTAGAACCGGGCCCGAAGGCGCTGCAGCGTCTTTGTCACTCCAAAGTGGCCCGCTCCTACCGCCCCATGAACCAGCTGGAGTACTTTGGGCCGGAGTCGACGAGGAACCAGCAGCTGCCAAACGTGCCGCTGCCCAGCTGGAGTCTGCCACTGTCTATACACCACGCCCTCGTAGCAGCGGAGGTTGGCCCACTGGGAGTGCAGGGCCTTAGTCTCTGGGTCCAGCGGTGACACAACCTCCCAGGCGGGCCGCTGTCCTGCGTCCAGCCACTGCCGAACCCGCGAAATGACCGGGTCTCTGTCCTGCTCACTCTGCAGCTGCTGCGTGCCAAGAACCTCTGTGATGTCATCGCTGGGGAGAACTGCCTGATCATCTGAGGAGGGGCTGTGTGTCGCTGTGTGATTCCTGCTCGCAGCGGCTCGGAGAGCGGCAGCCCGTGGGGCGGTTTGGTCCCAATCTTCAGCCCGTTGGCAGTGACGACACTCCTCTGTCGCGCAGGGGCGCCGAGACAGTGCGTCAGCGTTGGCATGGAGGCGGCCTGCCCGATGCACAATCTGGAAATTATAATCCTGCAGTGCCTCCAGCCATCTCGCCAACTGTCCATCCGGTTCTTTGAAGTTTAACAACCAGGTCAGGGAAGCATGGTCCGTCCTGAGCTGGAACCTCCCCCCGTACACATACGGGCGGAAATGACGCAGTCCTTGGATGACAGCCAGCAGCTCTCTGCGAGTCACACAGTAATTCCTCTTGGCTCTGCTGAGAGTGCGGCTGAAGAAAGCGGCTGCCTGCTCTCCATGTTCTCCCTCCTGGGATAGCACCGCCCCGATGCCCTGGTTGCTGGCGTCCGTGTCCACGATGAAAGGGCGGTTCGGGTCAGGATACCGCAGGACGGGGGCTCTGATGAGCGCTGCGCGAAGCTGGAAGCTTGGGCTGCACGGTGGCGCAGTGGTTAGCACTGCGGCAGCACAGTTTACCCTTGGCCGGGGGATTGTGGGGATCGTGGGATCGTGGGTTCGATCCCAGCCCCCGACCAACAGTGATCTGTGTGGAGTTTGCATGTTCTCCCCGTGTTGCGTGGGTTTACTCCGGGATTTCTCCGGTTTCCTCCCACATGCCAAAAACATGCATGTTAGGTTAATTGGCTGTTCTAAATTGTCCCTAGATATCTGTTTCCTATAGGCCCTTAGAATAGAGGGTTAGTATTAATGAAAGCGCTTTGAGTGGTCTTTGTGACTAGAAAAGCGCTATATAAGTGCAGGTTAGTTAGTTAGTTAGTTAGAAAGCAGCAGCACAGCTGTCACTCCACTGGAACGTGCGTCCTTTCTGCGTCAGCTGATGCAGCGGGCTGGCGATGGTGGCGAAGTCTTTCATAAACCTCCTGTAATAGGAGGCCAATCCAAGAAAACTCCTCAGTTCTCCAACGTTCCGCGGCACTGGCCAGTCTCTCACTGTTGCCACTTTTTCCGGGTCGGTGGCGACCCCCACTGCGCTGACGACGTGGCCCAAAAAGGTGGTCTCCCGCCGGAACAGGTGGCATTTCTTAGGGTGTAACCGTAGCCCCGCCTGCTGGATGGCTCCCAGCACCTCTCGGAGATTTGACAGGGCGCTGTCAAAATCAGCTGCATGCACCAGCAGGTCATCCAGGTAAACAATGCAGCGACTCCGGGGCACGTGAGCCAGCACTCGCTCCATCAAGCGCTCAAAGGTGGCCGGAGCATTGCAGAGTCCAAACGGCATCACTTTAAACTGGTACAGTTCCTGCCCGATGGAGAAGGCTGTTTTTTTGGCGGGCCTCGGGTGACAGCTCTACCTGCCAATAGCCGCTGCGTAGATCCAGCGAGCTGAACCAGCTGGAGCCGGCGATGTGGTCCAGTGCGTCATCGATGCGGGGCAGGGGGTAGGAATCTTTCCTGGTGGCGTCGTTCAGGCGTCGGTAATCCACACAGAACCGCCACGACCCATCCTTCTTCTTGACCAGCACCACAGGCGCCGCCCAGGGGCTGCTGGAGGGCTCAATGACATCTGCCTCCAACATTTCTCGCACTTTTTGTTCCGCCGCTGCCCGCCTTGAAAAGGGCAGCCGGCGTGGGCGGAGTCGAATCGGCCTGGCCTCACCGGTGTCGATCTCGTGCTGCACCAACCCGGTCCGGCCGCATTCCTCATCCTTCGCGGCGAAAACACCCACGTAATAGTCCAATAGCTCCCGCAGCTGGCGTCTCTGTTCCGGGTCCAGCCCGCTGCAGCTCTGCTGAAATAATTCCTCCACCGCCTGCTGCGTCTCTGCTGACACGTTGACCCCTCCCCTTGCTGTCCCTGTGTGTGCTCATGCTCCCTCTGTCCGCGCTGGTGACGTCATAGTGTCCAGTCCTCGCGGTGGCCTGCCTGGTGCGGTCTGTCTTGGCGATCCCTCGATTGCGTGTGCCCCCGTGTCCCTTCCCTGGGTTCTGCTGTGGAGCGTGATGGTCCGGTTTCCCAGCTGGAGGGAATTTCCGGCGGTGTCGATCTTGGCACGCCAGGCTGTGAGCAGGTCTAGTCCAATAATACAGGGGTCTTGGATGTCAGCCAGCCAGAACGGGTGTCTTATGTTCTGACCGGCCACCCCCACCACCAGCACTCTCCGCCCCTTCAGTCGGGCGTGCTCACCGGTAGCTGTGGTGATGCAGCACTCGGTGGGTTCCCACCCCCGCGGAGCCGTCTTGCTTGTGCCCGGCAGCACACCGGGTCAAACCAAGGAGATTGTAGAGCCGGTGTCAATCAGGGCCCGGATCGACGTCTTCCCCAAGCTGCACTGTAGATAGATCCCTGGAGAGTGTCCAACTCGGCCCACGCGCGGTGCCGGCTCCTCGGGGGAAACATCTGCTGGAGGTGGCCTGTCCCTGTTCACGCCACCTCGCTCTAGTTTAACACCGGCGAGGGGCCAGTTTGTCGTGGGGTGGGTGCGGGGCAGTATCGCGCGATGTGTCCCATCTTTCCGTAGCGGAAGCACCCTTCCTCGCGCCGCCGAGGCCATCTTCTCCGTGGACGCGCCACCGTGGTCTGCCGTAATTCCTCCTCCTCCCCCTCGCTCTCCATCGTAGCCTGGTAGGTTCTTCGGCTGTGCGTTGCTGCTTCAGCGGTGCGATTTATTAGCGGCTCTGCCTGCTCTGCTTCTGCCACTGCAGTCCTCCAGTCGCTCGCGGCGTGGAGCCGTACGTGGCTCTGGAGCTGGGCCGGGCGGAGACCTTGGATGAAACTCCGGAGGGCGAGCTTCTCTACTGCCTCCGGCGCAAAATCTGGGTAGCTGCGCCAGGTTAACAGCCATATGTCTGCAGCATAGGCTCCTAGTTTTTCCTGGTGGTTCCGGCGGCGGCGGGTCAGTTGTTCTTGGGCGTGCTCAGCATCCGCTATTCTCCCAAATCGTCTCTGGAGCGCCCCTTGTAGTGCTGGCCAGCTGTGGTGCTCCTCGGGCCGGAGATCAGAGAGCGTGCAGAGGGCTTTCCCTTCCAAGGCCAGCGCGACCTGTATGGCGGTTTCCTCTGGCGACCAGCCGTTCAGCGCCGCAGTCAGCTCGACCTGTGTCAGGTAGTCATCCAATGTGGCTTCGCCGTTGAAACGGGGAATCTTGGCCCGCTGTCGAACAGGTGGGGTGGTCGTTTCCTGATCGATCGCCACTCTTGATCGCCGTGGGGTCGCCAGCCCATGCTGTCCTGAGAAGGGTGGAATGTTTGCTCTGCTCTGTCTTGAAAAAGACAGGAGGCGGGGTGCACTGGCCCCGTCAGGTCCGCCGCTTCGTTCGTCCCGGCTCCGGGCTCCCGGTGGTGGTGTCTCGGTCCCATCGTCCATCATCAGCTGAGCAATGGCCTGCTCCAGCTGCTGGATCTCCATTCTGATCCTAGCTTCCATTTGCTCCATCCCACTCCTGACACCAGTGTGACGTAAGCAGGGTTCACACAAAGAAAATGGAGCAGATGGTTGTGATCAACGGGATTTATTTTTCACACACTCTGAGCACAGGCAGGAGGGGAGGTCATTCTCCCAGACCTCCGTTTAAATCATGGTTACACACACATAACATTTTCAACTGGCAAAGCATGCTGGGAAATCCCTGCCCCCTTAACATGGCCCCAACTTTACATTAATTTAACTTCATGGAATTGCAGAGGTCTACAAAATTTAAAAAAACTTAAACAAGTTATGAATAAAATAAAAGACATAGGTTCAAAAATTGTGTTTTTACAAGAAACTCATCTAATAGAGGAGGATGTAAAAAGAATTAGGAGAAGATGGCAGGGAAGTGTGTTCACCTCATCATTTTCATCTCGAGACAGGGGAGTTATGACTCTCATACATAAATCAGTCCCATTTCAAGTGAAAAATGTAATTGGAGACAAATTAGGAAGATATCTAATCATCCAAGGATCTTTGTTATTAGAAAATATAAATTTGGTGAACTTATACGGTCCCAATATAGATTATCAAAACTTCTTTGCTAATTTATTTCTTATTTTATCATCACTTACAGGGCAACATATAATAGCAGGGCATTTTAATTGTACATTGAATCCCGGTATAGATAGATCAACAGGACTGGACTGTACGCACAATGGATGCAGGATGATCATTAATCATTTTATGAAAGAATTGAGATTGCTAGATATATGGAGAGAAATGAAACCACAAGTTAAAGCCTACTCTTGTTATTCTAATACCTACAAGACATTCTCACGTATTGACTATTTTTTGATCTCCACAGAATTAAGGTCCAAGATTCAAAACTGTTTCTATGATAACATTGTGATCTCGGATCATGCACCCTGCTGTTTAATATATGTAGATAAGAAATTGACAAAGGAACCAGGTAGGTGGCAATTTCAGCATAAATGGCTTCAGGATTTGTTAAGTATATAGAAAAACAGATAGATGAGTTCTTTGATATCAATACTACACAAACATCAGCATGTATAAAGTGGGAGGCTTTCAAAGCTTTTATTAGAGGGCATATTATTAGTTATACAGGTTCAAAATCTAAGAAGACTCGAGAGGAGAGAGCCCAATTGGAACATAAAATAAAAATTCTCCAAGAAAAAGTGTATGCAGGAAGTGACCCAAAGTTAGAGAACAAATTACTGATTCTGAGAGCTGAATATGACAAAAAATCAGCGAATAGAGCTGCCTCGAGTCTTCTAAGATTGAAACAATCTTTTTATGAACAAGGTGAAAAATCAGGGAAATTATTGGCATGGCAGATTAAACAATTAGAATTTAAAACACCAATTACCAGTATTATAAGTAACGGACAGGCAGTTGTAGATCCTTTAGAAATTAACAGTGCCTTTAGAGATTATTATGAAAAACTATATGATACAAAACATGAAACTGACTTAACAAAACTAAATGGGTTTTTGGACGGATTATCTATACCGTGTATTCCAAATGAAAACAGGGAGATACTGGAGTCTAAAATTAGTCAAGAAGAAGTTGGGCTAGCCATTGATAATATGAAATCAGGAAAAAGTGCGGGACCAGATGGTCTTCCAGTTGATCTCTATAAAAAGTTTAAGAATAAATTAATAAAACCATTTTTGGAAATGGTTTTAGAAGCATTTCAAAATAGTAATTTACCACTATACATGAACAATGCCTTAATTATACTGTTGCCAAAACCAGGTAAACCCTCTAATAAATGTGAAAATATGAGACCAATAAGCCTATTAAATGCTGACCTTATGATAATCTGTAAAATTTTAGCAAGACGATTACAAGAAATATTACCAAATATTATTAACAGAGATCAGAATGGCTTTATAAAGGGAAGACAAGGCTTCCATAATGTAAGAAGACTATTTAATATTATCTATTCTAATAAAGAAGCACTGGATACAGCTCTCCTATCACTGGATGCTGAAAAGGCCTTTGATAGGGTCGAATGGCCCTTTCTTTTTGAAGTCCTACAAAGGTTTGGACTTGGAAATAATTTCATAAAATGGGTTCAGATAATATACAATAATGCTACAGCAGAAATCCTAAAAAACAGCAATATCTCAAAATCAATAAATATCAATAGAGGATGTCGACAAGGCTGTCCACTTTCAGAATCAGAATAAAGTTTATTGCCAAGCACATTTACAAGTAAACAAGTAAACATACGAGGAATTTGACTTGACATTGGGCGCGCCTGATAGGCGCTTCCCAATGACGCGGCGAGCCATGGAGGCGCCTGTCAACAGGAGGGGAATAGAGGGCAAGGGTCAAGGAATAACACAATAAGTAGAGAGAAAAAAACCATAGTTAATCAAAATAACGCTCGTAAGCTCAAATAAGCTCAAGTGAGCCGAATTATGATCACCCAGAAAAAAAACCCTCAATGCACAATTAGCAGACAATGAATAACACTTAACAAACAGCAACAGTAGAGAGAACAGTGAATGTGTGTCTTTCATCAGTATAAATGGGTCAGTCGTGTGTGTGTTGGATGCAAGGGTGGCAGTTATCAGTTACTGGTGAACAGCAGAGATCTCTCTCTCAGTAGATGTTATGACTAGTGTCTGAAAGTCAGAGGCACATGTCCTTGAGCACGGCAGATGGAATTTCTCTGAGTCAGACACATGGCTGTCCTTGAGAGTTCAGATACTGTACGCCAAATGTTTATGAAGGGGAAAATCAATATTTATACTGTTATTCATCAGGAGGACTGAGTGCTCAGGGCGCCGAAAACAGGTCGAATAGCACTGACTTCAGAGAAAAACTTTCCATTCTCTTACGGGTTCAGTGCTCCAATTCCATCGTTCCATTTCACCTTTACTGCTTACTACGGCAATTGAACCTTGAGCAATGGCAGTACGTTTACATCCACAAATAAATGGAATTAAGATCAATGCTGCAGCAATTAGCAGAAATTACTCCTTCTCGGTCTGAACACCGCCACATGTCTCTGGATCCTGGATTTTCTGACTGAGAGACCTCAGTCTGTCCGGGTTGGAAACAACATCTCCAAGTCTGTCACGCTGAGTACCGGATCCCCTCAAGGCTGTGTACTCAGTCCACTGTTGTTTACACTTCTAACACATGACTGTGTATCCAGACACGAGGGGAACCAGATTATTAAGTGTGCAGATGACACCACGGTGGTGGGACTTATCCAGAGGGATGAGAAATCAATGTACAGGGAAGAAGTGAGAGACCTGGAGGGCTGGTGCAGGGAGAACAATCTGGTGCTCAACGTGGACAAAACGAAGGAGATGATTATCGACTTCCGGCAGTCGCAGCCTGAGCACGCCTCCCTCAGCATCGGCGGCCATTTAGTGGAGAGAGTAGAGAACATCAAGTTCCTCGGAGTGCAGATCTTGCAGGACCTGACCTGGACCAAGAATTCCTTGGAGATCAGGAAGCGGGCTCAGCAGAGACTGCACTTCTTGAGGAAACTCAAACAGGCTTCTCTCCCCATTTGCATCCTCAGGACCTTCTACAGAGGTGTGGTGGAGAGTGTTCTGACGTACTGCATTGCTACATGGTACTCCAGTTGCAGTATGTCAGACAAAAAAGCCCTGCAGAGGATAGTCAAGGGGGCGAAGAGGGTAATTGGAGTCTCCCTCCCCTCTGTCCAAGAACTTTTTCAGAACCGTTGTAGGAGCAGGGCACTAAACATTGTCAAGGACCGTTCTCACCCTCTGCATAAACACTTTGAACTTCTTCCATCTGGTAAACGATTCCGGAGCATCAGAGGCAGAACCACCAGACTGATCAACAGCTTCCTTCCACAAGCTGTCAGGATGCTGAACAGTTGACCTGGAATCTCTCATACACACTACTGCACCTACGGACATTTTGTATATTATAGTTAGTTATTCTTCTTTTTCCCCAAGTATGTCTCAGGGATGTGTGAATGGATGGGGGGGTGGGGGGGAAGCTATGTGGGAATGTGTCTTAAATCATGCTGCTTCTTATATGGATGCCGAGAGAAACGCAATTTCATCTTGCCTGCACTACAGTTGTATGTACAGCAATATGACAATAAAGTTTGATTTGATTTGATTTGATGTACCTTGACCTTGGAGTTCACCATGAATGTGTTTAGAGGTTGTTCTGGGCTCTTTTGTAACCATTCGTATTATCCGTCTCCTCCTGTGGCCACGTCCAGGGAGGTTGGCTACAGTCCCGTGGATCTTAAATTTCTGAATAATATGTGCAACTATAGTCACAGGAATATCAAGCTGCTTGGAGATGGTCTTATAGCCTTTACCTTTAACATGTATGTCTATAATTTTCTTTTTAGTCTCCTGAGACAACTCTCTCCTTTGCTTCCTCTGGTCCATGTTTAGTGTGGTAAACACCATGTCACCAAACAGCACAGTGACTACTTGTCACCCTTTAAATAGGCTGACTGACTGATTACAAGTTTGTAGACACCTGTGATGTTAATTAGAGAACACATCTTCGTTGAACATGTCCCTATGGTCACATTATTTTCAGTCTTTTCTAGGGGTACCATTATTTTTGTCCAGGCCTGTTTCGTGAGTTTGTTTTTTAAAGTAATTCTGTTGAACCACAATTCAAAAGCATTGTCTGATTTTCATTGGTTAATTTTCATAGAATTTTTATTTATTACCACTTTTATCAGATTCAAGTTATTTCTGTGACCATTGTGGGTTTTTCTTTCATTAACAGAGGGGTACCAACAATTTTGTCCACGGTTGTAGATAATTTAGTCATCATCTTAGCCAAGTTTTTTATATAACAATAAATTTATTTATAAAAATCCTTTTTTGACATGCAAATAGATTCTGATGTATAACCTGTATACGTGTGTTATCTTTGTCTAATATTTAAATTTGTTTGATGATCTGAAACATTTAAGTGTGACAAACGGACAAAAAAATTAGAAACCAGGAAGGGGGCAAACACTTTTTCACACCACTGTAACCTAGTCATATATGAACTGCAAAACAGGCTAAACACTGCTAATGTGATTCTCTAATGGATTAGAACTAGTACATGCCCGTAGAAAGCAAGTATTCCTGTCTGAAACAGGTAGCTCAGTCAGGCTTTACAGGTGCAAATGTAGGCTGTGTTTGAAAGTGGAATACAGAGGTGTAGCCTATATGTAGGCAATCACACATGGTAGACTTTGACAAATATAAAAGGGACTGTACTGAGATTTATTTGATTGTGTGAATATTAATCTATCTATAAATGCAAGAAATCCCTGTCTGTGTGTCTGTCTGTTCCACGCATATTTCTTCAACCGTTCTTCAGAATGGCCTAAGATTTTAACCATGCTTTACTAATGTTACGAGGGTGTGCATTCCCGATTATGGAGCCACTCAGTTAAAATATGTGATTTTTATCAATAAAAGTTGAGCCACTGCTCTGTGTCTCTTCATGTCCTGGTTTCAAGAAGTGTGGGTGGGGTTTCAGATTGACTCCGTGCTGACTGGATAATACGCAGCATCCCAACCTGTCAGTCACCACAGTGTTCCCTGGACAAAACCAGGAAACAAAAAAACGATCAATTTGACTAGAAAAACATAATACTGAAGATTTAATGCTTAAAAAGTTTTACCATAAAGTTGCCGTGATTGTGTAGGTCTAAAAGATAATTCAGCATATGTGGAGAACATGAGGTGCGCAAACAGACTGGGCGGAGCATCAGCGGGGACCGGGTCTGACAAATCAACACAGAACATGCTGGGAGAAGGACCAGCCAGACACAAACTTGTTATAATTGGCCTCTTTTAGGGCAGAAATAAGGCACCAATCGTGTGCAGTGAGTTTGGTAATTTAATGAGAAATAATAACAAATAGAAACTCTTGCCTCGAGGGCGGATTAACTATAGCAATAAACGAGACTTCAGAGGGGTGATAACAGGAGCATACAAATACTGAAAAAACCATGAACGGTTACTTACAAATAACAATAAGGATAAATCCTAAAGAGAAGAAAGGCTGGAATCAGGGTTGGGGATTCCAGTCAGCACAAGGCGAGATCGCAGCAAGACCTTGCCAGTGAACTTAAATAGTGAACCCAAACTCAAACAACAAACAGGTGTGAAGTGAAAGTAATTAACCAAACACAAACAGTTGTGACAGGCCGTGAACAGACTTGACAGGCGGAAGTCCTGTCATGACTCTGTCAAAATAAAAGCACAAATAATCACCATCACAATCAAGACTAAATTTACAGACAGAAAAAGAAAAATAACCAAACGACCCGAGCATGGTACAGACCTGCGCTTGGGATCATTACAGTGCCCCTCCCTTAAGGGGTGGATCCAAGACATCCAGCAGTAAGATCAAAGGAAAAAGGTACACTCCCCCAAACAGAAATAACTACCTAAACCAACCCCGGGAGGGCAGTGGGGGGATCCAGGCCTGGAGGGAGAGACACAAAAACGAAAACCAATCCAAAATACACACTGGAAAACAAGGTGCAAAGAAACTAAGCAATACAAGATAAACAAGAAAACTGTTCTGGTGGCCTACCAGAGTCCTGGCTCCACCCGACTGTCAAATGGAAAAGGTCGGGCGGCCTACCAGGTCTCCAGCATCACCAACATAGAAGAAAAAGTCCATCGGGTGGCCTCCCAGGACACAGAAACCACCCTAGCAACTGAGAAAGTTCGTTGGACAGCCTCCCCGCATCTCTGGGCCAGCAGACCACAGTGCACCACCCACCTCCCCCTGGGGGCGGCAGATGAAACCGGTGCTTACTGTGGACCCCTGGAACCAGAAGATGGACATCTGAAACAAACCATGGCAGGGGGCAAACCACGATGGAACCAGAAGAAAGTAGAGGACCCACAACAGCCTTAGATATGGGCACAGCACCCTCGGCGGCCCCAAGATTGAGGTGTTGTGGCACCCTTGGTGGCCCTGGATTGAGGCATTGCGGCACCCTTGGTTGCCCCGAATTGAGGTGTTGCGGCACCCTCGGTGGCCCAGATTGAGGTGTAGCTGCACCCACGAAGGCCCCTGGGCTGGAGCGTAGCACCCATGGAGACCCAGACTGCGGAAGAACTATGCTTTTGGAGATCCCGGGCTGGGGGGCATCTCCACAACGACCTTGACCAGAGGAGCTGGACCCACGAAGACCTCAGGCGGCAGACCAGAACCCATGGAGATCTCCGGTGTAGCTGGCAGATCATCGGTGACCCTGAGAGACTCGAAAGAAGTAGGGAGAGGAACAGGGTCAGGGTCACGGGCAGCAGTGGAACCCGGCGAGGCGAGCTCAGATGCTTCTGATGGCAGCACTTGCCCCCCCCACCCCCCCAGAGTCAGACAAGATCTCTCCAAAACAGAAACGATGAAAACAAAGGAGAGTACTTGCCTGGGCTCAAGTTCCACCACCATCCAGGACTCCGTCGATCCGGAATGCGATGTCTCGGGCCCGGCCTCCTGGAGGTCCAACTTGAACTCCGCTGCAGCGGCCCCAACAGCGGGCACGATGGTCTCTGCAGTCTCAGAACCCCCTGGCACAGGTGTCTCGCCCGGCATGGTGGCAGGAGATCCTGTTCTCGCTGGGGCTGAACTCTGCTCAGGTGAAACCCGGGGACACTGCATCATCGGCTCAGGCTCGGGGTAGCAGACAGCCCTCCTCCTCTGTACCATGGCTGTGGGGCTTGAACCAGGTTTTCCAGGCCCACAGGCTCCTCCTCCGTCCGGCAGCTAGGTCCTGGAACCAGCGGACACTCGGGGGTTAAAGGAGGAGACACAGAGGTAGCAAGTAATGTTCTTGTGGCTGCAGCAGGTGGTGAGGGCTCAGTGGACTGCATAAACTGAGCCTCACCCCCAGGAATCAGACAAGGTAATTCATCAGATTGTGATATAGAATGAAAAAAAACACTTGCCTGTTCTCCCGGCGTACGATGGTTCCTGCTGCAGCAGGCCCAATTCTTCCATCTCCCTTAGTAGCGGTGATCGTCGGCCCCTCTGGAAAACAAGGAGGAGCCGCTCCTGCAGATGCGCTGATGGGCGGAGCCTGAGAAGAAACAGCTGGGCTCCCAGCAGCCGGATAATGCGCTGTAGAGGAGGGGGAAACAGCTGTGATGACCCAGGGAAAAGGAGCTGGCGAAACAGCTGACAAGGAAAACCCGGGGGCTGAAACTGCTGTCATTCCTCTCTGACATGGCCGAGAAAAAACTGCTGGCTGGGAGATGGAGGAATTCTTCTCGCGGCCTGTGGCTGGACAATAACAGGAACTTCGCGACATATTCACCCAGCGGTTCTCCTTCATCCGCCTTGGGACTGCCATGTCACGGGGAGAAGAAGAGTTCTGTGCCAGGCGGCGGCATCTTCGGGCTGGAGACGAGCCTATTGCCAACCCCAGAAACCGTTGCTGGAGAGCGGAGATGGTGGACAGCAGCTCAGCAAATTCGGGATAATTACCTAAACTTGGATGCGCCTCCAAAATCCCGACGACTGCCACTACGCTCTTCAGAACTTTATTTGGACAGCGGGAGGAGAGAGCTTCAGCCGCATGGCCCCTGATGAATTCAGCTGCCTACTGTTCATCCTTGCTGGGGTTCCCAGCTGCCTTCCTCCTGCAGCGTGCTGGGAAACGGCATCCTGGAGCCGGACACACGGGAGCTATTGCTGTAGCAGGAACTTGGCGAGGAGTTGATGGAACTGAGGCCTGGGAGTGCTTCCCCGTCGGGCCCGATCTAGGCTTCCTGGTAGAGTTCTTCTCCAACTCACGGTTCCTCCGTTGAAGTGCCGACAACTGGGATTTCCTCTCCCTTCCCTCGGCATATTCCGAAAGACGAGGATTACGCAGCACAGCCGCCTCTGCAAAGTCCTGGTACCATAAAGCATCTTTAGGTGTGGAATGCTGACGAGCTATGGCGAGGAGATCATCAATTTCCATAAGAGCCTGGCAGAGCTCAAACCCTAGGCTCATGGGGTATCCTCTTCCAAACAATGCCATAACCCAAAAAATGCAGGCACCCGAAAAGGGGAAAAAATAGAGCAAAAGAAAAAAAACAAAACTAGCTCACTGCTACTGGCACCTACTGGCTGCGATCTGCTGTTATAATTGGCCCCTTTCAGGGCAGAAATAATGCACCAATCGCTTGCAGTGAGTTTGGTAATTTAATGAGAAATAATAACAAATACAAACTCTTGCCTCGAGGGCGGATTAACTCTAGTAACAAATGAGACCCCGGAGGGGTGATAACAGGAGCATACAAATACTGAAAAAACCATGAAAGGTTACTTACAAATAACAACAAAGATAAATCCTGAAGAGAAGAAAGGCTGGAATCAGGGTTGGTGATTCCAGCCAGCACAAGGCGAGATCGTAGAAAGGAATAAGCCTCGCCAGCGAACTTAAATAGTGAACCCAACCTCAAACAACAAACAGGTGTTGTCATGTTCACTGCACAAACTGCGCAGCGAACATAGGGAAATGGCAACGAGCCCAAAACGCAGAGTAAGTAACGTGTTTATTTACAATGGGTGAATGTGTTGAATGTCCAAAAACAGTCACAACAGAAAGGGGAAGACAACCCGCTACAAACTCAGTTGGTGTACAGGTATGCCTACTGCGCTCCCATTAGGCAGGAGTGGAGAAAAAGGCACAAGTAAGTCTTCCACTTACAGTGTTGGAGCGGAAAGGCTCTGAGGGAACAACACACTTCAGTCCAGGGGTAAACCAACAAACGCGAGACTGGATGTCCAGAGTTGACATGCTAAGTTGCCACACCAGCTGGTCGCATTCTACCCTATAAATACACAAACCCAGAATGATGGCAAATGGATACGGCTGTGTGGGCACCCGGTGCGTGACTGATTGAACAGTGTGTATGTACATGCGTGAGTGTGAATGTGAGTGTGTGTGTGTATGTGTGCGTGCATGCATGAGTGTGTGAGTGTGTATGTGGTGAACCAGAAAACTGGTGAATGCCTGGTAAGAGGAGGGGCGTGGCTGTGAGACTGATGGAGAGCAAGGCTCAATCCATCAGCTGGAATTAATAATCAATAATTAAACCCAACAGCCACAAGTCATGCTCGGGGTGACGACCCTGAACATGACAGGTGTGAAGTGAAAGTAATTAACCAAACACAAACAGCTGTCACAGGCCATGAATAGACTTGACAGGCGGAAGTCCTGTCATGGGGTTGTCAAAATAAAAGCACAAATAATCACCATCACAATCAAGACTAAATATACAGACAGAAAAAGGAAAATAATCAAACGACCCGAGCACGGGATCACTACAGAACTGGCTTAAAGGCACGCTGACTGATGGAGATAAAAAAAAGTTATTTTCTATAAAGTGAAAAAAAAAAAGATAATGCATGGAGTCTGCTTTTGCCTGAGGCTGATTTATCATGGAAAACAGCTGAGCTCTGTGGTGATCAGCTGATTGGATCCACCTCCTCAGGTGTTCTGACATTTTGGCATATCTATCAAAACAGCTTGGACAGCTGATGGTACAGACTGCAAAGGTGAAAAAAGAAACACGGGGGGAAGGCCCTACAACCTTTGCTCCACGAATGTGGGACACATCAACCATACGCTGGATAAATTATCAGCATGGGGCACATATTTTTCCAGTTTATAAAATTTTTCATTGGGTCTGAAGTGTGTGTGAAAAAAAATTGTGTTTTGGTTAACGTTTAGAGGGTCAAAAATGCAATAGTTTAGGCGGAATGATAATAATAATAAATAATCTTTTTGCATCAATAATAAACAAACACTTACAATAGAGCCACGGCGCTCACATTGTTGGTCTTTGCCAGTCACGCCCTCAAGGTTCAGATCATTATTTGGCCTCAGTATCATTCCAGCCTGACGATTTAAGCACCGCCTCAATCTTAGCATTTAAGATTTAAAAAACCTTTTAATAACAAAATATTGCTAAAATATAAAATAATGCACTACAATGGGTCTCAAATATTTGTAAACATGTCCTGTTATAGTACTGTATGAGTTTATTGACAATACACAGAAGAAATTCAATATTACACTGAACTCTGATATAAACTAAAATAATTATGATGATGACTGAACAACTCCCATTCCCCAAAGTGCAAGATACACTATTATCTTGAATATAAGTGATAAAAGAAATAAGTGATTATATCAATCATACAGCGCCCAACGGCTGGACCGTTTATGTTTTTAAAGTCAAAAATGGACATGATAGTGCCTGGGGGTGATAAAATTCTATTGCAGAAAGCACAAAAGAAAATTGCTGACCTGGAGGAGGATATCCGAGGATTGATAAACTGCAGCAGAAAACACGCTCCTCTCCAACTTCACCCTACGTCTTCCACTGCTGTCACAGACGATGAGTCTTTTAGCGGCCCAAGAGTCAAAAAAAACGGCCTTGAGTGACTCAGCCCTCCGAGACACAGTTGCCTGGGACCCCTCTGCCTGTCCATGGCCCTCCTCTTGCTCAACGCCAAATCAGATGGCCTGGTCTGAGGTGATGGTCCGGGGCAGGAAAAGGGCCTCAGACGAGTCAACCACCAGCCCTCCTCTGCCCGTCTCCAACTGCTATGAGGCTCTAGCAATGGCTGATAATCCACCTTCCACCGATGCTCCAGCTTCACCGATTCCAGTTCGCCTGGGCTCCGCTTGACATGCAGCCCCCGCTAACATCGCACCCATCCCTTCGCTGGATGACCCGGCGGCCTTTCCTCAGCTGAGGGCTGACAGCAGTGGGGCAGCTTGGGGCGGCCCCAGCTGAGCCACAGCGGCTCTGGCCCCGTTCTGGAAAGTCCTGTGCTCGACGTATGATCCTGAGCGAGGCTGTTCGCTGGCACTCTGGGAGGCCACACTGCACGGAGCAGTCGGGGAATCCCCCTTCGGTTCTGGTGCCATTTCGCTGCCCTGCTTGTCGGCTGGTGAGGTAAGGGGCCTTACCTGTCCCAACGACGGGACCCCCACTCTGCCTCCACCTCACCGCACTGACTCTCGCTGCGGGACCCTGCAACCATCAACATCCCGCCCACTTTTTCCTCCAACCACGATGATCGTCGGAGACTCCATCATCAGGCACATCAGGTATTTTAACTCTATCACTCACTGTTTCCCAGGAGATACTGTCCACAACCTGTTAGTGAAGCTCCCGGATCTGTTGCAGTCACAACCTCCATCACACAGATTATTATTCATGTAGGAACTAACGACACCCCCCGCAGACAGTCTGAAATCACTAAAAATGACTTCTGCAAACTTTTAAATTTTTTATCAAACAGCGAAAAGTCTGTTTTTATTTCTGGCCCCATTCTCACACTATGTCGTGGATCAGACCGTTTAAGCCGTGTTCTTGCCCTCTCAACTTGGCTCAAGTCCTCCTGCAGCAGCAACATTAATTTTACTGACAATTTTAACTTGTTTTGGGGCCGCCACACTCTATATAAATCTGACAGCATACATTTAAATGCATCAGGTAGCTGACTTTTAGCAGCAAATCTGATGCATATCATTCAAACTGCAACATGCAATTAACTGTTTACATCCCACGACCCCTCCCTTCCGGATCCACTCACATCTCTGACCCCCAGGAAGACTACCCAGCACCAGTGCCATTTTTGTCAGCCTTCACCATCTGGTCTGGAAACTCATTCACTACCCACCTTCCCTATTAGGACATTGATCACGGACAGACCGCCATCCATAAAACATACAGTTCACAAGAACTCATGCCCATGCTGTCTACATTCTGTGGATCAGTCCCTTAACAATAATCCACAGAAAACAAACTACCCATCCATAAATAACTTGCCACCTACCCTAAATATGGCTCTTTTAAACATACGTTATCTTGCCAACAAGACTTTTATCATCAATGACCTGATTTTAGATAATAAGATTGTCTATTTTTAATAGAGACGTTATTTTTAACACAGATGTCTCTTGGCACAGATGCACCAGCGGTTCTTACTGAGGCCTCCCCATAAAATTTTAGTTCAGTTTTTTCCATAAGAAAGGCCAGGAAGGGTGGGGGTACTGCATCAATTTTTTCTTCCTCACTTGCAGTAAAGCAAATTTTACTTGATCAATATACCGCATTTGAGCACCACGCTTTTGTCTTTAGCAGCCCCACAATTTTATGCATCACAGTTTACAGACAACCCAAATACTGCTCTGTTTTTATTAATGAGTTCTCTGCGTTTTTATCAATAATCCACTCCTCATATAATTTTATTCTCATTTCCAGTGATTTTAATCTACACACTGATAAGCAAGGCGACCATATGTCAGAAGATGTTAATGACCTGCTGATGTCCATGAATTTTATTCAACATGTCATGCAGCCGACTCACAACAGGGGACGCACTCTGGATCTTGTCATTAGCCATGTCCTGCCCACGAGTGTGTCCTCTGTTGTTGACTTGGCTGTATCTGACCATTACTGTGTGTTTTTTAACATCACTGGTTTTATGTAACGGGAGACCTCGGTGTGAACTGTGAGGAAGCGTCATCTGACACCTGAAGTGGCTGCTGATTTCATCAAACTCTTACGCAACACTCCCCCAGTTATTTTATCTGCATCGTGTGATTTTATTGTTGATAATTTTAACAGTAAATTAAGATCAGCCATTGACAGAGTTTCCCCAGTAGTCACAAGGACACGTCAAACAGGTTCATTTTGTCTTCTTTTAATTATTTATCCTTTTTTTTTTCCTTTGAAAGACAAAAGTAAAATAGAAAGATGTCTTTACCTTCTTTACATGTTTCAACTGCACTGCAGCCTTCAACATGTGTACTGTTTGCTGCAGTGCAGTTGAAACATGTAAAGAAGGTAAAGACATCTTTCTATTTTACTTTTGTCTTTCAAAGGAAAAAAAAAAAAAAGGATAAAGAGTCACAAGGACAGTTAGGAATAAACCAAAGCTTCCCTGGAGAAATAACCAAATCCAAAAACTGAAAAGAGAGTGCAGGATGGCTGAGAGGAAATGGAGGAAAAACAAATTAACTATCAATTACCAAATACTACAGAATAAATTAAAAATATACAATAATGCAGTCAAGACATCGAGAACAGAGTATTCTGCCAACATAATCTCAGCTCATAATTATAACCCTAAAGTCCTTTTTGCAACCACTGATCACTTTATCAACCCAGATTTTAATAAAAACACAAACCTGCCATCCAACTCTCTCTGTGAGAGTTTTGCAGACCACTTCAAGTGCAAGGTGGATTCTATTTGATCCAACATTTTATCTGACCAGAAGATTGCTTTTAATGGAATCTTGAGCTGAGGAAAACACTGGACTGTTTTGCCCTGGTTGATGCTAAGATGCTTGGTAGAGTTTTCTCCCAGGTAAATTTGACCTCCTGCTTTTTAGATCTTATTACCACATCACTTTTTAAAACATTTTATGGATTCTTCGAACACGAGATTTTAAACATTTTAAATTGCTCTCTTCAGACTGGTGTTTTCCCCGCTGCCTTTAAAATGGCTGTGGTGAAACCCCTTTTAAAGAAGAGTAATTTAGATCCTGATATTCTCAGTAACTATCGACCTGTATCCAACTTACCGTTTTTAAGTAAAGTTTTAGAAAGTATTGTTTTTATCCCATTAAACAATATCCTTATTGACCACAACATTTTTGAAAAATTTGAGTCTGGTTTTAGGACAAACCACAGTACCGAGACAGCCCTCGTTAATGATATCAGGTGTAACATGGACTCCCACAAACTGTCAGACCTGGTGCTGCTGGATCTCAGCACTGCCTTTGATACAGTAGATCACCACATTTTATTAAGCAGACTCAAACACCCGGTGAGCCTCTCAGGTACTGTTCTTGAATGGTTTCACTCCTATCTCACAGTCACTATTTTGTAAGTATGGATACATGTTCTTCGGCAATCCATGAAATCAAGTGTGGGGTACCCCAAGTTTCAATATTAGGGCCAATACTTTTTAATCTTTATATGTTACCACTTGGGGATGTTATCAGGAGACATGGAATCAATTTTCATAGCTATGTTGCTGATATACTGCTGTACATTGCCGCATCTCCTGATGACACAAAACCAATTAATGCCCTTTTGAACTGTATTTTAGATATAAAGTCATGAATGGCAGAGAACTTCCTACAGCTCAATCAGGAAGAAACAGAAGTTTTATCATTGGTCCTGAAGACAAGAGAGAGAAACTTTTACCAAAATTGCTAGGTCTAAAACCTACACATTGTGTCAAGAACCTGGGCGTTCAGGTAAATGTGCTGCAGGTGTGAATCACTGAGCGAGCAGGAGCCTAATTAACCAACTGCAAACAGCTGAGCTGAGAGAGTATGCTGTGGGCAGTGGTAGGGAGTGTCTGGAAAGAGGAGGCACAAGTTAAAACAATTACAAAGTTTATACAGAAAACTAACAAAATTAAACTAATCAGACATACAATACTTAAAATAAATTGAGGGTCTGAGCTCAGTGAAAACCTGAGCTCCGACACCTGCAACACATTTACCTGTGTGTATTTACAGTAGGCACTGCCATTTGACTGTTTCAGTGCGGCCAGATTGTATGCATGTTCTCTTACTGGTTATCCTCTGACCATCACTCTGATCAGCTCCTCATCTCCTCCTGAGTCAAGCTGGCTTGGGAGTGCTATAGTCTGTGTTTCTTGTTTTACATTTTTGTATGTTCTGCACTATTTTTGGACTCTCATGTTCTTTTTGTTAATAAATTGCACAAACACCATTCAGTGTGTGGGTTTGTTTCTCTGCTCAGAGAGCAAAATATGACACTAGTTGTATAGCCTATTGAAATGCCCTGCTCTCTGGTCTTCTTCAAAATTCAGTTCAATTCAACTTTATTTATATAGTGCCATTTCACAACAACAGTCATCTCATAGCACTATCAACTGTAGGGGGAACCCCCACAGTTGCAGAAAGACCCCAGCAATCAGGCGATCCCCTGTGAGCAAGCACTTGGCGATGGTGGAGAGGAAAAACTCCCTTTTAACAGGAAGAAACCTCCAGCAGAACCAGGCTCAGGGAGGGGCAGTCATCTGCTGCGACTGGCTGGGGGGTGAGGGGATAGAGAAGAAGAAAAGAACAGACATGTAGAGAGCAAACAGCACGATGGGGACTCAATCTATGGGAGAGAACAAACAAATGTTAATGACCAGCAAAAAAAAAATATTTCATTGAGAGTGAGAAAAGGAGTGAGGCCCAATGCATTACTGGAGTTCCCCCGGCTGACTAAACCTATTAGCAGCATAACTAAGGGAGGGTTCAGAAACACATGATCCCTCCCTAATTGTAGGCTATATCAAAAAGGTAGGTTTTAGCCCTATTCTTAAAAACAGAGATCGAGTCTGACTCCCGAATCCAGATTGGCAGCTGATTCCACAGGAGAGGAGCTTGATAACTGAAGGCTCTGCCTCCCATTGTACTTTTGGAGATTCTAGGTATTACAAGTAATCCTGCATTTTGGGAGTGTAGTGCTCTGTTAGGATAATACGGTAGTATCAGATCTTTTAAATAAAAAGGAGCCTGATTGTTTAGAGCTTTGTAAGTAAGAAGAAGGATTTTAAACTTAATTCTAAACTCTATGGGAAGCCAATGAAGGGAGGCCAGAACCGGAGAGATATGATCTCTCTTTCTAGTACCTGTTAAAACTCTTGCTGCAGCATTTTGGATCAGCTGAAGACTTTTTAAAGATGTTTTAGGACAGCCTGATAATAAAGAATTACAATAATCTAATCTCGAGCTAACAAAAGCGTGGATCAGTTTCTCAGCATCACTCTGAGACAAGATGCTCCTAATCTTGGCAATATTACGCAAATGATAGAAGGCAGTCTTAGAAACAAATTTAATATGTGAATTGAAGGACAAATCCTGATCAAAAATAACTCCAAGGTTCCTCACAGAGCTATTAAGAGAAAGAGTAACCACATCCAAACTGAAAGTTTGATTTGGAAAGGAATTTCTAAGGTTTTTTGGACCAACAAGAATGACTTCAGTCTTATCTGAATTTAATAGCAGGAAATTACAAGTCATCCAAGCTTTGATGTCCTTAAGACAGGCTTCTAACTTGGCTAATTGATTACTATCATCTGGCTTCATTGACAGGTAGAATTGTGTGTCATCAGCATAACAATGAAAATGTATACAGTGCTTTCTAATAATGTTGCCTAACGGAAGCATATATAAACTAAAAGAGTAGGGCCTAGCACAGATCCCTGTGGAACTCCATGACTAAGCTTTGAGTTGAAAGAAAACTCATTATTTACATGAACAAACTGGAACCTATCAGATAAATAAGATCTAAACCACTGCAACGAAGTTCCATTAAGTCCAACATAGTTTTCTAATCTATCAAGTAGAATATTATGATCGATAGTATCAAAAGCTGCACTAAGGTCTAAAAGGACAAGTACAGAAACTAGTCCATTATCAGATGCAATGAGGAGGTCGTTAGTGACCTTCGCTAAGGCTGTTTCAGTGCTATGATGGATTCCAAACCCAGATTGAAATTCTTCAAGTAAACCATTTCCCTGCAGGTGGTCAAATAATTGTGTAGCAACAACTCTTTCTAAGATTTTTGAATTGAAAGGGAGATTAGAGATTGGTCTATAGTTAGCTAAAGCTCCTGGATCTAGCGTTGGCTTTTTGAGTAAGGGTTTAATTACAGCCGTTTTAAAACCCTGCGGTACATGGCCTAAAGTTAATGAAGAATTGATTATATGAAGAATAAGGCTACCAATAAGTGGGAAGACTTCTTTAAATAACCTGGTAGGAATAGGGTCTAAAAGACAAGTTGAAGGTTTGGATGAGGAAACTATTTTGTCTAACTCACAAAGGTCGATTGGAGTAAACTCATCAAGACAGACATCAATAGAAGGAGTTGTAGTAGTTACAGTATTTAAGTTAACTGTGGGAAGAATCTGATTGATTTTATCTCTGATGGATGAAATTTTATTATTGAAAAAGTTCATAAAGTCCTGACTAGTAAGCTCTAAGGGAATACTAGGATTGACAGAGTCCTGACTCTTTGTCAACCTGGCTACAGTACTGAAAAGAAACCTGGGATTATTCTTGTTCTCTTCTATTAATGCAGAGTAATAAGTCGTTCTAGCTTTTCTAAGAGATTTTTTATAAATTAAAAGATGATTTCTCCAAGCTAAATAGATTTCATCTAAATTAGTGGAGCACCATTTTCTTTCTAATTGACGAGTCTTCTGTTTTAAGCTACGAGTTTCTGTGTTGAACCAAGGAGTAGGAAATCTCTGATTAGACTTTTTCTTTTTTAAGGGGGCCACCAAGTCTAGAGTCTGATGCAGAGAAGCTGAAACACTATCCACCATGTTATCAATTACAGAAGGAGCAAGCTGTCTATAGCTTATTTCCGTTGTGTTGACAAATGGCATAGAGGAAACAGTCTGCATAAATTTGATAACAGCATCATCTGAGAGGCATCTACTGTAATAATATTTTTCTTAAAAATATCTAAAAAAAATCACATCTCCAACTGCTCCAAAATTCAGCAGCACAAGTATTGATGAGGACCAGGGAGCGGATGCATATTACACCAGTTTTAGAATTGCTGTATTCACTCCCTGTGCATTTTAGGCTCAATTTTAAGGTTCTCTTAGTAGTTTTTAAATGCCTCAATGGTCTTGGGCCTTCTTATCTATGTGAGCTGTTTTTATCTTATGAGCCCTCACGAACCCTGAGGTCCTCTGGTACAGGCCTTTTAATGGTTCCCAAAGTCAAGACCAAGACCTCTGGTGAAGCTTCCTTTCACTATTATGGTCCTCGTCTGTGGAACAGCCTGCCAGAGAGCCTCAGGTCTGCAGAGTCAATAGATGGTTTTAAGAACAGGCTCAAGACCCACCTTTTTAATTTGGCTTTTAATAAACCTGTTTAACTAGTACTGAAGTAATCATTTATGTTCCATTGTTTTATGTTCTTCTTGGCACCATTTGTTCTTAGATTTTTCTCATCTTCTTATTGATGTGTTTAGTTCAGTTTTTAAGTATGGGTTTTTAGTTCTTGTTTTTATGTGTTCTTAGTTTCTTTTTGTACCTTTTTTAAATTTTGGCTTTTAACAAACCGTTTAACTATTATTGAAGTAGTCATTTATGCTCCATTGTTTTACATTCTTCTTAGCTCCACTTGCTTTTAGATTTTCTTATTTTGATGTGTTCTTAGCTCAGTTTCTAAGTATGGGTCTTTAGTTGCCTTTGTTCTATGTGTTCTTAGTTTTATCTTGTATTTTATGTGTTTTAGCTCCAGTGTTTCCTCAGTGGAGACCCTCATGCCGGATGCTGCCTGGCCTATCTGCAGGGGTGCTGGTCTTGTGGGTCGCTCTAGCTTGGGTGGGCGGGAGCTTTATGCCACTGCTACAACTGTGGTGCGGGCCCTGGCCTGTCCTGGTCGTGTTGCGGCCTTTGTGGCACTCTCTGTGGTTATGGGCTGTGTGGTCTCCCGGTGTGGGGGGCTTCACAGGATGGTTGCTCCTTCACGTGGTGCTTCGGTGCCGAGCAATGTCTCTTTTATTTTATATGTGTGTAAGAGAAGTAGGGGGTGATGTATGTGCCTGTGTGTGTGTTTGTGGGCATGTTTGTGGGAGGGTTGGAAGGGGTGCTGTATCGTTTAAAATATGTAACTAAATGTGTATACTGTTTTTATCTATGTAAAGCACTTTGCGCAGCATCTAATGCTTGAAAAGTGCTATACAAATAAAGTTTGATTGATCTGACAAACAAATAAACAAGAGATCTGAAACAGTCACTAATATTGGATGTCCCATTCATTTTCAATATTTAGGTATTCTGTAATTAATATTCACACAATCAAATAAATCTTAGTGCCATTTACTCCCTTTTATATTTGTCAAAGTCTAACATGTGATTGCCTACATATAACCTACACCTCTTTGTATTCCACTTTCAAACACAGCCATGTGGGCCTGTAAAGCCTGATTGGGATACCTGTTTCAGACAGGAATACTTGTGTTCTATGGGCAATGCACTAGTTACATAATAATTGAAAATGAATGGGACATTCAATATTGGCCACTGTTTAAGAACCGCTTGTTTATTTATTTATTTATTTTTTTTGTCAGTTCATTTATTTGTGTGATCTTTTATGACATATTCATAATAGTGTATCTTGCACTTTGGGGAATGGGAGTTGTTCAGTCTGTCATGGCTGCCAGTTTGTCACACCTGTGCGCACACCTGCCTGTCATCATCCTTTGGCTATTTATACCGTCAGGTTCAGTGCTCTGTGCGGAGTCGTCTGTTTCCTTCTCCAGAAACCTGCTACGCCAAATCACTGAGCTTCCTAGCCTCGCTGTGCTCCTTCACGTCGGCTTCCCAGCCTCCTCCATTACCTGTCCGGGCCTGCGCCTCCTGGACTTTCCAGCTGTCAAGTAAGCTTCCATCATACCTTCTCACCTTGTCCATTGCCCCTGTGGAAATGGAAAAAAAAAGGGAACAAAATAACTAAAATGTAGGAATGAATTACATGATGGGGATGCAATTAGTGTTGCAAAAAAAAAAAAAAAAAAATTCTGGCAATGTCCCCCAAGTGGTTCTTTATGATCCTGATTTTACAGTAATTTATATTTGAGAGTGAACCGTTAAATTAGCCCAATATTTCATAAGGTATTGCCCTTTCATCTAAAGCATATTGCAGTTTCTAGACACATTAAGCACTCACACACCCACACAGCAGCATATACTGTATGTAGAAAGCCACTCATTAACTTTCTCATTAAAACTTTACAAGAAACCATGCAAGATTATGAGTGTTATTTGGGTAACGCAGTTTAACTTCTATAGCAGGAGAGAATCAGAACACATTGATTTGCCTCAGAAATATATGTACAGAAGACATTGTTTCCCATCAGTCTGTGATTGATTAGAACGCTCAATCAAAGCCAAATCTGTCATCCTTCACAACACCCCTTTTGTTTTGCTGTCAAGGGCACCTCCCGATTTCTGGATGAGCAGTGCCATTATGGCAGTCAGATCAACTCAGATCCAATGCATCAACAGTCAGCTGGCATCTAATATCACTTAACATTGCATTGCCCTTCAATGTGCAGCAAACAAAAGACATTCAGTGTTGTCAAATGGGTTTTTAAATTGAGATTTCATGAGCCCATGGTTATATTAATTCACATCCTGAGGGAAACTGGGATCGTTAACATGGTAATTAGTTACTGTGGAAGCTGATAAGATACTGTAGGAGATATTGGATCACTTTTTTCAGTGGTAAATTTGATGATACCAAATCAATATTATGCTTAACTAGAAAACTCAGAGAGTGCATACCTCTGCCAAGGTACCTTCAGTCCCTCATGGATCACCTCCAAAATATAATGGGCTCATGTGTAGCCCAAGAGCCACCTCTGGTGAAAACTGTATGAAACTGTGTCCAGTCGTTTTGGAGTATTCTTGCTAACACATGCTGAGAAGATACAAGCCTTGGTGGATGTATGCACTCTCGGATCATCACCAAATGTAATGGGTTCCTCTCAAGCCCAAGGACCATCTCTGGTGAAAATTTCATCCAAATCCATCCAGCAGTTTTTGTGTAATCCTGCTGCACAAATACAAACCAGGCCCTTAGTGGAGATATGCATTCTCAAATCATCACCAAAATGTAATGGGTTCATCCTTAGGCCAAGGGCTACCTTTGGTGAAAATTTCATCCAAGTCCATCCAGTAGTTTTTGCATAATCCTGCTGACAGACAAACAAACCAACACGGATGAAAACATTACCTCTTTGGTGGAGGTAATAAAACTGTGACAACAATATTAGAGCAAAAAGTTAGTGAGTCAGTTGCTCTAACTAAGAGGTTGTGATATCACTTATAATGAAGCTAAAATTCACAGTATAAGTTCTACTTTAGAATGAGCACAGTCTTACAACAAAATAAATGTTCTTGAGAAAGGGGCACAGAAATCACATCACACAACATTAAGTTCCTGCTAAGCAATCTGATTGGACAAAAGGCATCCGAGAAGGAGGAAAAAAATACCAGGATACTTCTCTGCAAGGCTTCAAGGCATTTTACCAACATTTAAATTATTTTTTAAAAGAATCCAAAGATTTACAGTTAGCACAATTAAGCATATAATAATCATGAAAAATCAAGTGATACAAAATGAATAGAATGGTGCTTTCACCTTGACAATGTTTTTCCTGAAAAAGTGATCAAAGAAATATGTGGAAATAAATTAACTCCTGTGAAAAAATAAGAAGGTAGGTTATATTCTGCAGCTCTCCAGCAAGTATAAAAAGTCAGAAGCTCTCACTCATGCTCCTCTTTTATGTTCCTCTGATTGTTTCTGCCAGTCTTCTCTCACAGTCTGATATAAAATGATACTTGACTTGCACCATTGCCATAAAGCTATTATTAGTGAGTGTACAGACATTTAAGAGGGCTGGTGCTCAACCAAAAAAGGGGGCATGTCACGATCTGAGCACAGGGGGTGGGGGTGGGGATTCTGCCGTGCTTTTTCTCTTTGCCTTATTTCTCTATTTGTATGGTGTTGTATTTTTGAGTTCTTATTCCTGTTATTTTATCTTTGGTTGATTTTCGCATATTCTGTATTGTTTCTTAAAGTAGAACTGAACCCACCCTTTGGTGCAAAAAGTAGAATAGCAGATTAATTCCTTATTACCTATTGTATTTTTCAACACATAAAAGAAATTTTTAGGCCGTGCAATGGCCAAGCTATAAGCCGATAAACTTTTGCCTCTGGCTGGCAGTGCCAAACAAACCGGAAGTAGTGCGGACGACGCTGCGTGACGTCACGAGTGTGATCCCTAAACAAAACAACAATGGCAGATGATAGCAGTTCCAGCAGTCAAGAACACCAGAGTTTTCAGAGTGAAGAGGCATTCAGGATCGGTGACGAGACAGAGGAGGATGCAGGAGTGTGGCAGGTGGCAGGCGTGCATGCGAGCCCGGGAGACAGCGACCTAATGCACCTGTGACAGCAGCTGGCAGACGGTGATGCAGAGGCGAGGTCCGCCGCCGGGGAATACACCTGTGCACAGGGGAGAGACTGGAAAGGCAAAGGTAGGTATGCTTACGCTGTAGATCTTGCTGGGAGATGAGGGGGTTCCTCTGCAGCAAGAGGGCTGAAGGAATCAGACGGCTTCACGCCGAAGCCCAGGGCAGAGTGGCTTATATCCCACGCTGCTGACGAGGCGCAAGTGTGCGCGCAGCTGGCGCCGCTAATGAGCGGCGAGTTGTAACATATCCAGCCTGTGTTGTGTTGTAGCTTAGTTTTCTTTTTTCTCTGTCATATTTTGTCTTAGTTTTGTTTTGAATTGTAATCGCTCTTGCCTGTTTTCTCTTTTGAATTCTTGGATGGAATATGGGTGGGCAATATAAGCTGCGGCTTCAGCCATCACCCATTTCGGATAACTTACGTTGAATTGTATAATCAGATGAGTCATTGTTCAATTTGACCTTGTTGTTATATCATTCAGTTTCTTTCAACCTGTACTGTACTATCCGAAATAAATAAATTCATTCATTCATTCAAAAAATTGGGCTATGTATTACAATACTTCTACAGACTATAGTGGCAATACACATGAACAGAACTGGCCTCTGCATTTGACTGTGCTATTTATAAATACAGTGATCCCTCGCTACTTCGCGTTTCACCTTTCGCGCCCTCAGTGCATCGCGGATTTTTCAAAAATATTCATCAAAAATTCAAAATTGAGAAAAAATGGCACGAAAGTTGCCCGGGCGCTAGCAGAAGGCAGGGAGAGTACATTAGAACATCAGGTATCAACACGGAGAGCCCGCACAACTCAAAATCCACCTCTCTGACCACCGCTCCACTCCTCTCCACCACCTCTTCACCGCTCGGGAATCTCGCAAGCTGATTGGCCGAGACGTTTTACCTCGCAAGCTGATTGGCCGAGAAGTTTTACCCACTTCTCTCCCTGCAGAGCGCTCATACCCAGCGAAGGAAGACCGCATTCATTGTTCTTTATCGCTCGTGTTGCTTAGTGGCACTTTTCGCTGTTCTCTTGTGCCTTTTTATGCAAACTAGTGCTTGTGACGCCCTTGGGGGGGGGGTGACGCTACTTCGCGGTCGGTTCTGGTCCCCATTAAACACGATAAGTGAGGGATCACTGTAATATCTATATCTAGAAACGCATCGCTTCCCGGTCGCTTTTCCTCCCCCTTTCTTTTCTTTCGTCGCCATGACAGCTTTCCTTGGCCACTGAACAGATCTTCCCAGGTGTTGGAAGTGTTTTGTAGTCGACTATCACGACAAAATGCACCAAAAACAACGAATGTCGACGTGCTCACAATGGTAAACATGGAGGACTGTGTCACACTCGTGACGTCACACGGAACTCCGGCTGCACTTCCGGTTAATCGGCGGATTTGTCTGATTTTTCAGGGCGGGAAATTCAAAATCGCGATTTTCTCCAAGATTCCGGGATTTGTGGAGGGGGTGCCAATGATAAATTATCTTTATAATTGTATGTACTATCACCCAGTGCCGTTCAATGCCGTTCAGTTCAGTTCTACTTTAAGGTGTGTTCACACCAAATGCGAACAGGTGGTGCAAATCCATACAAAGTGAACGGGAAGACTCGAGTACGCGCAAATTTGCGTGGTCGTCCGTTCGCGTCCGTTAGCAGCTAGTTAGCTAGCATTGAGATTCTGCTGTCACCGGAGAAAATTATCACCATTGCAGAGTAAAGTAGTTAGAAAATGAAACTCACTCACCGGGAGACAGGAGGACCGGAAACTCTTCAGCTGAATTGGGATTTTGGAGTTATTTACCCATGGTTTCCGGCCAAGGACGTCCTAGCAAGCTAGCAAGCTAGCAACATAAACACCCACCATCTGTGAAGTTTTGGAGGCATCAGACGACATTTTCAGGTGAGCCCCCGGTCGGATAATGTAAACCTAAGCATGACGTTATTTTGGGAATTTCCACAGCAGGTTGAACACAGCTGCAGAAGTTTTAAAGACAACTTCGCCTGTCTGCATCTCACTATTCGTGTCTGTGGGCGTGTTTACATTGATTTATAATGTAATTGTGCCACGCAAAAAATTTGCATGTTCGCATTTGGTGTGAACGCACCTTTAGTATGATTTATTTTCCTGTTTAAGTTCATTATAGTTTTGTTATTTACATATTTGGATTTACTTGTCTTTATTTGCCGTCATATTATATTAGTATCTTGTTGTGCTTTTTCTCTCCTTCTCCAGGGGTACAGCTGTCAGTGGCACTTCTGGGTTTTTTGCTCCTTTGTTGGGCGCTGCTCCTGTCAGCTGTCAGTCCCGTCTTCTCCCCTCTTATTGCTCCCAGCTGACCCCAGTCTGTAATCATTGTTTCCTCCTGCCCGCTCATGGTATCCACACCTGCCATCATTTGTGTTCATTTGTTTCTTGCCCTATTTAAGGACTGTGATTTCTCTCCTTGATTGCTGGAGTCTTAATTATCATCTGCGTCTGAACCCTGTCCCTGTTCTGATGTTATTACCCTTGTGAATCCTGTCTTCCTCCATTGTCATCTTTGTTTGTAAGTTTTTGCTTTGTGCACTGTTTTAATTTTTGTGTTTGTGCACAGTTTGGACTTTGTGTTCGTTAATAAATATCACAACTAGCAGTTCAGCATCTGGGTGTCTCTCCTCTTTGCCCTGAGGGGCATTTCATGACAGAAGACTCCAGCCAGTTAGAGACCCAGCTGCTGCTAGTTTGTGCGTTTTTGCTTTTCACTCACCTGTTTTTCTGGAGCGGTGAACATGTCCCCAGCACACCGACCTCCAGCAAGCAAAGGGAGATCGGCAGTGGGCTATCCGAGCACAGAGGAGCAGTGGGCTGCCAAATTCATCCAGAGCTCCGTGGATGAAGCTCTTGCCTCCCGCAGCCCTAAGAAGATCTGGGAGAGCATGGATTTGGTGACTGTTATTATCGAGGCACACCCAGGGTTGTGGAGGTATTCTCAGTTCGTGGAGTTGTTGGCCATGTTCTCTGTCCTGCAACAATCTTTCCCCAGGCTGACGTGGGGCCCACATCCCGCAAGCTCAAAGCCAACATGAAAACGCATCCCATAGAAGACACCCTGCTTCACCTCCAGTGCGCCCATTCTGCTCCTGCTCCACCGGCTCATAGAATCTGCCACCCAGCTCCGGACCACCGGAGGAACACCCCTGCTCTGGAAACACAGGCAAGTGGTTTTGGTTTTTTTTTCATTTTCCATCATTTACACATGAAATACTTTGCCTGATTCCCGGGGGTGAGGCTCAGTGATTGCAGTCCTCTGAGTCTTCACCTCCTGCTTCAGCCATAAATTCCTCACCTGCTTTCTCCGTGTCTTCTCCTATGTCCCCTGAGTGTCTGTCAGCTCCAGGACAGACACTCTCTCCTCCCCCATTGTGTCGTTCCCTCCCCTCCCCTCCCTTTCTTATCTATCTCTGTTTGATGAGGCGCCTATTATGGCTGCCGTGTCGTTGTGTCGCGCTTGCACGCGCACCAATGTCAAGTCAAATTCCTCGTGTGTTTTTTACATGCTTGGCAATAAAGTTTATTCTGATTCTGATTCTGATTCTGACTGAGCCGCCGGACAGAGGAGGAGCCTATTGCTTTGGAGGACCTGGTTCCAGCGTTGCAGCCATGGTCCGGAGGGAGGTAGGGCGCTACCAGTGGTCTGGAGCTAGTGCCAACAATTGGGCATTCCCAGGCTCCAGGTGTGAAGAATCCAGCGCCGACAGGGAACAGACCTCCTGTTGCCACACCGGGCGAGCCACCTGTGTGGGTCACTTTACTAGGAGGGTCCCGAGACTGCATTGACCACCATGCCTGCTGCTGGGGCCGCTGCAGCAGCGTTGAAGCTGGACCTCCAGAGGGCCAGGCCCGAGACATCGCCGCTTGGATCGACGGCAGTGGAGCTTGAGCTCAGTCAAGTGCTCTCCTTTGTTTTTGTTTTTTCTATGTTGGAGAGATCTTTTCTTGCTCTTGGTGGGGAGAGCCAAGTGCAGTCATCAGCCTGCCTTTCCCCAGGGTCACCGAGGTTCATCCAACTGCGGCAGAGGTCTCCGTGGGTCCAGCCTCGCCATCTGAGATCTCCGTGGGTCCAGCTCCCCCTGCCAAGGTCGTTGCGGGTGCTCCATTCCAGCTCGGGGCCTCTGTGGGTGCAGCTTCCCCATCAGCCGAGGTCTTCATTGGTGCTCCGTCCCAGCCTGGTACCTCCGCGGGTGCTACTCCCCCTCCAGCTGAGGTTGTCACAGGTGCACCATTCCAGCACGGGACCTCTGTGGGTGCTGCTTCCCTCCAGATGAGGTCTTCGCAGGTGCTCCGTTCCAGCCCAGGGCCTTTGAGGGTGCTACTTCCCCATCAGCTGAGGTCACCACGGGTGCTCCGTCCCAGCCCGGGACCTCCGTGAGTGCAGCTCCACATCAGTCTCAGTCCGCATGGGTGTTGTGTCCCAGTTGGAGATCGTCGTAGGTGCTGCGCCTCAGCCTGAATCCAACATGAGTGCTGCACTCCAGTGTGGGCCCACCATGGGCGTTACGCTCCAGCCAGGGGGCCACTGTGGGTGCAGCACTGGCTCAGTCTGGGCCCACCAAGGGTGCAGCTCTGGCCCAGTCCGGAGCCACCATGGGTGCTGCGTTGCTCCAACCCGGAGCCACTGCAGGTGCAGCATTGCTCCAGCCCAGAGCCACCGCGGGTGCTGCCTTGCACCAGCCTGGAGCCACTGTGAATGTGGCTTTGCTCCAAGCTGGAGCCACTGAGGGTGCTACAGGCCAGTCTGAGGGCGTTGGGGTTCCCCCTCCTCTTCCTGATGTCGTCAGGGTTCCCCCTCCTCTGCCAGACACCGTCGTGGTCCCCTGTTCTCTGCCAGATGCCATTGTGGGTCCCTCTAATCTGTCCAAGGCCGTCGTGGTTCACCTCCATCCTCCTCTCTGCTGGTTGTCCCTGTTGGGCAGCCACCCTCTGGACCACCTTTCCTCTTTAGGTGGTTAAAGAACTCTGGCAGACCACCTGACAGACTGTGCCGTTGGGTTGGGTGGGCCACATTCTCTGGCACCGCTCAACTCTTACCATCACGCCGTCTGCCAGGTTCCAGGACTTTAGCCGGCCACCTGAACTGTCTAGTTCTTTGGTCCAGGGGGCCTAGTGACTTGGTTCTGTGTGGGTGTGGGTCCTGAGCGGGGTTTTTTGTTTTTGTTTCCACTTAGTCTGAGTTTTGCCGGGGTGTGAATTCTGTGAGTATTTCTTATTTTCTCTGGTTTGTTTCGATCCCTCCGTTCCTGGGTCCCCCTCCTCCTGCCTGGGGTGGGGTTGTTTTCTTGGTTTTGGTGGAGTGGGTTCTTTGTGTGGGTGGGTCTTTTTCTTTCATTGTTTCCCGGGATGTCTGGTGTCCACCGCTTGAGGGGGGGCTCTGTCACAATCTGAGCACGGGGTGGGGGGTGGGATTTTGCCGTGTTCTTTCTCTCTGCCTTTTTTCTGTATTTGTATGGTGTTGTATTTTTCCGTTCTTATTCCTGTTTTTTTTTTTATCTTTGGTTGATTTTCACATATTCTGTATTGTTTCTTAGTATAATTTATTTTCCTCTTTACGTTCATTATAGTTTTGTTATTTACATATTTAGATTTACTTGTCCTTATTGGCCATTATATTATATTTGACATGGTTACGTGACCCAGTGACAAGACACAGACTCAGAATTGATACAATTAAGTTTATTAACAACAAGCATGGTGTTGGTGTGTGTGAGTGTAGGCTGGAACTGCCGGAGACAGAGCGGGACACCGTATGGCCTGGCAACCCTAGGAACACACAGAAAAAGGGGATTACTGGAAGTCACTGCTGGAGGAAAACAGTTACACTGTGCTTACTGTGGGACCAGATGGTAGCGGCTCAGGTTCAGCGTGGTCACTGCAGCCAGGGAGACAGTGCCCTTCCGTGGGAGGTGTGACTCCAGCAGGTGAATGTCCAAGTGGAGTTGGCGAGGCGGGAGTGCGGGGGAAATCCATCGCCGGGAGGATAGGAGGAGGATTCCACTGCTACGGACGGCGCCTGTGCACAGGGGATCTGAAGACAAAGGTGAGTAGGAATTGATGAGCTTACGTGGCCAGCTGAAGGGATTCTCCGGCGACGATGAAGCAGGCTTTGGCTGGAACTTCGGTAGACAGAAGGAATTGGCGATGAGCTCATCAGGAGCGCTGAGAGACATCTCCGCACTGCCGTGACGGGCAGCACAGAAGATATAGGCCAGGCATAATGAGGACCGGGTGTGCGCGCAGCTGGGAATGACGAGCAGACCAGACTATGACAGTACTCCCCTCCTAATGAGCGCCTCTTGGCGATCGTCCCAGCCTACCTGTATGCGTCCAATGGAACTCCCTGATGAGGGCTTTAAATTTCCGGTTCCGGCTCTGCCGGACCGGTGGCGCCACACGAGTCGGCTGCCTGTTGCAACAGCCTTTTTTTTTTATCTTCCTTCTTCTTTCTACACCTTTCACTCTGTATATATATCACGGATCGCCCCGGGGGTCTCCCGGGTCGGCGGACGGAGCCACGGTTTGCAGCGGGAGACGTTACAGCGGGGAGGAGCTAGTGCTAGCTAGCACTTGGCCGCCGCCCGGTGCTAATGGGAAACTCGACATACCGGGAGCTGTAGCGAAAACGAAGCGGGTGCCGGGCTGGAGTTTAGGCGGCGTGAAAGAAATATAAGACAGAATAATAAAGAGCGATGGCAAGAACCAAGCAGACCGCCCGTAAAATCTACTGGAGGAAGAAGCCCCCCAGGAGACAGCTAGCCACAGGGCTGCTCGGAGAGGCGCTCTGGCCACCGGCAGAGTGAAGAGGCCTCGCCGTCACAGGTCCGTGGCTCTGAGAGAGATCCGTCGCTACCAGAAATCCACGGAGCTGCTCATCCGTAAGCTGCCCGTCCAGCGCCTGGTGAGGGAGATCGCTCAGGACTTCAAGACCGTCCTGCGTTTCCTGAGTTTCGCCGTCATGGCTCTGCAGGAGACCAGCGAGACCCACCTGGTGGTCTCTTCTTCGCTAAGGGGGTCACCATCATGCCCAAAGACTTCCAGCTGGCCCGCTGCATCCGCGGAGAGAGAGCTTAGACTTTCTGCTGCACATCCACCAGCCATAATGCTCTGCACTGTGTGTCTATATATATACATTTATAGTAATATGGACATATGTTTGCTAGATGTTGTTTTTTCTTGCCTTCTGATTGTTGCTCTGAGTGTTGCTATCCCTGTGCTGTTGCAATCCTGGAATTTCCCCATTGTGGGACTAATAAAGGCTTATCTTATCTTATCTTATCTTATCAAGCACGAGGGCAGGACGCACCCATGACCTGGACTCCGGCCCATAGCCATCCCAGTTCACCAGGTATTGCAGACCGCGGCCCTGGCGGTGGATGTCCAGGATAGCAGTCACTCCCCATGCCGGGCTGTTGTCGATCATCCTCGGAGGGGGTGGAGACCTGGGAGGAGGACACAGGGGGCTGGAAGACACAGGCTTAATTTGAAAGACATGAAACATGGGACATATGCAGAGGGAGGGGGGGAGATCGAGCCGCACAGACACAGGGTTGATGATGCAGGAGATAGAAAAAGGCCCAATAAAATGCTGCGTCATCTTCCTGCGCTCATCCTTCACATTGATGTTCTTAGTAGAAAGCCAAACCTGCTGGCCCACCTGGTATGATGGTGCTGGGGTCCGGTGGCAGTTGGCCACTGAAGCGTTGCATTCAGCCGTGTGAAGCAGCGCGGTCTGGGGTGCCCTCCACAGACGTCAACAGCGTCTCAGATGCGCCCGGACTGATGGTACGGTAATGTCACCCTCTTCTTCAGGAAATAAGGGAGGAGAATACCCAAGTGAAGCCTGAAAAGGGGACATACCTATGGCAGAGGACACAGTCGAGTTATGGGCATACTCAATCCACGGCAGGTATGAGCTCCAGGAGGCCGAGTTGGTCGAAACCACACACCGCAGCGCTGCCTCCAACTCCTGGTTGGCCTGTTCACACTGACCATTAGACTGCGGGTGGTACCCGGATGACAGGCTGACAGTGGCCCCAAGGGCATGACAAAATTACCTCCAGATCTGAGAGATAAATTGAGGACCCCGATCGGAGACGATGTCCATGGGGATCCCGTGTAGCCTCATCATGTGTTGGACCAATAGGTCAGCTGTCTCCTTAGCAGTAGGCAGCCCCAGAAGGGGAACAAAAAGGGCCACCTTAGAGAACCTGTCCACCAAGGTGAGCACTACCGTGTGGTTGTTGGAAGGAGGGAGGCCGGTGATGAAGTCCAAGGCCACATGAGACCAGGGCCTGCCAGGAACCGGGAGGGGGTGGAGCAGCCCAGCTGGCGGGGATGATGGAGACTTACCGGTGGCACACTGGGGACAGGCACGGACGTATTCCCTGACATCCTTCTGCAGAGAGGGCCACCAGAAAGAATGTTGCAACAGCTCCTCTGTGCGTCACCTCCCAGGGTGGCAGGCGAACTTGGAGGAGTGAGCCCAGTAAATGACGTCACCCCGGACAGCCGATGGAACAAACATCTTACTCGCTGGCCCCCCGCCCGGGTCCACCTCTGTCTCTTGAGCCCTTCTAACCTTTTCCTTAATCCCCCACGAGAGGAGACCCATGACACAGGAGGCAGGATGGACGAGATGATCTTCAGGCTCTACAGGATCTGTGGCAAATTGCCTAGAGAGGTCGTCTAGCTTGGTATTTTTGGGCCCAGGACGGTATGTGATGGTGAAGTCAAACCGACCAAAAGACAAGGACCAGCGGGCCTGGCGGGCATTCAAGCGCTTGGCCGTCCGGAGGTACTCCAAGTTCCTATGATCCGTCCAAACCACGAACGGCTGTGAGGACCCCTCCAGCCAATGGCGCCACTCCTTCAGGGCCAGCTTAACCGCCACAAGCTCCCTGTCACCGATGCTATAATTCCACTCCGCAGAGGACAGCCACCAAGAGAAGAAAGTACATGGTCGGACCTTGCCGTCCGCTGGGGAACGCTGAGACAGGACGGCCCCAACACCAGAATCCGAAGCATCCACCTCCACCAGACATTGCAGATTAGGATCCACCTGCACCAAGATGGGAGACTCGGAGAACTGCTTCTTAAGATCCGTAAAGGCTGCAGCCGCCTCCTCAGTCCACTGGAAAGGGACCTTCGTAGATGTGAGACGCGTCAAGGGGAGAGCCAAACTGCTGTAGTTCCTGATGAACCGGCGGTAGAAATTAGCAAACCCCAGGAACTGCTGGAGCTGTTTCCTGGAGGACGGAACCGGTCATTCCACCACCACCTTGATCTTGCCAGGGTCTGGCATAATTTCCTTATGCGAGATAATGAAACCCAAAAAAGACATTTTGGAAGCATGAAACTCGTATTTCTCTGCCTTGACAAACAGCTGGTTCTCTAATAGGCGCTGCAACACACGTCTGACATGCACCCAGTGTTTCTCTAGAGACTGGGAAAAGATCAAGATGCCATCCAGGTACACAAACATGAATACCCCCAGAAAGTCTCTCAGAACATCATTGATCAATCGTTGGAACACAGCAGGCGCATTGGTTAATCCGAAAGGCATTACCAGGTACTTGAAATGACCACTGGGAGTGCGAAAACCTGTCTTCCATTCGTCACCCTCGCGGATCCGCACCAGATGGTAGGCGTTGTGCAGATCCAGCTTCGTGAACCATGATGCCCCCTGGAGAGAGTCAAATGCAGAATTAAGTAAAGGAATTGAGTATTTATCCTTGATGGTGATAATGTTTAATTCCCAAAAATCAATGCATGGTCTTAGCGAACCGTCTTTCTTGCCCCCCCCCCCAAAAAAAACACCCCCCACCGCTGAGGAGGACGGGCGGATGATGCCCGAACTCAGAGATTCCTTGATGTAGGCCTCCATAGCTGCCTGCTCCAGCGGTGGCAGGCTATATAGCCTGCTAGATGGAAGTGGAGCCCCTGGGTGGAGATTTATGGCGCAGTCATACGGACAGTGGGGGGAAAGAGATAGGGCCTGGGCCTTACTAAAAACGGCTCCAATGTCATGATATTCAGGGGGAACTTTAGCCAGGTCGAGGGGTGGGGCGGAGGGAACCCCCAGGGGCAAGGATGGCGAGCATGCGGCTGACTGGAGACAGGCACTGAGGCAAAACAAACTCCATGATCTGATACTCCCTGAGTGCCAGTCAATGGTCGGATTATGGAGGCGTAACCAGGGGAACCCAAGGATGACAGGAGAGGAAGCAATCGGCAGCACAAAAAACTGAAGCTGTTCCTGATGGTTACCAGACACAATGACGGACACTGGGGCGGTGCGCTGGGACACAATGGCCATGGGGGCCTTGGACAGTGCTATCAGCTGTAGCGGAGTCTTAAGGGAAATGTAAGGAAGCCCTAAATGGGTTGCCAGGTCCTTAGAGATAAAACTCTGCTCTGCCCCAGAGTCGATTAATGCCTGTGTAGGAATCTCAGTGTGTTTATGTATGAACCGGATAGGGAGAAGAAGTCTGCATAGGGGATTAGCCTGAGGTGAGTCCGTGAGTCCCCCTACTGTGATGCACAGACTCCCCCTTTTGGCCGAAGCTGACAACACGAGACCTCATGCTCCTCGCTCCCGCAATGAAGGCACAATCCCAATTCGTGGCGGCGTTGTTTCTCTGCTGCAGACAACCTGGACTGCCCCACACTCATGGGATCTGAGGTAACAGAGGTGTCAGAAGATGGTAGCGTCAATAGGAAGGCTTGAGGAGTGGGGTGAAGCTGATTCCCTGAGCGACCATAGGCTTTATGTTCAGCCGCCCGCTCTCTCAGTCTATTATCTAGGCTAATGGCAAGCAAAATTAACTCAGAGAGCCTAGACGGCTTCTCTAGAGGGGCTAGCTCATCCCGAAGGCTAGGGCTAAGGCTCCTAATGAAAATGCTGCAGGGGGCAGCATCTTCCCACCCCACTTCAGTAGCAGCTACCCGGAAATCCACAGCATAATCGGCCACAGCCTTAGTCCCCTGTCTCAAGTTCAGTAACCAAGTGGTGAGAACGCTATCTCAGTCTGAGTGATCAAACACTTCACTAAATTCCTGGATAAACTGGCAAAAGGTCAGACTAGCATAATTAGCTCTAGCCATAGCTGCATATGCCCATGCTAGCACTCTTCCTTCCAACAGGTTGATAACATACCCGATCTTACTGTGGTCAGAGGAAAAGTCCTCAGGTACCTGCTGGAACACTACCTCGCATTGCATGACGAACCCCCGGGCCTCTCCAAATTTTCCGTTAAAACAGTTGGGGGTAGGAGCAGGAGTAAGGCAAGCCAGAGGTCCTAGCCTGGGCTGGTTAGCTGGAGAGCTAGCGGGAGCTGAGGAGCTGCTGAGAGAAGGTAAAGCCTGGGAGCCAGTAAGCCAGTCTAACTGGTCTGTGACTCGGGCTAATTGGGTGAGAATGGACTGCTGCTGATAAGCTAATTGATCAATTCTGATCTCCATGTTGTTGACACGGCGCACCAAAGCGCTGTCAGCTGGGTCATTCTGGCGGAGATGTACTGACATGGTTACGTGACCCAGTGACAAGACACGGACTCAGAATTGATACAATTAAGTTTATTAACAGCAAGTATGGTGTTGGTGCGTGTGAGTGTAGGCTGGAACTGCCGGAGACAGAGTCAGACACCGTACGGCCTGGCAACCCTAGGAACACACAGAGAAAGGGGATTACTGGAAGTCACGGCTGGAGGAAAACAGTTACACTGTGCTTACTGTGGGACCAGATGGTAGCGGCTCAGGTTCAGCGTGGTGACTGCAGCCAGGGAGACAGTGCCCTTCTGTGGGAGGTGCGACTCTGACAGGTGAGTGTCCAAGTGGAGTTGGCAAGGCGGGAGTGCGGGGGAAATCCGCTGCCGGGAGGAGAGAAGGAGGATTCCGCCGCCACGGACTCCGCCTGTGCACAGGGGATCTGAAGACAAAGGTGAGTAGGAATTGGTGAGCTTACATGGCCAGCTGGAGGGATTCTCCGGCGACGATGAAGCAGGCTTTGACTGGAACTTCGGTAGACAGGAGGAATTGGCGATGAGCTTGTCAGGAGCGCTGAGAGACATCTCCGCACCGCCGTTACGGGCAGCGTGGAAGATATAGGCCAGGCATAATGAGGACCAGGTGTGCGCGCAGCTGGGAATGACGAGCAGACCAGACCATGACAATATTCGTATCTTGCGCTTTTTCTCTCCTTCTCCGGGGCTGCAGCTGTCAGTGGCACTTCTGGGTTTTTTTGCTCCATTGTTGGGCGCTGCTCCTGCCAGCTGTCAGTCCCGTCTTCTCCCCTCTTATTGCTCCCAGCTGACCCCAGTCTGTAATCATTGTTTCCTCCTGCCCGCTCACGGTATCCGCAAATGCCGTCATTTGTGTTCATTTGTTTCTTGCCCTATTTAAGGACTGTGATTTCTCTCCTTGATTGCTGGAGTCTTAATTATCGTCTGCGTCTGAACCCTGTCCCTGTTCTGATGATATTACCCTTTTGAATCCTGTCTTCTCCTTTGTTGTCTTTGTTTGTAAGTTTTTGCTTTGTGCACTGTTTAAATTTTTGTGTTCGTGCACAGTTTGGACTTTGTGTTCATTAATAAATATCACAACAAGCAGTTCAGCATCTGGGTCTCTCTCCTCTTTGCCCCGAGGGGCATTTCATGACAGGGCACTCCTAAATACCAGAAAAAGTAAAGTTACACATACTGTAGTAGTGCAAATTTTGCTGTACTTACTTGTTATATCAATTTTATTCTAATACCTATATACTTATGGAGATACTTAACACTCCATAGAGTTATACAAAATTATCATTTCACACCGAGACCACAGTCTTCCTCATTAATTATATATTTACCGGACAAAATATGGGCATAGCTTCCACTAAACAGCTTCCACTAAAAGAAAATAAATACTTGTTCAAAATAAATCTTTGCAAAAGTCTTCAGTTTGTCTCTGAAGTAAACGCGTTCGGCTCCATGGCGAGCAGAATAGCGGGCAGAATACAATATTCCAGGGACGTGTTGCTACGCTTAAACACAGCTGATGCAGCATCTGTGATTGAGCCTAAGCCGCAACTGCCGGACTTTATTTTGAGAGACGGACACAGCAGTGAAAAGAGAGGCGGCAGAAGGAAGCGTGGAAGACGTGGAGGTGTGAAATTGCGCCTTAGGAGACGTCAGTTTGGTAACATTCCTCTTCCTTCGATAATTTTTGGGAATGCACAGTCTGTGAGAAACAAGGCGGATGAAATTCAAGGAAATGTATGCTACCAGAAGGATTTTAAGAACTGCTGCATCATGGTTTTCACTGAATCTTGGCTTACTGCGCATGACCGAGATGCAGACCTGTGGATTGACGGCTTTGGAGCCCCGCTGCGCTCGGATTGGCAGGAAGAGGTAACGGGGAAGCGTCGGGGGGGGGGTGTATGTTTATACATTAATAAGCAGTACTGCACATCTGTCACGGTCAGAGAGCGTATCTGTACACCCGATGTGGAGCTGCTGTCTGTGTCACTACGCCCCTTTTATTTGCCTTGCGAGTTTCCCCAACTTTTCATCACAACCGTGTACATTCATCCGAGGGCAGACGCTGACTCCGCCTCCAGAACCATCTTTGATGTGATCCAGCGGCTGCAGTCAATTTCTCCAGAGGCGCCAAACTTCATTCTTGGGGATTTTAACCATGTTTCTTTAAAGAAGACACTTAAAAACTTTCATCAGTATGTCTCCTGCCCAACCAGGTGAAAAAAGACATTGGACCTGTGCTATGGATCCATAGAGAGGGCCTATAAATCACTCCCCCTTCCTCCTTTAGGATCCTCAGATCACAACTGTGTACATTTGCTGCCCACATATAAAACTGCTCTTAGAAGAGGCAAGGTGGAGATGAGAGGCATTGATGTGTGGACAGAAGATTCAGAGCACAGCCTCCAAGAATGCTTTGACTGTACAGACTGGTAGATGTTCATAATGGCCTGCGGGGATGATTTGGACTCTCTGGCTGAGCTCACATGCTCATACATGGCTTACTGTCAAAATAAGATTGTTCCACGTAAATGTGTCAAAATATATCCCAACAACAAACCATGGGTTACTAAATCAGTTAAATCCTGCTTACAGAGGAAAGCACTTGCCTTTAAACGGGGGTCTGTTTCTGAGCTACAGGTTGCCACTAAGGAGCTGAAGGCTGAAATTTTAAGAGCAAAACAGAATTATAAATCAGAGTTGGAAAGCAAGATGGCAGCAAATAAACTTGGTTCGGCCTGAGCCAGTATGAAAACTATTGCAGGCCTTCAGAGCACAGAGCGCAGTAATCGTGTGTTTTTAGATGGTTTTAGTTCAGACACAGAGCTGGCTAATGCTCTTAATTATTTTTATGGTCGTTTTGACTCCTTTGATTTCAGCACAGAAATCCAAGATTTGAAACAGAAACTCAAAGACAATCAGCACTTTAATATTGAGATGCAGGATGTTAAAAGGGAGTTCTGCACTGTAAAAGTGAACAAAAGTCAGGGCCCTGATAATATATGTGGGCACCTGGTAAAGTCCTGTGCACATGAACTGAGTCCTATATTTCATTACATTTTCAATAAGTCCTTACAGACACAACATGTGCCTAAGTTCTGGAAAGATGCTGTGGTTGTTCCCGTTCCAAAATCCAGCTGTCCTAAAACGGTAAATGACTTTAGACCAGTTGCTTTGACTTCAATTTTAATGAAAATTTTTGAAAAACTGGTCAGATGTGAGGTCCTAAGGCAGACTGAACATGCATTGGATCCCCTGCAGTTTGCCTATAGGCCTCACAGAGGAGTGGAGGATGCCACTGTCACTATGTTTAACATGCTTTTTAAACATCTGGATTTTAATGGGACACATGCCAGGCTTTTATTTGTGGACTTTCCTTCTGCCTTTAATACAACCCAACCTCATATTTTAGTTGAAAGGCTCCTGCAACAATTTGATTTGAGCAATAATCTGGTGGGTTGGATTCTGGATTTCTTAACCAACAGGACGCAGAGAGTAAGGGTCAATGGTACATTGTCTGACCTAAAGTGCTCTTCTACTGGCTCTCCTCAGGGGTGTGTGTTGTCACCACTACTCTTCATCCTGTACACAAACATGTGTCGGAGCAGACATGACAACAGACACATTATAAAGTATGCTGATGACTCAGTCATTGTCAGTCTCCTCCAGGATGGTGAGAGTGGCCACGGCCCAGTTGTTGATGACTTTGTTCACTGGTGTGAGGATTCCTACCTGCAGCTGAATACAACAAAAACGAAAGATATGATTATTGACTTTAGGAGGAAAACTCCCAGGCACAAAGTCACCATACTAAAAGGCCAGACCACCGAATGTGTACAATCGTACAAATATCTTGGGACGATTATTGATAGTAAATTAAACTTTGAAGTGAACTGTGAAAGGGTGTGCAAAAAGGGTCAGCAAAATTTGCATTGTTTGAGGAAACTGGCACGCTTCCAAATTGACCGAACCATAATGACTATGTTTTATCGGGCTTTTATTGAATCTGTTTTATCCTTTTCTTTAATGTCATGGTTTGGTCAGATAAAATTGAAACAGAGGAAATCCTTGGATCAGGTAGTTAGATGGTCCAGTCGTTTGCTTGGTGAGTCACAGCTGAGCCTGACATCCCTGTACACCAGACAAGTACAGAGGATGGCTGACTCGATTTTAAATGATGACTCCCACCCTTTGCACTGCAACTTTCAGCTTCTTCCCTCCAGACGGAGGTTTGCTGTCCCAAAAAGCAAAACCCAGCGCTACAAAAACAGCTTTGTCCCTGCTGCTGTCAAAGAGTTGAACAAGCTATAAAAATATATTGTACATATTTTATATTTACTTATTTTGTATGATGTGTGCCTGTGTTTGTGTCTTTGTTGAATGTAATTAGTGGCTTGTAAATATGGATGTCACCAGACTGCAAAACAAATCTACCTACGGGTACAAATAAAGTAACCTGAACCTGAACCTGAACCTGAAAAAAGGTTTTTCTTTCAATAAATACAATGTGAACTCTCCATTCAAATCATTAAATCTTTGCAAAACATTAAAAAGGCCATTCCCCTTATCAGTAAAATGAAGCAAAAGCATTCCCTCTGTTGACCTGCCACCCTCCATCCCCATAAAGACAAGGCCAGTTTATACAGGACTACTTGGTATATCAGTGAGCAAATGTGCCAGAAAATTTATGAAAATTTGAGAAAAAAGTTACAGATTTATGAGTTTATTGTTGGAAACCTGTGTGGGGAAAAGGTCATTTTTTCACAAAACATGGCACATTCATATGAACTAAATGTCATGAATCACCCTTTTTAAGTGTTATGAAGGACACCAAACGCATGCTGTGAGTCTTGCACATTTATTAACAGAAAGACGAACGTCATATAAAACACTACACATACATATAAAGAGATAATGAAGGCGCCGGAGGAGACCAGGGCTCACGACCAGGAAGGAGAAAAGCAGCCTGGGAGTAACACCGGCTGAGGCGCTCGGACTGTTCAGAAGTTAAGATAGCGGCACAGCGGCTGACTGCAGCGGCCTCTCCCAGTGTTAGCACAGTATCTTTGTTTGAGCCCCTGTCTTTGTCTATGTCATCGAGCGACAAGAAGGGGAAATGTGTCTATGATTGTCAGACTGTTTTGAATGCACAATACAAAGATTCCGGTTGTGAGAATTTGAAGCATTGGCTGGGCAAGCTGAGCGAGTTGGGATTATTGCGCAGGACAATCCCAGGTTCGGTGGCCTCGCTCCATACACCGGTGAGGAGGAGACGCAAGCGGTGTCAGAGAACAAGGAAGCGGGGTAAACGTGGAGGATTGCGCACCAGGATAACAGCTAATCCACGGAGGCCGGCAGTTCCTACCATCATCCTGGATTGTAAAATGGATTACATCAGACTGTGGAGAGCTTCCCAGCGTAGCATGAGGGACAGCTGTGTGTTGGTTTTTACGGAGACGTGGCTGAGCCATAACATTTTGGATGCTGAGATTCAGCTGGAAGGGTTAACTCACAGAGCAGACAGGATAGCTGTGTCGGGTAAGCAAAGAGGTGGGGGATGGCTGCTTACATTAATAACTTGTGGTGCCAGGATGCAAAGGTGATCACTGTTCATTGTACACCTAACATTGAGTACATGACTGTGAAATGCAGACCGTTTTATCTACCGCGGGAGATGGCTGCTGTCTTGATTGTAGCAGTCTATGTTGCTCCAAGTGCTAATGTGAGAGAAGCTAAGAGTGACATGTATCACAACATTAGTTCGCTGCAGACAGCTCACCCAGATGCCGTATCATCATTGTGGGTGATTTTAACCAGGCGAACCTCAAGTCTGTTTTACCTATATGCCATCAGCATGTGAGCTGTGCAGCTAGGGGAAATAATACACTGGATCATGTGTATACAAACATCAGGAACTGCTACAGAGCAGCCGCTTTCCCCCACATTGGAAACTTTGATCACCTAGCTGTTAGGCTTGTGCCTGTATACAAGCCAATGGTGAAACAAATTAAACCTGTTTTCAGAGAAGTGAGATTGTGGCCCCAGGAGGCTATTCCAACATTACAAGACTGTTTTGAGAACACACAGTGGGAGATCTTTAGAGAAGCTGCAACGAAGGATGGAGTCACTGATCTGCAGGAATATGCAGAGGCTGTCATGGGGTACATAAATAAATGCATAGATGACATAACTGTTATCAAAAGCATCAAGAAACGAGCAAATCAGAAGCCCTGGCTGAATGGAGAAGTGGGCTCTTTGCATAGGGTGTGGAATTCAGCTTTTAAGTCAGGAGACACTGCTGCATACAGGCTGGCAAGACAAAATCTGTCCCGGGGCATCCGGGAGGCCAAGAGACTGTATGGGCAGAAGCTAAACAACCACTTTATGAACAATAAAGATTCACGGCGGCTGTGGCAAGGTTTTAATACAGTTGCTGAAAATAAGCTCCTTCCCCCACAGGCTCCACAAGGATGTCACACTCCCAGACAGGCTCAATGACTTTTATGCATGTTTTGAAGTTTTTGTTTTGTTTTTGTTTTGTTTTTTTTGTTACTTATTTGTACCCGTAGGTAGATTTGGTTTGCAGTCTGGTGACAAGCCACCGGCTGCCGGTCGCTGCGTGCGCGAGCGCCCTAAACCTACATGTTTTTGGTATGCGGGAGGAAACCGGAGAAATCCCGGAGTAAACCCACGCAACACGGGGAGAACATGCAAACTCCACACAGCTCACTGTTGGTCGGGGGCTGGGATCGAGCCCACGATCTCATGATCCCCGCGATCCCCCGGCCGAGGGTAAAACTGTGCTGCCACAGTGCTAAACCACTGCGCCACCGTGCAGCCCACACAGTTGGAAATGGCAGCAATAATGATGAGGTACAGACACCTCTATCATCATCATCATCATCCACTGGGCAGGCATTTCACGTGACAGCCATACAGGTTAGAAGAGTCTTTGCCAGGGTTAATTCACGCAAAGCAGCAGGACGTGACAACATTCCTGGGTGTGTGGTGAGGGAGTGTGCTGAACAGCTGAAAGAAGTCTGTGCAGACATTTTTAACACCTCCCTCTCTCAGGGTGCTGTGACCACCTGCCTGAAGAGTACCATCATAATCCCTGTGCCAAAGAAACCAAACCCTGACTGCCTTAATGATTTTCGTGCTGTGGCATTAACACCAATAGTGATGAAATGTTTTGAACGGCTTGTTTTGCAGCACATTAAGGCTCAGCTCCCTCCAGAGTTGGACCTTCTGCAGTTTCCATATAGAGCTAATCACTCAACCGAAGACACCATTTCCTCTGTACTTCACCTCACCCTATCACATCTGGAGGAGAGGAATACCTATGTTAGGCTCCTCTTCATTCACTTCTCCTCTGCATTTAATACCATCATTCCAGGGCAGTTGGTGGAAAAACTACGGTTGCCGGGGGTGGATCTTAGCACATGCGGCTGGATTCTCAACTTCCTGATGCAGAGGCAGCAGCGAGTCAAGGTGGACAGTTCTATCTCAAACATCAGAACTGTGAGTTCAGGATCTCCTCAGGGCTGTGTCTTGAGGCCCCTGCTGTTTTGCCTGCTCATTCACGACTGTACTGTCACATTCAGTACCAATCATATCATTAAGTTTGCTGATGATATGACTGTAGTTGGTCTGATTAATGAAAACAATGAGTCTGCATACAGAAGGGAGGTGGACCAGCTAACAACATGGTGAAGATTACATAGTCTTCACCTTAATGTGGAGAAGACTAAGGAGATGGTGATCGACTGCGGGAAGGTGAGCAAGTACCATCACACACCGCTGTCTATTGGGGGCACTTTTGTGGAGAGGGTGAACAATGTTAAGTAAGTTTCTGGGGATTTACCTGGCAGATTACATGACCTTTAACACCAACACCACAGCCATTATTAAAAAGGCTCATCAGCGACTCTACCCTCTCCGGAGGCTAAAAAAGGCAGGTCTTCCCACTCAGCTCCTCACCAGTTTTTACAGAGGCACCCTGGAATCTGTCCTTTCATATGGCCTGACTACTTGGTTTGGGAAATGCACAGCTTTAAAGAAGCACCAGCTGAATAGGGTTGTAAAAACAACTAGTAATTGGTGTCCCCTCCTCTCCTTGGAGGAGATTTACAATAAACGCTGTTCTAACAGGGCTGTTAACATCATTAAAGACTGCTACCATCCTTCCCACAGTTTGTTTTCTCTTCTGCCCTCAAGGAAGAGGTATAGGTATCTTCAGGCCAGGACAGCCAGAATGTTGAACAGTTTTTTCCACATGCAGTCAGGATTATAAACAGATTGTCTCCTATTCCCCTGCCAATTACTTTTCCTCCCTCTCACCTCTGCTGAACTTGTATATGTATTCTGTTAGGTTGGTCTCACCATAGTGTCAAAACTGATTTTTTATTGTTGTATTTTATTTTTTGTGCTTTTTGTTTTTAAACTTATTCTCTATGTATATTGTGGTACTGTGTTATGCTGGGGGATCATAATATCATTTTTTATGTGCATGCACATACTAAATGACAATAAAGAAATCTTGAATCTTGAATCGGACACGCTGGGAAGAAGGGAAAAACACAGCCAGAGTCACACCCGAAGGGAACAGGGGCTCATGGCTGAGAAAAAAGGAAAAAGATAAATATACCTAGTCGGAGTGCTCCCATTCACCTCTATGGCACCACCAACACACTCAGAGTTTGGCTGAAACATCTGAGGTAGTAAACAGTAGGACACGGCAATGAGAGAATCATTGCCACATCCTAAAATAGGCAAATGCACTAGAGAATGACAGGTGTGGATCACGAGAATGAGGAAATGATTAGTACAATGAGTGACAGCTGTGCAGCCCGCGAAACAGTTTGACAGGCGGAAGCTGCACCGGCCACTGATAAAATAAAAGCACAGACCGAAAATTAAATAATGAAACAAGAATAAGATACACAACCCCAAAAGATACAAATAATACCATGAAAGACAATGCCACACAATAAATGGACAGGACTATCAGGACAAACCTAAGAAAACAAACAACTCATAAATAGACAGGGACCAAATACAGCAGATCATAATAAACAAAGAAACAAGCAAACAGAAAACACTAAATTCAGACTGAAGACTGAGCACGGCCCCTAGCTGTGCTCAGGATCATGACACAAAAATACTACATTTGCCAGGAAAAAGTTGCAAATTCCAAGAAAAATTTTACTTTATAAGAAAAATCTCAGTAACTGATCTAGAAAAATGTAGAAATTTGGCTCTTTTTTTTTGTTAATGTGTGACTTTTATTGTAAATATGTGACGTTTTTCTTAGAAATGTGGGTTTTTTTGGCACTTGGAAATTCTTTTTTTCTCATAAAAATGTCACTTTTTTCTCATACATTTGGGACTTGCTTCTAGTAAATTTGTGACTTTTTAAATTGTAAATTAGCATCTTTTATTATATTTTTGCAAATTTGCACTTAAATTATACCATGTGCTAAATTCAGGACTATTTCCCCACAACCACCATCCCCCTTGTTAAAAATAAACCACCAACTGCACAACAGCAACACAAAATGGTGAAGCTTTGTGCAAATAAAACAGAGAAGTACCTGTAGACACTGCCTTAAAACATTTACCTGAAACTCTTGTTGAAAGAGACACAGAAACAGGCTGTTGTGGTTAGGTCTGTGTGCAACAGAGCAGGGAGAGCATTCGGGACTTAGCAGAATTATTTGGATGTCAAAATATAGTTAACAGAAAATAAAACACATTTAATCTGCAACTGGTGTCTCTGTGGGGAGAAATTAAAATCTATAACACTGTTAATACCTTTAAAAAATCTCTCCAAAAGGGCTCTTCAGGGAGCAAAGGGGCAGCCTTAGGGCTTCAGTTCACACCTTCCTGTGCATGTGTGTGGCTTTTAGTAGCTGTACAGAAACTAGGTTTTTTGACTTCATGTTTGCTCTTGAATAGGTGTAATATTTAGAAATGGTCTTTCTAAATATAGGACTTACGCCCTGATGCAGTGTTTCCTCTGGTTGAAAGATCTTGGCACAGTGGCAACATATTTTTCCCGGGGGTGGGGGTAGGCAGAAAACACATGACACCATTGCATTCTGAATATGTTTATTTTATACTATTTAGTTCTTTTTTTAAAATTTTGCACAATAACTTTGCATATGGAACTTACCATATGAACTATTGTACAACCAAGACTTGAATGTTGGAATACTGGGCCAGTTGGGGTCCCACCCAGACGTCCTGTGTTTGGACTTTTTAGTGGTAGTGTCATCCTTCTCTCCTTTTTCTGCTCTTACCTCTCCTGGACCCTCTGCCTGAACACTTTCCTCTCCTTGGCTCCTCTCTTCTGTCTCATCTTACCCTCTCTGAGCTCTGTCTAATTCAGGTTTTCTCTCTGTCTATGGTGGTATACAAACAGATTAGAAAATACCAGGTGTCATGTTTTGTCCTGCAGGATTTTAGGATTTTTTTTTGTCATGATTTACATAAATGACAAAAACGTGTATTTTAATTCTAGTTTTTCTTGTTTTCCATTGAGAAAGCATAGGAAAGAGGAAAAAAAACCCATTCATAATAGTAATTTACTCATGCATACTTAAATTATATGATCAGAAGTGGGTATAGCCAGAAATTCTACTTGTGTAAAAGCAGTGTTTTGAAATTAATAATTAAAAGTAGACAACCAAAAATTTCTAGTTGAGTCAAGGGTACAAAGAGCACCCACTTAAAAACTTGAATAATGACTCCAGTCTTGAAGGTTTGAGTTTTTTCCTCTAAAATTTATAACAGTTTTCTTATAGTTTTCTACCTTTCTCTGTAAATTTATCTAAATTTGCCACCATTTTCCTCATTTGTAATTTCCTCTTGTAAAATTATGCTTTTTTCTTGTATATTTGAGACTTTATTATAAAGTTGTAGATTATTTTATAGCTAATTTTTGTCTATTTTTTAAATAAAATTACCAGTTTTTTTTTTATACATTTGAAAACGATTGTGGTAGTTTTGACGTTTTTCCTTATACAATTTACACTTTTGATCATAATTTTGCAGTGTCAGAACAAAACAATGATTAACTGTGATTTCAAAGAAAAAATATTAATAAAATTATATTTAATGAAATAAATTAACTAACCAAAGATGCAATTATTTTTGTTATAATATTTGCATATATTTATAGTTTTTTAGAACTCTCCTCACCACCCAGACAGCAGGAAAAAACTCCCTTATTTTGAAATCTAAATGTTGGTGTGTTTAGTTTGTCTGAAGGCTGTTGACGGATTAAAGTCATTGACTTTGTCAATTTCGGTCATCTTAATTTGCCAGATACATACAGTAATAATGAAAATATTTGTTAAGAGACTAAATGATTTCATTGATAAGCACAATATACTCTGTGAACAACAGTATGGATTCACGAAGAACCGGACCACCTCACTGGCACTCATGGACTTTGTTGAACAGATTACGGATGCAACAGATATAAGAGAATACACAGTTGGAATATTTCTGGACTTACAAAAGGCATTTGATGCAGCTCAGTAAATTACATAAGTATGACATCAGAGGAATTGCTTTTGACTGGTTACACAGCTATTTAGAAGACAGATGTCAATATGTTCATGTGAATAATACAGACTCTGAGTTGCTGAAGATGATGTGTGGGGTACCACAGGGTTCTGTGCTTGGTCCATTGCTGTTTATTTTGTATATTAATGATTTATGTTCTGTGTCTAAATTGCTCGTGTATTTTATTTGCAGATGACACAACTTTTTTTTGTAGTGGAGAAAATCTTAAGCAGCTTCTGGATTCAGTAGAAAATGAACTTAAACAAATCAATCAATGGTTCACTGCCAATAAATTATCTATTCACCTTGGAAAAACAAAATGTATAATATTTGGAAACCGCAAATTATATAATCACAGAAAAATTAAAATAAACAATGTTGAAATTGACACAGTTTTTGAAACCAAGTTCCTAGGGGTCATTGTTGATAACAAACTAAACTGGAAATCGCACATAAATTATGTCAAAACTAAAATGTCTAAATCCATTGCCGTACTGTATAAAGTTAAGGATCTCCTGTGTCAGAAATCTCTTTGCATTTTATATAATTCACTGATAGTTCCTTTTATGACATACTGTGTGGAGATCTGGGGAAACGCATATAAAACAAACACAAACTTAATCTTTTTACTACAGAAAAAAGCCGTACGCATTGTATCAAAGAAACCTTATCGTGAACCATCAAATCCAATATTCATTCAATTACATACTCTTAAATTTAGAGATCTGGTAGATTATAATGTCATTCAAATCATGTACAAAGCAAATAATAACCAATTACCTGTAAATATTCAGAGTGTCATGGCGGCCTCTGGGCCGTCATTGGCGTCATCAGTTCCAGCTGCGCACAGACCAACAGGTGCCAATCAACGGCTGTTAAAAGCCAGCGTTGCTGACAGCCCGTCACGGAGTCGTCTGTCCTCCTCGTCGGAGTATGAACCAGAGCTCCGCTCTCGAGCCTTGTCAAGAACCTCTCGTCAAGTACAACCACGTAAGAGAACTATTTGTTACTCTACCCCTTGTCTTAACCCCTGTGCACAGGTGGACCTCCCAGGAGGCGGACCAGCTACCCCAGCCAACGGGGCAACGCCGCCTCACCCACGTAGCTCCTCGCTACCACCTCGACTATCGGTACGTCTTGCTCCTCAGCTGCAGGAACTGTTATTATCTCAGTTGCAGGAACAGTCGTCACCAGGATCTGTGGAGTCCTTGTCATTGCAATCATCAGTACTGTCATCACCACGGTCAGAGGAATCACTATCCTCACCATCCTCTGAGCAGTCATCATCACGGTCAGTGGAATCACTGCAGTCATCGTCATTGGAACTCACCTCGTCACAGCCACGGGTGGATTCACTAGCACGACCACGGACACCTTCACCTCCACGTTGCAGGGCCGCTGGAATTCAGCAGGACGCCCCCTGCGCCTTGCACAAGTAAGCCCCTTCTCCTACAGTTACCCACGAGTTCTGAACAGCGATAATTGTGTCTGCTTGTGTGTTACAGGGTTGCCGGGTCTCCGTCCGGGTTGCTCAGTTCCAGTGACCAGAACACAATACTTACACTCACTCACGCACTACACACTCTCACAATTCAATAAAGGGATTATTGTCACAATCTGCCCATGTCTCTGGGTCCTGAAACATGTCACAGAGACTGTTTAAAAAAAGGGAAAGCAAATATGAGCTAAGAGGTAACTCTGTTTTTAATAAGCCAAAGGTTAGAACAAATACAAAGTATCATTGCATGTCTGTCACTGGAGTTAAACTGTGGAACTATTGCTCTGAAAATATTAAAACATGTTCAACTCTGAAGCAATTCAAAAAATTTTACAAAGATGAGAAAATCTCCCAGTATCTCACTGTAAATGTTGGGAGTGTAGAGGAGCTGGAAACGGTTGTAAAAATTAACCATCCCCAAAAATTCCTGTAGCGATTTAACCGTTTGAGGCTGTGGAAAACCTTCTATCGCACGAACTTTGTCTGGAAGCGGAAATGCCCCTGTCGGGGAGACCCTATGTCCCAAAAAATCAATTTGCGATACGCCGAATTTGCATTTGGCTGGATTGATTATAAGTCCGTGCTCTTCCAGCCTCTGAAAAACGGTAGTGAGGTGCTGCTCGTGTTCTTCCTCGGATGAGCTGGCTACCAGCATGTCATCGAGGTAGACAAAAACAAAGGGTAGGTCGCGCAGGACTGCGTCCATCATCCGTTGAAAAGTTTGAGCAGCGCCTTTGAGGCCGAACGGCATTCTTAGGAATTCAAAAAGGCCGAAAGGGGTTATAACCGCTGTTTTAGGAATATCTTCAGCTCGGACTGGGACTTGGTGATAACCGCGGACTAAGTCTGTTTTTGAAAAAATGCGCGCACCCGCTAAATGTAGTGAGAAATCCTGAATGTGAGGAATGGGGTAGCGGTCATGCGCTGTAGCGTTGTTTAGCCTGCGGTAATCTCCGCACGGTCTCCAAGAACCGTCGGATTTCGGAACCATGTGAAGTGGTGAAGCCCAGGGGCTCTTCGAGCGTCTAACAATGCCCAATTTTTCGAGAGCTGCAAATTCATCCTTTGCTATGTTGAGCTTGGCCGCGTCTAAGCGGCGAGCTTTGGCAAAAACAGGAGGTCCTGTTGTCGGAATGAAGTGTTTTACCCCGTGTTTGGCTACAGTGGCTGATAATTTGGGTGTTGTGAGTGCTGGAAATTGGGTGAGGAGTTGTTCAAACTTACCTCCCGCTGTGGTGACGTTGGCCTGCACAGGTGGTGGGGAAACTCGAGCTGAACATGGAATAGAAGCAAAAGACAGTGCATTAACCAGGCGCCTATTTGCAAGATCCACTAATAACCCGTGTGCACACAGAAAATCTGCGCCTAACAAGTTAAAGCTCACCGCTGCTACAACAAATGTCCATCTGTAGCTGCGGCCGTGGATAAGGAGGTGCAGGCTCTTTTCCCCGAACGTGTCGATGTCAGAGCCATTGGCTGCCACTGCTCCGTTGCCCCGGGTGCCCATGGTTCGATCTGCGTGGGAGGGCATGACGAAACTCAGCTGAGCTCCCGTGTCGATGAGGAACTGCTTGCCTGTGTATCCATCCGTCACGTATAACAGCTTATTCTTCTCGCCGAGAACCGTTGCTGTTAATGGCCCTCGGCTTTGGCGTTTCCACGATATCGTAAACTTGCAGGGGGGAACGCATTTGCGGGCTTTCTCTGCGAAGCGGTGGTGATAATAGCAGACGTCATTCTGCTCGTTGCGCTTGGGCCGCGCCGCTGTCACCGTGGGTTGAGTCTCTCCAAGGCTCGGGGTGTCAGTTTTCAGATCTGCAGATGCCGCTGTGAGTGTCCGTTCTCTGCAGGCGTTGACGAGCCGGTAAGCCTCGTTGGCCAGTGTGCGGAAATCCTGATGATTATTGCACTTCATACTGGTGAGTGTCCCTCTCAACTGCGGTGGTAGCGTGCTGAGGAAAATGAATTGGAAAAGGAAATTATCATTATCCTCCTCCTTGAGTTGTAGCAAATCCTCCATGAGGGTCCTCGGATTGCTCCCTCTGTGGCCGTAGACCGCCAGGATCCTCTCGGCTCTTTCCTCCGCTGACGGGACATAATTCGTCACGATGGTCGTCTTGAGTGTCTCATATTTGTCCCGGGCTGGTGGTCGCCGGACCAAGCTCCGCACACACTTTGAAGTGGCGGAGTCGAGTTTGGAGACGATATGGTAAAACTTAATATCGTCTGCTGTGATGCCCGCCAGTATAAACTGGGCTTCAGCTTGTTGAAACCAAGAGGCGGGGTCTTCTCGCCAGAAGTCTGGCAGGTTGACAGCAACGGCGTTCGTGCACACCATCACTGTTGTGCCCGCCGAGTGAGAGTGCCTTGCCTCGGCACTCACGGCGGTGCTGGAGCTCGGTTGAGCTCTCTCAGTGCCCTCTGCCGTGGGGAACAGCTGTCTGCTTGTTCCCTCGTCTGCGTCGTCGCTGGCGTATGCCCGAGTCACCATAGATGAGCAGCTTGAAGAACGCCGCCGGTCCATATTATCACGTCAGGGTCACCAGTGTAGAGGAGCTGAAATAACGAGGCGATTTTTGTATTAAAAACAGGATTTTTAATGAATAGCTCTTCTATCGAGTCTCATCAGGTGTAGAGCTTGGCAGAAGGCAAGAGAGTGATCTCTGCTCCGCTCGCTGGTTAAATACAAGCACACATAGAGCCACACATTGAAAAAGCTGACATCAGAGCCACACATTGAAAAAGCTGACATCCCCCCGTTATCTTACCCCCCCCCCCCCATTGTTCTGCTATCTCCTCTCCTTGTCTTGGGAGGTGATGGGAACTCCTCCTCTCGCCTTAGGGGGTAAAGGTGTCAAGTCCATCTCCGCCGCCGCGTCTTGGGAGGTCCATTGACTTTAACCCGGCGGGGGAGATCCTTTGTCCTTTCCAGGTGTGAAGTTCCTTACATATGCTGTCACAAAACATTTCCACTTGTTCTAACATATGTAGATATGGGATATAAGAGTCATATATACCACAGGGAGATAAATTTGTAATAACTTAAAGGGTTTTTTGTCTACTTGTTCTATTTGATTTTCTTTGTTGATTTGGGTAAGACTTAAATTTTTATGTTATTGATTTTATAATTGTAACGGGGTAGGCACTATATAAGCTCTAGCTTCAGCCTACACCCTTTCGGTTTTCTTTTGTGTGTTCTTATTGTATTGTTTGTGTTTATTATTATTATCACCGAATAAAATAAATTCATTCATTCAACATACATTAGTTAATATTGTAGTGACTGGTGAAGTAAATCCTCAGCAATTCAGTCACCCTTGCTTTTCCCTCAGTTAACCTGCATATGAAGCCTAACCACACCTGTTTGCTAAGCAACTCATTATTGTTCCCATTACCAGCGGGTTAAAACCACGATAAATGCCCCCACTGCTTACATACCTCTTCTGCTTTTTTCCACGTTTAAAGTTCTTTAATAAGATCATGCTTCTCTCAGACAGCAACGCTAGATAGACATTCTGCCTGCCGCTTTTGAACTCTTACACACGAATGATTGTCACCAGCGTTGTTCATGTGCGCGCTTGTGGAGCATCATTCCTTCATTTATTTGAAAATTGTTAGTGTCGCGGCATAGTTTCAGGGTTGGTGGCCCACCATGGGGAAATGTTACCAGTGAAAACCCTGCTGATGGTTTAACTGGTGCAGCAATGAGAGCAGGTTTAGTACACAAAGTTACAAATGAACACAACACCTGTTGTAAGACCTAGTGTTGAAGCTGGCCCCAGGGGAGGTTACTTTTCATCTTGTCTGTTTATTTTAGCTTCTTTCTCTCATAGGCTGTAGGTGTGCCTGCCAATTATTGATCGTATATAAAGATGGTCAGCATGGGAACTCCCCAAAAGTGAAGCCCTTGCATTTCAATCACCCTCTGGTGGCTGGCTGCAGTAACATGAAAAAAATGCAGCATTTTGTCAAACTGAAAACTAAAAATTCTCCTCAAATAGAGGATGGTTTCTGCCAGTGAAAGGAGTTATTATTTTGCTAATGCATGTTTAAGTATTGGTTTTTCAGATCATTTTGGTTTTAATTAATTATTTTACACTATAATAATGGGGGTGTGGTCATGATTGATCATGTTAGAGGGAGCTGTCTTTGGCCTGCTACATAGATTGTGATGGATGGCTCCATTTCACGGTTATTACAGCACACTGGTTAAGAACGACGTCAAAAGCATGAGGCAGTACTCTAAATCCAGGATGCAATGCTTCACTTTTAAACAAACAAGTGGCAGCATGTCATCCATATTTACATAGCCTACATAAGCATAAGCCATGCTGCTAATGAATTAGCTTAATTGTCCAGGTATAGTCCCTTGTTGCTTGACTTTTCATGCAGTTTCTATTAAGCCTTAGTTCTGTTTGTGTTGTGAGGAGCAGTTAAGTGCTGCCTCAGCTGCAGATACATTTGGGTTTGAATAGCAATAGAGAACAAATAAATGAACAAGTAATATTTTTTGGCACCTTTTTCTTTTAACTAATACATGCTGCTTTTTAATGTTGGTTTTAAACTGCTGTATAAATGCAATATCACAGCTCCTGTTTGACACGCAGCTGTTCTTCGTGTCATTGACAGATCACAGTGATGTCTCTGTTGTGGATCCTGATAAAGGGGCAAAAAGGAGGAAAAGAACTGAATTGAATGACTTTTATATTAATGTGCTATAGAATATATTGGCCTCAAAACCTGGCTACAATACAAAAAGCCTGGCACAAATACAAATGCCAAACAAACAGGCAGAGTTAAAAGGTTTATTGTTAAAAAAAAAAAAAAAGATGGACAGTTTGTGAGTGAAAGGCAGGCACTCACCAAAAATCTGAGCCACAGACGGAGAGCAGAATTAAAGCTTGGGATAAAAGGACATGCAAAGAAGCTAAGTTATTAACACCCTCTTAATAACACACAGAACCCTTTGGCTGGGAGTGAGGGGGAGGGAAGGCTTTTATAAAGTCCATCTAGACAGGTGTTTGATTGAGACCAGATGTGTCAGTCTGAAAACCATCAACAGGATTTACAAAATGACATTGACCATGATAATAACTTTTTCTTTAATATTAAAAAAAAACTGCCTTTATTGCACTGAGGAACAATTTAACAACATCAAGACAGAAAATAAACTTTCAATAATTCACTTAAACAGCAGAAGCCTGTATGCTAACTTTGAGAAAATCACAAATAACCTCAGTCAGTTATCATAACCTTTCAACATAATAGCAGTTTCTGAAACTTGGTTCAGCACTGATAAAGGTGTAGACTTTGGTATAGAAGGTTATGAACTTGTATATAAGAACATAAGAACATAAAAAATAAAGCCAGGGGTGGTGTTGCACTGTTTGTTGATAATAAATTTAACTTTAAGGTGGTGGAGGAGATGTCAGCTGTGGTGGATAATTTATTGGAGTGTGTTACAATTCAAATTCTTGTGGAAAAAAAAAGAAAAATGTCATAATAAGCTGTATATATAGAACACCAGGTTCTAGTATTGAGACATTTACTTGTTGGATGGAAGAAAACTTCAAAAGAATGATTCCTTCAAAAAGAAGGAATCATAAGATGTTGTTCATCTGTGGTGATTTCAACAGTGATTTGTTGAATCCAAATAAGCACAAACTGACAGATGATTTTATCAATGCAATGTACAGCCTGAGCCTATTTCCTCAAATCATTCAGCCCACCTGAATTACTTCGCATTGTGCAACTTTGATAATATATTTTCCAATAGATTAGACAACAACATAGAGAGTGGATTGCTGATAAATGATATCAGTGACCACCTACACAGTATTTTTAATTTATGATAATGAATATAAAAATTCTTTGGTCAAGGATAATATTTATAAATGAGTTAAAACAGAACAAACAATGGATGGACTAAAAAATGATTTATTACAACAGGACTGGAAAACTATTTATAAAGAAAGGGATGTTGACAAAGCATATAATGAATTTCTTGAGATATTTGGTTCGTCATACGACAAAAGCTGTCCAATTAAACAATTTGGTAAACACAAATACCAAAGCAAACCATGGATGTCAAAAGCATCACAAAATGCATGTAAAAAGAAAAATATGTTATACAGAGAATTTATAAAATATCAAACAAAAGAAGCTGAAAATAGGTATAAGAAATATAAAAATAAGATGACAAGTATTATGATAATTTGTAAAAAACAATACTATAGTAAATTGTTAGAAGACAGAAAAAAATGATATTAAAGGTATATGGCGTATATTAAATAACATAATTCACAGTAATTCTGGACATAGTTATCCTCCACATTTTACTGATGATGATAAGAATATCAGTGATATGAATGACATTGTGAACAAGTTTAATGAATATTTTGTAAATGTTGGACCTTCTCTAGCGGAGAAAATTCCTCATACTGTGACATCCATATATCATAATGTGAGCTACACTGCAAGAAATCCTCATTCTGTTTTCATCAACACTGTTGAAGAAAGAGAAATTATAGATATTGTTAATAAATGTAAGGGTAAAACCTCTATTGACTGTGATGATATTATGATCAGGTGAGTGCACTCCCCCTCCCTTTCTGTGGGAGGTTCTCCATCTAGTTCCCGGCTCCGCGGGTGATCAGCACACCTGCATGAGTGGGTGCACCTGCTGCCTCTTCCCTGCCAGGGCTTCAAAGGACCAGTTCGTGAACGCTCCAGCGCTGGCTCTTTGGGTATAGCTGCCTTCAGAGTGTAATAAGTTGTTTGCACATGTTATTGAGGAACTCGGCCTTAAACTCCTTTTCTCCTCTTCTCTCTCAGGTTGCTGCCATCTCCTTGGTGTGTCTCCGGGGTTGCTGTGCACTCACCTGCCCCTCCCTGCCAGCTCCACCTCACTGGTTTCTCTGTTTCCCGCTGGGTTCCTCTGCCGGGCTCTCTGCTCATAAATCACTGTGTGTTCCTCTGGTGAGTGGTGCTTTTCCTTAGCTTTGAATTTATTTTGTTCAATAAAATTATGTTTAAATGTTGCCTCTATGTGTCATGTGCATTCACTGGTGTAGCAACCTGCACATGAGCTGATCTTTCTCTCAGTCATGACAGAACAAGCCAACCATTAATCAGGCTCAGCAGGTACTGCATCAGCGGAGTAGTCCGCCCTTTACCGCTTCAACATCACAGAGCGGCAGGTGGCCGTGCTCACGGAACAGCTGCAGAAAATTACGCAGCAGCTGAGCACGGTCACCAATCATCTTAGTCACATGTCTCGTTCGGGTCCTGCCCCCCACCTGCCGTTTCAGTTTCTTCTATTATTTGCTGAACCACTTTCGTTCCCTCACTGGCCCCATACGCGGGGGAGGTGGGGAAATGTAAGGGGTTTTTGTGCCATGTTCGGCTTTATTTGGGGCAGGTGGGCGGGGAGTACCCGGACGACACATCCCAAATTCATTTTATGACCCTCCTTCTGTGAGACCGGGCCCTTAGCTGGGCTCAATCTATTCTCCACAGCGCGGAGGGCCCTAATTACACCTTTGACAGATTTGTTGGCGAGTTTTCCGGGGCCTTCAACCAAACTGAGAGCGAAGGTAATATTATGAGCCTTTTTATGTCACTCTGTCAGGGAAACCGGTCTGCAGCCAACTTCTCTGGAGTTTCGGGTCGTTGCGGTGGACTCTGGCTGGAATGACGTTGCCTTACGCAGCGCCTTCCTCCAGGGTCTAAATGCCAATCTCCGCGATGACCTGGCGGTTCATGCCATTCCCTCCTCTCTGGATGGGCTCATTGATCAGGCTGTCAGTTTGGCTATCCGATACTGCAAGTGCATGAAGGAGTGGAGGACCTCCTCCAGCCCGCCTGCTTCACGCACACCTCTCTCTGCTACTTGCACAGGTGAAGCCGATTCCTCCTGTGAAACTATGGTGCTCGGCTGAGTCCGTCTGACTCCGGAGGAGCACCAACAATGGAGGAGAGCCAGTGCATGCATGTATTGCGGCTCTTTAGAGCATAAACTGTTGAATTGTCACCTGAAGCCAAAAAGACGTGGCCCATCAATAGTCGTGGGGGGGTCTGACTGGCGGGAATTCCATTCATCCCCCCGGTAACTTTTCCATCCCAGCCCTCATTCAGTTACCGGGGGTCGAGAGGAGGGTGTCTGCATTAATTGATTCAGGGGCGGAACAGAATTTCATTTCCTCATGGGTCATGCAGGAAGTAGGCATCTCCACGACTAAATTGCCGACTTCATTAAACATCGCGGCATTATCTGGCAGTAGCGTGGCTTCCATTACCGAATGCATGGCACCGATGTCCGTCCTTCTTTCTGGGAACCACCGGGGGACCTTATCGTACTTTAGTCTCCCTAGCTCATCCTCCCTGGTGGTCCTGGGGTACCCTTGGCTCTGGAAGCATAATCCCATTATCAATTGGGCACAGAATTCCATCTCTTCCTGGAGCCCTTTTTGCTTAGCATTCTGCCTCTATTTGGCCGAGTGTTTGCTGTCCTTTCCCATCTCTTCCCCTCCGGTGAAGCCGCCGGATCTCAGCCTCGTACTTGAGGTACGTATATCATGACCTTGGGGAGGTCTTTAGCAAGTCGAGAGCACTTTCTTTGCCTCCTCACTGCTCTTGCGACTGTGCTATTGACCTCCTCACGGGTGCGCAGCTGCCGTCCAGCCAGCTCTATAGCCTTTCTGGGCCGGAGAGGGAGGCGATGGAAAGTTACATCAAGGACTCTTTGAACGCTGGCCTCATTCAGCCTTCCTTTGGTTCCTCTTGGGGCAGGGTTCTTCTTTGTCGGGAAGAAGGACGGATCTCTGCGCCTGTGCATTGATTTCCGTGAATTTAACACCAGTACAGTTAAGGATAAATACCCTCTGCCTCTGATCAATTCCGCATTTTTTTTTTTGTCAAATGCATTTTATTGAAAATGTTATGACCCGAGCGCCGGTTCTGATCGCGCTTGGGCTAAGTTATGTTTCGCTGCCGGCCTTGACAGTTGCGGGCTGTATTCTGGCCTCACCGGGCTCTTATTGTGAAAGTGCTCGGTGGGGCTTCCGCCTGTCAATGGTCGGTCAGCTGTTTGTAATTACCGTCGTTAGTGCTTCGCCTTCTTAAGCCCGGCACTGGCGGCTGTAAGACGCAGCAGTGTCAGTCGTTCTTCGTCTGAGCTACGGATGCTTTGGACTGTTACCTACCTCGTCTGCCTGTGGTTGACCGTCGCTTCCCCTGGACCAGTAAGTGAGCTGTTAGCCTTACCCCTCCCGGTGTGAGTAGACCTCTGTGTGTCTCTGCCTCAGCAGCCTGTGTAGTCATTACTCCAACAACCTTGCCTGTGTATGACCGTCTCCTCCTATGGACCTGTATGAGAGCTGTTTAGCCTTATGCCTCCGGATGTGTGTAGACTTATGTGTCATTGCCCCTGCATCTTGTGTTGTTACTTTTTCACCGTAATAAAACTCACTGAAACTCACTGGTGACTGTGTGGCGTCTTATGGTGGCTCGCGAGGGCCACCGCATGACAGTACACTGCTGCCAAAACGGCGTTTACGGTGACGCCAACCCGAGACGCAATTCACCAGTGGGTTCGAGTTTTTGGACATTTGCTTTTTCCTGTCTGGGTACTGTGTATGTGAAGAATGCCGTTGCGGAGGGGCCGCGTTTGGAGTCCGAGCCGCGAGCTGACAGGTGTGCTGGAAGTCGTGGATGAGCTGCTCATCTCCACTTCCCTGCTGGATTATGACCATGGCATACACTGGTACCTGGACGCTGCCGAAGATATTCTCTGTCATCTCTCTCCCTGCTACGCCGACCACCCGGAAGCTGACGCGAGGAGGGAAGACATCGCCACGCAACGCGAAATATACCTGATGATGGAGGAGGAACGCGGCATGAAGCAGGAGAAGAGGGACTCCTGCTCTTTGCCTATGGATCCCGATCCTGTCCTCGATCCGTTTCGGGAGTTCGCACCGTCTGGGGGCCGGCGAAGGCGTCAGCGCCACGGCCGGGCGCATCTTCGGCAAGCTCCTGCTCCGGATCCAGTTCCGGGCCGCCGGGATGACCCCCTCAATCAGCCAGCTGCTGTGAGTGAGCTGAGTCCTGTGCCGGTGGGCTCCGTCCATGGGTCCTTTTCTACCACCCAGTGAGCGAGGGAAGGAGCAATGTCCGCTACAGCTGATACCATCTTCCCTCCGGGAGACAGGCAAGTCCAATTTCACTGTCCTATTTATCATAGTGATCTGTCTTGTCTGACTCCTGGGGGTGAAGCTCGGGGTTCGCAGCTCCCTGAGTTTCTTTCCCCAGCTGTAGCCATTTGTACTAAACCTGCTGCCTCTGTGTCTCCTCCTGCTGAGCGGTCCTCGGCGTTAGTCCCACGCCGTCGAACGAGGGGGAGGCCTGCGGCTCTGGGAAATATCCCGGCCCTGCAGCCTTGTTTTGGACAGAGGAGGAGAATGGACTGCGATGAGGAGCCAGTGCCGACGAGAGAGCGTCCCCAGGGGTCCTCAGGGATGCAGCCCAAGTCAGCAGGTCGAGGGTCCTCTGCCCCCACGCCCTACGGGTTATTGGCGTGGACGCCAGCGCGTGAGGATCCAGCTGCAGAGACCATCAGGCTGGCTGTGGAACCCGACGCAGCCGAGTGGGAGCCCGACGACGAGCGTCTTCTTGAACCTGGATCGGCGAAGTCCTGGACGGCTCCAGAGCCCGAGTGCAGGCAAATGCTCTTCCTTGTTTTCCTGTATGGTGTGTTAGAGCATTTTTGCCTGCCTCATGGGGAGGCGAGTGAGGGGCAGCCGTCTGCTGCACCCGAGCTCGTCTTGCTGGGCTCTGGCGCTGCCGGTGGAACTGATCCCGGTCCTCTTCTGTTTTCTGAGCACCTCCACAGCGTTACCGGTCCGGAGCCAGTCAAGGTCACGGGACTGGGGGTTCCAGGTTCGGAGATGGAGGTCGTCGCCGGTGCAGTCCTGACCCAGTCGGGGTCCGACGTGTGGGCCGAGGTGACCCAGTCGGGGTCCGACGTGTGGGCCAAGGTGACCCAGTCGGGATCCGACGCGTGGGCCGAGGTGACCCAGTCGGGGTCCGACGTGGGTGCAGCGATGACCCAATCGGGGTCCGACGAGGTCCAGTGGGGGTCCAGCGCAGGTGTGGCTGTGACCCAATCAGGATTCGAGGGGGTCCAAGTCTTTGGTTGTTCCCCTCTCAGGAGCCACCAGCTGGGGGCCGTTAGAGGTTTGTGTTTGGCAGACTGGCGCTCTCCTGTCTTGTCGTCTTCAGGCGGGCGGCTGCATGCATTTCCTCCACGGTCCTGGTGGTTGTGGGATGCGGGTCGGCCACCCGAGGAACTGCTTCGTGCGTTCGGCGTCTTGGGTTGGCCACCCAATAAACTGTGTTTGCTATGGGATGACCTGGTTTGGCCACCAGAGGACTTGTTTCTGGGGGCCTGGGACTGGGGTAGGCCACCTGATCATGTACTGTGTTTGTGGGACTATCTGTGGGCCCATACGGTGCCTAGTCATGTCAAGTACGTTTAGCAACTTTTTTTTGTTGTTTCACGTAGTCACAGTCAAGTCAAGTCAAAGCAATTTTAGATTGCCTCATGTCTCTTCTTTTTGAAGGCCACAGTCTAGTCATAGTCAAGTTAAAGCAATTTTAGATTGCCTCATGTTTCCTTTTTTTTTGTAAGCCATAGTTTAGTCTTAGTTAAGTCAAGTCAGAGCAATTTTAGATTGCTCCATGTTTCTTTTTTTTGTAAGCCACAGTCTATCTATAGCTAAGTTATGTCAGAGCAATTTTAGATTGCCTCATGCTTTTTTTTTTTGAAAGCCACGGTCTAGTCATAGCCAAGTTATGTTAAAGCAATTTTAGTTTGCTCCATGTGTGTTTGTATGTATTTCTTGTTTTGTTTGTGTTTAGGTTGCCTCATGTGTTTTTTGAAAGGCAGTCTAGTTATAGTCACGTTATGCCAAGCAATTTTAGATTGCTCCACGTGTGTTTGCATGTTTTTCTTGTTTTGTTTGTGCTTAGGTTGCCTCATGTGTTTTTGAAAGTCATGGTCTAGTCGTAGTCACGTTATGCCAAGCAATTTTAGATTGCTCCATGTGTGTTTCCATGTATTTTTTCTTCCATAGTTATTGTGCATTTCTATGTATTTCTTGTTTTATAGTTATCGTGTGTTTCCAGGTATTTTTTGTTCCATAGTTATCATGTATTGAGGTTGTTTGGGAGTATGATTTTGGCATGTTAAGTTTGGATTTTTGAAGAGATCCTTACTTTGGGTTCTTTACCACGTGGGATTATGTACTTTGGAGTTAGACGGGTTGTCTGTTGTCCCTGTGGGAAGATGTTCGGTGTCAGGTGCTTATGCTCTTTATGGTTTTGTATCCCTTGTATTTTTGGTCATGTCTTGTTTTTTCTGGTTTTGTCATGGTTCTGGGAGAAATTGATGTATTCTTTTTCCTTTTGGTTTAAGGTCTCGTTCATGGGTTGGTTCTCTCCTTCCACATCTGTCCCCCAACCTCCCACCCTGGGGGGGTGGGGGGGGCAGGGTGGTTCCTTGGGGCATTCGGAGTCCGCCCGTGGAGGGAGGGTACTGTTATGACCCGAGCGCCGGTTCTGATCGCGCTCGGGCTAAGTTATGTTTCGCTGCCGGCCTTGACAGTTGCGGGCTGTATTCTGGCCTCACCGGGCTCTTATTGTGAAAGTGCTCGGTGGGGCTTCCGCCTGTCAACGGTCGGTCAGCGGTTTGTAATTACCATCGTTAGTGCTTCACCTTCTTAAGCCCGGCACTGGCAGCGGTAAGACGCAGCAGTGTCAGTCGTTCTTCGTCTGAGCTACGGATGCTTTGGACTGTTACCTACCTCGTCTGCCTGTGGTTGACCGTCGCTTCCCCTGGACCAGTAAGTGAGCTGTTAGCCTTACCCCTCCCGGTGTGAGTAGACCTCTGTGTGTCTCTGCCTCAGCAGCCTGTGTAGTCATTACTCCAACAACCTTGCCTGTGTATGACCATCTCCTCCTATGGACCTGTATGAGAGCTGTTTAGCCTTACGCCTCCGGATGTGTGTAGACTTATGTGTCATTGCCCCTGCATCTTGTGTTGTTACTTTTTCACCGTAATAAAACTCACTGAAACTCACTGGTGACTGTGTGGCGTCTTATGGTGGCTCGCGAGGGCCACCGCATGACAGAAAAGCTAATATTGTATATACATACATTTCATAATAAAGCACATCTTATTTTTCCCATTATTTTTCAAAAATAACAAATAAAAAGAAAAGAAATAAACAAGCAAAAAACACAAAAAAGGCTCTTAACACCCCTCACCCCACCCACCCCACTCTTTCTGCAAACAAAACAAAATGTATGACAGCTGTTGTGATGAACACTACTAAGGCAAACAGGAAAAACAGTGAGCTAGTTACATTGCATAGGCAATACAGAGAATTAATGAATTAAAAGTTATTTTTTAGATAACAGGTGAGGGGTAACCAGATCGTATCAAACTGCGACTCTTTATTTTTTAAGAAGAATCTAATTTTTTCCAAATTGAGCGCATCAGCTAAAGCTTTAAGCCAGAGCTTAAGGTTGGAGCTTCCTTCTTTTTCCAGATCAGAATCAATTTTTTAGCTGCAGTCAAACTATAAGAAAGGAGTTGGTTTTGTGTTTTCTGTAACATAGATATATGGTCAGATACTCCAAATATGATTAAGATGGGGTCTGGTTCAATTTTAATCTGGAGAATTTTTGATAAGGCATCAAAATTTTTTGGCCAATATCTTGTTAATTTAGGGCACAGAACAAAGGAGTGAACAAGGTTCGCCTCTGCTGCTGAGCATTTATCACATTGTAAAGAGACGTCTGGAAAAATTTTGTGGAGCTTGGATTTAGAATAGTGTAGTCTGTGAAGGACACGAAACTGAATCAAACAGTGCCTAGCATTTTAAAGAGCAAGTACCAAAGTCTTCAAGACTCTTACTCCAGAGTTCATCAGTGATTTGTGTCCCCAGCTCATTTTCCCAATCGTTTTTAATTTCGGACATTGAGGGAGGGTTAATAGATTGTAAGGCATCATAAAAATGTGATATTTTTTGATCAGAGCCTGTGTTTTGAAGAAGGCATTTGTCTAGGACTGTAGGTGATGCACTTTCAGAGGAAGGTATGTAGGTATGCACATAATTTGTAATTTGTAGAAACCTAAAAAATTACTCCTGGGTAATTCATACTTTTCTTGTAGTTGTTGAAATGAAGCTAAGGTTCCATTCAGGTGAAGATCACCGATAGTGTGAATACCCAGGTCTCTCCATTGTAGAAATCCATTATCAGACTGAGATGGTGAGAAAGACGGATTTCCAGCAATGGGAAGTAAAATGCAATGCAACTTAATTTGTTTCCAAATTCTGATCGTGCTATTTATAACAACACTTTCACCATAAATAAACTTATTTAAAGTTACAGAAGACAGGATCACTACCCCCAAATTGTATGGGCGGCAATGCTCCCGCTCCAATTGCAGCCAACAAGGGAAATTAACTGAATTATTCAACCATTTTGAAATTATTTTAATGTTGAAGGCCCAGTAATAAAGACAAAAGTCAGGGACAGCAAGTCCTCCCACCCGCCTGGGTTTACATAGATGAGCCTTATTAATCCTATGATTTTTGTAATTCCAGATAAAAGGTAAAATGACAGTCTAAATTTTTTTTAAAAATGATTTTGGTAAAAACACAGGTAGACATTGGAAGGTTTGGTTTGGTTTGGTTTGGTTCCAAGGTTGTCATAGCCAGGAGCGGCACTGGGGTTAAGCTCCCAGTGCTCATAAAATGCTCCTTACGGCGTGCGTCTCGAAAAGCCTCTGACAACTAAGTCCAACTCCTAGCCTGCCCGTGTGGTTTAGTCTCTAAGCCCGGCGGAACTGCTTTTACTAATAGGAGAAGGGGCGAGGGAGGATCTCTGGCGCCGTAAAACCAGATGCTTCGGGTAGATGGTGGCTCGTCAACCTGGGAAGGTAGCCCATCTAGGGGAAGGTAAACCCTGATTTCAAACCTCCGCTGCCTTGCGGCACACCCGGTCACGGGAAAGGCTTCGGGAGTCAACCCTGAGGAAAAATCCGGAGTCGGAGCCCCTAAGGCAGTTCTCTGTTGTGCTCAACATCATTCTGGCAGCTCCTGCGACGGCGCTGGTGCCAAACTATAGCACCCCTGCTGTTCCTTTGGATTCATCAGTGACGTGGAGAGGGGGGACATGCTGCATGGGTAACATCTTGTCCTCCATATCTTCCTGCCCAGGCTTGAATCCTACCAACGCCCAACGCTGGAAGGTAGAACACCGGTGCGCATCGGCCTGTTCAGCCACAGGCGGTGCCGTTCCAGCAGAGTAGACATTTAGGATTCTCTTCCATGGTCATCATAGACCGACAGAGGCCGACGACAGACATTGGAAGAGATACAATAACTGGCAATCAAAATCATATCATTTTGATTGCGTTAATCCTCCCAATCAATGAAATAGGGAGAGATCTCCAAAACTGAATATTAGTCTGCAATTTGGCCACAAGATGGGGATAGTTAGTTTTGAAAAGAGAAGAGAAATCTTTTATCTGAATCCCAAGGTAAGTGAATACCTACGTAGAAACTTTAAATGGTAAATGTTGTATTAAAGATAAATCCACCAGTCCAACGGGCATCAACTCATTCTTAGTCCAATTAATTCTGTAACCAGAAAAAGTTCTAGATATATTTATTTTGTCTAGAATCACAGGAAGACTGGACTGAGGTTTCGTAATAAACAACAGGACATCATCCATATAAAGGGAAATCTTATCAGACGTGTCCGAAATATTAGCGCCATGAACATCAGGGTCCATACGAATCGACTCAGCAAGAGGCTCAATGGCCAATGTGAACAGAAGGGGTGAGAGGGGGCAACCCTGCCTTGCACCCCTAAACAGACTAAAATGAGGGGATAGCATTCCATTAGTTAGTATCTGAGCTCTGGGGTGCTTGTATAAAAGTTTTATCCAGGTAGTTAATTTATCACCTAGATTAAATTTGTCTAAGGGCAGAGAAATTTTCAGGCCATTTAAATTGAGCTTAAATATAAGCGGGCTATGATCTGGAATCAAAATATCACCATAACGAGGGTTATCAATACAAGCCATCAATTTAGAATCTATAAGAAAGTAGTCAGTACGGGTATAGACATTGCGTACATGTGAATGAAATGAATAGTCTTGTTCAGAGGGATGGAAAAATCTCCAAACATCAAATAGATTTGAATTATTAATATATGCATTTAAAAAGTCCCTTGTATTAGAGTGTGATGCCCGTTTTTTTAGAGGAAGTATCCAACGCACAGTTGAAGTCTCCTCCAATTATAAGATTAGTTTGTGGTAAATCTGTTATTAGGGAGGACACTTTCTTAAAAAAAAAAACTGGATAATCAAAATTCGGACCATAAACATTCTCTAAAATTGCTGGGGTAGAGTGAAATTCCCCAGGAACAATAAGGTAGCGTCCCTCTACATCTGTTATTATTGAACGATGTTTAAATGCCACACCCTTACAAATTCCGCGTTTGAGGTCCTTCACCACGCGTGGGTGTTTACCAAACTGAATTTGCACAACGCGTACCATCTGGTCCGTATTGGCGAGAGGGACGAGTGGAAGACGGCTTTAAAACACACCTGGGGCAATTTGAATATCTCGTGATGCCTTTTGGATTCACCAGTGCCCCGGCCGTCTTCCAGCGAATGATCAACAACGTCCTCCATGACATAGTTAACTAATTTGTTTTTGTCTACCTCGATGATGTTCTAATCTTTTCCTGCATGCCAGAGGAGCATGTAGTCCACGTCCGGTCCGCGTTACAGTGGCTCCTGGAAAACCAACTCTTTGTGAAGGCCGAAAAGTGTGAGTTTTCCACCTGCTACACTTTCTTCCTGGGGTTTATTGTTGCTGAAGGGGAACTGAGGGCCGACCTGGCTACGGTGAAGGCTGTGCTCTATTGGCCAACTCCCCAGTCCCGCAAGGAGCTTCAACGCTTTTTGGATTTTGCAAATTTTTATCACCGATTCATTAGTAATTAGGAATTACAGTGGGGTGGCACACCCTCTTATTCAGCTGACCTCGATCAAGGTGCCTTTTGCCTGGTCTGAGGCAGCTGAGTGGGCCTTCTCCAAAGTGAGGGACCTATTTTCCAACACACCCATCTTGGCCCAGGTCAACCCTCAGCTCCAGTTCATTGTAGAGGTGGACGCTTCTGATTCAGGGGTGGGCGCTGTCCTCTTGCAGCGCTCAACCTCCGATCAGAAGCTCCACCCATGCACGTATTTCTCTTGGCTGCTCATGCTGGCAAAGAGGAACTCTGACATAGGGGACCGAGAGCCTCTGGCAATTAAACTGGCTCTTGAGGAGTGGAGGCACTGGCTGGAGGGAGCAGTTCATCCCATCGTAGTGTGGACCGACCATAAAAATTTAGAGTATCTTCGGTCGGCCCGCAGGTTAAATGCCAGGCAGGCCCTCTGGGCCCTATTCTTTCTCAGATTTAACCAACAACATCACAACATCAAACTGGACGGTCTCTCCCGCCAGTTTTCCCCTGACCAACCAGCCTCCCCTTCACTCCCCCAACCCATTGTGCCCTCCTCCTGTAATGTTGGTGCTCTTACCTGGGAGATTGAGCAGAGGGTCCGGCAGCCCCAGTCTGCTGAGCCCAGACCCGAGGGGGGACCCAACGATCATCTGTTTGCCCTGGCCAGCCTCCACAGTGAAGTCATCCGGTGGGGCCACACTCGTCACTTTGCCTGCCACCCAGGAGTTTCCCATACTATCAACCTGATCCAGTGAGTTTTCTGTTGGCCCACGCTGTGGATGGATGTCTGGGACTATGTCAAGGCCTGCCAAGTGTATGTCTGGAACAAGTCTGACTCTTCACCTCCTGATGGCCTCCTGCATCCCCTGCCGGTTCCCTGTCGCCCTTGGTTGCACATTGCTCTGAACTTTGTTGCTGGACTTCCCCCCTTGCAGGGCAATACTGTTATCCTCACCATCGTGGACCATTTCTCCAATGCCATCCATCTGGTGCCCCTCCCCAAGTTGCCTTTCACCTCCGAGACCGCCAACCTGCTTACCACCCACGTCATCCGTCTGCACGGCATCCCTTTGGACATTGTGTCTGACAGAGGCCCACAGTTCACCTCTCAAGTGTGGAAGTCCTTTTGCCGCTCCCTGGGCACCACGGTCAGCCTCACATCTGGATACCACCCGCAGAGGAACGGGCAAGCTGAGTGTGCTAACCAATCCATGGAGGCCACCCTCAGATGCGTGGTATCCTGCAACCCGTCCACTTGGAGCACCCATCTGATCTGGGTGGAGTATGCTCACAACTCTGCCGTCTCCTCATCCACTGGGTTAATGCCCTTTGAGGCATCCATGGGGTATACTCCCCCCACCCCCCACCCCTCTGTTGCCCATGGTGGAGAGGGAAGGTGCTGTGCAATCTGTGGGGGCCCACAAGCGCCGCTGCCAATGCCTTTGGAGGGCCATCTAGGCTGCCCTTCTTTGCTCTACTGAGTGGAACCATCAGTACGCGGACTGCAAGCAGGTACCAGTGCCCAAATATGCAGTCGAGCAGAACGTGTGGCTGTCGGCAGACCAGGTGTCCCTGAAAACAGAATCCCGGAAATTGTCACCTCGCTTCCTGGGTCCACTTACCATCTCCAGGATTATCAATGATGTGATGGTCTGCCTGGAGCTTCCACCGACACTCCGCATCCACCCCACATTCCGCGTGTCAAAGATCAAGCCCCTCTCTGCCAGTCCTCTCTGCCCCCCCCCCCCCCGAAGCCACCTCCTCCACCTCGGATCCTCGATGGCCAGACCACCTACACCGTTCAGAGGATTCTGGACATTTGCCATCAGGGCCAGGGTTTGCAATACCTCGTCTACTGGAAGGGCTGCGGGCCTGAAGAAAGGTCATGGATCCCCGGCTCCTACTTCCATGACAGGGGGATGGTCCGTGCCTTTCACCAAGCCCATCCCAACAAGCCCGGTGGGCTGCCAGGAGGCGCCCCTTGAGGGGGGGGGGCACTGTTATGATCAGGTGAGCACACTCCCCCTCCCTTTCTGTGGGAGGTTCTCCATCTAGTTCCTGGCTCCGCAGGTAATCAGCACACCTACGTGAGTGGATGCACCTGCTGCCTCTTCCCTGCCAGTGCTTAAAGGACCAGGTTGTGAACGCTCCAGCGCTGGCTCTTTGGGTATAGCTGCCTTCAGCATGTAGTAAGTTGTTTGCACTTATTATTGAGGAACTCAGCCTTAAACTCCTTTCCTTCTCTTCTCTCTCAGGTTGCTGCCATCTCCGTGGTGCGTCTCCGGGGTTGCTGCACGCTCACCTGCCCCATCATCATCATCGCTCCAGGCTGCCTTCTTCACCCGGTCAGACACACCTCCCCGCTCCACTGCTCCTCAACACCCTGCCAGCTCCATCTCGCTGTTTCCTCTCTTTTCCACTGGGTTCCTCTGCCGGGCTCTCTGCTCATAAATCGCTGTGTGTTCCTCTGGCGAGTGGCGCTTTTCCTTAGCTTTGAGTTTATTTTGTTCAATAAAATCATGTTTAAACGTTGCCTGTCTGTGCCGTGTGTATTCATTGGTGTAGCGTCCTGCACGTGAGCTGATCTTTCTCTCAGTCATGACAGATGATATTGACATGAAGACTGTGAAATGGCTTATTGATGGTGTTTCCAAACCACTGACTTACATCTTCAGTTTTTCTTTCCAAACTAGAACATTTCCTAATAAAATGAAAATAGCAAAGATCATTTCATTATTCAAAACTGGAAACTGACATAATGCACGGCTCAGGAGACACACACGCAGGCTCAGAGTAGCTCAAATAGCTTTATTAACAACAAGGGTGTATGAATGTGTGTCTGCGAGATGTAAATGTGTTGGTGATGGCGTCTGCTTCGGGCACAGAGGCAGGAGACCATACAGCCGGACAACCCTATGGGAAAAAGCACAGGGAGAAGGGTGACGGGCACACACCAACACAGGAGATGTACAAGTTGGAGAGGAGCTTACTTGGAATGGGCAGGTGGCTGGCACAGCAAGGAACGAGGTCCGGTAGACAGCAACCTGGAGAGCCCGGTGCAGCAGCGAGGGACAGGCGACGGAGAGGAAAGGTCCGCCGCCGGGAAATCCACCTGTGCACAGGGGAGCAGACTTGGAGAAGAAAAGGTAAGGGCTTCTTACCGCAATGCTTGCTGAAGTATGAGAGGGAACTCACAGCAATCCGATGAGTGAAGTCTGACGGCTTCAGGCCGAAGCCCAGGGCGAGGCGGCTTAAATCCCTCGCCGCTGATGATGTGCAGGTGTGCGTGCAGCTGGCACCGCTGATGAGCGGCGCGGCGTGACAGAAACAAACACCACTTCACAAATGATAGGCCTTTTTCACTTTTACCACAATTCTCAAAAATTCTGTAAAAACTCTTCATTGCTAGACTAGACAGATTCATTGATCAATATCAACTGCTTTTTGATAGTCATTATGGATTCTGAACTAACCGGTTGACAACATCAGCACTAATAGACTTCATTGAAGAAGTGACAAATTCTATGGATAAGAAAAAAGTTCAATTGGGTTATTTTTAGATCTTAAAAAAGCATTTGACACAATTGATCACAAAATATTGCTAATCAAATTGGAGAAATCAGGAATACGGGGAGCTGTGCTGGATTGGGTAAAAAGCTATTTAACAAACAGAAAATTTTTGAAGATGGGTGAGTTTAAATATGAATATTTGGACATTGTATGCGGTGTACCACAGGGGTCAGTGTTGGGGCCAAAACTATTCATTATGTACATAAATGATTTATACAGGCTATCAGATTCCATAAAATTTGTTTTATTTGCAGATGACACAAATATTTTATGCACTGGGGAGAATTTACAGCAACTTTTGAGCCATATCTGTCACGCCTCGCCGCCCATCAGCGGCGCCAGCTGCACGCACACCTGCACCTCGTCAGCGGCGAGGGATTTAAGCCGCCTCGCCCTGGGCTTCGGCCTGAAGCCGTCAGTCTTCATTTGCTTCCCTTGCTGCAAGGAATCCTTACCGCCAAGCAAGCATTCAAGTAAGAATCTCTTACCTCCTTCTTCTTCCAGTCTGCTCCCCTGTGCACAGGTGGATTTCCCGGCGGCGGACCACTCCCCTCTGCCACCGTTCCCTCGCTGCTGCACCGGGCGCTCCAGGTCGCTCCAGGTGCAGCAGCGTTTATAATGCAGTTTATAATGCAATGTGAGTCCGTGTTCCACCGTGTGCCCGGAGATTTTCCCTCAGACCATAGCCGAATTGGCTACATAGGGAACCTCCTGGAGGGGCGAGCACTTACTTGGGCTTACGCCGTAATGGCGAAGCCCAGTTACGCCACCCTCACCTATGGCCAATTCGTGAGACTGTTCCTGGAGGTCTTTGATCATTCTCGTACAGAGACCGTTCAGGTCGATCGGCTTCTCAGCCTCCAGCAGGGAAGCCGGTGGGCAGCTGATTACGCGATCGACTTCCGGGTAGCGGCGGAGGAGGTTGGCTGGAGAGAACGTTCTCTCTGCAGCATCTTCCTCCGCAGTCTCAGTGATGGTCTGAGGGACAAACTGGCTGGACGGGACATCCCGGAGACTTTAGCGGAGCTAACGTCTCTAGCCATCAGCCTGGATAACAGGTTGCGCGAGCGCACCTCGGAGCGGAAGTCATCTTCTTCTCGCCCTCGTGGTGCCTCATCGCGCCTGTCCCAAGCTCGCCCCCTGGCGTTGCCGTCACCATCGCGCTCCGAGGAGTCGGAGCTGATGGTGACAGGCTGGACAAAGCTCCCTCCTGCGGAGAAACAACACCGCCGTGAGTTGGGTCTCTGCATGTATTGCGGAGACAGCCAACACACGGTGGAGCTTTGTCCACAGAAGCCAAATGGGGAGGTCCGCGAGTCACTGTAGGGGGCCTCGCAGACGTCAATCGGTTAAATCCCCTCTCTCAATTGAAGCTGCCCATCCGGTTTTGTCACAACCCCACTGGGCACCTCACCCACGCACTGGTGGATTCGGGCGCGGAGGGCAGCTTTATTTCACAAAGCCTGGCAACCCGACTGGGCATCCGTTGCCAAGTCCTCAAATCTCCTCTCGCCCTGGTCAACCTCTCCCATGTCTCCCTGGGGAGAGTTACACACCAGACCGTTCCTGTCCCTGTGATCATCTCTGGGAACCACCGGGAGGAAATCACCTTCTACGTCCTCCCCAACTCTGTGTCGCCCGTCATCCTGGGGTACCCCTGGCTTCGCCTCCACAACCCCATCCTGGAGTGGAGGTCCGCCAGGGTGTCGGCATGGAGTTCCTTTTGTATGAGCACCTGCCTTCAATCCGCTGCCTGCTCCCCGTCCTCTTCTCCAACTCCCAAGGACGCCACGCCTCCGGATCTCTCCCTGGTGCCATCAGAATTTCACGACCTGGGTATGGTATTCAGCAAGTCCAAGGCGATGTCTCTTCCTCCACACAGGCCTTACGACTTTGCAATAAACATCTGCCAGGGGGCACCCTTACCCTCTGGGCGACTCTACAGCCTGTCGGCGCCGGAGAAGGAGGCCATGAACTCCTACCTCAAGGAATCGCTGAATGCTGGAATTATCTGTCCCTCGTCATCACCATTAGGCGCTGGATTCTTCTTCGTGGGCAAGAAGGACGGTTCCCTCCGTCCTTGTATTGACTACCGCACCCTGAATGATATCACGGAGAAGGATCGCTACACCCTGCCACTAATGGACACCGCCTTCCACTCCCTCCAGGGGGCGCCTTGGTTCACCAAGCTGGATCTTCGCAGCGCATACCACCTCGTCCGGATCCGGGAGGGAGACGAGTGGAGGACAGCATTCCGTACCCCGAACGGCCATTTCGAGTACCTGGTGATGCCGTTCGGGTTGACCAATGCTCCAGCCGTCTTTCAGCGCCTTATAAATGACGTCCTCCGGGATTTTATCGGCCTGTTTGTGTTCGTCTACCTGGATGACATACTCATCTTCTCCAGATCCAGGGACGAGCACCGGGTCCATGTGAGGCGGGTCCTCCAAAGGCTGCTGGAGAACCGGTTATATATGAAGGCAGAAAAGTGTGAATTTTACGCTAAAACCACATCCTTCCTCGGGTTCGTCATCTCCCACGACCAGGTGCTTCCGGATCCAGTGAAGGTGAAAGCGGTGGTGGAATGGCCCACACCTACATCAAGGAAACAGGTGCAACAGTTTATTGGGTTTGCAAACTTCTACCGCCGCTTCGTCCCAAATTTTGGTACCGTCGTCGGCCCTCTGACCCGCCTCACATCCCCTAAGGTCCCGTTCCGGTGGACTGAAGAGGCCGCAGCTGCTTTCCAGGCACTGAAGGCGGAGTTCTCCTCCTCCCGGGTCCTCAGCCAAGTCGATCCCTCGCTGCAATGCATCGTGGAGGTGGACGCTTCGGACACGGGGGTGGGGGCGGTTCTATCTCAGCGGTCACCTGATGACGGAGTCAAACGGCCCTGCGCCTTCTTCTCCCAGCGCTTGTCCCCGGCGGAATGGAACTATGATGTGGGGGACAGAGAGCTCCTCGCCATCAAGCTCGCGCTGCAGGAGTGGCGTCACTGGCTAGAGGGGGCGGACTTGCAGTTCGTGGTCCTGACTGACCACAAGAACTTGGAGTACTTAAGATCTGCCAAGCGTCTGAACGCCCGCCAGGCGCGCTGGTCCTTGTTCTTTGCCAGGTTCCGCTTTAACATCACCTTCAGGCCTGGCTCCAAGAACAGACTGCCTGATGCCCTCTCTAGGCAATTTGCCCCTGAGGCATCTGAGGACACGGTCCACACCATCTTGCCCAGGTCGTGCATCGTGGGAGCCGTCACTTGGGACATTGAAAGTAAGATCCAGAAGGCGCAGGAATCGGAACCTGACCCTGGCGGCGGACCGGAGGGGAGGCTTTTTGTGCCGTCCACGGTCCGGGGGGAGGTCATCCACTGGTTGCACACATCTAAGCTCACCTGCCACCCTGGTTCCTCCCGGATGATCGACCTTCTTCAATGGTCCTTCTGGTGGCCGGGCCTGCGGAAGGATGCTGCCCGCTGCGCCCGGGCCTGCCCTGTATGTGCCACCAGTAAATCAGGTAATGCCCCTCCAGCGGGTTTGCTCCAGCCTCTGTCCGTCCCTGGCAGGCCCTGGTCGCATATCGCCCTGGACTTCGTCACCGGACTCCCAGCCTCTAACACCTTCGACACTGTCCTGACCATCGCAGACCGTTTCTCCAAGGCGGCGCACTTCATCCCTTTACGAGGGCTTCCATCTGCCCTGGAGACGGCGGACCTCCTAATCCAACACGTGGTCAGGCTGCACGGGATTCCGGTGGATGTGGTCTCGGACCGGGGGCCCCAATTTTCCTCAGAGGTTTGGAGGTCCTTTTGTAACGCCCTGGGAGCCAAGGTAAGCCTCTCCTCCGGCCATCACCCCCAAACCAACGGGCAGTGTGAGCGGACCAATCAGGAGCTGGAGGCTGCGCTCCGCTGCGTCACTGCGTCCAAGCCCACGTCCTGGAGCAACCATCTCGCCTGGGTTGAGTACGCCCACAACACCGCCCACTCTTCTGCCACTGGGATGTCTCCCTTTAAGGCGTCCCTGGGCTACGACCCCCCTCTGTTCCCAGCGCAGGAGAGTGAGGTAACTGTCCCCTCAGTTCGGGCGCACCTCAGGCAGTGCCGTTCCATCTGGGCGTCGGCGCGCAATGCGCTTTTACGCACAGCAGAGCGCAACAAATCCACGGCAGACCGGCACAGAAGACCTGCCCCAGCATACCAGGTGGGCCAGCTTGTCTATGTGTCAACCCAGGACGTCATTTTAAAGGGTGAGAGGAGGAAGCCGGCACAGCGTTTCATGGGCCCATACCCCATCACCAGGATTATCAACCCGGTGGCTGTGCGTGTAGCTATTCCCCCCTCCCTCCGCATCCATCCCACCTTCCACGTTTCCAAGGTGAAGCTGGCAGTCTCCGACCCTCTTTGCCCTCCTCCCGCTGCGCAGCCCGCGCCCCGGATGATTGATGGTCATCCGGCCTGGCCTGTCTCTTCCATCCTGGACTCCCGGCGCCGGGGTCGCGGGTTGCAGTACTTGGTGGACTGGGAGGGTTATGGGCCTGAACATCGGCAATGGGTACCCTTGTCGTTTGTGTTGGACCCGTCCCTCATTACTGAGTTCCACCGAGCACACCCGGAGAAACCATCGCCAGGAGGCGCTGCTAGAGGGGGGAGTACTGTCACGCCTCGCCGCCCATCAGCGGCGCCAGCTGCACGCACACCTGCACGCACACCTGCACCTCGTCAGCGGCGAGGGATTTAAGCCGCCTCGCCCTGGGCTTCGGGCTGAAGCCATCAGTCTTCATTCGCTTCCCTTGCTGCAAGGAATCCCTACCGCCAAGCAAGCATTCAAGTAAGAATCTCTTACCTCCTTCTTCTTCCAGTCTGCTCCCCTGTGCACAGGTGGATTTCCCGGCGGCGGACCACTCCCCTCTGCCACCGTTCCCTCGCTGCTGCACCGGGCGCTCCAGGTCGCTGTCTTCCGGGCTTCACCCTTGCTGTGCCAGCCACCTGCCATTACCAAGTAAGCCTGTCATCATTATCATATCTCCCGTGTTGGTGTGGTGCCCGTTACCCTTCTCCCTTTGCTTCTCCCATAGGGTTGTCCGGCTGTACGGCTGTACGGCCTCCTGCCTCCGTGCCTGACGCAGACGCCACCACCAACACATTTACATCTCGCAGACACACACTCATACACACTTGTTGCTAATAAAGCTATTAAATCTACCCTGAGCCTGCGTGTGTGTCTCCTGAGCCGTGCATTATGTCAATATCACTACAGAAATTAACAAAATTAAAAATGGTTTGATATATATAAACTGTCACTAATTTGAGCAAAACAAAATTTATGGTATTTGGTAATAGTACAATGGAAAAGCAAATTCACTAACAAATTGAAGGTGTAAATATCGAGAGGACATGAAATAAAATTTTTGGGAGTGATAATAGACAAAATTTGCTGGAAATCTCACATTACATACATTAAGAATAAATTGTGTAAAAATATTTTCATTTTATCTAAAGCAAAACATGTAATTAATCAGAAATCACTTTTCATTTTATATTGTTCCTTGGTGTTACCGTATTTAAGTTACTGTATGGAGGTCTGGGGAAATACTTATAAAACAGCATTAGAACCATTGTATTTACTGCAAAAAAAAAAGAGCTTTAAGGATTATACAGCGGGTGAGTTTTTGTGAACACACCAATGTCCGTTTTTGACAGTCAAGAATACTGAAATGTTTTGATCTTGTGGAATTTAAAACTGTTTCATTAATGTACAGTGTTAGGGATCATGTTTTGGCTCAAAATATTCAAAACTTATTTTGTGAAAGAGAAAATGATTATAATTTAAGGGGCTCATTAAATTTTAAGTTGCGTAATTTTAGAACTACCAAAACAACTTTTTCTGTTTCAATATGTGGTGTCAAGCTCTGGAATCAACTAAGCGAGCCATTAAAACAATGTCCAAACATTGCTCAGTTCAAAAAGAAATATAAAGAAGTTGTTTTCACAAGGTATAAGGAAAAGTAAAGGTGTTAATTACAAGGTGTATACAAGTTTTAGTTGTGTTTGGTCTGTGGAGTATATCTACTTTTCTGCATTCTTGTATTTGATATATTGACAGTTCTTTTTTGTTTGAGAATTATATAAGGTAAGGTGTAGGATTAAATAAGTGTTGACTTCATCCTACCCCTTTTTGAGCATGTACTTTGTGTTGCCTTTGCATATCTGGAGAAAGTTTTATGTCTCCTATCTAGTTCTTTTAAAATTTCTTTTCTCTTTTTTACTTTTCTGATTTTACATTTACATGTTCGAAATGAATCAATCAATCAAATCAAATCAAAGTAGGACATTTAAGTAGAAGCATGCAATGGTGATTTCCTTATCTCCAACAATTTATTGAAACAAAAGCCAACAACAGTGGTGGGTATACCACAACAAAAAATGTCAATGTCTCAGTAACTTGTCATGTGCCCCTTGAGCATCAATTACAGTTTGACAACGATGTCTCATGCTGTTCACAAGTCGACTTGTTGTCTGCTGAGGCATGGCATTCCACTCTTCTTGAAGGGCGGCCCTCAGGTCACTGAGGTTGTTGGGTGCAGGGTTATGAGCCTCTACACGGCGACTCAGCTCATCCCATTGGTTTTCTATGGGATTCAGGTCTGGAGAAAGTGAAGGCTACTCCATTTAAGGTATCCCAGCCTCCAGCAGCCATTCCCTAATGATGCAATCTCAATGAGCTGGAGCATTGTTGGCTTGTCACTGTACCATTCACAAGGTGTAGGGCAGTTCTGTATTGACTAGACACATCTGCCCAGACTGTAACATGGTGACAACAGTGGCTGATGCATAGCGCTCTCCTTGATGTCTCCAACATCATTGGCGGCCATCATTTCTGCTCAACGTGAATCAACTTTCATCACAGGACAGCATTGAGGCCCACTGGTCCCTTGTTCAGCATAAAGGCGCCCATGCAAGACAATGATGCCTGTGTCATGTGTGCCCCTTTCAGGGCATTAATGAGGCACCAGATGCCAACAGAGAGTTTGCTTGTTTTATTAAAGAAAGGACAAAGTAGCAAAGTAAAGAGCCACGTGGGGCAAAACACATACGTTAATCTAAGATACAAAATAAAGAACTCTGACATCAATTGTGAGCATAGCAAGGGCGGAGCCTGATGCTAAAGAATACACGCTTTCACATGCTGGAGCGAAGACGGATCAAAAACAGAGGAAAGACTGGAGCCGGGGTTTGGGACTCCAGTCCTGGTACACGGATGGAGGTTGCAGCGAGGAGTGAGCCTTGACTGCTTCCTTAAATACTGAAAACAAAAGAAACAGAGCCAAACAGGAAAGGGGGAATGTAATTACCGAAATCAAGACCAGCTGTGACAGCGCCGGCTCAGCTTTGACAGCTGGAAGTTTGGCCGTGGCGCTGTCACAATAAAAGCCCTGGGAGAACAATAATAAGCAAACCAAAATAATCTGGGAGAAAAAGGGAGAATACTGAGTAACCCGAGCGTGGATGAGTTCAGGGGTCGGATCACTACAGCCTGTGCTTGATGGTGTGGTCAGGTACTCTTGTAGGTCATCTAGCACACAGACCACACTGATGTAAATGGTTTTAAATGGTCTGACATGACATTTGGGTGCCTCTCACCTCCCTTAAATGTGCCTGGAGTTGAGTGGCATTCATCATTCGGTTCCACAGGGCAGTGTTCACAATGATTCAGTCATCAGCATTGGATGTGGCCAAAGAACGTTCACTTCTATGCCTTTCTGTGACTCTTCCAGTCTCTCTGTATCTCTGTTGCAACCTGCTGATGACACTCTAAGCTCAGTGACCATTTTCCTCTGAGAACATCCTGTTTGAAGCCTCACAATGGCGAGGTACTGTTGATCGGTTATTAGTTGTCGTCTTGGTCTCATAGTGTCAAAATGTGAACTGTGTGTTGAAGAGGACTATTTAAATAGCAATTCTAATTGAACCAGAAAATTTATTGGTCGATTCATGGATCAAACACCTGCTGTGAATTTTACCGTTACAGTAAACACCATGTTAGAGAAGAGCAAGTTATGCAGAAAGTACTGAAACACTGAACAGTTGGACATGTGCATTCAAAAAGTTAGAGAAGGTCAAATTCAGTTCCCCTATAAAGGTTATAATGCATTTTAGGTGCATCCTGAAATTTCACCCGAAAGCCGAATCTCCCTGACTTTTTGTGAGTAGTGTATATCTCCCAAAAATGTGACAGCCCAAAAGAAAAAGACATCTCTTCATTGCGAAATTTACTGTTCTTTATTTTCTGCTCCATGCACAATTACCGTATTTTTGGGACTATAAGGCACACTGTCAATAAACAGTCTATTTGATGGTCTAATTTCATACATAAGGCGCACCGGATTATAAGGCGCATTAAATCGAGGTAGTCGGAGCCGGGAAAAAAAAAATTTGCGTGCATGGAAAGAAAATCCTATCTATAGTCATTATAGACACATATAGCGCGATTGTCTGCGAGTGTGAATGACCTGTTCCATGAGCAGGCGGAACGTTTTTAGTCCATGGCTGTTTACATCGCCATATTGGCCAGAATACTCGTTCGGTACTCGCTCGGTAATCAATATGGCTCGCTCTCCGCCGGAGAGCGAGCCGTATTTACTGCTCCCGTTCACAGCTAAACGGGAGCAGTTTCGATGCCGAAATTTCACATACAAATCCTAATATACGTGTTCTATACACCATCGGCTTTTGGGTATCGGATCTGGGAATTTTTTTTTTTTTTTTTTGCGTGCATGGAAAGAAAATCCTATCTATAGTCATTATAGACACATATAGCGCGACTGTCTGTGAGTGTGAATGAACTGTTCCATGAGCAAATGTACGTTTTTGGTCCGTGGCTGTTTACATCTTCAGGATACTCGTTCAGTAATCGATACGGCTCGCTCTCCGGCGGCAGCCCCGAGAAGTAAACAATGCAAACAAATGCCGGGACGCTTGAATTCTTTCGTCCCAAAAATATCATTTTTGAATATTAACTACAGCTAAACAGGAGCAGTTTCGATCCACGATCCATTGGCAGATAGTGGCGTAACTGGCTAGCAATTTAACTTTGAACGACCTGTTGACACCAATATAGCGGTTGAAGTTCTTTGGTTAATCCACCCGGAATGATGGCAAGCTCTGAATTAGTTTGCTTCACTTGGGTTTTGACAGTATCGGTGAGATGGGCGTGCATGGAGTGGCAGATCAATAGGGATGGAGATTGGTGGAAAAAGCCATCCGGCCATTATGTTGAAGCACATATTACTCCGCGAGGCTCCTGACTACCGTAATGCTCCGACAATCCATCAAGCGGTTCGGCTTTGTAACTTACCAAAGTCGTACTTAAACATTTTTACCTGAGCCTCTGACACGTTCTAGCTGGAGGTCCCCTAGGAGGGGACCCTGCTCCAGGCACCATCGGCCGCACCTGAGAGTCCTTACCACCCCAGTCCAATAAGTCCCAACTCACACCAGGTCGTTCAGCCATAGCTCCTGGCCTCTGTTCCGGCGGCGACTTCCTGAGCTGACTGGAGTGAAACCGTGATCCGTCTGAAAGCTCAAACGTGTCCTGGTCCTGTCGCCTCGTGATCCATAAGGGCCCCGTCCAGAAAGGTTGCAGTTTATGTGTGCGGTTAGGATGTTTGATCCAAACTTGATCTGACACCTTCTTTCAGTGAGCTGCTGCCACACAGCCCAAAAAATATCCGTTGGCCCTCCTCTCTGAGGTCGTGAATGAGTAGGCTCCTCCGTCTCTCTTCATTGATGCCGTTCAGACCGGCCGCAGCCACATACACATCGAATGTCTCCCACCAGCGGCCCCATGGTATAGCTGGTGTGCCCGGAGACTGTAAAAAATGGAGGTGGTTGTCCAATACATGCTCCCATGGTTTATCCTCCTCGCCAAATGTTATGTCTGAATAACATGAGACTGAAGCCGTATTCAACTCAACACTGAACTGACTTTATTATGGAAAACAACTCAATATATTCTCTAGCTGCAGCCCACCTGACGTCATCACCCCAACCCCTTCAGCTAGGCTATGGCAAGCCCCAAGAGCCAAATTCCCACACAACGCATATCTCTGTCATGGCAGACATTTGGACTGTGGATAATGGACATTTTCTTTGGATCACTGCACATCGGATTAAATCCATTATATGAAGGTAAGAAACATTGACAGCTTTACGCAGTGTGGCCAACTCACTCTTTTGGAGTGATTCTCACTCTTTTTTCCTCTCTCTCTCTCCACAAACCCTATTTCTCGCTCCAAAATGAGGAAATTACTGGCAATTTTTTGTTGATTTTCTTCAGATTTTACCCACAATTAGAGCTCTCAAGACAGGATAAAGCAGACTTAACATGTTCTAAAAACTGTCTGAAACAGTTACTATATTATTATAAAGTTACAAAAATGAATAGACAAATGAAAAAGCAATACTACCAAACTATGTTTAATATAAGCATGGGTGATAGTATAAATTATGGAAAGTAATTAATGAGTTAACGGGTAAAGATAAAATACAGAAAACTCCATCTTTCATTGAATCTGATTGTGGATTTATTACTAAAGCTCAAGATATTGCTAATTATTTTTAATCACTATTTTTTGGATAAAGTGAATTTATTAAGAAATCAGATGTCATCGGTGAACGGTAAGCTGTCTGACACATTAATTTAACAATATCTTATGAAGGGGAAAACGTGAATTTGAATTTAATAATATAAATGTTCAAGAAATGGAAAAGCTTCTTTCTCTGAAATGTGATAAACCTTGTGGTTACGATAATATGGATAGTAAATTATTACAGATGTCAGCCAAGATTGTAGTAAAACCTTTGTGCCATATTTTAACTTATATTTAAATGAAGGTGTTTATCCTCAAATATGGAAAATAGCAAGAGTAACTCCATTATCATTCATATATTCATATATTTATTCCATCCAGCTACAATGCTCTGCACTGTGTGTCTGTGTGTGTGTGTATATATATATATTTTATAGTAATACGTACATATGTTTATTAGCTGCTCTTGCTTGCTTGTTTTTTTTCTTGCCTTCTGATTGTTGCTCTGAGTGTTGCTATCCCTGTGCTGTTGCAATCCTGGAATTTCCCCGTTGTGGGACTAATAAAGGCTTATCTTATCTTATCTTATCTTATCTTATTACCAAAAAATACCAAAGCATCATTTACAGGGCCAAATAGTTGACCCATTAACATTTTGCCTGTTTTGAGCAAACTGATGGAGAGTGTTGTTTTTAAACAGATTCTGTGCTACCCTGTTTACAGAAAGAACAATAAAACCAGTATTACAGTTGTTTGTCCTCTCACATCAGAACTACTGTTCTGCCATTTGGTCTAATGCCACAAGACAAGACCTTAATAAAATCCAGCTCACTCAAAACTGAGCTACTCGCCTAGCTCTCAGATGCTCATTACAAGGTAGAGTTAAGGAAATGCATGCGAAGCTATCATGGCTGACTGTGGATGAAAGGCGGACATATAGTTTGGTTCAGTTCCTAAGAAATATTATCTTCAGAAGACCTTCATATCTGTATTCACAGTTGATGTATACAAATAATAGACATAATCATAATACCAGACAACGTGTAATGCGACGATTTACTTCACCATTACCAAAAACAAATGCTTTAAAGAAAACTGTTATGTATAGTGCTGTATCACACTGGAACAAACTCCCATCTTTTTTAATTCATAGCAGAAATGGGAAAAGTTAAAAAAAACCAACTAAGAATGTTACTTATAAAGAAAGAATTATGATGTTAATTGTTTATGGGTCATGTCTATTGGAATTGTTAATTTTATGGTTTGGTATAGAACTTAATTAGTCTGTAATGTTGTAAATTTTCTTTTAAATTGTAAACGGCATTATTGTATCAATGTAATAATGCATGTGTGATTTTATTGTTTTTAAATTTATTGTGTGTGTGGACCACAGGAAGAATAGCTGCTACTACGGTAGCAACTAATGGGGATCTGAATAAACTAATAAATGAATAAATAGTCTGTTTTCAGCCTGACATTAATGAGCCCATAATGTAATCCATTAATTAAATTATCTTGCTATGTGTGCAAGATGATTTAAGTATGCCTTTAAAAGTAATGTAAAAAATTACTTTTCCAAGTAACTAGTTACTTTAATCATGCAGTAATTGGTAAGTAACTCAGCTACTTTTGAAAAGAAGTAACTAGTAACTGTAACTAGTTACTATTTTTTTAGTAACTTGCCCAACACTGGTGAACACAGCAGTTCATCTGCCTCCCTCTCACCCTACCCCTTGCATCCGCTTCTGTCACACCAACCCTCTCCATGTCCTCCAGAATCTTAATATCTTCAGCTCTGCCACCTCCAGTTCATTCAAGGGGATGGGAGCCCAGAACCATTTTTCCAAGGATCTCGTGTTGCTCATGGGGCAAATCTCATTAGGAAATACAGAAGATCACCCTCTCTCTGAAGGAAGAGATAATGTAGATACTATAGATAGATTTTTAATTATTTAATATCACATAACCATAAATAATGAATCACTTTCACTTCTTTTTTAATTTGGTGTTATTTCATTATATACACAGTGATGAAGCTGGATTCTCTGGCAAGTGTTCAATAAAGGAATTTTCAGATTGACTCATAATTAATGGATCATTGGAGGAATGTGGCACACATATGTTGGAGCTATCATTTGTAGAGTTCTAAGTGACTTTGGATATAGAAGCTTCAGAAAGTCAGTCTTGTTTAAAATGCAAAATATGTAAAATACATGAATTTTCATTATTCAGAGTATTAAGGTGGATTCACACTACAACGTTTGGACCGACCTTTACTGACATTTTGGCAAACGTCTGGCTCTGCTGGCAAAAGTTAATGATTGCTGGTGTTTGTTGGCAAATGCTGGTGAAAGTTGTGTTTTTTGAAAATTTTCGGTATGCTGAAAATTTGCCGAGGTTTGGAAATACACGTTGGTAAAAGTTGTGCTCAGTTTGTAAAAGTTCTGGAGCGTTGGGCTAAGTTACGCAGAGTATACCTTAAGTTAAAGCCGGGTTCACACTATAGCGTATGGGCTGACTATCACAGATGTTTTTTTTAAAAAATCAGAGAAATACTCAGTGCAGGGCAGCTGACATCAGCAGCGATGTTTATATGAAGATCAATGTTTGTTGGAGGCTTCCGGCCATTCTGTGTGATGATCAGGCAAGTGAGCGCCCCCTCCCCTCCTCTTCCTGTCTTCCTGGCTCTGGAGTATCAGCTGCACCTGTGTGATTACACACCTGCTGCTCCCTAATTTACCAGCATATTTAAGAGCCAGCGTGTGGAGAGCCCATCGCTGGATCGTGTCACGATCTGAGCACGGGGGGATTTTGCTGGGCTCAGTCTCCTTGCTTATTTTTTTTTCATATTTGTATAGTGTTGTAGTTTTGAGTTGTAATTCCTGTTATTTTACCTTTGGTTGATTTTCACACATTCTATATCATTTTTTAGCATGATTTATTTTCATGTTTGCATTCATTGTTGGTTTGTTATTTACATATTTGGATTTACTTGTTTTTATTATAATTTTATTCTGTTGTGTTTTCTCTTTTCCTGGGGCTGCAGCAGTGAGTGGCACTTCTGGGTCTTTTGCTCTGTTGTCGGTGGTGCCCCTGTCAGCTGTAAGCCCCATCTTCTCTCTCTCACTTCTCCCAGCTGATTTCTATTATAATCATTGTGAACTCTGTGTTCACAGACATTTTTCTATTTTATTCTGTTAAACTTTTCTATTAACTCACCATGTTTTAAAGTGGACTGATCGTTTTTCTCACACTGGAAGCTGTTCTCACCAACTGCCACAACACCTGCAGAACTTGGATTTTGTGGCTTGAATTTTTTTTTTTATTAATCTTGTCTCTCCAGTTCTGTGACTTTGATCAGACTGTCAACAATCTCCAATTTATTTGGACCCAAGGAAGACGCTGAAAAAACTCTCATGTTGTCCGCATGGCATACTACGTGGCCAGCAGCTTCATCATTGCTGTCGGATCTCATCTTCTGACTGCTTGTCGCTGGGAAGACATATCTACTGGCAGATATTCCCTGGTATAATCTTCAAATAAAGCTTTAGCTCCTGGATCCAGCTAGAAGCAAACGCACCAAGGTCAGGTGAGCAAGATTCCTTTGTTTCAGCTGTTGAATAATGTGATATCCATCATCTTAAGTATGTCATAATTTGTCTCAGTTTTAAACTAGTTCATAACTTGGATCAGATCTATAGATCGGAGTTATAGAATTAAAGACAATAATATTCCTCTTTTCATTAACTTTCATTTTTATTTTTAGAGTAACTCAGAATTTCTTTTCCATATAATTAGCTTTTATTAATTTTTTTTCAAAAAATTTGCATCCAATTTCCTTAATGTTTTTGTTACAGTTATTTCAGTCTCCATTTTCATCACAGTTACAAATTCATATTAAGGTTTTCTTGGTTCCACAAATGTGATGACATTCTGTTGCTCAATAATCAGTTTCAAGTTGAATGTGATGCTTGATACATAATCATTTCACGTTACCAACAAATCCGTTGAAGGTAATGACATTTAATCTGAGTCTGATCATTAAAACTGTAAATGGCATGGAAGTTTCTGTTGATTTCTTTTCCTGTGTTTGTTTCTAAAGTCACCCAGGAGAATTCACAAATATTTGAGACTGATTGATTGAAGGTATAAAGATTAGTTATTAATAAATTGTCCAAGTTTTTGGACTGGTGCGCCTTACGAGTGTTTTCCTCTTGTTTGTGAGTGTTGGTGGAAACGAAGTATATCTCCATTTCCACATACACCTCTAAGTCTAAATCAAATAATCTTTGTACCTTGTAACTAATTAAATATTCCTACATATATTTATGGTGCTGCACGTGAGGCTGGGTGCACTCTGAAACAGACGCAAAAAAGAATATTAAGCCATAAGCTGTGCGTGCATGTGTTTTGGTCAAATCTGATCCACTTTAAAAAAAAAAATTGATTTTGTGTGTGTGTGTGTGTGTGTGTGTGTGTGTCTCCTGCGCCCCAGGGGCCACAGTCAGTATCTCTGTGTCTTGCTGATCACAAGGGGGAGGAGGGAATTCAGTCTGCTTTCCATCCTGCTCAGTCATTTCTGTTTGTGTTTAAAGCATGCTTCAGAAAAGCGTTATCATATGGTGAATGGGCTGCACGGTGGCGCAGTGGGTTAGCACTGTGGCAGCACAGTTTTACCCTCGGCTGGGGGATCGCGGGGACCGTGAGATCATGGGTTTGATCCCTGCCGCCGGCCAACAGTGATCTGTGTGGAGTTTGCATGTTCTCCCCATGTTTGCGTGGCTTTACTCCGGGATTTCTCCGGTTTCCTCCCACATGCCAAAAACATGCAGGTTAGGGAGTTAAGGGGCTCTTGCACACGCAGTGACCGGCAGCTGGTGGCTTGTCACCAGACTGCAAAACAAATCTACCTACGGATACAAAATAAGTTAAAAAAAAAAGAATTATTTAAAATAAGGCCTGAAAAGACGGAATCATGATGAAATCCGGTCCATTTCTTTTGTTAATTTTGCTTGTTCAGCAAACAAATCCAGACTGGAAAAACTAAATTAACCATTTTTTTTTCTCTCCTCATGTGTGTAACGGTAAATCCCAATTCAAATCACGCTGGACATGCAGCCTGATAAAAAGTTGCTGAGAGGAAATTGAGGTAACATCGCTGAATCACATGTAAAGTTAAAGTTGTAAGAGTATTCTTTCATGAATAAAACCAAATTCAGGAGATTAACTCTCTAGTTTTGAGAAAAGAAACAAGGTGTGGTTAGTGGTCGATAGACCACGTCCGAGTTCATGGGACATGTGCGGGTTCACATTTGCGCATGACTGAAATGGTTATGTGCACAAGAACTGTGCATGCGCAGATTAAGCAGTGCAGACACCATTTTGAAAGTTACCAGGGTGAGTCACCCTAGACACCATTTTAGAGCTAAGACAGATAGACCGCCTCCGAGCGACGTCACTGTGTCTCCTCCTCCTTTAGTGCAGAAGGAACTGCCTCCATCTTGTGGTTAACTATAAGAACTGCATCCTTTAATAAAACATCTAAAACTTTTAATCCATTAAGCTGATTTCTAACCAAGCCGAGCTTCCAAATTAACTTCAAAGCAATCCATATTATTGAAAATAACCTAAAGTTAAAACCAATTTAAAGTTTCTATGCCAAGAACAGAAGCAAAAAAGAAACTCGTTTGCTGTTGAAGGTTTATCCTCATTGGTGGACTACATTCTACTTCATATACACACACTAGAAGCATAAAAAAGCATACACTTTGTACTTAATCACTTATGTTAACCACACATTTTAATCTTTAAAGTTAAAAGAGCATATATTTACACATTTTATGCAACAATTGCAAACTGTTGAAGCTATATATATGTGTGTTTTATTTTTTTTAAATGCTGCATTGTGTGATTTCTTTCACGGGAAGCCCATTTGAGCTTTAAGATTCAAATAAATGTTAATGTTTATGCAAGAGTGACCTTAAAGTACTGTTAACCCTGTGCATGTTGGTAAAGGATTTACTGATTCACTGAATATTTATCAAAAAATTTTCAAAATTAGGAAACATTAGTCATTCATTCATTCATTCATCTTTTTCCGCTTAATCCTTTTCACGGGAGGGCTGGAACCTATCCCAGCATCTTTGGGCGAGAGGCAGGGTACACCCTGGACAGATCGCCAGTCCATCGCAGGGCCAACACAGAGAGACAATTAACACTTAAAAGCTCTAAGTGTTATTTAAGTCATTGTGTTATTCTTGGTTCATGTTTTTCTCCACAGGAAAAGGAAAAAAAATGAACCAACTCACTATTTTTCACCAGGATTTAAAAGAGAACAGTCAAAGGGTGAAAACATTGATTATTCTGTAAATAAAAAGCTTTATAGATAACAATCAAGTAAATCACCATTAGCTTTAATCCGAAGAAATCCTTGATAGCAAAATACACAAAACAATTCACTTGTGTTTCCTAAACTGTAAATATTAAACATTTATTAAAAAAAAGCTTTAAATGAGAATTTGCTTTAACAAATAAAGACAGAGCCAACCTTAACTTGAAAAGGAAGTGAAAACTTATAACCTTAAATCTCTAAAGCATTTAACTTTTTTTTTGTCATTCCTATTTGTAAATAAAATCATTACTTTAAAATGACATTCAACAGAAATTCCAAAGCTAGCTATTGTTGACAATTCCAATACTAGGCTTTGAAAATTGAAGAAGTCAATCCACACATTTTTTTTTTTTTTTTTTGTGAAATGCAGATCAAAAGACAGTTTCAACAAACAAAGTGAAACATCTCCACATTTCTAAACAATTTCAAAATTCTACCTCCCTTCTTATAAGCCTGTAAGTTGGAGCAATTTCTAAAAAGAGCTTATAACTAACACTGTTATACAGTAACACTCAGGGTTAACCCTTTACTAACAAATTTAGCTATAATCAACAAACTGATTTTTAAGCTAACTAACAACAAATAGTAAAACATGGCAGGTCAACAGACAACCGACTGATGACCTTCAAGCAACGTTGGAAAGATGGACTTCTGACTTTATATTTAGCTTCACAACACGGGTCAAGAAAACACAGCCCGAAGATCTGAAGCAACTCACTGAAGAGCTTTTGGATGACTACACTGAAAAGCCACCAGAAGGAAAGGATCTCCCCAGCGTGTTAGGTAAGTTTGTGCTAGCATTAGTCACGAGATTAAAAGTAGCTGAGAATGAGCTAGAAAATCAACAATCAACAATCCTCTCTCTCCAGGAAGAGAACAAATCACTAAAGGAAAAACTGGACCAATCTCAAGATAAAAATGATAATACTCAAGCTCAACTTGATGACGTGTTATGAGATTTGGACCAGGCAGAATCAAGAAAGCGACAGCTGACGCAGGATAATGACTTGCTTCGCCAAGAGAATAGTGAACGTCAAGATGCCCTTCAGGAGATGAAGAAAGAACTCAGAAGAGTTGAAGGTCAACTTGAAAATGTGAAGTGTGACTACAAGGAATGTCAACTGCTCCTACAGGAGGCACATAAAGACTAGGACTTCTGCCGCGCTCCCCGATTCCCGTTTCGAGTACGGACGATCGCTTGGACAACGTGTATGTGCCCCTTCAGACTGCGACCTTAACATGATCACGCAAAATCTCACAAAATTTGATCCAGGCCCTACCGGTTCACCTGATTCCAAAGCCTATTTACAAGACATTGATTTCTACCTGCACAAGTACCCTGATGCTTCGGTCGACAATCGCATCTATTTGATTAAACTAACATCTAACAGGTCAGTGTCAAACTTTATAAACAGACAGCTGACAGACATCAGGACGGACTACATGCGACTCTGCGAAGTAATCGAAAAGGAATTCTCCAACGACTGACTACAGTCAGGGCTATTGGCAGCCCTGGATATGAAGCAAGGTCATTCAGAGCTGCCACAGGCCTATTACCAGCGACTCCTTCTTGGATATTTTGGATCTCAAAATACACCAGAGATGGAAGAAGACCACAATTTCAAGACCCTCTTCATCCAGAACTTCCATCTCTCTGTGAGTCACCACCTTGGAGTTACAGCTAGCCCAAGGTCAAGCTCAATAAGTCAGCTGAGAGAGTTTGCACATTATGCATTCCAAAAACAGCAACAAAGTCGCAACAAGCACGCTGAGCCTGCCACTGTGCTAGCTATCAGCGTTGCGTCTGACACCCTGGAGTTGGAAGGAGCCCCTCGCTCAACTCCATCTCCTACACCTTGATTACATATAAACCAGATACATTTCTCCAACCGACCTCATCAAGGTCAAAGCTAGGATCGAGTCAAACTAGGTCCTCTGGATCTTACTCAGGACCAACTTTGCGAAAACCCGACTATCGTCATAGGCCATATCCAGCAGATAGGTCGCAAGAACACGGTATGGACTCCCAAGATGACAGATACCGATACGAAGACACGCACAACCGTGGAAAAAGGTCTCCTCCACCTCGTCACATAAGCTCTGAAGCAGAGACCAATCACAAACCTTGGAAGAAGAAAGAAACTCCTACTCTCAATAGAGAAGATATAGAAGTTTTCAAACACCTCCTAGCGGAGATTCAAAGCAACAAAGAAAATTAAACTGCTGACATCCTAGCTATCGCAGCTGTGCCAGCTCAGAACAAATACTCTAAACCACAAAGCAAGGGTGGGGGGGAAATCCCTCTTACAACTGGAGAAGAACCAACGGACCCAGTGCAGTCAAGGGCTGTTATGGCAGCCCAACCACAAGTCAAAGACCACCCCTCTAAAAACATTTTGCAAATCCATGTCGAACCACCAGTTCCATGATTTCTGTGCGATTTAAACGAGAGACTGACCTTTGAAGACATGGCGTGTCAGGAAGCTCTTTTCAACACCGCGGCTGACATCCCTCTTATGTCACACATCCTTTTTAACATACTACGTGTAGCTGCTAACCGCGCTAAAAAGGATTTAAAACTGGAACCCTGTTTGTTAGCCATTTGACCATATGCAGTCACTAAAATGACCCTGCCGGGTGTGTCACTGGTCAAAGTCTCCATTGGCCCCATGACCTTGACTCATCCTGTCTATGTGTCAAAACTTAACTCCATTTCATTGCTCATCGGCAAAGATCTACTGAACTGCTTTGAGCCGTTGATTGATTTTAAGAATCTCACATTATGGGCTCAAACTAAACAACCTCACCCATTCGACCTAACAAGGACAACTGAATCACAGTGCTTGGCTTGTGACACTTTGGACACCCCAAGTCTCACACAACTAGCACTGTTGGAACAATTGAAACCAATTAAAAGTGACTGCAAAGACCAAGGTGAACACTGTCCTCAAGAAGTCAAAGGTTACCTTCAAACAAGGTCAAGACATGGAAGCAAATGACCTTGGGAACTCACTTGCCTAGCAGAAAGTTCAACTTGGCCCCCTTCATACCAATGATGTAATGTTGGCATTACCTTCTGAATCCCACCCACCCCTGTAGCCTGCGTGGTCACTGGAGCCAAATCAACTGGCTCCCTGGACCCTCCACAACCTAAGGGTTATGCATCAGTGGACTCAACTTTTGCGAACACTAGACGCGCATCTACTCAAGCCTGTGACCCCGTGGTCCAAAAAACCTTCAAACATTGGTCGGACCTTACCATACACATGCTCCCTGTGTCAAATTTCTCTAATATAACAAAATCAAAAACACTTCCTGCAATGCAGCCTTCTCTGCAGCTACACAATAGCCCTCATATTCCTGCTTTCGATGAACAATCATCACCACTGCTCGTAGTTCCACGAAACCAGAGGGGGGTGATGACTGCCAATGCCCATGACCTTCCAGCTGCAGAACACAGAGGTGTCAAAATGACTTACAATGCTCCCAAGGCCACATTTCAAAAACACCTGGACCGATCCGCCAAATGACACAAAGTGTACAACGACCAAAAGCCTCCCATGGCAAACCTCAAGGCGGGACAAGGTCTTCCACTACGCATTTGTACCGCAAACATAACAAATCAATCTACAGGCAGGGAAAATTGCTCCTAAATTCCTGCCCAGGTGGATGAATCCACACGTTGTCAACAACAAACTTTGGCCACTGAAGTACCAAATCCAGGACCCCATTTTCAAACGGGCCCATCACAATCAGAGTAAACTTTACCAAAACCCCATGGGACTTGTCGGGTACAACACAATCACAGTAAGTCCATAAATAAGACTGAAGTCCAGCCTACATCTGAGAAATAACCGTTAGCTAACTATTAGCCTCAGGTACACTTGGTTGCATTTCTCCAAACCAATCAGGTAACTGCATCAAAAGTTCAAAAAGAAAAAAGGGTAAAATAAAATCAAATTATCCTTTAAACTAATCTTAAAGGCCCCTGTAAAATTCTAATCAATTTCAATCAACTTACTATTATCTAATAGTACACACAAAACATCCAATACTATTAGCTTGAGCTAACAACATCAAAATTCCCACTAAAGGTGATAAAATATCTAAGGCTCAGAGTTCAATCTCTAAAAGAAATTGTTCCACCTCTGAGAAGAATTTTCATCTGCCACTCAGGTGTCTAAGAGAAAAACCAATAAGAAAGTTAAGCTTAAAATCCCTCACTCCTATTTGTTTGCCAGGATGATGGCCCTCCTGTTTTTAAGTTTAGCCCTCTACCTAGCAATCATACCTACTGTTACCCAGTCAGAACTGGGCAGAGCCAAGATAAAAAGTCAACAATCCTTAGGGGGATTGTCAGTAACAGCTTCATTGTTAGGGCCTCTTGATAGCCGTAGCACATCCACTGTTAACTCGGTCAACACCGCTACACCGAAACGGCAGGCAGTTGAACCACAAACCGTTACCAAAACTTTGCAAGATACTGTGTTGGTTTTGAATGTTTGCTCTGAAGCTTCAGTCAAACTCATATAGCGGATTTATGGGTTTATAGATATTTTAATGTTGGTACAGTATTAATGTAAATATGAATGTGAGTAGGAATGAAGATTTACTTTCATTACACTCAAATCCTCGTTAGGGCACCAGTCCAAAAGGACAATTTTATTAACAATTCTTTATTTGTAGCAATTGTGAATCAGTCTCAGAACAAACCCTTGTGAGTTCTTGTCTCTGATGAAGAAGATGACATGAAATCAAACAATAACTCCCATATGTCTTTCAGTGGTTTAATAAAAAATGTCAGAATAGGTTAACATATTTGGATAACTTTAAAAACATAGAATTCAACATGTATCATGGGCATCATAGACTGAGTTACTTATGAATCAAGTGTAACCCAGAGGTTAATAAAGCTATCAGAATAAAAACCTGTTAATAAAAACAACAATAAATGCTTGAATGTAAAAAGCCAATAAATAAGTTTATATGGTTAAATATTACTGAAAACATCTACAAAGTTATATTTCATGTTACTACATTTTATTTGGGTAAAAAAAGTTAAAACATGCCAATTCATTGTCATTTATGTGTTAAGATGCTGAAATCCATGCATTTAGACTCTTATTTTGAAGGGTATGTTGCTGCATTGCTCATGCCACAGACAAACAGCCAATCAGATTGCTGCAGGCTTTTCCTGCTCAAACAGAGGGAGATACCACACACAGATGAAAAATGCTGGACAGAGAGAGAAAGAAAGGAGTAAAAATAGAGCAGAGAAACAAGTCTAAACTAACTTAAAACCTATTTTTGCACTCTGAAGATTTTATTTATTACCTCCACCAGGCCGCAGGCCAGGAGATTATGTTTTTGCCGGGGTTTGTCTGTCTGTCTGTCTGTCTGTTGGTTAGCAAGATAACTCAAAAACTTTTGGATGGATTTCGATGAAACTTTCAGGTGTTGTTGCAAATGGTACAAGGAAGAACTGATTAAATTTTGGGGATGATCCGGATCACCGTCTGGATACAGGGATTTTTTAAAGGATTCTTTAACATTGTGACATAGGGCCATTTTCAACACACAGGATGCGGAGAATCACCGTGCTGCAGCGACACAAGAAATGCAGTGACTCAGGCGCTATTGAAGCTCGTCGAGCTTAGTTTTATTTATTTTTTTTTAAATTTTTCTTATTACCTCCGCCAGGAGGTTATGTTTTTTTTTTTTTTTAAAAGAAGATCTGCTCGATATTGCCACTCATCAGAATCAGAATCAGAATAAAGTTTATTGCCAAGCACATTTACAAGTAATCACTTCACTTCCGCCCTCCAGAGAGAGCAGTCGCATTTTTCTGTGCTCCGCTCCGTTGTCTCCCCCTCCCTAACTGACTAGATCCCAGCTTGCTCTTGTCTGTGTCTGCGTGGCTGTCTACTGGTGATTCATCAAACAAAATTATGGATTTTATAAGCTGGGCTTTGAACGCAATCAACACTGTCTTTTCAACGAGGAAATCGGGTCCGGGGGAGCCCATTTGTCCTGCGGGCACGGCTGCCGCAGGTTACATCAAGGACACATACAATTGGAAACTTATGTGTCTGAGTGACCTTTCAATTGAAGATATAGAAGACATACAGTGATCCCTCACTTTTCGCGGTTAATGGGTTCCAGAACCGACCGCGAAAAGGGAAAAACCGCGAAGTAGCGTCACCCCTAATGACGTCATCCATAAATAATACGTACGTTCATTCGCTCACTCTCTCTCTCTCATATGATACGTGTGTGTGTGTGTACGTGTACATACATACGTAGATGTAAATAAAGTGTACATAAATGTGTTTTTAGAACTCTTTTATTCTTATAACAAGATACGTAACTCAAGATGAAAATGATTTACTGCACAGGTTAATGAGAGCTTTACTGCTCCTCAGGTGACGCCTCATCGTCAGGTGCTGGAGGCGCAGGATCGTCGAGGGCAGCTGCAGGAGGCGGCATAGTGGCTCGACGGGAAGACTATTTCGCACAAAATGGCACAAGAGAACAGCAAAAAGTTCCACGCGGCGAGACTAAAAGTAACACGAGCGATAAAGAGCAATGAATGCGGTCTTCCTTCCTTCATGGGCGCTCGGCAGGGAGAGGAGGTGGGTGAAACGTCTCGGCCAATCAGCTTGCGGGGTGAAACGTCTCGGCCAATCAGCTTGCGAGATTGCCGAGCCGAGCCAACACGAGAACAGCGAACAGAGAGGTGGATTTTTTGAGCTGTGCGGCTCTCCGTGTTGATTACCTGATGGTCTAATGTAGTCTCCCTGCCTTCTGCTAGCGCCCACCCATTATTTCTCAATTTTGAATTTTTGATGAATATTTTTGAAAAATCCGCGATGCACTGAGGGCACGAAAGGTGAAGCACGAAGTAGCGAGGGATCACTGTATATCTATTTGGAGCTACGGTCTCAGGACTTCTACTGATCGGCTTTGGGATAGTCCTGGTGTATCGCAAATTAATGAAGATGGACAGAGCTTATCAAAAAGCTGACCCAGCGAAGCTCTCTCATCAATTCGATCAGCTGGCGAGGACTCTAATAGCGGCTAATGGAGAACTGTACAGGAAGATTGAAAACAACACGGTGGCGCATAGAGCTCTCCAGGATATGATTTCAAAGCCTGGCAACGATGGAACTGGTGCACTGAATCCGTAAGAGAATGGAAAGTTTTTTCTCTGAAGTCAGTGCTATTAATACGACCTGTTTTCGGCGCCCTCAGCATTCAGTCCTCCCGATGAACAACAATATAATTGTTTCCCTTTCATAAACATTGGTGTACTGTATCTGGACTCTCAAGGACAGCTATGTCTGACTCAGAGTATTCCATCTGCCGTGTTCAAGGACATGTGCCTCTGCCTTCAGACACTAGTCATAACATCTGCTGAAAGAGAGACTATTGCTGTTCACCTAACTGATAACTGCCACCCTTGCATCCAACACACACACAACTGACCCACTTATACTGACGAAGACACATTCATTCACTGTTCTCTCTCTGTGCTGGTTGTCATTGTGTGAATTCTATTGTCTGCTAATTGTGCATTTGAGAGTTTTTTTTTTCTTGTAATCACAATATTGGCCATAAAAATGAGCTTTATTTTGATCAACAATGCTTTTTTTCTCTCTCCTATTGTGTCTCCCCTTCCCCTTGCCTTCTATTCCCCTCCTGCTGACAGGCGCCTCCGCGTCATTGGGAAGCGCCTATCAGGCGTACCCAATGTCAAGTCAAATTCCTTGTATGTTTACTTGTTTATTACTTGTAAATGTGCTTGGCAATAAACTTTATTCTGATTCTGATTCTCATGCCTCGTTCAAAGTCTAAAAGTGTGAAACAGAAGGCAACAGAGTGCAGAGTGCATGAGAAAGGGAAAAAAAGGCAGGGAGATAACACAGACGATGCGGAGAATCACCGTGCTATTGCTACTCATATGTTTTCATGGTCAAGGAATCTCAAAACGTACACACAAACACTGTATGGGGGGAACTGTTGCCGCCATTACAGAAAATGCCATTTTCGTGAATAACTACTGAACCGCTAATCCTATCATTGTCAATCCAATTGCTAGTCATATGTTTTCATGGTCGAGGAATCTGAAAACCTACACACAAACACTGTATGGGTGGAACTGTGCCGCTTGGCGGAGGTCTGCACTCTCCGAGTGCTTTTCTAGTTTATTTTGTTTTCTAACCTGTCCTGATTATACATGAAGTAAAAGAACTTGGTGAGTGAAGAAAATATAATTTCTTTTCTGTAAAGCAAGGAGTGTAAAGTTATCTAAAAGTTATTTTTACACTTTTACAAAGGTATTGTTGGGTTTTCCAATCATTCGTGGGTTCTGGAGATTTGTGTAGGTGTGTTTATCAGGACTTGGTGAGTTGAAAACATGTATTTTTATTTTCTGTAAACTATATTCATGAAATGTATTGGTTATTTTATGCAAATGGAAAGCTAGCATTGTGAATTTGTTATTTTATGTGAAAATGGTGAATATTTTGGTGCATTTTCAGGCAAATTGAAGCGTGGCTTATAGGTCAATGCCCTGACTTGTTTCTTCTTCTTTTTTTTTTTTTCTGTCCACCATTTTGGCGCCATCTTAACAAGCACTAATTAAGACTGGAACTTGACTTTTTCTTAGTTTTAGAGCTACCTAGCATTTTACTTTAAGTTTGTATGCTTATTTTATGTTGTTTACGTTAGGCCAACTTAGGTTGGGATGAAGATATGTCAAATTAGGACTGGATTTGAAGATTTGGAGAACATGTGCTTGAACCGTGATGGTGAGCCACTCAAGGGACCTTGTGTGAACTGCGCATGAGCCAGAAAGCTAGAGGGCATACCATTTCTCTACTGGATGGTGCATGGTTTTCATCTGAACTGATATGATCCATTCACATTTCCACCAAAAAAACGGTGGATTCAGGATAAAAAAACAACAAAAAACATTGGACTGCTAATTCAGAAGAATTAAAGGATTAGGAGACTTGAAAGAAAAAGACTTATTCCATGGTTAACAGATTTGATCAGTCTTTTGTTGAATTGTTTTGAGTTTTTATTTTTACAATTTTTATGTATGTCATTGTTGTCTTGTCCATTTAATAATAAGCCGGTATTTTAAACATACTTCCCGGTCTGTGGTCTCTTCTTTATCTAAAGTTCATTACTGCTCCTGTAGTCAAATCTAGGTGACTCTGATACTGGTCCATCATCATTGTTGTCCTATTACACTGTGTTGTTTGCTAGTACACACTATACAGCCCATTCCCTCTAATTAACCCTCGTAGGTGTTACAGAAGCATTTGTGGAACCAAAGGAAGCAAAGTTTAATTTGTCAGTACACTGGAAATTGGAAAACCATGAAATGGCATTGATTAAGAAAAGTGGATGCAATTTTACGAAGAAAATGATGATTAACTCTTTATAATACTAGGAAAATTTATTTTACTCTAAAAAAGAACGTAGATTAATGAAAGAACAACATGCATTTTGAGTTTCTGATGGGGGTTGGTATGAAATTAAGTTAAAAGAACTTATACTAGGAATATTCTGAGGAATTACTGTCATGACTCGCCGCTCATCAGCGGCGCCAGCTGCGCGCACACCTGCTTCTTGTCAGCGGTGAGGTATTTAATCCACTCTGCCCTGGGCTTCGGCCTGAAGCCGTCTCTCTACTTCGGCATCGCTTGCTACAATGGTACTCTCGCCTACAAGCAAAACAATCTGGGTAAGCTCCCCTTACCTCCTTTCCTCCAGCCTTCTCCCCTGTGCACAGGTGGACTCCCCGGCGGCGGACTTCCTCATCTCACCGCTGCCTCCGCGCTGCTGCTACAGGCACTCCAGGTCGCTGTCTCCCGGGCTCCACCCTTGTCGACGCCAGCCACCTGTCCTAACCAAGTAAGCCAGCAAGACTGTAATTATCCTCTGTGTTGGTGTGGTGCCCGTTACCCTTCTCCCTCTGCTTCCTCCCATAGGGTTGTCCGGCTGAACGGCTTCCTGCCCCCGTGCCTGACGCAGACGCCACCACCAACACATCCTTATTCTACAGACACACAGTCACACAACCCTGTTGTTAATAAAGCTATTAAATCTACCCTGAGCCTGCGTGTGTGTCTCCTGAGCCATGCATTATGTCAGTACGGCTTCAGCAGAGCGGCTCGCCAGACAGCGGGCTTGCACGCCGTCTTTCCACCCTCGAGGCTCGGGTGGATCTAATAGCCCACCAACAACAGGTGATATTAAATCAATTGTCAGTAATAACTAACCGATTAGACCGCTTGGACCCCCAGCAGCCGTTCCCCTCGGCTCGTCTGGGTGGCGCAGCCTCCGCTGCTCCGGCGGCTGTCCAGCCTGCTCCGGGTGCGCCAGCACGGCTCACACCAATCCCCACTCCCGCTCGCTTTAGCGGCAAGCTTTGTGGAGCTCGGGGTTTTATCATGCAGTGTGAGTCCGTGTTCCATCGTGTTCCCGGAGACTTCCCCTCAGACCACAGTAGGATTGGCTATGTAGGTAACCTCCTGGAGGGTCGAGCGCTTACCTGGGCTTATGCCATCATGGCGTGGCCCAGCTACGCCACCCTCACCTATGGCCAGTTTGTGCGACAATTCCTGGAAGTGTTCGATCACTGACATAATGCACGGCTCAGGAGACGCACACACACAGGCTTAGAGTAGTTCAAAGAGTTTATTAACAGCAGGAGTGAATGAGTGCGTGTCTGCGGGATGTAAATGTGTTGGTGATGGCGTCTGCTCCAGGCACAGAGGCAGGTGACCGTACAGCCGAGCAACCCTATGGAGAGAGCACAGGGAGAGGGTGACGGGCATACACCAACACAGGAGGGATTTATGGCGAGAGAAGGACTTACTTGGTTGGTCAGGACAGCTGGCACAACAAGGGGGCGAAGCCCGGAAGACAGCCACCTGGAGAGCTCCGTACAGCAGCGAGGATTGGGCGATGGAGTGGAGATGTCCGCCGCTGGGGAATCCACCTGTGCACAGGGGAGAAGACTGAAGAAGAGAGGTAAGCGATCTTCTTACCAAAATGGTGATGCTGAAGAGAAGTATGCTCACAACGGTGAGGGACGAAGTCTGACGGCTTCAGGCCGAGCCTCCGGGCGAGACGGCCTTTATCCCTCGCCGCTGATGATTGTCAGGTGCGTGAGCAGGTGGCGCCGCTGATGAATGGCGCGGCGTGACAATCACTCGCGTTTGGACAGTGTCCAGGTCGACCGCCTTCTCGGCCTCCAACAGGGGAGCCAATTGGCGGCCGAATACACGATCAACTTCCGGGTTACCGCGGAGAAAGTTGGCTGGGAAGAGCGTGCGCTCTGCGGCATCTTCCTCCGCAGCCTTAACTCTGGTCTGAGGGATGAGCTGGCCGGCCGGGATGTCCCGGAGACTCTAGCGGAGCTGATCTCCCTTGCCATTAGCTTGGATAACAGGCTTCACAAGCGCACTTCAGAGCGGAAGTACTCTTCTCGCTCGTGGGGCGCCTCAGCGCGCCTGCCCCAAGCTCGCCACCTGGGGTTACCGCCGCCGGAGGTCTCCGAGGAGTCGGAACCAATGGTGACGGGCCGGACAAAGCTCCCCCTGGCGGAGAAACAACGCCGCCGTGATCTGGGCCTTTGCATGTATTGTGGGGGCAGCCAGCACACGGTGGAGCATTGTCCGGAGAAGCCAAACGAGGAGGTCCGCGAGTCACTGTAGGGGGCCTCGCGGACGCTAATCGGTTAAATCCCCTCACACATTTGATGCTGCCCATCTGTTTTTGTCACAATCTCACAGGGCACCGCACGCATGCACTGGTGGATTCAGGCGCGGAGGGTAGCTTTATTTCACAGAGCCTGGCAACCTGATTGGGCATCCGTTGTCACCCCCTCGATCCTCCTCTCGCCCTAGTTAATCTCTCCCGTGTCTCACTGGGAGAAGTGACGCACCGGACATCCCCTATTCCGGTAATCATCTCTGGAAACCACCGGGAGGATATCTCCTTCTACGTCCTGCCCACCTCGGTTTCACCTGTCATTCTCGGATACCCTTGACTCCACCTCCACAATCCCGTCTTGGACTGGAAGACCGGTAAAGTGTCTGCTTGGAGCACCTTTTGTATGGGCACCTATCTCCAATCCGCTGCCTGCGCCCCGTCCTCACCCCCCATAGCTAAGGACACCGCGCCCCCGGATCTCACCCTGGTGCCCTCAGAGTTCCACGACCTGGGTGTGGTCTTCAGCAAGTCCAAAGCGATGTCTCTTCCTCCTCACCGGCCCTACGACTGTGCCATCAACATCCGCCAGGGGGCAACCCTACCCTCGGGACGTCTCTACAGCCTGTCTGCGCCAGAGAAGGAGGCCATGAACACCTACTTGAAGGAGTCGCTCAGCGCTGGGATTATCCGACCATCTTCCTCACCATTAGGCGCAGGGTTCTTCTTCGTGGGAAAGAAGGACAGCTCCCTTCGTCCTTGCATAGATTACCGAGCTCTCAATGACATCACGGAGAAGGACCGTTACACCCTGCCCCTCATGGACACCGCCTTCCACTCCCTCCAGGGGGCGACCTGGTTTACCAAGCTGGATCTCTGCAGCACTTACCACCTCGTCCGGATCCGGGAGGGAGATGAATGGAAGACAGCCTTCTGTACCCCTAACGGTCATTTTGAATATCTAGTTATGCCGTTTGGGTTGACCAACGCTCCAGCTGTCTTCCAGCGCCTCATTAATGATGTCCTCCGGGATTTCATCGGCCTGTTTGTGTTCGTCTACCTGGACAATATCCTCATCTTCTCCAGATCCAGGGATGAGCACCGGGTCCACGTGAGGTGGGTCTTGCAGAGGCTGTTGGAGAATCGTCTATATGTCAAGGCGGAGAAGTGTGAGTTCTACGCCAAGACTACTTCCTTCCCAGGGTTCGTCATCTCTCATGACCAGGTTCTCCCGGACCCAGCGAAGATTAAAGTGGTGGTGGATTGGCCCACACCAACCTCTAGGAAACAGGTTCAGCAGTTCATCGGGTTTGCCAATTTCTACCGCCGCTTCGTCCCAAACTTTGGAGCCATCGTCGGTCCTCTGACCCGCCTCACCTCTCCTAAGACCCCGTTCCGGTGGACTGAAGAGGCCGCAACGGCCTTCCAGGCGCTGAAGACGGAGTTTTCCTCCTCCCGGGTCCTCAGCCAGGTCGATCCCGCGCTGCAGTGCATAGTGGAGGTGGACGCTTCGGACACGGGGGTGGGGGCGGTGCTGTCCCAGCGGTCTCCAGCCAACGGAGTCAAGCGACTCTGCGCCTTCTTCTCTCTGCGCTTGTCCCCGGCGGAGCGTAATTATGACGTGGGGGACAGAGAGCTTCTGGCCATCAAGCTTGCGCTTCAGGAGTGGTGCCACTGGCTGAAGGGGGCCGCCTTGCCATTCGTGGTCCTTACCTACCACAAGAACTTGGAATATCTAAGATCTGCCAAGCGTCTGAACGCCCGCCAAGCGCGCTGGTCCCTGTTCTTTGCAAGGTTTAAATTTAACATCACCTACAGGCCTGGCTCCAAGAACGGCCTGCCCGACGCCCTCTCCAGGCAATTTGCCCTGGAGGCCACGGAAGATGCTGTTCACACCATCCTGCCCAGGTCGTGCATCGTGGGGGCTGTTTCCTGGGACATAGAGGATAAGATCCGGAGGGCGCAGGAGTCGGAACCGGACCCTGGTGGTGGACCGGAGGGGAGGGTCTTCATGCCATCTGCTGTCCGGGGGGACGTTATCCACTGGCTCCATACGTCTAAGCTCACCTGCCATCCTGGAGCTTCCCGGATGATCGACCTCCTCCAGCGATCCTTTTGGTGGCCAGGTCTGCGGAAGGATGCCGCCCGCTACGCCAGGGCCTGCCCCGTCTGCGCCACCAGTAAGTCAGGTAATGCTCCCCCTGCGGGTCTGCTCCAGCCCCTGCCTGTCCCTGGCAGGCCCTGGTCGCAAATCGCCCTAGACTTTGTCACCGGCCTTCCTGTCTCCAACAACTTCGACACAGTTCTGACCATCGTTAACCGTTTCTCCAAGGCCGCCCACTTTGTGCCCCTACGTGGACTCCCCTCAGCCTTGGAGACAGCGGACCTCCTCATTCAGCACGTGGTCAGACTGCACGGAATACCGGTCAACGTGGTCTCCGATCGTGGTCCCCAGTTCTCTTCGGATGTCTGGAGATCCTTTTGCAACGCCCTGGGAGCCAAAGTAAGCCTCACTTCCGGCCATCACCCCCAATCCAACGGGCAGTGTGAACGGACCAATCAGGAGCTGGAGGCTGCGCTCCGCTGCGTCACCACATCTAAGCCCGCGTCCTGGAGCTCACACCTCTCCTGGGTGGAGTACGCCCACAACACCTCCCGCTCTTCTGCCACCGGGATGTCTCCTTTCAAGGCATCCCTGATGTCTTGAAAGGACCACCTCTATTCCCCGCGCAGGAGGGCGAATTGGCTGTTCCCTCAGCCCAGGCGTACCTCAGGCGGTGCAGCTATTTTTGGAATACGGCGCGCAATGCGCTTTTACGCACGGCGGAGCGCAACAAATCCATGGCGGACCGGCACAGGAGACCTGCCCCTGCCTACCAGGTGGGACAGCAAGTCTGGGTATCCACACAGGACGTTAACCTAAAGGGTGAGAGGAGGAAGCTGGCCCAATGGTTCATCGGCCCATTTCCCATTACAAAAATCATCAACCTGGTGGCTGTGCATGTGGCTATTCCCTCCTCCCTCCGCATCCATCCCACCTTCCACGTCTCCAAGGTTAAACCGGTGGTCTCTGACCCCCTCTGCCCTCCACCTGCAGCGCATCCCGCTCCCCGGATGATTGGTGGCCACCCGGCCTGGACTGTCGCCGACATCTTGGACTCCCGGCGCCGGGGTCGCGGGTTGCAGTATTTGGTGGACTGGGAGGGCTATGGACCCGAATGGAGACAATGGGTGCGTTCCTCGCTTGTGTTGGACCGGTCTCTCATCGCTGAGTTCCATCGAGCGCACCCAGAGAAACCATCGCCAGGAGGCGCTGCTAGAGGGGGGAGTACCGTCATGACTCGCCGCTCATCAGCGGCGCCAGCTGCGCGCACACCTGCTTCTCGTCAGCGGCGAGGTATTTAATCCACTCTGCCCTGGACTTCGGCCTGAAGCCGTCTCTCTACTTTGGCATCGCTTGCTACAACGGTACTCTCGCCTACGAGCAAAACAATCTGGGTAAGCTCCCCTTACCTTCTTTCCTCCAGCCTTCTCCCCTGTGCACAGGTGGACTGTGCACAGACGCCACCACCAACACATCCTTATTCTACAGACACGCAGTCACACAACCCTGTTGTTAATAAAGCTATTAAATCTACCCTGAGCCTGCGTGTGTGTCTCCTGAGCCGAGCATTATGTCAATTACGTTAAATGAAACAACAGACCTTCAGCCAGAGTCAGATCACGTCCCTGGTGGCAGCAGGGCCCCCACGTGCAAACCTTGGTTCAGTTGGATGTCCGTGGATCCTGCTGATGGAGATGCTGAGAGATTCTCCCACAAGGCAGTGCTCCTGAGATTGCAATTGGGCTGTTTGTCAGCAAGCTGGCAAGGTCTTCACACTGAAGAAGGAATTGGTTTATTGTGCAAAGTTCCATCAGAGAGTCAAAATGAAGAAAAAAAAATCACACAGCATTTTTCAATGTTGGTATTTTAAATGAGTTGGTTTAAGCTTAAAAAACATTCAAACAAAATCTTCTTGAACGGTGATTTAAAGAAACTCCAACTGTCCCAGGTACCGTTTGGCAACATAACCCCTGGTGGTCAAGAGTGGTAAAGATTTTTTGTCAATAAAATAGTTCAGATTTCCAAGGCTATAACTTGAAAGTTGCAAGATATAATGGCTTACTGTCAATTAGAAAGATGTAGAATATGATCCAAAGTTTCAGATAGGAATACATTTACACATCTAATTTGCATAATGTCACAGCAGCTACATAAATTACATAACTCAGTCAAAAGTGGACTTTGGATATATTTACACAAAGAATGGTTGTTTTGTTTTTTTGACACCATTTTTTTCTACAGGGACATTTTATTATCTTATCTTCAAAGTATATGAACCACAAAATAAGTACAATGTAAAGAAACAAAGAAATTTGTCACTTACTGTTGGCAAACGGGACTGGCTGGCCGGCACGGTCGCTGCGTTTTTGTCCATTGGGGTTATTTTGCTTTCTGTTAGTCATTTATGCTCTCTACCACATCTACAGAGTCTTATGATTATGCCAGGTAAATTTCACTTGTATCCTGCGGCTATTTTCAGTGTACGAAGCTGTTTATGTGATGTGCATAACAATGCATGGCACCCATATTGGTCTTGTGAGCTCAGAGAAGGGAAAAATAATAATAATAATAATGAGGATTTCTTTTTCTTTGGTGTATTCCGTATCAGCCATGATTCCTCCAACGCGTGCCTGCCACCTTCTGAACTGACAGATCAGTACAAATCGTCAGTAGAGCTGGGGAGCTAAAGGGATATCAGAGTGAGCTGACAGGCACAGTTGCTGCACTGTGCCACTGGGGGCGCGTGACCTGTCCATGAAACGTGGCCAGTTAAAAGGTTAAAATAAAAAAAATTGAATTTTAAAGAGAAGAAACAAGATCTTCACAGAGCCTGAAAGAGACTCTGGGCCTTCTTGGAAGAAAGGGGGGGAAACAATATAGGAGAGCAAAAAGGGGTTCCTTACAGCTCAGCCAATGCCCCAGAACTGAGACAAAGAGCAATATAAAGCTAGTTTTCTCGGGTGCGGCTGGATTGTTCTAAACTTCATAAAACCTGAGCTGAACCAATTACATCTGAGCTTTCTTCAACAAAGTAATAAACTCAACCTAAAAAGGAGATGAAGATAGGTGTTAGGAGCCCATTGGTCAGTTAAAGTCCAGCTATGGTCTCTCACAGAGCAGAGAAAGGAGGGGGAGAGACATTTGATATGAGAAGTGAGACCCCCTTTAAGACACATGTTGCTGAATAAAGCATAAATTCCTTAAACTTTAGTGACTAAGATATTCTACTCACTAATAAGGGAACATACAATGTCTCTATATTGTAACTGTAATTAATTTGTAATAGTAAGCATGCAGAAATTAATTTCTTCATGAAAATAGCAACACATCAAATTACATCATATCATTTCAATAAAAGCATTTGAAACCACATTTTCCATCCCAGAGTTCAACCAGGTCTTCATGAGCAGGTACTGTCTTAAGAGAAAGAATATGAATTAGTTCATTTGTCCAAAATGAAATAAATTCCACTGCAAAGGAAAAAGTTAAATATTCCCGATTCATCCACCAGATGGCACAGTGAAACTGGTTGGTTGTATACTGGAGAATCCTGACCCCCACCCCCAAGGTCTGGATAAGATCAGTTATAAATATGTCAATGGAAAGATTCCTTTGTGAAAGAGTCTTGGAGAAAGGGCTTAGCTTTCCATTTTATGGCCGATGGATAGGGCTACAGCTCTGGTCCTTGGATGAGAGCAGCAGTTCAGCCAGATATAGCAGTTGAAACAATTTTTCTTCAGCATAGAATGATTTTAATGAATTGGATCTCAAGGTCACACTACACTCCTCAAGGTCTTGAACTTGTTGCTTTTTGTGTTAAAGGCTGCTCACATACAGCTGGTGTCTATGTTACTCCCAGAGGTAGGTAGAAACACTAGCTTTTCAGTTAACACTTTCGGGATGAGCCTGATTTCACCTCATCTTGCCCCTTTTTCAGTGGTCACAAATTTACTCTTCGTTGCCATTCAAAGAAGAATGATAACATTCTGTGTTCACCCAGTTTTCCAGAACAAAAGTCTCAAACACCCTGTGGCTCAGACATCCTTGGAACCATGGTTTAGTCCAGCTAAACCAATCCAATTTGAACTGCCTTGCGTTATCTCAATATCACTTAGCAGAAACATTTACCTCAAGTGTGTAAAAATTACATACTTTTTATTTTTGTACTTTGGTACATAGAATCTTCTTTTTTTTTACTTGGGCACCCACAATTTTTGAATCTTTGCATGCATATATAGTATATTTTGGTATATTTTAGACAATTTTACAATTTTTATATTTGTCCATATTCATTTTTTTTTAAGATTTTTTAGAAGTTTTTTGTAAACAAAACCCAAAGATCTATCCTCAGGAACTGATTCTGTTGACAAGCTAGTGCTTATGGACATCAGAACCATTTGCTCAGCAACTGAGCCAAGAGTTGCCAATTGGAACCAGCCGTCAAGGATGTGTACCAACGCTGACCAAAGCTCATCATTGATACAGAGGGGGGATATGTAGTGTTGACCTTGGGTTCCACTCTATAAAATTTTTTGCTGAAGAAAAACTGTTTCAACTCAAAAGTCTGGTCATGAACTGCTTCTCTCACCCAAGGACCAGAGCTGTAACACTACCCATCGGCCATAAAGTGGAAGTTAATCCCTTCTCCAGGACTTAGTCATTCTCCCTTTTCTTTTCTTTGGCAAAGGAATGCCCCAAATCAATAGATTTATGGTTGATATGTTCCAGACATGGGAGTCAAGATTCCTCATTAAGCAAACAGTTCCACAGTGCCATCTGGTGAACGATGGACAAATATTTAATAATTTGTTTCTCTCTCTTAAATGGAATCTCTGCAGTTGTGAACAATAAATTAATTCATATTCTTTCTCACAAGACAGCATCCGCTACTGAAGACCTGGCTGAACTCAGAGATGGACAATTGTGGTTTCAAATGCTCTTATTGATATGATTTAATGTGTTGCTTTATTTTAAGGAAGAAATTAATTTTAGCATGCTTATTATCACAAATTAATCACAGTTACAATGTAGAGACATTGTATGTTCCCTTATAGTTGAGTAGAATATCTTAGTCAGAGTTTAAGGAATTTATGCTTTATTCAGCAACAAATCTGTCTTGGGGGGGGGGGGGTCTCACTTCTCATATCAAATGTCTCTCCCCGTCCTCTTTCTGCTGGGAGACCCACGAAGCCCTGAACTTTGAAATGACCAATGGGCCTCCAAGTGTCCTTGCATTTCCTTTGTTAGGTTGAGTTTATGACTTCTGCTGAAATAAGAAGCAATGTAATTGGGCCAGCTGAGGTTTCATGAAAATCAGTGAAATTCTGCCACACCCGAAAAAAAAATCCCTTTGTTTCAGTTTTAGGGCGTTGGTCAAGCTGTAAGGAGGAGACTTAAACAGTAAAGATGGCGGCGCGCGGTTGTGCAGCTGCTCTTTGCTCCCTATTTTTGTGTGTATGTATGCTGTTTTTGGATATTGGACCGTGTGAAGCTGGATTTGTGTACAGTCATACTGAGCTGATAAACATTGGACTTCAACAAAAGTCTGCTGTTACAGCAGTTTTCGAGAACACACAAAACATACCGGAGGCTATCTGTAGACCAGCGGGATCACCATGGATTGTTGTCGGTCCTGGGAAGCGATGCAGACGGAGGAGGGAGAGAAAGGAAAAGCGGGGATGCCGGTCGGGCCTGCTAGCAAGGCTAAAGAGACAGCCGCATAGACCTCCGCTACCCAGCATTTTTCTCTCCAACGCCAGAAGCATCGTCCACAAGATGGATGATCTAGAGCTACTGCTGGCAACTAGTAAAACTGTGAGAGACTGCTGTGTGCTGTTGTTAACGGAAAGCTGGCTCCACCCGCCAATCACCAATGCTGCAGTGCAGCTGCCAGGGCGCACACTTCACCGAATGGACCGAACAGCAGAATCCGGTAAAAAAAGAGGAGGCGGTCTCTGCATTTTTCTTCACAACACTTGGACTAATCACAGCCGTATTATTAACACTTACTGTTCTCCTGATCTAGAGACAATGTCAGTCTTATGTCAGCCTTTTTATCTTCCAAGAGAGTTGAGCGTGATTATTATAACAGCCGTCTACATTTCTCCTGATGCAAATACTAAAGCGGCCCTTAGTCATTTGTACAGTGTAATAAATAAACAGCAGCAGGCCTATCCCAAGGGTGTTCACATCATAGCTAAAGGAAGAAATACTCCAAACATATTTACAAGATGACATGTAAACTCACATAAGGATTGACATTTCCAGCCTGTGTTGTGTTATAGCTTAGTTTTTCTTTTTTCTCTGTGACACTATGTCTTAGATTTGTTTTTGAATAGTAACCGCTTAACTTAGACTAGCTCAGTTTTCTTTTTCTCTCAGTCATATTTTGTCTTAGCCTTGTTTTAAATTGTAATCGCTCTTGTCTTGTTTTCTCTTTTTTCTCCTTTGAATTCTTGGATGGAATATGGGTGGGCAATATAAGCTGCGGCTTCAGCCATCACCCATTTCGGATAACTCACGTGGAATTGTATAGTAGAAGGAGTCTTTGTCTAATTTGACCTTGTTGTTATATTATACAGTTTCTTTTAACCTGTAATGTACTATCCGAAATAAAAAAAAAATAAAAAAAAATAGCTGGTGATTTTAATCAAGCATGCTTTAAAACTGTGCTGCCTAATTTCACACAGTATGTGAAATGTGCCACTAGGGGAAAGAATTGTCTTGAACAGGTGTATTCGAACCTGAAGCATGCTTACAGAGCTGTGCCGTGTCCACATCTTGGCCTGTCAGACCATCTATCATTGCTCCTCATCCCAGCTTACACCCCCCTCAGGAGAACTGCTAGACCTACTATAAAGAACATCACAACATGGCCTGAGGGAGCTCTTTCTCAGCTGCAGGACTGTTTTTCAAACACTCTATGGGATTTATTCAAGAATGAGGATCTGGAAATGTACACACAGACTGTATTACACTACATCACCTACTGTATCGATCAGGTGACTGTGGAAAAACGCATCAGGGTTTTTCCTAACCAGAAGCCCTGGATGACAAAAGAAGTCCAGGCATTCCTCAGAGCTCGTGATACAGCCTTCAGGTCAGGGGATACAGATCTGTATAGCAACGCCCAGGCTAATCTGAAGAAAGGCATTAAGGAGGCTAAACAGAGCTATAAGAAGAAAGTCGAGGACCATTTTTCTGATAATGATTCAAGATGAGTATGGCAAGGCTTTAGCCATATCACAAACTATAAGGGCAGCAGCATCATTTCCAGTGACATCAGCGCCTCACTGGCAGAAGAACTGAACTGCTTTTTCGCACGGTTTGAGGCAAATACACCTCGCCCGGACCCACAGATGTTATTGAATGCCAGCTCTGATGTGCTTATCCTGCAGGATCATGAGGTGAGACAGACACTGAGAGCAGTTCACCCGAGCAAGGCTACTGGTCCCGATGGAGTGCCAGGAAAGGTGCTCAGAGCATATGCAGATCAGCTATGCTCTGTTTTGACTGACATTTTTAACTTGTCTCTCAAGACAGCCATTGTTCCACAGTGTTTAAAATCTGCAGTCATTATTCCTGTACCTAAAAAACATACTATTAGCAGTCTGAATGACTATCGACCAGTAGCATTAACACCCATTATTATGAAGTGCTTTGAGAAAATGGTATTGAAACATCTTTTGCCTAGTCTCCCCCCAGACTTTGATCGGTACAAGTTTGCCTACAGGCGGAGCAGATCCACTGAAGATGCTATTGCTATAGCTCTCCACTCGGCATTCAGCCATTTAGAAGACAAGGGGAGCTATGTAAGAATGTTGTTTGTTGACTATAGCTGGGCATTTAATACAATTATTCCCAACATTCTCATCACCAAATTGCTTTTGCTTGGTCTGCCTACTCACACTTGTAGCTGGATTAAGGACTTCCTAACAAACAGAACACAGACTGTTAGACTCGGACCCCATTTCTCCTCTACAGTCATGCTTAACACAAGCTCGCCACAGGGCTGTGTGTTGAGCCCCACTTTGTATTCATTGTACACATATGACTGCATACCTGTTCATACCTGTTTTTTTGTTGTTGGTTTTTTTTCTCCTACGATCATAATCAACGATCATCGGCCGGGATCATGGCTTCCAGGAAAACTCAGCAGACTGAGGAGGTGGACGAAATAAAAAAAGCGCTGGATTTCTTGGCGGAAGAGATTTCTGCTGTTAAGATGCAGCAAAGAACCATCCTGGACCTGGTAGAGGAGATGAAAGTACTGCGGAGTCAGAACGCTGAGAAGGAAAAGAGGCTGGCGTATCTGGAGAGCAGAATGTCGGAACTGGAGCAGAACACTCGGGTGAACGATGTGATCATCACAGGGCTCCACATTAAACCCCGATCATACACGAGAGCAGTGGTCGCGGACAGCAGTGGAAGTGAGCTAGAAGAGGAATCCACGGAGCAACAAGTTGCAGCCTTCATGCAGTCGAAAGGAATACAGCTGGACTGCAACACAATTGAGTCCTGCCACCCTCTGCCCAGGAAAAACGGTGACAAACCGGCTGTGATCATGAGGTTTGTGAACAGAAAACACAAGACTGCGCTGCTGAAACAAGGTAGGAAATTGAAAGGAACGAACATTTACATAAACGAGCACCTCACGAAGGAAAACGGAGAAATAGCCAGAAAAGCAAGATACATGAAAAAGCAGAAAAAGATTCAAAACACCTGGACATCAAACTGTAAAATATTCATCAAATTAAACGGATCACCTGAAGAAGCCAAGGTCATTAACATCCGTAATATTATGGAACTGGACAAATATCAATGAATATTATGAACTGGAGTCACAGTAACAATCAGACAACTGTAGGACACTGAAGGATTATACTCATCTGCTACAAGACATTCAGCAACATGAATCAAAAGATCAACAAACAGGAACAACAGGAACTGAAAGTTTTTGAATATACAGATCACAGCCCACAGGAAGTAGAATATAACATAGACCTTGATAATAATTTATTTAGCTCCATCAATAATGACTGTAATTACTACACAGATGATCAGTTTAACACAATGGTCACATCTGATTTCAATATTTCTATGATCCACTTCAACAGCAGAAGTCTCTATGCCAACTTTAATAACATTAAAGATTATTTACACCAATTTAAAGAGCCATTCAATATTGTGGCAATATCAGAGACATGGCTCAGTGAAGAGAAAGGAGTGGATTTTACCATGGATGGCTATGAATTAAATTATATAAATAGAAAAGTGAAAAAAGGAGGAGGAGTTGCAATTTATGTTGACAAGAGCTTGAAATACAAGGTTGTTGAAAATCTGTCAGTAACTGTGGATGATTTATTTGAATGTATTACAATAGAAATCTGTCTGGACAATGAAGAATGTAGTAGTGAGCTGTGTATATAGAACACCTGGATCAAACATTGACTTATTTAAGGACTGGATGGAAAAAATGTATGCAAAACTAACTCATAAAGTTATGTTCATCTGTGGGGATTTCAATATAGATCTGATGAACTCAAAACAACATAGTTTGACAGAAGAATTTATCAACACAATGTACAGTATGGGCTTACATCCAACAATTACCGGACCTAGCAGAATCACGTCACACAGTGCCACACTAATAGATAACATATTCACAAACATTTTGGAAAATAATATCAGGAGTGGGCTTTTATTGAATGATATCAGTGACCACCTGCCGATTTTTGTTGTCTATCAATGTGATTATAGGAAGAAAAAGCATACCAAAAATATTAAATATAAAAGAATAAGACCCGAAAAATCAATGTATTTACTGACAAAGGAATTAATACAAGATTGGAAGATAGTTTATGATGAAAATGACATAAATAAAGCATATGATAATTTTTTACAAATATTTCAATCATTGTATAATAAAAACTGTCCTATAAAACAATACAGTGACAGACAACAACAACAAAAAATATTCCTTGGGTCACCATGGGGTTAGTAAATGCATGTAAAAAGAAGAATACATTATATAAACAATTCATTAAATGCAGAAGCTGAGATCAAATATAAAAGATATAAAAATAAGCTTACTACTATAATGAGGACCTGTAAGAAAGAATATTACAACAGAATAGTAGAGGATAACAAAAATAACTTAAGAGGAATATGGCAAGTACTCAATGGGATTATTAGTAATCGTCCTAAGAATGTTAATTATCCAGAATATTTTATTGAAAATGGCAATTTGATAAATAATATGGAAGATGTGGTCAGTGGTTTCAATAATTTTTTTGTAAACGTTGGTCCTGAATTAGCAAAATCAATAGTGACACCAGAAACAAACTACAGTGGTTCTGTGAATGAAATAGAAGATAGAAATCCAAACACAATCTTTTTGGGTGCAGTTACTGAAAAGGAAATTATCGAGACTGTGAGTAAATTTAAGAACAAAAAATCAACGGACTGGAATGAAATTGACATGACAATAGTGAAAAAAGTAATTGAAGGAATTGTTAAGCCACTCACCCAGATCTGTAACCTGTCATTTCAAACTGGTACATTTCCACACAAAATGAAAATAGCAAAAATAATACCTCTATACAAAACAGGAGACAGTCATCGCTTCACAAATTACAGGCCAGTCTCTTTACTCTCACAATTCTCCAAAATACTTGAAAAAAATCTTCACTAAGAGACTGGATGATTTCATTGAAAAACACAACCTCCTTACAGATAGCCAGTATGGTTTTAGAGCAGATAAATCTACATCTTTGGCACTGATCGAACTTATAGAAGAAATTACTAGTTGTATAGATAAAAAAAAATGGTTGCTGTAGGAGTATTTATAGATTTAAAGAAAGCTTTTGACACCATTGACCACAGAATACTACTAAGGAAACTGGAAAGGTATGGGATAAGAGGGGTAGGACTAAGTTGGGTGGAAAGTTATTTAAGTAACAGACAACAATTTGTACAAATTGGTGAGCACAAATCACCCTTCATGGACATCACTTGTGGTGTGCCCCAGGGGTCAGTTTTGGGCCCCAAACTCTTTATTTTGTATATAAATGACATATGCCAAGTATCAAAAATTCTGAAATTTATTTTGTTTGCGGATGACACAAATATCCTTTGCACTGGTGAGAATTTGCAGCAGGTTTTAGAGGTGGTCACAACTGAAATGAAAAAGTTAACGCAGTGGTTCAACAAAAATAAATTATCTCTAAATCTAAAAAAAACAAAGATTATGTTGTTTGGAAATTATAAATAAATCATGAAACAATGGTAACGATAGATGATACCAGAATAGAAACAGTACAGGAAAATAAGTTTCTGGGGGTGACGCTAGACAATAAAATCTGCTGGAAACCTCACACCAGTCACATCCGGGCCAAGTTAGCAAAATGTATAGGCATACTGGGGAAGACAAGACACATCTTGGACTATAAATCATTGGTCTTATGGTACAATTCACTGTTTTTACCTTATCTTAACTATTGTGTAGAAGTCTGGGGAAACACCTACAAGACCAACCTACAGTCAATATGCACATTACAAAAACGAGCTATAAGGATAATAAACAATGTAGGATATAGAGACCATACCAATTCATTGTTTTTAAAGTCACATGTCATAAAGTTCATCGATTTAGTTAAATTTAAGACAGCACAAGTAATGTGCAGGGCAATTAATAATCAACTCCCAACTAATATTCAAAAAATATTTTAAAAAAAGAGACAATGATCATAATTTGAGAGGAGACTTAAACTTTACAAAACCCAAGATACGAACAACCCAGAAAAGTATGTGCATATCTGTCTGTGGGGTGGATTTGTGGAACAGTCTGGAGCTGGAACTGAAACTATGTACAAACAGAAGTCAATTCAAAAACAGGTATAAACACTATTTGCTGAAAGGATATATGTTAGAAGGGTAGTATTTATATGTACGATTCATTATGTTCACTCTGGGACATTATGGGACACTATGGAATGGTGAGTGGGACAGCACTGTGTATATCTGTGTTGTTTGAGGCTGGTTTTGATGTATGGACATCAATGTATGTTAGGATGGATGGGTGTTAATGTTGATTTGTAAAAAATACAGTAAATTGTTTACTTGGGGTCTTAAAGGTGGTAATTTGTATAAAATTCACATGGGTGTATTTATGGAAAAGAGGAGATGGAATTAATAAGTGTTCACTTCCTCCTTCTCCCTTTCGAACAGTGTATACTGTTACTTTATTGCATTTGTCATTTGTTTGTTTTTGTTATACTTTTTTTGTTCGAAATAAAGTATCTATCTATCTATCTATCTATCTATCTATCTATCTATCTATCTATCTATCTATCTATCTATCTATCTATCTATCTATCTATCTATCCCACAAACATTATAGTGAAGTTTGCAGATGACACAACAGTAGTGGGGCTCATATCAGGAGGAGATGAGTACGCATACAGAGATGAGGTCCAGACACTGGTGAGATGGTGCTCAGACAACAATCTGCTATTGGATACAAAAAAAAACAAAAGAACTCATTACTGATTTTAGGAAGCATAGCAGTGAGCCGCCTCCTCTATATATAGGCAAGGAGCATGTGGAGAGGGTGGAGGCTTTTAAGTTTCTGGGTGTTCATATTTCTCACAACCTTACCTGGGCAGTTAACACCATAGCTACGATAAAAAAGGCTCAACAACGTCTACACCTTCTGAGGCTCCTCAAGAAGAATGGCCTGAATGCACAGTTGCTGGTTTTATTTTATCGCTCTGCTATTGAGAGCATTTTGTCATATGGCATCACGGTTTGGTATGAGGGCTGTTCAGCCGCAGACCGCAAAGCCTTCCAGAGAGTGATCGAGACTGCGCAAAAAAATCACTGGTTGTTCTTTCCCTTCTCTGGAAGAGATTTCCAGGTCTCAGTACCTCAACAGAGCTACTGCCATCATTTAAGACTGTGCTCATCCAGGCCATGATTTCTTTCACTTGCTCCCCTCGGGAAAGCGGTACAGATTCCATAAAAACCGGACTACCAGGTTTAATCATAGTTTTTTCCCAGCAGCAGTACGTATTTTGAACAGATTTATGTAACACGCACAGACTGCTGATATTATTTTGTTATTTTAGGTTATTTTGTGGCAATAACCCTGTGTGTATAAGCTGGTCTTTGTTGGGAGCTTGGAATGAAGAAGCGATGTGATTTTATAAATCAAGATTTATTATCAGCTTCACCTCCCAAACATGTCTCATCTCGATGCAGAAGCAGAATCAAGAGGTCGAGCGCAGTCAGACCTTCATACTTATACCCACACTCAACAAAAGGCATTGCATATCAAAGCTGACATCCCGCATTAACATAATCCCCCTCCATTGTCCTCCATCTCCTCCACCTGACCCTGGGTGGTCAGGAAGTTCGATCTGGTCTGCACCGCTGCGACTCAGTCTGTTCTTTGATCCTCGCCGGTGGTTGAGACCTCTTGTCCTGTTCTGAGGCGTAAGGTCATTCCACATATGTAATCACTAAACATTCTAATATGTCTATACATATGTTGGTATGGAATATATGATTAATATAAGCCACAACCCCCCCCCCCCCCCAAACGACTAAGAAAAGGACAATCAAATTAAGTTTACAGTTTTAGATAATCTCTATGACACATTATACTGTTAAACATCTTGACAGGGAAAACAAGGAAAAAATCTTTCCAGCAGTCATGATCCTGTAGAAAATTCAGTGGTAACAACAACAGTATAGTAATGTCACAAATCAGCCTTAAAACTGTCACGGCACAATCTGACAACATAGTTAACAACTCTTTGTCAATTTTGCATCAGTCCCTGTGCCGTCTGGGTTTTAATCTTCTCCCGAATCTGCTGTAGGTCCGCTTTGGCGTCCTGGTGAGACCATCCTGTAAGGAATCTGCAGCCTGGGGAGGAGAGTGGTTATTTGTTCCCTGCAGGGGGGCTGAGTTTTTTCTCTTGGGGGGTCTACCCCGCCGAGGTGCTCTCGCCACCCGTGCAGGCTCGTCGCTCAACAAGAAGGCAGGTTTAAGTCTGTCAATGCTTACTGTCTCTTTTCTGTCCCCTAAATCAAACACAAAATGCTTATCACCAGGTTCCAGCACTCTGAATGGTCCGTCGTATGGTGGACGGAGGGTTGATTTTAAAGCTTCGTGTCTAACAAAAACGAACTCGGCATTTTTTAAAGCTTGGGGGACAAAAACCCGTGGAAAAGAGTGATGTGCCGGTCCGGGGAGCGTGTCTGGACCGGTGCTGCTTAAGCCTGGGCATCTGGAAGATGCCCAGGCTCTGGATGCTCTGGTAAGAATTCACCTGGGAGTCTGAGAGGTTGTGCAAAAACTAATTCTGCTGGGGAGGCGTCTAGATCCTCTTTAGGCGCAGAACGCAACCCTAATAAAACCCAGGGAAGTTTATTCACCCAATCTGTATCCGTTATTGAGGCCCTGAGGGCGGCCTTTAAAGATCTGTGAAAACGCTCGCATAACCCATTAGCCTGAGGGTGATACGTGGTGGTGCGGTGAATTGTCACTCCTAAGCTGCTGGCCATGGCTGACCACAGTTCTGAGACAAATTGAGGCCCCCTATCGGACGTGATGTCCGATGGGACGCCGAAACGTGCCACCCAGTATGTTAAAAAAACGCGAGCGACTTCCGCGGCTGTGGTTGACGCCAAAGGGACCGCCTCCGGCCAGCGCGTAGTGCGGCCTGTCATTGTTAACAGGTGTGTGAAACCTTGAGACGAAGGTAGTGGTCCCATGAGGTCGACATGAATGTGGTCAAACCTCCTGGCTGGGATTCGAAAAGGCTCTAGAGGAGCTTTTGTGTGTTTGTGTATTTTGGCGCGTTGGCAAGACATGCAAGTCTTTGCCCATTCCTTTACATTTTTGCGCAGGCCCGGCCAAACAAACTTTTCGGCGACCATTTTAACCGAGACGCGCACCCCTGGGTGCGCAAGGGAGTGAACCGAGTCAAAAATGCGGCGGCGCCATGCAGCTGAAACTACCGGGCGAGGTCGGCCGGTTGACACGTCGCAGATTAGGGGGGGTACACCGTCACGTAAACCCCTTTCCTCTAGTCTTAACCCTGTTGGTCCAGACTGGAGCGTGCGCACGTCCGCGTCACTGCTTTGTTCCTCTGCCATGGCTGCGTAATCTATCCCTATGTGAATTGGGGCCGCGTACGCGTCCGCGTTGGCGAAGAGTTCTGCGGCTGAGATAGTATAATCTGTCTCCTCGTGCTCTGGCGATGTCACAGCGCGAGAGAGGCAGTCTGCTACTACGTTAAGTTTGCCTGCCACATGTCGAATGTCTGTGGTGAACTCTGAAATTGCAGCTAGCTGTCTTTGTTGCCTGCCTGACCATGGTTCTGAAATTTTAGCCATCGCAAAAGTGAGTGGTTTATGGTCTACAAAAGCTGTGAAACGCCACCCTTCCAGCCAGAACTGGAAGTGGCGGATGGATAAATGAAGCGCTAGCAGCTCCCTGTCAAAAGTGCTGTATTTGCGCTCGGTTTGGTTTAAAGATTTGTTAAAGAATGCTAACGGTTGCCAGGTTCCGCCAACGTGTTGTTCCACAACTGCCCCTATGGCCAGGTCTGAAGCATCTGTGGTTAGCGCTATGCGGGCCGAGGGATCAGGGTGAACCAACAATGTGGCATTCGCTAGAGCACTCTTTACTTCCGCGAAGGCGCTTTCGCGCTCCGGGGTCCATTCGACCGCGTTGGAAGGCTTTTGCTTTCTGAGTGCGGCATACAGGGGTTGCATGAGTTGAGCTGCGTGGGGGAGGAAACGGTTGTAAAAATTCACCATTCCCAAAAATTCTTGCAGCGATCTGATCGTTTGTGGTCGTGGAAAATTTTTTACCGCGCGGACTTTGTCTGGCAATGGGACTGCCCCCTTTGGTGAAACTCTGTGTCCCAAAAAATCAATTTGTGACACGTCGAATCGGCATTTGGCTGGGTTGATTATTAACCCGTGCTCTTCTAGTCTCTGAAAAACTGTAGTGAGGTGTTGTTCGTGTTCTTGCTCTGACGGGCTGGCTACCAGCATATCGTCGAGGTAGACGAACACGAAGGGGAGGTCACGTAATACCGCGTCCATCATACGCTGAAAGGTTTGAGCAGCGCCTTTGAGGCCGAACGGCATTCGCAAAAATTCAAAAAGACCAAAAGGGGTTATTACAGCCATTTTAGGAATGTCTTCCGCTCGAACGGGGACTTGGTGATAGCTGCGGACCAGGTCTATTTTAGAAAAAATGCGCGCACCCGCCAGATGTAGTGAAAAATCTTGGATGTGAGGAATTGGGTAGCGGTCATGCGCTGTCGCATTGTTTAATCTGCGGTAATCGCTGCAAGGTCTCCAAGAACCGTCGGTTTTCGGGACCATGTGGAGTGGCGATGCCCAAGGGCTTTTTGAGCGCCTAATAATGCCTAATTTTTCCAGGCTGGCAAACTCGTCACGTGCTATGGCGAACTTGGTCGCGTCTAAGCGCCGAGCTTTGGCAAACACGGGTGGGCCTGTTGTGGGGATGAAGTGTTCAACCCCGTGTTTCGCTACTGTTGCTGAAAATTTTGGAACTGTGAGTGCTGGAAATTGGGTGAGGAGTTGGTCAAACTTACCTCCTGCTGTGGTGACGCTGGCCTGCACGGGTGGTGGAGAAACACGAGCTGAGCAGGGGATAGAAGAAAATGACAGTGCATTAACCAAGCGTCTATTTGCAAGATCGACTAACAACCCATGTGCACACAAAAAATCAGCACCCAACAAGTTAAAACTCACCGCCGCTATAATAAACATCCATCTATAGTTGCGGCCGTGAATGCAAAGAGGCAGGTTCCTTTCACCGAAAGTGTCGATGGTCGAGCCGTTGGCTGCCATCGCTCCGTTTCCCCGGGGTCCCATGGCCCGGTCTGCGTTGGAAGGGGTGATGAAGCTCACCTGAGCTCCGGTGTCGATAAGGAACTGTCTCCCGGTGTGTCCGTCAGTCACATAAAGCAGCTTATTCGTCTCGCCGAGAGCCGTAGCTGCTAACGTTTTCCCGGCTTTGGCGTTACCCGAGTTTTTGAAATTGCAGGGGGGCACGCATTTGTACGCCCTCTCGGCGAAACGCTGATGATAATAGCAGAGGTTGTTCCGCCTGCTGCGCCTTGGTCGTGTCGCTGCCATGGTGGGCGGGCTCTGCTCCATTGTCTGCGGTTCTCCGCTGCTCTGGGCTTCCGCGCTGAGATCTGCAGATGCTGCTGTGGCCATCTGTTCGCCGCAGGCATTGATGAGCCGCTGCGCTTCTCGGGCCAGCGCGTGGAAGTCCTGCTGGGTGTTGCACCGCATGTTGGCCAGTTTCCCTCTCATGTGTGGCGGCAGAGTGCTGAGGAAGATATGCTGGAAAAGGAAGTTGTCGTTGTCTGCTTCCTTAAGCTGCAGCATGTCCTCCATGAGGGCCTTTGGTCTGCATCCTCTGTGGCCGTAGATCGCCAGAATCTTCTCCGCTCTCTCCTCGGCTGAGGGGACCAAGTTCTCTATGATGGTCGCCTTTAATTCTCTGTATTTGTCGTGGGCGGGCGGTTGTTGAATTATGCTCCGCGCGCATCTTGACGTGATGGCGTCGAGTTTGGCGACGATGTGGTAAAATTTCGTCTCGTCCGCCATTATGCCCGCCAGTGCAAACTGAGCCTCAGCTTGCTGGAACCACGAGCTCGGGTCATTTTACCAGAACTCTGGCAGCTTGACGGTGACGGCCCTTGTGTGGGCCGTCTCTGATGTGTCCGCCGGGTGAGGACGCCTTTCTTCTGTCCTCACGGCGGAGCTGGGGATGGTGCTCGGTTGAGCCCTCTCTGTGGATTCTGCCGTGGGGGAACGTCTTCCATCCGTTCCCCTGTCTGCATGGGCGATGGCGCTTGCCTGGGTCGCCTCCGATGAGTTCGTCGCGGGAGAACGTCTCTGTTCCATCCTCACGTCTGGTCACCAGTGTTGGGAGCTTGGAATGAAGAAGCGATGTGATTTTATAAATCAAGATTTATTATCAGCTTCACCTCCCAAACATGTCTCATCTCGATGCAGAAGCAGAATCAAGAGGTCGAGCGCAGTCAAACCTTCATACTTATATCCACACTCAACAAAAGACATTGCATATCAAAGCTGACATCCCGCATTAACATAATCCCCCTCCATTGTCCTCCATCTCCTCCACCTGACCCTGGGTGGTCAGGAAGTTCGATCCGGTCTCCAACGCTGCGACTCAGTCTGTTCTTTGATCCTCGCCGGTGGTTGAGACCTCTTGTCCTGTTCTGAGGTGTGAGGTCATTCCACATATGTAATCACTAAACATTCTAATATGTCTATACATATGTAGGTATGGAATATATGATTAATATAAGCCATAGTCTTTTATATTTATCGCTCAGTATGTTTTCATTATTGCTACCTACATATTGTATTCAACTTTTAGGTAATATTGTTTTCAGCATTATTTATTGTTGTAATTATAAGAACGTTAAATGCATGAGTGAACTGTGAGTGTGATAGTTTGTTTTTAGGGAGCAGCATCTCAGTTTCGTTGCATTGTTTATTAACAATGGAATGACAATAAAGGCACTTTGACTTTGACTTTGACTTGAGACTTCTCTGCTCTCCCATTTTTTTCTATCTTCCAAGTAAGGCCCAGAGCCTGTCATGTTCTGTGATTTTTTTTCTTTTCTTTAAAGTCCACTTTTTCTTATTTTAATCTTTTAATTTAAATTACTGTGTGAGATTTTGTTTGATTTTTTTTTTTTAAAGCTTAAACCAACTCATTTAAACCACAAACATTGGAAGAAGCAGATTTGTGGTGTGTTTTTGCCTCAGTTTGAATTTCTGATGGGACTTTGTACAATAAACCAATTCCTTCTTCAGTGCATGAAAGAAGACTGCAGCCAGCCTGCTGAAGAACTAGCCCTTTTGTGATTTCGGGAGTAGGCCAAAACCATGGTAAGGAGCCTGTCTGCCAGTCTTCCAACAGAACCCACGCCGGTCCAGTTGAAACAGAATCCAGTGGACCGCCTGCTGCCTACTGGGACACAATGATTCTGCTTGGCTGACGGTCTGTTGTTTAATTTATACTAAACTCTTTGAGTGTGTCTGTCGCCAAATTGGAACATAACCCCTAGTGGTCAAGAGTGGTAAATATTTTTTGTCAATAAAATAGTTCAGATTTCCAAACCTATAACTTGAAAGTGGTAAGAGATAATGGCTTACTGTCAATTAGAAAGATGTAAAATATGATCCAAAGTTTCAGATAGGAATAAATTTATGCATCCAATTTGCATAATGTCACAGCACCTCTTTAAATTCCATAACTCAGTCAAAACTGGACTTTGGACGTATTTACACAAAGAATGGTTCAGTCTTTTGACACCATTTTTTTGTACAGAGGTACCTCATCGTCTTATCGTCAAAGTATATGAACAAGAAATCAGTACAATATTGAAAAAAAACACAGAAATTCCTCACCAACGGCTAAGGGGACTCGCTCACTGCTGTGGTTGGTGCATTTTTATCCATCGTGGTCCTTGTTTTGCATTCTGTCGGTCATTTATGCTCTCTACCACATCTACAAAGTCTTACGATTATCCCACATAAATTTCGCTTGTATCCTGTGGCTATTTTCCCCGTACAAAGCTGACTAAGTGATGGTGAATGATGATGGACGGCAGCCATATTAGCTTTCTGGGCTAAAATGCTAAAAACAGGAAAAGGAAATGAGGAGTTCTTCTTCTTTGGTGTATTACGTGTCATCCATTGAGTCCTCCAATGGATGTCTGCCACCGTCTGAAACTGGCAGATCAGTACAAATCAGTGCAAATCCTCAGTGGAGCCGATCATGTCAGAGTGAGATGACAGACGCAGCGCTGCGCTGTGCCACTAGGGGCACACAAAATCTCACACTCAAAAGGTTAATTCTTCAGAATATTCCTGGTAAAAGTTCTTTAAACTTAATTTCATGCAAACCCTCATCAGAATTTCAAAATGCATTTTGTCCTTTCATTAATTTACGTTGTTTTTCAGAGTAACACCAATTTTCCATTTTTCTAGATAGTTTACCCATCCTTTTCTTCGTAAAATTGCATTCACTTTTCTTGACCAATGCTATTTTATGGTTTTCCAATTTCCAGTATACTGACAAGATAAACTATGCTTTATTTGGTTCCACAAATGCTTGATTCACAAGTAACTCAGTCTATGGTGCCCATGATACATGTTGAATTCTCTGTTCTAAAGTTATCCATATATGTTTACCTATTCTGACATTTCTTATTAAACTACTGAAAGACCTATGGGAGTTACTGTTTGATTTCATGTCCATCTTCTTGATTATCAGCAGAGAAGAACTCACAAGGGTTTTTTGTTTTTTTGTTTTTTTTTTAGACTGATTCATCATTGGTACAAATAAAGAATTGTTAATAAAACTGTCCATTTTCTGGACTGGTGCCCTATGAGGGTATGAGTGTAATGAAAGGAAATATTCATTCCTACTCACATATAAATTTACATTAATACTTGTACTGTAGAGAGAAAGGAGCAGGCAAGACAATGGGCTGGAACAGCACAGACTTTATTTTCCTCTCTACAAGTGAAGTCTACAAGAATAATCCCCAGGCTACAGGGTCTTTCCCTTTTATACTTTTAATGCCTTGCCTAGCAGCCTCGAGGCTCACACCACAATCCACATCAGATGCAGTCTGCATGGCGCATTAGCATAACAGAGTACATTACATTAACATAACAGTCGCTGGCGTGATGCCTCTTCCTCCTCCCGGTAGCTAGCGTCTGCACCGCCACTGTCTCGACTAGACCCCCCAGTCAGCCTCCCATTTCCTGGTCTATTCTCTGGGTAGAGGATGTCACACCTATGTCCCCCACAGTACCAACAATAAAACGCCCATCAACCCATTAATCTAAATTCACTACACGGCTGACCTGTGTCTGTTCACTCCCATTGTCCTTCTATCTCTTTAGGTTTGCCGCCACCCTCGCGGTGCATACTCTGGGGCCGATCACGCTCACCTGACCAAGAAGACGCCGGACGTCCACCCAGGTCACCGTCTTCCCCCTGTTCCCCTGGTCCATGCAGGAGTTCCCTGCTGGGCTCCTCTGCTCACAGAGTAAGAGTGTTTTCCCATTATTGTTCTCCTCTTTTGGGAGATTCTATTGCTAATAACCTCTGTCTGCTCTTCTCCCGTAGGCTACGTGCGCACCAGCGGGCACCGTTTTTTGTGTCATTTAAGTGTGTGTTTTTGTGTTGCACTTTTCCTTAGTTCTGCACCTTTATTTACAGTTGTGTGTTAGTTTTGTTTTTTCAATAAACTGGTGAATTTTACATCTGAGTCTAGGTGTTTGTTTTGGCAGCTCTGCATTTGAGCCTCACCTGCTCTGAATCATGACATTCTGGACCTGCTTCTGGAGTGAACACATCTCCCTTTCATTTTATATTCCTATGTAGTTACTTCTGCATACCCTTTCCCCCTGTTCATTCGTTCGTTCGTTCGTTCATTCATTCATTCATCTAAAAAAATAATAAAATAATGCTATAGACTCCTACACTAAGTCTGCAATTAAAATGTCAATGTGGATGAAATTTAAAAAAATATATATTTAGTGTATCATCATATAAATAAAATGATGGGTGATTATATTTTGACTGTTACAACTCTATTAAAATTACATAAAATCCAATTAAATGTTATTTACTTTTTGATACCACATCAAATCTGTTTGATTCCCCACAATGGAAGCCGAACCAATAAATCCTGGAGAATGATTACGCATGGAGCAGAAAATTAAGAACAGTAAATTTCTCAGTGAGGAGATTTTTTTTTTCTTTTGGGCTGTCACATTTTTGCAAGGTTATATATATATATATATATATATATATATATATATATATATATATATATATATATATATATATACAGTATATATATATAATATGTATGTATATGTGTAGCAGGCAGAGAGTAGACAGACTCTGACTGAAAACTTCACAAAAAATTCTTTATTCCGCAGACCAAGAAAATGTTTTTTCAGCCAGCAGAAAAAAAAAAAAAAAAGATTGGCGTCTCCAACAGCTGTTGTTTCCAAGGCAACCAGGCACTGGCAAAAGACATGTTTTTGCAACAGCACAACCTAGTGGTAGAAAAATAACACAGCAAAGACAAAAATAACCCCAAAAAACCACACCCATAGCCTGGAGCAAACACACCCACAAACAACTCAAAACTAATCAAATGCCCGTTTATATATATATATATATATATAAAGTGTGTGTGTGTGTGTGTGTGTGTGTGTGTGTGTGTGTGTGTGTATTCTTAAATAGGACCTGCCTGATAAAGTGAAGTAGCCCAAAAGATCCACAAAAGCTAGACATCATGCTGCGATCCAAAGAAAGTCAGGAACAAAGGAGAAACAAAATAATTGAGATCTATCAGTCTGGAAAACGTTATAAAGCCATTTCTAAAGCTTTGGGACTCCAGTGAACCACAGTGAGAGCCATTATCCACAAATGGCAAAAACATGGAACAGTGGTGAACCTTCCCAGGAGTAGCCGGCTGACCAAAATTACCCCAAGAGAGCAGCGATGGCTCATCCAAGAGGTCATAAAAGACCTCACAACAACATCTAAAAAACTGCAGGCCTCACTTGCCTCGGTTAAGGTTAGTGTTAATAACTCCACCATAAGAAAGAGACTGGGCAAAAATGGCATGCATGGCAGTGTTCCAAGACGAAAACCACTGCTCAGCAAAAAGAACATAAAGGTGTTATGTCTGCAAACCTTGTGATGAATAAGGTGAAGAGAGTGTTAACGCTGTACACAGCTTTACTGATATAATGTGGAACCAGTACATGGCAAGCACCCAGCAGGATCATCTGGCTTAAGAGGAAGTGCCAATGATGGCCCACCCCGCTATATAGGGCAGTGCGGTGGCACGACAGGAAATCAGTGTCACCACACTACACTTCACAGTAAGTGCACCAGCACATTCCTCCCCCCTTTACAAAGTCCAAAAAACACACACAATTCAAACCCACCCCATTACCACGTGTCCCGCACGGCACGGTGGATTATTCTGCCACCGAACTAAACTAAAAAGTCTTTATTCAAACTAAAATATCTGCCATGCTCCTAAACTAAACATAATAAAATACAATGACACCAGAACTATAAACAAAATGCTACAGCACAGTCACTTGGGTGGGAAAGGTGCAACCAACATGGGGGGGGGCCCATGGCAGCCCTTCAGCAGGCGTGCCCCTGGAAGCAGCAGGCCCCTGGAGCAATGGCTAATCTTCTGGACAATGGAACCCGGATCCCACACCGCCATCACCAACTCCTGTCCAGCTTCGCCACCTGGAGCATCTTCCTGGACATGCTGTAGCTGGTTGGCATGCATCATAGAGCCGTCAGACAACCGGAAGCATGCCGCTCCCAACTTCACCACTATCCACAGACATGCTTGATGTTTTGCTGTCTGTCATATGGCCCATCTTCGCCGTGGTCGTTCATCACCCTGAACCCGAACCAAGTCCATAACCCGAAGTGGAATCTTACTCCGCCTGATGAGCTGCTGCTGAGCATGCAGTAACTCCATGCTCGTTAGTCTGGCCCCATCCTCTTCTATAAACGTTGCAGTGTTCATCATCGTAGCTGCAGACCCCCCACCTACCTGTGGCCAAGTACCAGAGGCACCTGGAGCTAGCATAGTGTCGCTCATCAGCATGGGTACCAACACTGAGCGAGAACTGGCCGATTTGAAAGCGAGGGTGTCCGTTAGCTCTTCATCCCAAACCACATCCTCTTCGGTCACCAGAGCCCGTGAGCCCCAGCAACCACAACCAGACCATCCCTTCCTAATGTTGTCCGTCGGGGGCAGGTGGGATGATTTCTCCCGCAGGTTCCCTGGGTCAGACAAATGGCACACTGTGGTGTAGTGAATTTCAAGCGTCCACATCTACTACAACGTTTTCCTCTTGCCGGGCACTCTTTCACTTTATGGCAGTGCGTCATGGACCCACAATCCCTGCAATGGGGATTTCCCAGGACAGACCTTCGGCTGACAGCATTGATTTCCAAAAAATCTTTGTCCAAGCTATCCTCACTCTCAGGGTCTGCAACATTAGCTGAGGCGGGCAGCTCCAGCAGCTTCTGTGACTGGCGCCAATTTAGCTCCACAGCTAACTTATCAACGACCTCCAACTGGAGAGCTAGCTCGATGGCGCTAGCTAATGTCAAGTCTTTAGGCGCCATTTATAGCCTAGTACGCAGCTCAATGTTGCACGTCTGCTCTCCTAGTTGGTTGTGCACCATTTCGTCTTCAAGCAGCCCAAAACAACACTCTCTAGCTAGCTGCCTCAAATCAATGACATACTGGCGGATAGGCTCACCGACACGTTGGTGTCTCTGGTGAAAGTGAATGCTCCGAACAGTCGCGCTGTGTGGGGTGGAGAAATGATGAGCGAGCAGCTCCACGATGTTCTCATACAAGTCCGACATGTCGAGTGTACTTAGGACCCTCCGGCCTTCAGTACACAGGTTGTGGATGAGAAGCGCACTGATCGAGCTTCTCGAGGTCCAGCACTGTAATGTACATTTGATAGGCCTCCAACCAATGCGGTCATAGCACCGGTGGCTCACCGGGGAGCTCAAGGAAAGGACGTAGTGGTGTAATGCACGCCTCCATACATTAATCCTCAGTCGCCAAATGTTATGTTTGCAAACCTGGTGATGAATAAGGCAAAGAGAGTGGTAACACTGAACACAGCTTTACAGATATAATGTGGAAGCAGTACATGGCAAGCACCTAGCGGGATCATCCGGCATAAGAGCAAGTGCCAATGATGGCCCACCACGCTATGTAGGGCAGTGCGGTGATGCGACAGGAAGTCGGCGTCACCACACTACACTTCACAATAAGTGCACCAGCACAAAAGGCTCATCTCAGTTTTTCCAGAAAACATCTTGATGATCCCCAAGACTTTTGGGAAAATACTCTGTGGACTGATGAGACAAAAGCTGAACTTTTTGGAAGGTGTATGTCCCATTACATCTGGCGTTAAAGTAACAGCATTTCAGAAAAGGAACATCATATCAACAGTAAAATATGGTGGTGGTAGTGTGATAGTTTTGGGCTGTTTTGCTGCATCAGAACCTTGAAGACTTGCTGTGGTAAATGGAATCAGGAATTCTGCTGTCTACCAAAAAATCCTGATAGAGAATGTCCAGCCCTCTGTTTGTGACCTCAAACTGAAGCACACTTGCGCAGCACACTTGTTCTGCAGCAGGACAATGATCCAAAACATACCAGCAAGTCCACCTCTGAATGGCTTAAGAAAAACAAAATGAAGACTTTGGAGTGGCCTAGTCAAAGTCCTTACCTGAATCCGATTTTAGTGCACCACAGTAGTGAGAAAAAATTTAACACTTAAATGTTTCAGATCACAAAACAAATTTAAATATTAGACAAAGATAACACAAGTAAACACAAAATGCAGTTTTTAAATTAAGGTGTTTATTATTAAGGGTAAAAAAAAAATCCAAACCTACATGGCCCTGCGTGAAAAAGTGATGCCCCCCTGTTAAAACATAAATTAACTGTGGTTTATCACATCTTTGGAAAGCTGAGTTCAATTTTCTAGCCATTTCTAAAGCTTTGGGACTCCAGTAAACCACAGTGAGAGCCATTATCCACACATGGTGAAAACATGAAACAGTTGTGAACCTTCCCAGGACTTGCAGGAAAACCAAAACTACCCCAAGAGCACAGCGACGACTCATCCAAGCGGTCACAAAAGACCCCTCAACAACATCGAAAGAACTGCAGGCCTCACTTGCCTCAGTTAAGGCCAGTGTCCATGACTCCACCATAAGAAAGAGACTGGGCAAAAATGGCCTGCATGGCAGAGTTCTAAGATGAAAACCACTGTTGAGCAAAAAGAATATAAAGGCTTGTCTCAGTTTTGCCAGAAAACATCTTGATGATCCCCAAGACTTTTGGGAAAATACTCTGTGGACTGATGAGACAAAAGTTGAACTTTTTGGAAGGTGTGTGTCCCATTACATCCGGTGTAAAAGTAACACAGCATTTCAGAAAAGTAACATCATACCAACAGTAAAATATGGTGGTGGTAGTGTGATGGTCTGGGGCTGTGTTGCTGGTTCAGGACCTGGAAGACTTGCTGTGGTAAATAGAACCATGAATTCTGCTGTCAACCAAAAAATCCTGAAGGAGAATGTCCGGCCATCTGTTTGTGATCTCAAGCTGAAGCACACTTGGGTTCTGCAGCAGGACAATGACGGAAAACAAACCAGCAAGTCCACCTCTGAATGGCTTAAGAAAACCAAAATGAAAACTTTGGAGTGGCCTAATCAATGTTCTGACCTGAATCTGATTTAAATGCTGTGGAATGACCTGAAAAAGGCGGTTCATGCTCGAAAACCCTCCAATGTGGCTGAATTACAACAATTCTGCAAAGATGAGTGGTCCAGAATTCTCCCACAGCGCTGTAAAAAACTCATTGCCAGTTATTGCAAACACTTCATTGCAGTTGTCGCTGCTAAGGGTGGCCCAACCAGTTATTAGGTTTAGGGGCAATCACTTTTTCACACAGGGCCATGTAGTTTTGGATTTTTTTTCCTTTAATCATAAACACTTTCATTTAAAAACTGCATTTTGTGTTTACTTGTGTTATCTTTGTCTGATATTTAAATTTGTTTGATGATCTGAAACATTTAAGTGTGACAAACATACAAAAAATGAGAAATCAGGAAGGGGCAAACTCTTTTTCACACCACTGTGTATATTATATATACATACATACATACATACATACATACAGTACATACATACATATATATATATACGTATATATATATACGTATATATATATATATATATATATATATATATATATATATATATATATATATATATATATATATATATATATATATATACATACATACATACTGTATATATACTGTATATATCCCATACATTTAAAAAAAAACATGTCATACACACCATGTTATCACCAAACAAAAAATTACTGTACATTGTCCTCCTACATATATATTTTCTTTTTTTTTTTTACCATATTTGGACAAACAGCTTTTTCTATAAAGGGCAGTCATATCTGGAACACAATGCCAAATGAAATCAAAATAATAACGGATTTTAAAACATTTACTACAAAGGTTAAAAACTGGCTGAAAAGTAAACAAGAATGTACCCATGTATGAAATGATTGTCTGCAGGGTGTGAGTGAAGAAGGGAAGGCAGATGTGTAACAGGCATTTTACTGTAACAGGCAAATGTGAATCAGGTTTTTATATTGTGTATTTATAATTTTGTTTGCATTGATGTATGTGGATAATGTTTATACTGTTTTCATTTTTTTTTCTTCATCTTTTTCTCTTTTTCTCTGTTTCTTTTCTCTAAAGCCCATCCAGGGACAAGAGTTGCAAACTAGCTTAATGCTATACACTCTCTGTGCAACACATCAGATTTTCTTTTTTGTCTATGTTTATTGCACTGTCCCTGACAAATAAACAAATAAAATAAAAAAATAAATAAATAAATCCCCCCTTCTCTCCGGTCCGTGCCTGTATGAAGTGAGTTTCAGTCTAAAAACATCTGCTTCCACCAGCATTTCAGTCAACGTTTGCCAGTGAAGCTTAACTTAGGCTGACTTAGGTAAACTCTGCATAACTCAGCCCAGCGCTCAGAAACAGACAAACTGAGCACAACTTTCACAAACGTTTATTTTCAAACACAGGCAAATTTTCGGCATGCTGAAAATTTCCAAGAAATACAACTTTTGCCAGTGTTTGCCACCAAACACTACTGTTAACTTTTATCAACTTTTGCCAACAGAGCCAGACGTTTTCCAAAACGTCAGTAAAAGTTGGTCCAAACGTAGTGGGAATCCACCCAAACGAGCAGGTCCAGAATGGCAGGAAGCCTCCACAAATGCTGATCTTTATATGAGCATCGCCTGATGCTGATGTCAGCTGACTTGCGCTGAGTATTCCTTTGCTTAAGTTAACATAAGTTGGCAACAGCTACACATACACTAGTCTAAGTTGGCAAAAGTTTGCCAATGCTGAATGCAACACTGGCAAATGCTAGCAAAAGTTTGTAAAAGTTCATAAAAGCTGGTGTGCACTGGATTAAAAAAAAACCTGCTCGCAAACGTAATTTCACAAACATTTAGGCGACTTTCTCTGATTTCTCAAAACGTCAGTAAAAGTGGGTCCAAACGCTATTGTCACGATGCTGAGCACGGGGTGGGGTGGGGGGCACCATGCTCATGCTTTCATTTTGTCCAGATTGTTTTCTGTATGCTCTTCTTCTTGGTTTCATTCTGTGTTTAAATTGGTCTTGGTGTGGAGCCCATAATTATAACTTATGTGACTCACATGTGGCTGGCTGAATTCAGCCAAGAGAGACTTTGAGCTAGCCATGTGTATTGACTTCACACCTCAAGAGGACGATGTGTCTGCACCCCCTGGGGACTCAGGAGAGAGGAGAAGATTACCCGGCCTGACCTTTTGGGGGTCAGAGAGGAGAACTGAAGGACTCTGGGTGTTCTATTACAGATGAAAGGATGTAGATGAGTATTGTGACTTTTGTGTGATGTGCGAGATAAATGTATGTGTGTGACTGCGTCCTGTCTCTTTTCACTCCGATCGAGAGAGGACGTAGGATGGATGAGAATTAAAGCAGATTCTGGAAAATTATCCAGTCTCCTCAATTCTTGACTCCTACATTGGATGTATTATGTAATTAGTTGTCTTGTGTCTCCTTTTATTATCCTTATAGCCTTAGTCATTTATATTATGCATCCACTACCATCTAGTTTCATATTATAATTATTATTTACGTTTTTAGACAGAAGCCTGCCCTCATCTTTACTCTCAGTCCTCTTTATTAGTGTTCCAGTATTGCATCTCTTATTTTATATTTCTTTTTGTCCTCGCCGTGGTGGTTGTATTATTCTGGTCCGCTCACATTTTGTCATCATTGCAAATTTATTTATCCTTGTACATTCTTTAGTCATCCCCTGTATCTTGATTCATTATTCATTCTCGGTTTGTGCTTTTATTTTGACAGCCTTTGTTTACTTACCCTGTAGCCTGGTTCGCGGGCTGTCACACCTGTCATCTTTTTGGTCTAATCATCCTCACTCCTGTTACCCACACCTGTGTATCATCTGTTTATTTCCTCTTGCTCTGTTTAAGGGCCACAGCACAGTAGTTCATTGCTGCGTCCTTAATCTAACTCCAGACGTTAACTCTACGTCTTATCTTTTTTGTGTACAGCGTATGCTCACCCTTTATTCTGTTAGTCTTGACGTACAGTACGTTCCATGTATTTGCTGGCATTTCCATATGCCTTAGCCATTGTGTTATTTTGGACTGCTCTTCCCTTGAATCCTGTTTTTCCTCTAGCCCTGTAAGTTTTGTGTTCTTGTTATATTTTGTGTTTTTATTAAATCGCCTACAAACTCACAGTCCAGCGTTTGGGTCTTCAGTCTGCCCCTGTTAGGCAAGTTTACTAACTAACTAACTAACCTGCACTTATATAGCGCTTTTCTAGTCACAAAGACCACTCAAAGCGCTTTCACTAGTACTAACCCTCTATTCTAAGGGCCTATAGGAATGACAGCTATATTGTGAACCCAGCTTTACATAGCATCTTTGTGGCTTATGGCCAAAATTTTATTCCTTTTTTTTTATGCCAGAGTCAGATTTTATTACAAATTTTATTCTGCAATACAGGATAATATTCTGCATTATCAAAACTGTACATGCGTAAGATAGCACACATAATAATCCTCCAGCTCTGCATGAATCACAGCCAAAATGGAAACTGACATTCATAATAGATCAATAGCAGTGAGCAGACAGCTGTGGATGTACCTTTCATACTCATGTAAATTCCTCAGGGTGCTGTGCTAAATCGCAGACTCAGTGTGTGTGTCATGTCTGCTTCATTAATACACAAACCACACTTCTGTCAAAGTGCAACCTTCAATATAACCCCCCAAAGGAAGGGCTGGGGGAAACTGGAGGCAGAGTATAACAGGATTACTCTCCTGTTTCTTAAATGCTAAGTGCTGCTATAATGTTTGTTTGTCACAATGCATTCTCTCCGTCTGTATCACTGTACTCCCCTCATGGATTGTCACCTTATCGTGGTGGGGGGGGTTTGCGTGCCTCAGTGATCCCAGGAGCTATGTTGTCCGGGGCAATTTGCCTCTGATAGGGTCACCCAAGACAAACTGGTCCTGGGTGAAGGGCCAGACTAAGAACGAACCAACAGACTCTCGTGATAAATTCTATATCAAGGATTCAGTGTTCCCCGCCCGGTATGGGGTTACCGGGGCCCCACCCTGGAGCCAGGCCTAGGGGAGGGGCTCGAAGGCTAGCGTCTGGTGGCCGGGTTTCTACCCATGGGACCCGGCTGGGCTCAGCCCGAAGGAGTTACATGGGTCCGCCCTCCAGTGGGCTCACCACCTGCAGGAGGGATCATGGGGATCCGGTGCTATGTGGATTAGGTGGTGGTCAAAGGCGGAGACCTTGGCGGACTGATCCCAACCTTTCTAAACTGGCTTTTGGTATGTGGAATGTCACCTCTCTGGTGGGGAAGGAGCCTGAGCTGGTGTACAAGGCTGAGAGATACCGGCTAGATATAGTCAGCCTCACCTCAACACACAGCTCCGGTTCCGGAACCAGTCTCCTGGAGAGGGGCTGGAGCTTGGCCTTTTCTGGAGTTGCCCCGGGCGAGAGGCGACGAGCAGGGGTGGGTATTCTTGTATCGCCCCACCTTGCTGCCTCTATATTGGAGTTTTCCCCGGTGGACGAAAGGGTTGCTTCCCTGCACCTTCGGGTTGGGAAACGGGTCCTGACCATCATTTGTGCCTACGTACCAAATGATGTTTCAGAGTACCCACCCTTTTTGGAGTCTGTGACTGGGGTGCTGGAGGGTGCTCCTCTTGGAGACTCCATTGTCCTACTGGGGGACTTCAATGCGCACGTGGGCAACGACAGTGAAACCTGGAGGGGGGTGATTGGGAGGAACGGCCTGCCCATCTGAACCCGAGTGGTGTTCAGTTATTGGACTTCTGTGCTAACCACAGTTTGTCCATAACGAACACCATGTTCAAGCATAAGGGTGTCCATATGTGCACCTGGCACCAGGACACCCTAGGTCGCAGGTCGATCATCGATTTTGTTATTGTGTCATCAGACCTGCAACCGTATGTCTTGGACACTCGGGTAAAGAGTGGTGCAGAGCTGTCAACTGATCACCACCTGGTGGTGAGTTGGATCCGATGGCAGGGGAGGAAGCCATTCAGACCTGGTAGACCCAAACGTATAGTGAGGGTGTGCTGGGAACGTCTGACTGCGGCCCCTGTCCGGGAGGTCTTCAACTCCCACCTCCGGAAGAACTTCAACCACATTCCGAGGGAGTCGGGAGACATGGAGTCTGAATGGGCCATGTTCTCCACCTCTGTTGTTGAAGTGGCGGCCCAGAGCTGCGGCTGCAAGGTGGTCGGTGCATCTCATGGTGGCAACCCCCGAACCAAGTGGTGGACACCAGTGGTGACAAGGGCCATTAAGCTAAAGAAGGAGTCCTATCAAGCTTGGTTGGCTTGTGGGACTCCCGAAGCAGCTGAGGTGTACCGGCAGGCCAAGCGGAGTGCAGCTCAGGTGGTTGCTGAAGCAAAAACTCGGGTATGGGAGGAGTTCGGTGAGGCCATGGAACAAGACTTTCGGTCGGCCTCGAAGAGATTCTGGCAAACTGTCCGGCGACTCAGGAGGGGAAAGCAGCTCCCTGTCCACACTGTGTATGGTGCAGATGGGACACTGTTGACTTCGACTGGGGATATCGTCAGGCGGTGGAAGGAATACTTCGAGGATCTCCTCAATCCCACTGATACGCCTTCCACAGAGGAAGCAGGGTTTGGGGACGAGGGGGATGACTCGCCTATCATGGGGGCTGAGGTCGCCAAGGTGGTTAAAAATCTCCTTGGTTGCCGGGCCCCGGCGGTGGACGAGAGTCGCCCTGAGTACCTCAAGGCCCTGGATGTTGTTGGGCTGTCATGGTTGGCACGCCACTGCAACATTGCGTGGAGGTCGGGGGCAGTGCCTTTGGCATGGCAAACTGGGGCGGTGGTTCCTCTCTTCAAAAAAGGGGACCGGAGGGTGTGCTCCAACTTTAGAGGGATCACACTCCTCAGCCTCCCTGGGAAGGTCTATGCCAAGGTACTGGAGAGGAGAGACCGGCCGTTGGTCGAACCTCGGATTCAGGAGGAGCAATGTGGTTTTCGTCCTGGCCGTGGCACATCGGACCAGCTCTTTACCCTCTCGAGAATTCTTGAGGGTTCATGGGAGTTTGCCCAACCAGTTTACATGTGTTTTGTGGACTTGGAGAAGGCATTTGACCGTGTCCCTCGTGGTTTTTTGTGGGGGGTTGCTTTGGGAGTATGGGGTATCGGGCTTGTTGTTACGAGCTATTCGGTCTCTGTACAACCGTTGTGAGAGTTTGGTTCGTATTGCCAACACTCGGTCGTAGTCATTCCCAGTGAGAGTTGGACTCCCCCAGGGCTGCCCTTTGTCACCGATCCTGTTCATTATTTTTATGGTCAGGATTTCTAGGCGCAGCCAGCGAATGGAGGGTGTCATGCTTGGTGACCACAGGATCTCATCTCTGTTGTTTGCAGATGATGTTGTCCTGTTGGCTTCATCCAGCAATGACCTACAGCTCTTGCTGGGACGGTTTGCCGCTGAGTGTGAAGCAGCTGGGATGAGAATCAGCACCTCCAAGTCCGAGTCCATGGTCCTCAGCCGGAAAAAGGTGGATTGTCCTCTCTGGGTTGGGGACAGGCTCCTGCCCCAAGTGGAGGAGTTTAAGTATCTTGGGGTCTTGTTCACGAGTGAGGGGAAAATGGAGCGAGAGATTGACAGACTGATCGGAGCAGCATCTGCAGTGATGCGGACATTGTACCGGTCTGTTGTGGTGAAGAGGGAGCTTAGTTCTAAGGCAAAGCTGTCGATTTACCAGTCAATCTACGTTCCTACTCTCACCTATGGTCACGAGCTTTGGGTAATGACCGAAAGAACAAGATCGCGGATACAAACAGCTGAAATGAGCTTTCTCCGTAGGATTGCTGGACTCACCCTCAGAGATAGGGTGAGGAGCTCAGTCATCCAGGAGAGGCTCAGAGTAGAACTGCTGCTCCTCCACATTGAAAGGAGTCAGTTGAGGTGGTATGGGCATCTGATTAGGATGCCTCCTGGACCCCTCCCACTTGAGGTGTTTCAGGCACGTCCCACTGGGAGGAGACCCCGGAGCAGACCCAGGACTCAGTGGAGAGACTATGTCTCCCAGCTGGTCTGGGAATGCCTTGGTATCCTCTCTGAAGAGCTGGAGCAGGTGGCTGGGGAGAGGGAAGTCTGGGCTTCTCTGCTTGAACTGCTGCCTCCGCGACCCGGACCTCTGGAAAAGCGGTAGAAGATTGATGGATGGATGGATGTATCACTGTATAAAAGAGCTTGTGTGACATGCCTCACCAGCACAGTAGCTCACTTAGCTACATTGTGTGTCTCATTATGTTGGAGGAAATAAAACCCTGCAACCTTCCAGCTCGTCGCATCTAGCTTGATCTTATACCTCCACACTGTAAACAAATAAAAGCTCTGAGATCAATGTCTCCACTGCAATAAAGTCGGCTGCATTTTGTTAAAATATGTTGGACATAATCAGATTTACCTCAGAGCAGATGTAGAATCTAGTCAGAGCCACAAAGAAGCCTCTATTTACACAGTCTAGGGCATAACCACGAACACCAGCAACAAGTACCAGAACTATGCCAAAACATTCCAAAAATACAAAAACTACAAGTGCTGAAACTAGCTGCCACTTGAGTGCAAAATATGTATGTGGACTATACATTAAAATGAATTTGAAAAACTTTTAAAAACGCTATTTTAAATTCCCCTGCTACTCCTCTCTTGCTGACTGATTTAACACTACCTCAGCCAAAACTGGAAGTCCCACCCATAATCGTTTCTACAGTGGCACCCCCAGGAATAAGGTGGATATAGTTTTAAAGAAAAAAAAATAACTCCTTATTCTTGGCATACCACTATTATAAATTCTACTGTTTTGGTGTCATCTATGCTTTCTATCTTTACAATAACACTATGATGCTGACTTCACTTCCATGAGGGAAGAGAGACCAGCACTCAGTGTTGGTGTGAAACTTTCATTGTAATGAATCATTCATGTGGCTTATTTTCACCTAAAACACAATCTTTTTCTATCCCTTACCTAAGAGGTTTTAGGAAGTGAACCCAACCAGTAAAGATATACAGTGCTATTCTTTCCTCTCTATGTGGTTGCTTTGGAAGACACAGTGATGAGCACCAGTGTTGGGAGTAACGCTTTACTGTGATGCCACTACTTTTGCAGTAACGTGTTGTGTAATGAAATCACTGTTTAAAAATTCAGTAATGTAAGTGGCATTAACTTATATAACGCTTTTTCTCATCTCTGGATGACCAAAGCGCTTTACAGATCCTGCTCTCCACCCATTCATGCACACATTCACACACTGATGGTGGCAGAGCTGCCATACACACACAGGCGCTAGCCTGGCCACCAGGAGCAACTGGGGGTTCAGTATCTTGCTCAAGGACACTTCGACATGCAGACTGCAGACAGAGTGGGAATCGAACCCCTGACCCTCCGATCAGTAGTTGACCACACTACACCTGCGCCACAGATGCTGTTACAGTGACTGAAATTTGATCAGATCGATACTAGTTACTCCTTTTATTAATCCATCCATCCATCTTCTTCCGCTTAATCCTTTTTGGGTCGCGGGGGGGCTGGAGCCAATCCCAGCATCTTTGGGCGAGAGGCAGGGTACACCCTGGACAGATCACCAGTCCATCGCAGGGCCAACACAGAGAGACAGACAACCATTCACTCTCGCAGTCATACCTAAGGACAATTTAGGTTCCTGAGAGTGTGTCCGTCTGTGGGGGGACAATGGCGGGGGGCAATCAGCATGCTCATGTGACTGCTCTAATGAATTGTTTACCTGGGGAGTTCTCAGGGGGGTCTTCCGCGCCGAGGAGCTTGGGCCAACACCACCTGCTCGTCTGCCACAACAAAAGCGGCTTAAGCCTGTCTATACAGATTCTCTCCCGGCGACCCACCAAGTCTAACACAAAATGTCCCCGGGTTCCAGCACTCTAAACGGGAGATCGTAGGGTGGGTGCAATGGGGGCCAGTGGGCATCGTGCCTGACAGACACGAATGCCATGTCCTTCAAGGTTTTTGGCACAAAAGCGCGGGGAAAACAGTGGTGGGCCGGGCCAGGTAGCGTCCCTGCATCTGCACTATACCGTGATGGATGGGTGTTCGGCACGGGGTTATCTGGTTAAAATTCCCCGGGAAGCCGCAGCGGCTGAGAAAAAAAAAAACAGCTCTACTGGGGAAGCCGCCAAATCCTCTTTCGGTGTGGAACGCAACCCTAATAGAACCCACGGCAACCGGTCCACCCAATTTGCATCCGTAAGCGAAACCCTGAGCTCTGCTTTCAGTGACCTATGGAAACGCTCGCATAACCCATTGGCCTGTGGGTTGTACGCGGCCGTGCGATGAATTGAGACGACCAGGCTCTGGACCATCGTGGACCAGAGGTCGGAAACAAACTGAGGGCCCCGATCGGACATGATGTCCGAAGGGGTGACAAAATGTGCCACCCATGTTGTCAAAAAAGCACGTGCCATGTCTGTGGATGTGGTGGAAGCTAGCAGGACTGCTTCTGGCCATCGTGTGGTGGAGCCCACCACTGTCGGGAGGTGCGTGAACCCCTGCGATGGCAGGAGGGGGCCCACGAGGTCCACGTGAACGTGGTCGAACCTCTTAGCCGGGATATGGAATGGCTCCAAGGGGGCCTTTGTGTGCCTGTGCACTTTGGCTCATTGGCACGCTACGCAGGCTGCAGCCCACTCTTTCACCTGTTTGCGCAGGCTCGGCCAGACAAACTTCGCTCCCACCATTTTGACTGACGCGCGCACTCCTGGGTGCGCCAGGGAGTGAACCGACTCAAAAACGTAGCTGCGCCAAGCGTGTGGGACCACCGAGCGCAGGCGTCCTGTGGAGATGTCACAGATTGCCCCACCCCCCACCCCGTCTTGCAGTACTCTGCTCTCCAGCCTTAACCCTGTTGGTCCAGACTGGAGCGCGCACACGTCCGCATTGACGATCTGCTCTGCGGCCATGGCCGTGTAATCTATCCCTACGTAGACTGGGGCCACTAATGCGCGCGAGAGGCAGTCCGCCACCACGTTGAGTTTACCGGCCGCATGTTGAATGTCGGTCGTAAACTCCGAGATCACAGCCAGCTGTCTCTACTGCCAGCCCGACCATGGTTCCGAAACCTTGGCCATCACATACGTTAGTGGCTTGTGGTCCACGAATGCAGTGAAGGTGCGCCCTTCCAGCCAGAACTGGAAGTGGCATATGGCCAGACGGAGAGTCAGTAACTCTCTGTCGAACGCGCTGACATCAGCTAACATCAACATTAATGTGGCTACGACAAATACTGAATGCACAGGCTGAGTTTAAATACATAATGGTGATGGGACACAGGTGTGTGAGGCAAGCTGTGGACACTAACTGGCTAATTGCTCCCAGCTGCTGGAAGAGAGGCCCGAGAGCAGAGAGAGAGAGGGAGAAATGCAGGAGACAGAAGAGAAACATAATTACACACAGCTGAGAAGCAGACACAGCCAGCAAGGGAAAATGGCTGTCTGGAATGGAGGGAGGAGGCTCAAATCATAAACACAACATACAGAACTAACAGGACAATAATAATAAACAGAGTCCACACTCAAAAGCAACAAGGAAAGTCTGAGTGCTGAGGACAGACACTCAGACATATGACAGACCCCCCCCCCACTCCAAGGGGTGGATTCCAGACACCCAAGGTAACATCAAAAAAGGACCCCCCACCACCACCACCACCCACCCACCCCCCCACCACCAAAGGAAGGAGTGCAGCACAAAACCACCCCGGGAGGGAGGTTTAGGAAAAATGGTCAGGAGGGAAAAAACAACCTGCTCAACTCACATCCGCACCTCAACAGACCCCTAAGCCCCCACGGTCCTAGAGCTCCAGGGTTCAGGTGGCCGACTAAGATCCCAGGTCAAGCAGACAGCCCGAGGAAGGGAGTCCGGTGGCCTGCCGGAGAAATTGGGCCGCCCGACCCAGAGACCCAGTCCTTCGGGCAGCTGGCCAGTGTTGTTGAGCCACCAGGACTGGAGGGGTCCAGACTGGAGCGCGCACACGTCCGCATTGACGATCTGCTCTGCGGCCATGGCCGTGTAATCTATCCCTACGTAGACTGGGGCCACTAATGCGCGCGAGAGGCAGTCCGCCACCACGTTGAGTTTACCAGCCGCATGTTGAATGTCGGTCGTAAACTCCGAGATCACAGCCAGCTGTCTCTACTGCCAGCCCGACCATGGTTCCGAAACCTTGGCCATCACATACGTTAGTGGCTTGTGGTCCACGAATGCAGTGAAGGTGCGCCCTTCCAGCCAGAACTGGAAGTGGCATATGGCCAGACGGAGAGTCAGTAACTCTCTGTCGAACGCGCTGTATTTACGCTCACTGTCGTGCAAAGACCTGCTATAAAAGGCGAGCGGCTTTTAAGAACCGGCGACGAATTGCTCCATGACGGCCCCTATGGCCATGTCCGAGGCGTCGGTAGTGAGCGCTATTCGAGCTGCCGGGTCCGGGTGCGCCAGTAGTGCGGTGTTCGCCAGTGCTGTTTTAACCTCAGAACGCCTGCTCCCGCTCAGGAGTCCAGTCGACTCTGTCCACCAGTTTCCGTTTCTTGAGCGCGTACAACGGCTGCGTGAGCTGGGCTGCGCGGGGGAGGAAACAGTTATAAAAGTTTACCATACCCAAAAATTCCTGCAGCGCCCTGACCGTCTGAGGCCAGGGAAAATTTGCCACTGCACACATCTTGTCCGGCAAGGGTATCGCTCCCTCCGGTGAGATGCGGTGTCCCAAAAAAAAAATCGATCCCCGTCACCCCAAACTGGCATTTCGCCGGGTTGATCATTAACCAGTGCTCCTCTAACCTCCGGAAAACTGTCCTGAAGTGGGATACGTGTTCATCCTCGGACGCACTGGCTACCAGGATGTCATCCAGGTAGACGAACACAAACGGCAGATCACGCAACACCACATCCATCATGCGTTGGAATGTCTGTGCCGCGCCTTTTAACCCAAAAGGCATGCGTTAAAACCCAAACAGACCAAACGGGGTTATTACTGCCATTTTAGGTACGTCCTCCATGCGCACTGGGACCTGGTGGTAACCACGGAATAGGTCTATCTTAAAAAAAAAAAAGTGCCCTGGCGAGGTGAATGGAAAAATCCTGAATATGGGGGATCGGGTAGCGGTCATGCGCTGTGGCGTTGTTTAATCTGCGGAAATCTCCTCAAGGTCGCCACGGTCCCTCGGCCTTAGGAACCATATGTAGTGGGGATGCCCATGGGCTGTTTGATCGTCTGATGATGCCCAACCTTTCCAATTTGGCAAACTCCTCGCGCTATGGCCAGTTTAGCTGTGTCTAGGTGCCGAGGTTGTGCGAAAACGGGCGGCTTGGTGGTGGTAATAAAGTGCTCCACCCTGTGTTTAGTGATGGCCACCGAAAATGTTGGGACCGTGAGTGCTGGGAACTGGGTGAGCAGTGTGTGGAACTTACCACACTTGTGACCCTTGACGAATAATGGAACACTAGGCGAACACCCCGGAGATGACACAGACGACCATTCAAAACCATTTACATCAGCGTGGGCTGCATGTTAGATGACCTGCAAGGGTACCTGACCACACCACCAGGCATCATCGTCTTGCATGGGCCAGGTAACATTTATGCTGGGCAAGGGACCACTGAGGCTCAGTGTTGTTCTTTGATGAAAGTCAATTCACGTTGAGCAGAAACGATGGCCGCCAACAATGTTGGAGGCGTCAAGGAGAGCGCTATGCATCAGCCACAGTTGAGCCTTTGGTGGTGGTGGTTTTACAATCTGGGCAGGTGTGCCTAGTCAATACAGAATTGCCCTACACCTTGTGAATGGTACAGTGGCAAGCCAATACTGTCATGAACGTCCCTCCGGGGCAGAAACAAACCCACTCACTTGACTGCAGTGAAGCAATTTATTGGTGGCGATACGAGCACATAACAGTCCAAAATTCACAGTGCATACACCAACCAAAATGCAATTGGAAAACTTACAAAGAGGCTGAAGAGCTGGGAGCACTCAGGAGAGAACGGAGGGGGAGGCAGACAGTAGAATGAAGTCTAACATCAACATTAATGTGGCTACGACAAATACTGAATGCACAGGCTGAGTTTAAATACATAATGGTGATGGGACACAGGTGTGTGAGGCAAGCTGTGGACACTAACTGGCTAATTGCTCCCAGCTGCTGGAAGAGAGGCCCGAGAGCAGAGAGAGAGAGGGAGAAATGCAGGAGACAGAAGAGAAACATAATTACACACAGCTGAGAAGCAGACACAGCCAGCAAGGGAAAATGGCTGTCTGGAATGGAGGGAGGAGGCTCAAATCATAAACACAACATACAGAACTAACAGGACAATAATAATAAACAGAGTCCACACTCAAAAGCAACAAGGAAAGTCTGAGTGCTGAGGACAGACACTCAGACATATGACAGACCCCCCCCCACTCCAAGGGGTGGATTCCAGACACCCAAGGTAACATCAAAAAAGGACCCCCCACCACCACCACCACCCACCCACCCCCCCACCACCAAAGGAAGGAGTGCAGCACAAAACCACCCCGGGAGGGAGGTTTAGGAAAAATGGTCAGGAGGGAAAAAACAACCTGCTCAACTCACATCCGCACCTCAACAGACCCCTAAGCCCCCACGGTCCTAGAGCTCCAGGGTTCAGGTGGCCGACTAAGATCCCAGGTCAAGCAGACAGCCCGAGGAAGGGAGTCCGGTGGCCTGCCGGAGAAATTGGGCCGCCCGACCCAGAGACCCAGTCCTTCGGGCAGCTGGCCAGTGTTGTTGAGCCACCAGGACTGGAGGGGTGAACGCGGAGGCGGCTTTCCCACCGGGAGGCTCAAAGGCAGGAAGCCAGACCAGAGAAGGGGAACCCCAATGGCGTCCAGTGGCGGAAGACAGCAGACCCCAACGGCACCTGGCAGAAGAGGAAGAGACACCCCGAAGGCCTCTGGAATAGGAGAGAAGGCCCCGGTGTTCTCAGGCTGGATGGCTGCACCCTCGGTGGTCCCGGCCTGGGACACGGCTGCACCCTCGGTGGTCCCGGCCTGGGACACGGCTGCACCCTCGGTGGTCCCGGCCTGGAACATGGCTGCACCCACGGCAGCTCTGGGCTGGAGCTCTGCAGCACCCACGGTGGACCTGGGCTGGGCCAACGCTGCATCCATGGTGGACCCAGGCTGGTCCAACGCTACACCCACGGTGAAGAAGCCGACCCTCAAAAGCACCCAACTAAGGAGGCGGTCACCCTCCAGAACTCCGGATGAGGATGACGGGGGTAGGTCCTCAATGGCCTCAGGCAGCAACACAGGAACCACAAAGACCTCAGGTAATGTTGGATCATTGCTGGTGACACTTTCAGAAGGTTCGAAAAACAGAGACAGAGAGACATAGTCAGGGTCGCCGGGAGCGGCGGAGCCTGGCAAGGCAAGCTCGGATGGAGCTGGTGGCTGCACCCAACTCCCCTCACCAAGAGCCAGGCAGAACATCTCTCTAGGACTAAATAAAGGAAAACAAAAGATCAATCGCCTGAGCTCGAGCTCCACCGCTGCCCAGAACTGCATCTATCCGGCTGGAGGCAATATTTCAGGTCCGGTTCCATGGTGGTCTAGCTTAGTGCCCGACACTGCTGCGGCAGCCCCCGCAGCAGGCGTGGTGGCTGTTACAGTCTTGAGGCCCTCAGGCAATGTTACCCACGCTGGTGACTCCTCTGGCATGGTGGCTGAGAGCCGACTCTCTGCTGGCCCTGGAACTGGATCCTCCAGGGTCTCGGGCTCCTCCGTCATCCTGCAGTTCTGCTCAGCAACTGATAGACTCTCAGGGAGAGGAGAAGGAAACAAGGAGAGGGCAGGTGAAGATTTAAGGACTGCAGCAGGTAGAGAGCGCTCAGGAGACTGTACACCCTGAGTCTCTCTACCAGGGATCAAGCAAGGCATATCATCAAAAATTAAGGAAGGAACAAATTGCACTTTCCTGTTCTCCTTGTTAGTGATGTTTCCTGTTGCAGCTGGCAAGAAGTTGTCCCTCTCCGTGGCTAGGAAGACTCCGGACCCCCCTGAGGAAAGTAGAGGAGCCACCCCTGCGGCCACGGGAATGGGAGAAGCCGGGGGAACAATGGAACACCCCTCAACAGCAGGAGGAAGCACCAAGGGGAATGGCCTCGCAGCGGAAGTGGAGGGAATTCAGGCAGGTGGTGGTGTTGGCGAAGGAACAAGAGAACGAGAGTCTGCTGCAGGAATAGCCGGGCTCAGTGCACGGGGAGTGGCTGTCAGTGAGGTGGGATTGTTCTTCCGGTGATCTGAGACTCGCCGCCGCCGCCGCCATAGGAATGGTGATGGGCACTCTGGAGTGGGAGGCGAAGCGGGAGGAGAGATGGCTACGGGCCGTGGAGAGCATCTCTGCGAAGAGCGCCCCCCTCCTCAGGTCAGGAAAAGCTTGTTGAAGCGTGCAGACTGAGGATAACAGCTCCGTGTACTGCGGAAAATTCCAGAGGCCAGGGTGTGCCTGCAGAATACCCACAGCACCATCCAAACAACTCCACTTCTCCCGGGTCCATGGGCTTCGAGGGCTTCATCCATGAAGTCCCGGATTAAGCTTGCTGCCATTCTTCCTCCACCATCAGATGCCCTGCTGCCCGTCCACCTCTGCCGGTGTGGGATCGGCACGTTGGGGACATCGTGCTCCAGAAAAAGGTGGGTAAAAAAGATACACAAAAAGGTGAAAAAATGCTCCACTGCAGAAGCTGGGTTCTTAATACTGGTCATAGCCAACTGTCATAAACTTCCCTCCGTGGCAGAAACAAACCCACTTGCTTGACTGCAGTGAAGCAGTTTATCGATGGCAATACGTGCACATGACAGTCCAAAATTCACAGTGCATACACCAACCAAAATGCAATTGGAAAACTTACAAAGAGGATGAAGAGCTGGGAGCGCTCAGGAGAGAACGGAGGGGGAGGCAGACCATAGAATAAAGTCTAACCTCAACATTAATGTGGCTGCGACAAATACTGAGTGCACAGGCTGAGTTTAAATACATAATGGTGATGGGACGCGGGTGTGTGAGGCAAGCTGTGAACACTTATTGGCTAACTGCTTCCAGTTGCTAGAAGAGAGGCCCGAGAGCAGAGAGAGAGAGGGAGAAATGCAGGAGACAGAAGAGAAATATAATTACACACAGCTGAGAAGCAGACAGACAGCAAGGGAAAATGGCTGTCTGGAATGGAGGGAGGAGGCTCAAATCATAAGCACAACATACAGAACTAACAGGACAATAATATTGAACAGAGACCACACTCAAAAACAACAAGGAAAGTCTGAGCACTGAGGACAGATACTCAGACATATGACAGATACTACCTGAATAACATCATTAATCCAGTCATTGTGCCCCTGCATGAACAACACAGGCCTAATTTCATCTTCATGGATGACAATGCTCCAGCTCATCAAGGTTGCATCATTAGGGAATGGCTGCTGGAGGCTGGGGTACCTCAAATGGAGCGGCCTGCAGTTTCTCCAGACCTGAATCCCATAGAAAACCTATGGGATCAGCTGAATTGCCGTGTAGAGGCTCAAAACACCTCCCTCTCTCAGGGTGCTGTGCTGTGAAGAGTGATATCATAATCCCCGTACCAAAGAAACCAAACCCTCCTGTGGCATTAACACCAATAGTGATGAAATATTTCAAACAGCTTGTTTTGTAGCACAGTAGGGCTCAGCCCCCTCCAGAGTTGGACCCTCTGCAGTTTGTATATAGAGCTAACCGCTCAAGTGAAGATACCATTTCCTCTGTACTTCACCTCACCCTATCACATCCGGAGAAGAGGAATACCTATGTTAGGTTCCTCTTCATTGACTTCTCCTCTGTGTTTAATACCATCATTCCAGGGCAGTTGCTGGAAAAACTATGGTTACTGGGGATGGATCCTAGCACATGTGGCTGGATTCTCAACTTCTTGATGCAGAGGAAGCAGTGAGTCATGGTGGACAGTTCTATCTCAAACATCAGATCTGTGAGTACAGGGTCTCCTCAGGGCTGTGTCTTGAGCCCCCTGCTGTTTAGCCTGCTCATTCTTGATTGTACTGCCACATTGAGCACCAATCACATCATTAAGTTTGTGGATGATATGACAGTAGTTGGTCTGATTAATGAAAACAATGAGACTGTGTACAGAAGGGAGGTGGACAAGCAAACAACATGGTGAAGATTATATAATCTTCACCTTAATGTGGAGAAGACTAAGGAGATGGTGATTGACTGCAAGACGGTGAACAAGCACCATCACACACTGCTGTTTACTGGGGGCACTTCTGTGAAGAGGGTGAACAGTGTTAAGTTTCTAGGGATTTACCTGGCAGATGATATGACTTTTAACACCAACAGCACAACCATTGTTAAAAAGGCCCATCAGCAACTCTACCCTCTCCGGCAGCTAAAAAAGGCAGGTCTTCCGACTTAGCTCCTCACCAGTTTTTACAGAGGGACCCTGGAATCTGTCCTTTCGTATGGCCTGACTACCTGGTTTGGGAGTTGCACAGCTTTGGAGAAGCACCAGCTGAATAGGATTGTAAGAACATTAGTATCCCTCTCCTCTCCTTGGAAATTTACAACAAATGCTGTGCTAACAGGGCTGTCAACATCATTAATTAAAGACTGTTACCACCCTTCCCACAGTTTGTTTTCTCTTCTGCCCTCAGGGAAGAGGTACAGGTGTCTCCAGGCCAGGACAGCTAGAATGTTGAACAGTTTTTACCACATGCAGTCAGGATTATAAATGGACTGTGCCCTATTCCCCTGCCAATTGTTTTTCCTTCCTTTACACGTGCACACACACACCTCTGCTAAACTCGTACATGTATTTTGTTAGGTTGGTCTGACCATATTGTTTTTAACTGATGTTTTATTGTATTTTATTTATTTATGCTGTTTTTAAACTTTTTTTTTTCTATGTAAATTGTGGTACTGTGTTATGCTGGGATATCATAATTTCATTTATGTGCAACCGTACATACTAAATTACAATGAAGAAACCTTGAAACCCTGCACCCCACAACCTCAATGACCTGAGGGCCACACTTCAAGAAGAGTGAAATGCCATGCCTCAGTCAGCAGACAATAAGTTAACTTATGAACAGCATGAGACGTCGTTGTCAAGCTGTAATTGATGCTCAAGGGCACATGACAAGTTATTGAGACACTGACATTTTTTGTTGTGGTATACCCACCACTGTTGTCATCTTTTGTTTCAATAAATTGTTTGAGATGAGGAAATCACCATTGCAGGCTTCTACTTAAATGCCTTATTTTCATGATATAATATCACTGTAGTGTGAACTTTTTACATTTTCCTTAAATTTCACCCAAAAGCCAAATATCCCTAACTTTTTGTGAGTAGTGGACATACAGTAAGTACCACTATGAGCCAACACTCCAGGTTCAGGTTCCTTTATTTGTACCCGTAGGTAGATTTGTTTTGCAGTCTGGTGACATCCATATTTACAAGCCACTAATTACATTCAACATAGACACAAACACAGGCACACATCTTACAAAATAGGTAAATATAAAATATGTACAATATAATTTTTATAGCTTGTTCAACTCTTTGACAGCAGCAGGGACAAAGCTGTTTTTGTAGTGCTGGGTTTTGCTTTTTGGGACAGCAAACCTCCGTCTGGAGGGAAGAAGCTGAAAGTTGCAGTGCAAAGGGTGGGAGTCATCATTTAAAATCGAGTCAGCCATCCTCTGTACTTGTCTGGTGTACAGGGATGTCAGGCTCAGCTGTGACTCACCAAGCAAACGACTGGACCATCTAACTACCTGATCCAAGGATTTCCTCTGTTTCAGTTTTATCTGACCAAACCATGACATTAAAGAAAAGGATAAAACAGATTCAATAAAAGCCCGATAAAACATAGTCATTATGGTTCGGTCAATTTGGAAGCGTGCAAGTTTCCTCAAACAATGCAAATTTTGCTGACCCTTTTTGCACACCCTTTCACAGTTCACTCAAAGTTTAATTTACTATCAGTAATTGTCCCAAGATATTTGTACGATTGTACACATTCGGTGGTCTGGCCTTTTAGTATGGTGACTTTGTGCCTGGGAGTTTTCCTCCTAAAGTCAATAATCATATCTTTCGTTTTTGTTGTATTCAGCTGCAGGTAGGAATCCTCACACCAGTGAACAAAGTCATCAACTACTAGGCCGTGGCCGCTCTCACCATCCTGGAGGAGACTGACAATGACTGAGTCATCAGCATACTTTATAATGTGTCTGTTGTCATGTCTGCTCCGACACATGTTTGTGTACAGGATGAAGAGTAGTGGTGACAACACACACCCCTGAAGAGAGCCAGTAGAAGAGCACTTTAGGTCAGACAATGTGCCATTGACCCTTACTCTCTGCGTCCTGTTGGTTAAGAAATCCAGAATCCAACCCACCAGATTATTGCTCAAATCAAAGCACTCCACAAAGCATTATGGAAGACTGGCCAGGAAATAAGCCATTGCTTGAATGGAAAAAAAAGGCAGAATGCTTGGAATTCCCCAAAGAAAAGGAACTCTGGTCAAGTGACACTAAAATTCAAGATTTTGGCTATTGAGGATGAAGCAATGTTTGGTGCAAAACCAAAACTCCTGTCAAGCTGAGAACACCATGCTGTCAGAGAAGCATGGTGGTGGCAATAGCATCCTGTGGGGGATTTTTTTTTTTCTTTGTTAGGGACTGGGAAACTGGTGACAACTGGATGAAAGATGGATGGTGCTAAAAGCAGAAGTTTACCTTCTAGCAGGAGAATGGCCATGAACACACTGGTAAAGCAACATTCCAGCCCCCCCCCCCCCACACCCTTCCCGCCGCAAAACAAACAAACAGTTAAATATCCGGAAATGGCCCAGACATCAGTCCAACTGACAATCTATGGTATGATTTAAAGATAGCTATACACTAGGGCTGTGTAATATGACCAAAATTTTATATCCAGTATAAGTAGTCTTATATTTCGAGAATGATACATCTAGATCTGCTACATTTTCTGTAAATCCTGGGGCAGCGCCTTGACCCAGTGGAGGAGATAGGGGAGAGAAGGATGGCGGCTAAACTGTCATCTCTGCTGGAGTCCGAGTCCCACCCATGCAGGACATACTGAACGCACTGAGGAGCTCATTTAGCAGTAGACTACATCATCCTAGGTGCGCGACCGAGAGGTTTCACGGGTCCTTCCTACCTACGGCTGTCAGACTGTATAACCTAAGCAGGGCTGCTTGCAGAGATAGCAAAAAAACGTGACGACCTAATAGTATTGAATGCAAAAGACGCAACAGACTTACACAAATGGTCCCCTCCAGTATACAAGTAGGACAATATCAGTCGCTATGGAGGGTGACAATATGTATGGGTACATATTCATACCATGTAGGGTAACTAAATAGACAGTTATGCTGTTTATTCCATCTAGCTACAATGCTCCACACTGTGTATATATATTTATGTATACACATGTATATTCACTGCTCTTATTTTCTTATCTTCTAAATTATTACTCTGAGTGTTGCAATCTTGGAATTTCCCCGTTGTGGGACTAATAAAGGCTTATCTTATCTTATTCTTATTTCTTATATTACCACACTCACACACCCCTGCTGCCTGAGGTCCTGCATCACAATTCATTCTTGCATCACAATCCCTTTTGTCCCCCAGCCCCTTAATCCCCATGCTCTTCCGTCAGAGGAAATTACTGCATCTCCCTTCCTTCCAGTCTGAGATGAATACCACAGCCTTCAGCCTCCACCCATAGCTGCTGGAATGGGGGGTCTTCGGCCTCGAGGCGCTGCTGTGCTGGTGGGGGGGGGGAGGTCCTGGGGGTGCGTCCGTCTGTGGGTGGACAATGGGGGGGTGACATTCAGCATGCTCGTGTGACTGCTCTGATGAGTTGTTTACCTAGGGAGTTCTCACGGGGGGGGGGGGGGTCTTCCGCGCCGAGGAGCTCAAGCCAATGCCACCTGCTTGTCTGCCGCCACAGAGAAGGGCTCAAGCCTGTCTATACAGATTTTCTGATGACGACCCCCCAAGTCTAACACAAAATGTTTGTCCCCGGGCTCCAGCACTCTAAATGGGCCATAGTAGGGTGGGCGTAATGGGGCCCAGTGGGCATCATGCCTGTCAAACACTAACGCCATGTCTTTCAAGGTTTTCGGCACAAAAGCGCGGGGAAAACAGTGGTGGGCCGGGCCAGGTAGCGTCCCTGCGTCTGCGCTATGCCGTGAATGCAGGGACGGATGGGTGTTCAGCGCGGGGTTATCTGGTTAAAATTCCAAGGGAAGCTGCAGCGGCTGAAAAAAAAAAAAAAAAAAAAAAAAAAAAACAAGCTCTGCTGGAGAAGCCTCCAAATCCTCTTTCGGTGAGGATCGCAACCCTAGTAGAACCCACGGCAACCGGTCCACCCAATTTGCATCCGTAAGCGAAGCCCTGAGATCTGCTTTCAGTGACCTATGGAAACGCTCGCATAACCCATTGGCCTGTGGGCTGTACACGGTTGTGCAATGAATTGCGACGCCCAGGCTCTGGGCCATCGTGGACCAGAGGTCGGAAACAAACTGAGGGCCACGATCAGATGTGATGTCCGAAGGGGTGCCAAAACTTGCCACCCATGTTGTCAAAAAAGCACGTGCCACGTCTGCGGACGCGGTGGAAGCTAGCAGGACTGCTTCTGGCCATCGTGTCGTGCGGTCCACCACTGTCAGGAGGTGCGTGAACCCCTGCAATGGCGGGAGGGGGCCCATGAGGTCCATGTGAACGTGGTCGAACCTCTTAGCCAGGATATGGAATGACTCCAAGGGGGCCTTTGTGTGCCTGTGCACTTTGGCTCGTTGGCACGCTACACAGGCTGCAGCCCACTCTTTCACCTGTTTGCACAGGCTCGGCCAGACAAACTTCGCTCCCACCATTTTGACTGACACGCGCACTCCTGGGTGTGCCAGGGAGTGAACCGACTCAAAAACGTGGTGGCACCAAGCGTGTGGGACCACCAGGCGCAGGCGTCCTGTGGAGACATCACAGATTGGGCCCCCCCCCCCCCCCATCTTGCAGTACCCTGCTCTCCAGCCTTAACCCTGTTAGTCCAGACTGGAGCATGCACACATCTGCATCACCAATCTGCTCCGCGGCCATGTAAACTATTCTCACGTAGACTGGGGCCACTAAGGTGCTCGAGAGGCAGTCCGCCACCACGTTAAGTTTACCGGCCACATGCTGAATGCTGGTCATAAACTCCGAGATCGCAGCCAGCTGTCTCTGCTGCCGGCCCAACCATGGTTCCGAAACCTTGGCCACTGCATATGTTAGTGGCTTGTGGTCTACAAACGCAGTGAAGGTGCGCCCTTCCAGCCAGAACTGGAAGTGGCGTATGGCCAGGTGGAGAGCCAGTAACTCTCTGTTGAATGCGCTATATTTACGCTCACTGTTGCGCAAAGCCCTGCTAAAAAAGTCGAGCGGCTGCTAAGAACTGGTGACACATTGCTCCACGACAGCCCCTATGACCAGATCCGAGGCGTCGGTAGTGAGCGCTACCCGAGCTGCCGGGGCAGGGTGCGCCAGTAGTGTGGCATTCGCCAGGGCTGTTTTAACCTCAGAGAACATCTGCTCCTGCTCAGGAGTCCAGTCGACTCTGTCCGCCGGTTTCCGTTTCTTGAGTGCAGCGTACAACGGCTGCATGAGCTGGGCTGTGCAGGGGAGGAAACTGTTATAAAAGTTAACCATCCCCAAAAACTCCTGCACCCCCTGACCGTCTGAGGCTGGGGAAAATTCGCCACTGCGGGCATCTTGTCCGGCAAGGGTATCGCCCCCTCCGGTGAGATGCGGTGTCCCCCAAAAAAAATAAATAAATAAATAAATCCCCGTCATGCCGAACTGGCATTTCGCCGGGTTGATTATTAACCCGTGCTCCTCTAACCTCCGGAAAACCGTCCTGAGGTGGGTTACGTGTTCGTCCTCGGATGTGCTGGCCACCAGGATGTCATCCAGGTAGACGAACACAAACGGCAGATTGTGCAACACCGCATCCATCATGCGTTTTAATGTCTGTGCCACGCCTTTTAACCCGAAAGGCATGCGTAAAAACTCAAACAGACCAAATGGGGTTATTACTGCCATTTTAGGTATGTCCTCCGCGCGCACTGGGACCTGGTGGTAACCACGGACCAGGTCTATCTTGGAAGAAATACATGCCCTGGCGAGGTGAACAGAAAAATCCTGAATATGGGGGATCGTGTATCAGTCGTGCGCTGTGGCGTTGTTTAATCTGCAGAAATCTCCGCAAGGTCGCCACAATCCCTCGGCCTTAGGGACCGTGGGGATGCCCATGGGCTGTTTGATTGTCTGATGATGCCCAGTCTTTCCAAGCTGGCAAACCCCTCGCGCACTATGGCCAGTTTAGCTGTGTCCAGGCACCGAGGTTGTGCGAAAACGGGTGGCCTGGTGGTGGTAATAAAGTGCTCCACCCCGTGTTTAGTGATGGCCGCCAAAAACGTCGGGACCGTGAGTGCTGGGAACTGGGTGAGCAGTGTGTGGAACTTACCACCTGGAGCTGTGACGTTGGCTAGCGTTGTTGGCCCGGCTCCTCGAGCTGTACAGGGGAAAGAATCAAAAGACATTGCATTAATCAGGCGTCTGTTAGCAACATCAACTAGTAGTCTGTGTGCACACAAAAAATCAGTGCCTAAGACTGGGAAACTGCATGCCGCTATGATGAATGTCCACTGGTACGTACGGCCGTGCAGGGATACAGTCAGTATCCTCTCACCAAAAGTCTTAATGTCTGAGCCGTTTGTGGCCGTCAACTCGGGGCCGCTAGCTCCTGCTAGCCGGTCAGCGTAGGACAGCAGGATGAGGCTCTTTTGGGAACCTGAGGCCACGAGGAACCATCTCCCCGAGCGTGAGTCTGTCACATAGAGCAGCTTGCTTTCTTCACCGGTGGTCACAGCTGCTACTGACTGCCGGTCCTGGTGTTTCCCGAATGCTTGAATTGGCACGGTGGCACGCATCGGCGTGCGTCCTCTCCAAAATGGCGGTGGTAGGAGCAGAGTGTGTCTCTCTGGCGCTTCCTGGCCCCTGCTGCCGTTACCCTCACTGGCTCCTCACTTCCGCTGGCCATCTCACTAGGTTCCGACACCGCTGCGTTCACTGTGAGGGCTCTTGTGGTGAGGATGATCCGATCTGCCTCCTGGGCTAGCGCACGGTAGTCATGTGCAGCCGGCAACGGCGAATTGGCAAGGACCACTCTGGCCACCACTGGGAGGTTCTGGAGGAAAAGGTGGGCAAATAGAAAATGCCCGTCATCCGTGCCCATCAACGCCAACATTTTCTCCATCAGTTTGATAGCTGACCCATCTCCTAACTCGGAGTGCGTCAGGAGCCTCTCCGCTCTCTCGCAGTCCGAGAGCATGTAGCACCGCGTCAGCGCTGCTTTGAGAGCCCCGTATTTGTCGTGGGCTGGGGGCTGTTGGAGCAGGCTTGCTACTTGCTGAGTTGTGCGAGCGTCCAGTGCTGCGACCACGTAGTAATATCTGGTGTCATCTGCCGTTATTCCCCGGAGCGCGAACTGGGCCTCGGTGTGGAGGAACCAAGATTTTGGGTCGTGCAGCCAAAAGTCTGGTAGTTTGACCGAAACGGTGCAGGCGTTGCTGGGGCTTCCCGTCCGGGTCATCTCCGGGGTGTTTGCCTCGTGTTCCATTATTCGTCAGGGGTCACCAGTGTGGAGAGAGGAATGACCAGGCCAAGCATTCAGAGTAGATGAACTTTATTCCCTCTCTCACATCTGTCAGAATCAGAAAACATTAACATTCTGTAGCAGGGACTTTCTTTTATATTACTACACTCACACACCCTTGTTGCCTGAAGTCCTGCATCACAATTCATTCTCGCATCACAATCCCTTTTGTCTCCCAGCCCCTTAATCCCCATGCTCTCATTACTGCATCTCCCTTCCTTCCAGTCTGAGATGAATACCACAGCATGGGTCCCCCATACCATGTCCATTAAAATAATGAAGAATTATTTTCTAGGCAGCCTGTGAATGTTTCCTTGTGTGCACATGTAAAATTTTAAATAGCACTTCTTAAAAGCAATTAATAAAGAACCAATAGTTTTAGACATGCTTTTTGTTTGTCAGAAGCACATTGTCAGAAAATGCAAGATAATGGTGATGTGCTGACTTTGTGCCCATCTGCGCCTCTTTTAAATGAGTTACCTCCTTCAAGCTTAAAGTACATGCACAGTCAGTCAGTATTTGGATGCAAGAGCACAAAGCATTGAAAAATAGGCAATGCAATAACAGAAACTCATAAAAGCACTGATACAAAGTGGGGTACAAATGCACACTTTAGATCAATGCAACAAGTAGGTCCCCTAGTCTGGTTACATACTCCATCACTGTTTTCCTAGTAAACATGTCAGTTCTTTTGCAGTTTACTAGTCAACTAGTGTTATTTGTTCAGTCGAGAGCACAACTTTTGCAAGTCAATAGCAGCTGAATAGTTAGGACGATGGCACTACAAGTGCAGAACTGGCATAACTAGTGATGTTTCTGGTTGGTCTAGTTTGACATAGTGGCCCTCGCTGCTGCAAAAGACTTACTAGTGATATCTTTGTTCAACTAGTACAGCAAAATGCTGAACTAGACTGAAAACGGTCCAACTAATACTGACAAATACCCAGGTAGCTCAAGACGCTAAAGTTTTATATCAAGATCATAAAAGGAAAACTCAAATAGTGTGGAATAACTAGAGCATGGCATTATAATGGGATGGCTCACAATTGTGCAGACTAAAAGCAGCAAACTCTCTGAGGAGTGTTTCTGTTACTTTGATGGCCCTATTCCTTCAAAGAAATAAAGCAGTTTAAATGAAAAAAAAACTAGCCCATCCAACCACCATTAAGGTGTAACTAATAAAGTGACTGTTGAGAGTACATGCTGTCCTTACACTGTAAAACAAGACATACTGCATAGGTTTTGTCTAATCTGTCCAGATTAAGGTGCAATGTAAACACCAGTTTTGCAGAGCTTCTTTTCTCTGCTGTTTCATGGCCATTATTGATGAGTCAAGTACAGGTAGAGCTTGGAGACTGTCAGAGAAAACAGAGCACTCTGCACTGTTAGCACAGCAGATCTTTAATCTAACCTGTAACAAACTTCCAAAACAGTAAAACAGCCAATAAACAAACCCTCTGTGGCATCACTTTGATGCACTGCTGCAAGTTAAACCTCAATCATCAGCACCACAGACCATGTTTTCTCCCACAGCCGAGACCGCCAAGAAATGTCCTGGAAAGGAACTTGGATTACCCAAATTATCTGTTCTCACCAGGTACTGCAGCCACAGGTGAGTTGAATTATGCTAACAGCTACTGACCTAGTTGTATGCATTTCCAAAAGGGGAAAACCAGGAGAGTGACTGAGCTCAATGAACAGAAATCTCTGCAATAGCCGCCACTGCTGGCTGCTCACATACGTCCGATGCCATTTTGAAAATGTGGATCACAGCAGATAAATATGAAACAAAACATTTTCCCCAAAATACATAAACCTCAAACCGATGCAATTGATTTATCTTTATCTTAACATACAGAAATATTAAAAAGAAAATTTGGAAAAACAAAACAAAACAGGAGGTTCAAAGTCCAAGAAGCCTAAAAAGGTAAAGATTCTGGAGCCATTTTCAAGTCTCTTGAATTTCCCAAGAGGAGTGAACCATGACGGAAAAATGCAAAAAACTACAACTTTTTTGTGTTAAAAAAGGAAGAGAATGTCATGTGTCTGATCTCAGGTTTTCACTGAGCTCAGACCCTCATTTTATTTTAAGTTTTGTATGTCTGATTAGTTTAATTTTGTTAGTTTTCTGTATAAACCTTGGAACTGTTTTCACTTGTGCCTCCCCTTTCCCAGACACTCCCTTCCACTGCTCACAACCTACCCTCTCAGCTCAGCTGTGGGCAGTTAGTTAATTAGGCTCCTGCTGGCACAGTGATTTCCACCTGCAGCTCATTTATCTGTGTGTATTGATGCACTACCTTTTCACTGTTCAGTGCTGCTAGATTGGATTTCAAGATTTATCCAATATCTATATACTCCACTTCACCAGCCTCTGAAGTTGACTTCTCCTGAGCACTCCTTGCTCAGATGCTTAGTAAGTTATTCTTGCTTTGCATTTTTTGTACTGTATGTTGTTTTGTTTAATAAATTGCACAACACCATTCAGCGCGTGGGTTTGTCCTCTTCTGCTCCAAAGGAGCATTTATGACAGAATCTAGCAGCTAGGAAAGAAAACCCAGGTGTGTTGTTTGTGTGCATTTTTTTTTCTATGCACATTTTTCCCCCTCTATCTATATGCGCAGACCGCAGAGCATCCACTAATTTTGGGTACAGTTTTGGTTGTTTAAAAGCAAATTTTTACAATGCGTCTTGAAGTGTTTAGTGTGGTACATTCTCTGATTGCAGATGGTATGTTATTCCATTTAATGTGTAAATTGAACAGGCAAATTTGAGAGTTTTATAATTTTCAAAAGACAGAAAATTGTATTTCTTGTAAATGTGACAATGATATGTGGGATGTTTCTTATCAAAGACTTTTATGGATTTTTTGTATAAAGAGTCAATGGATTTGATTATGATTACACCAGTGAGTGACCAGTTGGTAAAACGGTAATCAATGTGTGAGAAGATCATTGCATTCAGGAACATTTTGGCCATGCTGTCAGCAATGGTCTAATTTGTTTAAAATTTCTCAGATTTAATTTGATTATGTTTGAGATTTTTTTTGATGTGTTTTTTAAAGGTTAACGAGGAATCTAAAAATCACGCAGAGGTACTTGAATTCCTTGACTAATTGCAGCTCCTCCCTTTTAAGAAAATGTTTGAGTTTGCAATATTTGATTATTTGGTAAACATTATGAAACAGTTTTTTAATGTTTAGTAGGAGACATGAATTATTAAGCCAGTCATGGATTTGGGTCATCGCTGTTGTAAGAATACAGGTGGCTTCTTGTGTGTTTTTTTGCAGGTATGAATATTACCGTGTCATCTGCTTACAATTGTATATGAATGTTTTTGCATGTATTTGGTAAATCATTTCTTTATAATACTGGTCCAAGTGTGGAGCCTTGTGACACACCCATGTAGCATTTGGCTTGCTCTTGGCATCAATAAAGTCACTCTCCCCCTCTCAGAGAACGTTTCATCCTAAGAGACTGCACCAGAACTGTATTTTTCTTTCATCACCAGAACCCCAGTGGAGACAGTTCCCTTTGTAGTAGAAACTCGATAAGGACCTTTTTAAAGGATTAGTCTGCAATCATAAAATCTCTCGAGTTTCATCCTGCATAGATTGTCAACGATGGCCCTCATGAGCCATCAATGAGATGCCAAGAGCCAGCCGATAAGTTTGCGTATTTTATTAACACAGGTAATAGTACAAAATAATGAGCCACGAGGGGCAAAACACAAGTAAGGATAAGGCAAGAGCACACTGATGATACACACAAAATAAGGAATTAACTTACAGAACATAGCCAGGATGACTGGAGACGGACGTAGGGACTCCAGCCAGCATAATCCATATGCCAAGTGAGGTCGCAGCCCCGAGCAAACAGAGCTGCTCCCTTAAATAGGGCTTTGACAAGTTAATCAGCTGATGAAGGTCATTAGCTGATTGAAATCCAGCCGTCCCGTGGCGCTTGGCTTCTGACAGCTGGAAGCACCACCGAGACGCTGTCATAATAAAGCCCAGAGGCTTAGTGGTGCGCCTGAGGAGAGAACGGGGAACAACCGGATAATCTGAGTGCAGACAAAGTCAGCACACGGACCATGACATAGATAAGAATCCCACTCTGTACCAGGAACAGACTCTTAAAAATTCATAAACTCCCAAAGTTTACTCCTCAAGCCAACAGGTATATGGTTGATTCCCTTTTTGAACATATCCCAGGTGGCCATAAAACTCTCTAAGCTGCCCCAGCTTTACATACCAAGTCCTAGAAATCATATACAGCTCAACAGTACCTCCTAGTGGACATCTATGGAATATGTTCATTACAATCTGAAACTGGTAATTCTGATTGAACATTAACTCTTTTTCAGTTTCATTCCTCAGGATAAAATTCTCAAGGACAATGTGAAAATGATCTCATCTGTGATGGACAATAATGGGTGAAATAATTCATTAATCCTTGATTTTAAATGTGGCTGCATGCCATAGAAATGTTTACATGAATGTTATTCAAATGAATGTTAAATTTATTAGTACCAGTATAAATGCATGTTCACTGAATATTAGTCTTGAGTCACTGAAATTAGAATAGCTGTTATATTAAGTATATAAAATGAATTTCATAGGAAATGTATGAATGTCTTCTGAAACTAGTAAGTCATCTGACTGTATCAGCCAACCACAGGCTGCCCCGGTTAGATGATGCCCTTCCTTTCGTTCTATTGGTCGGCTACAGACAAAGAACTGCTTCCTCATTGGACTAAAGTTCATCCAAACCACTTGCTATGGAAGACAATTGGTTATCTTTCATGTCAGTCATATTTTTATGATACTAGAAGCGCAACCCTTTAAATTAGAGAGGGAGCCACCCTAGTTTCAGTTCTGGTTAAAGTTTTGTGTGTTTAAGTCTTCAAGTCCTGTGTTAATTACCTCCACCAAGGAGGTTATGTTTTCATCTGCGCTGGTCTGTCTGTCTGTCTGTCTGTTTGTTGGCAAGATAACTCAAAAAGTTATGGATGGATTTTCATAAAATTTTCACAGATTGTCAGAAATGGGGTATCCTACAGATGATTAGATTTTGGTGGTGATCCGGATCACCGTCCAGAAGAAAACCGCCATTACGCAAAATGCCATTTTCGTCAATAACTACTGAACCACTAATCCTATCATTGTGAATCCAATTACTAGTCATATGTTTTCATGGTCAAGGAATCTGAAAACGTACACGCAAACACTGTACGGGGGGAACTGTGGCGCTAAACCGCCATTACGGAAAATGCCATTTTCGTCAATAACTACTGAACCACTAATCCTATCATTGTGAATCCAATTGCTAGTCATATGTTTTCATGGTCAAGGAATCTGAAAACGTACACACAAACACTGTATGGGGGGAACTGTGGTGCTTGGCGAAGGTCTGCGCTCTCCGAGTGCTTTTCTAGTTTGTCATGTTTTCGTCTTTTAAGATTTCCTGTTTTTCTGGCATCCGAGGAGAGATCCCCCTGTCTCATTGAGCTCAATTTCTCCTTAACGAGAATCAAACTCTCAAAACGTCTTTCTTCCCTCTGCTCAGAAGCCATGCTTATCCTATTTGAATGTTTTTCCTGGACTTCTTGATTTTTCCTGCCGTTAAAGTGGACTTTTAATTTTCCTGCCTTCCCCACGGACCGCAACGCCAAAAGCACTCTGATCTCATGGGTGTAACAGCCTGACTCACATCTTCCTTCAGCTTTGGGCGTTTTTCAGCAGGTGGACGCCTAAATTCTCAGACTGGTTGCTGCAAAGACGTCATGTCTGCTCCGGGGCCAGCCTTCACTCTGTCGCTGGGTTCAGGCACGCATGCCCCGTTGACGCCCCCAGCAGAGTCTCAGACCTCACAGCTGTAACCATTGGAAGGACGACTGGCAACCGTCTTCCCTATTCGCCACCTGACTGGCGTTTCACGATTACCACTGGAAATCTTCAAACTCAGCTGTACTAGTAAGCAACACTTTCATCTCCTATCTGCTGGGATAAACGTGATGTCCAAATACCAATTATAATTAAATACGACCAATATTTTATGGTATAATTAGCCCACCAGCTGTAAGAGAAGCTATAAACTGAAAGAAAATTCACATTCTCTTTTCAATAACCTCCATTCATTTTGTAAGATAAGATAAGATAAGCCTTTATTAGTCCCACAATGGGGAAATTCCAGGATTGCAACAGCACAGGGATAGCAACACTCAGAGCAACAATCAGAAGGCAAGAAAAAACAAGACAGCGAGTATACATATGTACATATAAACATAAATATATAGACACACGATGCGGATCATTGCAGCTAGATGGAATAAATATATAGATATATAAACACACACAGTGCGGAGCATTGCAGCTAGATGGAATAAATATGTGAATATATAAATGCACACAGTGCGGAGCATTGCAGCTAGATGGAACAAACATGTAAATATATAAACACACACACAGTGCGGAGCATTGTAGCTAGATGGAACAAATATGCAAAACGCATAAACACACACAGTGCCGAGCATCGTAGCTAGATGGAATAAATATGTAAATATATAGACACACAGTGTGGAGCATTGTTGCTAGATGGAATAAATATATAAATATACAAACACACACAGTGCGGAGCATTGCAGCTAGATGGAATGAAACAGCATAACCGTCTACTTAGTTGTCCTACATGGTATGATTATGCACCCATACATATTGTCACCCTCCGTAGCTACCGGTATTTTCCTAGTTGTATACCGGAGGGGACCATTGTGTAAGTTTATTGCGTCTTTTGCATTCAGTACTATTAGGTTGTCACGTCTTTTTGCTATCTCTGCGAGCAGCCCTGCTTAGGTTATACAGTCTGACAGCTGTTGGTAGGAAGGACCTGCGAAACCTCTCGGTTGTGCACCGAGGATGATGTAGTCTGCTGCTAAATGAGCTCCTTAGTGCATTCAGTGTGTCCTGCATAGGGTGGAACTCGGACTCCAGCAGAGATGACAGTTTAGCCACCATCCTAATGATGGTGGCTAAACTCTAATGATAAGCCCTGGTTCACTGCCAAGCTCAGACAGATCAGGAAGGAGAAGGAAGCAGCGTTGAAAAGTGGAGACAGGGACTGCTACAGGGAGGTCAAATATCGGTTTAACAGAGAGCTGAAGAAAGCTAAATCTGTGTATTCTGAGAGACTCCAGCAGCAGTTCACTGCTAATGACCTCGGCCTCAGGCTTCTAAAGGTCAGGATGACAAAGCCCTTTGTCAAAAACTGTCCCAACATTACGCCCGTTTTGACACCTCGTCAGCTGTGTCCAACTCCCCCACTCCACCCAGCTCCACTGCCTCCTCGGCCCCTAATTCATCAAAAGTGGTCCCCCTCCTCCTCCTCCTCCCCCCTGCCCTTGTCATCAGTGAGCAGGACGTGCACAGACAGTTCTCCAGACTGAACCCGCGCAAGGCCCCCGGGCCGGACGGTGTGTCTCCCTCCACCCTGAGACACTGTGCAAAAGAGCTGGCTCCTGTCTTCAGACATTTTTAACACCTCCCTTAAGCAATGCCACGTGCCGTCCTGCCTCAAATCCTCCACCATCATCCCTGTCCCCAAGAAGCCACGGAATACTGGACTTAACGACTACAGACCTGTAGCGCTCACCTCTGTAGTCATGAAGTCCTTTGAGCGCCTGGTCCTGTCTCACCTCAAGTCCATCACCACTCCCCTCCTGGACCCGCTGCAGTTTGCCTACCGTGCCAACAGGTCTGTGGACGACGCAGTCAACCTGGCCCTCCACTCCATCCTGCAGCACCTGGACTCCCCGGGAACCTACGCCAGGATCCTGTTTGTGGACTTCAGCTCTGCATTCAACACCATCCGCCCCGCTCTGCTCCAGGACAAGCTGTCCCTGCTCGGCGTGCCTGACTCCCTCTGCAGGTGGATCACCGACTTCCTGACGGACCGGAGGCAGCATGTGCGGCTGGGGAAGTCTGTCTCTGACTCTGTTAGCATCAGCATCGGATCACCCCAGGGCTGTGTACTTTCCCCCCTACTCTTCTCCCTTTATACCAACTCCTGCACCTCCTCCCACCAGTCTGTTAAGCTGATCAAGTTTGCGGACGACACCACCCTCATCGGGCTCATCTCCAACGGCGACGAGTCCGTCTACAGGAAAGAGGTGGCCCAGCTGGTGTCCTGGTGCAGCCACAACAACCTGCAGCTGAACGCTCTGAAGACAGCGGAGATGATCGTGGACTTCAGGAAAGTCACAACCCCCCTGCCCCCCCTCACCATCACAGGCTCTCCCATCACCATTGTAGATTCCTTCCGCTTCTTGGGCACCACCATCATCTGGGACCTCAAATGGGAGCAAACCATCTGCTCCCTCATCAAAAAGGCCCAGCGGAGGACGTTCTTTCTGTGGCAGCTGAGGAAGCTCAAGCTACCCACCAAGATGTTAGTGCAGTTCTACACGGCCATCATCAAGTCCATCCTCACCTCCTCCATAACCGTGTGGTATGCAGGAGCCACTGCCAGGGACAGACTAAGGCTGCAGCGCGTCGTGCGCACTGCTGAGAAGGTGATCGGCTGCAAGCTCCCATCTCTCCAGGACCTGTACATCTCCAGGACCCGGAGGCGTGCAGGCCGGATCATAGCCGATCCTTCACACCCTGGTCACGTACTGTTTGCCCCCCTCCCCTCAGGTAGAAGACTTCGGTCCATTCAGACTAAAACCTCCCGGCACATGAACAGCTTTTTCCCCTCTGCCATCAGACTGCTGAACATTAAGTGACTTATTGACTCTCGTGCACTATATACAGCAGCTCAACCAGACTCATGTCATTCATCACTGTTTTTCTGTTGCATTATCGACTGCACTGTGGTACCCCATATTATCTGCTACTTGCTAATTTATTTAAAACTGCCTTGACTAGTATTACTCATTATTATTATTATTACTTATTATTCTACACTTATTGCATGTTTTTAGTCTTTTAGTTTTTTAGTTTATCTCTTTATCTCATCATGTTTTTAATGTTGCAGCATGGCACTGAGACAAATTCCTAGTTTGTGTACTACATGAACAATGGCAATAAATCTGATTCTGATCCTTCTCTCTCCCATCTCCTCCACCGGATCAAGGCGCTGCCCCAGGACAGAGCTAGCTTTCTTGATCAGTTTGTTCAGTCTCTTCCTATCGGCTGCTGTAATGCCACTGCCCCAGCAGACCACTCCAAAAGTGATGGCTGATGCCACCACCGTGTCGTAGAATGTCTTCAGCAGCGCCCCTTGTACACCAAAAGACCTGAGTCTCCTCAGTAGGAACAGATGAATTCAGAAGTTTCCTTTTTCAGATAATCAGCTTCTGTCAATTTTCTCCATAAAGTTGCATTCAATTTTATGCATAATTTGTTAGTTATCTCACATTCTTCCTTTGCATTACAGTAAAATCTGATTTCTCATGGTTCCACAAGTGTGCTTACATTGTTGCTCAATAATCAGTTATAAATAAATAATAAAATCTGCCACTGCGTGCACTTTGTCCAGTAAGGGTATCGTGCCCTCTGGTGAGATTCAGTGGCCCAAAAAGTTGACCACTGTAACCCCGAACTGGCACTTGGCCGGGTTGACTATTAACCCGTGCTCTTCCAACCTCTGGAAAACCGTCCTGAGGTGGGTTACGTGTTCGTCCTTGGATGCGCTGGCCACCAGGATGTCATCCAGGTAGACAAACACAAACGGCAGATCGCACAGCACCGCATCCATCATGCGTTGGAATGTCTGCGCTGCACCTTTTAACCCGAAAGGTATGCTTAGGAACTCAAAAAGACCAAACGGGGTTATTACTGCCGTTTTGGGTATGTCTTCTGCGCGCACCGGAACCTGGTGGTACTCGCGGACCAGGTCCACCTTGGAAAAAATGCGTGCCCCAGTGAGGTGGATAGAAAAATCCTGAATATGGGGGATTGGGTAGCAATCGTGTGCTGTGGCGTTGTTCAATCTGCGGAAATCCCCGAATGGTCGCCACGATCCCTCGGCTTTAGGCACCATATGTAGCAGGGACGCCCATGGGCTGTTTGGGCACCTGATGATGCCCAACCTCTTCAAGTTGGCGAACTTCTCGTGCGCGCTGGCTAGTTTAGCTGCGTCCAGGCGCCAGGGTCATGCGAAAATGGGTGGCCCCGTGGTGGTAATGAAGTGCTCTACTCCGTGTTTAGTGACGGCCGCCGAAAACATCGGAACCGTGAGTGCTGGGAACTGGGTTAGTAGTGTGTGGAACTTACCGCCTGGAGCTGTGACGTTGGCTAGTGTTGTGGACCCGGCTCCTCGAGCTGTACAGGGCAGAGAATCAAAAGACGTAGCGTTAATCAGGCGTCTGTTAGCCATATGTTACACCCGGAGGGCGAAGAAGAGAGGCCAAGTGGCGGACTTTTCAGCGGTTTATTGACTTCACTTTTACAAACACCAGGCACGGCACTCTGACACGGGACATCACCCGATAACGGCCACATCACTCTTCACCATTTTTCCTTCACACTCTAGAACATTCTCCACTCTTCTTCTCTCGCGCTCTCACACACAACAGTGTCTCATCACTACCGAGCGCCACCTGTGGAGCAAAAGCGCTACTGCTTTCATTGACAAACAGTTTACATTAAAACAGTTCAAATACAGTCCTTTAGTTACATTTCCTATAAATGCTCATCTTTACCATCAATATTTAAATTACAGTCTTTTAGATACATTTATTAGAAATGTCTATATTAGCCATCAGCATCTAATCAAAACTGTTTTCTGGGGTTTTCTAGAGGTTGTCAAAAATTGACTTTTTCCTACACTCACCCCTCGAAAATTTAATGTCGACCCGACATTACAAACAACTTTCCCAAAAATCTTTTTTTTCTCTTTCACAGTCCACATTTGGTAACCATGTATCTCATGTAAGTAGGATATTACTAAACAGGAGTCAGAGTTCATTAAAGTCCATAAAGATGCAAACTGGTAATAGTCCATAGTACAGCATGTATCTCCTGTTCCAGGCAATACATTTGCATAAGAGGTCTTTGTGCACAATGACCATCAACCGCTCCATCCATCATGGTGGGTATCTGCATCTTTCCTGAGAGTAAGGGTACTCAATCTAGTCATAGCCTACCAAATAAACCTTTATGTGATGCCTGTACCTTAGTAACACACTGAAAATCTTTTTTTTTTTTTTTTTAATCAACCATAAAAGTAACTTGGTGATGAGTTTAGTCACTACTCATTTACTTTCCAAAACATTCATGTCTGAACAATGGTTATCTCTAGCTTCTACACACTTTATATTTGTTTTAAACAGATGAAGTGCAAGGTTGGCCTAACTTGTCATAAGTAAATATCAACGTCTGTTTTCTCATTCTTGAAGGATACGTTTTAGCAGGGATCTCGACAGGTCCCTCCTGGTCACTGGAACTGGACTCCGACAACACATCACCCTGGTCCTGGTCTGCCTCAGCTGGATCTGGGACCACCGGATTGTTGACCTCTGGTGCCAGCTGCACCTGTGTGATGTCATCTGTGTCCTGGTCCTCATCCTCCGGAGTAGTGTCACTGTGCGGGTAGAACTCCGGTGCATCGGCTCTGTGGACGGTGATTTTGATCCTTTCCAGCTCGTAACCCGATTATGGCGCTCCAGCCCTCTTCATCGTCTGTGCTGTTTTGGCTGTCCACTTTCCTGTGCCTTTTAGACTCTCTTTCTCTTGTTTTATTAGAGGCAGGCTCCACTGTTTCCATGGAAAAAAAGTCACAGGGTAGCAAAAGGTTTCTGTGCATGACCCGAGTGCACACCTTGCCCTTTTCGGGTCTGATCTCATACACTGGACTGTCTGGGTACTTCTTTTGGGTCACTACATACACCTTGTCTTCCCAGAATGATTTTCCTGGCCCACCTTTTTCGGTCAAGTTTCGGACCAGTACTCTGGATCCAGGGGGCAACTCAGCACCGTGAACCTTTTTATCATAAAGGGCTTTACTTCTCATCCCCTCTTTGTTTGCTGTTTTAGAGGCAAGTTTGTAAGCTTCAGCCATTGTAGCTCTCCACTTTTCAGCATAGTCCTGCTGAGAAGCACTCTGCTCTCTTGTTGTCAGGCCAAACATTAGATCAATAGGCAACTTTGGACTACGGCCAAATAGCAGAAAATATGGCGCGTACCCCGTAGCCTCACTGCGCGTGCAATTATAGGCATGAACCACTTTTGCCAGAGAGGACTTCCAATCTGCCTTGGCTGCTTCAGGCAAGTTTCTGAGCATTGCCAACAGGGTGCGATTGAATCGTTCCACCTGCTTATTCCCTTGGGGATGGTAGGGCGTTGTTCGGGACCCCTGCACACCACTGTACTCCTGGAGTTTTGCAAAGAGTTTATTTTGGAACTCTCTACCCTGATCATGATGGAGACGTGTGGGGAAGCCAAATTTGAGGGCGAAATCCCCAAATATCTTCTCAGCAGCGGTGTGGGCAGCTTTGTTGCGACAAGGATAAGACTGGGCAAAGCGAGTGAAGTGGTCCATTAGAACCAGGATATACTTATATCCTCCTTTGCACCTCTCCAAGTGCAGGAAATCAACAGACACCAGTTCGAATGGATACGTTGTGACAATGTTAGCCAGTGGTGCCCTTGTTATCTTGTTGGGACGTTTATTCTTCAAACGACTGCAAACTTTAGTGATGTAGTGCTCAACATCCCTTTGCATATGAGCCCAATAAAAGCGCTCCCTTATCAAGTTCATCACTCTCTCTACCCCTAAATGGTCCATGTTTTCGTGGAGCTCTTTAAACACGAGCTTGTGAAACTTTTGGGGTAGAAGTAGCTGGTCATGTGATGCCATTCTCCTGTACAGCAGTCCGTCATCTTCCAGGTACAGCTTGTGTTTTTGCCTGACTAAAGCTGCAATCTTACTGTTCAGCTGTTTTCCACTTCTTGGCCATTGTTTTGACACCACATAATGCAACACCTCTCCAATCACGGAGTCTTCTTCTTGAGCTCTTTTTAGAGCAGTCTTTGATATTTCAGCTACAGAGCTGGCTTCTCGATCTGCTTCACTAATGAGAGTGGAGATGGTGACTGGGCAGAACCAGGGGTCATTTTCTTGTGACTTTACCTTGACTGCCTGCGCCACACAGTGCATTACATCAGGATCAACATTTTGTGTGCATTTGTTCATGTACTGCTCCATATCTAGGGGCATAAGTGAAAGGCCATCTGCATCTCTGTTTGCTTTCCCAGGGCGGTACTTAATCACAAACTGGAAATCAGCTAGTTCTGCTACCCACCTCTGTGTGGTTGCATTTAACTTTGCGGTGGTGAGCACATACATTAGGGGATTATTGTCCGTATAGACAGTGAATGGTGGGGAATAGTACAGATAATCCCAAAACCTCTCACAGATGGCCCACTTCATGGCAAGAAACTCCAGCTTCCCTGAATGAAGGTGGTAGTTCTTCTCTGGATTTGACAGTGTCCTGGAGCCATACGCTATCACCACCAGTTTGCCTTGTTGTCGCTGATATAACACCGCCCCAAGCCCCTCCTGTGAAGCGTTACAGTGCAAAATGAAGGGTTCCTCAAAGTTTGGGTAACCTAACACTGGGGGCTGGGAGAGAAAGTCAACAAGCTGACAGAGTACTGCATGATGCTCAGGGCGCCACCTGATTGCATGGGATGAGGGCAACTGGCCACTATCTTTCTTTTTGACATGTGTTTTCGAGTTTTTCTTTGCTTTATCTGTGTGGTCGTTAGCAAGAAGGTCGTAAAGAGGCTTTGCTATACGGGAGAAGTTTGGAATATAGCTGCGGTAATATGAAATAAAACCTAGCAATTTCCTTAGTTCTCCATCAGTGGAAGGTTGCTGCTGTTTGAGTGTCTGCACCAGGGCAATGTCCGCAGGGTCCATGGTGTAGCCCTGTTTCGTTACCATTTTACCAAGGAAACGTACCTGCTGCTTGAATAACTCACATTTCCGGGGAGTCAGCTTCACCCCATGGCTTTGATAGCAGTGCAGGACGCTTCTCAGGTCTCGCAAGTGGTCTTCAAAAGTCTGTGAATGAACAAGGTTATCATCGAGGTAAGGCAGACAAATATCATCCCTCAACCCCCACAAACACTCCTCCATAGATCTTTGGAATGCTGCTGGTGCTGAGGACAAACCAAATGGAATTCTTACCCACTCGAACAAACCCCAGGGAGTGATAAATGCAGTGAGGGGCCTACTCGACTCTTCCAGGAAACCCTGGTGATACGCCTTCCCTTGGTCGAGGACTGAAAACCACGCACTCCCATTTAGACTGTTTAGCATATCTTGTATGCGGGGAATTGGGTGTCTGTCAGGGATAGACTTCTTGTTCAGCTCTCTAAAGTCGCAGCACAAACGCAGACCTCCATCTTTCTTTCGCACACAGACGATTGGACTGGAATACGATGACTTAGATTTGGTGATCCAGCCCCTGTTAAGCAGGTCTTCTAAATACTCCTTTACTTCGTTATGAAGTGGTCTGGGAACAGAGAGATAAGTCTTTTTGACAGGAGTGGGATCCGTGAGTTGGATCTTCAACTGTAAAGAGGGAATTGTCCCTACATCATACTCATCATGGGAAAACGCTTGCCGTTCCTCCTGTAATAGCTGTTTTACTTGCTCTTGTTGTGTGGGCGAGAGATGATCAAGGGGAATTGGGGGGTCCCACATGTCCATAGTCTCTTTGACGGCACAGTCCATCTCGGTCTCTTTCTTCCTTCCGGTTTCACTCATCATCGGGTCTGCTGTCGCTTGGTTTACAGCAGGGGGTCTAATGTCTGCCGGGTAAGCAGTTTTAACTCTCTGTGTTTGTCCCAAAATGGTCTTAGCGGGCAGCTGGATATCATGGGACGTACTGTTTGTTATAGGTATTTTGAACATAGATCGCCTCCCTTTCCATAACTGCACCAACCCACTTTGCATCTGCAAACCCTCCGGTAATTGGGTGTACTGACTCGGCTCAAACAAGACGTCTTGTGTGTCTGGAAGTGAGCCTGCCCTGACAAAACCTTTAACTGCTTTGGTTTGGCCAGCAGGGATGGTGACCAACTCACTGCCAACTTTTACCATTCCTTCCCCCAGCCTATCCTCCTCACTTTGCATCACCTTCAAAAATACCTCTGTTTTTTTGCAATTAAAGGAGAAGGCTGCACTAACAGCTTCACTGATGGCACAAGGGGGTTCAATGCCCATCTTCAGGACATGGTCAATCACGTTGAACCCGATGATGGGCGGCTCTGCCACTCCATCCTCCTTCACCACTAGCACGGGAACTAAGAGTTCCACCGGTGGGCGACTATCTGTCGGCAGCTTGAAAGGGACCTCGACCCACCCTGAGAATGGAATCGGTGTCTGGTTCACTGCCCTCCCATTCAGAATACTTGGACCCACCAACTCGGCTAAGTCTCTGACGGTGGTGTGTGGCAGGTGCTCCTGTCTCCAGGCATCATTCATTAAGCAGACCTGTGACCCTGTGTCCCACAACGCTTCTGTCTCCTTATCATCGAGGAAGCAGATTATGACATATTTTTTTCCAACCAAATTGAGTAACTGTAATTGGCGATTAGGGGACAGTAGATTAACACGGACCGTTTCTTCAGGAGGTGCCTCTGTTTTAGCTACCAGCCTTGCTTCCAACCTCCGAATACTGTCAGTAACTAGCTCATACAGCGCTTGTGTGTTAGCTTGTTCTGATGTGGTTATGACAGTATTGGCCACCATGTCTACTTGCCCTGTCCTTTTTCCAGGTCTCCTTCCTATCCGACATTCCCTTGACATGTGTCCGCTGAATCCACATCTGAAGCAGTGGTCGCACTGATCGCCATTGCTGGTGGACTGACAACTCTTGCAGCCACATGTCCTCCTGGCTCTTTGAGCATGAGGTGCTCTGGGAGACTCTCGTATGGCCTTCTTGATTTCCTCCATGTCACTCTTCAGCTGTGTGACTATGTCCAGGAGCTCAGATTCCGTGCGGGTCACTGTGCTTTGGGATTTAAGGATTTTACCTTTTGTCGATGGTGGAGGGCGCTCTTGGCCATCCACGTCTTCCACGGTTGCATACTGACCCGTCAGATTTTCCACTCGGCACTCTCGAACTTTGAGTTCTTTCGTGTGCCTCTTGAATTTTTGGTGTCGTTCCCATTCAAGACTGGCTGCTGCATTCATCTTAGAAATCAGAAGCTCGTCGGTGACGGCAGGATCCTTCAGATAGCGCTTCAGTTGGTACTTCACGTCAGCACTAATCAGTCCTGTTTCCACCGCCCTCAGAAACTTCCTCTGAATAAGATCAAAGCTATACCTCTCTTCCGTGCCTGGCTCTCTGGATGCTGCTAAAAGTCTTTCTTTTAACTCGATGGCACGAAACAGGAAGTTCTGAGGTGACTCGTTACTGTCTTGTGTGATGTTTATCAGGCGATGGTACAAGTCAGTCGAACTATCCTCTTTATAATGTCCTCGCAGAATGATGCACAGCTGCGGCAGGGTGAGATCGGGCTTGATCTCCAGCATATCGCGCAAACTAAATCTGGGACTCACTGCTCTGACAACAGCCTCGATTATCTCAGCCTCACTGTGATTTTTCTTTAGGCCCATCTCAATCTGGTGAATGAGGTTGGAATAAGACAACTTGTCTCTCTGGCCCCTCTCTCCTATCTGACCATTTATCCTAAATTCTCGTTTAATGGTCACTTCTGGCAGTAGGGGCGCTGCGCAGACCGCGGGCTGTGTCAGAAAATGGCGACTCTGCGGCTGAGTGGCCTCGTAATCGGTCAGCCTCGCTATTTCCTCTTCAACCCTTTTAGTTGAATCAAGGATACTTTCATGCAGAGCGGCATATTGGCTTTGTAAACTTGCGAGTGCCTCTGCCTCCCGGCTCGTGCCGGCTGCTGCCACCGCCTGCGTCAACGATTCGCCTTGCTTAGCTTCAGTAGCACATGCAATTAGCTTTAGCAGAAACGCGCGGGCTACATCCTCCTCTTCGCTTTCAATGGTCTTTTCCACCTCCTCATTTAACAGTCGTACCAGCGTGTACTTTTTAGACGGCTTGGCTGGGTTTATTTTTGCAAACAAACAGACCTCGTTTAGCTGTTCGGCCTGTAATGGCACCAAGGCCTCGCTTAGCTTATCTTGTAGCTGCTCCAATTCCATCGTGTCTGCTTTTTTTATTTGCTCACTCACCGTCTTAGGCACAACTGAACCATCCTCTGCTACCAAATTTTGTTACACCCCGGAGGGCGAAGAAGGAGGAGAGGCCAAGTGGCGGACTTTTCAGCGGTTTATTGACTTCACTTTTACAAACACCAGGCACGGCACTCTGACACGGGACATCACCCGATAACAGCCGCATCACTCTTCACCATTTTTCCTTCACACTCTAGAACATTCTCCACTCTTCTTCTCTCACGCTCTAACACTCAACAGTGTCTCATCACTACCGAGCGCCACCTGTGGAGCAAAAGCGCTACTGCTTTCACTGACAAACAGTTTACATTAAAACAGTTCAAATACAGTCCTTTAGTTACATTTCCTATAAATGCTCATCTTTACCATCAATATTTAAATTAGTCTTTTAGATGCATTTATTAGAAATGTCTATATTAGCCATCAGCATCTAATCAAAACTGTTTTCTGGGGTTTTCTAGAGATTGTCAAAAATTGACTTTTTCCTACACGTATCGACTAATAGTCCGTGTGCACACAAAAAATCTGCGCCCAAAATGGGGGAGTTACATGCCACTATGACGAAGGACCGTTGGTAGGTACGGCCGTGCAAGGATATGGTCAGTGTCCTCTTGCCAAAAGTCTTAATGTCTGAGCCGTTTGCGGCTGCCAGCTCAGGGCCACTAGTTCCAGCCAGCCGGTCTGCGTTGCATGGCAGGATGAGGCTCTTTTGGGAGCCGGAGTCCACGAGGAACCGTCTCCCTGAGCGTGAATCCGTCACATAGAGCAGCTTGGTTGTGTCACCGGCAGTTGCAGCTGTTACCAACTGCTGGTCCTGGCGTTTCCCAAGGGCTTGAAGTGGCACGCATTGGTGTGCGTTTTCTTCAAAGCGGCAGTGGTAGAAGCAGACCTTGCCCCTCCGGTGCTTCTTGGCGTCCGCGGCGGCCACAATCGATGGCTCCTCACCCTCGCTGGCTGTCTCACTGGGTTCCAAATGCCACTGCGTTCACAGCAAAGGTTCTGGTTCCCAGGATAATCCAATCCACCTCTTGTGCCAGCACCCGGTAGTTTTGCGTGGCCAGCAGCGGTGAATTGGTGAGGATCACTCTGGCCGCTGTCAGGAGGTTTCAGAGGAAAAGGTGGGCAAAGAGCAACTGCTCGCCACCTGTGCCCATCTACGGCAACATCTTCTCCATTAGTTCAACTGCCGACCCGTCTCCTAATTCGGAGCGTGTCAGGAGCCTTTCCGCTCTCTCGCAGTCCAAGCGCGTGTAGCACTGGGTCATTGCGGTCTTGAGAGTGTCATATTTGTCGTGGGCTGGGGGCCGTTGGAGCAGGTTCACCACCTGCTGTGTTCTGCATGCGTCCAGCGCTGCAACCACGTAGTAATACTTAGTGTCATTCGCTGTCACTCCACGGAGCACGAACTGAGCCTCGGTGTGGAGGAACCAAGCCTTTGGGTCATGTAGCCAAAAGTCTGGGAGCTTGACCGAAATGGCGCACGCGGTGCTGGTGCCTCCAGTCCGGGTCGTCTCAGGGGTGTTTGCCTCGAGTTCCATTATACGTCAAAGGTCACCAGTGTAGAGAGAGAAATGAGCAGGCGAGGCAGTGAGCTGGATCAGAGTGGACTTTATTCTCTCTATATCCATAAGTCAACAAGAAGCTTAACCCAGGTCACTGGGCATCTCTTTTATACCTTGCATCCTTGCTTAGCGACCTGGGGGGTTCACACCACAATACAATCTACATTGTCACCAAGCCTGTCGGCGCATCATCATGCAGTCCGGTGGAGAAACCACAGTCTGCCCTGCATATCCATCTAACAGCCTTTTAGCGTCTCCACCCCTACTGTCCCGTTTCAACACCCCCCCACAATTTTATCCATTTGATAGTGTGTTCTGAAAAATTAAACTGAGTAAGTTTGGTTAAAAGGATGTTGTGTGTCAAATGCCTTCTTCAGATCCAAAAACACAGCACCTACACAATTGCACTTATCTAAAAAAGATTTAGTTTTCTCTAAAAACAAGCTTATTGCAGACACTGTTGAATGGTGGGCACGGAACCCAAACTGTGTGTGATGCAAAGGGTTGTTCCCATTATTCAGATGTTCACATAATAGTGTAGCCACCCATTTTTCAATTATTTTGGAGATAACAGGTAAGATAAGATAAGCCTTTATTAGTCCCACAATGGGGAAATTCCAGGATTGCAACAGCACAGGAATAGCAACACTCAGAGCAACAATCAGAAGGCAAGAGGAAGAAAAAAAGAAACAAGAGCAGCAAGTATACATATGTATGTGTGTGTGTGTGTGTGTATGTATGTATGTATGTATGTGTATATATATATATATATATATATTAGGGAGAGAGAGAGAGAGAGAGTGCGGAGCATTGTAGCTGGATGGAATAAATATGAGTATATAAACACAGTGCGGAGCATTGTAGCTAGATGGAATAAATATGTAAATATATAAACACACACAGTGCGGAGCATTGTAACTAGATGGAATAATATGTAGATATATAAACACACAGTGCAGAGCATTGTAGCTAGATGGAATAAATATGTAGATATATAAACACACAGTGCAGAGCATTGTAGCTAGATGGAATAAATATGTAGATATATAAACACACCCAGTGCAGAGCATTGTAGCTAGATGGAATAAATATGTAAATATATAAACACACACAGTGCGGAGCATTGTTGCTAGATGGGATGAAACAGCACAACCGTCTACTTAGTTATCCTACATGGTATGATTATGTACCCATACATATTCTCACCCTCCATAGCGACCGGTATTTTCCTAGTTGTATGCCGAAGGGGACCATTGTATAAGTCTTTTGCTTCTTTTGCATTCAAAACTATTAGGTTGTCACGTCTTTTTGCTATCTCTTCGAGCAGCCCTGCTTAGGTTGTACAGTCTGACAGCCGTTGGTAGGAAGGACCTGCGAAACCTCTCGGTTGTGCACCTAGGATGATGTAGTCTGCTGCTAAATGAGCTCCTCAGTGCATTCAGTATGTCCTGCATAGGGTGGAACTCGGACTCCAGCGGAGATGACAGTTTAGCCACCATCCTTCTCTCTCCCATCTCCTCCACTGGGTCAAGGCGCTGCCCCAGGACAGAGCTAGCTTTCTTGATCAGTTTGTTCAGTCTCTTCCTATCGGCTGCCATAATGCCACTGCCCCAGCAGACCACTCCAAAAGTGATGGCTGATGCCACCACCGTGTCATAGAATGTCTTCAGCGTCACCCCTTGTACACCAAAAGACCTGAGTCTCCTCAGTAGGAACAGCCTGCGCTGTCCCTTCTTGTAGAGTGCGTCAGTATTGTGTGACCAGTCTAGTTTATTGTTCAGATGAACACCGAGGTACTTGTAGGATGTCACCATCTCGATGTCTGTTCCCTGTATATTTACTAGTGCTGTGAGGGGTTGTCCTTGCCTGCGGCAGTCCACCACCAGCTCCTTAGTTTTCCTCGCGTTGATCTGGAGGCAGTTCTGATGACATCAGTCCACGAAGTCCTGGATAAGCCCTCTGTACTCAGCTTCATCTCCATTGGAGATGAGGCCAACGATCGCAGAGTCATCAGAGAACTTCTGTAGATGGCAGTGTGTTGTGTTGTGTGAGAAATCTGCAGTATAAAGGGTGAACAGGAAGGGAGCCAAAACCGTTCCCTGGGGGGCCCCCGTGCTACCGTTGATCGTGTCGGACACACAGTCCCGGGTTCTCACAAACTGAGGCCGGTTTGTGAGGTAGTCCAGGATCCATGATGACAGGTGCTGGTCCACCCCTGCGCACAGCAGTTTGTCCTTCAGGATCATCTGTTGGATGGCGTTGAAAGCACTGGAGAAGTCAAAGAACATGATCTTCACCGCATTCCCGGGCTTCTCCAGGTGGGACAGAGAACGGTGAAGGAGGAAGATCACTGCATCCTCCACCCCAATGCCATGCTGGTAGGCGAACTGGAGTGGATCCATCGCTGGTCCCACCAGGGGGCGGAGGTGAGCAAGGAGCAGTCTCTCCAGGGTCTTCATCATGTGGGACGTCAAGGCCACTGGTCTGTAGCTGTTCAGGTCTTTGGGGTGGGACGTCTTTGGTACAGGTACCACACAAGATGTTTTCCACAGCTGTGGTACCCTCCCCAGCTTCAGGCTCAGGTTGAAGATGTACTCCACAATCCCACACAGCTGGTCTGCACAGGACTTGAGGAGCTTTGCGCTGATGCCGTCCGGTCCCGACGCCTTAATCGCCTTGATCTTCCTCAGCTCCGTCCTCACCTGGGTCTTAGTCAGGGTCAGGTTTGGGGGCTTTGTGTTGGGAGTGGGGGGGGGGGGGTGTTGGTGGAGTGGGGAGTGGGCAGCAGGACTTGATGTCTTTAGAGGCAGCAGTGGTTGTTGTGCAGTCGGGGGGAGGGCGGTTGGTCAAACCTATTGAAAAACAGATAACAGGTAAGATGCTGATTGGCCTGTAGTTGTTTATATCAGTTTTAATCCCAGTTTTGAAAATTGGACTAATCACAATTGGGTGGTTACAGTTGGGGGCAGGTTCTGTGGCTTGGCCTTACCATTTGAAAACAGCATGGCTTTAGTTTTTACTGCATTTAATAAAAGTTTTAAATCATAAAAGTTCGGCTGAACAATATTAAAATCAAGCTGTTATTGGGCAAGTGCCTGGGTTGGTGTGGGAGCTGTGCAGTACATCACAGTGTGTTACAATACTGAGCAAGGGTGGGGAGCTGTGCTCAGCTGTTAAGTTGTTTAAGTCATTTTCTGTGTGGTATTTATTTTCCTGTTTATATTTGCCCTTTTCCTCAGTTTTCCCTTTGTATCCTTTGTGGTTATTATTTCTTATGATGTATTTTGGTTTAGGATTACAGGGAGTTATCTTTTTGTTTCCTGTACTCCGTAGTCATCTGTTGCTTTTTTTCTCTCGGTGTGACAGCTGTCAAGGCACTTCTGGGTGTTTACTCTGCTGCGGGCTGTCACACCTGTCAGTGGTTTCTGATTATTTCCTCACTCATGTACCCACACCTGATCCACATTTGGTTTCCCCTCATCTGCCTATTTAAGGTTGCTTGCTTAATTCATTCCTCGCAGTGACCTTCTGATTGTCTCTCTAGCCTCAAAAATAAGTCTCTTTTGTTCGTTACCTATCTCCTGTTATTCCACAGGTGCTCCCCGTATTCGCCGGGGTTCCATCGCCTCAGTCCCCGGGCTGCTTATCCCTGTACCTGCCCTCGTTTATTAGTTTTGTGTTTTTGTATATCTTTGTGTTTTCTTTATTAAACTTTAGCAACTCACAGTCAGAGTTTGGTGTCCTCAAATTCCAACCTTGAAAAGGGTGATTTATGACACAGTGTCATCAGCAAAAAAAATTAAACTTTGCATCGGACACTGTTTGGTCAGTATTATGAATACTGGCTGTGATTGGCTAATGAGACTCAGATTGTAAAACATGCCTCACATGTAGTCTTTTCAGTGCTCCCACCAGGAACAGGAAAGCTGCATAGTGCTGTTGCAGGTGATGCATGCCGACTCAGGCTACGTTGGAAGTGACATTTACATGGTCACAGTCTCATGAATCACCCTCTTAAGGACAGTCAGAAGACTTTATTAATTATTTTAATAAAGAGTGGGAATCATATCTGGAATATAATGATGTGCCAGGAATATCCCCAGGTGTTCTTTGGGAAGCAGCAAAAGTGGTCATGCGAGGTAAAATAATCTCTTACTGTTCATACAAGAATAAAAAAGAAAAAGCACTGATACTGAATTTAGAACAGAAGATTAAATCACTGGAGACAACTTGTGCCATTTCCCCACAGGAACAGGCACTTAATGATTTGAGAAAATTAAAGCTGGAATTAAAAGAAATTACAAACAAAAGAGCACAGTTTTTAATACAAAGACTGCGTCTTGAGAATTTTGAACACCGTAATAAATCGGGGCGATATCTTGCGAACCAGCTTAGATTGGATAGTTGTTTTTTCTTTATTCATTCTATCAAGGATATGACTGGAAATATTACCCATGTGCCTGAAGAAATAAATAACTCCTTCAGAAAGTTTAATGAAAATCTCTACTCATCACAGGTTAACCCATCGGACTCAGAGATAAATACATTTTTGGACAATATTAACCTACCACAATTAAATAATGAACAGATTGCGGCTCTGGATGCACCTCTTCAGGTGTCTGAACTCCAGGAGGCACTTAAGCACATCCCAAACAACAAAGCCCCAGGACCAGATGGTTTTCCAGTAGAATTTTATAAAGAATTTTGGCCCGTGATGGCACCTACTTTTTTTAAAATGGTGAACCAAATCAAAGAAGATAATGTAATTCCTCCGAATATGAATTTGGCTAGTATTACGGCCTCGCCGTCACAGGTCCGTGGCTCTGAGAGAGATCCATCGCTACCAGAAATCCACGGAGCTGCTCATCCGTAAGCTGCCCGTCCAGCGCCTGGTGAGGGAGATCGCTCAGGACTTCAAGACTGTCCTGCGTTTCCTGAGTTTCGCCGTCATGGCTCTGCAGGAGACCAGCGAGACCCACCTGGTGGTCTCTTCTTCGCTAAGGGGGTCACCATCATGCCCAAAGACTTCCAGCTGGCCCGCTGCATCCGCGGAGAGAGAGCTTAGACTTTCTGCTGCACATCCACCAGCCATAATGCTCTGCACTGTGTCTATATATATACATTTATAGTAATATGGACATATGTTTGCTAGATGTTGTTTTTTTTTTTCTTGCCTTCTGATTGTTGCTCTGAGTGTTGCTGTCCCTGTGCTGTTGCAATCCTGGAATTTCCCCATTGTGGGACTAATAAAGGCTTATCTTATCTTCTTATCTTATTATCCTGCTCCTTAAACCTGGAAAAGAACCCACGCTTCCATCCAGCTACCGTCTCATCTCGCTTATGAATGTCTATATCAAAATAATTTGCAAAGCTCTCGCCAAAAGACTGGAAAGGATAATTCCGTTTATTATACACCCAGATCAAACAGGTTTTATCAAGGGTAGGCACTCGGCTGATAATACACGCAGGCTATTTAATTTAATAGACTACTGCAAGATCAATAATGTAGAAACTACAATCTTGTCCCTGGATGCAGAGAAAGCCTTTGACCGGGTTAACTGGAAATTTCTTTTTATAGTGTTAAACAAGTTTGGGTTTGGTTCATCTTTCATAAACTGGGTTAAAACACTATATAGATGTCCAGTTACATCTGTCCGAACAAATGATCAGACTTCCCGAAGCTTTAATCTTCAGAGAGGTAGTCCTGAGGTAGAGAGGTAGAGAGGCAGGGGTGTCCACTCTCTCCCTCACTTTTTACCATCTTTATTGAACCATTAGCAGCAGCCATACGACAAAATGTTGATATCAGAGGTATTCAAACTGGAGAAAAGGAACATAAGATAAGTCTTTACGCTGATGATGTATTGATTTTCCTTGAAAACTCAGAAAGATCTCTTCTTCAGATAGTGGCACTCATTGATAAATTTTCATCATTATCAGACTACTCTATTAACTGGGTAAAATCAATAGCTTTACCCATAAATTGCAATTTCCCAAATACATCTACTATTCCGATACAATCAGGGAATGTTAAATATTTAGGAATAGATATTTCTCCCAGGCTCTCAGAGTTATTGCAACTAAATCATATCCCCCTTTTAAAAAAGATACAAGACGATCTTACGCGCTGGAGGACACTACCTTTATCATTAATGGGAAGAGTCACAACCATTAAAATGATGGTCCTTCCTAAAAGTAACTATTTGTTCTCAATGATCCCTACCCAACCATCAATGGCCTGGTTTAAGTCTCTAGACTCAAATATAAGTAAATTTTTATGGAAGGATAAACCATAACAGATTAGTTTAAAAACCCTCCAAAAAGCGAAAGAGTGCGGAGGCTTAGATTTACCAATTTTTTTTAATTACTTTTTAGCCAATAGATTGCAGTTCATTTCAAAATGGACAAAATCAACCCCATTAGGGAACCCATGGTTAGATGCTGAACAGGCTCTCTGTGGGTCGCTAAATATCTCTGACTTACCTTTTATAAGTCCCTCTATTAAACGCCATGAGGGTTTTAAAAGTATTAATATTAGTTCCTCTCTGACAGCTTGGTGGAAATTTTTAAAAATAACAGGGTCTTCACTTGTCCCCTGTAAACTCACGCCCATTTGGAATAATCCTGATATCCTGCAACAAAAGAGGACATTAAAATTTCCACTATGGCAAGAGAAGGGAATAAACAACTTAGAACATCTTATTCAAGGTGGAAATTTTATCCAATTTCAGGATCTAGTGTCACAACACGAAATCAGTGATAAAAAGTATTTTGAATACCAACAGCTTAAATCCATAATAAAAGCAAGATTTAATCTTAATCAGACAGATTTAGAAGTACCACTTAAGGTGGCAGAGTTTCTAAATCACCGTTCCCCAAAATTGATATCGAAAATATATAGACTATTATCAAAGTTGGATGAGTCCATATCTCTTCCAATATCAAAATGGGAGACAGACTTATCGATTAATAAGGAGGAACGTTTCTGGACACAAATATGTTTAAACACTTTTAAGATGACTAAAAACTCTAACTTACAACTTATACAATATAAAGTTCTACATAGAATTCATTATACAGGACAAAGGATGTTCAAAATGGGCCTGAGTCACACAAATATCTGCCCTCACTGTACTAGCAATGTCCCGGATAGCTATATGCATGCTATGTGGTCCTGTGCACCGGTTCAAAAGTTCTGGCAGAAGACATGTGAAGACCTGTCGGCATGGCTTGGGTATAGTGTCCCACCCTCACCTACACTTTGCATATTAGGTGATTTAAGTGAAATAAATATAGATGCAAGGATGTCACACATGGTTCTCACTGCCTTATGCATCGCAAAGAAAGCTATCCTCATGAACTGGAAAACAAGAAATAACGTATTCACGACTTACTATAATAACTTACTATTGGATTATATTAGCCTGGAAAGAATGTCAGCCTCCTCAAATAATCAATTGGCGGAATTCAATTCTCTCTGGTCCCCGCTTATTAATTCTATAATCTGAGGGGTGGCGGGCAGTGACTCCCTCTCCTTGGCACCTCTGGCGGCTGGCTGCGCCCCAACCGCAGGTGCCCGGGCGGCCTGCTCCGGGGTGGCCGTCTGTCTGGCCCTGTGGGGGGGTTGGTGGTGGGGGGGGGGGGGTTGTGGGGTGGGCCGGGGGGGTTGGGCTGTGGCCCCTGGCTGGCTGGCCTCGCCCCTTGTGGGGGGTCTGGGTCTGGCCCTGGGCCCCTGGTGCTGGGGGAGCGTTCCCCCCGCCCCGCCCCGGGCCGGGGTCAGGTGTGTGCCGGCGGTGGGGGTTGTCCCTGATGCATCCTTGCGTGGTGGGGTCGTGTGTTTCCTGGGGCCCGAGTGCCACCCAGGGGCTGGTGCCCGCATCCTGGGTTGCCCTCCCCGTTCACGGGGGTCTGCGGGTGGGGGAGGGGGTGTGTGAGTGTAGGCTTGTGTATGAGCGGATGTGGAAGTGGGTGTGTGTTGAGTGGGCAGGTGGGGTTGTGTGTTTGTGTAGGTGGGTATGTGTGATGGTGGGTGGAGTTATGTGTGTGTATGGAAGCGGTTACTTGTGGGTAGATGTCTAGGGGGCGGAGGATGCGTGTATGGGTAGGAAAGCTTTGTTGGGTGGCAGGGGTTGGGCAGTCCATCTAGTGGCATGGGGGCTGACGTTTCGGGGCTTGCTTGTCCCGGCCACCCTGCTGTTGTGTTGGGGGGTGAGGCACTTTGCTACATCGCCCCTGATGTCATTGGCAGCGGGTGTGCGTTGGTGCTTGGGGGTGGCTGGGGGGGTCATTGGTGCGGGTTGTTGGCTGTGTTTCCATTGGGTTGTTCCGGGGTGGCTGTGGTTGCAGGGCGGCCTGCAGCTGTCGGTGTGTGTCTGGGGTGGGTGGTCGTGGGCCTGCATGGGCGCTCTGGTGTGTCGCCTGGCGTGTTGGGCGCTGTGTGGGTCCGGCCCATTGTTCACTATTGTGACTGTTGTTGTCCATGTTCGTGTGTGTAAGATGAGTGGTAGTATGTTTGGCTGCCCCGTCATGTTAGTGGTGCTGGAGCGCCGGGACGTGATTCTGGTGGGTCCTGGGTTGTTTCCACTGGCGGCACTCGCCCTGGGTTGGGATTTGGGGGCAGTGGGTGGCCTCACAAGCCAGTCTGCAAGCTGGCTTCTGGGGGGGGGGGGGGGGGGGGGGGAGCTTGTTTTTGGACCGCCTACCTCCGAGTCTTATTTCCCACCCTCCTCCTCCCCCTGATCTTTTTTGTTACATTTAGGGCTTTGGGGTGGGGGTGTGCCGCACTGTGTCGGTGAAGGGGATACCTTTGCAGCGTGGTGGGGCTGCACTCACCTCAATTTTAATTGCATTTTAGACACTGAGGGCTTGGGGGGATGGGGGCTCTGCTGCCCATCACAGTGGCTAACAATGCTTCAATTACTATCCCCCCAATTTTAATTGCACTTTAGTAGTCCACACATTTATACACAATTATATCATATAACCGACACACACCCACCATGTTCTGTGCGGGGGGAGGAGGTGGGGGTCTTCCCCCACCCCTGTTGCCCTGTCTTGCTGGGGGCGTGGGGGCTTGGTGGGGAGCCTGGGACCTATCATGTTGTAAAAATCCCTGGATGCTACTAATATATAGATGCAACCAAGGAAGTGACGGGGGGCTGAATATGAGTTTAAGTGTGAGTGAGAGGGTGATGAATGGAGGTGGTGATGGTGGGTCAGTTTTGTGCGGTGTTTTGCATGCCGGGTGGCATCTTGGGGCGCCTGCAGTGGTCTGCTGATTGTTCACTCAGATGGGCGCCGGGGGGGTGGGGGTCTGCTTCTGTGGCCTGCGCCGGTGGCCTCCTTGGTCACTGCCGGGCACTGGTGCATGTTTAGGCTCACTGCATCTGCTTCGCAGTCAGCTTTTGAAATAAAGGTGAATGAGGAGTGAATTTAAGTGGGTACTGGAGTGAGAGAGAATGGGTCGGTCTGGCTGAGTGAGAGGGGTGTGCATGGGAACATGTGGGTGTGAAGGTATGGGGAGGGGTGTGCCTGCGAGTCAGGAGGGGCTGGATTAGGGGGGTAGTGCCTCTCAGCAATGTGGGCTCACCTGGGCGAGGGGACTTCTTTGGACGTGGGGGTCCCCGGGGTGTGTGGCCAAGGTGCTGGGGCGGGACCGCTGTGGGGGTACCTGGGGGGGGCTCGCACCGGGGGGTGCTGGCTGGCCTCTGTCCTGGGGGGTGGGGTCGCTGGCCTCCTGGTGCCTGGGGCCCAGGGGCGGATGTTGGCCCCACTGGGGGGGTGGGGGTCGTGCGGGTCCAGGGGTGTGGGCTCACCGCGCCGGGCGGCCTGCCCTCCCTTGATCGTCTCTCCAGGGGTGGATGCTTGGCTTTCCTGGGGCTTGCTGACCTCGGGGCTGGGGGTTGGTGGCGCTGCCTTGCCTGCTCGGGGTCCTCGGGGGGAGGGCTGCTGCGACCGGCCCTCCGCTCGTATGTTTCCTGACAAACCACTCACATGCACACACTTATTTCGCGCGTTGTCATATATAGGCACACAGACATACATGTACAAGTGTCTCTCCTTTAACAGGTGCAGAAACCAGACTCGTGTTGAGACATCTCCGGTGGAAGAAGCAGTGTGTCTTTTGTTTGTTTTAGTTGTCTTTTTTTTTTTTGTCTGTTCCCCTCCCTTTTCTTTCCCCCCTTCACACACTTCCTTTCCCTCTTCCCCATCCTGTTGGGTCTTCCATGGGTAAAACAATTAAAATAAAGTATTAAAAGTTATTACAGGAGGAGTTTACAATAATATACAGTGCAAAGTCAGGCACTGTATAGGCTCCTCTTTGCAAAGTAAATCTGTTTTGGCACAGTAGGGTGACAGATCCCTGTTCTGTTTGCCTAGCTGCCTGACAGGACAAAAAAAAAAAAAAAAGGACAGTCAGAAGACACCAAATGCCAGCTGCGAGTTTTCGACATTTAATAACAAAAACACAAGCACTACACAAAACACTGCACTTACAACAAAGGGGAAATGGGGGAGGAGAACGGGGCTCACGTCAGGAGGAAATGGTGGAATCAAGATAAATACAAGACGGCGCGCACCCGAAGGGAAATGGGGCTCATGTTGGGGAAAAAACAGAGTAATAAGGATTAGTCTCCAGATGGAGCGCACCCATTTACCTCCGTGGAAAAACACCATAAACTCAGAAAACACAGTAGGATGCTGTAACGAGTTAGTGTTGAAGTCATCCTTAAATACGCACATGGGAAAATGAATAATAAACGGATGTGAGTGATTACAGGTGGGTAACATGAGCAAACAAAATCAGCTGATCAGTGACAGCTGACAGCCCGCAAACAAGAGCTCAAGCGTAAGTCAGCCAATCATGCTGTCAAAATAAAAGCACATACCGGAAACAGGAAAACCCAAAAACAACAGATACACAAGACAAGGACCAGATAACAGTGAATGACCACGCAACTAAATGTAAATCAAAAAGGTAACTGTAAATATTCCACAATTATTCATGCTGGCATTAATGACATCCGTCTCCGGCAGTCGGAAGTCATGAAACTTAATGTAGAATCGGTGTGTGACTTTGCAAAAACGATGTCTGCCACTGTAGTATTCTCTGGGCCCCTCCCCAATCTGACCAGTGATGACATGTTTAGCCGCTCGTCATCCTTGAACTGCTGGCTGTCTGTGTGGTGTCCTAAAAATGACGTGGGCTACATTGACAATTGGAGCTCTTTTTGGGGAAAACCTGGTCTTATGAGACGAGACAGCATTCATCCCACTTTGGATGGTGCTTCTCATTTATCTAACAATCTGGCATCTTTTTTATCCAAATTTCCAAAACCCTGACTACTCAGAGTTGGGACCAGGAAGCAGAGTCGCAGTCTTACACGCCTCTCTGCAGCTCCTCTTCATCCGCCACCCCTCAGCTTAGCCCCTGTCTTCCCCATCAGAGAATCGTTGTCTGCTCCCTCCAAAGTAAATAAAAATATAATGTATAAGCATCCCAAAGTGATAAAGCAAAATATTGCTAAAACTCAAATTAAACATAAAGCCTCTAAATTGAATGATTTGGCCTCTGTTCCTCCTCATAATTTAAAAATTAAATGTGGTTTATTAAATATTAGGTCTCTAACTCCCAAGCCTCTGTTAGTCCATGATCTGTTAATTGATCATCAGATTGATTTAATTTCCCTTACAGAGACTTGGTTAGGGCAAGAGGATTATGTTGGTTTAAATGAATCAACTCCCTCTGGTTATTTAAACTGTCAAAATCCCAGAAGTTCTGGTCGTGGAGGAGGAGTAGCAACAATTTACCATTCCAAATTACTAGTTAACGTAAAGCAAAAAACATGTTATAATTCCTTTGAGGGCCTGGTCCTCAGTATTGGGCACTTTAGCAATTTTAGGTTAAACCCAATTTTATTTGCCATAGTTTATCGTCCCCCATCAACCTACTCAGAATTTTTATCCGAATTTGCTGATTTCTTAGCTGATTTAGTGCTGAAATCTGATAGAATAATTATAGTAGGGGACTTTAATATACATGTGGATGTAGATAGTGACTGCCTTAATGTGGCTTTTAATTCAATATTGGACTCGATTGGGTTTTCTCAGAAAGTAGGAAATTCTACTCATTACCTCCACCATACATTGGACCTTGTTCTGACATATGGCATAGAAATAGAAAATCTTGTAGTGTCTCCTCATAACCCTGTACTGTCAGACCATTGTCTGTTAACCTTTGATTTTACTATTTCTGACTATTTGGCTCCTAAAGAAAAATATTATTACAGTAGATGCCTCTCAGATGATGCTGTTTCCAAATTTATGCAGATTGTTTCCTCTATGCCATGTGTCAACACAACGGAAATAAGCTATAGACAGCTTGCTCCTTCTGTAATTGATAACATGGTGGATAGTGTTTCAGCTTCTCTGCATCAGGCTCTAGACTTGGTGGCCCCCTTAAAAAAAGAAAAAGTCTAATCAGAGATTTCTAACTCCTTGGTTCAACACAGAAACTCGTAGCTTAAAACAGAAGACTCGTCAATTAGAAAGAAAATGGCGCTCTACTAATTTAGATGAAATCTATTTAGCTTGGAGAAATCATCTTTTAATTTATAAAAAATCTCTTAGAAAAGCTAGAACGAGTTATTACTCTGCATTAATAGAAGAGAACAAGAATAATCCCAGGTTTCTTTTCAGTACTGTAGCCAGGTTGACAAAGAGTCAGGACTCTGTCAATCCTAGCATTCCCTTAGAGCTTACTAGTCAGGACTTTATGAACTTTTTCAATAATAAAATTTTATCCATCAGAGATAAAATCAATCAGATTCTTCCCACAGTTAACTTAAATACTGTAACTACTACAACTCCTTCTATTGATGTCTGTCTTGATGAGTTTACTCCAATCGACCTTTGTGAGTTAGACAAAATAGTTTCCTCATCCAAACCTTCAACTTGTCTTTTAGACCCTATTCCTACCAGGTTATTTAAAGAAGTCTTCCCACTTATTGGTAGCTTTATTCTTCATATAATCAATTCTTCATTAACTTTAGGCCATGTACCACATGCTTTTAAAACGGCTGTAATTAAACCCTTACTCAAAAAGCCAACGCTAGATCCAGGAGCTTTAGCTAACTATAGACCAATCTCTAATCTCCCTTTCATTTCAAAAATCTTAGAAAGAGTTGTTGCTACGCAATTATTTGACCACCTGCAGGGAAATGGTTTACTTGAAGAGTTTCAATCTGGGTTTAGAATCCATCATAGTACTGAAACAGCCTTAGCGAAGGTCACTAACGACCTCCTCATTGCATCTGATAATGGACTAGTTTCTGTTCTTGTCCTTTTAGACCTTAGTGCAGCTTTTGATACTATCGATCATAATATTCTACTTGATAGATGAGAACGCTATGTTGGACTTAATGGAACTTCGTTGCAGTGGTTTGGATCTTATTTATCTGATAGGTTCCAGTTTGCTCATGTAAATAATGAGTTTTCTTTCAACTCAAAGCTTAGTCATGGAGTTCCACAGGGATCTGTGCTAGGCCCTACTCTTTTTAGTTTATATATGCTTCCGTTAGGCAACATTATTAGAAAGCACTGTATACATTTTCATTGTTATGCTGATGACACACAATTATTTTTATTCCATCTAGCTACAATGCTCTGCACTGGGTGTGTTTATATTTATTTATCTATATATTTATTCCATCTAGCTACAATGCTCAGCACTGGGTGTGTTTATATTTATATATCTATATATTTATTCCATCTAGCTACAATGCTCCGCACTGTGTTTTTATATATCTACATATTATTCCATCTAGCTACATTGCTCCGCACTGTGTGTGTTTATATACTTGCATATTTATTCCACCTAGCTGCAATGCTCCGTACTGTGGGTGTTTATATATTTACATATTTATTCCATCTAGCTACAATGCTCTGCACTGTGTGTTCATATATTCATATATTTATTCCATCCAGCTACAATGCTCTGCACTGTGTGTCTGTGTGTGTGTGTGTGTATATATATATATTTTATAGTAATATGTACATATGTATATTAGCTGCTCTTGCTTGCTTGTTTTTTTTTGTTTTTTTTTTCTTGCCTTCTGATTGTTGCTCTGAGTGTTGCTATCCCTGTGCTGTTGCAATCCTGGAATTTCCCCGTTGTGGGACTAATAAAGGCTTATCTTATCTTATACCTGTCAATGAAGCCAGATGATAGTAATCAATTAGCCAAGTTAGAAGCCTGTCTTAAGGAAATCAAAGCTTGGATGACTTGTAATTTTCTGCTATTAAATTCAGATAAGACTGAAGTCATTCTTGTTGGTCCAAAAAACCTTAGAAATTCCTTTCCAAATCAAACTTTCAGTTTGGATGCAGTTACTCTTTCTCTTAATAGCTCTGTGAGGAACCTTGGAGTTATTTTTGATCAGGATTTGTCCTTCAATTCACATATTAAATTTGTTTCTAAGACTGCCTTCTATCATTTGCGTAATATTGCCAAGATTAGGAGCATCTTGTCTCAGAGTGATGCTGAGAAGCTGATCCACGCTTTTGTTAGCTCGAGATTCGATTATTGTAATCCTTTATTATCAGGCTGTCCTAAAACATCTTTAAAAAGTCTTCAGCTGATACAAAATGCTGCAGCAAGAGTTTTAACAGGTACTAGAAAGAGAGATCATATCTCTCCGGTTCTGGCCTCCCTTCATTGGCTTCCCATAGAGTTTAGAATTAAGTTTAAAATCCTTCTTCTTACTTACAAAGCTCTAAACAATCAGGCTCCTTTTTATTTAAAAGATCTGATACTACCGTATTATCCTAACAGAGCACTACGCTCCCAAAATGCAGGATTACTTGTAATACCTAGAATCTCCAAAAGTACAATGGGAGGCAGAGCCTTCAGTTATCAAGCTCCTCTCCTGTGGAATCAGCTGCCAATCTGGATTCGGGAGTCAGACTCGATCTCTGTTTTTAAGAATAGGGCTAAAACCTACCTTTTTGATATAGCCTACAATTAGGGAGGGATCATGTGTTTCTGAACCCTCCCTTAGTTATGCTGCTAATAGGTTTAGTCAGCCGGGGGACCTCCAGTAATGCACTGGGCCTCACTCCTTTCCTCACTCTCTATGAAATATTTTTTTTTTTGCTGGTCATTAACATTTGTTTGTTCTCTCCCATAGATTGAGTCCCCATCGTGCTGTTTGCTCTCTACATGTCTGTTCTTTTCTTCTTCTCTATCCCCTCACCCCCCAGCCAGTCACAGCAGATGACTGCCCCTCCCCGAGCCTGGTTCTGCTGGAGGTTTCTTCCTGTTAAAAGGGAGTTTTTCCTCTCCACCGTCGCCAAGTGCTTGCTCACAGGGGATCGCCTGATTGCTGGGGTCTTTCTGCAACTGTGGGGGTTCCCCCCTACAGTTGATAGTGCTATGAGATGACTGTTGTTGTGAAATGGCGCTATATAAATAAAGTTGAATTGAACTGAATTGAAACTAATCTAAGGAGGAGGGAGGCTCTAACCAAACACAGGCAGAAATATAAAATACAAAACCGATAACCCTGGGCACATAAACTAAAAGAACCAGATTAATAATGACCAAACTCAAAATACAGGGCAATTCATAAACAGACAAATGGCAACTTACATAATACAGAGAAGACAATTCAAATACAAAATAACACCGAGATGAGAAAAAATACAGAAAATATTCCAACAAAAACTGACGCATGAGCACGGTGCACCCTCCTCAAGCTCAGCATCATGACACAAAGTTGGATAATACTATCAAAGTGATCTTGGTGTTGGTTTTAAAAAAGAGCCCTTATGTATATTTCTTTGATTAAATTGGAGCTAAATTATTATAATTTTTTTGTGTGTTTGGATATGATAACAGTTAACAGGAACTGGATGCCATATATTACACATTACATAACTGTAAAGAAACCACATCATTTATGCAATGAAAAGGTTCATCAAAACTCTTGTCTGTGTTTGGCACCTTTATGATCAGCTCTCTAAAGTCATGTCTATTTTTGATCAAGTGCAGCATCAAGTCTTTATTCCAGATTCCTAAGAGTGGTTTTGCATAATTTACAGGTTTGAACTCTCTTTTGTCCCACATATGACCTCGGTGCAGCATGAGGTTTTTGTTATGTCTGGAACTGGAGTCAAGGAGGAGAGCAATAGCGGAGCTGAAAACACGTTCATTATAATACAGGGTGCAGTGCACCTGACCACACATACAGCCACAGGAAGAGGCAAAGGCAGAAGAGACTGCCCCCCTACTTGCAGCCCTTCTTATATGCATGGGGTTGGCGGAACCGGAACATGGAGCCACCACCCCGTGCCACACAAATAAAAGCTCCAAATATAATACAGTATGAACAATAAATAACTACACTCCCCCCCCACCCCACAGAAAAGGTCCAAAACACATGCATACAATCAGCCCACCCTAATTTGGAACCCGAATCATCCGCTAAACATAACTGTACTAAAAATCACAAAAGGGGCCTATGGCATTCACACAAAATAACTAAAATTAGGGGGGACAGGTATACTGCCATCCCCCCTCCCCCCCACACACACACACAGCGAGGCGGGTTATTGTGCTGCCTATGCTATATAAAAGTCCTGTTTTTTTAAAAAAAAAAAAAATACTGCCGTGTCTCCTACTTAAACAGAACACCCAAAACAATCCCAGAGCTACAAATGCATGTTAACAACTAACAACAAATACACATCCATGGCTCGGTGAGGATGACCCGTGGCCCCCCCAGACCCTTCACCATTCAGTCAGTCCGCCCTTGAAGGTAGCTCGCTTCCTGGGCCACAGTTAGTTACCTCAATCCAGATGCGCCCTCTCCTCCACACCTCTGAGTGCCCCAGCCGTCTGGAGCCGTGCCCAATTGCCTTCTTCGGGGCACACCGTAACTCATTAGGATGGCACCATGAGCCATCCGACAGCAGAAGGTACCCATTGTGCCACTCATCCGTCACCTGCAGCCGGCCCTGGTACTGCCCCATCTTCCGCTTTTCTCTCACCCGCCTGGACCTCGCCTCTGCCCGAGCCCAAACCCAGTCCATGACTCCAAGTGGGGCCCTGCACGGCCTGCGGTGTCTCCGCCTGGCACTCGCTCTCCCAGTGCCACTTGGTCCTGCCCCGACTGTTTGTAAAGCCGCTGCGGACCCTGTCGATGTGGCCCCGTGTTCACCGGCCCACCACGGCCATACTCAGGGAACACCTGGGACCATCTTTTGTGCATCGCTTGCTGCCGCAGGCTCTCCCCCGTGCTGCCCGGTACCCTCCTCCAGGCGACTCAGACACTGGCACCAGGGCCCTCCCGCAGTGACCCTGAGTGCGACAAGGCCTGTCCACTTTCCGGTGTGCCCAGCAATTGCTCATCCCACACAGCAACGTCCCCAACTCTCGGAACCGGTCTGTCCCACAGTCCACAGCCTGACCATTCTTCCCCAGCGCTACTTCTGATGGAAAACCCGAGACCATAAAACAGGTTGCAGCCCATGATGCCCGTGCTGTGGGCCATCACAACAAACTCCACATCGGCCATCTCCATCGACTTGTACTGAGCCATCAGTCTGATGGTACCCACCGCGGCCAACCGTCCTCTTTCGTAGCAAAGCGGTGCTGAGTCACCTCCAATTCTGTAGTGGGGAAAACATTCTCCAACCATAGCCCAGTTCAGCAGCAAACTCTCCGCCCCAGTATCGATTAGCATCCGTACCAGTACTCCGTCCAACTCTACCGTGCAATGTGTGATCCCTCTGGTACTTGGGGACACAGTATGAATCACCGTCAGGGCAGGAGGAGTCGAGTTCTTGCGCAGGTTATGTTGTTCTGCTGACTGGCACACTCTTGCAAAATGATGTAGACGGCCACAATTGCTGCAGCGCTTTCCTCTTGCCGCACACTCTCTGGCCTTGTAGCGGTGTTTCGTGAACCCGCAGCCCATACACCTGGAATTCCCCAGGGCAGACCTCATCCGTACAGTGTTGGCCCTCTCGGCGTAATCCTCGGCACTCCCATTTCCGGGTTCACTACCTGTGTGGCCATGGAGGATTGTAACCCTTGCCTTATGTTAATTAGGTGAGGGAAATAATTAAGTGTAGACCAGTTGCTAGGTTTGTAAGGGTTACAGTAGGGAATTAAAGTTAGTGTGAAATGAAATACTTCCTGTTCCGGGTGAGGACGAGTGAGGACGCACAGGTAAAAGCTCCCAGTTCGTGTCTGTTTAAAAGGCAGTTAAACGCAGTTAGAACGCAGTTTGGAGCTGGCGTTTTGAGCTTTTTTTGTTGCTGCCGCTGGATAGTGAACCTGCTCATGAGAAATAAGGAGAATTTGCTAGTAGTAGCTGGTGAAGCTTGTGAAGCAATTGGCCCCCCACCCCTCGCGCTCACGGAAAACAAAGGGATTTCTCCCACGTGCGTTTTTTTTTCTTCCTACAATCCAAATCAGCGATCATCTACCGGGATAATGGGTCCCAAGAGAGCTCTGCAAAATGAAGAGGTGGATGAAATAAAAAAAGCGCTGGATTTCTTGGCAGAAGAGATGTCTGCTCTAAAGTCACAGCAAAGAAGCATCCTGGACCTAGTGGAGGAAATTAAAGCGCTGCGCAGCCAGAACGCTGACAAAGACAAGAGGCTGGCGTATCTGGAGAGCAGAATGGCTGAGATGGACCAGAACACTCGGGCGAACGACGTGATCATCACGGGGCTCCACATCAAACCCCGATCATACGCGAGAGCAGTTGCCGCAGACAGCAGTGGAAGTGAGCTGGATGAGGAATCCGCTGAGCAACAAGTGTCGGCCTTCATGCAGTCGAAAGGAATCCAGCTGGACTGCAACAACATAGAGTCCTGCCACCCTCTGCCCAGGAAAAACGGCGACAAACCTGCTGTGATCATGAGGTTTGTAAACAGAAAACACAAGACGGCGCTGCTGAAACAAGGTAGGAAGCTGACAGGAACAAACATTTACATAAACGAGCACCTCACGAAAGAAAACGCAGAAATAGCCAGGAAAGCAAGATACATGAAAAAGCAGAAAAAAATTCAAAACACCTGGACATCAAACTGTAAAATATTCATCAAATTAAACGGATCACCTGAAGAAGCCAAGGTCATTAACATCCGTAATATTATGGAACTGGACAAATATCAATGAATATTATGAACTGGAGTCACAGCAACAATTCAGACAACTATAGGACACTGAAGGATTTTACTCATCTGCAACAAAACATTCAACAACATGAATCAAAAAATCAACAAACAGGAACAACAGGAACTGAAAGTTTTTGAATACACAGATCACAACCCACAGGACATAAAATATGACATAGACCCTGATAATAATTTTTTTTAACTCAATCAATAATAACTGTAATTATTACACAGATGAACAGTTTAACACAATGATTACATCGGATTTCAATATTTCTATGATCCACTTCAACAGCAGGAGTCTCTATGCAAACTTTAATAACATTAAAGATTATTTACATCGGTTTAAAGAGCCATTCAATATTGTGGCAATATTAGAGACGTGGCTCAGTGAAGAGAAAGGAGTGGATTTTACCATGGATGGCTATGAATTAAATTATATAAATAGAAAAGTGAAAAAAGGAGGAGGAGTTGCAATTTATGTTGACAAGAGCTTGAAATACAAGGTTGTTGAAAATCTGACAGTAACTGTGGATGATTTATTTGAATGTATTACAATAGAAATCTGTCTGGACAATGTGAAGAATGTAGTAGTGAGCTGTGTATATAGAACACCTGGATCAAACATTGACTTATTTAAGGACTGGATGGAAAAAATGTACGCAAAACTAACTCACAAAGTTATGTTCATCTGTGGGGATTTCAGTATAGATCTGATGAACTCAAAACAACATAGTTTGACAGAAGAATTTATCAACACAATGTACAGCATGGGCTTATATCCAATAATTACTGGACCTAGCAGAATCGCATCACTCAGTGCCACACTAATAGATAACATATTCACAAACATTATGGAAAATAATATCAGGAGTGGGCTCTTATTGAATGATATCAGTGACCACCTGCCGATTTTTGTTGTCTATCAATGTGATTATAGGAAGAAAAAGTATACCAAAAATATTAAATATAAAAGAATAAGAACCGAAGAATCAATGTATTTACTGACAAAGGAATTATTAATACAAGACTGGAAGATAGTTTATGATGAAAATGACATAAATAGAGCATATGATAAATTTTTACAAATATTTCAATCATTGTATAATAAATACTGTCCTATAAAACAATACAGTGACAGACAACAAAAAAAAAATATTCCTTTGGGTTAATAAATGCATGTAAAAAGAAGAATACATTATATAAATAATTAATTAAATGCAGAACAGTGGAAAATGAGATCAAATATAAAAGATATAAAAATAAGCTTACTACTATAATGAGGACCTGTAAGAAAGAATATTACAACAGAATACTAGAGGATAACAAAAATAACATAAGAGGAATATGGCAAGTACTCAATGGGATTATTAGTAATCGTCCTAAGAATGCAAATTATCCAGAATATTTTATCGAAAATGGCAGTTTGATTAATAATATGGAAGATGTGGTCAGTGGTTTCAATAAATTTTTTGTAAACGTTGGTCCTGAATTAGCAAAATCAATAGTGACACCGGAAACAAACCACATTGGTTCTGTGAATGAAATAGAGGATAGAAATCCAACCACAATCTTTTTGGGTGCAGTTACTGAAAAGGAAATTATCGAGACTGTGAGTAAATTTAAGAACAAAAAATCAATGGACTGGAATGAAATTGACATGACAATAGTGAAAAAAGTAATTGAGGGAATTGTTAAGCCACTCACCCACATCTGTAACCTGTCATTTCAAACTGGAACATTTCCAGACAAAATGAAAATAGCAAAAGTAATACGTCTATACAAAACAGGAGACAGTCATCGTTTCACAAATTACAGGCCAGTCTCTTTACTCTCACAATTCTCCAAAATACTTGAAAAAATCTTCACTAAGAGAGTGGATGATTTCACTGAAAAACACAACCTCCTTACAGATAGCCAGTATGGTTTTAGAGCAGATAAATCTACATCTTTGGCACTGATCGAACTTATAGAAGAAATTACTAGTTGTATAGATTAAAAAAAAGTTTGCTGTAGGAGTATTTATAGATTTAAAGAAAGCTTTTGATACCATTGACCACAGGTATGGGATAAGAGGGGTAGGACTGAGTTGGGTGGAAAGTTATTTAAGTAACAGACAACAATTTGTACAAATTGGTGAGCACAAATCACCCTTCATGGACATCACTTGTGGTGTGCCCCAGGGGTCAGTTTTGGGACCCAAACTCTTTATTTTGTATATAAATGACATATGCCAAGTATCAAAAATTCTGAAATTTATTTTGTTTGCGGATGACACAAATATCCTTTGCACTGGTGAGAAATTGCAGCAGGTTTTAGAGGTGGTCACAACTGAAATGGAAAAATTAACGCAGTGGTTCAACAAAAATAAATTATCTCTAAATCTAAAAAAAACAAAGATTATAGTGTTTGGAAATTATAAAATAAATCATGAAATAATGGTAACGATAGATGATACCAGAATAGAAACAGTACAGGAAAATAAGTTTCTGGGGGTGACGCTAGACAATAAAATCTGCTGGAAACCTCACATCAGTCACATCCGGGTTAAATTAGCAAAATATATAGGCATACTGGGGAAGACAAGACACATCTTGGACTATAAATCATTGGTCTTATTGTACAATTCACTGTTTTTACCTCATCTTAACTACTGTGTAGAAGTCTGGGGAAACACCTACAAGACCAACCTACAGACAATATGCACATCACAAAAAAGAGCTATAAGGATAATAAACAATGCAGGATATAGAGACTATACCAATTCGTTGTTCTTAAAGTCACATGTCATAAAGTTCATCGATTTAGTTAAATTTAAGACAGCACAAGTAATGTGCAGGGCAATTAACAATCAACTCCCAACTAATATACAAATAATATTTTAAAAAAAGAGACAATGATCATAATTTGAGAGGTGACTTAAACTTTACAAAACCCAAGATACGTACAACCAAGAAAAGTATGTGCATATCTGTCTGTGGGGTGGATTTGTGGAACAGTCTGGAGCCGGAACTGAAACTACGTACAAACAGAAATCAATTCAAAAAGTGGTATAAGCACTATTTGCTGAAAGGATATATGTTAGAAGGGTAGTATTTATATGTACGATTCATTATGTTCACTCTGGGACATTATGGGACACTATGAAATGGTGGGTGGGACAGCGCTGTGTTTATCTGTGTTGTTTGAGACTGGTTTTGATGTATGGACTTCATTGTATGTTAGAATGGATGGGTGTTAATGTTGATTTGTAAAAAAATACAGTAAATTGTTTACTTGGGGTCTTAAAGGTGGTAATTTGTATAAAATTCACATGGGTGTATCTATGGAAAAGAGGAGTTGGAATTAATAAGTGTTCACTTCACCCTTTCGAACAGTGTATACTGTAACTTTATTGCATTTGCCATTTGCTTGTTTTTTGTTATTTTTTTATCTAAATAGCTGGAGGCAAGAAATGAGCAATTCATATCTGTTATTATTAAAGATAAAAGGAACAAAATATACAAACAACTTACAAATATACAAATATAACAACCGCCGGCATGAAATAAAACCCCAAAAATGTCCTACTGAGCTCAGTGTTTGTTTGCCCTTTTGGCCTAGTCGTTTGACCAGTCAAGATATCTTGTATCTCCAGGCTCAGGTTTCTTTTCCTCTTTTAAAGCGGCAGATTGAGTTGTTACCACTTCAATGGTGTGCACTGGAGAGAGGAAGGATGCCCTTCAATCGAGATCTTGGTCAGACCTCGGTTCAATCTCGGTTCAGTCAATTCAATTCAATTCAATTCAGCTTTATTTATATAGCGCCATTTCACAACAACAGTCATCTCATAGCACTATCAACTGTAGGGGGAACCCCCACAGTTGCAGAAAGACCCCAGCAATCAGGCAATCCCCTGTGAGCAAGCACTTGGCGACGGTGGAGAGGAAAAACTCCCTTTTAACAGGAAGAAACCTCCAGCAGAACCAGGCTCAGGGAGGGGCAGTCATCTGCTGCGACTGGCTGGGGGGTGAGGGGATAGAGAAGAAGAAAATAACAGACATGTAGCGAGCAAACAGCACAATGGGGACTCAATCTATGGGAGAGAACAAACAAATGTTAATGACCAGCAAAAAAAAAATTTCATTGAGAGTGAGAAAAGGAGTGAGGCCCAGTGCATTACTGGAGGTCCCCCGGCTGACTAAACCTATAAGCAGCATAACTAAGGGAGGGTTCAGAAACACATGATCCCTCCCTAATTGTAGGCTATATCAAAAAGGTAGGTTTTAGCCCTATTCTTAAAAACAGAGATCGAGTCTGACTCCCGAATCCAGATTGGCAGCTGATTCCACAGGAGAGGAGCTTGATAACTGAAGGCTCTGCCTCCCATTGTACTTTTGGAGATTCTAGGTATTACAAGTAATCCTGCATTTTGGGTGTGTAGTGCTCTGTTAGGATAATACGGTAGTATCAGATCTTTTAAATAAAAAGGAACCTGATTGTTTAGAGCTTTGTAAGTAAGAAGAAGGATTTTAAACTTAATTCTAAACTCTATGGGAAGTCAATGAAGGGAGGCCAGAACCGGAGAGATATGATCTCTCCTTCTAGTACCTGTTAAAGCTCTTGCTGCAGCATTTTGGATCAGCTGAAGACTTTTTAAAGATGTTTTAGGACAGCCTGATAATAAAGAATTACAATAATCTAATCTCGAGCTAACAAAAGCGTGGATCAGTTTCTCAGCATCACTCTGAGACAAGATGCTCCTAATCTTGGCAATATTATGCAAATGATAGAAGGCAGTCTTAGAAACAAATTTAATATGTGAATTGAAGGACAAATCCTGATCAAAAATAACTCCAAGGTTCCTCACAGAGCTATTAAGAGAAAGAGTAACCGCATCCAAACTGAAAGTTTGATTTGGAAAGGAATTTCTAAGGTTTTTTGGACCAACAAGAATGACTTCAGTCTTATTTGAATTTAATAGCAGGAAATTACAAGTCATCCAAGCTTTGATTTCCTTAAGACAGGCTTCTAACTTGGCTAATTGATTACTATCATCTGGCTTCATTGACAGGTATAATTGTGTGTCATCAGCATAACAATGAAAATGTATACAGTGCTTTCTAATAATGTTGCCTAACGGAAGCATATATAAACTAAAAAGAGTAGGGCCTAGCACAGATCCCTGTGGAACTCCATGACTAAGCTTTGAGTTGAAAGAAAACTCATTATTTACATGAACAAACTGGAACCGATCAGATAAATAAGCTCTAAACCACTGCAACGAAGTTCCATTAAGTCCAACATAGTGTCCTAATCTATCAAGTAGAATATTATGATCGATAGTATCAAAAGCTGCACTAAGGTCTAAAAGGACAAGTACAGAAACTAGTCCATTATCAGATGCAATGAGGAGGTCGTTAGTGACCTTCGCTAAGGCTGTTTCAGTACTATGATGGATTCTAAACCCAGATTGAAACTCTTCAAGTAAACCATTTCCCTGCAGGTGGTCAAATAATTGCGTAGCAACAACTCTAAGATTTTTGAAATGAAAGGGAGATTAGAGATTGGTCTATAGTTAGCTAAAGCTCCTGGTGCTAGCATTGGCTTTTTGAGTAAGGGTTTAATTACAGCCGTTTTAAAAGCATGCGGTACATGGCCTAAAGATAATGAAGAATTGATTATATGAAGAATAAGGCTACCAATAAGTGGGAAGACTTCTTTAAATAACCTGGTAGGAATAGGGTCTAAAAGACAAGTCTCGGGTCAGGCTCGCCATCTCCATTCGGAGAGAATCCAGGATCCAGAAGGTTCTTGGTCGGCAACCAAAAAAAACCTAGCCAAGATGAGGTATCAGTGTGAACACAGCAAAAGTCACAGCCTCACGGCCTCTCAAGCTCGTGCTCCCATCAACAAGAAGAGATATCAGTGTGAACCAGACTGCCCACAGCCTCTCTCGTCCGCTCTCCAATCGTGAAAGACCGACAACCAGCAGAGCGCCTTGGCACTCTGCTCGGAAGGCGGGGCTAATATCGCTCTTGACGAATGAAAAGACCCAGATCACCCAACGTGACCATGAAACGGGAATTTAAAAGTTGGATAATGAGGATCACACTTCCTCCTCCCAAAATAACCATTTTTCAAAATAAAATCACACACTTTCATTAATACAAATGAAATCTGAGAAAAAGGGTCATTTTCTCAGCTGGGTTACACCCTCTCCCGCTAAATATCATGCACGTCCCGTTGCATGTGTAACCAAGACTGTCCATCGTTAGTATTTAGAAACTCTGAGAAGGCTGTATTCAAACCTTGAAAAAGGGACTTAACAACAGTCACTAGAGGATTTCCTAATTCAGGATACTCTAGTCTTTTTGGAAGTTGTCTGATTCTTTTAGATCGTCGTATTGGTTGAATTGCAATGTGATCATTTTTGTCCATTTCATCAGGTAAATTATTTGATTGGTGTTCTTGTCCCTCGACTGAATTGTCAGAAGGTTCTTCTAGTATTGTTGCTGTTTCATTTTCCACAGGTTTGTCATTCTCAGTATTGTCTCCTTCCGGTATCATTTCCACAGGTGAATTATAGGAAAGTTCAATCTCATTTGCATTATGCTCCCTATCCGGTTCTGCATTGGCAGTGGTCTCAGGTAAATCACAATCAGGTGGGTTTGTCATTTCCGGTGTTTGCAAAGGTTTTGGATAATCATGTACAGTAGTAAATCTGGTTATCTCCTCACATGGGGAATCCTCAACCCACGGAATCAGAAATTCATTTTCAATTTCGGTTAACTCTTCGTGATCATTGTTCTCTCCAACAGTTGTTTGGCGTGTCTTAGGATGGTGAATAGGCTCTGGCTCAGGTGTTTCTGCTGTGGCAACAGGGAGGAAACTGCAGGGAAGCAAAAGGTCTCTGTTTAAAGTTCTTGAGGGACCTTGCTTTGACTCGGGTTTAACCGTGTAAACGGGTAAATTACCTGCACGTTTGACTACCACATGAATGTCGGCCTCCCATTTATCAGCAAGCTTATTTTTTCCACGCAGTCTCACATTTCTAACTGAAACCCTATCCCCAGGTTCAAGTTCAGAAACAGTGATTTTGCGGTCAAACCTGGCCTTGTTCTTGTCTGCAATCTTTGGTGCATTTTGTGAAGCTAACTTGTAGCTCTCTTCGAGCCTTTTCTTGAGATTTTCAACGTATTGCAAGTGAGTAACTTTCTGATCTTTGTTGAGAGGAAGTCCGAATGCTAGATCAACTGCCAATCTGGGTTTCCTACCAAACATTAATTCGTAGGGAGTAAACCCAGTTAAATCACTGCGTGTGCAGTTGTATGCATGTACCAACGGCATAACATAGTCTTTCCAGTGGGACTTTTGTTTGGACTCAAGCGTTCCTAACATACTCAATAGCGTTCGGTTGAATCTTTCAGTGGGGGTACCCCTGGGGTGGTATGGGGTTGTTCTTATTTTCTTTATGCCTGAGATCTCACAAAGGTCTTTTATTAGTTTTGCCTCAAAATCAGGGCCCTGATTGCTGTGCAGGCGTTCAGATATACCGTAGTAAATGATGAATTAATCTCACAGGCACCTGGCAACCGTTTTGGACCTTTGATTTGAGGTAGGCAACGCAAGGGCAAATTTAGTAAAATAATCAGTTATTACGAGAATATTGCTGGTATTGCTACTGTCTGGTTCCAGACTGAGAAAGTCCATGCAGACTAGCTCTAAAAGTCATGTGGTGGTTATGTTGACCAGGCTAGCCACTTTTTCAGGAGGACTCTTCCTTTGTATGCACCGATCACATGTTTTTACCTTCTGCTCGACATCTGTTGCCATACGTGGAAGTTCTTCTCTAGCAGTCGGTGGGGGTGTTTGCCCCTGTTCGATTTGTTCAATAACCTGTCTGATTGTTGAGTCCGCTCTCCGTTTGTCTTTGATTTCTGTTTGAGATAAGACAGGGATAGTGGGTAAGCCATTGTCTTGCTCCAAGACATACAAGTCTGGGATTGCGTCAGCTGAGATGGTAAGTGACTCTACCAGTGTAACACCGCTATCCTGATTGTCATCAAGGATTTTAACAAGGTGGTTTTGACAGATGGCTTGAACAGCTTCATCATTCACAATCTCTGTGGTGTCACTGTCAGTTAGGTGACGCTCTACAAAGCGGCTTACACGCTCCTGCTCTTTTCTGGGCTGGACATCGTTAACGAGTTCACCATGAGGACATCTAGACAACTCATCTGCGTCTAAGTTTTGCTTGCCTGCTCTATACTGTAACTTAAAGTTGTAGTTAGACAAAGCTGCAAGCCACCTGTAGCTTGTGGCTTCTAATTTAGCAGAGGTCAATATGTAGGTGAGTGGGTTACTATCTGTAACTACCGTGAACTGACCACCATACAAATAGTCGTGAAACTTTTCAGTTACTGACCATTTTAGAGCTAAAAACTCTAGCTTGTGAGCTGGATAACGTGCTTCACTCCTTGACAACCCGCGACTGGCAAAAGCTATGGCCCTAAGCTGACCGTCCTGCTCCTGATAGTGCTGCACCTAAGCCAGTGGTACTAGCATTGGTATGGAGTACATAAGGCAGCTTCGGGTCTGCAAAGCCTAAGATAGGAGCTGATGTTAACTTTTCGATGATGGAGTCGAAAGCTTTTTGACAGTCTGTGGTCTATCCACTCTCAAATGGCAGTTTGGGATCAAAGTAGGTTTGGTCAGTGTCTTTGGATTTTGATCTTTTGTTGAGTGGCGGGTAACCGTGTGTGAGGTCATTAAGGGGGCGTACTATAGACGAGTACCTTTCAATGAAGCGTCTGTAGTACCCTGAGAACCCTAAAAAGGATCTCAGTTCCTTGAGATTCTTAGGCCGTGGCCAGGTCTTAAGGGCCTGAATCTTTTCGGGATCTGTCTCGACACCGCTTTCGGAGACTACATGACCTAGGTACCGGACTGTCGTTTGAAAAAATTTACATTTTTCCGGCGATAACTTTAGCCCGTACTCTTTAAGATGATGGAGTACCCGCATAAGTCGCCATTCATGTTCTTCCAAACTATTTGAAAAGATGATGAGATCATCTAGAAAGACTAGTACCTCATTTAAGTTCATGTCACCGACGCAGCGCTCCATGAGCCGCTGGAAAGTGCTTGGGGCGTTGGTTATGCCCTGCGGCATGCGGTTGAACTCCCAGAATCCAAGGGGTGTTACAAAAGTGGTCTTTTCTATGTCTGCTTCTTCTACCTCAATCTGGTAATATCCAGACTTAAGATCGAGCACTGTAAACCACTTGGATCCTGTGAGCGCCAAGAATGTCTCCTCTAGATTTGGGAGAGTGTAAGAGTCTTTTCTTGTTTGCAAATTGAGTTTGCAAAAGTCTATACATAGACGCACTTCATTGTTTCGCTTCCTCACCACGACAATGGGGGACGAGTAGGGAGACTGGGACTCTCTTATCACGCCTGCAGCAAGCAGCTCTTGATGGTGTTTACGCACTGCCTCAAGGTCTTGAGGGTGTATAGGGAGTGCACGGTGCTTAAAGGGAGTCTGATCGTGAAGACTGATGGAGTGTTTCACTTTGCTCGTGCACCCAAAGTCCAAATCATGGAAAGCGAATACTTCCAGGATGTCATTTAGTTGTTTGGTTATCCACTCTTTCCACTCTTGTGGAATCGGTGAGTCACCAAAGTTGAAACTCAGTTGTGTCTCGTTTGCGGCCAACTCATTTGCACTGACGACATTGTGCTGGGACAAGATACAATGGAAAGCTCCAAGTTCTGCAATGACACACATGGACGGAATAGTGACATCTTGCTCTGTTTCATTTGTAATCATTACAGGCACTTTGTGTGGAGCTCAGGAAGGAAGAGTTATCAGGCAAGTTTTAACACAAAGACCACCAGGCAAGGAAGACTGAGAGGGGTGTTCAACTATAGCACAGGTGTGTGAGGTACAGTGAACGTTGGCAGACCCCTCTAAAACTACAGTTTTGCCTGCTGGAACTACAGCTGGAGGTTTGCTTGACAAGTTAACTAATCCAATGTTCCCATCTTTGTTCTGGGTATGTCTTAGTTCGAGAGTTTTCAACAGTGTCCTAAAACCGTAAGGGCTAGGTAAGTAATCAGGAGCCTTCATGTCTAAATACTTTCCATAAAGAACATCAAGTGTGTTTGTTCCCACTAACACTGGTGTCTGACTATTAGGATTGCCATCTGGAACAACGAGAGCTAAGGTTGGTATGTCAATCTCTGTGCATAAGAAGTCTTTTGGAAAGGTAATACGCATCTCTATATAACCTAAATAGGGGACGGGCTGACCTGCAGCGCCCTCTACTTCTAAAAGGTCATATAGTGATTTAAGGTTTTGATCGGGAAAGTTCTGTTTGTAAAATGACTCGGTGACTGTAGTCACTTGTGACCCTGAGTCAAGAAGATAATGCACATTAACATCAGAAATGCTAACTACAGCTGTGCATTTGGAGCCAACTAACCCTTTTGGTAGGCTATACTTAGGTGGGTTAGTAACAGATTGCTTAAGGCTAGCGCGTTGCTTGTACTTAGTGGGACATGAGTGTCTGGCTACAGTCTCCATTTGCCCCGTAATAGAGACTATTCTTAGTTTAACCGGTCTTTATCAGCTGCGGGATTTTCAGACCCCCATCTCTTCTGTTTCTCTTTTAACAGCTTACGCTTTTCGGTAACTAAAGCTGGGTTTGGTTCGTTTTCGCAGCTCAGCTTGATGTGGCCATCCTCTCCACATTGGAAGCAGTACCACGGTTTGGGTGGGGTACTTCGAGTTCTGACCGTTTGTTCTGTGGGTTCCTTTGTCACTTTGTTCGGCTTTCGTTTCCCTTTTGGCTTTGTACTGGGTGTACTTTTTGAGTTTTGAGCTTTTGGTTTTGCAGTTAGTTTTGCTAGTTGATTCTGAATTTCTGCAACTTGTTTTGAGAGTTCTTGAATTGAGTTTACCGTGATTTTTGTCCTCATTTTCATCTGAACTACATAGCACAGTTTGCACGTGGGATGTCACTTTTTGTTTTGAACTGCTCAAATGTTGTCTCATTCGCAATGTTTTGGCAACATTTTGGTCTTCTTCAGTACGTAGCAAGCGAAGCAAATCAGGAAAAGTTGGGGGATTTGTTCGTTTTTGTTTTAACTGGAGTGCAGTTAAAAGGGAATCATCCCAACAACCTCGACAAAACTGTGTGACAAGCAGCCTGTCAAAATCCTGGCTTGAAGCACCACCACGCTTCAGTGTGAATCAAAGCTACTTGAAGACATTGTAGATATGATGAGGGTTTCTCACCTGTGTTTTGGAAGGTGTCAATAAACTTGACGTAAATCTCTCTACCATCTTGAACTGTACCATAAGCAGAATCTAACAGCTGAAGATATTCTGATGGTGAGCTGTTGGGGTTCAAGTACTTGACTACATCAGCTGCTGGGGGTAAAAGAGACTCAATGATCTTTCGGGATTGTTGCAATTTGGACATAGCAGGATCAGTCAAGATTAATTCTACACTGGAGCGCCAAGTATCATAATCTAGCTCATAAGTTGGTCGGGGGTCTTTGCCAGAAAAAGCTCCGAGCTTTTGTGAAAACGGCTGCACGGAAAAATCCTCCCTCTTTACAATGTGCTCAATTACCACACATTGCACTTCTGGGGGATTTGAATCATGTGCAGAAAGGGTGGGCATACTTCGAGCTGGGGTGCTCGCAGTGTGATTTGACTGGTTAGTTGGTTGTGCACCTCGAATACTGGACTCAGCTGCAGAAGGCTGAGGTTGAGGTTCATCCAAGAAAGCTTCAGGTAAGTTATCAGGTAACTTAACTTGCTCTGATTGATCATTTTCTGATTCTTTGATTGCCTCAGAAATCTGTAACATCATGTCTTTCAGGACATCTGCAAAATCTCTGCCACTCATCTTCACTAGGTTTTTAATGTCAGTGAGATGTAACTTGGTCATATCACTCCCTACACGGTGCGTATAAACACTGGCAAGGGATTGTATCCTATAGCTGGCTCCACTATCAGATACATGAGTACATGGCAATAGGTCAAGAGCTTCAAAAGCAATACCCGAGTGACACTCAAAAATAGCACTCTGGGAAAACTCAGACTTACTATCTGCTACTTTTATGACTCTTGAAATCGAGCCATACCGTTTCAAAAACTCGGTCACTTCATCAAGTTGCTCATCTCCAGCGATTTCACTCACTATCACTGCATTTGGAATTTTCACAGATTCACGTTCAACAATATCCATTCTGGGTACATTATAGGCTTGAAATAACGTAAGGGAGAGAAGGAAAAAGCCGCCTGGCTGGCTCACCACTTCTTATTGTAACCCTTGCCTTATGTTAATTAGGTAAGAGAAATAATTAAGTGTAGACCAGTTGCTAGGTTCGTAAGGGTTACAATAGGGAATTAAAGTGAGTGTGAAATGAAATAGCTGGAGGCATGAAATGAGCAATTCATATCTGTTATTATTAAAGATAAAAGGAACAAAATATACAAACAACTTACAAATATACAAATATAACAACGGCCAGCATGAAATAAAACCCCAAAAATGTCCTACTGAGCTCAGTGTTTGTTTGCCCTTTTGGTCTAGTTGTTTGACCAGTCAAGATATCTTGTATCTCCAAGCTCAGGTTTCTTTTCCTCTTTTAAAGCGGCAGATTGAGTTGTTACCACTTCAATGGTGTGCACTGGAGAGAGGAAGGATGCCCTTCAATCGAGGCCTTGGTCAGACCTCGGTTCAGTCTCAGTTCAGTCTCGGGTCAGGCTCGCCATCTCCATTCGGAGAGAATCCAGGATCCAGAAGTTTCTTGATCGGCAACCAAAAAAAAACCTAGCCAAGATGAGGTATCAGTGTGAACACAGCAAAAGTCACAGCCTCACGGCCTCTCAAGCTCGTGCTCCCATCAACAAGAAGAGGTATCAGTGTGAACCAGACTGCCCACAGCCTCTCTCGTCCGCTCTCCGATCGTGAAAGACCGACAACCAGCAGAGAGCCTCGGCATTCTGCTCAGAAGGAGGGGCTAATATCGCTCTTAACGAATGAAAAGACCCAGATCACCCAACGTGACCATGAAACGGGAATTTAAAAGTTGGATAATGAGGATCACACTTCCTCTTCCCAAAATAACCGTTTTTCAAAATAAAATCACACACTTTCATTAATACAAATGAAATCTGAGAAAAAGGGTCATTTTCTCAGCTGGGTTACAGGATCCCAACTCCCGTGGTGACAGATGTTCACTTCGCTCCCAAGTTAGCTCATCTGCTGCCTCCAGCTGGAGAGCCAACTCAGCAGCCCTGGCCAGTGCCGACTCACCTGGAAATGTGAGCAGCCCAGACCGAACCACAGCACAGCTGGTATGCTCTGCCAACTGGTCGTGAACCATTTTTTCCTCCAATAGTCCGAACCGACACTCAGCAGCTAGCTGTCTCAAGTCCTATACAAACCACTGGATGGGTTTGCCAACCTGTTGGCGGTGCTGTCAGAATTTATTCCTCCAGACAATGACATTGCCCAGCGCCCTGAAATGGTGCGCCATTAGCTTGACTACTTCTTCACAGTTGTCCGCGTCACCAAGCGTGCCCAAAATCCTCTGGCCCTCCATTCCCAGGTTGTGCACAAGGAACGCACGTGCCCCCAGCTTCTCCATCCTTCCCAGGTCCAACACCCCGATATACACTACTGTTCAAAAGTTTGGGGTCACTTAGAAATTTCCTTATTTTTGAAAGAAAAACACTTTTTTTCAATGAAGATAACTTTAAACTAATCAGAAATACACTCTATACATTGCTAATGTGGTAAATGACTATTCTAGCTGCAAATGTCTGGTTTTTGGTGCAGAATCTACATAGGTGTATAGAGGCCCATTTCCAGCAACTATCACTCCAGTGTTCTAATGGTACAATGTGTTTGCTCATTGCGTCAGAAGGCTAATGGATGATTAGAAAACCCTTGTGCAATCACGTTAGGTCTGCAATGCTGTAACTGCTGCAAATGGAGGATTCTTTGACAAAAGCAAAGTCTGAAGGAAAAAATTATTATTTCAAATACAAATCATTATTTCTAACCTTGTCAATGTCTTGACTATATTTTCTATTCATTTTACAACTCATGGTGGTAAATAAGTGTGACTTTTCATGGAAAACACAAAATAATTGTCTGGGTGACCCCAAACTTTTGAACGGTAGTGTACATTTTAAAGGCTTTGTACCACCGAGGCCACGACACAGGCAGCTTACCTGGGAGCTCCAAAAATGGCCAAAATGGTGCTCCGCACGCTTCCATGGCTTTTCTTCTCATCACCAAATGTTATGTCTGGAACTGGAGTCAAGGAGGAGAGCAATAGTGGAGCTGAATACACGTTTATTATAATACAGGGCGCAGTGCACCTTACCACACATACAGCCGCAGACAGAGGCAAAGGCGGAAGAGACCGCCCCACCCCTACCTGCAGCCCTTCTTGTACGCACAGGGTTGGCGGAACATGGAGCCACCACCTCGTGCCACACAAATAAGCACTCCAAATATAATACAATATGAACAATAAATAACTGTGTTTTATCTCAAACGTTAGATGTTGTTGATATTTCAATCCATAATCACTACAGTCTACATATGACAGGTAATACAGAAAAGCATGTTCATAAATCATATATTGTAAACATATCCTTCTTCCGTTAGTCTTCTTTTTTTTTAAATATTTTCCACAGCATTACATGGAGTACGACATCACTGTTAATTCTGCAAACAACTGTTATTTCTTTTCAAAGCTGCCATGGAAAAAGACATACACCATGCCAATACATTACACACTCAGCCAACAGGACAAAATTAACCTAGAGGGAGAAACTGATAGCTAGCAATTTCTCTCTGCAGTTGACACACAGATGTCCCATTTATGGCTGAATAAGTTTGAGTGTTTTTCAGGCACTGAATGATAGACATCAGGTAAGTCAGGAGAATGATTAACATGAACAGTGATCTCTGCTCAGAGTGAATAGGTAGCTGACATTTGATGACCTGTGAAATGTCAATCATGTACCCACACAAATAATCATAATGTAATTATTGTGACTGATGACACTTGGCAGGGTTCCTATTTTGATAGCCCTTTTGTTATTTATGGATTTGTTTGTGTGAATATATGCATGCATGTATGCACGTGCATGCGTGTGCATGCCTTGCTGCTTCTCAACTTTGGAATTGTGCAGCAGATTTTCATAATGATGAGACGGGCCATGTCCGTTTGGAAATCTCTGACAATCTTCACTTGCAGACTTTTGGGAATGAAAAGGGCTGAAGTGAGCGAAAGAAAAGCCCGCTTTGGAATGTATAAATATTTCATGACAGCCAAGCAATATGGACCAACATGTGGAACACAGGCAGACCTGACTGCTAATGCTGAAAAGGAAAGCAGCAGTCAATACGAATTCATCCAGTCCTGAAAGTGTCTAGAGATTATTAGAGATATCTTAAAAACAAATGCTCATGAAACCAGGAAAAAACCCAGCAGCATTCATCTGAGCAGTCAGCTGAGGAAATGTGCAATTATTATTACTGAAGTTCTATGGGGGCAAGTGACAACCAAGTTGCAAGTGCAATCTTTCTTAAAACAATATATTGCATTCCTGTATGTAGATAAATCAATGTTTTGTTTTTTTTACTGTATGTGGTGTTGCTGCAGATCTTTACTTATTCCCAACATGTGGAGATTTTTTCATAACTGAGTAGCTACGTATGTATTTTAGAGATGACTGATTTTTCTCCTAATGCCATAACAAGAATGCATTCCTCAAGTTAATATGAGGGATCTGCACTGCAGCATGAGTCACTCATATCAAGTGGGTATTTTCCAATATTACAATTTTAATACAAAATTTTATCTTTCTTGGTTGGTGTCTCTCTGCAGCTCACTAAAGAAACAAACAAAATGAGGCTGTGCTTTAAAAAGATAACTTGAGAAGATCTTCACATCCCTCATATTAGATTTGGCTGCAGTGAGAAGGGAGGAAAAAAACAACGGAAACCTCAAGCATTGTCCTCCCAAAAGTTAACTATATTTTTAACTTGGGTAGTTGTAACCATCTTTTTCTAAAAGGCAAACTGATGTTAAACTGTATAAATAGTTGCACCTTGTTTGAAATTTAAACCAATGATAAACATTTAAATATTAGTCTTTGCTTCTTGCAATGAAATTAGAAATTAAAGATTCAATATACTAGTACATACCCATCCACACCCATAGAAACAAAGTATAAGCAAGTATTTCTGCATGCCCGTTGCTGAAGGGTCTCCTCCTGTCTCAGATGGCTGTGTTGTTAAGTCATGCCTACGGTGTACTGGTGGAACCTGAGGTGCTTCAGGTTTATGGCATCCTTTCTGACGTGCAGCAGTTCTCCTCATTCTATTGGTCTCAATCTGGTGGGTCTTCTTCGTTCAGACCACTGGTTGAGGGATGGGTACGTCGTAATTCCAGTTCATGGCCACAATCCTGAAAAAGTGGCTTTTGACCCTGTTCAGGAAGGCCCGTGCATACCTGTAGAAACTGGAGCACCTGGAGAAAATCAGCACTTTGCTTGGCATTTTACACATTTGTAGTGTAGACTGGCATTTGTCAAGGTTGCACATTTGCAGTCATGTAAGCATGGCGAGTCGTCCTGTGATGCCGGAGTTCATAGGACGTGCTATGATGATGAGGTAGAGATCATAGGCCATCCTATGATGTCCTATAAACGTGCTTTAAAGTCTGCCGTATCCTATGCTGGTGAAGGGTGTCCTCCTGTCTCAGACGGGTGCGATGTACTGCTGGAACCTCAGGTGTTTCATCTTCATGGCATCTTTTCTGATGTGCAGCAGTTGTCGTCATTCTATTGCTCTCCATCTGGTGGGTCTTCTTCTACTTCTTCGTTGAGACCACTGGTTAAGGGATGGGTGCATCGTAATTCCAGTTCATGGACAGGATCATGAAAATAGATCTGAGCAAAAAGAAAATGTGTCTTTATGATGTCATATAGACCATGTGTCTGTATCTTCTGATCTCTGCCTGAACATCATACGACGTCCTATGGTCTATGTGACATCATAAAGACACATTTGTGTCCTATGATGCCTGAGATCATAGGATGTCCTATGATGTTCAGGCAGAGATCATAGGCCGTCCTATGAAGCGTGACACAGACACACAGACTTCTTGCTTTTATAGAGTGATGCAAACATACAAGTGGCATTCTGTAAAAATCTGGACAGCCAAAGCTCTGAAATCCAATCTGTTCAACCTGAGAGAGTCCAGGAACATTAGAAAGCACGGGATTACCTGTCAGCCATTTTAGTGTCTCTGGGGAAACAGCCTACATGTCTAGGTGCATGCTCACATATATGCATGTATTTTGATGAGTGAGCGCTCATGCATATCTGTACGCCTATCTGTCTGTCTACGTGCCAGTCAGCCAGTGCAGGGGAGTCAGAAAATTAAGCTGTAAAAAATAACAAGTCACGAGCAGCACTGCCTGCCTCTTAAAAGCAGAGGAGCATCAATAATTCAACAGTTACAATAGCTTATCTAGAGTTACAAAACTGCCTGTCAGGTTATGTGTCTGCTTTACAGCAGCTTGCCTCTGTGCCTTCCACTGCCACACTCGGCTCTAGTCACAGCATATAGAGCTGGGATCTGACAAACAGCATATTTATTCCCACACTGGTGGGCATCTTTTCCTGGACCACATCCTTAATCACACCATATGTGGTGCTCCTATTTGCTTACACATGACAAAGTGGGATCGTGCATAAAAACGGGCCACATATAGAGACCATATTTCTCTTATTTTTCTGCAGCGTGAAAATAATTAACTGCAAAGTTAATTTGCATCAGTTATATATCTATCCCTCTTAATGTCAAAATTGCTTCTGTGAAAAATGTATAAATGCAATATACTGTAGACAGTGCTACATTTTGGAAGAACATGAGAAAACATGTACATTCACCAACTGCATCTTCAGTGCATTACCAAACATATTCAGTCAAATATCGTTCGATCCAAAACACTAAATACAAGTTTTGTTTTCTGCATATACAGCATTAGTAAATACAGCATCTGTGCTGGGGGTAGAGATGGAAATCATCAATTGCATTTTAGTAAGAGTGTAAAATCCTGGCTCCAGAAGGTAGAAGTTCTATCTCATAATTGTTCCACCATTCACTAGCCCAGCTGACTGTGATCTTTCACAGGTGGAAGTAATGGGCTCATCTACCTGGCTGTAGTGCAGTGTTTATCCCAATCAGCTGGATTAGTGAAGAGCTGGAACAAATATGGGATAGGATTTTTATAGTCCTGTGTTATCTCTGAAGTTGGAGTCAAGGAGGAGAGCAATAGTGGAGCTGAACACACGTTTATTATAATAAGATAAGATAAGATAAGATAAGATAAGCCTTTATTAGTCCCACAACGGGGAAATTCCAGGATTGCAACAGCACAGGGATAGCAACACTCAGAGCAACAATCAGAAGGCAAGAAAAAACAAGCAAGCAAGAGCAGCTAATATACATATGTACATATTACTATAAAATATATATATACACGCACACACACACAGACACACAGTGCAGAGCATTGTAGCTGGATGGAATAAATATATGAATATATGAACACACAGTGCAGAGCATTGTAGCTAGATGGAATAAATATGTAAATATATAAACACCCACAGTATGGAGCATTGCAGCTAGGTGGAATAAATATGCAAGTATATAAACACACACAGTGCGGAGCAATGTAGCTAGATGGAATAATATGTAGATATATAAAAACACAGTGCGGAGCATTGTAGCTAGATGGAATAAATATATAGATATATAAATATAAACACACCCAGTGCAGAGCATTGTAGCTAGATGTAATAAATATGTAAATATATAAACACACACAGTGCAGAGCATTGTTGCTAGGTGGGATGAAACAGCATAACCGTCTATTTAGTTATCCTACATGGTATGATTATGTGCCCATACATATTCTCACCCTCCATAGCGACCGGTATGTTCCTAGTTGTATGCCGGAGAGGACCATTGTGTAAGTCTATTGCATCTTTTGCATTCAAAAAAAAAAAAAAAAAAAAACTATTAGTTTGTTACGTCTTTTTGCTATCTCTGCGAGCAGCCCTGCTTAGGTTGTACAGTCTGACAGCCGTTGGTAGGAAGGACCTACGAAACAGGGTGCAGTGTGCAGTGCACCTAACCGCACATACAGTCGCTTGGCAGAGGAAAGGCGGAAGAGAGTGCCCCCCTACTTGCAGCCCTTCTTATACGCACAGGGTTGGCGGAACTGGAACATGGAGCCACCACCCCGTGCCACCCAAATAAGAGCTCCAAACATATTATAATATATGAACTATAAATAACTACATTACCTCCTGCATTTAGCACATTTTAAGACATCACACATGTTCAAATTAAATGTAAATATACAGTAATTTCTTTTCCAAGAAGCTCTGATATAATAGGCTACAGATGTTCTAATCTAATGTAGCTATCGCGCCTCACCATTATTAAAACATCTCAGATGGATGCAGAGTGGTATTAAGCATCACATGTTTAAATCTATAGATAGTTTTAGTATGATGTGACCATTTTGGAGATGAAGCCACATTCGGCAGAAAATGTTATACAGTTGTGAAAAAATTAGGACGCCCCTTTAAATATTCAGTTCTTTATTTAGAAATGTTTACATATGTATATCTAACTTTGTTTTTATTTGCATTTTTTTAACATTAATTTTAGCCATTTTAAGTGGGAATGAATGTGGGGGTGTCCTAAAAAAGATGGGGTGTCCTAATTTATTCCTCAATATTTGTTTCGAATTACATTTTACAGAAAATTTGAAAAAAGTCTTTAATTCATTTTTAATTAAGTTGTATTACATGAGTCTCCCAGTATTTTTAACATTGATATTAAATATCTATATGTCCAAATATGTTAAAAAGAAAACACACAGGCTTATACAGGGTGTCCTAATTTTTCACAACTGTAAATATTCTGAACAACTGTGCTGTTGTTGGTTGTATGAACACTGGTGGGAGGAATAAAGTGTCGGTTTATCGATTACCTGAAATTAATGCAAACCAACTAGAATGATTACACATTTATATAAATGTGCATACTCCATCAGGCCAGTATGGACTGCCCCAGTTATCAAGAGGGCTTGCCAGGGCAATAGGCCCGGGGACCCAGGTTGTTTTGGGCCCAGAAGAAACTTTTTTTTTGCTAATTCTGCCATGCTCAATGTTTACTGGGGGGTTTGTTTTATGTGTCAACTTTTTATTTGTTGAGATGCATGTCTATCAAACCTGCTTAATTTAATTGGTTACTAGTTGACATTTGACCTGATTAAGGTTGGACGTTGGCCAGTAGTGATCCATGGATGCATGAATGTACGATAGCGGCATCCAAAAGTGAAAAAAGGAAAAACAGAAACGTGAGAAGGGGGTTTTAAAAAAGATTCCTAAATGGACAGGCTTTTTTAAAGTTGTGATACAACCAGTGTCAGCTTTACAGTCACAAGAAGATATTTGTCAAACTGTTACCATTACAAATGCTAACATGGGACGCACTGGCGGAGCCGCTGTTTGACGATCCGTCCGTCACAGCGGGCAGAAGCTCCAGGTCATTGAAGTTGTAAAACACCCGTTGGAAGTGTTAAAGATTCGTACACACCTGGAATACTGAAACAGAAAAGGACTGGAGAGCTGCCAAAATAAGTATGCTGATATCAGAGCATCTAAACGTTCCTACAAATGGTAGAAACATTTTCCTCCAAGTGCCATTTCAATCACAAACTTCCAAATGGTGAGTACGTTTCAAGACAATGGCTTCTATTTTCTCTTTCCACGGCTGTTTGTATTGTTTTGCCTGGCCCATATACAGCGATTTCCCCCCCCCCACTACCACTACCACTACCACTACCACTACCACTAAGCTGGATCCACACTATAGTGTTTGGACCAACTTTTACAGACGTTTTGAAAAATCAGAGAAATTAGTCCAAATATCATGAAATTACGTTCTGGGGCAGGGTTTTTTTTTTTTTTTCTTAATTCAGCACACACCAACTTTTACAAACTTTAAAGGTGTTATGACCCCTCATGTGCCATTACGCAGCGCACAGAGAGAGGAATGAAAACCCAAGAGCAGAAGTAGGAGCGTGCACTTTATTGAACAACAAAAATAATGTTCAGTCCAGCAACCTGTTATGATGACAACAGAATGATGACTACACAGTGATGGAGGACACCAGGAGAACAGGGACGCCTCTCAGATGCTCAACAGCCCAGGAAAGAGAATGCCTAGTGCCGCAGAACAACTGAACGGCACAAGGAGAAAGGCACAAATTAACTTATGGGCTGGAGCGATCCGGGGCTGTCCGTGCTGTTCAGTGGGAGAAGGCGAAGCAGGAACAGCCGCTAACACCAGGTAACTAACGATGGTCGGGTAGTGATGGAAAAGGCTAAACAGTCAGCTGAAAGTAGTGATGGGCAGGCAGGCACCGGTGATCCGATCTTATCCAGGAAATATTTGGCGAGGCATGTTTCGAGGCATGACTCGTGACTTATGTGTTGACGTCGGACCACGTGACTGGGTCAGGAGAAATAAACTGAGCAGCACTACCCAATGGAAATCCCCGTCCCTCACGTTTTGTTTTGTCATGTTTGACTGTAAGGGATTTGTCACAGCCAATTTTCAGATGGAGCCCGCACCAAAAACACTTCAGCTCATTTCTCCCATTGATGTATTTTTGACAAATAGTGGCTTGTTATTGCAACTGAGGTGATGGCTTGTTGGTAGTATGTCCATTTTGCAAGTGGGAGACGTGGGTTCAATCCCAGCTGTATCATTTTTTTAATTTCATTTTTATTTGCAAGGAAGGGCTTGGATCATTATTACATATCATTATGCTGAGGCACTATTGCTATAGTGCCCTGCATGAGAATCAGGCCAGAGGTAAATATACTGGGACAGTATAAGACTGTTGAAAATTTATTATTCCTTAATAAAAATGGGTAAGTAGCACAAGCACAAGAAGTAACACAGACTCATTCACTGGAGTCACCCCAGTTTTATTATTTCTTTTTTCCCTTATTATCATTGCTATTTCTTAAGACAGCACATTTATTGAAATTGAAAAATACACATTGTAAAAATCTGCATGCTGTATACTTTGTCCACTACATGGCCTAGTAGAGCAAATGAAGTTCCACATGAGGCCTCCTCTGTGAACCATTTAGATGAAAGGCTCAAGCGTTCAAGAAAGCCTCACATACTTATGACTAAGTAATAGCTTAGAGGTAAAATATGTCTCCTGCACTAGGGAAGATAGGGTTCAAGTCCCAGCTGGGTCATTCTAATAATTTATTTTTATTTGCACAGTGAAGTGTCTGTTGTGTTTGAAAGAGCTTGGATACAACAATAACATGTCATTATGCTGAGGCACTATTGTGCCCTGCATAACAGTAAGGACAGAGATGAATGTACTGAGAAAGACAGTATGACTTGTTAAGACTGTTGAAAATATATTTCTTTAAAAAAATGGATAAGTAGCACAAGCACATTCACTGTAGTCACCTCAGTTTTATTATTTTTCTGCCTTATGATCATTGATATTTCTTAAGACGGCATTTATTGAAACTGAAAAAATAAACATTAAACCAACAATACCCTTGTAAAAATCAGCATGTTGAATACATTTTGTCCACTAGATGGCCTGGTAGAGAAAATGAAGTCCCACATGAGGCCTTGTCTATGTGAACCATTTTGATGAAAGGCCTCAAGTCCTCCAGAAAGCCTCATTTGGCCATCACTAGCTGAAAGTAACTAGTTGGGAGTAGAGGCTAACGTACACAGAGGGAACCCTACTGTGCATATTGCGCAATGATCCAGCAATCGCTTCCTACTCATACAGAGCTTAAGTAATAACCATACTAATGAGGAAAGAGATCACCAGTGTAAAAGTGCATGGGCTGGACAGAATAGAAAACAGGTGTGCGTGAGTGAGTGTCTGAGCATGTGAATGACAATGAATGGAGGTGTGTGTATGTGTAATGAGGAACGGGGGGCGTGGCCGAGCTGTCAGGGAGCGGAGGACCCAAAGGGCTCCCTGAAGCGCCTGATGGAAAATAAACAATGGAAAGAGACAAAATAGTTCTAGTGTCAGAACTGGGTTTGGGAACCAAACCCAAGTTCATGACAAAAAGTGCTTTTTAACTCCACAGCCTTGCTTGGCCATGGATGAGAGCTGTCCGCTACAATTCAGAGATGATGCCAGTCTTTCTATTTGTCCAGTAGTTGTAAAATTTCCTTCAGTTATATTATTGTTCATCTCAGCCGGAGTTATATTAATCTGCTCTGGTGAAGGCAAAATTGTAGATTTTAATTCAAAACAGCTGTCAGGATATTTTCATTTTGAATCATTCATGTAAAAGAATGACAGTGAATAAGGTTAACATTGTAGAAACTGTCATCATTAGGTAATGAATATTGCATTTGTGAGCACATAACCTGCTCTTCTCTGCAGTCATGGAGAAGAGCAGCTGTTTTCCCAGTAGGGTAGACTGGTCTGGCAGCGTTTTTTTCCTCTGTGTAGTGAAAAACTCTGTTCTGTCTTGAAATAGTTAATATTTTACCCTTGAACAGAAAACACAGCTGAGTGTGTTTTTTCATTGTCATAATTAAAGTTGTGGGTTGATACAAGATATTTGTCAGTTGTTAGTCCTGATGGCACTATATTTTTCTGCTGTTCAAGTTAAACCTAGAACTTTGTGGTCATTCACTTTATTTAGTAGTTGGCAGTGGTTATGGATACAGAAGCTGTATCCCTATATGAAATGTTTATTTGTACGGAAGAGCTGACAATCCGACAAAACCTTTTCAGATCAGTTCTAAGCCAGCTCCTGCTGTGGCTTAGGGAGCTAGTACTTTGGGCCTGTGATCAGAAGGTTGCTGGTTTGCTTCTTGCTATCGGCACCTTGTCCAAACCATTTCACTATGAGATGAAATTTAGACTTAAAATTAAGAGGTTAGCCTTAGGATTTGGGAGTGGGTAAGGTTAAAAAGGTAGTAAATAGATATTGATTAAAATGTTGAAACAAATAAATGCCTCACATTTCCGTACCTGTAGCCTGCTCCTTTTGAGATACACATCAATAGAACCAACTTGCCAATCAGATTTGAGCCGTATCTGGAACAAGAATTCTATGGGTACAGTTCCATAGCCATAGTCACTGCCTTAGTAATGCAGGGTCTTGAAGGTCAAGCTGATCCATCAGTGACCCCAGCTACATGGCCACAATAATCCAATAACTAGGAATAATCAGATAATGGTAAATGGATTTGACATGTTTACATGCACTGAATAAATGGATTATTGGACAATAAACTGTGTGTGTTAATGTAATTTCACTTTATGTAACACAATAATTCCCTTTTATCTGATTATTGTTTTTACATGACACCTTTGCTAATCAGATAACTCCAGAAATTTTATTTATTATTATTACTGTGCTTGTAAACATGCACATTTTGCATATCATGCCCCCATAAAAATGTGGGAAGGCCCCAAAAATTGCTCTAGCCCAGGGGCCCACAACCTCCTTAATCCGGCCCTGAGTATGCATATTGAAAAGTTAGCTCACTTTCTTTGTTTTCACTTAAAATGGACTAAGTCAAAATCATAATTGCTGTGTTAATTAGTTTTAATAAATGGTTTTAAAATTGTCTGATATGTTCCTTTAACCCACAGTAACCCTACAAAACAACCTCCAATCTGCTCATAATTTTGATCAACCCCAGCCAGACAAAGACAAAATCCACTCACCCTACCTTCCTGCAGTCGCCACAATGTCCTTGGCGCTTAGTATGGCCACACACTTGGTTGTGTTCACACTCTTTCTCCGAGTGAACATTGTCAGCTCGGCCTTGTAGTCCACCGCGCCACACACCAGGCCAGGTGGCTGTGGGGAATGTGCCACCAGCCACGGTGGGTGTCGTCCTATTCGTCTCTGGTGTACAACACTGTTTCAAAGTGAGGCGTTTCCATCCGAGCACTCACAGGAACCCAAGTAAAGTGGTGGTGTTGTTTGTGCTGCTGTTGGTGGCGGTGGGCTTGCACTATACTCTGCAGGTGCAGCCTGTAGAATCGTGGGTGCCATTTTTGTCCAAGCTCCCAAAAGGCAAACAATATTTCCCGGTCTGCAGCAGTCTACCAGAATTCTGAAGGAAAAGAGACGTGTCCGCAAGTGAGCTTAACATGCTTAAAATTCAAAAAGTCATGTGTGCTCGTACTTTTCGCAGTGTATTATCATTATGGACAGTCCCGTTCCTTTGGGATCAAGTAAGGGTCCTGCTCCTCGATTAAAGCTAATTTTCAACGTAATGCTGTCTGGAGTCATTATCAAGAGTTTCACTTTGTTTCGGAGGTTTTCACCCTTTTAAGCAAACTCCTATTATCAGCTCCAATATGGCCACCAACCCTATTTAACCCCACTCTTTGGCTGTAGCTGTTGACTAACAGTAGCTCTTAATTGGCTTTACAGGTTTTAACATTATGCACCCAAAATGAACAGTCAGTACACATCTTGGAAAAAAAACAAAAACAAAGCTTCTATAGTCACTCATTATATGTGGTTAAATACAAGCTGGCATACAGTAGTGTTAAAAGTGTCATCCTCACCTGTGGGTTGAGACAGTGTAAGTAATGATGGTATAATGGTGAAATAACCTCCACGTCAGATTTTATTGCAGAGCAGATGATAACCTTGAGAAGGAAACTTATTCTCTCCAAGACTTTAGACCTACAGAAAAGGTTTTCACAATAAATCAAGCACATTCTCTTGGATAGGTACAATTTCTGTGTCTAAAGCTTCTTAACTCACACAGCCAGCGAGGCAGTAGAAATAAAGACAAATCTTTTTTTTCTGAACATCTTTTTACTGCTTTGCTACAGCAATAACTCCCATCATATTCTTTAAATTATGATGATTACTGTACTACTTCTTACTCCAGAGTCGCTCCAATTTATGCTCAGAGACTGGAGCACGTTCAGCAAACATCCATCCCCAAGTAACTCACTCCTCCTTCCTCAAAGATTTCATCAAGGATAACAGTCCGATGGAGAACGGAGTCAAATATTCATTGAATCTAGAAAGGTTTGGGCACTGAATTCTGTGTTTCGTGGTCCTCACTCATGAAGCAAACTAGAACAAGCATAAAAAGAAATTTCTTTGTATCTTTGCTGTGTTTTTATATACTCAATACTATGTCTTATCTTGCCCAAGGCACAGAAACTTAAAAAAAAATATTTACCTGTGAAAGAAAACTGCCTTGTGTCAGGCTGGCAGATCTACTGGCCCCAGGCTACCAAAACCTATTTTCTCTCAGCGATTATTTTTCTAAAGTTCATACGTGTAGACAAACATTACAATGAAAAATGTACATATAAACGATTTTGTTATTAAATTATAATAAATGTGTTTGTTTTGAAGTTACAAAAGGCATAAAAGGGGAAAAATATTTTCAGACCACAAATAGAAGCTACACTTCTGACTGGAGACGAGCTGAGCAAAGTAGGGTAGATATTTAAATTGTCTCCTTTTTTTTATTAGCCTTGTTTATTTAATTTGCTTTTAATCTGTTTGCTTGGTTCCAGCTGATGAGCCCCACACACACTGCTGTCTGAGCTTTTGTCAAAGAGAATCTCAAGGTATGTTTGTCAACGAAAATTGCAGTCCCTCTTTTTTTCATTGCAGTATTTCTTTTCAGTTCTTTTCATTTTTGTGTCACAGGAATAGTTTTTTAAAACATTTTATGAGCACGTATTTGTCAGGTTTTTAGATTCCACAATTACGCCAGTTATAGCAATAGAAACACAAACCTAAAGAGTCTTGAAATGTAAACAGAAAACAATTGTGTAATTTGTGATTCAATTGAAATAAACAATATTTATGCACAAGCAGCAGTTTAGGCATTTGATCATAAATGAACTCATCCTCTCACCACAAAGAAGATAACCACATTTCCTCCCCATTATTCCTGTGAAGGAATTGTATCAGATTATTTTTGTCTCCAGCCCCTTTCACATGATAATGATATTCATGAAATCTCCAGTGCCGTCAGTTAATTTTATGCACATAGACACACACGGATATACAAACAGTTGGTTGGCCCTCTGAAGTGGAGATGATGTGTGAATCTGGGGCATGCAGTGACTGATGTTCAGTGCTGATGGGCATTGGCACTGCCGCTCTGCCAAATCCATGAGGTGCCCCTGCAGGGAAGCGGGACCAGAGCTGGCCTGGATAAGACTCCTCATCAAGACCGACACCAACCTGGCTGCAGTGGAAGTGGGACCACACATTGAATCCAGAGACATTTGGAATGCTGATGTTGCTGTTATTTGCAGGGAAGTACTAAAGATTGACAGCAGCACTGCTAGCTGGGGAGTGGATAAGGAAGTGAAGGAAGGTCTACTGTTAAAAGAAAACAAACCAAAAAATATTTCTGTGCTCTAATTGAAATCTGGACATTTATCTGTCCTAATAAGTCCAAAGGAGAGATGAGGTCAGTTACAAGGAGGTTTATGCATTCAAAGTTAACCTGTCCAGTACAGTGTCAGAATGATGATACAAGCCAATCTGATCCAGAGACTGATCCAACGTCAACAGGTCATGTGGTGTGTGGGCACCACAGATTTATGCCAAGAATGGAAGAAAGCCAATGGGAAATTAATTCACCATGAGGTGAATCTGGCTGCTGGCTTCACTTTTTTGTTGGGTTTCAGACAAATTGTAATGTGCAAAGGATGACAAAATGTGTCAGAACTCAAGTTTTTTTTTTTTTTTATTGACATTAAAACCCTTGAAATATCTAGTCATTTAGTCATCATTTGTGAGGATTTGTTGACTCATGTGGCTGGTTTTGAAAAGTCCTTTGGAATATTTAATGTACTGTCATCTGTTCATATCATGGTTCTGGTGTAAGCAGCCTCTGTCTTCTCCACTTCTCCCCTTCGACTCTTTGAATCTGTGTAGATACAATACATTTGTGAGTGATGTCACACACTGGGTATGGCACGACCTAAATAAACGACTGTAGTCGCTATAGTTACAACACAAATACTCTGGTTATTAATGACAATTTGGCAATAATAGGGACAACAAGCTGCTCATCCTTTAACCAAATAATTTCCAAACACTCACCCCTCTCCCTCACGAAGCTGCAAATGCTGGCAAACATGGCAATTTTGGAGTTTCGTCAGGATTCGTAAAAGGTTGCCAAAGAGGTTGAAAACAGTTTTTCTTGTCACAAAAAAAAAAAAAAAAACCCTGAACATGTTTGAATTTTTTGGTGAATGTATTTTTCTGCAAACAGTTGCAAATTGTTGAAACACATGTGACTACAATTCTTTTTTATTTCATTAAGTAGTGAAGACCAATTATTAGACAGTCTGACTGATAGTTTGGGGTTTTATCATGCAAATAATTTTAAACAAAATCTACATCAACCCGTTACATTTGGAATAACATGCGGACAACCGATGTGAACTGAAATCTTGTTTATCCAACTGGACTAAATACAAAGGGGTGGTGCCGTCTTGCACCACGGCCAGTCTGCTGTGTGGTGACATCACTGTGTGAGCGTCCCCATGTGTTAAACACCACATTTACCCCCCCCCCAAAAAAAAAAAAATCCCCAAACTTCAAATAACTAGCTGGACACCCAGGTAGACTGCCAGTATACCCACATGACCGAGTGGCCTATTCTTCCACTTTGGTTGGTCATGTACTAACTATCAACACAACAGTCCAACCGTTTAAAAGTTAGTCACAAAGTCCTCCAGATAATGGGGTCTCTGTGGAACCCGGGCCGAGCGGAGCTTGGGCTGTGCTGCTGCTGCAAGGTCTGGTGGGTGATCTTCGGGAGTTGTGGGTCCTCTGCCGCTGAAGTCCCAGTCCAATCCCGTTGCATCAGTCACCATCTCCTGATCCGGGGCTGAAGTCGCTGTCACCTTCCTGAAGCGGCTGGCATACCACCTAGACCCATCAGCAAGACTGAAGGTGGCTGGTCCCAACTGAGCTGCATCGACCAAAACAACTGCAGCTTGTGAGCGCGATTGGGGCGGCGGATTTGGACCCAGTCGACCACCATGAGCCGGGGTCATTTCGCCCAGCGCTTCTGGTCAAGTCTTTGCTTCATGTGCCGCTGTTGTTTGACCACCCTTTCCCTGGGTGCAGGCATTTCCGTTGGGTTGCTGTCCGATGGAGGGCACAGTTGGTCCAGGGGAAGGCACATTTCACACCCCACCACTAGAAGGACCAGGAAGCTGCCCGTCGTGGCATGTGACGTTGCTCTGTAGTGTAACAGGATGCTCTGAAGTGCGGCCTAAAATGGGAATCCATCCGCTAGATGTGCCCTCTTGAAGGTCTGATTGAACCTCTCCACCCCCCCACCCCCTCATTTGCCTGAGGGTGGTAGAAAGCAGTCTTTATGTGCTTGATACTTCTTCCCCCCACAAATGTTGCAAAGTCCGCTGAGGTGAACTGTGGTCCATTGTCTGTTGTGATCGTGTCAGGCACACCCCAGCAAGCAAACAGGGAGGAAAGGAAATCAGTAACTATGTCGGTGGTGACTGAACCGGTGGGCAACACGCTGGGCCATTTTGAGTGGAGATCGTAGGCTACCAGTAGAAAATGTTAATATAGGGGGGTGCTATACAGCTCATCACAGATGTCCAATTGGATATGTTTCCACGGGGCTGATGGCCATGGCAATGGCTGCAGGGGCAGAGGTGGTGGTACACCGGTCTCGCTGCTAGCTAAGCAGGCCATGCAGTCTTTCACCATGGTCTCCACATCCTTGTTGATGCCTGGCCACCAGACCGAGCCTCTACAGTGCTGTTTGACCCTGACGACACCCAGGTGGCCCTTGTGTACCATGGTCAGGATGTGGCCTTTTAGCACTTCTGGGATCACTTTGCGGAGCTCCCTTGCCACACAGACATTGTTCCAGCAAAAAAAGTCATCTCTGTGGAAGGGTGCTAGCTCTTCCGGCGCGTTGGATGGCTAGCCCTCGCATATGGAGGTGCGGAGCTGCGTCAGTATCGGGTCCTGTTCAGACGCAGTTTGGAGCTCCTGCAGGGAGATGATAGTCTGAAGTGGGCCATACAACATGTGGACCAGCTCTGGTTCTAGAGGGATCAGTGGATTACCTGGCTGGAAAAATTGTTTCAGAGGTGCCAGTAAAGTGTCTGTTATCCTCGTCGCCATTTTTATGTTTGGAATAACATGCAGAGAACTCATGTGAACTGAACTCTCGTTTATTCAGAATCAGAATCAGAATCAGAATCAGGTTTATTGCCATTGTTCATGTAGTACACAAACTAGGAATTTGTCTCGGTACAATGCTGCAACATTAAACATGATAAGATAAGAGAAATAAACTATACATGTAATAAAGTGTAGGATAAGATTAAGTGATACTGGTCAACAGTTAAAATATATATTAGCCAGCAGCAGATACTGTGGAGAACTATATAGTGCAGTCGGTAAAGCAGAAAGAAAACAGTGATGATTGACATGAGTCTGGTTGAGCTGCTGTACATGGTGCACGAGAGTCAATAAGTCACTTAGTGTTCAGCAGTCTAATGGCAGAGGGGAAGAAGCTGTTCATGTGACGGGAGGTTTTAGTCTGGATGGACCGAAGTCTTCTACCAGAGGGGAGGGGGGCAAACAGTACGTGACCAGGGTGTGAGGGATCGGCTATGATCCGGCCAGCACGCCTCCGGGTCTTGGAGATGTACAGATCCTGGAGAGATGGGAGCTTGCAGCCGATCACCTTCTCAGCAGTGCGCATGACGCGCTGCAGCCTTAGTCTGTCCCTGGCAGTGGCTCCTGCGTACCACACGGTTATGGAGGTGGTGAGGATGGACTCGATGATGGCTGTGTAGAACTGCACTAACATCTTGGTGGGTAGCTTGAGCTTCCTCAGCTGCCGCAGGAAGAACATCCTCTGCTGGGCTTTTTTGATGAGTGAGCTGATGGTCAGCTCCCATTTGAGGTCCCTGGTGATGGTAGTGCCTAGGAAGCAGAAGGAATCAGCAGTGGTGATGGGAGAGCCTGAGAGGGTGAGGGGGGGCAGAGGAGTAGTGACTTTCCTGAAGTCTACAATCATCTCCACTGTCTTCAGAGCGTTCAGCTGCAGGTTGTTATTGCTGCACCAGGACGCCAGCTGGGCCACCTCTCTCCTGTAGGCGGACTCATCGCCGTTGGAGATGAGCCCGATGAGGGTGGTGTCGTCCGCAAACTTGATCAACTTGACAGACTGGTGGCTGGAGGTGCAGGAGTTGGTGTAAAGGGAGAAGAGTAGGGGGGAAAGTACACAGCCCTGGGGTGATCCGGTGCTGATGCTAGTATAGTCTGAGACAGTCTTTCCCAGCCGCACATGCTGCCTCCGGTCCGTCAGGAAGTCGATGATCCACCTGCAGAGGGAGTCAGGCACGTTGAGCAGGGACAGCTTGTCCCGGAGCAGAGCGGGGCGGATGGTGTTGAATGCGGAGCTGAAGTCCACAAACAGGATCCTGGCGTAGGTTCCCGGGGAGTCCAGGTGCTGCAGGATGGAGTGGAGGGCCAGGTTGACTGCGTCGTCTACAGACCTGTTGGCTCGGTAGGCAAACTGCAGCGGGTCCAGGAGAGGGGTGGTGATGGACTTGAGGTGGGACAGGACCAGGCGCTCAAAGGACTTCATGACTACAGAGGTGAGCGCTACAGGTCTGTAGTCATTAAGTCCAGTGATCCGTGGCTTCTTGGGGACAGGGATGATGGTGGAGGATTTGAGGCAGGTCGGCACGTGACATTGCTTAAGGGAGGTGTTAAAAATGTCTGTGAATACAGGAGCCAGCTGTTTCGCACAGAGTCTCAGGGTGGAGGGAGACACGCCGTCTGGGCCGGGGGCCTTGCGCGGGTTCAGTCTGGAGAACTGTTTGAGCACATCCTGCTCACTGATGATAAGGGGAGGGGGGGAGGAGGGGGGAGGTGCCTTAAATGAAGTAGGGAATGTGGAGGCTGTGGAGCTGGAGGGAGGGGGGGAGTTGGACACAGATGACGAGGTGTCAAAACGGGCATAGTGTTGGGACAGTCTTTGACAAAGGGCTTTGTCATCCTGACCTTTAGGAGCCTTAGGTCGATAGTTGGTGATTTGCCTCAGTCCTCTCCACACGGAAGCCGAATCATTAGCAGTGAACTGCTGCTGGAGTCTCTCTGAGTATAGAGATTTAGCCCTCTTCAGCTCTCTGTTAAACCGATATTTAACCTCCCTGTAGCAGTCCCTGTCTCCACTTTTCAGTGCTGCTTCCTTCTCCTTCCTGATCTGTCTGAGCTTAGCTGTGAACCAGGGTTTGTCATTAGAGTAACTCACCCTGGTGCGTGATTGAAGAATGTTCTCTTCACAAAAGTGGATATATGAGTTCACAGTGTCCGTGTACTCATCCAGATATTAACTGTCCAACTGAACTATATACAAAGGGGTGGAGCCATCTCGCACCATGGCCAGTCTGCCATATGGTGATGTCAATGCGTGCACGTCCCCACGTCCCAAACACTACACATCCTTTATTTAACCAGGCAAGTTAGCAAAGAACATATTCTTATAGAAGGCAGCAGTCTGGTAGGAGGTAAAGACCTCCGAAAGGACAGGGGAAGGGAGAAACTTAGAGAATAAACGTAACAGCAGACAGACATAGTAAATCATGCAGGGAGAACATAGCTGTATACAGCAATGGGCATAATAACGCAAGGCACTGGGTTAGAATCAAGGACAGCAAACAAAGTAGTGAGCAACATAAGCAGACAAAAATTAAAACATGCGGCAGAACAAGAATGTGGAAACAAAACAGTAAAATGTGGCCGTCACAACAATAGGAAAGAGACAACCTGAATATACAGGGAGGAAAATAAGTTATTTACCTTTTGTTCTTATTAACTATTACGAGGAAAATAAGTATTTAACACATCAACATTTTTCTCATTAAACATATTTCTGATGGAGCCATTGACCTGAGATTTTCACCAGATATCAGCAACAACCCAAGTAATTCATACATACAAAGAAATCAAGGCAACTGTGTTCACAAAACAAGTTATATTTAATAAAGTGGAATGACACAGGGAATAAGTATTGACCACATGAAGAAAAGAGGTGCAAAAAGGCATAGAAAGCCAAGAAATCAGCTGAAATCCATCAGAATTTAGGAAGCCATCCCATCCCTCATCAGTGCAAATTAATTTCAGCTGGTTAAGTCCTGACACAGCCTTTAAAAAAGTTCTGTGAATATCAGATTGTCACACCACAAAGAACTCATGATGGGTTAAAGCAAAGAGCTCTTGCTAGACCTCCACAACCTTATTGTTGCAAAACATAATGATGGTATTGGTTACAGGTGCATTTCTAAACTGCTGAATGTTCCAGTGAACACTGTTGGAGCCATCATTTGGAAGTGGAAAGAATATCATTTAACCATAAACTGGCCGCGACCAGGAGCTCCTCACAAGATTTTTGACAGAGAGGTCAAAAGAATTATCAGAAGAGTTATCGAAGAGCCAAAGACCACTTGTGGAGAGCTCCAGAGAGACCTGGAGTTAGCAGGTGCTGCTGTTTCAAAGAAAACAATAAGTAATGCACTCAACCGACATGGGATCCCCACTGCTGTAGAAAAAGCATGTTGAAGCTTATTTAAAGTTTGCAGCACAACATTTGGACAAGCCAGTAAAATACTGGGAGAATATAGTCTGGTCAGATGAGACCAAAATTGACATTTTTGGATGCTACAACACAGCGTGTTTTGAGGAGAAACGGCACTGCACATAAGCCCCAAAACACCATACCAACAGTAAAGTTTGGAGGTGGGTGCATCATGGTGTGGGGGTGTTTTTCAGCACATGATACAGGCAGACTTCATATAATTGAAGGAAAGATGAATGGACAAATGTACAGAAATATCCTTGATAAGAACCTGTTGCCATCTGCCAAGATGCTGAAGATGAAACGAGGGTGGACATTTCAGCAAGACGATGATCCCACAATCAATGGGACAAGGAATTTCACCAAGCATGTTTAATACTCCGTGTCATTCCACTTTATTGAAGGGTACCTGTAGCGGATTTTAATCAAAAGCTATTTCAAAGGATCAAATATGATACTAGTGACAGACAGACTTAGTGACTTAGACAGACTAAGGCTGCAGCGCGTCGTGCGCACTGCTGAGAAGGTGATCGGCTGCAAGCTCCCATCTCTCCAGGATCTGTACATCTCCAGGACCCGGAGGCGTGCTGGCCGGATCATAGCCGATCCCTCACACCCTGGTCATGTACTGTTTGCCCCCCTCCCCTCTGGTAGAAGACTTCGGTCCATCCAGACTAAAACCTCCCGTCACATAAACAGCTTCTTCCCCTCTGCCATTAGACTGCTGAACACTAAGTGACTCTCGTGCACCATGTACAGCAGCTCAACCAGACTCACGTCAATCATCACTGTTTTCTTCCTGCATTACCGACTGCACTATATAGTTCTCCACAGTATCTGCTGCTGGCTAATATATATTTTAACTGTTGACCAGTATCACTTAATCTTATCCTACACTTTATTACATGTATAGTTTATTTCTCTTATCTTATCATGTTTAATGTTGCAGCATTGTACCGAGACAAATTCCTAGTTTGTGTACTACATGAACAATGGCAATAAACCTGATTCTGATTCTGATTCTGATTCTGATTCTAGTGGTTCTGTCCAGTAATTTTGGTCATGATTCCTTCTCAAATACGAGTTTCAAGTCACTGCTCTCTCAGTCAGTCATGGTCAGCGACATCTTGCCTCCTCCATGGCCAGTTTCAGCACCGGTAATGACGCACAGTTGTTGCTTTGTGCAATTGACTGGGCTGCAGTATAGTAGTCAACAAAGTTTTAACATCAGATTTTTGTAATTATTTTACAACCATGTACAAGCCAATCCACCCGCATATAATTTAATGAAATAAAATTCTAGTATATCAAGATTTATTCAACGTGTTCTGAAGTTACTTGACTGGGAACTTGCCTGTTCGTCAGGTCCCCTTCAGCTGCTGGTCCCCGGAGGTACCTGGGGGTCATGCCGTCCATAAAGGCCATTTCCAAAGACACTTTGTTCAGTATATACAGTATTTGTGCAGATTTTGCACCGTTTTCAACTCAGATCTCGACCCACTGAGCATCTTTTGAACGCGTTTACTCATCTGAAGTAAATGCATTACTCTTCCACGGTAAAGCTGGAAACAACGATTGTACATCACTTCCAGCCGGCAATGGCTGCTCCCCACTGGTTTTGACCAAGCGGTTTTCATGGGATAAAATTATTCAGTATACTGACTCTAGGGGGTTGTTTTTACTGAATAAACACATTTTTTGGTTTATAAGTAATACCTATATATACACCATTCATTGTGTGAATGTGTGTGTGAATGGGTGGATAGCAGGATCTGTAAAGCGCTTTGGTCATCAAGAGATGAGAATTAAAGCGCTATATAAGTGAATGCCATTTACCATTTACCATTTACCTAAAGCAGGATTAATGTTGTTATAATGAAAAGTACAGGTTTCCTTTAAATATAACTTGTTTTGTGAACACAGTTGCCTTGATTTCTTTGTATGTATGAATTGCTTGGGTTGTTACTGCTATCTGGTGAAAATCTCAGGTCTCCATCAGAAATATGTTTAATAAGAAAAATGTTGACGCGTTCAATACTTATTTTCCCCGCTGTAATTATCTTGCGGCGTACATTAGAAGAGGTATTGCAAGTACGTACTTAAAGGAGCCGATGGGGATAAGACTATCTGTCACGATCTGAGCACGGGGGAATTTTACCGTACTCTGTCTCTTTGCCTTTTGTTTTTCCTTATTTGTATAATGTTGTATTTTGGTATTCTATGCCAGTTATGTTATCTCTAGTTTGTTTTCACATATTCGGTATTGTTTCTTTGTATGATTTATTTTCCTGTTTACGTTCAGTGTAGTTTTGTTATTTACATATTTGGGTTTATTTGTCCTTATTTGTTTTCACTTTATTTCTCCCAGTGTCTTCTCTTTCTTTCTCTCTCGGGGGTTGCAGTGGTCAGGGGCACTTCCGGGGTTTTTCCTGGTTGTGGGCGGTGCTCCTGTCAAACTGTCAGCCCCATCTCCTCTCCTCATGACTCACAGCGGATCATGTGATTCACTCATGTGATTCAAACCAGTTACTATTTGTGTTTGATTGTTTCTAGCCTTATTTAAGGGCTGTTATTTTCACTTCTCTTTGCCGGAGTCTCAGTTATCATCTCCACTAGAATCCTGCCCTGTTCTGGTCTGCTGTAAGTTTGCTTTGTGTTTCAGTTTGGATTTTCTGTTTTTGCACTGTTTGGAACTTTGTGTTCTTGTTAATAAATATCACAAACTGCAGTCCAGTGCGTGGATCTCTCATGACACTATCCAGTTTTAGAGCTTTTTGCAGTTGATTCCAGCTATCAGCTGCTGCAAAGGAGGAGTGACCCACGGAGGAGTGAACTTTAGGAGCCTTAAGTCAGAGGACTTAGGCTGAGCAAGTATTATGTGCAGGGGGAGAATGTAGATGCAGTAGATATGTCGGACGGGGGATGAGGTTAAGATGGATTTGTACATGGTGGGTGTTACGCCTGATTTCCTGGGGGGAAGGGGGGGGGTTTACCAGGGAGTAGAGCTCACAGTGATGTGTCCTGTTTTCCTGTAGGGGACATTGGTGGCAAAATGAATGGCAGAAGGCAGAATGATATACATGTGCCCCAGTCCATAACTTTTCCTAAATATGTATGTTTTATGTTTTCCGAAGTCTGGAATGTATTAAAATAAAACACACACGATTTCAGAGCATTTAATCCTTGGACTGCCACCAGTTATCATTTAGACCACAGCTGGTCATGGCAATGACCATATAAGGAATTATGCCCATATAAAGAGTGTTTCAATTTCCGGGGATGTTTTGGCAGTCTGAGCTTTTTTCATTTTGTTGTTTTCCACCCAATATTACATTGTATATCCAGATCTGGGAGAGAGAATGAGAGAGAAGAGGGAGAGCAAGCACTATTTTATTCACCAGATAGCAACAAAAAAATATGGATAGAGAAAAAAACTCCCAACAGACTCCAAGCCTGAACCTCCATGAAAAAAAAGAGATCACTGTTCGCTGACACATCTGTTAGTAGGCCTATGTCCATTCCAGGTACACAGACATTATTTTGAGAATACAAATTGATTTAGTATGTAAACAAATGAAATTACCCTTGTGAAAAAAAGAATTATAGTCTCAACAGCTCAGCCACCCGACGCCAGCTGCTGTCCTTCAGCACTACACCTCTGGTCTCTGTGAGACTGTTTAGGCCTGCATCATCTACAGGTAGAATAATTGTAAAGGATGTATGACTAATATTACAATCCCAAACACAAACATAAAATAAGCAAAGCTGATAATAATAATAATAATAATAATAATATCAATCCAATAAATCTCAACAGAAACAAGAGAAACAGGAGCTCTCATAACTAGCGCTCTCACACAGTCTCCAAATGAAGGTATGGCTTCCTATATTTCCATGTGGATTTAAAAAATACAGTGTTGTGGCAATCCATCTCAGTATATTTACACTCAGACTTAAAAGACAAAAAGAAATCGTTATGGGGGGTTTGTGTGTGGATGCAGGGGTGGTGTGTTGATGTGAACAATGACAAAGAGAATGGGAATTACAAAGGCTTTGATGTTAATGCAGCACACAGAGAAGGCTGACCAAGTGATATTATTTAAGAGCAGAGTTGCCTGAGATCTGTGACTCTTTTGTTGCTTGTGTTTCTAGAGAAATGTGAGGGAGAGTTGAATGAAGCCTGATATGATCAGGACCTCTCTGCCTGGTTATTTCTCTCTCCACACTGGTGACCCTTGACGCACAATGGAACGCGAGGCGAATACCCAGGAAACGACCCAGATGGGAAGTGCCAGCAACGCTTGCGCCGTTTTGGTCAAACTCCCAGACTTTTGGCTACACGACCTGAAGTCTTAGTTCCTCCACACCAAGGCCCAGTTCGTGCTCCGGGGAGTAACGGCAGATGACACCAGATATTACTACGTGGTTGCAGCGCTGGATGCACGCACAACTCAGCAGGTGGCGAGCCTGCTCCAACTGCCCCCAGCCCGTGACAAATACGGTGCTCTCATAACCGCGCTGACCCGGCGCTACACGCTCTCGGACTGTGAGAGAGCGGAGAGGCTCCTGACACGCTCCAAGTTAGGAGACGGGTCGGCGGTCGAATTGATGGAGAAGATGTTAGCATTGATGGGCACAGATGATGAGCATTTCCTCTTTGCTCACCTTTTCCTCTGGAACCTCCCGACGGCGGCCAGAGCGGTCCTTGCCAATCTGCCACTGCTGGCTGCGTGCAACTACCGGACGCTAGCCCAGGAGGCAGATCGGATTATCCTCTCTACTAGAGCCCTCACAGTGAACGCAGAAGCGTCCGAACCCAGCGAGACGGCCAGCGGAGGTGAGGAGCCAGCGATGGTGACTGCAGTGGGGGGCCAAGAAGCACCGGAGAGACACGCTCTGTTTCTACCCCCGCCGTTTTGGGGAGGACGCACGCCGATGCGTGCCACCGTGCCAATTCAAGCTTTTGGGAAATGCCAGGACCAGCAGTCGGTAACAGCTGCAACCGCCGGTGAAGCAAGCAAGCTGCTCTATGTGACAGACTCACGCTCGGGGAGATGGTTCCTCGTGGACTCCGGCTCCCAAAAGAGCCTCATCCTGCCATCCTACGCTGACCGGCTGGCGGGAACTAGCGGCCCCGAGCTGACGACCGCAAATGGCTCAGACATTAAGACTTTTGGTGAGAGGACGCTGACTGTATCCTTGCATGGCCGTACATACCAATGGACATTCATCATAGCGGCATGCAGCTTCCCCATCTTGGGCGCTGATTTTTTGTGTGCGCCTGGACTACTAGTCGATGTTGCTAACAGACATCTGATTAATGAAGTGTCTTTTGATTCTCTCCCCTGTACAGCTTGAGGATCCGGGCCCACAACACAAGCCAACGTCACAGCTCCAGGTGGTAAGCTCCACACACTACTCACCCAGTTTCCAGCTCTCACGGTCCTGACGTTTTCAGCGACCATCACTAAACACAGGGTGGAGCACTTCATTACCACCACGGGGCCGCCCATTTTCGCACGACCTCGGCGCCTGGCTGCAGCTAAACTGGCCATAGTGCGCGAGGAGTTCGCCAACTTGGAAAAGTTGGGCATCATCGGGCGCTCAAACAGCCCATGGGCATCCCCACTACATATGGTTCCTAAGGCCGAGGGATCGTGGCGACCGTGTGGAGATTTCTGCAGATTAAACAACGCCACAGCTCACGACCGCTACCACATCCCTCATATTCAGGATTTTTCTGTTCACCACACTGGGGCACGTATTTTTTCCAAGATAGACCTGGTCCACGGTCACTACCAAGTCCCAGTGCGTGCTGAGGACATACCTAAAACGGCAGTAATAACCCCGTTTGGCCTGTTTGAGTTTTTATGCATGCCTTTTGGGTTAAAAGGCGCAGTTCAGACATTCCAGTGCATGATGGATGCGGTGTTGCGTGAACTGCCGTTTGTATTCGTCTACCTGGACGACATCCTCGTGGCCAGTGCATCAGAGGACAAACATGTAACCCACCTCAGGACAGTTTTCCAGAGGTTGGAGGAGCACGGGTTAATAATCAACCCGGCGAAGTGCCAGTTCGGGGTGGTGGGAATCGATTTTTTGGGCCACCACATCTCACCGAAGGGTGCAATACCCTTGCCGGACAAGATGTGCGCTGTGGTGAATTTTCCCTGGCCTCAGACGGTCAGGGCGCTGCAGGAGTGTTTGGGGATGGTTAACTTTTACAATCGTTTCCTCCCCCGCGCAGCCCAGCTCATGCAGCCGTTGTACGCCGCGCTTAAGAAATGGAAACCGGCGGACAGCATCGACTGGACCCTGGAGCGGAAGCAGGCATTTTCCGATGCCAAAACAGCCCTAGCGAACGCCGCACTACTGGTGCACCCGGACCCGGCGGCTCGGATAGTGCTCACTACTGACACATTGGACGTGGCCATAGGGGCCATCGTGGAGCAGTGCGTCGCCGGTTCTTGGCAGCCGCTCGTCTTTTTTAGCAGGTCTTTGGGCGACAGTGAGTGTAAATACAGCACGTTCGACAGAGAGTTAGTGGCTCTCTACCTGGCCATACGCCACTTCCAGTTCTGGCTGGAAGGGTGCAGCTTCACTGTGTTTGTGGACCACAAGCTGCTAACAACGCGATGGCCAAGGTTTCAGAACCATGGTCGGCCCGGCAGCAGAGACAGCTGGCCGCGATCTCGGAGTTTACAACCGACATTCAGCATGTGGCCGGTAAACTCAACGTGGTGGCGGACTGCCTCTCGCGTGCATTAGTGGCTTCAGCTTCCGTTGAGCAGATCGGCGATGCGGATGTTTGCGCGTTCCAGTCTGGACCAACAGGGTTAAGGCTGGAGAGCAGAGTACTGCAAGACGGGGGGGCCCTCCTAATCTGTGGCATCTCCATGGGCCGCCCGTGACCGGTGGTCCCACGCGCTTGGCGCCGCTGTGTTTTTGAGTCAGTTCACTCCCTGGCGCACCCAGGAATGCGCACGTCAGTCAAAATGGTGGGAGCGAAGTTCGTCTGGCCGAGCCTGCGTGAACAGGTGAAAGAGTGAGCTGCAGCCTGCGTAGCGTGCCAGTGGGCCAAAGTGCACAGGCACACAAAGGCTCCCTTGGAGCCATTCCATATCCCGGCTAAGCGGTTCGACCACATTCACATGGACCTCGTGGGCCCCCTCCTGTCATCGCAAGGGTTCACGCACCTCCTGACAGTGGTGGACCGCACCACGCGCTGGCCCGAAGCAGTCCCGCTAGCTTCCACCGCGTCCGCAGAAGTCGCATGCTTTTTTGATGACAGGGGTGGCACGTTTCGGCGCCCCTTCGGATATTACGTCTGATCAGGGCCCGCAATTTGTTTCCGACCTCTGGTCCACCATGGCCCAGACCCTGGGCATCTCACTTCATCGCACGACCGCGTACAACCCACAGGCCAATGGGTTATGCGAGCGTTTCCATAGATCGCTTAAAGCAGCACTCAGGGCTTTGCTTACGGATGCAAATTGGGTGGACCGGTTGCCGTGGGTTCTATTAGGGTTGCGTTCAGCACCAAAGGAGGATTTGGCAGCCTCCCCAGCAGAGCTGTTTTTTTCCCAGCCGCTGTGGCTCCCAGGGGAATTTTTGCCGGACAGCCCCGCGTCGGACACCGATCCATCCCCGCTTTCACCGCGTAGCGCAGTGGCAGAGACGGTACCTGGTCCAGTCCACCACTGTTTTCCATGCACTTTTGTGCCAAAGACCTTGAAGGACGCAGCATTCATATTTATCAGGCACGATGCCCACCGGACCCTCTTGCGCTCGCCCTACGATGGCCCGTTCAGAGTGCTGGAACCCGGGGAGAAACATTTTGTGTTAGACTTGGGGGAACGCAGAGAAACAGTCTGTATAGATAGGCTTAAACCCGCTTTCGTGTTATCAGACGAGTAAGTGGTGTTGGCTCGAACTCCTCGGCGCGGACGACCCCCACCGAGAACTCCCCAGGTAAATGACTCATCAGATCAGTCACAAGGGCATGCTAATTATGTTTTCCCCCCTTCCAATATCCCCCCACAGACGGACGCACCCCCAACCACGAAGCCACAGACCCCACGTTACAGCCGCTACGGACGTAAGCTCAAGCCCAAAGGACATGGGGGTCAAGGCTCAGTCGGAGTCTGGGGGGGTGGGGGGGCGTGTGGCAATCCACCTCAGTATATTTACACTCAGACTTAAAAGACAAAAAGAAATCGTCATGGGGGGTTTGTGTATGGATGCAGGGGTGGTGTGTTGATGTGAACAGTGACAAAGAGAATGGGAATTACAAAGGCTTTGATGTTAATGCAGCACACAGAGAAGGCTGACCAAGTGATATTATTTAAGAGCAGAGGTGCCCGAGATCTGTGACTCTTTTGTTGCTTGTGTTTCCAGAGAAATGTGAGGGAGAGTTGAATGAAGCCTGATATGATCTGGACCTCTCTGCCTGGTTATTCCTCTCTCCACAGTGTGTATATTTATCCTAAGTGTGGGTTCTATGTTTACCTTTTGTAGTCTGGAGCACATGTGAGCAGGGAAAAGGTGGGAAGCTTTTGTCCCAGCTGTGCGTCATACGTTTTTTCCTGTGTGATGTTGTATTTTATGTATTATGTCTGAATGTTTTTTTTTTTTTTTTATGTTGCAACGGGATCTGGCAGTGAGCCCAAGACAAATTTCCCTTTGGGGATAATAAAGTTTATTCAGAATACCCAGTCAAACCAGTTGGAGTTATATTGTGTTATTCAATATATGTTCTGTATAGCTTCTACAGACATCTGCCTCCCACAGTGGCCAGGAGAAAATAAATGCTGAGGAGAGTTTGTGCTCCCTGTTATGTTAGGTTGGATCAAAGATTTGCCTGACATCCACCTGGTTTTTTATCTGGAGTTTGCAAAAGGTCTCAAACCTTCTGACAGGTAAATAGTTGCTAATTGTTGCAAACACTGTTGCTAACATAATTTTTTTTTTTCTATCATACAGTGAAAAAGATTGTTTTTACCTTAACATGTTTCGGCCACTTCTTGCAGCCTTTATCAGAAGGGTCATGTGATGTTGTTGTAACAATCAGCTGTTTTATCCTGGTTTACCAGACAGCAGAGGACAACTACGCCCCCTGCTGTTTGGTATCCTGTGGAGAACAGCATCCCAGGTGTGGGACAGGGTATAGGATCCCTCATCCCTGTTGATGGCTTCCCTGATCCAGCGGTGGTATTTGTTGCTTTCTGTGCGGATGACATTTGCTTCTTTCCAGTCCATGATATGATTTTCTCTTTTGCAATGGTTGGATATGGAAGAGTTCAGGTTCTGTCTTTCAGCTGTTGCTTTCTTTGCTCGCGTGTACCTTGCTATTGTCTCTTGTTCACATTCTTTCTTGTGTTCCTTTTTTCTGATTCCAAAGGTTCTTGCTGTTTCTCCTATGTAGGGTTTGTTGCATGATTGGTATGGTATTTCATAAATGACATTACTTATGTTTTCTGTTGGTATTATGTCTTTGGGATGAACCAAGGCTACGTTCACACTGCAGGTTTTAATGTTCAATTCCGATTTTTTCGCACAGATGTGATCCATATCTGATTTTTTTAATGACAATCTGAATAGCACACATCCAATTTTTTCCCGCCAGACCCAGGCCACTTTCATATGTGTGTCATGTGGTGATCCTCGCGGATCACCAAGAGACGCCACAGAGTTCACCAGAGAGTTTGGCTAAGATGTTATTTATTTTCAGACGTGACAAAACACAACTATGAACCCCTTAGGGCAAACACACACATAACTGAGACTTGGGCTCGTAGGGCTAACCCAGCCACCACGAGCTAACTGTGACAAAACTATGATCAGAACGAGACTTGGGCTCGTAGGGCTAACCCAGCCGCTACGAGCTAACTGTGACAAAACTATGAAGACAAACCTGACATGAAGGTCTACGGCACTCTCTAACATGACGAGGCGTAGACCCAGACTTGACAAGACAAATGAGACGAGACGTTGACAGGATGTAGACCAATACTCCTGCGTCTTACCGTCGTCAGTGCCAGGCTTAAAAGGGCGAAGCACTAACGACGGTAATGACAATCAGCTGACCGGCCGCTGACAGGCAGAAGCCCCACCGAGCACTTTCACAATAAGAGCCCGGTGAGGCCAGAATACAGCCCGCAGCTGTCAAGGCTGGCAGCGAGAAATAACTTAGCCCGAGCGCGATCAGAACCGGCGCTCGGGTCATAACAATGTGGTCCTAATTTGGATACATATTTGATAATTTCCAAAGCAACCTCAGTCTGAACAGTCATGTCGCATTTCATCTGACCTTTTCCTTACTGAAGTAAGACAGATGCTACAATTCTGTGGTGGAGGAAGCAGCAAGAACGGCAGACACAGCTGATTTGTGCTCTCTTTTTAACCAATCCTCTTCCCTTTATCACTGGATCGTAATTTTGTTGGGTCTGACTGTACAACAACTTCAAAAATTTGGGGGTGGGGGGAGGAGGGGCCTCGGGGCTGAAACCGTCACACAAGTAGGCACACAGTAACATCACTTGTACTGAACGCTGCAAATTCCCTTTTCAGTGTAAACAGCACACCATGATTCCTGGCCGCTGTAATATCTAAAATGTAAAGTTAATACAGACATGACTGTGGAGTGCAATGGCCCCGCTCTGCTCCGGGACAAGCTGTCCCTGCTCAACGTGCCTGACTCCCTCTGCAGGTGGATCATCGACTTCCTGACGGACCGGAGGCAGCATGTGCGGCTGGGAAAGACTGTCTCAGACTATACTAGCATCAGCACCGGATCACCCCAGGGCTGTGTACTTTCCCCCCTACTCTTCTCCCTTTACACCAACTCCTGCACCTCCAGCCACCAGTCTGTCAAGTTGATCAAGTTTGCGGACGACACCACCCTCATCGGGCTCATCTCCAACGGCGACGAGTCCGCCTACAGGAGAGAGGTGGCCCAGCTGGCGTCCTGGTGCAGCAATAACAACCTGCAGCTGAACGCTCTGAAGACAGTGGAGATGATTGTAGACTTCAGGAAAGTCACTACTCCTCTGCCCCCCCTCACCCTCTCAGGCTCTCCCATCACCACTGCTGATTCCTTCCGCTTCCTAGGCACTACCATCACCAGGGACCTCAAATGGGAGCTGACCATCAGCTCACTCATCAAAAAAGCCCAGCAGAGGATGTTCTTCCTGCGGCAGCTGAGGAAGCTCAAGCTACCCACCAAGATGTTAGTGCAGTTCTACACAGCCATCATCGAGTCCATCCTCACCACCTCCATAACCGTGTGGTACGCAGGAGCCACTGCCAGGGACAGACTAAGGCTGCAGCGCGTCGTGCGCACTGCTGAGAAGGTGATCGGCTGCAAGCTCCCATCTCTCCAGGATCTGTACATCTCCAGGACCCGGAGGCGTGCTGGCCGGATCATAGCCGATCCCTCACACCCTGGTCATGTACTGTTTGCCCCCCTCCCCTCTGGTAGAAGACTTCGGTCCATCCAGACTAAAACCTCCCGTCACATGAACAGCTTCTTCCCCTCTGCCATTAGACTGCTGAACACTAAGTGACTCTCGTGCACCATGTACAGCAGCTCAACCAGACTCATGTCAATCATCACTGTTTTCTTCCTGCATTACCGACTGCACTATATAGTTCTCCACAGTATCTGCTGCTGGCTAATATATATTTTAACTGTTGACCAGTATCACTTAATCTTATCCTACACTTTATTACATGTATAGTTTATTTCTCTTATCTTATCATGTTTAATGTTGCAGCATTGTACCGAGACAAATTCCTAGTTTGTGTACTACATGAACAATGGCAATAAACCTGATTCTGATTCTGATTCTGATTCTGATTCTGATACAGGGATATGAGGACTAACAGTCCAGGAGAGGGGAGTCTGCGGCGGCTTCGCTTTCCTGTGCAGGACCAGTGTTACACCGCTGGTACTAGCCGCGCTGTTTATTTATTATTAACCTTATTTATACAGGTAATCCCACTGAGATACGCGGTTTCATTTTCAAAAGAGCTGTTTAATTGATCAGTTCTTTTAAAACAGAGATGATCACAGCGGTCATCTGGCGTGTAGAGGAATTAAGCTGGTCTCTGTAGGGAGCTTAAAATAAGGAAGCGAAGTGATTTTATAAATCAGGTTTATTGTCGGCTTCCAGTCCCTAACATGTCTCATCTCAATGCAGAAGCAGAAAAGAGGCTGAGCGCAGTCAGACCTTCGTACTTATACATCACATAACAAAAGACATCGCATAACAAAAGCCGACATCACACATTCGCGTTATCTCCTTCTACTGTCCTCTCTCTCCTCCACCTGACCCTGGGGGGTCAGGAAGTCCATTCAGGTCTCCACCGCTGAGTCTCCGTCTGCTCGTTGATCTTCGCCGGTGGTCGAGCCCTATTGTCCTGCTCTGAGACGTGAGGTCATTCCACATATGCAATCTCTAAACATTCCTCTTGTGTCTATACATATGTAGGTATGGATATATGAATAATATAAGCCACAGCCCCCCCCCCAAACGTCTAAGAAAAGGACAATAAAATTAAGTTCACAGCTTAAGGTAACATCCATGACATATTATACCGTTATTCACATCAACAGGAAAAAGGGAAAAATATCCTCAACAGCCATGCTAACCTTCAAGCTATACAGCATGTTCATGTTAAAAATTCAGTGGTAACAACAACAGTATAGTCTATGTCATATGTCAGCCCTAACTCTGCAACGGCAAAATTCGACAGCATAGCTTACAACCCCTTGTCAATTTTACATCAGTCCATGTGTCGTCTGGGTTTCAATCTTCTCCCAAATCTGCTGTAGGCCCGCTTTGGCGTCCTGGCAGGGCCGTCCTGAAAGGAATCTGCAGCTTGGGGAGGAGAGTGGTTATTTGGTCCCTGCGGGGGGGTTGAGGTGTGTCTCTTGGGGGGTCTACCCTGTCGAGGTGCTCTCGCCACCCGTGCAGGTTCGTCGCTCAACATGAAAGCAGGCTTAAGTCTGTCAATACTGACTGTTTCTTTTCTGTCCCCTAAATCAAGCACAAAATGCTTATCACCAGGTTCCAGCACTCTATATGGTCCATCATATGGTGGGAGGAGGGTTGGTTTTAAAGCTTCGTGCCTAACAAAAACGAACTCAGTGTTTTTCAAAGCTTGGGGAACAAAAACCCGTGGAAAACAGTGATGTGCGGGTCCGGGGAGCGGGTCCGGTCCCGTGCTGCTTAGGGGCCTCAGGGCTGGGAGGCGCCCGGGCTCCGGATGTTCTGGTAAGAACTCACCCGGGAGCCTGAGAGGTTGTGCGAAAACTAATTCTGCCGGGGAGGCATCTAGATCCTCCTTAGGCGCAGAACACAACCCTAATAAAACCCAGGGAAGTTTATTTACCCAATCTGTATCCGTCAGTGAGGCCCTGAGGGCGGCCTTTAAAGACCTATGAAAACGCTCGCATAACCCGTTAGCCTGAGGGTGATACACGGTGGTGCGATGAATTGTCGCCCCTAAGCTGCTGGCCATGGCTGACCATAGCTCTGAGACAAATTGAGGCCCCCTATCGGACGTGATGTCCGATGGGACGCCGAAACGCGCCACCCAGGTTGTTAAAAAAACGTGAGCGACTTCCGCGGCCGTGGTTGACGCCAGCGTGACCGCTTCTGGCCAGCGTGTGGTCCGGTCTACCGTTGTTAAAAGGTGTGTGAACCCCTGAGACGACGGCAGTGGGCCCACGAGGTCGACGTGTACGTGGTCAAACCTCCTGGACGGGATTCGGAAGGGTTCCAGAGGAGCTTTCGTGTGTTTGTGAATTTTGGCGCGTTGGCAAGACATGCAAGTCCTCACCCACTCCTTTACATTTTTACGCAGGCCTGGCCAAACAAACTTCTCCGCGACCATTTTCACCGAGGCGCGCGAGGGAGTGCACCGAGTCAAAAACGCGGCGGCGCCACGCGGCTGGGACTACTGGGCGAGGTCGATCGGTTGACACGTCGCAGATTAGGAGGGGGACACCGTCACGCAAACCCCTTTCCTCCAGCCTTAACCCTGTTGGTCCAGACTGGAGCGCGCGCACGTCCGCGTCACTGCTTTGTTCCGCTGCCATGGCCGCGTAATCTATCCCTATGTGAATTGGGGCCGCGTACGCGTCCGCGTTGGCCATGAGCTCTGCGGCTGCGGTAGTATAATCTGCTTCCTCGTGCCCTGACGATGTCACGGCGCGGGAGAGGCAATCTGCCACCACATTAAGTTTGCCTGCCACGTGTCGAATATCTGTGGTAAACTCTGAAATTGCCGCCAGCTGTCTTTGTTGCCTGCCCGACCACGGTTCTGAAATTTTAGCCATCGCAAAAGTGAGTGGTTTGTGGTCTACAAAAGCCGCGAAATGCCGCCCTTCCAGCCAGAACTGGAAATGGCGGATGGATAAATGAAGCGCTAGCAGCTCTCTGTCAAAAGTGCTGTATTTGCGCTTGGTTTGGTTTAAGGATTTGCTAAAAAATGCTAGCGGTTGCCAGGTTCCGCCGACATGTTGTTCCACAACCGCCCCTATGGCCTGGTCTGAAGCGTCTGTGGTCAGCGCTATGCGGGCCGAGGGATCTAACAATGAGGCATCCGCTAGTGCTCTTTTTACTTCCGCGAAGGCGCGTTCCCGCTCCGGGGTCCATTCGACCACGTTGGAGGGCTTTTGTTTTCTGAGCACGGCATATAGGGGCTGCATGAGTTGAGCTGCGCGAGGGAGGAAACAGTTGTAAAAATTTACCAATCCTAAAAATTCCTGTAGCGATCTGACCGTTTGTGGTCGGGGGAAATTTGCTACCGTGTGCACTTTGTCCGGCAATGGAACTGCCCCTTCTGGTGAAACTCTGTGTCCCAAAAAATCAATTTGTGACACGCCGAATCGGCATTTGGCCGGGTTAATTATTAACCCGTGTTCTTCTAGCCTCTGAAAAACTGTAGTGAGGTGTTGTTCGTGTTCTTCCTCCGACGTGCTGGCTACCAGAATATCGTCGAGGTAGACGAACACGAAGGGGAGGTCGCGTAATACTGCGTCCATCATACGCTGAAAAGTTTGAGCAGCGCCTTTGAGGCCAAACGGCATTCGCAAAAATTCAAAAAGACCAAAAGGGGTTATTACAGCCGTTTTAGGGACGTCTTCAGGTCGAACCGGAACTTGGTGGTAGCCGCGGACCAGGTCTATTTTAGAAAAAATGCGCACACCCGCCAGATGTAGTGAAAAATCCTGAAGGTGAGGGATTGGATAGTGGTCATGTGCTGTCGCATTGTTTATGGTCTCCAGGAACCGTCGGTTTTCGGGACCATATGCAGTGGTGATGCCCAAGGGCTTTTCGAGCGCCGACTAATGCCCAGTTTTTCCAGGCTGGCAAACTCGTTGCGTGCTATGGCGAGCTTAGTCTTGTCTAAGCGCCGAGCTTTAGCGAAAACAGGTGGGCCCGTTGTGGGAATGAAGTGTTCCACTCCGTGTTTCGCTACTGTTGCCGAAAATTTGGGAACTGTGAGTGCTGGAAATTGGGTGAGGAGTTGGTCAAACTTACCTCCTGCTGTGGCGACGCTGGCCTGCACGGGTGGTGGAGACACTCGAGCTGAACAGGGGATAGAAGAAAATGACTGTGTCTGTTTGCAAGGTCGACTAACAACCCATGTGCACATAAGAAATCAGCACCCAACAAGTTAAAACTCACCGCCGCTATAATAAAGGTCCACCTATAGTTGCGGCCGTGAATGGACAGAGGCAGGTTTCTTTCACCAAAAGTGTTGATGATCGAGCCGTTAGCTGCCATCGCTCCGTTTCCACGGGGTCCTGTTGCCCGGCCTGTGTAGGACGGGGTGATGAAGCTCACCTGAGCTCCGGTGTCGATGAGGAACTGTCTCCCGGAGCGTCCGTCAGTCACGTAGAGCAGCTTGTTTGTCTTGCCGATAGCCGTAGCTGCTAACGGTTCCTGGCTTTGAAGTTTCCCGAGCTCTTGAAACTGCAGGGGGGGGGGGGGGGGCACGCATTTGTATGCCCTCTCGGCGAAACGTCGATGGTAGTAGCAGAGGTCATCCCGTTTGCTGCGCCTTGGTCGCGTCGCTGCCATGGTGGGCGGGTTCTGCTCCGTCGCCTGTGATTCTCCGATGCTCTGGGCTTCCACGCCGAGATCTGCCGATGCTGCTGTGGCCATCTGCTCGCCGCAGGAGTTGATGAGCGGCTGCACTTCTCGGGCAAGCGCGCGGAAGTCCTGCTGGGTCTTACACCGCATGTTGGCTAGGATCCCTCTTATGTGCATCGGCAGAGTGCTGAGGAAGATGTGTTGAAAGAGGAAGTTGTCGTTGTCTGCCTCCCTCAGCTGCAGCATGTCTTCCATGAGGGCCATCGGTCTGCGCCCCCCGTGGCCGTAAATCGCCAGTATCCTCCCGGCCCTTTCCTCGGCCGAGGGGACGAAACTCTCGATGAGGGTCGCCTTCAGTTCCTTGTATTTGTCGTTGGCGGGCAGCTGTTGTATAACGCTCCGCACGCATCGTGCTGTGGCGGCATCGAGTCTGGCGACAATGTGGTAAAATTTGGTCTCGTCAGCCGTCACCCCCACGAGTGCAAACTGAGCCTCAGCCTGCTGGAACCACGAGTTCGGGTCATTTTGCCAGAACTCTGGGAGTTTGACGGCGACGGCGCTTGCTTGGGCCGCCTCTGACGAGTCTGCAGCGCAAGAACGCCTTTCCTCCGTTCTCACGACAGGGTTGGGGATGGCGCTTGCTTGGGCCGTCTCCGACGAGTCTGCTGTGGGGGAACGTCTTCCATCTGTTCCCATGTCAGGGTTGGCGACGGTGCTTGTTTGGGTCCTCTGACGAGCCTGTAGCGGGAGAATGTCTTTCGTCCATTCTCACGTCTGGTCACCAATGTAGGGAGCTTGAAATAAGGAAGCGAAGTGATTTTATAAATCAGGTTTATTGTCAGCTTCCAGTCCCTAACATGTCTCATCTCAATGCAGAAGCAGAAAAGAGGCTGAGCGCAGTCAGACCTTCGTACTTATACATCACATAACAAAAGACATCGCATAACAAAAGCCGACATCACACATTTGCGTTATCTCCTTCTATTGTCCTCTCTCTCCTCCACCTGACCCTGGGGGGGTCAGGAAGTCCATTCAGGTTTCCACCGCTGAGTCTCCGTCTGCTCGTTGATCTTCGCCGGTGGTTGAGACCTATTGTCCTGCTCTGAGACGTGAGGTCATTCCACATATGCAATCTCTAAACATTCATCTTGTGTCTATACATATGTAGGTATGGATAGATGAATAATATAAGCCACAGTCTCATTTATTTTGTGCATAATCATTTCTGAATGATTTTAGCATTTTATTTTGCTGTGCTGCATCAAGGTAAAGAAGTTCTGTCCCCCTCAGTCGTTCAGAGCTCATATTTACTTCTGTAAACACAACGCTGTGTCTGATGTTATGTTTTCTTCTGCGCATGTGGGTCACTTCATAGCTGTAGACCGTTCACACTGGAGTCTGATGGGGGTCGTATTTAAATTATAATGTTAAGGCTCACACAAAAAAATCGGATCTTGGCTAAAAATCAAAATTGAACATTAAGACCTGCAGTGTGACTGTAGCCCAAGAGTTGCCTCAAAGTGATGTGTTATTTTACTGGGGTATTGATGTGGTACTTTTTCACCTCTCAGCTATGGCTGTGTGGCTGTTCCTATGTTGTTTGCTTTTTGTATGGTCCTTCTTTCACTCCATTTTATGTTTTTCATCTCCACTTGCTTCCTTCCCCTCTCTATGGCCCATATGGAGTAGTGACAGTTTTTCAGAGCCTTCATTATGTGTACCTTTCCTCTTCTTTATCCTGTGGATTAGTAATGATGATGGTCCGGTTGTAAAATGTGCTGATCACGAAGAGTTTGTGGGCCGTGGGGTGAGTGGATCTCCCATGGCAAAGCCCTCCTTTTGTTTGAAGGTGGTTCCTCTGAATTGAATGTAGGTCAAGGTGGCAACAAAATGTAGCAGCTTCACAATGTCTTCTTTTATTCTTTTTTTCCCCTTGTCCTGTCAAGCAGTTTGGTAAGCAGGACAGAAATCTGTTTCCTTTATTGTGCCAAACAGATTTACTTTGCAAAAAAGATTTATACAGTACATATATATGTACTGTAGAAGAGCTTGGAAATAAAGAGGCGATTTGATGTTTAAACCAAGTTTAATAATCAGCATAATCAGCTCTTCTAACAAGTCTCATCTGGTGCAGAGAGTGGCAGAAGGGAAAAGAGGCAGAATGTCTCCAGCTCACTGACTTTATACTGGCACACAATAAAAGACATGCATAACAAAGGCTGACATCCCTCATTATCTTAATCCCCCCCCCCCCATTGTCTTGGTATTTCCTCTCCTCGCCTTGGGGGGTGAGGGTGGCTCCTCCGGTCTCCTCCGCCGCGTCCGGGAACGTCTTTGTTCCTCACTCGGCGGGTGAGAGCCCTTTGTCCTTTCAGAGGTGTGAAGTCCTTTACATATGTATTACCAAACATTTCCACATGCTTCAACATATGTAGGTTATGGAATATATGGTTAATATAGACCACAGGCCCCCCAAACAACTAAGAAAAGACAACAGAAAGGTTCACAGTCTAAGATAGTTATTATGGCATACTAAGTGTTACATCAGTTGCCACGGAAGAAACTTTCCAGCAGCCATGCTCCTAGGAGAGTTCAGTGGTAAACATAACAGCATAGTAAAATCATAAGTCAGTCCTAAACTGTTGCAGCACAATTAGTGAATAATTGTGGAGTGGTTTGTATCAGTCCCTGTGCTGTCTGGGTTTTAATCTTCTCCCAAAGCTGCTGTAGGTTGGTTTAGGCGCCCTGCTGGGACCTTCTTGTGAGGAATCTGCAGTGTGGGAAGGAGAGAGGTTAACTGCTCCCTGCTGGGGGGCTGAGTCTTTTCTCTTGGGGGGTCTACCCCGCCGAGGTGCTCTCGCCAACTGTGCAGGCTCGTCTTTCAACAAGAAGGCAGGTTTAAGTCTGTCAATGCTGACTGTTTCTTTTCTATCCCCAAAATCAAGCACAAAGTGTTTATCACCATGTTCCAGCACTCTGAATGGCCCATCGTATGCTGGGCGGAAAGTTGGTTTTAAAGCTTCATGCTTAACAAAAACGAACTCAGTGTTGTTTAAAGCTTGAGGGACAAAAACCCATGGGAAGGAGCGATGAGCTGGACCGGGGAGAGAGTCCGGTCCGTTGCTGCCTAAAAACCTTGGGACTGGAAGGTGCCCTGGCTCTGGGTTCTCTGGTAAAAATTCACCTGGAAGCCTGAGAGGTTGTGCAAAGACTAATTCTGCGGGAGAGGCGTCTAGATCCTCTTTAGGTGCTGCACGCAACCCCAATAAAACCCAGGGAAGTTTATTTACCCAATTTGTGTCCGTTAGTGAGGCTCTGAGGGCAGCCTTTAAAGACCTGTGAAAACGCTCGCATAACCCATTAGCCTGAGGGTGATAAGCGGTGGTGCGATGAATTGTTGCCCCTAAACTGTTGGACATGGCTGACCAGAGCTCTGAGACAAATTGAGGCCCCCTATGTCCGATGGGACGCCGAAACGTGCCACCCAGTTTGTTAAAAAAACGCGAGCGACTTCCTCCGCTGTGGTTGCCGCTAGAGGGACTGCCTCTGGCCAGCGTGTGGTGCGGTCTATCATTGTTAACAGGTGTGTGAAACCTTGGGAGGAAGGTAGTGGCCCCACGAGGTTGACATGAACGTGGTTGAACCTTCTAGCAGGGATTGGAAAAGGCTCCAGAGGGGCTTTTGTGTGTCTGTGTATTTTGGCGCGTTGACAAGAAATGCAAGTTTTTGCCCATTCTTTTACGTTTTTGCGCAGGCCTGGCCACACAAACTTTTCGGCGACCATTTTAACCGAGGCGCGCACACCTGGGTGCGCGAGGGAGTGAATTGCGTCGAAAATACGGCGGCGCCATGTAGCTGCTACTAACGGGCGAGGTCGGCCGGTTGAAACATCGCATATTAGGGGGGGCACGCTGTCGCGTAAACCCTTTTTCTCCAGCCTTAACCCTGTTGGTCCAGACAGGAGTGCGCGCACGTCCGCGTCACTGCTTTGTTCCTCCGCCATGGCTGCATAATCTATCCCTGCATGGATAGGTGCTGTGTATGTGTCTGCGTTAGTGAAGAGTTCTGCTGCTGAGGCAGTATAATCTGTCTCTCCACGCTCTGGTGGTGTCACAGCGCGAGAGAGACAGTCTGCTACTACGTTAAGTTTGCCTGCCACGCGTCGAATGTCTGTGGTGAACTCTGAAATCGCAGCTAGCTGTCTTTGTTGCCTGCCTGACCATGGTTCAGAAATTTTAGCCATAGCAAAGGTGAGCGGTTTGTGGTCTACAAAAGCCGTGAAACTCCGCCCTTCTAACCAGAACTGGAAGTGGCGGATGGATAAATGAAGCGCCAGCAGCTCTCTGTCAAAAGTGCTGTATTTACGCTCAGTTTGGTTTAGCGATTTGCTAAAGAATGCTAAAGGTTGCCAGACCCCGCTGACAAGTTGTTCTACAACTGCCCCTATAGCTAGGTCTGAAGCGTCTGTGGTTAGCGCGATGCGGGCCAAGGGATCTGGGTGAACTAACAATGTGGCGTTAGCTAGGGCGCTTTTTACTTCCGCGAAGGCGCGTTCGCGCTCTGGGGTCCATTTGACTGCGTTGGAAGCCTTCTTTTTTCTGAGCGCGTCATATAGGGGCTGCATGAGCTGAGCTGCGTGGGGGAGGAAGCGGTTGTAAAAATTAACCATCCCTAAAAATTCCTGTAGCAATTTGACCGTTTGTGGCCGTGGGAAAATTTCTATCGCGTGAACTTTGTCTGGAAGTGGAACTGCCCCCTTCGGAGAGACTTTGTGTCCTAAAAAATCAATTTGTGACACGCCGAATTTGCATTTGGCTGGATTGATTATTAGCCCGTGCTCTTCTAGCCTCTGAAAAACCGTAGTGAGGTGCTGCTCGTGTTCTACCTCAGAAGAGCTGGCTACCCACATGTCGTCGAGGTAGACGAAGACAAAAGGAAGGTCACGTAGGACCCCGTCCATCATTCGTTGAAAAGTTTGAGCAGCGCCTTTGAGGCCGAAAGGCATTCGCAGGAATTCAAAAAGGCCGAAAGGGGTTATTACCGCTGTTTTAGGAATGTCTTCTGCTCGGACTGGGACTTGGTGGTAACCACGGACTAAGTCTATTTTTGAAAAAATGCGTGCACCTGCCAGATGTAGTGAAAAATATTGAATGTGAGGGATTGGGTAACGGTCATGCGCTGTAGCGTTGTTTAATCTGCGGTAATCTCCGCACGGTCTCCAAGAACCGTCGGATTTCGGAACCATGTGAAGTGGTGAGGCCCAGGGGCTCTTCGAGCGTCTAACAATGCCCAATTTTTCAAGAGTTGTAAACTCGTCCCGTGCTATGTTGAGCTTGGCCGCGTCTAAGTGGCGAGCTTTGGCAAAAACGGGAGGTCCCGTTGTGGGAATGAAGTGTTCAACCCCGTGTTTAGCCACAGTGGCTGAGAATTTGGGAATTGTGAGTGCTGGAAATTGGGTGAGGAGTTGCTCAAACTTACCTCCTGCCGTGGTGACGTTGGCCTGCACAGGTGGTGGAGAAACTCAGGCTGAGCAGGGAATAGAAGCAAAGGACAGTGCATTAACCAGGCGCCTATTTGCTAGATCCACTAATAACCCATGTGCACACAAAAAATCTGCGCCTAATAAGTTAAAACTCACCGCCGCTACAACAAATGTCCATCTGTAGCTGCGGCCGTGGATGAGGAGGTGCAGGCTCTTTTCGCCAAACGTGTCGATGCTAGAGCCGTTGGCTGCCACGGCTCCATTGCCCCGGGTGCCCGTGGCTCGATCTGCGTGGGAGGGCATGACGAAACTCAGCTGGGCTCCTGTGTCAATGAGGAACTGCTTGCCTGTGTGTCCATCCATCACGTACAACAGCTTATTCTTCTCGTCGAGAACCGCTGCTGTTAACGGCTCTCGGCTTGGGCGTTTTCCCGAAATCGCAAATTTGCAGGGGGGAACGCATTTGTGGGCCTTCTCGGCGAAGCGGTGGTGATAATAACAGGCGTCACTCTGTCTGCTAAGTTTGGGCCGTGTCCCTGTCACCGTGGGCTGGGTCTGCTCAGTGGGTTGTGGCTCCTCGTGGCTCGGGGCGTCAGCTTTGAGGTCTGCGGATGCTGCTGTGGGTGTCAGCTCCTTGCAGGCGTTGACAAGCCGATAAGCTTCGTTGGCCAGTGCGCGGAAGTCTTGGTGGTTGTTGCATTTCATGCTGGCGAGTGTCCCTCTCGTGTGGCGGCAGCGTGCTGAGGAATATAAACTGGAAGAGGAAGTTGTCATTGTCCTCTTCTTTGAGCTGTAGCAAATCCTCCATGAGGGCCTTCGGTTTGCACCCTCTGTGGCCGTAGACTGCCAGGATCTTCTCGGCTCGCTCTTCCGCTGATGGGATGTAGTTCGCCACGATGGTTGCTTTGAGCGTCAGGGGTCACCAGTGTAGAAGAGCTTGGAAATGAAGAGGCGATTTGATTTTTAAACCAAGTTTAATAATCAGCATAATCAGCTCTTCTAACAAGTCTCATCTGGTGCAGAGAGTGGCAGAAGGGAAAAGAGGCAGAATGTCTCCAGCTCACTGACTTTATACTGGCACACAATGAAAGACATGCATAACAAAGGCTGACATCCCTCATTATCTTAGATAGATAGATAGATTAGTTTATTTGACAGGGACAGCGCAATAAACATAGACAATTAATCAATGACAATCAATCTGATGTGTTGCACACAGAGTGTATAGCTATTAGCTAATTTGCAACTCTTGTCCCCTGTCCCATCTTAATCCCCCCATTGTCTTGGTATTTCCTCTCCTCACCTTGGGGGGTGAGGGTGGCTCGGTCTCCTCCGCCGCGTCCGGGAACGTCTTTGTTCCTCACTCGGCGGGTGAGAGCCCTTTGTCCTTTCAGAGGTGTGAAGTCCTTTACATATGTATTACCAAACATTTCCACATGCTTCAACATATGTAGGTTATGGAATATATGGTTAATATAGACCACAGTACTATATATTATTTATAGACTCTTCTTGTAAAAACTTTTAAGACTTTATTTAAAGAACAGAGAGACATGTGTGTGTGTGTGTGTGTGTGTGTATGAGAGTGCATGCAATGTGAGTGTGTGCGTGTGAGTGCTTTGCCAGGTAACATACAAAGCGGGTGGGAGGTTACAGCCACCCCCCCAGAAACCCTAAGTAGGCAAGACAGCTCCACCAACCCCCATAGAGCACAAATGTCCCAAAGCCAACAAGCCCCAGGACAACCAGGCATCCACCTCAGGAGGGACGGCTGAGGGAGGCTGGGCCGTCAAGCGGCCGGCGTGGTGCACCCAGGCCCCTGGACCGGCCAGCCTCCGCACACCCCGGCAGGGCCAACGCCAGCCCCCGGGCCCCAGATGCCAGAAGGCCAGTGTTCCCCCCCACCCCCCCAGGCTGGAAGGCGGCCCGCGCCGGCCCGCGCTGGCTTTATGGGGGTTGGTGGAGCTGTCTTGCCTGCTTAGGGTTTCTGGGGGGGGTTGCTGTGACCTCCCACCCTCTTTGTATGTTTCCTGGCAAAGCACCCCCCACAGCAGACCCGCATTCACCCCAGCACCCCTGACACTGACCCCAGGAGCCCCCAGGGCCCCACACCCCAGGAAGGTGGTAGCAAGGCGTGTGGAGCCATATGAGGGGCCAGACCCCCAGTCCAACAGAAGCCACGTGGCCAGGAGGTGCCACCCCCTCAGTCCAGCACCCCCGACCAGCATATACACCCATTCCCACGCACTCACACCCTCATGCTCTCAAACGCACCCACTCACACCCACATACATTCACACGCACTCACTCAATCTCATTCCCACTCACCCTCTCCCCCACACAATCTCACACTCGCACTCCCACACCCAGACCCACCCACTTTCACCCACTCTCATACCTGCTCAGTCTCACTCCCACTCCCACTAGCCCTCACAGTCACCTGCCCCCACACATGCCTCCCTCCACCCACGCTCATCCATAACCACACTCTCACTCACGCTCCAACTCACTCACATCCACTCGTGCTCTCCCCCACACACTCACCCACATAAGATAAGATAAGATAAGATAAGCCTTTATTAGTCCCACAACGGGGAAATTCCAGGATTGCAATAGCACAGGGATAGCAACACTCAGAGCAACAATCAGAAGGCAAGAAAAAAAAACAAAAAAAAAAAACAAGCAAGCAAGAGCAGCTAATATACATATATACATATTACTATAAAATATATATATACACACACACACACACACACAGACACACAGTGCAGAGCATTGTAGCTGGATGGAATAAATATATGAATATATGAACACACAGTGCAGAGCATTGTAGCTAGATGGAATAAATATGTAAATATATAAACACCCACAGTACGGAGCATTGCAGCTAGGTGGAATAAATATGCAAGTATATAAACACACACAGTGCGGAGCAATGTAGCTAGATGGAATAATATGTAGATATATAAAAACACAGTGCGGAGCATTGTAGCTAGATGGAATGAATATATAGATATATAAATATAAACACACCCAGTGCTGAGCATTGTAGCTAGATGGAATAAATATATAGATATATAAATTTAAACACACCCAGTGCTGAGCATTGTAGCTAGATGGAATAAATATGTAAATATATAAACACACACAGTGCAGAGCATTGTTGCTAGGTGGGATGAAACAGCATAACCGTCTATTTAGTTATCCTACATGGTATGATTATGTGCCCATACATATTCTCACCCTCCATAGCGACCGGTATGTTCCTAGTTGTATGCCGGAGAGGACCATTGTGTAAGTCTATTGCATCTTTTGCATTCAAAAAAAAAACTATTAGTTTGTTACGTCTTTTTGCTATCTCTGCGAGCAGCCCTGCTTAGGTTGTACAGTCTGACAGCCGTTGGTAGGAAGGACCTACGAAACCTCTCGGTTGTGCACCTGGGATGATGTAGTCTGCTGCTAAATGAGCTCCTCAGTGCATCCAGTATGTCCTGCATAGGGTGGAACTCGGACTCCAGCAGAGATGACAGTTTAGCCACCGTCCTTCTCTCTCCTATCTCCTCCATCGGATCAAGGCGTTGCCCCAGGACAGAGCTAGCTTTCTTAATCAGTTTGTTCAGTCTCTTCCTATCGGCTGCAGTAATGCCACTGCCCCAGCAGACCACTCCAAAAGTGATGGCTGATGCCACCACCGTGTCATAGAATGACTTCAGCAGCGCCCCTTGTACACCAAAAGACCTGAGTCTCCTCAGCAGGAACAGCCTGCGCTGTCCCTTCTTGTAGAGTGCGTCAGTATTGTGTGACCAGTCTAGTTTGTTGTTCAGATGAATACCCAGGTACTTGTAGGATGTCACCATCTCGATGTCTGTTCCCTGTATATTTACTGGTGCTGTGAGGGGCTGCCCATGCCTGCGGCAGTCCACCACCAGCTCCTTAGTTTTCCTCGCGTTGATCTGGAGGCAGTTCCGATGGCACCAGTCCACAAAGTCCTGGATAAGCCCTCTGTACTCAGCTTCATCTCCGCTGGAGATGAGACCAACAATCGCAGAGTCATCAGAGAACATTCAATCACCCTTAACACTTGGGGCAGCTGTGGCACAGATGGAGCAGGCATGAACGCGCACCAGCACCCGGCAGTAGCCGGGGAGACCGCTGGTGCAGACCAGTGGCCACACCTCCACCAACCCAGCCCGGGGTGGCTGCAGCCACTGGAGCAGACCACCATCACCAGAGCCCACCCGGAGTGACTGATTGATGGACCACCCCAAGCACTTTGAGATGCCACCTGACACATAAAGCACCACTCAAATCCAGCCCACCACCACCATCTCTACTCATCACTCCCTCACTCTCATTTACTCACTTGCGCACTCACTCTCTCACTCGCTCACTCCCTTGCTCGCACCTATTCATTCAGCAGTGCGCCCAGGGATGACAACAACATGATAGGCCCCAGGACACCAGCCATGCCCTAGGCCCCTGGCAGAAGCAGGGCAGCATGGGTGGGGGAAGACCTCCACCCCCCCCCCCCCATGTGAAAATGGTGATGGGTGAGTGTTAGTTGCGTGGTGTGATTGGGTGCAGGTGTGTGAGCTACCAAAGTGCAGTTAAAATTGGGGGGATAGTATAATAGTGCGCCACTACCCACTGACCCCCTAAGCCCTCAGTGTCTACAGTGCAATTAAAATTGAGGTGAGGGCGGACCCACGGCGCAGTAGACAGAGGCAAGGCAAGTTAATTTGTATCTCACATTTCGGGTACAAGACAATTCAAAGTGCTTTAAATAAAGCATTGCAGCAAGTTGCAAAAGGAATACATAAGAATTTAAAAGCAAATGAAAAAGTAAAGTAAAGAGAAACAAAAACAAGCTAAAATACAATATGACAGAAGTAAAAGTTACAGTACATTGTAGGTTACTGAAAGGCCGCAGCAAATAGCAGAGTTTTTAACCTTAGTTTAAAGCAGCTGAGAGTTTCAGCAGCCCTGATGCTCTCTGTGAGTTTGTTCCATATGTGAAGGGAATAAAAATTAAATGCTGCCTCACCATGTTTGGTTCTAACTCTAGGCACAGATAGTAGGCCTGACCCTGATGACCTGAGGGCTTTGGGTGGCTCATAATGAACTAGCAGATCTGAAATGTATTTTGGCCCTAAACCATTCAGAGGTTTATAAACCACCAGCAGTATTTTGAAATCTATTCTTTGACAGGCAGGAAGCCAATGTAAAGATCTGAGGACTGGGGTTATATGATCACTTTCCTGGTCTTAGTGAGGACTCGAGCTGCAGCGTTCTGAACCAACTGCAGCTGTTTGATGAACTTTTTAGGGAGACCTCTGAGGACAGTGTTAGAGTAGTCCAGTTTACTGAAGATAAATGCTTGGACAAGTTTTTCTAGATCCTGCTGAGACATCAGACATCATACCTTTAATCGTCGCTATGTTCTTTAAGTTATAATAGGTGACTTCGCTACTTCACTTCAGAGGGATCCTCTTCACCGACACCGTACAACACCCCCCACCTCAAAACCCTAAGTGTATCCAATAAGATGTATGATCCACCCAGAATTTTTTTTTTTTTTTTGGGGGGGGGCACTGGGAGGGAGGCAGTCCCAAAAAGAACCCACCCCCCACCCCCAAGAAGCCACCTCCAAAATTGCCTCTGGAAGCCACCCACTGCCCCCAGATCCCATCCCAGGGCAAGGGCTTCATGATGTCTTCTACTGTGAGTTCTGTGCGTTTGTGTAGGTTTTTTTCATGTCTGAGATAGTTTTCAGCAATGTGTAGAGTGACTTTGACTGGTGTTTTTGTAAAACGGGGATATGACGTTGTGTGATATTAATATTTCATTGCTTGTATCTTTTTGTCCTCCAAGTCTTGCGCCAGTTTGGTGTTCTTGCAGTGTTGATCTGTGAGTCCAAGAAGACTCACAGCAAACACCTTTGATAGATTGTAGGTTACTGATCCTATGCTGTCCACAATAGGTCGTAATGGGGTGCCTGGTTTGTGGATCTTCGGTGTGCCATATATACGGAGTGTAATGCTTGCTGTTGGAATGAGATGTTTATAGAAATCCTTGTTGATCTTGTTTGCATCCAAGAGTGGTTTGAGTAATGTCTTTAGAGTCCTCTTTTTTTCCTTCTGTTGGATTCTTTTTAAGTATTTTGAATGTATTGGTGTCATTTAATCATTCCTGCATCTGTTTATTGTATTTATTTGTATTCATGATGACAGTGGTAAAACAGCTGATGAAACAGCTGATTGTCACAACAACATCACATGACCCTTCTGACAAAGGCTGCAAGAAGTGGCCGAAACATGTTAAGGTTAAAACAATCTTTTTCACTGTCTGATAGAAGAAAAAAAAATTATGTTAGTGACAATGTTTGCAACAACTAGCAACTGTCACAAACCAAGCCGGTGTTGTTCTTAGGCTTGGTTCTGACTGTTCTCTGTGGCTTGGGTTACCAGTATATTTGTGCGTTGTGTTATCTTTTGAGTTTTCTATGTCTTTTGTCCTTGTTTCCTTACCCATAGCCACTGTCTAGCCGGCAGCTGTTAGACAGCCGCTTTGACCTACTTTCTTGTGGGCATTGTCTAGCTCCTGCCGGTCCGACCATGCCCTCTCTCTCTCCTGACAGCCAGCTGATTCCACTCCTGTCATTTATTTTCCAGTGCCTCGCCCAGGTGTGCTCAATTTGTGGAACCAGCAATGCTTGTACTTAAGCGGCGTTTGCCAGTCAAGCATTGCTGGTCTGTTGAATTGTCTATTGATGAACATAGTCGTGTGTGAACTGTGTGTACGATAGCATTAGCCACTTCCACTTTAGCCGTGGATTTTCCAGCTTCCTTTGAGCGATGCCGGCTCTGGGACGCTATTGTGGTTGAATCACTGCTTCTCATGTGTTCCCTGGGTGATGCCGGCCTAGGAACGCCTATTGCAAGTTGCTTGCATTTTTGTACGTCCTCACCTTTTTGGGAACTGTTTGTGTCTACTTTAATAAATGTGTTGTGGTGTAATCCTGCGTGTAAGTCCGTCTATCTACCCCTCTCCCCCATGTGCTTTTACGCAGCGCATGGGGAGGTTTATAACAGAAACTATTTACAATTCTTTTGCCACTGTTTCAGAACATCTGAGACCTTTTGCCAACTCCAGATAAAATACCAGGTGGATGTCAGGCAAATCTTCGTTCCAGCCTAATATAACAGGGTGCACAAACTCTCCCCAGCATTTATTTTCTCCTGACCACTGTGGGAGACAGACGCCTGTAGAAGCTATACAGAACATACATTGAATAATACAGTGTTGTGGAGGAATATATTCAGGCGAGGTACGACAAGCTGTAAGGTTGCAGCGTTTTATTTCCTCCATCAAAATGGGACGCACTTGTAGCGCTGTGCGCTACAGTGGTCTACTGTGCTGTGCTGTGTATGCTGTGTTTTTGAGGCATGTATAGCAAGCTCTTTTATACATGTTATACAAACAGAGAGAATGCATGGCACATTAGCATATTGATATACAGTGGGGAAAAAAAGTATTTAGTCAGCCACCAATTGTGCAAGTTCTCCCACTTAAAAGATGAGAGAGGTCTCTAATTTTCATCATAGGTATACCTCAACTATGACAGACAAAATGAGGAAAAAAAGAATCCAGAAAATCACATTGAAGGATTTTTAATGAATTAATTGGTAAATTCCTTGGTAAATTAAGTATTTGATCAATAACAAAAGTTCATCTCAATACTTGGTTATATACCCTTTGTTGGTAATGACAGAGGTCAAACATTTTCTGTAAGTTTTCACAAGGTTTTCACACACTGTTGCTGGTATTTTGGCCCATTCCTCCATGCAGATCTCCTCTAGAGCAGTGATGTTTTGGGGCTGTCGCTGGGCAACATGGACTTTCAACTCCCTCCAAAGATTTTCTATTGGGTTGAGATCTGGAGACTGGCTAGGCCACTCCAGGACCTTGAAATGCGTCTTACGAAGCCACTCCTTTGTTGCCCGGGCGGTGTGTTTGGGATCATTGTCATGCTGAAAGACCCAGCCATGTTTCATCTTCAATGCCCTTGCTGATGGAAGGAGGTTTTCACTCAAAATCTCACGATACATGGTCCCATTCATTCTTTCCTTTACACGGATCAGTTGTCCTGGTCCCTTTGCAGAAAAACAGCCCCAAAGTACGATGTTTTCACCCCCATGCTTCACAGTAGGTATGGTGTTCTTTCTCCTCCAAACATGACAAATTGAGTTTTTACCAAAAAGTTCTATTTTGGTTTCATCTGACCATATGGCATTCTCCCAATCCTCTTCTGGATCATCCAAATGCTCTCTAGCAAACTTCAGATGGGCCTGGACATGTACTGGCTTAAGCAGGGGGACAAATCTGGCACTGCAGGATTTGAGTCCCTGGCGCAGGGACTCAAATCCTGTCCCAGGATCCTGTCCCAGGAAAATCAAGTCCCAGTGGGTTACTGATGTAGCCTTTGTTACTTTGGTCCCAGCTCTCTGCAGGTCATTCACTAGGTCCCCCCGTGTGGTTCTGGGATTTTTACTCACCGTTCTTGTGATCCTTTTGACCTCAAGGGGTGAGATATTGCGTGGAGCCCCAGATCGAGGGAGATTATCAGTGGTCTTGTATGTCTTCCATTTTCTAATAATTGCTCCCACAGTTGATTTCTTCACACCAAGCTGCTTACCTATTGCAGATTCAGTCTTCCCAGCCTGGTGCAGGTCTACAATTCTGTTTCTGGTGTCCTTTGACAGCTCTTTGGCCTTGGCCATAGTGGAGTTTGGAGTCTGACTGTTTGAGGTTGTGGACAGGTGTCTTTTATACTGATAATGAGTTCAAACAGGTGCCATTAATACAGGTAATGAGTGGAGGACAGAGGAGCCTCTTAAAGAAGAAGTTACAGGTCTGTGAGAGCCAGAAATCTTGCTTTTTTGTAGGTGACCAAATACTTATTTTACCAAGGAATTTACCAATTAATTCATTAAAAATCCTTCAGTGTGATTTTCTGGATTTTTTTTTTTCTCGTTTTGACTCTCATAGTTGAGGTATACCTATGATGAAAATTGGAGACCTCTTTCATCTTTTAAGTGGGAGAACTTGCAAAGTTGGTGGCTGACTAAATACTTTTTTGCCCCACTGTACATATCAGTCAATACATACAGTATGATTAGCCTGACCAAATGGTGCCCGGATGTCTTCTCCTTAATCCGGGGATGTATAAACAATAGTTCATTGTTCTGGTTGTCCCTCCAGGGGCTCTCTGTCTGTATGTGAATGGTCCTCTGTGTCTTCTGGACCTTCTGAGTGTGAGACTGAATGTCCCTGTAGATTGTGGTGGGTCACCACAGGGCTCCCCCTCAGAACACTCAGAAGGGGCTGTGACCCCCCCGGCCCCCAACACACCCCGTCATCTGGGCTCCAGCTCCAGTAGAACTGTCGGAGGGCATGTCAGTCCGTGGGGGGGACGGGGGAGGGGCGGAAAAAACAGTGTGCTCCGCTCCGGGTTCCAGCATGTTGAACGGCCGTGGATCGTGGGCGCCGGGCCTGGTGTGCGTCATGCGTAATGGAACCAGACAGTGATCGGCTGGCTTTAGGGAGTGAGGTGCGGGAAGAGCACTGTGGAGGAGGAGGGGGAGGGGGAGGGGGTGGGGGTGGGAGTAAGTGAGTGCCGGCCTGGGACGTCAAAGGTGTCTGGGCCGCGCAAAAATTGCGTGTGGATCCACAATGGTGAGGGACTTTCCCGTTAAACCTGGCGGTGATCCACAGCGGCTGTGAAAAAAAAAAAAAATTAAGTCTCTGACTCCTCTCGCGGCTCGATCCAGTGAGGATGTGGGGAAGGCGAGTGGCCAAATTCCCCAAGGATGCGTAGCGGCTGTGAAACAACTGCAGCTGTGTGAGGGACCTGGCGGTTTGGCTTTTAGGTGCGGAAGCAGCCCTAAAGCCATCGGGGACAGCAATTGGCTAAATTTCCCTTGTGCGCCGTGGCTGAGAAACCCATACAAAGTCCTGTGTGCGGGCTGCATGTCTGCTTCAGGTGCGTGAGCAGCCCTGAAGGTTCCGAGGATTGCGATCAGCCGTGTTTCTCGGGCATGTGCAGCGGAAGAGGACGCTGTATCAGTCTGTGGAGCCGGTTTTGTCCCTGTGTGTGGTGCGCGCTTCCTGCGGTGTGCGTGCGGGGCTTCATTGTCGCGAGCTGAGTCAGAGTCAGGGAGCTTGGTGGAAATCAACACAGTCGGCGCCGGTGACCGTCCCCGTTCAGGCTGCTTCCTTCGTTTCGCTCGTGTCGCCGTTCATGGTGCGTGTCGGTCCCAGTGCTGCCTGCTTCAGGGAGCGTGCTCCGGTGAGGATGAAGAGGTTGCAGGCGTTCTCTGGTCCTCTGGGGACCACAGCGCGGGGAGAGGGAGCAGACGGTCATTCTCTCTCGTCAGGTCACCAGTGTGGAGGGAAAAGATGAGGCGAGGGGCGCACCATGATCACGTCGGGGTCACCAGTGTGGAGGAATATATTCAGGCGAGGTATGACGAGCTGGAAGGTTGCAGTGTTTTATTTCCTCCATCAAAATAGGACGCACTTGTAGCGCTGTGCGCTACAGTGGTCTACTGTGCTGTGCTGTGTATGCTGTGTTTCTGAGGCATGTATAGCAAGCTCTTTTATACATGTTATACAAACAGAGAGAATGCATGGCACATTAGCATATTGATATAGATATCAGTCAATACATATGATTAGCCTGACCAACTGGCGCCCGGACGTCTTCTCCTTAATCCGGGGATGTATAAATAATAGTCCATTGTTCTGGTTGTCCCCCCAGGGGCCCTCTGTCCATATGTGATCGGTCCTCTGCTTCTTCCGGACCTTCTGAGTGTGAGAATGAATGTCCGTGTGGATTGTGGTGAGTCACCACAATATAACTCTTCCTGGTTTGACTGGGTATTTTGAAAATCTTTATTATCCCCAAAGGGAAATTTGTCTTGGGCTCACTGCCACATCCCATTGCCACATAAAAAAAACCCAAAACATTCAGACATAATACAGCACATCCAGAAAGTATTCACAGCGCTTCACTTTTTCCACATTTTGTTATGTTACAGCCTTGTTCCAAAATGGATTAAATTCATTTTTCCCTTAAAATTCTACACACAATACCGCATAATGACAATGTGAAAAAAGATTTTTTTTTTAAAGATTTTTACAAATTTATTAAAAATACAAACTAAGAAATCACACGTACATAAGTATTCACAGCCTTTGCCATGAAGCTCAAAATTAAGCTCAGGTGCATCATGCTTCTACTGATCATCCTTGAGAGATTTCTACAGCTTAATTGGAGTCCACCTGTGGTAAATTCAGTTGATTGGACATGATTTGGAAAGGCACACACCTGTCTATATAAGGTCCCACAGTTGACAGTGCATGTCAGAGCACAAACCAAGCATGAAGTCAAAGGAATTGTCTGTAGACCTCCGAGACAGGATTGTCTCGATACACAAATTTGGGGAAGAGTACAAAAAAATTTCTGCTGTTTTGAAGGTCCCAATGAGCACAGTGGCCTCCTTTTGAATGAATGAATGAATGAATGAATGAATCTTTATCTTTATCTTTATTTCGGATAGATTAAAAGTAAAGATTAAAAAAAGAAACAGAATAATATAACAAAGGGGGAAAGAAAATCCAACAAGGTCAAATTAGACAATAACTCCTCTGATTATACAGTTCAACATAAGTTATCTGAAAAGGGTGATGGCTGAAGCCGCAGCTTATATTGCCCACCCATATTCCATCCAAGAATTCAAAAGAAAAGCAAAGCAAACTGGCCTCCTTCATTCGTAAAGGGAAGGAGTTTGGAACCACCAGGACTCTTCCTACAGCTAGCTGGCCGTCTAAACTGAGCAATCGGGGAAGAAGGGCCTTAGTGAGGGAGGTGGCCAAGAACCCAATGGTCACTCTGTCAGAGCTCCATTGTTCCTCTGAGGAGAGAGAAGAATCTTCCAGAAGGACAACCATCTCTGCAGCAATCCACCAATCAAGCCTTTATGGTAGCGTAACCAGACGGAAGCCACTCCTCAGTAAAAGGCACATGGCAGCCCGCCTAGTTTGCCAAAAGGCACCTGAAAGACTCTCAGACCATGAGAAACAAAATTCTCTGCTCTGATGAGACAAAGATTGAACTCTTTGGCGTGAATGCCAGGCACCATGTTTGAAGGAAACCATGCACTTCTCATCACCACGGCAATACGATCTCTACAGTGAATCATGGTGGTGGCAGCATCATACTGTGGGTATGTTTTTTTCAGCGGCAGGAACTGGGAGACTACTTAGGATAGAGGGAAAGATGAATGAAGCAATGTACAGAGACATCCTGGATGAAAATCTGCTCAAGAGTGATCTTGACCTCAGGCTGGGGCAACGGTTCATCTTTCAGCAGGACAACAACCCTAAGCACACAGCCAAGATATCAAAGGAGTGGCTTCAGGACAACTCTGTGAATGTCCTTGAGTGGCCCAGCCAGAGCCCAGACTTGAATCCAATTGAACATCTCTGGAGAGATCTGAAAATGGCTGTCCACCAATGCTTCCCATCCAACGCTTCCCATTGATTAATTGTCTATGTTTATTGCACTGTCCCTGTCAAATAAACTTATCTATCTAACCTGATGGAGCTTGAGAGGTGCTGCAAAGAGGAATGGGCCAAACTGCCCAAAGATAGGTGTGCCAAGCTTGTGGCATCATATTCAAAAAGACTTGAGGCTGTAATTGCTGCCAAGCTGCATCAACAAAGTATTGAGCGAAGGCTGTGAATACTTATGTACATGTGATCTCTCAGTTTTTTATTTTTAATAAATTTGCAACCCCCCCCCCCCACCAAAAAAAAAAAAAAAAAAACTTTTTTCACATTGTCATTACGGGGTGTTGTGTGTAGAATTTTGAGGAAAAAAAATGAATTTAATCCATTTTGGAATAAAGCTGTAACATAACAAAATGTGGAAAAAGTGAAGTGCTGTGAAAACTTTCCTGATGCACTGTACATAAAACACAACATCAGCTGTGATAGCACACAGGCCAAAACTTATGACACACCGCAGGGACAAAAGCTTCTTACCTTTTCCCTGCTCACATGTGCTCCAGACGACAAAAAGTAAACACAGACCACACACACCCAAGCTAAATATACACACTGTATTTTTTAAATCCGCATGGAAATATAGGAAGCCCTAACTTCATCTGGAGATTGTGCAAGCGCTAATTGGAAGAGCTAATGTTTCTGTCATTTCTGTTGAGATTCATGTCACGATCTGTGCACGGGGGGATTTCACCGTGCATTGTCTCTTTGATTTTTTTGTTTTTCCTTATTTATATAATTTTGTATTTTGGAGTTCTTTGCCTGTGGTGTTATTTCTAGATTGTTTTCACATATTTGGTATTGTTTCTTTGTATGATTTATTTTTCCTGGTTACGTTCAATGTAATTTTGTTATCTACAGATTTGGGTTTAGTTGTCCTTATTTATTTCCATTTAATTTTTGCCATCTCATTATATTTTCATTCTGTTGTATTGTCCCTGTCAGTGACTTTTCTGGGTTTCTGCTTCTTGTGGGCAGTGTCCCTGTCAGCTGTCAACCCGTTCTCTCCCCTCTCTTTGCTCACAGCTGATTATTTTTAATTGTTCCTGATCCTATTTGAGGGCTGTATTTTCATTTCTTGTTGCTGGATTCTGGAGTTTCTCTCCCCTCGTCCTCACCATAACCCAGCCCTTGTTCTAGTGAGCTTAACTCGTAAGTTTGTTTGTTTGACAGTTTGGATTTTTGTGTTGGTGCACTATGTGGACTTTGTGTTGTTGTTTCTTCAATAAATTTCACAAACTAGCAGTTCAGCATCTGGGTCTTTCTCTCTGCCATGAGGGGCAATTCATGACAGAAGACTCCGGCCAGTTCGGGACCCAGCTGCTGCTAGTTTGTAGTCCATTTTGTTTTCTTGTTTTTTTTCTTCCACCCGGGGCTAAACCATGTCTGTCACCCTGGATTTGTCAGCCCTGAGACTGGGCGAAGCATAGCGGTGGTCTGTGTGTGTGTTGGAGGACATTGTCACGCAGGCTCATGCCTCCCATACCCCCGAGACAGCCCGAGAGTATCTGGAGGGCGCGGTGCAGGTACTCGAGGCATGCCCCAGCCTGTGGGACCACCCGGAGCCCACAGACCTACTCCTCTCCATAATCTTCTCGCAATCTACAAGTCATGGTCTGGAGGAATCCATTCAGATGTCCGTGCCTGCACCCACAAAGAGCAAGCGCCCACGCACACGGAAGCCTCCAGCCTCTCGCTGCTCTCCGGCGGCAGCTCTGCCTCCTCCTCAAGAACACTGGCCCACTCCATCGGCCGAGGAGCAGGAGGAGCGCAGGCAGGTCATATTAGTGGAGACTGAGCTCCTTCTAGAATATAAGCCCAGGGCCTCCGAGGGTGGTGCTTCCCCATTAGTTGAGGTCATCGCAGGTGCTCCGGCCCACCCCGAGGCCTCCGTGGGTGCAGCTTTGGCCCAGTCCGGGTCCACCATGGGTGCAGCTTTGGCCTAGTCCGGGTCCACCGCGGGTGCAGCTTTGCTCCAGCCCGGAGCCACCGCGGGTGCAGTTTTGCTCCAGCCCGGAGCCACTGCGGATGCAGCTTTGCTCCATCCCGGAGCCACCGTGGGTGCAGCTTTTATTCAGCCCGGAGCCATTGCGGGTGCTGCATTGTCCCAGACCCTCCACCAAGGGTGCTAGTGGCCAGCCCGAGGGTGTCGTGGTTCCCCCTCCTCTGCCAGATGCCGTCATGGTTCCCCCTCCTCTGCCCGAGGCCATCGTGGTTCCATCTCCTCTGCCCAAGGCTGTTGTGGTTCCCTGTCCTCTGCCCGAGGCTGTCATGGTTCATTCTCCTCTGCCCAAGGCCATCATGGTTTCCTCTCCTCTGCCCAAGGCCATCGTGGTTCCCTCTCCTTTGCCTGAGGCCATCATGGTTCCCGCTCCTCTGCCCAAGGCCGTCGTGGTTCCCCCTCCACTGCCAGATGCCGTCGTGGGTCCCCCTCCTCTGCCAGACATCATCGTGGTTCCCCCTCCTCTGCCAGACAATGTTGTGATTCCCCCTCCACTGCCTGACATCTTTGTGGTTCCCCCTCCTCTGCCCGACATCTTTGTGGTTCCCCTTCCAACGCCCGACATCATCATGGTTCCCCCTACTCCGCTGTCCTTCCCTTCATTGGGCCTCCCTGTTGGTAAGCCGCCTCCTCGGCCACCCTTTCTATTTAGGTGGCTAAAAAGCTTTGGTTGACTGCCTGACGGACTGTGCCGTTGGGTTGGGTGGCCCATATTCTCCGGCAGGCCACCCAACTCTTACCACCTTGCCGTCTGCCAGGCCTGGGACTTCGGCCGGCCACCGGAACAGTCTAGCTCCTTGGTCCAGGAGGGCTAGGTCTCTGGTTTTTCCTGGTGTGAATCCTGAGCGGAGTTTTTGTCTTTTGTTTTCTCCTAATCTGGGTTTTGCTGGGGTGTGAGGCATGGACATTCTTATCATTTTCTCTGGTTTGTTTCAGTTCCTCCATGCCTGGGTCCCCCTCCTCCCACTCAGGGTGGGGTTGTTTTCTTGTCTTATGGTGGGGTGGGTTCTTTGTGTGGGTGGGTCCTTTTCTTTTGATGTTGCCCGGGGTGTCTGGTTTTCACCCCTTGATGGGGGGCTCTGTCACGATTTGTGCACAAGGGTATTTCACTGTGCTTTGTCTCTTTGATTTTTTGTTTTTCCTTATTTGTATAATATGGTATTTTGGAGTTCTTTGCCTGTGGTGTTGTTTCTAGCTTGTCTTCACATATTTGGTATTGTTTCTTTGTATGATTTATTTTTCCTGGTTGCGTTCAGTGTAACTTTGTTATTTACAGATTTGGGTTTAGTTGTCCTTATTTGTTTCCACTTTATTTTTGCCATCTCATTATATTTTCATTCTGTTGTATTGTCCCTCTGGGTTGACAGCTGTCAGTGAAGTTTCCGGGTTTCTGCTTCTTGTGGGCAGTGTCCCTGTCTGCTGTCAGCCCGTTCTTCTCCCCTCTCATTGCTCACAGCTGATTGTCATTTTCTCTCCAGTCCACTCATGTGATTCACACCGGTTGCTATTTGTGTTTAATTGTTCCTGATCCTATTTAATGGCTGTATTTTCATTTCTCGTTGCCGGAGTCTTGAGTTTCTCTTCCCTTGTCCTCACCAGAACCCAGCGCTTGTTCTAGTGAGCTTAACTCGTAAGTTTGTTTGTTTGACAGTTTGGATTTTTGTGTTGGTGCACTGTGTGGACTTTGTGTTTTTGTTTCTTTAATAAATTTCACAAACTAGCAGTTCAGCATCTAGGTCTTTCTCTCTGCCCTGAGGGGCATCATGACATTATTATTATTATTATTATTATTATTATTATTATTATTATTATTATCGGCTTTGCTTGTTTTATGTTCGTGTTTGGGATTGTAGTACTAGTCATAGATCCTTTACAATTATTCTACTGTAAATGATGCAGGCCTAAACAGTCTAACAGAGACCGGAGGTGTAGTGCTGAAGGACAGCAGCTGGCGTCAGGTGTTTGAGCTATTGAGACTATAATTCTTTTTTCATGAGGGTAATTTCATTTGTTTACATACTAAATCAATTTGTATTCACAAAATAATGTCTGTGTACCTGGAGTGGACATAGACCTACTAACAGATGTGTCAGCGAACAGTGATCTTTTTTTCACGGAGGTTCAGACTTGGAGTCTGTTGGGAGTTTTTTCTCTATTCATATTTGTTTGTTGCTATCTGGTGAATAAAATTGTGATTCCTCTGATACGTCGAGCGTCGGGCATTAGACGTATCACACCCGTAGTTAGTATATTCATTGATACCGTATGACTGCGAGTGTAATATTGCTTATATACAACAGTTCTGCAAGCACAATTTATTAAATGACAACAATACTGGACAAAATATTATGATTTGTTTGTTTAACCAGGTATTTTGTGCAGCTGAGAAAAAATAGTCCCTTAAATGTAGCCAGTAACTGTTGCTAAGCACCTAAATATATCCCGGTCAACTGTTGAATCTGTACAGCAGAAGGGCCCAGATCAATGCTGGTGGCGTGTTAACATGCTAGCGATTTGGCTTCTACACACTTTGCTTGCTTTTTAATAGCATTTTCAGATGAAACAAAGAGTCCATCACCACAACGGTATTATGGTTTTCTAATTGAGTAAATAAATTCAACTCTAGCCTGTCTGTTTTGTTTAAACAGATGTAAAATATATTGCCGGATTTTTAAAAGGACAGGACTTCCGAATCAGAGATGGCTGAGACTATAGTTGCTTTTCAAGCAGTGCCTCATTGTGGAAATTAAGGTATCCAAGACAGTATTACAATTCTCAAGTCTGCAGAGTTGACAGTAAATTACTGTTAGTAATTACTGGAGTGGTGGATCAGTTGGTAGAGCATCCGCCCCACACCCGGGAGGCAGGGGTTCAAATCCCGGCCGGGTCATGCCAAAGACCATATAAAAGTGGAACTTCCTGCCGTCCAGCTTGGTGCTCAGCAAAAATGGAATGGAGGAGGGAAATTTGTGGCGGCGCCTTGCATGGCAGCGGCCCTCTGATTCTACACTTGGGGTGTGTGTGATTAACACAGTAGATAGGTAAAGCACAATCTCGTTCTACTGTACATGATTGGTTGTACAGTAGAATGACAATAAAGGGTGATTTTAACGGTTAGAAGACCTTTGAAGCGGAATGATAGTGTATTTTAGTAATTCCTGGAATCCCTATTGTGCAGTCAAATTGCTTGGTGAAAACAAACTGTTGTATAATAGTTAACATTCACCAGCTGCTTTCACAACCACTGTTGCAAACACTTGTGTGAATGTTGCAAATGGCTGTTCAAGGTTGCTAAACGTTGTTAATTGTTGCTAATGACAGAAGCGAATCCTGATGTTTGTGAACACTCCTCAGAAAAAATCGTCAAGTTCGTCTACATTTACAGCTATACATAGATACTAACTGTCATGATCCTGGGCACGGATGGACACCATGCCCAGTCTTCAGTTAAGTTTAGCTTTTTTCTGTCAGTCTATTTCTGTCGTGACTGAAAGTGAGAAGCTTATGTGCAAGGCAGCTAACACCAGAGAAGACACTCAAACGCGGAGTAAACATTAAACACAACTTTATTGAAAGCATACAGCTGTAGGGAAAGCGACGCACGTACCAGGAACACACAGCCTGTAAAGCGAGGGAGACGAGAGCTGGTTAGAGGAGAGGAGTCTACGAGGGGTTAATGGACAATGAGCAGATAATCTTACGGAAGATGAACAGAGAGCCCAGCAGGAAACCCAGCGAGGACTTGAAGGAGCAAGCAGGGCAGGGCTGGTGGAGGGAGAGGAGAAGATGGAGCTGGGGAGAGTCTGACCAGGTGGAGTAGGCTGTCCAGGGAGATGAGGACGAGGAACGCAGGTGAGCGTACTGTAATCCAGGAGACGCATTGCAGAGAAGGCAGCAACCTGGGGAAAGAAGAAGAGAAGGAAGGTTAGACTAGGTTTCAGGAAATAACTTCACTCCTTTATATCAAAGGCAGCAGCAATGAGCAATGAGCCAGCGCAGAAGAATTCACAAGCAGGTCCTTTTAAGCGCTGGCGGTGAAGAGGCAGCAGGTGCGTCCATTCATACAGGTGCGCTGATGACCTGCGGAGCCGGGAACCAGATGGAGAACCTCCCACTGAAAGGGAGGGGGAGTGTGCTCACCCGATCATCACAGTTTCTTTGTTTATCCTGTCTAGTTATTGTGTCATTTTGTATTTGTAGTAATGTTTACATTTTGGTGTTGTGTTGTTGTTTCCCTGCTCTCCTCGAGCGCTTCTTCAGTTACGTATGTATATGTTTGGTGTTCTTTGAATGGTTTGTCTTTATGATTATAAATATGCAGAAACCACAGAAAGCATTTCATGTCCTTCAATAGCCCTTAAAAAGGGCGATTCATGACAGAAGGACACAAACAGGGTTTGGACACCAGCCGCTGTGGGTTTCTGCATTTTTTTCTTTAATCATTTTTCCCCTTTTTCTCATCTGTGTTTACACAAGCATTAACCATGCCTTCAGCTCGCCAAGGCTCTACCAATCAAGAGAGGTCGGTGGCCCCGCTGTGGATGAACTGTGGGCTGCGGACTTTGCTCAGGACTTTGTAGACGCAGTGCTTGCCTCCCGCTCATTAAAGGTGCGTTCAGACCAAATGCGAACGGGTGGCGTGAATACATACAAAGTGAATGGAATGAAGCGAGAACACGCAAAATTGCACATTCACACATTCACATCCAAGGTAATATGCTAGCTTTGAGATTCTGCTGTCACCGGAGTAAAATTATCACCATTGCAGAGTAAACTAGTTTGAAAATGAGACTCACTCTGCCTGTCTGCATCTCACTCAGATGCTGAATTCATGTTTATTCATGCATTTACTTTGAGTTATAATGTAATCGCGCCACCCAAAAAATTTGCCTGTTCGCGTTTGGTGTGAATGCACCTTAATGGAGGTTCGTAGGAAAGTGGAGGTGGCAGCGACTATTGTGGAGGCACAACCGGGGTTACGGAGCTACCCCAGGTACGTGGGCCTGCTGTACTCTGTCTCCATCCTCCAAACGGACCCTCGCAGTCTCGTAGGAGCTCTTTCATCAGATGCGCCTAGGTCGGAGCGGACGAGAAAACGTCCCCAGACCCCGGAGGCTCATTGGTCTTGTCAGGAGCCCATTTCTCCTACTCCTCATCCACCGTCCATTCCTAAGCTGACGGGAGAATGCCCCTGGGAACAGACGCACCCAGCCTCTCCCTGTTATCTGGCTGAGTCACACCAGAGGGAGTTCCCCATTGCAGCTGGGAATGCCGTCGTCATGGTGCCTGCAGTGCCGGCTCCTCCTGCCTTTCCATTGGAGCCTCTGCCCACTGCAACCATCAGGAGGGGGTTGTCTCGGTCTCCTGCAGCAGCCACCACCGCACCATGGGGATTCAGGCAAGTGCATTCTCATTTTTTAACAGCTTTTGATGAAATGCCTTGTCTAATTCCCAGTGGGAGGGCTCATGAGCAGCAGCCATACATTATGGCTGAGATCTCTCGACAAGCTGCTGCAGATGTACATGTCTTATCCTCATCAGCTACTACTGTCTTTTCTGGGTGCCCGCTGGTCCTGCAGGAGAGCTGCCAGATGACCTAAAGGTTTGCGGTCCTGGAGGACCCCGTTCCAGCCCCGCAGCCACACACCGGATGGGAGGAGGAAGCTACCCGTGCCCTGGAACTTGAGCCAACTGGAGAGAGTCCCTTGGTTTCAGCAGCGTGGGAGCTGGCAACATCGGTGAGGAAACCTCTAGCTTTAGTCGCCATGCCCAGAGTTCCACCTGTGTTGGTCACCACACCTGGAGGTTTGTGGGCTGCATCCACCATCATGCCTGCTGCAGGGGTCATCGCAGCGGAGTCGTCAGAGTCCTGGATGGTGGTGGAGCTCGAGTCCAGGCAAGTACTCAGTTCTGTTTTAACACCTACAGAGCTTGAAAATTCTTGTCTGGCTCAGGGTGAGGAGAATCAGTTGCGGATGTCCTCTGATTCTGAATTCTCCTCACTGGGCTCCAGTGCTGCCAGTGATTTTCCTCCGGTGTTTTTTTCCTCTGCTTTTCCTGAGGTGGCAGGGTCGGGTGTGAACGCCCAGATGGAAAGAGCCGAGACATCCCAGCCTGGAATGATGGAGTCCTGGATGGCGGTGGAGCTCGAGCCCAGGCAAGTTCTCTTTTTTGTGTTCATTTTATGTGTCTTAGAGAAATCTTGCCTGGCTCTTGTTGGGGAGGACCAGGTGCAGCTGTCCACCGCACCTGAGCCCTCCTCGCCGGACTCCACTGCTGCTAGGGACTCTGACCTGGTGTCTGTGTTCTGTGTGTCTGAGCCTTCTCCCAAGATCACTGTGGGTCTTTCACCATTACCAGAGGTGTCAGCGGTGGGTTGTTTTTCTGGTGGGGGGTCTTCTCTGCTGTGTGTGTGGGGGGGGAGGGGGTCTTTGTCTTTTTTTATGTTGTCCTGGGGTGTCTGGGTCCACCCCTTGAGGGGGGGCACTGTCATGTTTTCAGATAGGTTTAGTCTTTTTCTGTCTGTTTCTTTGTTTATCCTGTCTAGTTAATGTGTTATTTTGTATTTGTAGTAATGTTTACATTTTGGTGTTATGTTGTTGTTGTTTCATTATGGTTTTCGGTTTGTGTTTTATTTTGACAGCGCTGCGTAGCTTCCAACTGTCAAACTGGGTGCGGGTTGCGCAGCTGTCATTGATTGTATTTATTTCTCCATTCATGTATCCACACCTGTCACATATTAGAAAAATGGTATTTAAGGGCACGACAACTTTTTCCCGTTGTCGTGTCCTTCCATTACTGTTCTGTCCTCAGATGCACTGTCCAACTCTGAACGCACTTGTGCTGCTGTCAAGGAGAACGGGAGTGCTCCGCCAGGTTAGTTTTCCCCTTTTAATTCCAGCTGTGAGCCCCGCTGCCTTTCGGGTGTGCTCTGGCTTGTTCTGCCCCTTTTCCCATTGTTCCCAGGGTTCTGTCCCCCTGTGCCATGGAGCCCCACTCTCCTCCAGCACTTCTTCAGTTATATGTTTGGTGTTCTTTGTATGGTTCGTCTTTATGTTAATAAATGTGCAGAAACCACAGTGAGCGTTTGGTGTCCTTCAGTAGCACTTTAAAAGGGCGATTCATGACACTAACCTTATGTTTTAACATACATAACCTGGAGAGTTGTAGGAAAGGGCAGTTAGCAGAAACCTAGCTATCATCAGCACGACAATCACCACACACACTCAGACACAATAAAGCAGGCAGATTTTTTATAAATGAAATGTTGGTTACTACCTGTACAAAGTTACTTATTAATCTGGGCTGTGGAAATTCTGAATTGCTGCAAACAGTTATGAATTCCACCTATTTTTTTTAATCTGTCCAGTCCAGCAACTTGGCAAGCAGGACAGATATCTGATTGTCTCGTTGCTCAAGGCACATTTACTTTGCCAAAAGTAGCTCTTCACATATTTGAAATATATACTATACAGCAGAGGTCACCAAATAAAACTGCAAAAAGTCTGATAAGTTGGTCCTCCTCCCCAGCCAAGGTTCGAACTAGGTGTGGGAATCTTTAAGCACCTCATGATTCGATTATGATTCAGAACTCCGACCTGATTCTAAAACCATTCTCAATGCATCTTGATACATCTTTTTTCTATTCAAGATTTCCCCCCACACACCTGTGTGACAACTTGGCCCTTATAAAGCAAAGTATTTGCAATGACCCATGAATTTACTTCCAAAATATTTTATTAAAACAAATGGAAGAGAAATCTGACACATTGTGGGCAGTGGTGGCCTAATGGTTAAGGATGTGAACTGGTGAGCGAAGGGTCGCAGATTCGATCCCTGGACCAGCAGAATTAGATCTGAGTGGGACAGATAACACAGCAGTGTTTGCCCCACCCTCCTTAACCCCACTGTGGTGCCCTTGAGCAAGGCCCTTAACCCCAATTGCTCCAGTGGAGCTGCTTAGTAGCCACAGGTCAGTCTGTGGTTGTACTGGGCAGCTTCCTGGTGTGAATGTGATCAGGGTGTCCTTGAAAAAGAGAGGTTTCCTCTCAATGGAACGACCCTGTATAAATACAGGTTAAATAAAAAAAAAATAAACATGGACAGATTTATCTCAAAATGTGTTTTTCAGAACTGTCATCCTTTCATTGACATTCTTTCAGAAGACCACGGCTGTTTCCAGACAGGCAAATATCATTTAACTTGCTTTCACATATTATTGTGTGTGTATATATATATTTTATAGTAATATGTACATATGTATATTAGCTGCTCTTGCTTGCTTGTTTTTTTTTCTTGCCTTCTGATTGTTGCTCTGAGTGTTGCTATCCCTGTGCTGTTGCAATCCTGGAATTTCCCCGTTGTGGGACTAATAAAGGCTTATCTTATCTTATCTTATCCTATTAAGCTCATGTTTTAGCTGCTTTTAGCTCTATATTAATTTTTAAACAAAAACATCCATCCATCCATCCATCTTCTACCGCTTAATCCTTTCGAGTCGCGGGGGGAAAACATATTAAAATTAATTCTTTGTTCAGTTTCAAACAAAACGTAATATGAAATTTTATAATACAGGAGAACACATAATGTGTTTGTTGACTCCAAATAAATAGGTCTAAAATTCTAAAATCTACAACTAAAATCCTACAAATGTTTTCCAGGAGAACACAAACTAAACTGTATTGCATTAAAAAAAAAAACCACTATTTCACAAAAAGTCCACCTCTATATAATATTTTCAGTGCAGAAAAAACTGTTTCAAACTGTAAGACAAAAAAACGGACAAAAAATATAATTCCAGGACAGAAGTCCTCGACATTTTTTTCAGTCTCAACAGTGGACTCTGTTACAGCATGGAGGGAGAGAGGAGGTGGAACTTTCTATCTTCAGTAACATACAGAGTGTTCACTGAGTTTTTAAGTGATAACAAGCGACCTCACCTCTGCATCCCAGCATGGACTACTCTCGGCTCACAACAGCGCTTCTTTTTGTGGGTACAGAGCGGTATGTCTGGGGTGGATGTCGGCCTTGTGTGTGTGTGTGTGTGTGTGTGTGTGTGTGTGTGTGTGTGTGTGTGTGTGTGTGTGTGTGTGTGTGGGATGGGGGGGCACCCACAGCGAACGTGATTTTGCAACCCGCTGCATACTCTCCAAAGCGGTTGGAGCCACAGAGGCTCTGCAGAGACTGTCATTCGTGGTACAGTGAAGAGGACAGTCTGCAGCAGGAGAGCAGCCAAGGGCTCGTGCCATTATCTGTCAGGCGGTCGCCGATGCAGAAGTTCAGTTCAGCTTTTTCCGCTTTTTTCCCCACCAAAATAAAACAGTCTCCCTTTTCCCCAAATTGTATCAAAAGGCTTTGGGGTCCAGAAGGAGGACTCTCGAGGTCCGGATTTGGACTGGAGTCCGCCAGTGGGTGACCCCTGCTATACAGTATATAAATAGTATTTATAGGCTCCTCTTGCTGTATAATAGCTTTAAAACTTTATTTAAATTATCTTAGTTAGGCTAGACCTGACGGGGGAGTGGGGGAGGTAGTTAAGTGGATATGAAGAGGTCTGAGTGGAAGGTGCAGAGGGAGGGTGAGAGAAAGAAAACCAGACTGAAAACACAAAAAAACAATTGTAGCTTCTGAGATCCAAGTACAGGTCTCTTCATATTTTTTCATATATAAAGCCTGTTTGCATGTTACTAGCCTGTCGATTTGATGCTGTATAGATCAGAAATTTGATCATGGATTCTACATGTATCTTGCTATCACAGTTTCAACTTAAGTTGTGTTTTGTACTAAAGACAGCAATGATTCTCTGTCATGATCTGTGGAAATGGGCCAGATTTGGGACAGAAGCGTCAGAGTGGTGAGTGAAAGGGAAGGTTTACAAGGCAGTAGGGAGACCTGCTGATGTATCATTTGGAGATGGTGGCACTGACAAAAAGACAGGAGGTGGAGCTGGAGGTGGTAGAGTTGAAGATGCTAAGATTCTCATTTGGAATGAGTAGGAGGGACAGGAATGAAATGAAGAAATGAGTATATGAGAGGGACAGCTCAGGTTGAACAGTCTGGAGACAAAGTAAGATAGGCAATGCTGAGATGGTTTGAAGATGTGCAGAGGGAGGGATAGTGGATATATTGGAGAAAGGATGTTGAAGATGGATCTGCCAGGAAGGAAGAAAAGAGGACAACCACTGAAGATTCATGGATGCAAGGGTAGAGGTCATGGAGAGGGTTGGTGTGACAGAAGAGGATGCAATGGATAGGGTGCGATGGAGACAGATGATCCACAGTGGTGACACATAAAGGGCACAGCCAGAAGAAAAAGAAGGGGACAACAAAATCAAAAACTGTTAAATTCATGTGTGACTGTGCTCTTGTGTCGTATTGTCCGTCAATTTCAAAGTTCCTGCAGTCAGACTAGGATGGGGAATTTTGAATGCTACTCATGCCAGAATTTCTCCATTTCTCTCAGTTACTCCGATAATGCAATATGTTGGCCATTAAAACTGGATTAGTTGATTGGATTTTTTAAAATCTCTCAGATTCAGAACTATCATTTATTTATTTATTTGATAATACAAAACCATGCAACCAAATTTGACTGCATGCTTCCCTGGTTCCTTACAGAGAAATCTGGTATCACTGTCATGCTCCCATCATCAGTAACATATATTTTCTGCCTGCCTCAGCTCAAGTTTTATGTAGTAAAGACAAAAATATAAAAAAGTTTACTGAAATACAAGTGGGACACAGTAACATTCAAGGGTCTTAAAATTTCACTGTGACATATTGTAAGCCTGTCATCAGAATGAGGCAGAGACCACATTATTACCATTATTTCTAACCTATTTTCTTCATTATTATCAAATATTTAAAAAATATATTTCTAGTATTATTTCTACTCTCATTTCTATTCTTTTTACCATGTCATATCAATGCTGGTTACATTTTTATTCTCTAAAGTTTTAATTTATTTTCGTCTAGATAATGTCCCAGTTTCCATCCATCCATCCATTTTCTACTGCTTTTCCGGAGGTCCGGGTCGCAGAGGCAGCAGCTCAAGCAGAGAAGCCAAGACTTCTGGCCACCTGCTCCTGCTCTTCAGAGATGATAACAAGACGTTCCCAGGCCAGTTGGGAGATGTTGTCTCTCCAGCGTGTCCTGGGTCTGCCCTGGGGTCTCCTCCCAGTGGGATGTGCCTGAAACAACTCAAGTGGGAGGCTTCCAGGAGGCATCCTGATCAGATGCTCAAGCCACCTCAACTGGCTCTTTTCGATGTGGGGGAGCAGCGGTTCTACTCTGAGCTCCTCCCAGATGACTAAACGTAGTTTGATTGGTAAATCACCAGCTTTGCTTTAGAGCTCAGCTCCCTCTTCACCACAACAGACCGATACAACGTCCACATCACTGCAGATGCTGCTCTGATCCATCTATCAATCTCTTGCTCCATTCTTCCCTCACTCATGAATGAGACCCCGAGATACTTAAACTCCTCCACTTGGGGCAGGAGCTTGTCCCCTACCCGGAGAGGACAATCCACCTTTTTTCAACTGAGGACCAAGGACTCAGACTTGGAAGTGCTGATTCTCACCCCAGCCACTTCACACTCAGTAGCAAACTGTCCCAGCAAGACCGGTAAGTCATTGCTCAATGAAGCCAACAGGACGACATCATATGCAAACAGCAGAGATGAGATCCTGTGGTCACCAAACATGACACCCTCCGTTCCTTGGCTGCGCAAAGAAATCCTGTCCATAAAAATTATCAACAGGATCGGTGACAAAGGGTAGCCCTGGCAGAGTCCAACTCTCACTGGAAACGAGTCTGACTGGGTGTTGGCAATACTAGCCAAACTCTAGCAATGGTCGGATAGGGACTGGATAGCTCATAACAATAAGCCCAATACCCCATTCTCCCACAGCAGCCCCCCCCCCCACAAGAGACCACGAGGGATGTGGTTGAATGCTTTCTTCAAGTCCATAAAACACATGTGGACTGGTTGAGCAAGCTCCCATGAACCCTCGAGGATTCTCGAGAGGGTAAAGAGTTGGTCCGATGTGCCATGGCCAGGACAAAAACCACATTGCTCCTCCTGGATCCGAGGCTTGACTAGCAGTTGGACTCTCCTCTCCAGTACCATGGCAAAGACTTTCCCAGGAAGGCTGAGAAGTGCAATCATCCTAAAGTTGGAACAGACCGTCTGGTCCCGCCTCTTGAAGAGAGGACCCACCACCCCAGTTTGCCATGCCAAAGGCATTGTCCCCGACCTCCACATAACGTTGCAGAGGTGTACAACCATGACAGCCCTACAACATCCAGGGCTTTGAGGTACTCAGTGCGGCACAGTTTATTTTTTTTAATTGTTTTTGTTTTACTGAGGTTCATGAAACAGTAATGTGAAATCATTCATAAAAATCTGCAAGGGTATCTCAACATTTTCTGCACATGGCAAAGATAAGCAATTGAAATAAATACAAAAAGCATAACACTAGTGGTGCTCTGAATGAGGAAAATGAAAAACAAAACTGCTTAAAATATTTTTTAAAGAATGAAAAACTTCTACTTTACCATTTATTTAAACTGAACACTCATTGGGAATCCTAAAATAAATATATTATACCGCTACTGAAAGCTGAGAACAGAATAAACATTAATATAGTACTCTTTATACTGTAGCCTTAATTTCCTCCAGAAAGAAAAGAAATTGAATTTTTTCATTCATTCTGGGCATCCACGTCAAGGCTCTGATTTTCGTATTTGCTGACTGATTTTGGTGACATCACAAGTTGAACAAACTAATAGCTCAGTGGCTAACTAGCCAGCCAACTGCACACACAGATCCAACCCACACTCTTGATTATGCATCGAAATTGTAGAAATAAACAGATATTGCAGACAATAGACCTTGCAAAGATTTTGATTTAGTCAGTCACTCAGTGGCGAGATCACTATTCTCATTGCAAGCATGCAATGAGCTAGCTAGCTAGCACCTAGCTGAGATTCTGCTGTCACCATTGCAGAGTAAACTAGTTAGAAAATGAAACTCACTCACCGGGAGACAGGAGGAACAGGAACTCTTCAGCTGAATCGGGATTTTGGAGTTATCTACCCACGGTTTCTGGCCGTGGACGTCCTAGCAAGCTAGCAACGTAAACACCCATCATCTGAGAAGTTTTGGAGGCTTGAGACGACATTTTCAGGTGAGTCCCCGGTCAGATAATGTAAACCTAAGCATGACGTTATTTTGGGAATTTCCACAGCAGGTTGAACACAGCTGCAGAAGTTTTAAAGACAACTTCGCCTGTCTGCATCTCACTATTCATGTCTGTTGGCATGTTTACATTGATTTATAATGTAATCGTGCTGCGCGAAAAATTTGCCTGTTCATGTTTGGTGTGAACGCACCTTTAGAATGATTTTAGTAAGAATTGTCTATAGCAAGCAAAGTTAATGCAGTGGTATAGCTTACTACCCTTTACTGGATGGGTACTGGAAATATGAACCTTGCAAGGTCTACATTTTTCACAGAGGTGAGACCAAGGTTTAAAGCAAAAGGTAAAGGAAGTAAAATGAAAACCAGATAAAATGAAATCCAAGGCTTAAGGTTAGACACTATTCAGCAATATTCAGTCATTGTTGTGGAAAACAAACAGAAAAAAAGCCCATTGGGAATCAAACAATAATACAATAGAAATACCTGTTTCTGGAAGAAAAAACTCAAAGATTGAAAATGGCTGGAAGGCTTGACTGTTGAAAGCAGCAACACAGAAACAGGGAGTTCTGAGGTGAGGAATTAGCTCATAGAACACAGAAGGGGCAGAACAAGGAGAGAAAAAGCTGGAAGAGAGACACCTTTTTATCTTCTCTTTTCTTCTGCAGATTTCTCCCACACCACTGAGGGGACCCTGAACCACACACCTGGGATTCTACAGCTGCTCTGCATCAACTCGTTACAGAGCAGTCTATTTAAGATCCCTTAACCCAGTGTTCCTGGCCAATTGGCCACTGGGCTTTAGTTGTGGAATGTGTTTGGTGTGTCCAGAAGTGCTATTTTGATCACTGCATGGGCTCTAGTAGTGATGTTAATCTTTAAGCTGTGTGATTTCTTGTGCCCCTAATGGTACAGTGCGGCGCTGCGCCTGTCAACTGATATTCATTCATTCATCTTCTTCCGCTTAATCTTTTTTGGGTCGCGGGGGGGGGCTGGAGCCTATCCCAGCATCTTTGGGCGAGAGGCAGGGTACACCCTGGACAGATCGCCAGTCCACCGCAGGGCCAACACAGAGAGACAGACAACCATTCACTCTCACAGTCATACCTAAGAACAATTTAGAATCCCCAGTTTTGATGCCAATTAACCTAACTTGCATGTTTTTGGCATGTGGGAGGAAACCGGAGAAATCCCGGAGTAAACCCACGCAGACACGGGGAGAATATGCAAACTCCACACGGATCACTGTTGGTCGGGGGCTGGGATCAAACCCAGGATTCCCCGGCCAAGGGTGAGTTGCTGTGCTGCCGCACCGCGCCGCCCACTGCCCAGCTGTACTGAGGATTTGTACTGACCAGTTCACAAAGTGGCAGGCACGCATCGGAGGACTCATGGATGACACGTAATAGACCAAAGAGGAAGAAATCCTTCTACTTCTTCTTCTTCTTCTTCATCTTTGAGATTACAAAACAAAATGGACGGCACCCATCGTTGTGGACTTACACAATCGCAGACAGAGGAGCAAATTTGGAGGATTTAATCCCGAATTTGCCAACTATGATTCTAAAAACAGAATATTTAGCTTATGAAGGCAGATGTTTACATGTTCTTATAACACAGGGAGCGTGAAGCTCATTGATTTCACCTGCCTGCGCCCGGAGCACCATGTGACTGTTGAGCAATCGGAGGTTGCATGTTGTCATATAAGATAAATTGCTGCAGAATAAAAGTGAAATTAAAGTGGAATAATCAGTAACAGTTTCTGGATATAGGAGAGAAAGCTAAAATGACCGGGAGAGGATAAAATTACGACCACAAAATGACCCTGCCTTGCCAGCGGTAAGGGACAAATGTCTTTGTTTGTCTGTGTGCAAATTAGATGCGTAAATTTACTCCTATCTGAAACTTTGGAACATATTCTACATCTTTCTAATTGACAGTAAGCCATTATCTCTTTCCACTCTCAAGTTATAGCCTTGGAAAGCTCTGACATCTGATCTGAATATTTCCTTGAAAAAAATCTTTACCACTGTTGACCACTAGGGATTATGTAGCAGTTTGGCAACATACACAGTTAATGGGTTAAAACCAAGGCCTCATGAAACAATGAGCAATTTTGAAACAATTGCTTCAAGAGCAACACAGTGTTATGAAACATCTAATACAGACTGCCATCTGGTGACTGACTGTCACAACTGCATCAGAGTTGAAAAACCTGAAAAAAATCTCAATACTTTTTTTTTTTGAGCATTTGGCCATCCGAGGTCTACTCAAAGTTGGATGTCAGGAACAAACAATACAAAGCAAACCAAAAAAAAAAAACGAATTCCCTCTCAAACTTCCCGTGAGCCCTCAAGTCACGTGATGTGACTGACATAACGAGGCCTCACTTGCTACGGTCATGTGACTGTGGGCATGTTGACACAGTGCTTGACACTCTGTTCATGACATATCCATGTTATATTTCTCGAGTCAGTGTCGAGTGGGCGGTGTCAAGCATAACATCACTAGCCCTTTGAGTGTGTGAATTTGCATGCTCCTAGATGCAGAGCGTGGCACTGTGCCTGTCGTCTCACTCCCACAGGATTTGTGCTGATTTGTACTGATTTGCCAGTTTCAAAAGGTGGCAGTCATCTGTTGAAGGACTCAATGGATAACACGTAATACACTAAAGAAGAAGAACTCCTCATTTCCTTTTCCTGTTTTTAGCATTTTAGCCCAGAAAGCTAATATGTCCGCGATCGGTCACGTCACTTTTATTGGCTTTGTACGTGGAAAATAGCTGCGGGATACAAGCGAAATTTATGTGGGATAATCATAAGACTTTGTAGATGTGATAGAGACTTTAAATGACCGACAGAACACAAAATAACAACCATGTTGGGTGAAAACGCAGTGACCACGCCAGCCAGCCAGCCAGCCCCCCTTTGTCAAAAGTAAGCAAGAATTTTCTGTTGTTGGTTTTTTTTGTTTTTGTTATTGTACTGATTTCTCCTTCATATGCTTTGAAGATAAGATGATGAGGTACCGCTGTACAAAAAAACGGTGCCAAAAGACTGAACCATTCTTTGTGTAAATATATCCAAAGTCCAGTTTTGACTGAGTTATGGAATTTAAAGAGGTGCCGCAATATTATGTAAATCAGATGTGTAAATTTATTCCTATCTGAAACTTTGGATCATATTTTATATCTTTCTAACTGACAGTAAGCCATTATCTCTTACCACTTTCAAGTTATAGCCTTGGAAATCTGAACTATTTTATTGACAAAAAATATTTACCACTCTTGACCACTAGGGGTTATGCCGCAATTCGGTGACAAACACACTCAAAGAGCTAGGATCTTATAGTTTCAGGCCTGTTTTGTGCCTGTGCACTTTAGTGTTTTGCCAACTGTTGTTGCAGGAGCAACTGTAGGGGTAGTGATGACCTGATGAGGCTTTCTTGAAGCCTTGAAGCTTTTCTTCAAACTAGTTCATATGGACAAAGCCTCATGTGAAACTTCATTTGCTCTACTAAGCCATCTACTGGACAAAATGTACACAACATGCAGATTTTTACAAGAGCATTATTGGTTTGATGTGTATTTTTTTCATTTCAATAAATGTGCTGTCATTTAAGAAATATCAATGATCATAAGGGAAAAAAGGAAATAATAAAACTGGGGTGACTACAGTGAATGTGCTTGTGTTACTTAGTGTGCTTGTGTTACTTATCCATTTTTATTAAGAAATAATAACTTTTCAACAGTCTTTAGGCATTTTTTTTAAAATTTCACTAACCTTTGAGAATGCTCTATCACTGGGCACAGAGGATGCAGGTGAGTATTTTTTTTTTTAATTTGAGTTTTTGTAAAGTGTATACATGTCATTACAGCATTGCATTGTTTACATTTTCATCACATATTCCCCCTTTTTTTGTTTTTTGACAACATTGGAAAAAAATTATTGCAACACCCTTTTTTTAAGTGAAAGAAAAAGAGAAATTAAAAGAAGAACAAACCCCCCCCCCCAAAAAACCCAACCAAACAAAAAAACAAAACAAAAACAAAAGAGCAGAAAAATAAAAGAGATTCTGAGTAGCGTTGTAGCAAAGAGAGGTGCCATTATTGAAATGGTATTTGTCAAAGATTAGATCTGATGGAAGACACATATGCGTTCCAGGGTTGCCAAAAGTTCAAGAACCCATCCATGTCCTGTCTCAGTGCAAATGTCAACTTTTCCATCGAATAAATGTCCTGAATCACGTTAATCCAATCTTCAGATGTAGGACAGTCTTTCAACATCCATTTTTTTGTTAGAGCTTTTATACTTGCCAATATTAAAACAGTGAATAAGTATTTTTCTCCTCGTCTTTCCAGTGATTCTGGTAGTAAACCCAAATACAAAGTTACAAAAGAAAAGGGAACTGTTACTTTGAATATTTTCCCCAATATTGTCTGTACATTGGTCCAATATTGGTGGATAACTGGGCATGACCAAAACACATGAAAATGATTTGCAGTCTCTTCACCACACAAGCGCCAACAATTCAACGCCTTATGAGTAAATTTGTTTTGTGCAGGTGTTCTGAAAAATCTTACCAAATTTTTCCATCCAAATTCTCTCCACTGCAGGGATGAAGTACTTTTCCATTGTTGTTTATTTAGCTTTTCCCATATTTCCAGTTGTAAAGTGAAATTCCCCTCTTTTTCCCATCTCTCTTTTATATATGATGTGTTGTCTCCTTTTAAGTCTTGAAGACCATGGTATATTTTAGAAATGTATCCGATCCCTGGGATCCCTTTATATGCCATTAAGAAAACCTTCAGAACACCTGACTGGGCCCTTTCCAAGTCCTCCTTTTTAAGTATGTTGTTTATGTGGTGTCTAAGCTGAAAGAACCTGTAAAGATCTTGATTTACTAGACCTTGTTTTTTCAAATCTTCAAAACTTCTTAAAGTTTGCCCTATAAAAAAATCGTAATATTTTATCAGTCCGTTCTCTTTCCACTTTTTAAATCTAGTGTCTGTTTTATTAGGAGTAAAGTCCTGATCATAGGAAATCCATTGCAATAATCGATAGGGTTCTTTAGTTTGATTCTCTCTGACTATCTTAAACCAAATTTTTAGTGGGGTCTCTATCCACGGGTTAGTGTTATTCAGAAGTTTAGGTAAGGCATTGTTCCCTATTATTGCCTGTAGGGGGATGTCACTTGTTATTTGGCATTCCATCTCCTTCCATTGTGCAGTGTAGACTGGGTTACATATCTCTACTAAAGTTTTAATTTGCGCGGCTTTAAAATAGTCCCTGATATTTGGCAGCGCGAGCCCACCTTTGTCTTTGTTTAGCTGTAGGGTTCTATATCTGATTCTAGGTCTCTTGCCCTGCCATATGAATCTTGAGATCCTTCTGTCCAGTTCTTGCCATGTTTTTTTTGGGAGGTTCTACCGGTATTGTTTGGAAAAGGTATAGAAGACGTGGAAGTATATTCATTTTGACTGCTTCAGTTCTTTGTGCAGTACCCAAGAATGGTATCATATTCCATCTTGCTAGATCAGATTTTATTTTTGCCATCAGTGGATCATAGTTTAGTGTTATAATTTTGTTGAGTTGTTTCGGGATATTGACCCCCAGATATTTCATAGATTCTATCTCCCAGTTAGTTTTGAGTTTGCTTAGTAAATATTGATTTGGGTAATATCCATCCATCCATCTTCTACCGCTTAATCCTTTCGGGTCGCGGGGGGGCTGGAGCCTATCCCAGCATCTTTGGGCGAGAGGCAGGGTACACCCTGGACAGATCGCCAGTCCATCACAGGGCCAACACAGAGAGACAGACAACCATTCACTCTCACATCCATACCTAAGGACAATTTAGAATCCCCAGTTTTGATGCCAATTAACCTAACTTGCATGTTTTTGGCATGTGGGAGGAAACCGGAGTGCCCGGAGTAAACCCACGCAGACACGGGGAGAACATGCAAACTCCACACAGAAGGGTCACTGATGGTCTGGGGGTGGGATCGAACCCACGATGGTCAAGGGTGGAATCAATCCCATGACCTTCTTGCTGTGCTGCCACTGTGCTAACCACTGCGCCACCGTGCTGCCGTGCCATGATTTGGGTAATAGTTGAATGTTAAAATTTGGGTTTTATGCATGTTTAATTCGTACCCCGATAACTCTCCATACTCTGAAAAAACTGAGATTAGTTCTGGAAAAGAGGTGTCCGGCTGCCCCAGGTATATTAAAATGTCATCGGCAAAGAGTGCTATTTTATGTTCCTTCTGACCAAGTGTAATACCTTGAATTTTTTGATTCTGTCTCATCCATTGGCTCAGAGGTTCTATGAAGATTGCAAAGAGCAGTGGAGACAAGGGGCAGCCCTGACGACATCCTCTTTCCAGTTCAAAAGATGATGATAATTTACCGTTAATCCTTATTTTAGCTGTTGTTTTTTTTATATAATGCCTGGATAGTTCTAATGAAGTTATTATGAAAATTGAAACTGGATAAGATTCTATATAAGAAAGACCAGTCAACCGAATCAAATGCTTTTTCAGCATCTAATCCCAATACGGCTGCATTTAAATTATATTTTTTTATATGATGAATTATGTGTAAAGTGCGTCTAATGTTATCTTGTGTCTGTCTTTGTCTTATAAAACCTGTTTGGTCTAAATGAATTAAGTCTGTCAGTATATTTTCTAACCTTTTGGCAAGGATAGTGGTAAAAAGTTTATAGTCCTGATTTAACACACTGATTGGTCTGTAGTTGGAGCAGTCTAGTTTATCCTTTTCAGGTTTAGGTATGACTGCAATGACCCCTTCTCTCCAGGAGGGGGGGATTTCCCCTGTGTGGAGGACATAGTTAAATGTTTTCAGGAGGAGAGGAGATAGTTGCTGTTTAAAGGTTTTGTACCACTCCGCTGTATAGCCATCTGCTCCTGGGGATTTGTTAGCTTTAAGTTTTATAATTGCTTATTCTAATTCTTTAGGTTGTATTTCTGACAGTAGTGTTTTATTTTGTGACTCAGTAAGTTGGGGAAGATTTAATGTATTTAGGAAGGCTTTGGATGCGTTTTTGTGTTTTTTGAGGGAGTATAAGTTCTTGTAGTAATTCTCGAAGCTTTTAAGAATTTCCTGAATTCTAAATCTTATTTCCTTTGATACTGGGTCTCTGATTTTGTAGATTGCTCTCTCCGTTTGTTGTTTCCTCAATTTGTAGGCTAGTAATTTTGCCGATTTGCTACCTGTTTCATAGTATTTTTGTTTCAGAAATGTAAGTTTCTTCTGGATTTCTAATGTGTAGATCTTGTTTATTTGTTTTTTAATTTCCTTAATTTTGAGCGAGTCATTAGAATGAGTGTTGTCTTTGTGCTCTTCTTCTAGTTTCTTAAGTTCTGACTCTAATGTGATTAGTTTTTCTTGTCTCAGTTTCTTTTGGGTTGCCAGTTTTGCGATAATCTTTCCCCTTATTACAGCTTTGCATGCGTCCCACAGTATTAAAGGAGATACTTCTCCATTATCATTTTCTTCCAAATATCTGAGAATATCTGATTCCAATTCATCTTTCAGTGGTCCTTTCAGCACATTTGAATTCAACCTCCAAGAAAATGTATTATTTGTGTATTTTTGGATATTTAAGTCCATATAGATCGGACTGTGGTCAGAGAGATCCATCAGTCCTATTTTACATGTTTTTACTCTTCCAATGTCTCTACTTAAACATAAAAAAATAGTCAATCCTTGAGTATGATGAATGTGGTGCTGAGTAAAATGTATAATCTTTTACACTGGGGTTGAGTTCCCTCCACACGTCACAGATTCTCATTTCTCTAAGTAGCATCCGAGTTTTTCTACTTTGAGTGTTATTTTGATGTGGAGAATTACCTGATGCATCCCAGTATGGATTCAGTCTTAGATTGAAGTCTCCACCACATATCACTAAACCTTTGGCTTTAGTTATCATTAGGTCAAATACATTTTTATAAAATTTCCAGTTAGCCCCTGGAGGTGCATATACATTCAGCAGGGTGATATCTTCTCCCTCTAGCCGACCAAGTACCATGCTAAATCTCCCTTCTTTATCTTTGTGTTCAGAATTTTTTTCAAACATAATTTTGGTTGAGATCAATGTTGCTACCCCCTCCTCCTCCCTGACTTATATGAGGATGAAGAGATCAGTTTAAACCCTTGTCTATTAAGTTTAGTGTGCTCCAAGTCTGTTAGGTGGGTTTCCTGTAAAAATATTATTCCTGCTTTGTCTTTTTTCATTTTGCCAAGAATCTTGGATCTTTTAACTGGATTCAGGATCCCTTTTACATTATATGAGATTATTTTGGTTGCACCCTGTTTCTCCATTGTGTTGTCTTATTTAGTATAACAGTGTAGTGGTCCTCTTTTATGCTACTCAAAAACTGAAAGAACATTAAGAACATAAAAAACATTAAGAACATAGTATATAAAACTTTAAAACAAAAAACTGTCAAAAGGTCTTGCTGAACTGAGGTCTTTTTAGCGACCTTAGAAGAGCCTTGCTGGTGCGTTGGCTCTGAGGGAAATTCCTCAAACTCTGTTACGTGTTGAGGGCCCTCTCTTACCCCTGTAAGTTGTCCCATGTTTTTAACGTGAATTTCAGATCCCAATCCGAACTTGTAATGTTTTTTTTTTTTTATGCCTATACCCTATGAAATTTTGCGCAACCTCCCACCACCGTCACAGCAAACAATCACGTTAATACAGTATTTGTTAGTGTGGAGAGTCATGTGGTTCATTGTCACATTTCTATTTCAGCAATTTTCTTTTGTTGTTTTTTTTAAAGACCTACTTGTTTCTATTATGACTGTTCCATGAAATGTTTTACCACTTGCTGATTCTGCATCTCCTTTAATGTTTGTTACCTTGTAGGAGGAGGGCTGGGTGTGCAGATTGACTAAAAATATCAGTATTCCCTCCTGAAAGCGTTCAGTTTTTCCTTATAGCCCTGGCGCTGGGTTTTCCGCTGCTGGCCCGTGGATTTTGAGGGTCTCTGTGTGCACCATGTTTGAGCCTTGATTCTTTCGATCGGGTCTGCTGCGGGTTTATACACCATTACCGGGAGCCCTCTTCTCGCCATATCCCTGGTTGCTTCTTCCACCAAGTTGTAGAGACACGTCTCTTCCCCGTAAAAAACCCGCATCTTCGCCGGAAATGGAGTATGAAAGCGCAGTTTCTTCTCTCTTAGTACCTTTTTAGCGTTGTTGTATTCCCGAAGCTTTTTAAGGACCTCCGGGGCGTAGTCGTGCTCCACAAAAACTTTTCTTTCTTGGTGCATAAATCCTTTTTTCTGCCAAGCCAGTCTGAAAACCTCTTCTTTTGTTTTGAAGTTGGAAAACTTCACCACCAATCGCAGGGGCGCTTCCGCCGACAGCCTTGGGGCTAATGAACGGTGTGCCTTTTCTATCTTCAGGTCGGTGGATTGGGGAATTTCCAACTTCTCTCTCAGTATGGATTCCACGCATGCAGCCATTGTGGTGAAACCGTCCTCGACTCCTTCTTTCAGACCATGAATTCTTATGTTGGCCCTCCTTAGTCTTCCTTCTTGGTCGGTTAGCTTAACCGACTTAATCTGTCGTTTGAATAATTCCAGCACGGTTTCTTCCAGCCTTTTTATTCTTTCCTCTGCTTCCATGATTCGGTCCTCAGCCTGTTCCACTCTGTTGTTTGTCCTTTTTTTTTCATCTTTAATTTCACGAAATTCGGCCCAACACTCTCGGCGAAATTCTCTTAATTCTTGAATTATCATTTTTAAGCTAACCGTGTTGCTAGCCTCATTCAGCGCCTCTGTTTCCGAGTGGATATTGTCCTCCAGGTCAGATTCTCCGGCCGATGCGCGTCTTGGCCTGGCAAATATCGATCTCTTCTGTTTTCCGTTAGGCATAATGACTGTCTTTTGATTTTCACTCTTCCAAAAATCCGTTAAATCTGATTTTCAAGGTATTTTCAGGGATGGGGTCTTGGAGCTTCTGCGTTAAGCTGCTATCACCATGGTGTCCAGACCGGAAGTCCCCAGGTGAGTAATTTTTAACAGCTGGAAATATGCTGTATATAAATAGACACACACTGAAAGAGAGCCATTGAGTGTCAGGGTCTGAACATGGGCTGGGGACCATGCTGTGTGAATCAGTGAGAAATTTAACACTGCAAGAATAACACCATGTAGCCTGACTTTTTACTGAGTTTACTGACCAAAGCTAATTTCCAGTAGCACTTTAATGTAGCCCCCCAAAATACAGGGTAGAGGGTAAGTACTGGGGGACATGGGGAAAAAACAAGGGAAATAGCACAACAAAAGAGAAAAAAACATGGTTAAAAACAGGGTAAGGATGAGCAAAAACATTGCTTAAAAACTGTAAAAATCAAGGAAAAGCATCATGTCTGTGTTTCTCTTTCTGTGAGACAAAGCTGTAGTTTCTCAGATTTGTGCATACTTTTTTTCCTGCTAATTACTTGATTCTGCCCAACTGCTGCTACTCACCACCTGTCTCCCATTATCTACAGCCTTTATAAGGGAGTGGTCCCCCTACTTGTTTGAGGTTCCAGTCAGTAAGCTGTTGTGTGCTCACCTTCTGTATGCCAGTCTTGGACACTCTCGTGCCTATCTCCTCACTTCTCCTCCCGACACTGGAAACATTAAGAACTTTGCCTTATTATCTCTCCAATCTACTAACTCCAGCTCTCCTAGGATCCCCTGTGCTTTTTTCCCTGACAGACAGGGGTTCCTACCTGGTGGAACTGCAACCCGGAACCCCACCATCACCCCCCCCCAAGGAAATCAAGAAAACAAACATTGCAATATCTAACCCCTAAAGTCCACGGACCCAAGGCACCCTCTCAGCCTCACCACAGACTCCATACCTACTCACCACTGTTCAAGACTAGATCAACACCCACTGGATGAGAATCTGCAACCGCCCTGCAACATACCCACTGTATCTCTAAGTATCATCACCTGTGTGACCCTTCTGAATAACAGCAATTTATCACAGTTATTGCCCAACAATATACTCACCATTCTCTCTTCTCTCCTTCTCTGCAGGGTTGCAAGATTCTTGCTGTTTCAGTTGTTTATACATTCAATAAAACTTTGTTACAACTTTCAAAGGTGGTCTCTTTACAGTGTCAAGTCTGTTCATTAAGTGAGAACAGAAAAATGGACTGTCAAAGATCCATAGGATTGCTTACACAATGATCCCAGTTCACAATAATGCAATAATTAGGAATAAACATATAATGATAACAATCCCAATGTTGACATGTTTAATGCACTGAATAAACAGATTATTGAGCAGTAAACTACTTGTTAACCCCCCACACACACAGCATGTGGGACACCATGTGGTGTATAGGGGCGGCGCCTATCTCTATTTCTCTAACCCTAGGCCACACAGCTACTGTAAGCAGTGAAAGCTACAGTGGAGGTCAGTCCTCTGGTAGCTCTGTGTGTTAACTTTCCTTTCCCCATTCTATTATGCTGAGCACCAAGCTAGAAGGCAGAAAGTACCATTTTTATATGGTCTTTGGTATGACCCGGCCAGGATTTGAATCCACAACCTCCTGGTTGTGGGGCGGATGCTCTATCAACTAGGCCACCACTCCGGTGTAGTAAACTACTTAAGTTAGTGTGATTTTTTTTTCCATAACCTGATAATGGCTTTTATCCGATTATTCTGTTTAGATGACTACTTTAATAATTGGAGAACTCCAGAAAGCCGGTTATAATCAGTTTATTAGTGCACATGTAAACATGGCCAGTGTTATCATATTTATGTGTATAATGAACACTATCAACACTGTGAGTTTTTTTAATATGATTTCATGAATACCGTTATTGCCAATCAGAATCAGAATCAGCTTTATTGCCAAGTATATTTACAAGTAAACATACGAGGAATTTGACTTGACATTGGACGCGCATGTTAGGCGCATCCAATGACGCGGCAGCCATGCAAGGCGCCTGTCATACAGTGGAGGTAAAGAGGGGAAGGGAGGGGGAGGAAAACACAATAGGAGAGAGAAAAAACATAGTTAATCAGAATAACGCTCGTATAAGCTCATATAAAGCTCAAATGAGCAAAATTTTGACTACACAGAAACACCCCTACTTTTGGACCATATTCACGTGATGTCACCGCTCACGTGACTTTGTTCATTAGCCATTTTGGGTATCCCCCTACAAGACTTGCCTGGCAACTTTGTTTAGGCTGTTTGTCCATGGAGTGCATAAAAATGCTCTAAACCTGTTCTGGGCGTTTCACTGGCAAGGTCTCTGCCTTGTAACCTAGTAACCGCTTGACCTATCAGTCAAAGCTTGACTTTGAGTTTCACAGCTTGCCCTGGAACTCTGCATTAAATGCACAAAACAGCATCAAATAGGTAAGATAATATGCATTACTTCAAGCTTTTGCTGTTAAATATTGATCATGGTGTCCTTTCAGCCTGATTCTGATCAGCTGATCAGTGAGGTGTGTTGTGAGCGTGAGCTCCAAAAGTTGAACTGTTTTAAACTTTCACTCACAGCTGAGAGCACTTTTGCACTGAGGGTGCTGAGCACATTAAGTGGCTGGATTACATAGAAAATGAAAAGAAAATAATGAATTCAATCGTTTTTATTTTAATATTTACTGACAAATGGGCACTGCTTACATACCAGCTGCAGCCAGTCCTTCTGCCATTAATTTGATTGATGACAGTTTCAAAAAGCTTTTAATAACCAAATATTGCTAAATTATAAAAGAAATACATTAGAATGGGTCTCAAATATTTGTGAAAGTGTTCCATTTGTTGACCTGATGTCCCATTTGGTCTCTTCAATATGATTTATTGCCTTATTTGGCCGTTTTATGTCCAATTCATTACTACAACAATGCTTATTTGTCCTTTAAATAATAAAAATTATTTAATTCATTATTTTGGCATTTGGGGTCCCGTTTGGTTCCGTTTGTCGTTTAGTCAAACCCCAAAAATGCACTATGGATATACAGCCTTACACTGTGAAGGGGATGAATTTAAACTTTCCATATAAGCTTAAATGGGTGCACCTACCAGATTTGAAATCTTGACTACAAATTCTTGAATGCTCACTGGACGACCAGTTCTCATGTTTAACAGCAGCAATTCTTAGCTTTCTCCTTTCAACTTCCTTGGGAAAACAATAAAATGAAATTCCCTTGATGCTAGAGCAATTACAGCAAGCCACTGCAACACAAGAAGACATGATGATTGGACAGATTTCTAAGACAGATTGGAAGATTTCTAAAAGCAGGTGTATAAGGTTCATTTCCTTCAGTTTGTACACTTCTGTATATACAAATACAATCTTAAATCAGAGGGGAAAAAGTTGCTGTTTTGATGTACAACGTTAGTAGAGGGCAGCACAGCCCTTGATAGAACTAAAGTGCTTTTAGACTCCATGAGTTTTTCTGTTACCGATATAGTTGGCATTAGGATTCCAAATTTCCACTGTGTCCAACCAAGGGGTATTACAGAGTATCAGACTATGATACATTAAAACTGACCTGAATGGATTTCTCTTTATTTGGTTGCTTAGGTCCATTCCCTCATGGAAAAGGCTTTGTTTACTGCTTGCTTCCCAGATGGAAGGATGCTCACAGGAAGAGACGGGTTTGTTTATTCAGTCATTTCCATTTAAGTCAGCATGTCTCTCATCCATCCGAGGGGCTTTGTGAAGAACAAGTGAAAAATGATGCCTGCAGGTTGGTCGATAGAATTCTGGCTGCTGAGAGCACCAATATGTTTATTATCATATAGAGCAGAAGAAGCGTAGGAGCTACACTCAGACTTGGGGGGTTTATTGCTTATGAGGCTTTATTAAATATGCATGAATCATAACAGTGATTTACAGATGATTTCCTGTCCATGAATCTTTAATGCCTTTTACTATGTCGTATGGCAAGTGATACACCTCCTCTGCTAATCTGTGTGTGAAAAGCACGCAAGTTCTTTCAGCGCTCTTACTCTCGCTGCCACGTTGTTGCATCTCACTCAAAGATGAATCCTCAAAACCACCTGTAAAAATGCTAAACTGAGGTAAGACTCAAAGGACACAATCCAGGAAAAGCACTTTGAACTACAAAGAGCTGTGTTTTATTCATGTACATTATTTATCTAAAATTTGCCAAGGTGAATTAAGATGAATTTGCACATTTTAACTCTCCCTGAACTTGAACTTCCAGCTTAACTCAGACTCCTCAGGAATATTTCATGTTTCTCACAGTCATTGGTGAGTACTGCTAATCTTCTTACTCCACTGCCAGTTGGATTACCTGACTGCTGATATGCTGAATAAACCTCTGTCTGTTTTCGCTCTCCCTTTTCCCTCTAGGCTCTCTCCTCATGTGTGTTGTGTGTGTGTGTGACCGGGCAGAAGATGCAGTCAGTAATCATTTAGTTGCAGCTGGTAGAACAGCAAAATTGCACCATATCCAGGAATTCCATCTTATTCCAAACCATGAATGCTATCTGAAGATGTATATGAGCATGTTTTGCCCTTTTTCTCGTTTGCTGGAGAGGCTGTTTGCTAAAGCATTGAGGAAACCATTTTTGCCATGACTGATAATGCATAACAATTATACACAATTACTGAAATAATGTGGATAATCTTCTACATCTTGCAGTGTTTGTGTTTTGGATTCAATGTGCATGCATAATTTCTAATTGATTTTTTTGTAATTGTAACCTTGTAATGCTAATTATCAGAAAGATCACACACATAGCATTGCCTCTCACAGATATTCTGCAGAACCTGTCTATGCAGCTGATTGGAGGACAGCAATTTCAAAGTCTACTATATACAGTGACATTCTAGCAAGGACAGCCCTTCATCAGTTGCTTCAGTCAGTGACCATGAAGTGTGCTTCTTTGTGCTTTCTTCTCATTTTTGGCTCTTCTGTCTCTCACACACAAATTGCAAACACATCCAAAATGCTTGCACTAAAACATGCTGGTCTTGCTCTTTCATCTCTCTGCATCTGCTGGCAGCCCTAAAAATACAGGAATTTAGCATTCAATCCAGAAATTGCATTTTTTTGGTTTTTGTTTGTTCATTTTCCTTGTTCTGCTCTAGTTGGTTCAATCACAAAATTGCAGCTCATTAAAAGATACAGGGCCACACAGTGTCGCAGGTCCACCGTGTTTCCCTATGGAAAGCTGCACCACTATTAAGAGGGGAAAAGCATTTAGGAGTGGCCATTAGTGAGTGGCAGTGAAGAAACATAAAAAGCTAATTGCACCCAACACTCTGGCAGAAAGACAGGCTTTCTGTATTGCATTATTTCTCTCTCGCATCTGGATAATGAAATTTACATTTGTCTTCTGCTGAGAGTCTCCAGCTGTGTCACAAAAATTTCTGGCACCGGTTCTTCAAAACAATGACTTAACCATGTGCACGAGGGACGATGGTGGAGGGAAATGCGACTGTTTTCAGTGGCAATTACAGTAGTATTAAATAATATTATTAAAGATGCTTGTTTGCTTGAGCTCACAGTTTTAATTAGTACACCCCATGGCACAGACACACTGCACTCATTTTTTATAAAAGTATGATCATGCAGATTTTATTTGTAATATTGGCTCGATAATCAGGAAAAAACTCTGCCATGGGGAGAGTCATTTGTCTAAAGAAACAATATTCAAATAATGATTATACTTATTTAACATTCACCACAAAAGTTAAGAATTTTGTTCAGCATGTTACACTGCAATAGACTGGTTATTATCTCCGCCAGGCCGCAGGCCAGGAGGTTATGTTTTTGCCGGGGTTTGTCTGTTTGCCTGTCTGTTGGTTAGCAAGATAACTCAAAAAGTTTTGGACGAATTTCCATGAAACTTTCAGGCGTTGTTGGAAATGGTACAAGGAAGAACTGATTAAATTTTGGGGATGATCCGGATCACCGTCTGGATCCAGGAATTTTTTAAAGGATTCTTTAACATTGTGAGATAGGGCCATTTTCAACATGTGTGCAGGCGCAATGGAGGGCGGTGGTCGTCGTGTCTGTCGAACACGAACTCCGTGTTATTCAAAGTTTTAGGTACAAAAGCACGCGGAAAACAGTGGTGGGCCGGGCCCGCTGTCCGCCGCGGGATTATTTGGCAGAAATTCCCCGGGAAGCCATAGGGGCTGCGCCAAAACAAGCTCTCTGCCGGGGAAGCTTCCAAATCCTCTTTTGCCGCGGAGCGCAACCCCAATAAAACCCACGGCAACCTGTTTACCCAATTTGCATCCGTCAGTGAACCCCTGAGTGCTGCTTTCAGTGATCTATGAAAACGCTCGCATAACCCATTGGCCTGTGGGTTGTACGCGGTTGTGCGATGAATTGCAACGCCCGCAGCCTGGGAGTTTGGAGATGGAGAAGATGGACACAACAGCAACACTTGAGTTTATTACCTCCGCCAAGGAGGTAATGCTTTTACTGGCATTTGTCTGTTTGTCTGTCTGTCTGTCTGTTACCAACATAACTCAAAAAGTTATGAACGGATTTTGACGAAATTTTCAGGAAAGGTGTGTAATGGCACAGGGAACAGATGATTAGATTTTGGTGATGATCTGACAGTGCATACCTCCACCAAGGCCTTTGTTTGTATTTGTGCAGCAGGATTACACAAAAACTACTGGATGGATTTTTAGATTTTGGTGATGATCTGAGAGTGCATACCTCCACTAAGGCCTTTGTTTGTATTTGTGCAGCAGGATGACACAAAAACTACTGGATGCATTTGGATGAAATTTTCACCAGAGGTGGTTCTTGGCCTACAGAGGAACCCATTACATTTTGGTGATGATCTGGGAATGCATACCTCAGCCAAGGCTCTTCTCACAGTGTGTCAGCCACAAAACTCCAAAACTAATGGACAGACTTGGATGCAACTTTCAACGCAAGTGGCAATAGGTCTACACACAAGCCCATTACATTTTGGAGGTGATCCATGAGAAACGGAAGGAGCCTTGGCGGAGGTATGCGCTCTATGAGTGCTTTTCTAGTTAGCCTTGCTACCACTGGACTTATACCTGAGATTTATTGCAGACTGGAGCCAGTAGTCAGTGTTAACCACTAACTGCTTTCTCAAAAACCAAAAGACTCCCACATGGGCAAGTTAGCTGTTTGGAGAGTCTGGAATCTCTGTTGCCACCTCTGACAAGATTTTCCTGATCAATAATAGCTACACAGTGTTGTTAGCGTGCATACTAGCTAGCTGTGTCTTCTTCTGTTGTTTATTGGCCTCGCCACTTGTAGTAGCAGCCAACACTGAAGTGCAACGAAGCAATACACAGAGCCTAAGGGTGCTTTCACACCTACAGGCTTTAGTTTGTTTCAATCGAACTAGAGCTCGTTTTCTCCATTAGTACAGTTTGTTTTGTCTGGTGAGAAGACGGTAATTGCACTCAGGTGCGCACCAAGCCAACCGAACTGTGGTCTCGATTTGAATCAAAATGGCAAACTCTGGTGCAGTCCTGCAGGTGACAAAGGAACCGTACTAAAACAGGACCAGCGGCAAACGGTCAAACATTTTTATGCCACTGTACATACCTGATGGATCTTCGAAATTATCTGTGGCTGAGCATGTCACGGTTCTGGAGGATTAATGAACGTTAATGACATGGTTTTGGTTACAGGCCCAAAAGCAGGCAGCGAGGAGACCAAAGACAAATCTGGTCTGTTTTCAACAAATTATTAATGCATAATTACTACACATAAGTCACTGGTGTTAGACATGTATACAGGTTTGAGATGATATGAGCCACTCTTTCACTTCACTCTTAACGGTAGCAAAGCTGGAGCTTTCCCTGACATGAAGTGGTGTGGTGTTCCATAAAGTACTACCATGAAATGAAAAAAACATTTTGACCAAAGCAGGTTTTACGGAGGGGTATCACACAAATCACCTCTTGAGGAAGCCCTAGTTGACTGATCATGAGTGCTGCTCACTGTGTATTTGATGTATTCATTTGGCGGGGTGGAGCCAGACCATGTAGGATTTTATATATCAATCAGGCAGTTTTAAATTTTTAAAAATTCTCAATGGACAGGAGGTTGTACCTAGGTAGAATATTGCAGTGGTGGTATGTGAGAGGCTTTTTATCAAACGTTTTCAGAGCATTTTTATAGAGTGATTCAATTGGTTTGAGGGTTGCCACTCCTGCCAATGGCCAGCTGGTAATACATCAAACACAAAATCATACAGTATGCTCGCCTCCTCCATGTCACAGCAGTGGTAATAAAACTCGTCAATATAGTTTTCAAGTTCCTCCAGCTCCATTGAGGAGATGGTGAAATGATATACGAAAAAAGAAAGATAGGAACAGACAGTCAGTTAGTGGATTAATTACAAAAAAAAAAAAGGTACCTGTGGAAAAGTTTGTTTATGCTCGGTCGACGTGAGTTGCCATTTTGCATTATTGCACCACAGTCTCAGAACATCTCGCAGTCACAGCGTCATGTCCTCCCTGTCTTTGGGATTCCTCCTAACATGAAAAAATAACATGAAAACTTTAAATTCAGGAGATGATAACGTGGAACCCTTAAAATCTGGAGACATCTTAAGGCGCTTTTCCACTAGCCCCAGCACCGGTTAGCAGGTACTTTTTTAGTACCTGATCCAGGGCAGGGTCTAACCGAGCTGAGTAGGGCTGAGTATGGCTGTGATATGACTTTAAGAGACTGGTCGCCGCTGACTGGTCAGGTCGTAACGTCACAAAAGCAACTTTTTCTGCTGAATTTACTCCACGACCGCCATTTGTAGTTGTTCAGCCAGTGAACACAGTGCGCCCCTTTAATACAGTATATTATATTAATATACTGTATAATATACTTATATAATAATATACTCCTAATATTATATATTAGGAGGTGCGCAATTTTCTTTCTATATTAGGCGACGATCGCATCCAGCGCGAGTTGGACAGATCTACTCGAAATGAAAAAATATACCAGCAAGTGTCCGAGCAGATGGGTTCCCAAGGGCACATCCGTACTGCCAAACAGTGTCGGGAGAAGCTGAAAAAGCTGAAAAGCGATTACCGAGCAGTGAAGGACCACAATGGTCGAAGTGCAGCGGATCGGAAGGAGTGGAAGTGGTTCGCTGAGAGACATTGGGCTCGACACGGCCACCGTCACGGTCACGGCCTTGGAAACCGTGGATGGTGAGTGTTGTTTTGATATTGGCCATCTTTTCGCCACTTTATCCTTTCTGTGCCAAGCTCACTGTTTTTAAGAAATAGGAAGGTTGTTAGATTGTGGGTAATGGTTGTTACTGAGGCTTTCCTATTGTTTTGCAGCCAACTGCAGATTCACGCTTGCTTTGTGTTAAGTATTAGCGCGAACAAAATGCTGAATTACGCTTATTGTATTCCGGTTAAAAACTTGAGAGTGTTGTGTACATTTTGCACTTTGGTGTTAAGTTTTAAATTGCATGCATTTTCTTTCTAGAATCGCAGTTCATATCAACCTCAGTGGACAGACACAGCGGACTCTCCTGGTGCTGCGTGTGCGTCTGGCTGAGCGCCAGCTGGATCGGCTCCCATGTCAGCCACATCACCAGCTCCATCTGGATCATGTTCAAGTGCCGGTAAGGCACAATAACCACGATTTTTTTTTTGGTTGAAACAGGTCCAGCAGAAACCAGGGTCGAAAATCCATCCATCCATCCATCCATCTTCTACCGCTTAATCCTTTACAGGTCACGGGGGGGGCTGGAGCCTAACAAGTTATGTCCCAAATTGATTAATGCAATTTCCTGTAGCTGCATATTAATTAATTGAAAATGTCTTTTTAAATGTACAAAAAGGTTATTCTTTGGTCTTCACTTATCGGTGTTCCACAACCATTTTTAGGTGTGGTGATTTAAGTGGTGTAATTCCTGTTTTAGAAAAACAACTAAAGCTGATGAACTGCCGTTGAAATCAACATGCTTCATTGAAATGCTTCGCGTCAGCTGACTGTATTAACCCATTCAGATTTCTGCGGCCACTCTACAAGCAACTAGTTTAAACATTACCCATCCATCCATACATATTCTTAATCTTAATCCTTTTTAGTTTTGCAGGGGGGCTGCAGCCGAAGACAGCACCCTGCGTATTGCAAAATCTGCTCTACTGAGGGGCAGCAACATGACAGTTCAGCTTATATACAGCAATGAAGCATAATATAATAGTGGCATTCCACCACAGACTTTCACCAGTGTAATTCCATAATATATGTAATGATCCAGCTTTAACGACCATGCCTTTCTGTCTTTCCATCTACATTAGCGATGGCCAACATGCATGACGAAGAGATGCGGCTCTTGGAACGGCAACATGACCAGCGGCAAGAACACCATCAGGAGTACATGCAGCATTTGCGACAGGTGGCCGCAGATGTGCGGGCAGGTGCGCGTGAAGCCCTGGAGCAGGACGCTGTGTTATGAAGGGAAGAGCTCGCAGAGATGTCAGCATTCAACAGAGATTTCCTGACCCTATTTGGCAGGCTTGGACGCATTTAGCAGTCGGCGTGTCTAACCATGTCTCCCCACTCCCAGTCTGTTTTTTTGTTTGTAAATTTTGCTTCTGGAATAAAATTGTATTGTTTGCATCAAAAGTCTGGTTTATCTGTTATGACACCGTATGAGAAAAGCCAATAATTACATACACATTCCATTCTCTGTTCACTCCACATGCTGCTGTTCATCAGGTCAGGTGTATAGCCTTCTAATGGTAATTTAATTTTTAACAACACAACGAAACGTAATGTCTTGGTAGGTTTTTTTTTTAAATTTTAAACAAATTTGCAATGCTGAATCCATTTCTCTTGAACGGGTACATTTTTTATGTTATAAGCAGTTGTACAGGTGTGCTTGAACTTGTAGACACTGCTAAAGGTAAGTACGTGTAAGTTGAATGTTGCATCACCAGTCAAAATTTAATAAATTAAGAAGGAATCTAGCAAAAATTTGGCACTAATAACAGTAGACAAATCGGACAAGGATACACAACTGTGTTTTTGTTGCACACAACTGTTGTTACCAACAAGTGCAAAATTTATATTCCCTTTTCCCAAAAATTAAAAATCAATTTGTAAGTAAAAGTGGGAGACCTTTACATGGGAAAATATGACATGTATCAGCACATGATTTATAGTTGAATTTGCATTTCCACCTAAGCAAAAGTGGCTTGTCGAGCTGGATTTTTGTGAAGATGGCCTGTGCGGTATTTCTGCATGTAATTACATACCTGTCAAGTGATACGGTTTCGCCGTATTTTAATACGGGGAAAATGCAATTTTAGCAAATACGGGCGTATTGCCATTTCTGTACGCCAAAGAGAAAAATATATGGGAAAAAAAATTGAGAGTGTGGGGAGGAACACGTCGTGTGTGACCCCCACAGCGGGGCTGTCAGAGCGCTCAGCGTGAGCAATTATCACAACAGTGAGAAGTGTGGACTCATCATTAGGCTGATGGCTTCGCACCTTCTTAACAGATAAGCGTTATGAACAAGAGGACAGGTAGATGGACCATGCACAACATTTTATTTACAAAAAACATTTTTGAAATATGTATGCACATAAATGTGGATGAAATAGACAAGTATTGCATCACAGCATCTCGTATTATACTGTAACATGCAACTCCACATGGCGATGTCCCACCGGGAGGTTCGAACTCACGCCTCCCGCTCCAGAGTCCCGCACTCTACCTGTGTCGCCAATAAGGTCAACCCACTTGGCAAGCCAAGTAGGGTGCTTATATTGAGTTCGCTACAATATCACCACCCTGCTCCTCTGCTCTCTGTGCAGCTGCCACCACTGGTTCATCTACTGCATCATCCAATGTAGTGTCAAACGTCTCTCCATGACTCTCACACAGATTGTGCAGAGCACAACAAGTCAGCACCATAGATTTAACCAGTTTCATGTCACAGTCATTCCTCTCTCCTTCCTCCCTCCTTCTCTCCTCGTCATCAGCCATTTTGTTTGTTGTGGAGGATTCGGTCGCGTGTTTCACGTGACAAGGGTGTGGCGCTGCCTGCTGTTCAACAAATCCCACCCACAGCAGGTGTGCCAGCAGGTGTGCCAGCAGTAGTTGAAAAGCAACTGAGGCCGAACCGAACCGAAGTGAGTAGAGTCGGGTTTTCAATCGGGGCTGGGCTGGGCTAGTGGAAAAGCGCCTATAGATGCAATCACCTCAGAAGGTAACACAGGAGTTTTAGGTTCTGAAAACACAGGGGCACTTTGCTCAGAAGCTAGAACAGGAGCTCTTTGCTTAGAAGCTAACTCAGGAGACCTTTGCTCTGAAGCTAACACAAGAGCCCTTTGCTCTGAAGCTAACACAAGAGCTCATTGCTCTGAAGCTAACACAGCAGCATCACACTCAGGGGAAAATGACATGAAAGCCTCAGAAACTTCACTTCAGGAGATGACAACATACGTAGACATCTTTACCTCAGGAAGTGATAACATGGACATTTTAACCTCAGGAGGTGACAACCTGGTAAATTTCACCTCTGGAGGTGATAATGTGGTCATTTAACCTCAGGAGATGATAACCTGGACACTTTAACCTCTGGAGATGATAACATGGACACTTTAACTCTTTAGCTATCCCAGTCACCGCATGGTGACTGTGATGGTTAAACGGTCGTCAAGGCCCATAGTGGTCAAGAGTGGTAAAAAATTTTTGTCAATAAAATAATTCAGATTTCCAAGGCTATAACTTGAAAGTTGCAAGAGATAATGGTTTACTGTCAATTAGAAAGATGTAGAATATGATCCAAAGTTTCAGGTTCAGGTTCAGGTTACTTTATTTGTACCCGTAGGTAGATTTGTTTTGCAGTCTGGTGACATCCATATTTACAAGCCACAAATTACATTCAACATAGACACAAACACAGGCACATATGAAGCTGACTATAAACATGATAAAAATACTCAAGGCTCTACCAATCAGGGTATAAAAAGACAAAGATTTGGGAGAAAAACCAGAGGTAAGAGAGAAGAGTCATATTAAAAGTTAAAAACTAGTCAAAGAGGTTAAAAACTCAAAGGTCTAAAACCCAATAAAATATTTAGAACCCAAGTAACATCCTACAAAAATAAGTAAATATAAAATGGAGTTAATAAATAGGTACCTAAATTATATGCAATATATTGTTACAGCTTGTTCAATTCTTTGACAGCAGCAGGAACAAAGCTGTTTTTGTAGCGCTGGGTTCTACTTTTTGGGACAGCAAACCTCCATCTTGAGGGAAGAAGCTGAAAGTGGCAGTGCAAAGGTTGGGAGTCATCATTTAAAATGTAGGTAGCCATCCTCTGTACTTGTCTGGTGTACAGGGATGTCAGGCTCAGCTGTGGCTCACCAAGCAAACGACTGGACCATCTAACTACCTGATCCAAGGACTTCCTCTATTTCAGTTTTAACTGACCAAACCATGACACTAAAGAACAGGATAAAACAGATTCAATAAAAGCCCGATAAAACATTGTCATTATGGTTCGGTCAGTTTGGAAGCGTGCAAGTTTTCTCAAGCAATGCAAATGTTGCTGACCCTTTTTGCACACCCTTTCACAGTTCTCTTCAAAGTTTAAATTACTATCAATAATCGCCCCAAGATATTTGTAGGATTGTACACATTCGGTGGTCTGGCCTTTTAGTGCGGTGACTTTGTGCCTGGGATTTTTCCTCCTAAAGTCAATAATCATGTCTTTAGTTTTTGTCGTATTCATCTGCAGGTAGGAATCCTCACACCAGTGAACAAAATCATCAACTACTGGGCCGTGGCCACTCTCACCATCCTGGAGGAGACTGACAATAACTGAGTCATCAGCATACTTTATAATGTGTCTGTTGTCATGTCTGCTCCAACACATGTTTGTGTACAGGATAAAGAGTAGTGGTGACAACACACACCCCTGAGGAGAGCCAGCAGAAGAGCACTTTAGGTCAGACGATGTACCATTGACCCTTACTCTCTGCGTCCTGTTGGTTAAGAAATCCAGAATCCAACCCACCAGATTATTGCTCAAATCAAATTGTTGCAGGAGCCTTTCAATTAAGATATGAGGTTGGATTGTATTAAAGGCGGAGGAAAAGTCCACAAATAAAAGTCTGGCGTGTGTCCCATTAAAATCCAGATGTTTAAAAAGCATGTTAAACAGAGTGTCAGTGGCATCCTCCACTCCTCTGTGAGGCCTATAGGCAAACTGCAGAGGATCCAATGCATGCTCAGTCTGCTTTAGGACCTCACATCTGACCAGTTTTTCAAAAATTTTCATTAAAATTGAAGTCAAAGCAACTGGTCTAAAGTCGTTTACCGTTTTAGGACAGCTGGATTTTGGAACGGGAACAACCACGCTTCTTTCCAGATCTTAGGCACATGTTGTGTCTATAAGGACTTATTGAAAATGTAATGAAATATAGGACTCAGTTCATGTGCACAGGACTTTATCAAGCGCCCACATATATTATCAAGGCCCTGACTTTTGTTCACTTTTACAGCGCAGAACTCCCTTTTAACATCCTGCACCTCAATATTAAAGTGCTGATTGTCTTTGAGTTTCTGTTTCAAATCTTGGGTTTCTGTGCTAAAATCAAAGGAGTCAAAACGACCATAAAAACAATTAAGAGCATTAGCCAGCTCTGTGTCTGAATTAAAACCATCTAAAAACACACGATTACTGCACTCTGTGCTCTGAAGGCCTGCAATAGTTTTCATACTGTCCCAGGCTAAACCAAGTTTCTTTGTTGCCATCTTGCTTTCCAATTCTGATTTATAATTCTGTTTTGCTCTTAAAATTTTGGACTTCAGCTCTTTTGTGGCAACCTGTAGCTCAGAAACAGACCCCTGTTTAAAGGCAAGTGCTTTCCTCTGTAAGCAGGATTTAACTGATTTTGTAACCCATGGTTTGTTGTTGGGATATATTTTGACACGTTTACGTGGAACGATCTTATTTTTACAGAAAGCGTTGTATGAGCATGTGACGTCCACCAAAGAGTCCAAATCATCCCCACAGGCCAGTGTGAACATCTCCCAGTCTGTACAGTCAAAGCATTCCTGGAGGCTGTGCACTGAATCTTCTGTCCACGTATCAATGTCTCTCGTCTCCACCTTGCCTCTTCTGAGAGCAGTTTTATATGTGGGCAGCAAATGTACACAGTTGTGATCTGAGGATCCTACAGGAGGAAGGGGGAGTGATTTGTAGGCCCTCTCTATGGATCCATAGCACAGGTCCAATGTCTTTTTTTGCCTGGTTGGGCAGGAGACATACTAATGAAAGTTTTTAAGTGTCTTCTTTAAAGAAACATGGTTAAAATCCCCAAGAATGAAGTTTGGTGCCTCTGGAGAAATTGATTGCAGCTGCTGGATCACATCAAAGATGGTGCTGCAGGCGGATTCAGCGTCTGCCCTCGGGTGAATGTACACAGTTGTGATGAAAAGCTGGGGGAACTCGCAAGGCAAATAAAAAGGGGCGTAGTGACACAGACAGCAACTCCACATCGGGTGTACAGATGCGCTCTCTGACCGTGACAGATGTGCAGTACTGCTTATTAATGTATAAACATACGCCGCCCCCCTGACGTTTCCCCGTTACCTCTTCCTGCCGATCCGAGCGCAGTGGGGCTCCAAAGCCGTCAATCCACAGGTCTGCATCTCGGTCATGCGCATTAAGCCAAGATTCGGTGAAAGCCATGACACAGCAGTTCTTAAAGTCCTTCTGGTAGCGTACATTCCCTTGAATTTCCTCTACCTTGTTTCTCAGAGACTGTACGTTCCCAAAAATCATAGAAGGAACAGGAATGTTACCAAATTGACATCTTCTCAGGCGCAATTTCACACCTCCACGCTTTCCGCGCTTCCTTCTCCCATCTCTCCTGTCTCTCTTTTCACCGCTGTGTCCGTCTCTCAAAATAAAGTCCGGCAGTTGCGGCTTAGGCTCAATCACAGCCGCTGCATCAACCGTGTTTAAATGCAGCAACATGTCCCTGGAATAATGTATTCTGTCCGCCGTGATGCCGGTCGCGTTTACCTCATAGACAAAGAGCCGGAGGACAAGTAGCAGCAGTGCAAGAATGGGGAGGAAGTCCATGTTGTTGGAACCAGGGAGCTCTTTGCCTTACAGTCCACAAACATTCCAGGGCAGAAACGACACAGAGGATTTCGTAAAAACACATAAAAGTACATAAAAACAAAATGCTCCGCACTGTGTGTGTGTATATATATATATATATATATATATATATATATATATATATATATATATATAGTAATATGTACATATGTATACTAGCTGTTCTTGTTTTTTTCTTGCCTTCTGATTGTTGCTCTGAGTGTTGCTATCCATGTGCTGTTGCAATCCAGGAATTTCCCCATTGTGGGACTAATAAAGGCTTATCTTATCTTATCTTATAAAAACAGACACACAGACGACGGACTTTTTCACCAGCTGCCGGTCGCTGCGTGCGCATGCGCCCAAAGAAATCAGATAGGAATAAATTTACGCATCTAATTTGCATAATGTCACGGCAGCTATATAAATTACATAACTCAGTCAAAACTGGACTTTGGACACATTTACACAAAGAATGGTTTGTTGTTGTTTTTTTATACCGTTTTGTCTACAGGGGTATGTTTTTATCTAATCTTCAAAGTATATGAACCAGAAAATCAATAAAATGTAAAAATGTAATGTACTTTATTTATATAGCCTGTATCATCATCATCTCCTCAAACCAAGACAGAAGATCACTTCTCTTCATTTTATAGGAATTTCATTTTATTCATTACACAGGAATATCACTTTTCTGCCTTTTCAGGAATATCACTGGCTTTTATGTCGACTCATACAGGCCTCTTCCAGGCCTGACCACAGATGCTTGCTTTCCCAGGACCCCAATGTAAACAGCTGCCTCTTGCAGAGATTGTAAGGATCAGAATTTGCTTTTAAAGGCTCAAAGGAACATAAAACTCAGGAGACCAGACCTCTCAACATGAACACTGCATTTGGATAACGTACCCTTACAGGAAACAATGATTTAAAAAAAAGGATCATAAACCACTTAATCTGATGGGTTTATAGCCCACGATACTATCCAGGTTTCCTGTAGATACTATGGACCTAAAGGAAATCATCTACAGCTCAACAGTACCTCCTAGTGGATACCTACGAAATGTGTTTTCAGTATGTAAGATGACTTTTAATTTGTTCTAAACATTAAGTTTCTTTCAGCTTATCCTCTGGATCCTAAGGACACTGAAAATCATCCCTCATTTATCACCAACCATGATTTGCTGTACTACATTAAGTTTTGATCTAAATATGAATGCATGTATTATAATTATGTATAAGAAATGTTATATTCATGAGTGTTATTCAAACAAATGTAATATTGGAGTAATGGTATAAATGCATGATCCCCAAATATTAGCCAAGTCATTTAATTTAGTTAGATTTTATATTGAGCCCCTAATTTCATAAGAACTGATAAGTGTTGATTTTCCCTCTGCAATTTCATGGGATGGTGTCTTCGTTTGATTGGCTGCTCTCAAACAAAGAAATGTTCTCACATTGGATAGCAGCCATTTCAAACTGCTTCTGAAAAAGTCGATTGGTCAGTCTTGCAATCAGTTTTATGACCCGGCGAGGTAACTTTAAAAGAGAGAAGTTAGATTTGAGTTTAGTAAGAAAAAGTAAGAAATAAGATCAGACAAAGAACAGTAAGGCAGGAAGATTAGCAAGAAGTAACAATGTAACAAGTAGCAAGAGAAAAAGAGAACGGTGAGAGAATTAAGAATTAGAAACACAGAAAGAAGAAAGAAAGAGATTTTGAGAAAGATTAGGAACTAAATTAAGATTAAAGAAGCAGAATAGTAAGCTAGATCTTAGAAGAAGATTTTATTCCACCGTTTCAAGGTCCTGTGAAGTTTTATTTTATTCTCTGTGAAGTTTGTCAAGTCTTTCTGGTTACTGAGGAGAAAACACTTTTTCTTTAGAGCTCGCTTTTTCAGAGAATCAAATTCTCAAACTTTCTCCTTCACCTCAGAAGCCATTCTTATCCTAGTAAATGTTTTTCTAATATTTTTTTTCATGACTTTTCACGCCATTAAAGTGGACCTTTAATTTGCCTAGTTTAAAGTGAACAGAGACTGAGAAGATTTTCCTTCAGTTTTTTTGGTCTATCCCGCTACAAGAGACCTCAAATTTGGACTCTTTTCAAAGGACTTTTCACGCCGCCTTGAGACAAACCATCCACGGCTGCAACTGTCTCCTTGAAGGGCCCCCCAGCTGAGTTATCACCTCCACGGCTGTGAGGACAGCAGCCGCTTCCTCCGACGTCCTAACTCCAAAACCCAGCGGTACCGACCCGCAGAAACGTGGACCTACAACTGTTGCGTGAGTGAAACTCTTATTTCTCCTATCTCCTGGGTTAAAACGTGATGTCCTAACAATTAAATTACAATTGAATATGGCCCATATTTCAGGGCTCAATTAGTCTCTCAGCCACAGGATAAAACTATAAACTGAAGGAAAACTCTTAGTCATTTTTAAGTAACTGCCCCTAAATTTTTGTAGATTAATTCAGAAGTCATTTTTAGATAATTAGCTTATGAATTTTCCCCATAAAATTGCGTTGTTTTGTTAAAACATTTCAGCCTCATTTACCGTTGAAACATAAGTCTGGTTCCTCCTTGGTTCTACAGAGGTGTAACGCTGGATGTTATGTTCAGGAACCCAATATCAGTTGATGTGATATCTTACGCTGTTATCATTTAAATCTGTTTATTCATCATTTGAACACCATGCCATGTGACCTGAATGAGTTTAATAAAAGGGATGAATGAGAGAAGTTGAAGCATTTTCCTTTTGCATATACATGTTTCCTAATCACGGCAGGACAAGAACTCACTGAAATTCTGAGACTGATTCATTAAATAATTTAAGGTACAAAATTAATTAAAATTAAAGTTAATATTATTGTCCATTAGGACTGGTGCCCCTTTTACAAGTGCTTTTATTTAATTTAGCGGGTGTAGAAGTGATGGTTTAACTCCGCCCCCTTTCACACCCACTATTAAATAAAATAAATAATTCCTGTACCTTATGACAAATATTTTTATAGGCAATTCACGCGACAGTTTATTGGTGCCCCGTGTGAGGCCTGTGTAATTGGGAAACGTATATGCAAAAAGAAAATTCACTGAAATCATAAGCTGTTTTTTTTTTCCTGCAAATATTGATCCACTTTATTCAGGAGCCTGTGTGTTTGTTGGGGAGAGGCTGCGCCTCCCCCTGCCTGTGTGTCTGCTGTGTTTGTTTACCTAACCTCCCGCTGAGGAGTCTGGTGGCTGATAGCTGCAAAGGGGGGTGAGTGATTCACCCACTAAGGTCAACAGTTTTTGATGCATGCAAAGAAATTTAAGCAATATTATTATATGCTGGATTAAGAAAAATAAAGGCCTAGAGTGACAGAAACGCGAAGAAAACCGTCCTGTCTCTCGCCAGTTTAACCTTTCGGTGATTATCCCGAAAGGAGTAATTAAAACTGGCCATTTCTGTAATTACCCAAGCGTGGTGACATCAGATTAAGCTGGACGCGGTTTGATCTGGTCACTGGATAAACCGCTGGGGAAGTAGCGCTAAACTATACCCGGAATTAAAGGGGTAACATTATTTGTGAAAGTTGGAGATTAAACTCTCATTTTGAAAAGCAAGGCGTGGCGTGTCGATAAGACTCGCGCCCGCATCACGTGTCACGTGAACACGCACAGTCGCGCGCGTGACCGAAAGGCGTGCACGAAAAACTGCGCATGAGCAGAGTAAGCGTGCAGACGCCATTTTGAAGGCGCTAAGAGGGAGTCACCCTAGCCGCCATTTTGAGTGAGACCGGTAGACCTGCCCAGAGCGACGTCACCAGTGTCTCCTCCCCCTGGGAGGGCAGAGATAACTGCCTCCACCTTGTGGTCAACTATAGGAGTTGCATTTCTTGCATGAATGCACACTCGGATTAAAGCAGAGCAAATCTATTAAGCTGATTTATAATCAAACAGAGCTTCCAAATTGACTTTAAATCAATCCGAATTATCCGGAACAACCTTAATTTAAACCCAAATCAAAGTTTTATCCCAAGAACCAAAAGGAAAAAGAAACTTGTGGGTTTGAAGTTTGTTCTCATTGGTGGAAGAGCTTTTGACTGCATACATACACAGTGAAAGAACATAGAAGCATAGACTTTGTATTTACTCACGTATGTTAACCTCATATTTTAATCTTTTTAGTTAAAAGCATATATTTACACATCTTATGCCAAAAGTCTGCAAACTTTTGAAGCTATATATATGTGTTTTGTTTGTAAAGATCACTTTGTGAGATTTCTTTCACAGGAAGCCATTCAACTTAGGGACTCAAATAAATAACAATGTTCATTTAGACTCAAGTTAATGATAATCCTGTGCATGTTGGTAAAAGATTTAGTGATTTACTAAATATTTAACCAAAAAAATTTTTTTTTCCAAAACTAGGAAACCACATTCAGCAATTAACACTTGAAAGCTTTAGCTTATTTACAGTCAGTGTGTTGTTTTTGATTCATGTTTCCTCCCCAGGAGAAGGAAAACATTTAACCAACTCACTATTTTTCACCAGGATTTGAAATAAGTCAAAAGGTGGAAACTTTGACTAGTCTGCAAATTTTTTTTTTCCTTTTCCTCTTTTTTTAAATAATCATTAACTTTAATCCTAAGGAAGCCTTAGTGACAATATGCAAAGACAATTCATTTGTTTCCTAACTTGTAAATATTAAAACATTGAAAGCCTTTAAATGAAGATAAGCTTTAACAAATAGAACAAAGCTGATTCTAACTTTAAAACAAAGTGAAGACTTATACTGTAACTCTAAAGCCTTAAAGCAGAGGTGTCAAACTCATTCCATGGAGGGCCAAGACCCTGCATGTTTTACTTCAACCCAGTATCTTCAGCAGGTGTTTTCACTGATCAGCAATCAGTGGGAAGACATTCAGTGAAATCACCTGTTGAAGGCACTGGGTGGAGGTAAAACCTGCAGGGTCTTGGCCCCCCATGGAATGAGTTTGACACCCCTGCCTTAAAGCATTTAACCTTTTCTATTTTTGTTGCTTTTTTTTGTAAATAAAATCATTACTTTCAAGTGAGATTCAACAAGAATTCACAACCTAGTTGAGGACTATTCCAAAACTATACTTTGATAACTGAACTGAAAGAAGTCAATCGACACAAAAAATTTTTTGCTTTTGTCTTGTGAAATACAAATCAAAATACAGTGTCAACAAATAAATTAACACGTATTCCACATTTCTAAAGAATTCCAAAATATTTGCTTTCCTTCTTACAAGCCTGGAAGTTGAAACAAACTCCAAAAAGGAAGCTTGTAATTACCATCACTGTAAAACAACACTCAAGGTTAACTCTTGACTCACAACTTTAGCTATAATCAACGAATTGATTTCAAGCTAAGCATTACACAAACGGTCAAACATGTCGAGTCCACTGGATGAATTAAATGACCTTCAAGTAACATTGGAAGAGTTGGCTTCCGACCTTATACCCAGTTTCTCCAAACAAGTTCAGGACACTCCACCAAAAGATTTGAAGCTAATCACGAAAAAACTTTTGGATGAATGCGAAGCTAACCCACCGAAAGCAAAGGAAATCCCCGGTGTGTTAGGAAAGTTTGCACTAGCATTAGTTGCAAGGCTAAAACGAGCTGAAACCCAAGTACTCTACGCCGAAAAGGAACTGGTGAAACGACAAACAACCATCCTTTCTCTTCAGGAAGAGAACAAATCCCTTGTGAAAAAGCAGGAACAAGCTCGCATAGAGAAAGAAGACACCCAAGCTACGCTCGATCAGACGTTGCTAAATCTGGAACAAGCAGAAGAAGAAAAGCAACGACTAGAAGACAACAATACCTCACTTCAGCAAGAAAACAAGGAATTGAGAACCGCCCTGCTTCACAAAGAGAATCAACTCAAGGAAGTTGAAGGTCAATTGGACGAAACAAGCTCCGATTACGGGAAATGCAAACTGCTCCTACAAGAAGCACAACAAGGTCTTCAGGACGTCAAAGAAGAGCTGGAAGACCACCGCAAATGAAGGGATCTGAGACCAGAAGCCATGAACAGGCCGGTTCCCTCGACAAAGGGGGGCATCCCCTCATGGGATGGGAACTCCCCTGGCTCACACTCACCTGACCCGTTCAGACCCGAACGGCAATGTGAAAGACGTTTGCAAATTCCATCCGATGGAGATCTCAATAAGATCGCTCGTCACATCACGAAATTTGACCCCTCAACCAGTGAGTCACCTGATACCAGGGCTTATTTGCAAGACATCGACTACTACTTGCGTAAATACCCTGATGCTACTGTTGACGACCGCATTTATTTGATCAAGTTGACATCCAACAGGTCGGTATCAAAATTTATAGATCGGCAACCATTTGACATCAAGATGAACCACTGGAAACTCTATGAAGCCATCGAAAGAGAGTTTTCTGACGACTGCTTACAGTCAGGGCTAGCGACAGCCCTAGCTGTGAAACAGGGTCGCTTAGAGCCTCCACAGGCATACTACCAGTGACTCCTGCGTGCATATTTTGGATCTCAAAACACGCCTGAGATGGAAGAAGACCACAATTTCAAGGTTCTGTTCATTCAGAATCTCCATCCCACGATTGGACACCACCTTGGAGTCATGGCTAACCCAAAGACAAACTCGATAAACCAACTAAGAGAGTTCGCACATTATGCATTCCAGAAACAGCGACAAAACAATCAGAAGCATACCGAGTCTACCGCGGTGTTAGCAGTCAACACCGCATCAGACACCCTGGACCTAGAGGGCGCCCCAAGGCCAGCCCCTGTTCCAGCATCTCGGTCACAAATAAAACGACGACAGTCCTCTAATCAAGATAAGTCGAGTCATGACCCGGAAAAATTTTTGACACCAAGTTCCAAGCCAACATCACCAAAACCTGACTACCGTCGGAGACTGAGTCCACCAGGTAAGTCACGAGAATACGGTACGGATACCCGGGATGACAGATATCGATTTCGACACTCGCATAACCGCGGGAGGTGGTCACCTCCTTCGTACCACCGAGAAAACTTCGACAGGGAAGCAAGACCTCCCCCTGGAAAGTTTAACTCCAAACCCTGGGAGAAGAAAGGAAAGCCCATTTCCAGCCGAGAAGATCTGGAAACTCCCCAACGTATACTTGACGAACTGAAGAGGAAAAAGGAGGCGAAAGAGGACAAGAAGCCAGATGTCCTAGCCATAAATATTGTGACCACCCCAAACGACCCTTTAGGTTTACCACAAGTCAACCCTGAGGAATCTCCTACTACAAAGGGGAAGGATACCAAAGACACAACCGAGCATCCTCCACCCAAAACTCGGGAGGAGCTCCAAAATGCAACGCCACCCAGCGCTATTTTGGTAGTCCAGCTACCTGGGAAACCTCACTCGCCCGAAACCGGCGACTCTTTAATCTGCGTTTGAACCACCGGTCCAAGAATTTCTGTGTGATTTAACCGAGAGGGGGGTTGCACGAAAATCTTTCCTGTCATTGACCCTGGAAGATGTGATGACGCACGAAGCCCTACTGGATACTGCAGCGGACATCACACTCATGTCGCGTGACCTTTTTGAACACCTACGTGTCACTGCTAATTATGCGCACAAAGACTTGAAACTAAGACCTTACTCTTTAGCTATTCAACCTTATGCACCCTCAAACACGACTGTGTCACACATGTCATTGATACAAATCTCCATTGGGCCCATGACCTTGATCCACCCTGTCTATGTGTCCAATCTCAACTCAATTCCATTGCTGATAGGCAAGGATCTACTTAATCGCTTTGAGCCTCTGATAGACTTCAAAAATCTCAAGCTATGGGCTCAAGTTCGACAACCTCTTCCAACCACTCTGCCTGAAGCAACCGGATCACAGTGCTACACTCTTGACACCTTGGATGTTCCAGGAGTCAACCCACTTGCACTGCTGACCCAACAAAGTTTGACGGAAGGTGACCTTGGGGACCAGGCTGAAACAGGCACCCCTTCCCAGGTCACCACATCTGACAACCCAACCTTAAATGAACACAGTTCGTTCCTTTGCACCCTAAAATCAGGGGCAGCCAACAAAGAGTACTGCCCCCAAGTAGTCAAAGGACTAGTTATCCAAAGCTCCCACGTAGAAGACGTGGTACTGGCTCTCTGGGCTGATAAATCCGCAATCAGCCAGACACTTTTCGACTCTCTACACGAGAAACACCCTGACCTTATGGTCACTAACAAGTCTTTTCATTTTCCTGCTGGGACCAAATCAAACAAAACATTGGTCGCCACAAGTATCTGCGCCCTCCACCTTCAGTGGAACCACAGACTGCTAACGCATCCCTTCTTGGTCATTCCCGACCTGCCACATGCAGTCTACATCGGCAGTGATCTTCTTGTGAGACTCGGAACCCAGGTTGATACCATAAACAATGTCTTATGGTCTCTCACCCCAGTTCGAGACACTCACTCTAAACCAGATCTTGACACTCTAAAGTCAGGCCAGACCATCCCTGAGGCCTGCCAGGTACTGAACACTCAACATTGTCTCATACCTGCTAATGTCACGTGCTACCCGGTCTAACTATGCATTCAGACCGGACAGAAACTTATGCATTCTCAAGCATTTCTCCAACCGGCTCCTTTGCTTGACAATCTAGGCATAACTCTCGAGGCCATGCCCCTTCTAAGCCTAAAATACAGAACCACCACATTACCGATAAACAATCCCACGGCAGAGACCATCGTCCTGCCCAAGGCCACGCCTCTTGGCTGGCTCATCACCACAGATTTCCACGATTTTGAACTGACTGTTCCTGTGCTAGGCGGCCTCCCTGATTCTCTTTGGGCCGACTCTCTTGAACCTACAGTCATTTACACTAAGCCTTCTAAGGCCATCGCTCTTGTGTCAATGCCAACCCCTGACAAAGAGTCAGCTGGACGAATCGACTTGACTAACAATGACCAAATGCTTGTCCAAGCCATTGAGCTCCTTCCATCGGAGTCCGATCAGCAAACCAATGACAATCCCAGCGATGCTCCACCAAAACCAGTCCTCACTATCACTGAAGAGATTGCACAGGTGGTAGCTGATGCTGATGCCCTAACCTCTGACGAAGAACGTGAAAAACTTCACCAGGTTCTTCTCAAATACGAACAATCCTTCTCCAAAGACTCCTTGGACTGTGGACTAACCGCAATCCACTCAGTACGCATTCCTACACCACCTGACGCTCCTCCAACCTACGTCAGGCAGTACAAGATTCCCTTGGCCTCGTACGGCCCAGTACAAAAAATAATCGATGATTTACTGGACCGTGGCATAATCAGGCCATGCAACAGCACCTACTCGGCCCCCTTACGGCCTGTCCTAAAGCCCAATGGTAAATGGAGACTCACCATTGATTACAGGAAATCGAACACTCAAGTTCCTCTCTCTAGGTGGCCTATGACTCAACTGGAGCAAGAACTCCTTAGAGTAAAAGATGCCAAATACTTCTCAACACTGGACATTGCTTCTGATTTTTGGACTATTCCTGTCCAAGCTGAAGACCAACACAAAGTGGCCTTCACGTTTGCGAATCGCCAATACACATTCGCCCGATGCCCTTTCGGTTATGCTAACTCGCCTGCAGAATTCAACATTTTCTTGAACAAAGCATGTCCAGACGCCCGAGACAGAGGTAACCTCATCTATGTTGACGACATTCTCATTTGGAGTCCAACTCTGGACACCCACCTCACTGAAATTGACCATGTCCTTGGCCAGCTCACGCGAGCTGGAGCCAAAATTTCTCTCTCCAAATGCCAATGGTGCAAAACCAAAGTCAACTATGTTGGTCTCTTGGTAGGATCCAAAGGGGTCCTACCACAAACGGCACGAATTCAAGGTGTGCTAAACATCAAAGCCCCTACCAACATCTCTGAACTCCGGAGCTTCCTAGGGGTATGCAACTGCTCACGTCAGTTTATTGAGGATTATGCAGACTTGGCAAAACCCCTTACAGACCTCCTATGAAAGGACACCCCTTTCATTTGGTCTGAGGCTCAAGAACAGGCTATGCTAGCATTGAAGCAAAAGCTATGCACAGCACCATGTTTGGCCTATCCCAACTGTGACCAGCCATTCTTCTTACAAGTGGGGTTCTCTGCCAACTGCTTAAGCGCTGGATTATACCAAATCTACGACCACGACAAACAAGTCGTGGCCTATGCCAGCAAAACCCTCTCTGGTCCGGAACTGAAATACTCGGACTGCGAAAAAGCCCTTCTGGCCACTGTATGGGCAGTCAAACATTTCTCCAACTATGTGGGAGGCCAGAGAATCACAGTTGAGACTCGCCACCAACCAGTGGTCTTCCTTAACAGTCAACGCATCAGAGAAGGCGTTGTAACAAATGCCAGAATAGCCTCCTGGTTGATGGCTCTACAAAGCTTTGATGTGGAGGTCCGCTACGCACAAAAGTTGAGAAACCCTCTCAGCACAGACTTGGCTGCCTGCCAACGGTGCTCTGAGGACACTCCAGGACCATCCATTCGTGCAGAGCCACCTACAGTCACTGAAGACCCAAACCATCACTACTTTGACCAGAACATCTGTCAAGATATGGTCACCGCTTATGTCGATGGTTGTTCTTTTCACCATGAAACTCACATTCGTGCTGGTGTGGGTGTGGTATGGTTGAACAATCAGCCTTGTGAACCCCACAACTATCAACTGGGTTCCCAATCATCCCAGTATGCGGAAATCGCAGGTGTGCTCATTACATTTGGGCTGCACGGTGGCGCAGTGGTTAGCACTGCGGCAGCACAGTTTACCCTTGGCCGGGGGATTGTGGGGATCGTGGGATCGTGGGTTCGATCCCAGCCCCCGACCAACAGTGATCTGTGTGGAGTTTGCATGTTCTCCCCGTGTTGCGTGGGTTTACTCCGGGATTTCTCCGGTTTCCTCCCACATGCCAAAAACATGCATGTTAGGTTAATTGGCTGTTCTAAATTGTTCCTAGATATCTGTTTCCTATAGGCCCTTAGAATAGAGGGTTAGTATTAATGAAAGCGCTTTGAGTGGTCTTTGTGACTAGAAAAGCGCTATATAAGTGCAGGTTAGTTAGTTAGTTAGTTAGTACACTGCAACTTGCCGTAGACCATGGCATTCGCACATTGGTCATCTGCACTGACTTCAACTACGCACGCCTCAGTTTCACTTGTCATTTAGCACTCTGGAAGGCCAAAGGTTTTGTAACCTCTAACCGCAAACTGGTTAAACATCAAGACCTTCTCAAGACATGTGATCACCTGGTCACCTCCAACAACCTCCAGGTGTATTGGAAAAAGGTCAGAGGTCACTCGCGCACACCAGGTCAGGACAAAGAATGGAATGACCTTGTGGACTCACTTGCAAAACAAGGAGCCATACAAGGCACACCCTGGTCCTTTGATTCTGCTCAGGTGCCGACTTCACAGTCCCACCCACCCACCCCTACAGTCTGCGCAGTCACTAGGGCCCAGACTAACAGGACCCAAGACACGACACAAACCACAGGTCCCCTTGCGGTTGACCCTGTTTTCACTGACACTGACGTTATCTCTCTTCAAACCCTTGACCCTGAAAACCATAAAATGATACAATACCTCTCAGATCCTACTCTTAATGGACCATCCGACTCGGATCTCGCTGACACTCCAGACTTAAAACCACTTTTTGCCGCATGATCGTCCTTGCAGCTGCGAAATGGCATTCTAGTTCATGTTTCCGATGAACTCCCTGCGCCTGCGCTTGTGGTCCCTCGTAACCAGAGGGGGGTGATGATTGTTCATGCCCACGATCTCCCAACTGCAGGACACAAAGGCGTCAAAGCGACATACAACGCGCTCAAACAAGTGGCATATTGGCCATACATGCGAAAGGATGTAGCGGACTACATCAAGGGATGTCTCGTATGTTGCCAGTTTCAACCAACCAACCCGATTCATCGAGCACCCCTACAGAAAAGAGGTATTTCATTCCCATGGTCTGACCTCCAAATTGACTGGGTAGGTCCCCTTCCATGGTCAGCCAGAGGAAACAAATACTTCCTCACAGTCACATGTGCTTTCACCAAATGGGTCGAGTGCCTGCCTGCTCCTAATGACACGACAGAAACCACGGCCTACTTGTTGATGAACCATGTATTCTCTAGATTTGGTCTGCCAAGCCTAATCAACTCTGACCGCGGCACTCATTTCACCGCCGAAGTCATGCGACAACTGTGGGAAACCTTGGGAGTTAAAGCTAACTTCCATATTATCCACCACCCACAATCTTCTGGACAGGTTGAAAGAACCCACCGAACTGTGATCAACATACTGAAGAAGTATGTTTCACCACATCAAAAAGACTGGGATGTAAAACTCCCGCTGGTCTTAATGGCCATCCGAGCCACACCCCATGAAGCTACGGGGGTGTCACCTTTTGAAATGATGACAGGCCGGCAAATGACTTTGCCCCTGCATTTACTCTACCAACCTGGAGAAGCCAGTGTTGCTACGACTTACACTACTCACCAGTACATGACTGACCTGACCAAACATCTCCAACAGACTTTTGCCTTTGCCCAAAAACATTTGGACCGATCAGCTGAAGGACGCAAAGCCTACTACGATCAGAAAGCCTCACATGACGAACTCCAAGTGGGAGACAAGGTTTTCTATTATGCTTTCATTCCTCAGACAGGACAGACCAACGCACGAGCAGGAAAACTCGCTCGGAAGTTCCTCCCCAGGTGGACAGGTCCACACACAATCACAGATAAACTCTCCCTGGTCGTTTACCAAATCAAAATAAGCAAAGGTCACCAGGACCCCATCTCCAAATGGGTCCATCGTAATCAAATCAAAGCTTACAAAAACCCCATGGGACTCGTCGGGGACAACACTGTTCCATTAAGTCAGTAAACAAATCTAAAATCTTGTTTGCGCCCGATAGATAACTGTTAGCTGACTATCAGCCTCAGGCACGCTCGGTCGCATTTCTCTTCCTCAATCAGGTAACTGCATTAAACCTTCAAACAAGAAAGTTAACCCAAACTAACTGACTTCGTTAAAATCTAACTTTAAAAGACCCTGCAAAATTTCATTCAGTATCATCAAGTTACTATTTCAAAGTAGTACAAACAAAATCAACAACATCACTAGCTTAAGTCAATAATCACAAAACCCTCTAAAGGTGATAGACACTAATAGCTTAGAGCTCAGTCTCTAACAAAGTTGTTCCACCTCTAAGAATAACTTTCACCTACCACTCAGGTACCTCAAGTAAAGGAAAACTGACAAGAAGCTCAAGATTAAAATGACTCACTTCTATTCGTTGGCCAGGACGATGGCCCTCCTGTTTTTCAGTTTAGCTCTCTACCTAGCACTCTCACCTACTTTCGCCCAGTTAGAATTGGACAGAACCCAGACAAGAAGTCAACAATCCTTAGGTAGATTCTCAACCACGGCCTCATCATTAGGGCCCCTTGCTAGCCTTAGCACTTCTACTGTTAAATCAGTCAACACCGCTACACTGAAATGCCAGATAGTTGAACCACCAACTGTTACCAAAACTTTGCAAGATACTGTGTTGGTTTTGAATGTTTGCTCCAAAGCCTCATTCAAACTCAACAAGGTCTTGGGTTTGTCACTCTTCATGTTAGAGGGTAACCATGCTCACCCACATCTAATGCCTGTGTTTCTTCGAAAGGTAGCTAGAAATATTAGATTTTCAGCTAACACTTTGACAATGAGTCTGCCTTCACCGCTTCTTGCCCCTGTTTCAGATGTCACAAAGTTATTCCTCATTGCCACTCAAAGAACAATGATGACTTTCCATGTTCGCTCAGTCCTCCAGAACAAAGGTCTCAAATACCCTCTGAATAAGACCTCTGTGGAACCATGGTTTAGTCCAGCTAAACCAGTTCAATTTGAACCTCCTTGAATTAACTCAATATTGCTTAACCTAAAACATCTACCTCAAATAAGCAATAAATTTTTGTTTTGCATTCTTTGTTTTGACTTTTATTTTTCTTTATTTTTAGAATTTTGAAGTTATATGCATGCTTACATACAAACATATATTTTTATATATAGCTCTTCCACTCAATTTTGATTTTTGTACCCATTCAAACTATTTTTAAACAACTATGATAGCTATTTCATCGTAAACCAAAATTCCTACCTCAGGTATGTAAGACTACGCACTTATTTTTGTAACCAGAATTTTTGAGTCATTTCAAGACATATGCCTTAGCTTACTACTCCAAGTCAATTTTATAATCTACATTTGTCCATACTCAAATTATTTTTGGAAATTCATGGAAGTCCTTCCAGTAAACCAAAGTCAAAGATCTGTACTTAGTAATAGATACTGTTTGCATGCTAGTGTGTATGGACATCACAAAAACCTTTTAACCCAGTATTTAAGTCAAGTGTTGCCAAGGAGACGAAGCTGCCATGGATGTGTACCAACGCTGACCGATGCTCACAATTGCTAAAAAAAAGGGGGGATCTGTAGCATCATCGTCTCCTCAAACCAAGACAGAAGATCACTTCTCTTCATTTTATAGGAATTTCATTTTATTCATTACACAGGAATACCACTTTTCTGCCTTTTCAGGAATATCACTGGCTTTTATGTCGACTCATGCAGGCCTCTTCCAGGCCTGACCAAAGATGCTTGCTTTCCCAGGACCCCAATGTAAACAGCTGCCTCTTGCAGAGATTGTAAGGATCAGAATTTGCTTTTAAAGGCTCAAAGGAACATAAAACTCAGGAGACCAGACCTCTCAACATGAACACTGCATTTGGATAACTTACCCTTACAGGAAACAATGCTTTAAAAAAAAGGATCATAAACCACTTAATCTGACGGGTTTATAGCCCACGATACTATCCAGGTTTCCTGTAGATACCATGGACCTAAAGGAAATCATCTACAGCTCAACAGTACCTCCTAGTGGATACCTACGAAATGTGTTTTCAGTATGTAAGATGACTTTTAATTTGTTCTAAACATTAAGTTTCTTTCAGCTTATCCTCTGGATCCTAAGGACACTGAAAATCATCCCTCATTTATCACCAACCATGATTTGCTGTACTACATTAAGTTTTGATCTAAATATGAATGCATGTATTATAATTATGTATAAGAAATGTTATATTCATGAGTGTTATTCAAACAAATGTAATATTGGAGTAATGGTATAAATGCATGATCACCAAATATTAGCCAAGTCATTTAATTTAGTTAGATTTTATATTGAGCCCCTAATTTCATAAGAACTGATAAGTGTTGATTTTCCCTCTGCATATCCTAAGGACACTGAAAATCATCCCTCATTTATCACCAACCATGATTTGCTGTACTACATTAAGTTTTGATCTAAATATGAATGCATGTATTATAATTATGTATAAGAAATGTTATATTCATGAGTGTTATTCAAACAAATGTAATATTGGAGTAATGGTATAAATGCATGATCACCAAATATTAGCCAATTCATTTAATTTAGTTAGATTTTATATTGAGCACCTAATTTCATAAGAACTGACTGAGTGTTGATTTTCCCTCTGTAATTTCATGGGATGGTGTCTTCGTTTGATTGGCTGCTCTCAAACAAAGAAATGTTCTCACATTGGATAGCAGCCATTTCAAACTGTTTCTGAAAAAGTCGATTGGTCAGTCTTGCAATCAGTTTTACGACCCGGCGAGGTAACTTTAAAAGAGAGAAGTTAGATTTGAGTTTAGTAAGAAAAAGTAAGAAATAAGATCAGACAAAGAACAGTAAGGCAGGAAGATTAGCAAGAAGTAAAGTAACAATGTAACAAATAGCAAGAGAAAAAGAGAACGGTGAGAGAATTAAGAATTAGAAACACAGAAAGAAGAAAGAAAGAGATTTTGAGAAAGATTAGGAACTAAATTAAGATTAAAGAAGCAGAATAGTAAGCTAGATCTCAGAAGAAGATTTTATTCCACCGTTTCAAGGTCCTGTGAAGTTTTATTTTATTCTCTGTGAAGTTTGTCAAGTCTTTCTGGTTACTGAGGAGAAAACACTTTTTCTTTAGAGCTCGCTTTTTCAGAGAATCAAATTCTCAAACTTTCTCCTTCACCTCAGAAGCCATTCTTATCCTAGTAAATGTTTTTCTAATATTTTTTTTTCATGACTTTTCACGCCATTAAAGTGGACCTTTAATTTGCCTAGTTTAAAGTGAATAGAGACTGAGAAGATTTTCCTTCAGTTTTTTTGGTCTATCCCGCTACAAGAGACCTCAAATTTGGACTCTTTTCCAAGGACTTTTCACGCCGCCCTGAGATAAACCATCCACGGCTGCAACTGTCTCCTTGAAGGGCCCCCAGCTGAGTTATCACCTCCACGGCTGTGAGGACAGCAGCCGCTTCCTCCGAGGTCCTAACTTCAAAACCCAGCGGTACCGACCCGCGGAAACGTGGACCTACAGCTGTTGCGTGAGTGAAACTCTTATTTCTCCTATCTCCTGGGTTAAAACGTGATGTCCTAACAATTAAATTACAATTGAATATGGCCCATATTTCAGGGCTCAATTAGTCTCTCAGCCACAGGATAAAACTATAAACTGAAGGAAAACTCTTAGTCATTTTTAAGTAACTGCCCCTAAATTTTTGTAGATTAATTCAGAAGTCATTTTTAGATAATTAGCTTATGAATTTCCCCATAAAATTGCGTTGTTTTGTTAAAACATTTCAGCCTCATTTACCGTTGAAACATAAGTCTGGTTCCTCCTTGGTTCTACAGAGGTGTAACGCTGAATGTTATGTTCAGGAACCCAATATCAGTTGATGTGATATCTTACGCTGTTATCATTTAAATCTGTTTATTCATCATTTGAACGCCATGCCATGTGACCTGAATGAGTTTAATAAAAGGGATGAATGAGAGAAGTTGAAGTGTTTTCCTTTTGCATATACATGTTTCCTAATCACGGCAGGACAAGAACTCACCGAAATTTTGAGACTGATTCATTAAGTAATTGAAGGTACAAAATTAATTAAAATTAAAGTTAATATTATTGTCCGTTAGGACTGGTGCCCCTTTTATGAGTGCTTTTATTTAATTTAGCGGGTGTAGAAGTGAGGGTTTAACTCCGCCCCCTTTCACACCCACTATTAAATAAAATAAATAATTCCTGTACCTTATGACAAATATTTTTATAGGCAATGCACGCAACAAGCCGTTTAAAACAACCCATAGGTGACCAAAAGCTTTACAGAAAATTAAACATCATTAAAAACAAATAACATAAACAAATAAATAAGAATAAATACCTAAAAATGAGAATAAAATATAAACAAATGCCGAGACAAATATCACCACTACTGGGTATTAAAAGCCATCCTAAACAAATATGTTTTAAGTTCTGATTTAAAAAGGGCCAGGCCAGATATAGCACATAGGTCAGGGGGGGGAGATTATTCCAGAGCCTGGGGGCGACAACAGAAAAGGCTCGGTCACCCCAATGTTTATACCTTGACCTAGGCACATCCAGCAAAAGCTGATTGGATGACCTCAAAGCACTGCCTTGGTCACGGACAGTCAAAATCTCAGACATATAAACCGGAGCAAGGCCATTAAGAGCTTTAAAAACAAAAAAGCAAAAGTTGAAAATTAATTCTAAAATGGACTGGAAGCCAATGAAGTGAAAAAAGGATTGGAGTAATGTGCTCTCGCCTAGGTATGTTGGTCAAAGATGGGCCACTGCATTTTGCACAAGTTGAAAGTGGCCGAGAGAAGACTGAGAGATGCCAACATAAAGTGCATTGCAGTAATCAAGTTGAGACGTGATTAAAGCATGGGTGGCTATCTCAAGATCATGACGGAAAAAAAACATATTTGTTTCTTACCTGTGGCGGGGGGGAGGGGCTCGCTCGCTCACATAACCGGTCCATCATGGTCGTTTTTTGCATTTGGTCGGTCATTTACACTCTCTATCACATCTACAAAGTCTTATGATTATCCTACGTGAATTTTGTTTGTATTACGGGGCTATTTTTCCAGTATGATGCAATTTCTCTGAGGCTCTATGACGATGACGGGCATGGCCATCTTGGTGTTGTGAGCTCAGTTTTCGTCCATCATGGTCATTGTTTTGCATTTGGACAGTCATTTACACTCTCTACCACATCTACAAACTCATGATTATCCCATGTGAATTTCGTTTGTATTACATGGCTATTTTTCCTGTAAAATGCAGTTTCTGTCAGGATCACCGCCGCCTCCACCACATTGGTGTTGTGAGCTCAAAGTGGAAAAAGGAAGAAGAATAGTGAGGATTTCTTCTTCTTTGCTGTATTCCATGCCAGCCATGATTCCTCAGACGCATGTCTGCCACCTTTTGAACTGTCAGATCAGTACAAATTCTCAGTATAGCCGGGGGACGTCAATGAGTTTACAGGTGCAGTTGCTGCGCTGTGTCACTGGGAGTGTGCGACCCGTACATGAAATGTGCACAGTTAAAGGGTTAACCTCTGGAGATAACATGGACACATTAACCACTGGAGATGATAACATGGACATTTTAAACCTCTGGAGATGATAACATGGACATATTAACCTCTGGATATGACACAGGAGCTTCAGGTTTTGGGGAATGTAACATGAGAACCTTTTGCTCCAAAACTGATGACTGAGGCACGCTAACCATTGTAGCAGATGCCAGCTGAGCACTAGCCTCAGGAACACATGATGGAGGTTCTCCGGTCACAGGAACACATGACAGAGAATCCTCGGCCTCCTGGACAACAGAGGCAAGCAGACCCTTGGCTAAACCAGATGATTAGGGCTGAAGATCCTCAAGTCCTAAAGTCTGGGAATCCATCCCTGAAACCCCCACATTAGACGGGGAAGAAAAAACAACCGAGTCACTACAACAGGCAACAATGGGGCTCGGTGGAGGAGGCCTAGAAGCAGATGGCAGCTGCAACCGGGTCCCCCCACCAAGAGCCAGGCAAGATCTCTCTAAAACCGATGTTAAAAATACAAAGAAGAGGACTTGCCTGAGCTCTTGCTCCATCGCAGACGAAGACCCCGGTGACTGCCACAGCAGTCCAACCAGCAGGCATGATGGCAGATGAGGCAGGGTTGATGATAGGCTGACCAGGAACAGGAACGTGCACCTCAGACTGAGCAGGAACAGGACCATGAACCTCAGGCAAAACAAGAACAGGAATGTGTACCTCGGGCTGAGCAGGTACGTGCTCCTCAGAAACAGCTAAAGCTGTGGCGTGCGCCTCAGGGACAGCGAAGGCCATTGTGTGCACCTCAGGGACTGCGAGAGCTGTTGTGCGCACCTTGGGGACAGCGGGAACTGTAAAACATGCCTCAGGGACAGCTGGAGCTGTTGTGTGCACTTCAAGGATGGTTGAAGTTGTGATGTGCACATCGTGAGTTGCTGGAGCAGGAACAGGAGCTAGGGAGTGACGTGGTGCAGGCACTGGGGCTAGAGAACGACGTGGAGCAGATACAGGATAATCCTCACACAGTCCAGGTGCAGCAATAGGGGCAGCTGTCTCATCCCAGACCAGAAGATTGCCTCCCAGAATGGCCAGTTCCTCAGAAAAAAAAGAATAGGAAACTGGCGAAGTAGGTGAGGATGGATGGGTGGAAGCGGCAGCAGAAATTACAGCAGAGATGGGTGGAGAGAGCTCAGTGGTGGTATGTGGCTGACACTGAACCCCCTCACCAGAAACAGGACAAGAAAGTTAATGGTGTTAAGTAATGAACAGGTACTTTCCTCTGTTTCTGCTCTGCCACTGCTGAAGAGTCGGATGGTCCCTCCTGGGATTTGACAGGATTCACCCGACAAGAAGCCATTGCACAGTAGTATGGTGCTGCATCGAGGGAGGAGGAAGCAGAGACCTGGAACGCCTCCGTGGGAGAAGAAGGGCCAGGCTTCTGTGTTCCTCCATGCCAGCACAAGTGTCGTCTCCTGATGGCTCACTGTAACTTCTCCTCCTTCTGCTCTTCCACAAGCCCACTGACCAGTAGGTAGAGGAACGGGACCGACTGCAGAAGTCCGGTGAGCTGGGGGTGACGCTGCAACGTGGGAAAACCTCAATCACTCCAACGGCGCCCCCAAGGAGTGTGAGAGCTTTCTCCAGTGTTTTGGTGTCATGGGCGTCCTCGAAGGGCCTCGATGCGGAAAGCAGCCCAAATTTCTTTCTGATCAAGACCCATGGGAGAAAACTTATAGTTTGCTGGGTCCATACTGTTGGGTTCTTACTGTCAGGGATGTGGAGGAACTGGACCCAAGGAGGCACATCCCCACCTTCTTCTTCCATGGACCACTGTCCGCCCCTGATCATCATTCCCCACCATTGTGGGATGTCGTTGTCAAAACTGGAAAGAGCTTTGTCATTCTAGTGCAAGAAACTTTTTAATAGGTAGAGATATGAAATGAAATAAAATAAAATATTTATTTTATTATCTCCAAAATAAAAAACTTAAAAAAACACCAAAAAACCAAAAATGAAAGTTGTTTTTTTTTTTAAAAGGAAGAATCTGTTTTTAAATAACTAAAAATCTAATTTGTATTTTTTTAAAGAAAAGACTTTGTAAATAAACAAACAAAAAAAAAACCTAATTTGTTTTTAATACTATAAAGTATAAATGAAACAATGAAAAAAAAAATAAATCTAGTGTGCCCAAGCAACGTTTTGACACAACTGGGTCTTCTTTAGGCACAAGGCACCTGAAACAAAAACAAGAAAGGCTGATCTGGCTCTATAAAGTTGCTGGAGAGAGAGCTGTCTTTGTCGCTGGTCAGGGTTAGCACAACAGGGCTCAATCAATCAATCAAACTTTGTTTTGTATAACACTTTTCAATCATTTCTAAAACTTTACTTAAAAACAGTAAGTTGGATACAGATCAATAGTTAGTGGGGATATCGGGATCTAAATTACGCTTCTTCAAAAGGGGCTTCACCACAGCCGTTTTAAAGGCTCTGGAAGACACCAGTCTGAAGAGAGTAATTTACAATATTTAAAATCTTGTACTAAAAAAATCCAGAAAATGTTTTAAAAAGTGATGTGGGAATCGGATCGAAAAGGCAGGAGGTCAAGTTTACCTGTGAGAAAACTCTACCAAGCATCTTACCATCAACCAGGGCAAAACAGTCCAGTGATTCCTCGGCTAAAAGTGAGCCTAAGATTCCATTAAAAACAATCTTCTGGTCAGATAAAATGTTGGATCTAACAGAATCAATTTTGCACCTGAAGTGGACTTCATATCTCTCACATAGAGAGTTGGATGGCAGGTTTGTGTGTTTATTAAAATCTCTGTTGATTCAGTGACCAATGGTTGCAAAAACAACTTTTGAGTTATGGTTATGGGTTGAGATTATGGTGGCAAAATACTCAAATTTTTGACTGCATTATTGTATATTTTTAATTTATTCAGTAGTCTTTCTTAATGGATAGTTAATTAGTTTTTCTCCATTTCCTCTCAGCCATCCTGCACTCTCTTTTCAGTTTAATGTGGTTATTTCTCCATGGAGGCTTAGGTTTACTTTTAACTGTCTTTGTGATTATTGGAGCAACTCTGTCAATAGTAGATCTTAGTTTACTGTTAAAATTATCAACAATAAGACTTACGGTCTGGACACCATGGTGGTAGCAGCTTAATGCTGAAGCTCCCAGATCCCATCCTTGAAAATACCATGAAAATCAGATTTAACGGATTTATGGAAGAGTGAAAATCAAAAGACAAAGTCATTATGCCTAAAGGAAAATAGGAGAGATCGACATTTACCAGGCCAAGACACGCACTGGCCGGAGAAACTGCCCTCGAAGACAATAACCACTCGGAAATAGAGGAGCAAAATGAGGCTAGCAACACGGCTAGCTTAAAAACGATACTTCAAGAATTAAGAGAATTTCGCCAAGAGTGTTGGGCTGAATTTCGTGAACTTAAAGACAAAATAAAAAGGACAAACAACAGAGTGGACCAGGCTGAGGACCGAATCGTGGAAACAGAGGAAAGAATAAAAGGGCTGGAAGAAACCATGCTGGAATTACTTAAACGACAGACAAGACTGGAGGCTATGCTAACCGACCTGGAAGGAAGACTAAGAAGGGACAACATAAGAATTCATGGTCTGAAAGAAGGAGTTGAGGACGGTTTCACCACAATGGCTGTATGCGTGGAAACCATACTGAGAGAAAAGTTGGAAATTCCCCAATCAACCGACTTGAAGATAGAAAGGGCACACCGTTCATTAGCCCCAAGGCCGTCGGCGGAAGCTCCCCCGCGATTGGTGGTGGTGAAGTCTTCCAACTTAAGAACAAAAGAAGAGGTTTTGAGACTGGCTTGGCAGAAAAAAGGATTTATGCACCAAGAAAGGAAAGTTTTTGTGGAGCACAACTACGCCCCAGAGGTCCTTAAAAAGCATCGGGAATACGACGCTAAAAAGGTACTAAGAGAGAAGAAACTGTGCTTTCAAACTCCATTTCCGGCGAAGCTGAGAGTTTTTTACGGGGAAGAGACGTGTCTCTACGACTTGGCGGAAGAAGCAACCAGGAACATGGCGAGAAGAGGGCTCCCGGTAACAGTGTATAAACCCGCAGCAGACCCGATTGAAAGAATCAAGGCTCAAACATGGTGCACACAGAGACCCTCAAAATTCACGGGCCAGCAGCAGGAAACCCAGCGCCAGGGCTATAAGGAAAAACTGGATGCTTTCAGGAGGGAATAATGATATTTTTAGTCAATTTGCGCATCCAACCCTCCTCCTACAAGGCAACAAACATTAAAGGAGATGCAGAATCAGCAAATATGAAGTGGTAAAACATTTCATGGAACAGTCATAATATTAGAAACAAATAAGTCTTTAAAAAAAAAAACTCGTTAAAATAGAAATGTGACAATGAACCACATGAACTCTCCACACTAACAAATACTGTATTAACGTGATTGTTTGCTGTGATGGTGGTGGGAGGTTGTGCACAATTTCATAGGGTATAGGCATTAAAAAAAAAAATACAAGTTCGGAATGGGATCTGAAAATCACATTAAAAACATGGGACAACTTATAGGGGTAAGAGAGGGCCCTCAACATGTAACAAAGTTTGAGGAATTTCCCTCAGAGCCAACACACCATCAAGGCTCTTCTAAGGTCGCTAAAAAGACCTCAGTTCAGGAAGATCTTTTGACAGGTTTTTGTTTTAAAGTTTTATATACTATGTTCTTAATGTTTTTTTATGTTCTTAATGTTCTTTCAGTTTTTGAGTAGCATAAAAGAGGGCCACTATACTGTTATACTAAATAAGACAATACAATGGAGAAACAGGGTGCAACCAAAATAATCTCATATAATGTAAAAGGGATCCTGAATCCAGTTAAAAGATCCAAGATTCTAGGCAAAATGAAAAAAGACAAAGCAGGAATAATATTTTTACAGGAAACCCACCTAACAGACTTGGAGCACACTAAACTTAATAGACAAGGGTTTAAACTGATCTCTTCATCTTCATGTAAGTCAGGGAGGAGGAGGGGGGTAGCGACATTGATCTCAACCAAAATTATATTTGAAAAAAATTCAGAACACAAAGATAAAGAAGGGAGATTAAGCATGGTACTTGGTCGGTTAGAGGGAAAAGATATCACCCTGCTGAATGTACAGTTAGGCGCAGAAATATTTGGACAGTGACACAATCTTCATGATTTGGGCTCTGCATGCCACCACATTGGATTTGAAATGAAACAACTACAACGGAATTGAAGTGTAGACTTTAAGGTTTAATTCAAGAGGTTGAACAAAAATATATGATTAAACATGTAGGAATTGTAGCTATTTTTATACAAATGCTCCTCATTTCAGGGGCTCAAAAGTAATTGGACAAATAAACATAACCCTAAGTAAAATGTTAATTTTCAATATTTTGTTGAGAATCCTTTGCAGTCAATGATTGCCTGAAGTCTGGAACCCATGGACATCACCAAATGCTGGGTTTCCTCCTTTGTGATGCTTTGCCAGGCCTTTTCTGCAGTTGTCTTCAGTTGTTGCTTGTTTGTGGGTCTTTCTGCCTTAAGTTTTGTCTTGAGCAAGTGAAATACATGCTCGATTGGGTTGAGATCTGGTGATTGACTCGGCCATTGCAGAATATTCCACTGTTGCTTTAAAAAACTCCTGGGTTGCTTTTGCAGTATGTTTGGATCATTGGTGAAGCGCCATCCAATCAACTTTGCAGCATTTGGCTGAATCTGAGCAGAAAGTATATCCCTATACACTTCAGAATTCATCCGGCTGCTTCTGTCTTTTGTCACATCATCAATAAACACAAGTGACCCAGTGCCATTGGAAGCCATGCATGCCCATGCCATCACACTGCCTCCACCATGTTTTACAGAAGATGTAGTGCTTTGGATCCTGAGCTGTTCCAATTCTCCAAACTTTCTTCTTCTCATCATTCTGGTACAGGTTGATCTTAGTCTTATCTGTCCAAAGAATGCTGTTCCAGAACTGGGCTGGCTTCTTCAGGTGTTTTTTGGCAAAGTCAATTCTGGCCTTTCTATTTTTGAGGCTGATTCATGGTTTGCACCTTGTGGTGAATCGTTTGTATTTACTCTCATGAAGTCTTCTCTTTATGGTAGACTTAGATACTGATGCACCTACTTCCTGGAGAGTGTTCTTCACTTGAGTGGATGTTGTGAAGGGGTTGTTCTTCACCATGGAAAGGATTCTGTGCTCATCCACCACTGTTGTCTTCCGTGGACGTCCAGGCCTTTTTGAGTTCCCAAGCTCACTAGTGCACTCTTTTTTTTCTCAGAATGTACCAAACTGTTGATTTGGCCACTCCTAACATTTCTGCTACCTCTCTGATCAATTTCTTCTTTTTTTTTTCAGCCTCAGGATGGTCTGTTTCACCTCCATTGAGAGCTCCTTTGACCGAATGTTGTGTGTTCACAGCAACAGCTTCCAAATGCAAACGCCACACCTGGAATCAACTCCAGACCTTTTAACTGCTTAATTGATGACAGGTTAATGAGGGAAGAGCCCATGCACCCTTGTTATTTTTTTATTTTTTTTTTTGCAGCCTTCTGAGTCAATTGTCCAATTACTTTTGGTCCCTTGAAAAAGAGGCGGCTACGTATTAAAGAGCTGTAATTCCTAAACCCTTGCTCCAATTTGGATGTGAATACTCTCAAATTACAGCTGAGAGTCTGCACTTTAAGCCCATATTGATTATATAATTGTATCCTGAATATGTTTTCGTAAACAGCTAAAATAACAAAACTTTGTGTCACTGTCCAAATATTTTTGGGCCTAACTGTATATGCACCTCCAGGGGCTAACTGGAAATGTTATAAAAATGTATTTGACCTAATGATAACTAAAGCCCAAAGTTTAGTGATATGTGGTGGAGACTTCAATCTAAGACTGAATCCATACTGGGATGCATCAGGTAATTCTCCACATCAAAATAACACTCAAAGTAGAAAAACTAGGATGCTACTAAATGAAATGGGAATCTGTGATGTGAAGAGGGAACTCAACCCCAGTGTAAAAGATTATACATTTTACTCAGCACCACATTCATCATACTCAAGGATTGACTATTTTTTTATGTTTAATAGAGACATTGGAAGAGTAAAAACATGTAAAATAGGACTGATGGATCTCTCTGACCACAGTCCGATCTATATGGACTTAAATATCCAAAAATACACAAATAATACATTTTCTTGGAGGTTAAATTCAAATGTGCTGAAAGGACCACTGAAAGATGAATTGGAATCAGATATTCTCAGATATTTGGAAGAAAATGGTAATGGAGAAGTATCCCCTTTAATACTGTGGGATGCATGCAAAGCTGTAATAAGGGGAAAGATTATCGCAAAACTGGCTCTCCAAAAGAAATTGAGACAAGAAAAACTAATCACATTAGAGTCAGAACTTAAGAAACTAGAAAAAGAGCACAAAGACAACACTCATTCTAATGACTCGCTCAAAATTAAGGAAATAAAAAAAACAAATAAATGAGATCTACACAATAGAAATCCAGAAGAAACTTACATTTCTGAAACAAAAATGTTATGAAACAGGTAGCAAATCGGCAAAATTACTAGCCTATAAATTGAGGAAACAACAAACGGAGAGGGCAATCTACAAAATCAGAGACCCAGTATCAAAGGAAATAAAATTCAGAATTCAGGAAATTCTTAAAAGCTTCAAGAATTACTACAAGAACTTGTACTCCCTCAAAAAACACAAAGACCCATCCAAAGCCTTCCTAAATACATTAAATCTTCCCCAACTTACTGAGTCACAAAATAAAAAACTACTGGCAGAAATACAACCTAAAGAATTAGAAAAAGCAATTATGAAACTTAAAGCTAACAAATCCCCAGGAGCAGATGGTTATACAGCAGAGTGGTAAAAAACCTTTAAACAGCAACTATTTCCTCTCCTCCTGAAAACATGTCCTCCACACAGGGGAAATCCCCCCCTCCTGGAGAGAAGGGGTCATTGCAGTCATACCTAAACCTGAAAAGGATAAATTAGATTGCTCCAACTACAGACCAATCAGTGTTTTAAATCAGGACTATAAACTTTTTACCGCTATTCTTGCCAAAAGGTTAGAAAATATACTGACAGACTTAATTCATTTTGACCAAACAGGTTTTATAAGACAAAGACAGATGCAAGATAACATTAGACGCACTTTACACATACAGTAATTCATCATATAAAAAAATACATTTTAAATGCAGCCATACTGGGATTAGATGCTGAAAAAGCATTTGATTCGGTTGACTGGTCTTTCCTATATAGAATCTTGTCCAGTTTCAATTTCCATAACAACTTCATTAGAACTATCCAGGCATTATATAAAAAAACAACAGCTAAAATAAGGATTAATGGTAAATTATCATCATCTTTTGAACTGGAAAGAGGATGTCATCAGGGCTGCCCCTTGTCTCCACTGCACTTGGTCAGAAGGAACATAAAATAGCACTCTTTGCTGATGACTTTTTAATATACCTGGGGCAGCCGGACACCTCTTTTCCAGAACTAATCTCAGTTTTTTCAGAGTATGGAGAGTTATCGAGGTACGACTTAAACATACATAAAACCCAAATTTTAACATTCAACGATAACCCAAATCAATATTTACTAAGCAAATTCAAAACTAATAGGTGTTACGTATGGCTCTTGCGAGCCATAAATAACAGCCAAGGGCTAACCAGTAAGTTTGCGTTGTTTATTAATGATAAAGGAACAGGAACAAAGGAAAAGAGCCTCGTGGGGCAAAACACAAATAATACAAAGGGTACACTTACAAATGACGATGAAGGATGAGAGGAGGACTGGAGCTGGATGTAGGGGCTCCAGCCTAATCCACACCTGGAGACAAGTGTGGAAAATTTTTTTTTTTTTGCTGGTCATTAACATTTGTTTGTTCTCTCCCATAGATTGAGTCCCCATCGTGCTGTTTGCTCTCTACATGTCTGTTCTTTTCTTCTTCTCTATCCCCTCACCCCCCAGCCAGTCGCAGCAGATGACTGCCCCTCCCTGAGCCTGGTTCTGCTGGAGGTTTCTTCCTGTTAAAAGGGAGTTTTTCCTCTCCACCGTCGCCAAGTGCTTGCTCACAGGGGATCGCCTGATTGCTGGGGTCTTTCTGCAACTGTGGGGGTCCTCCCTACAGTTGATAGTGCTATGAGATGACTGTTGTTGTGAAATGGCGCTATATAAATAAAGTTGAATTGAATTGAATTGAATCATAAGCAAGGTCACAGCACTGAACAATCAGAACCGCTCCCTTTTATAGTGGTTGACAGCGCCTCAGCTGATGAGAGGTAATTGACCTCCAGCCGTCCCGTAGAGCTTGACAGCTGGAAGCCTGCCGAGACGCTATCAAAGTAAGAGCTGGGCTGAGGAGGAATATGGTCTGAGCGCCGATGAAAATGGTGCATATGACAACAGGGAGATGGAATCTATGAAATATCTGGGGGTCAATATCTTGAAACAACTCAACAAAATTATAACACTAAACTATGATCCACTGATGGCAAAAATAAAATCTGATCTAGCAAGATGGAATACGATACCATTCTTGGGTACTGCACAAAGAATTGAAGCAGTCAAAATGAATATACTTCCACGTCTTCCATACCTTTTCCAAACAATACCGGTAGAACCTCCCAAAAAAACATGGCAAAAACTGGACAGAAGGATCTCAAGATTCATATGGCAGGGCAAGAGACCAAGACTCAGATATAGAACCCTACAGCTAAACAAAGACAAAGGTGGGCTTGCGCTGCCAAATATCAGGGACAATTTTAAAGTCGCGCAAATTAAAACTTTAGTAGAGATATGTAACCCAGTCTACACTGCACAATGGAAGGAGATAGAACGTCAAATAACAAGTGACATTCCCCTACAGGCAATAATAGGGAATAATGCCTTATCTAAACTTCTGAATAACACTAACCCGTGGATAGAGACCCCACTAAAAATTTGGTTTAAGATAGTCAGAGAGAATCAAACTAAAGAACCCTATCGATTATTGCAATGGATTTCCTATGATCAGGATTTTACTCCTAATAAAACAGACACTAGATTTAAAAAGTGGAAAGAGAACCGACTGATAAAATATTACGATTTTTTTAAAGGGCAAACTTTAAGAAGTTTTGAAGATTTGAAAAAACAAGGTTTAGTAAATCAAGACCTTTACAGGTTCTTTCAGCTTAGACACCACATAAACAAAATACTTAAAAAGGAGGTTTTGGAAAGGGCCCAGTCAGGTGTTCTGAAGGTTTTCTTAATTGCATATAAAGGGATCCCAGGGATCAGATACATTTCTAAAATATAACGTGGTCTTCAAGATTTAAAAGGAGACAACACATCATATATAAAAGAGAAATGGGAAAAAGAGGGGAATTTCACTTTACAACTGGAAATATGGGAAAAGCTAAATAAACAACAATGGAAAAGTACTTCATCCCTGCTGTGGAGAGAATTTGGATGGAAAAATTTGGTAAGATTTTTCAGAACACCTGCACAAAACAAATTTACTCGTAAAGGGTTGAATTGTTGGCACTTGTGTGGTGAAAAGACTGCAAATCATTTTCATGTGTTTTGGCCATGCCAAGTTATCCAACAATATTGGACCAATTGGCTCTGAGAGAGATCCGTCGCTACCAGAAATCCACGGAGCTGCTCATCCGTAAGCTGCCCTTCCAGCGCCTGGTGAGGGAGATCGCTCAGGACTTCAAGATCGACCTGCGCTTCCAGAGCTCTGCCGTCATGGCTCTGCAGGAGGCCAGCGAGGCCTACCTGGTGGGTCTCTTCGAGGACACCAACCTGTGCGCCATCCACGCCAAGAGGGTCACCATCATGCCCAAAGACATCCAGCTGGCCCGCCGCATCCGCGGAGAGAGAGCTTACACTTTCTGCTGCACATCCACCAACCACAATGCCGTCCGCACTGTGTGTCTATATATATATATACTGTATATATATATATATATAGTGTATATATATTAATATGTACATATGTATACTAGCTGCTCTTGTTTTTTCTTGCCTTCTGATTGTTGCTCTGAGTGTTGCTATCCCTGTGCTGTTGCAATCCTGGAATTTCCCCATTGTGGGACTAATAAAGGCTTATCTTATCTTATGTACAGACAATATTGGGGAAAATATTCAAAGTAACAGTTCCCTTTTCTTTTGTAACTTGGTATGTGGGTTTACTACCAGAATCACTGGAAAGACGAGGAGAAAAATACTTATTCACTGTTTTAATATTGGCAAGTAAAAAAGCACTAACAAAAAAAATGGATGTCAAAAGACTGTCCTGCACCTGAGGATTGGATTAACGTGATTCAGGACATTTATTTGATGGAAAAGTTGACATTTTCACTGAGACAGGACATGGATGGGTTCTTGAACTTCTGGCAACCCTGGAACGCATATGTGTCTTCCATCAGATCTAATCTTGCACAAACACCATTTCAATAATGGCACCTCTCTTTGTTCCAACGCTACTCAGATGCTCTTTTATTTTTCTGCTCTTTTGTTTTTTGTTTTTTTTTTGTTTGTTTTTTTAATTTTTCTTTTCTTTCACTTAAAAAAAGGGCTGTTGTAATATTTTTTTTCCAGTGTTGTCATAAAACCAAAAAAAGGGAATATGTGATGAAAATGTAAACAATGCAATGCTGTAATGACATGTATACCCTTTACAAAATCTTAAATTAAAAAAAAAAAATAAATAAACTCATGAAACAGGCCTGGACAAAAATGATGGTACCCCTAGAAAAGATTGAAAATGATGTGACCATAGGGACATGTTCAACCAAGATGTGTCCTCTAATTAACATCACAGGTGTATACAAACTTGTAATCAGTCAGTTGACCTATTTAAAGGGTGACAAGTAGTCACTGTGCTGTTTGGTGACATGGTGTGTACCTCACTAGACATGGACCAGAGGAAGCAAAGGAGAGAGTTGTCTCACGAGATTAGAAAGAAAATTATAGACAAGCATGTTAATAGGTAAAGGCTATAAGACCATCTCCAAGCAGCTTGATCTTCCTGTGACTACAGTTGCACATATTACTCAGAAATTTAAGATCCATGGGACTGTAGCCAACCTCCCTAGATTTGGCCGCAGGAGGAGACAGATAATACGAATGGTAACAAAAGAGCCCAGAACAACCTCTAAACACATTCATGGTGAACTCCAAGGTCAAGGTACATCAGTGTCAGATCGCATCATCCGTCGCTGTTTGAGCCAAAGTGGACTTCATGGGAGACGACCAAGGAGGACACCACTGTTGAAGACAAATCATAAAAAAGGCAGACTGGAATTTGCCAAACTGCATGTTGACAAGCCACAAAGCTTCTGGGAGAATGTCCTATGGACAGACGAGACAAAACTGGAACTTTTTGGCAAGGCACATCAGCTCTATGTTCACAGACGCAAAAATGAAGCATACCAAGAAAAGAACACTGTCCCTTGAAACATGGAGGAGGTTCTGTTATGTTGTGGGGCTGCTTTGCTGCATCTGGCACAGGGTGTCTTGAATCTGTGAAGGGTACAATGAAATCTCAAGACTATCAAGGTATTCAAGACTATCAAGGTATTCTAGAGAGAAATGTGCTGCCCAGTGTCAGACAGCTTGGTCTCAGTCGCAGGTCATGGGTCTTGCAACAGGATAATGACCCAAAACACACTGCTAAAAACACCCAAGAATGGCTAAGAGCAAAACATTGGACTATTCTAAAGTGGCCTTCTATGACCCCTGATCTAAATCCTACTGAACATCTGTAGAAGGAGCTGAAACATGCCGTCTGGAGAAGGCACCCTTCAAACCTGAGACAACTGGAGCAGTTTGCTCATGAGGAGTGGGCCAAAATACCTGCTGAGAGGTGCAGAAGTCTCATTGACAGTTACAGAAATCGTTTGATTGCAGTGATTGCCTCAAAAGGGGCTGCACGGTGGCGCAGTGGTTTAGCACTGTGGCAGCACAGTTTTACCCTCGGCCGGGGGATCGCGGGGATCATGAGATCGTGGGTTCGATCCCAGCCCCCGACCAACAGTGAGCTGTGTGGAGTTTGCATGTTCTCCCCGTGTTGCGCGGGTATACTCCGGGATTTCTCCGGTTTCCTCCCGCACACCAAAAACATGTAGGTTTAGGGCGCTCACGCACGCAGCGACCAGCAGCCGGTGGCTTGTCACCAGACTGCAAACGAAGTCTACCTACGGGTACAAATAAGTAACAAAAAAAAACAAAAAAAAACACAAAAAAAAAAGGTTGTGCAACAAAATATTGAGTTAAGGGTACGATCATTTTTGTTCAGGCCTGTTTCATGAGTTTGTTTTTCAAAATAATTCTGTTGAACCACAAAAAAAATAATATCAACAATAAAATCACAGAGTGCAGATAAATACTGGGGGAGTGTTGCTTAAGAGTTTGAGCAAATCAACAGCCACTTCAGGTGTCAGATGGCCCTTCCTCACAGTTTGCACTAAGGTTTCCCATTGCATAAAACTAGTGATGTTAAAAAATGGACAGTAATGGTCAGATACAGCCAAGTCAGCAACAAAGTACACACTAGTGGGCAGGCCATGGCTAATGACAAGATCGGGAGTGTGTCCCCTGTTGTGATTCAGCTGCATGACATGTTGAGTAAAATTCATCAAGGTGAGCAGGTCATTAAACTCTTCTGACATATGGTCGGAGTAGTGGCCTAGAGGTAGAGCATCCGCCCCAAAACCAGGAGGTCGGGGTTCAAGTCCTGGCCCTGTCATTCCAAAGACCAAATTAAAAAATGGAACTTCCTGCCATCCAGCTTGGTGCTCAGCAAAAATGGAACGGAAGATGAAAATGTTTGGTGTGGCAGTGGCTCAGGAGGCAGAGCGGTTTATCCAATAACCAGACGGTTGGTAGTTCGAATCCCACTCTCCCCAGTCATCCTGCCGTTGTGTCCCTGGGCAAGACACTTTACCTACCTTGCCTCCAGTGTCCATGACACTGGTTATGAATGTGTATAAATGTTCGGTAGTGGTCGGAGAGGTCATTGGCGTGGATTGACAGCCACGTTTCCATCAGTCTAACCCAGGGCAGCTGTGGCTACAGCAGTAGCTTACCACTACCATTGTCTGTCTATGGAGTGAATGAATAATTGATTCATTTTAAAGTGCTTTGGGTATCTTGAAAAATGCAATCTATTATGGTTGCCCTGCTTATCAGTGTGTAGATTGAAATCATCTGAAATGAGAATAAAATTATGAGGAGTGAATTATTGATACAAACTCAGAACTCAATAAAAGAAACAGGGCAGTGTTTGGGTGGTGTGTAAACTGTGGTGCATTAAATTGTGGGGTTGCTAAAGACGAAAGCGTGATGCTCAAATGCGGTATATTGATCAGGCAAGATTTGCTTTACCACAAGTGAAGAGGAGAAAATAAAGACAGTACCCCCACCCTTCCTGCCTTTTCTTATGAAAAAAAAACTGAACTAGAATTTGGTGGGGTGGCCTCAGTGAGAACCATTGATGCATCCGTGCCAAGCCACATCTGTGTTAAAAATAAATCTTTTTATCTAAAATTAGATCATTGCTGATAAAAGTCTTGTTGGCAAGTGAGCATATATTTAAATGAGTCATACTTAAAGTAGATTGTGAGTTGTTAATATGTGGGTAATTGGTTTTCTGTGGATCATTGTTAGGTTACTGATCCACAGAACGTACGCAGCATGGGCCTGAATTCTTGTGAGCTCCACGTTTTATAGATGGAGGTCTGTCAGTGATAAGTGTCCTAAGTCCTAATGGGGAAGGTGGGTAGTGAATTAATTGCCAGAACAGATTGTGATGTTGTTCATAGGACATATTATTGTGTGACATGGGTGGTGGCTCCACCTTTCTGGTTCTGCCGCCACCCTGGGTATAAGAGGGCTGTGGGGAAGAGGGGCAGTCTCTTTGACCACCTCTCAGCCTAGAGGGAATGCTTCTGTATAACCTGTGAGTCTATAATAAAGTCTTGCTCAGTTCCACCTTAAGTCTTGTCATTGACCCTCAGTTACAGACATAACATTTGGCAACGAGGGTAAAAAACATGGATGCGGGAGTCACTACCATTCGCCCATTTCTGAAGCTTCCCAGCGAGCCACCGGTCCCTTGGGTGAGATGGTTCACTGTATTCCAAAATTACTTGGTGACTCTGAACCTTGGTGAACTGAAGAAGATATGGGCTAGGGCAATATTGGTTTATTTGGGTATGGAAGGACAGCGAATCCTTGCTACCTTGGGGGCTAGCAATAGCTTTGAAGACACTGAGCTAATGGCATGACATTTTTGTGCCCCTGAGAACGTCATCATTGGGAGGATCCAGTTTCGGCAGCGCCACCAGCAGATTGGCGAGTCAGTACAACAATATGTTACGGACCTGCATCAGCTGGCCAGGGACTGCCGGTTTGGAGCATTGGAGGAAGAGATGGTCCGTGACCAGTTGGCGGAGCACACGCTTTGCTTGACGGTGAGGTTGAGGCTCCCCATGCATTCCGGCGAATTGTTGTTAGCCATGGCTATCAAGATAGCGCAGCAGTGTGAAGCAGCAAATAGTAGTAGTAGATTAGTTTATTTGACAGGGACAGTGCAATAAACATAGACAATTAATCAAAGACAATCAATCTGATGTGTTGCACATAGAGTGTATAGCTATTAGCTAATTTGCAACTCTTGTCCCTGGATGGGCTTTAGAAAAAAGAATCAAGATAAAAAATATACACAATAACCACATACATCAATGCAGAAAAATTATAAATACACAATTATAAATATTATAAATATTATAAATACACAAATATAACAGCCTGACTCACATTTAACATAAATATTATAAATATTATAAATACACAAATATAACAGCCTGACTCACATTTAACACATATAACATAACTCACATTTGCCTATTTCAGGCCTTCCTCCCTCCGTCACTCACTATAAACAAACACATTTATTCCTTCCCTTCATTCACTCTCACTTTGCAGACAAATAATTCATACATGAGTACATTCTTGTTTATTTTTCAGCCAGTTTTTAACATTTTTAGTGAATGTTTTAAAGTCCGTTATTATTTTAATTTCATTTGGCATTGTGTTCCAGATGTGACTGCCCTTTATAGAGAAAGCTGTTTGTCCAAATGTGGTTCTGCGGTGGAATATTTTACAGTTATTGTTAACAGAACTCCTGGTGGCTCTGCTGCTGTCCTATAGACTGTCACATGACCTCGGTGAAAGAGCTACTCTACACTGCTCTGAATCACAATCAACGGCGCAGGCTGTGGACCCGGACAGCGACAATAGCGAGCAGGAGAAAGCGGAATGTACTACGGCTGCGAAGATAAGGTCTGCCCCGGGATCGCCCAGGTATTTGGGTTGTGGGTCCACTAAGCAGTGCTATAAGGCAAGAGTGTCCAGCAAGAGGAAAATGCTGCGGCAAGTGCAAACTTCTGCATTATTTTGTCAGGGCCTGTAATAGGTTTGAGCGAGTGGAACGGCGACACAAATCAGACACCCTTGCTCCAACTCCTACGGTTATCCACACCGTCTCTCCGAACACCAATGGCCATACATGTGAAGCTGGACAGAGTGAAAGTGCCACTGCTGATTGACACCGGTGCAGTGAAGTCCATGTTGAATTGGCCTAGTGTGAGGAGTTTCTTCCCATACTACCAGGTGAGAGGTTATTCAGTGCCATTGTGTGGGTATGGAGGAAAAAAGCTAGCCATTGTGGGTTTGGTGGAACTGACGCCTAGGTACAAATCGGCGGAGGTGTCCAATCTGCAGTTTGTGGTGACCGCTGATGGCAAGAATATTATGGGCTGTGACCTTTTTTATGGACTGGGCTTTTCAATCACCAGCGGTGTTGGAGAAGAGTGTTTGGGCTGTGGCTTGTGGCACCAGCCGGTCCCGCAGTGGTGGACGATGCTGTATGGGACGAACCATGGCCTAGTATTCTGGAAAATGAGCAGAACCAACCCTACCCAGGGCCATCACGGGAGGGTCCCGGTGTCAGTGTCCCAGTAGCCCTAGCTGAGGGAACTGGGTGACGCAGTGGGGATGCCTGTGATGGCAGGTGGAGCCGAGTGGCTGGCCCATTCTGCTTCTGGAGTTCGGCTGGGAGGTATTGAGAAGCAAGGACTCACAACGGCTTCACCAGTGTCTGAAATGAAACCGAGCGGGGCAGGACCGCCTGGCACGGTAAAACGACGTGCCACTCAGGGACACTGGAAGCCGGGTCGGGCTCCTCTAGCGGTCGCTGATGTGGTCCGACCCAGAGAGGAGGCCTGGTCTAGACGGGTTCGTAGAAAGCGCAAACGATAGGAGGACCAGGGGCAGCTGCAGGTGGTGGCCGTTCGGGAGGATGGCTACCTTCAACTGTCTGATGGCTAATGATGGAATCTCAACAAGCTGTGGCACGCCAAGCTGGAGAAGGAGGTGGTTAGACAGCAGCATGGGCCATCCCTGGGCATGAAGAGAAGAAGGTGCTCCGGAGGGGAACTGTCTGATGGTTTTCCAGGGGATGGTTCCTCTACTGGGGCAGACTGATATTTTGGGTGATGTGTTTATTGCATGGTGTTGATATGAATAGTAACTAAGTTGTTTATTGGACTTATTAATGGGGTATAGCCTGCTTGTATATGTTTGTTCTAATAATGGGGTTGTTTTGGATTATTTATTTTAGGAACACGGCAATTTTCTGTTTAATGGACTGTGTTTTAGCAATGACGGCAGAATAATCCATCTAGCTGTGTGGGGGTGGGACGGTAGTCCACCTTTCTCCGCCTAGCCTTAGTTATTTTGTATGAATGTGGTAGAGCCTGATATTTCTGTTCACTTTTAGTGCGTAATTCGGGTTCTAAATTGAGGAGGGTCTTGATTGTATGTGTGTATTGGACCTTTTTGAAGCGGGGGAGGGGGCACCTTTCCGGTTCTGCCGCCACTTGGGGTATAATAGGGCTGTGGGGAAGAGGGGCAGTCTCTTTGACCACCTCTCAGCCTAGCGGGAGCACTTCTGTATAACCTGTGAGTCTATAATAAAGTCTTGTTCAATTCCACCTAAAGTCTCGTCATTCACCCTCAGTTACAGACATAACACAGATGGCAGAGGCTGACAATAGAGAGGGCTGGTGCAGGATATAGTGGTCTTCCTCGAGGTCGAGTGAGTGGATCTGGGGGGAGGGGTTGTGGTATGTAAACAGCCGCGTGTTGTCGTTTGGACATGCATCAGGTTTGCCGCTAAGAGCCGGCTACCCGATGCATTTTAAGGTATACTGTTAGGTTTATAGACGGTGTGGCAATACCAAAACAAGTTAAAATTGTCAATAAAATGAATGTTTTTGCTGCTACAGACAGACTTGAGCCAGGTTGAGAGGGCAAGAACACGACTGAAGCAATCTGATCCACAGCGCAGTGTGGGAATGGGGCCAGAAATAAAAACAGACTTTCCACTGTTAGATAAAATATTAAAAAGTTTGTAGAAGTCATTTTTAATGATTTCAGACTGTCTGCGGGTGGTTTCAATGGTCCCTACATGGATTGGTGTGATGGAGGGGGGTTGTGTCTGCAGCAAATCCGAGAGCTTTTCTAATAGGTCGGGGACAGTAGCACCTGGAAAACAGTGAGTAATAAAGCTAAGGTACCGGATGTGCCTTATGATGGAGTCACCAATGATCATTGTGGTTGGGGGGGAAAAGCATGCGGGAGGTTGGTGGCTGCAGGGTCTCTTGGTGAAAGTCAGTGTGGTGAGGTGGCGGCAGGGTGGGGATCACATCCTTGGGAGAGGTAGGGCCCCGTACTTCTCCAGCCGATGAGCAGGGCAGGAAAGTGGTGCCAGAGCCGGAAGAAGGATTCCCCGACTACTCCGTGCAGTGTGGCATCAAGGAGTAGGGGGCAGAGGGGCAGAGGGTGCTCTAGAGTGGGGCTGGAGTGGCTGAGGCTTTGCTGGGGCTGCGCCAGCCACCTCAATGCAGTTAGCCTTCAGTGGAGGAAAGGCTGCCGGGTCATCCAACAAAGGGATGACTGCGACCTCGGCGGGGGCTGCGCACTGAGAGGAGCCCGGAGGAGCTGGAACCGGTGAAGTAGGAGCATTGGTGGAAGGTGGATTTTCAGCCATTGCCAGACCCTTGTAGCAGTAGGACATGGTCAGAGGAGGGCTGGTGGGAGACCCGTCTGAGACCGTATTTTTCCCCAGATCACCACTTCAAACCAGGCCATGTGATTTGGTGCTGAGCAGGAGGAGGGCCGTGGACAGGCGGAGGGATCCCAGGCGACTGTCTCGAAGGACTGATTCACTCAAGGCCAATTTTTTGGACTCTTGAGCCACTTAAAGACTCATAGTCTGTGACAGCAGTGAGAGACATGACGTGAAGTTGGACAGGAGTGTATTTTTCTGCTGCAATTCAAAGGAGAGCCGTTGGATATCCTCCTCCAGGTCAGCAATTTTCTTATATGCTTTCTGTGTAACATGGTCGATGGATAATTAAAAACATAACTTACAAGCTTCTTTAAAAAACCTGGTGAAGAGTCACAGGTACCAGTCAAAAGGGTGTTATGTCTGGGTGTAGAGACCAGTGGATGCGTTTCTCTGTGTGTTGAGGGTTAGCTTTATTTAACTGCTAACTCACGTGGAACACGTAGCAACAAGCTAAAAACAAGCTAAAGGAGTGTGGTACAGGCAGGTAGCAGGTTGAAGGTGGAGCACCAAAGAGACAGTCTCCCACCATTAGCCCCTTAATATAGTCACAGCGTGATGATGTCACGTCGTGCGTGTGTCCCCATGTCCATGACATGTATGGTGGTATTCCAGTATGACACAAAGGGGAAACTTAAAATGTTTGTTCAATCAAGGGAATTTATTTACATAAAATATATACAACAGATGCCGACTTAAATACAAAGCCTAAACTAAAACCCAAGAATTAAAATTACGTTAAAATAAGCTAAAGCTAAAATAGAAAAAAATACCAACTAAAAAAAAATAAACTAAAAAAAGCTAAAAGTGGGCTAAAAAACAAAGTCCCAAAAAGACTGAGGAGGAGGATTCACTCTTCAGGTGCCATGCCCCTTCTGCCACCACAACACCAATGTCCTCAGGAAACCTGCACAGAGGAAAACACTTTTTTATTTATTTATTTATTTATGCAGGGACATACACAATATACATTGACCTTCAAGAGGAAAGATGCATTGTACCAGGTTATAGCACTAGTGCTAATTTCCACCTGTAGTCCCTGGGCAGGCTGGTGTTAGCATTAATAAAGCTTGCCAGCAGTATGCTCATATTTCTCAGTCATGCCCTCTTTGGTCTATGCCATCTGCTCTGGGACCAACAGCATCCTCTCATCCAGCATGGCTCTCATTTGGCCGGGCTTTCCTTCAGACAGGGTCCCATTTAAGCAGGCTCTCCTCCAGGCAGACCGTCATCTAGCCTGGCTCCCCACAGGCAGGGCTCTCTCCTCTGGCAGGGCTATTCTCTGGACTGCCAGAGCACCTTTTACAGTGCATCCGGAAAGTATTCACAGCAGTTCACTTTTTCCACATTTTGTTATGTTACAGCCTTATTCCAAAAGGTGTCATGGTCGGAGTTGTTCAACCCCGTCCATGATCTGTGGCTGTAGGTTTTGATTATTGCTTATTAATTCTAGCTGGCAGATTGAGCCTTGCTTTCCACCAGTCCTACAGCCACACCTCCTCCTCTCACCAGACATTCACCAGCTGTATGGTTCACCACACGCACACACACACACACTCACGCACACACACACAGAGTTTCAATCAGTCACGCACCTACTTGCCACACGGCTGTGTCCACTTGCCTTCGTTAGTGTATTGGGTACTTATAGGGAAGCAGTGTGACCAGTCAGTGTGGCAGCTTAAACTCAATCTTGGACTTCCTGGCTCACAGACTGTTGGTTTGACCCCCTGGACTGAACTGTGTAGTTACTCCAGAGCCTTTCCGCTCCTACGTTTATGTATGTCCTTCTATTATTGCCTTTCCCTCTGCTCCTGTTCTGTTTGGAGCGCGATTGGCTTTTCTTCCCTGCCAACAAAGCTTGAAGCCGGTTGTCTGCTCATTTATTCGTGACTGTTATATGGATATTGTGTACATTTTCCTTTCGTTAGTAAACACGCTACATTACTGCACATTGGACTCGCACCAATTTATATGTTCGCTGCGAGATCACACAGCGGACATGACAAAAGGGATTAAATTATTTTTTTTCCCCTCAAAATTCTACACCCAATACTACCCCATAATTATGACGTGAAAAAAGTTTTATTGAGATTTTTGCAAATTTATTAAAAACAAAACAAAACAAAAAACTAAGAAATCACATGTCCATAAGTATTCACAGCCTTTGCTCAATATTTTGTTGATGCACCTTTGGCACAATTACGGCCTCAAGTCTTTCTGAATATGCCAGAAGCTTGGCACATTTATCTTAGGGCAATTTGGCCCATTCCTCTTTGCAGCACCACTCAGGCTCCATTAGGTTAGATGGGAAGCGTTGGTGCACAGCCATTTTCAGATCTCTCCAGAGATGTTCAATTGGATTCAAGTCTGGGCTCTGGCTGGGCCACTCAAGGACGTTTACACAGTTGCCCTGAAGCCACTTCTTTGATATCTTGGCTGTGTGCTTTGGGTCATTGTCCTGCTGAAAGATGAACCGTTTCCCCAGTCTGAAGTCAAGAGTGCTCTGGAGCAGGTTTTCATCCAGAATGTCTCTGTACATTGTTGCATTCATCTTTCCCTCTATTTTGACTAGTCTCCCAGTTCCTGCCGCTGAAAGACATCCCCACAGCATGATGCTGCCACCCCCATTGGTGTGGTTATGAGCAGTGCCTGGTTTCCTCCAAACATGACGCCTGGTATTTATGCCATAGAGTTCAATTTTTGTCTCATCAGAGCAGAGAATTTTGTTTCTCATGGTCTGTCTTTCAGGCGTCTTTTGGCAAACTCCAGGAGGGCTGCCATGTGCCTTTTACTAAGAAGTGGCTTCCATCTGGCCACTCTACCATACAGGCCTAATTGGTGGATTGCTGCAGAAATGGTTGTCCTTCTGGAATGTTCTCCTCTCTCCGCAGATGAATGCTGGCACTCTGACAGAGTGACCATGGGGTTCTTGGTCACCTCCCGCACTAAGGCCCTTTTCCCCCGATGGTTCAGTTTAGACGGCCGGCCAGCAATAGGAAGAGTCATGGTGGTTCTGAACTTCTTCCATTTATGGATGTTCGAGGCCACTGTGCTCACTGGGACCTTCAAAGCAGTAGAAATTTTTTTGTACCCTTCCCCAGATTTGTGCCTCAAGACAATCCTGTCTTGGAGGTCTACAGACAATTCCTTTGACTTCATGCTTTGTTTGTGCTCTGGCATGCACTGTCAACTGTGGGACCTTATATAGGTAGGTTTGTGCCTTTCCAAATCATGTCCAATCAACTGAATTTACCACAGGTGGACTCCAATTAAGCTGTAGAAACATCTCAAGGATGATCAGTGGAAACATGATACACCTGAGCTCAATTTTGAGCTTCATGGCAAAGGCTGAATAATTGTGTACATGTGATTTTGTAGTATTTTATTTTTAATAAGTTTTGCAAAAATCTAAAAAAAAAAATTTTTCACATTGACATTATGGGGTATTGTGTGTAGAGTTTTGATGGGAAAAATGAATTTAATCCATTTTGGAATAAGGCTGTAACATAACAAAATGTGGAAAAAAGTGAAGCGCTGTGAATACCTTCTGTATGCACTGTATATAGTGTCAAGTCACAGGTGATGCACATCCCCAATCAACACCGGTGTTGCTGATCAGTAATTAGGAGAAGCACAGGGTGGAAGTAGACATGTCCAATTAAAAGTACACGGTTAAAATATAAAACTACAAAACATGCAAAGTTATAAAACATGTAACACAAACTTAAAAACCATGTAAAACCCCAAAACACAATAAAATACTTCAACTCCGTGACATCTGCAGGAGAATTTTATCTTCACCATGCACTGTTATGTCCATTTTTGACTTTAAAAACAGATGCAGCCCAGCCATTGGGAGCTGTATGATCAATATAGCTGATCAATAAAGTTCTAGCTCCATTTTAAAAAGTTAATAGCAATAAGTAAAAAGTTAACCTGTCTATAAATGCACAAAATCTCTGTCTCTGTGTCTGTGTGTGTGTTCCACACATATCTCTCAATCCTCTTGTCAGACTGATCTCAGATTTTATAAGTGCTTTGCTGATGTTACAAGGGTCTACATTCCTGAGTATGGAGTTGTTCAGTCAAAATATGTAATTTCTATCAATAAAAGTTTAGTCACCACTCTGTCTCATGTCCTGGCTTCAGGAAGTGTGGGCAGGGTTTCGGACTGACTCTGTGCTGATTGGATAATACACAACATCATGACCAGTCAGTCACCACAGCACTCACTGAACAAAACAAAGAAATCTTCTTCTTCTTCTTCTCATTCATTAGATGGACACTCCCACCTCTTCAATGAAGGCAACAGTACACTGCAGGTCCCCCAACTTGCCATTGAGCTTCCAGGCCACTGGGATTGGGGTGGGCCAGGTCCTCTCTCTGAGCACCTCGTGCAGCGGGCAGGACTGTAGCAAATGTTCTGCCATCTGACTGCCTGACCCACAGGGATGCTGCTCTGTATTACCAATATGGAATTTTGTATATAGATGATAGTTCAGACGGTTGTGGCCTATCCTAGGCCTGACTAAGGCTACTTTCTCACGCCGGGTCAGCAAGAAGTATGGATCTTCTCCATTATGGCTTGGATGCTGCTGCCTCCACTTAGTCTGCTGATTGGCCCTGACGATACTTTTAACTTCTGCGTAACTAGTAGACCTGTCCACCTGCTCTCGTGTTGATCTCTCTTTAGTTAGGGAGTCAGTGGTCTCATTACCAAACACACCGCAATAGGAAGGAATCCACTGCAAGGTGACTGACTGTGTGACTCACGCCGAAGAAGACGAGAGACGAGGACAGGCCGTTCAGGTTGGTGTCTCTCTTGTATTGCAAGGCCTGTAGGATAGACAGGGCGTTAGGAAAACGACATTCTGACTGGCATGGAGGCTGACTTCAATGTGATTTGCAGCTATTTTCAGGGCTTCCGCCTCAGCTTTGTACTTGGTGGAGTACAGGCCAATAGTGAGGCAGATTCTATCTTTGCTGCCTCCCAGATATTGTATGTAGACTCCTGCCCCTCTGTTCCGAACGGCACCCTCTGCAGAGCCGTCTGTATATACAGTACATGAGTCCAAGAATCTTTGGGGTAGTGGGTGTGTAGGTATTCAAGTGTGAGGGACTTTCTTACAGGGTCACTTTGGGAGTCGTTGGAGCCAACTCCGGGAATGCTGCATTGGATGAGGTGGACAGTTCCCTCACTCCAGGAAGGGACCACCAGACAACAGGATATCTCCTTGGGATCATGATCCTTGGGATCATGATCATGATCAAAGAGATCACAATAGAAAAGATCAAAGAGATCACAATAGAAAAGCGCTATATAAGTGCAGGTTAGTTAGTTAGTTAGTTAGTTAGTAATTCTGTCGCTCAAGTATTCTGCTCTGGTGCATAAAACTCCCTCTCTTCAGTCTCCCCTTTGTGGGCTGGGACAATCTGTCTTTCATGGGGTGACCTTGCATCCTCCTGAACTTGGCAGCCTGGGTCAGGAGTTTTGCGTCTCTATGGTCCTCAAGAGGTTGGAGCCCTATAATGGTTTGAAGCTCATGTATTGGCATTGACTTCATGGCCCCCGTGATGATTCGAACAGCCTGATTCTGGATCTTGCTAACCCGATCAAAGTTGGACTTGGCAAACAAAGAAGTGAAAAGCAACAAATTTGACTAGAAAAAGATAATACTGAAGATTTAATGCTTAAAAAATTATACCATAAAGTTGCCGTGATTGCGTACATCTAAAGGATAATTCGGCATATGTGGAGAACATGAGGAGCACCACCAAGGACTTGGGTCTGTCAAAGAACACTGATGTATCCAACACAGGACACGCCAAGAGAAGTAGCGGCCCGAATGGGTGGACCACAGTCCTTTGCGGGGAGGCAGCCTGCCCAGTCAGTGGTAGACAGGAGTCTCAACTGCTGCTTCACCCATGTGGTACCACTGTCCTTTGCAGGACCACGAGTTCCCCGTCTCACGCAAGTATCTAAAAATTAAAAACTTCATAACACTGGTCAACACCAAATTTATTGTCTAAGTTTTTTTAGCTGATTTAGGACAATTTTGATGTGCTGAATCCAAAAATCACATTGGTTTTGCACAATCAGGTCAACTTTTTTAATTATGGCCACATGTTGTTTTATACGTTTTTGTTTACATGTACGGGTATTTTTGTTTTATATGATGCAAAATTCTTTTTTATTTCTTGAAATTCTCTGAATTTTGAACAATGATGATGTAACATTCAATTTACATGTACTTGCCTTTATATAAAGGTAAGTACATGCACAGTACTAAGTAAGTACTAAGTATGTACAGGTTTTTACTTAGCACCTGATCGAGAGAAACAGATGTCATTTTCAGATTCAGTGGTGCAAAATTGTCTTAAATCAGTTGAAAAAACACAGACAACTTACAAAAATTTATTTTTGTAACCCTGTGTAATAATACTCCCATTATTGTGGAGGGGAAATGGCCAGAATGAGTTAACAAAAATGCCCAAATAACGAAATAAATAATTTTTAGTTAAATATTTACTGACAAATGGACAGCACTGATGCAACAGTTGCAGTCAAACAGGTCCTTCTGCTCTGTATAATAATGTTGACTGTTTTGTAGTTAATTTGATTGATTACAGTTTAAAAAAAAAACTTTAATAACAAAATATTGCTTCAACATAAAATGATGCACTACAATGGATCTCAAATATTTGTAAACATGTCCTGTTATAGTACTGCATGAGTTTATTGATGACACACAGAAAAAAATCAATATTACACTGAATTCCATCACTGAACAATGATATAAACTAAAATTATTATAATGGTGACTGAACAACTCCCATTTCTCAAAGTCCAAGATACACCATGATGAATATGTCATAAAGATCACACAAATAAGTGATCTGACAAATAAACAAGGGATCTGAAACAGTCACTAATGTTAGATGTCCCATTTGTTTTCAATAATTAGGTATTCTGTAATTAATTTTCACACAATCACATAAATCTTAGTGCCGTTCAGTCCCTTTCATATTTGTCAGAGTCTAATATGTGGGACTGCCTACATACAGTGGTGTGAAAAAGTGTTTCCTGATTTCTCATTTTTTTGTATGTTTGTCACACTTAAATGCTTCAGATAATCAAAGAAATTTAAATATTAGACAAAGATAACAGTTTTTAAATGAAGGTGTTTATTATTAAAGGTTAAAAAAAATCTAAACCTAAATGGCCCTGTGTGAAAAAGTGATTGTCACCCCCCCCCCCCCCCCCGTTAAAACACAGATTAACTGTGGGTTATCACATCTTTGGAAAGCTGAGTTCAATTCCTCTAGCCAAACCCAGGCCTGATTACTGACTCCTTTGTTCTCAAACAAGAAATCACTTAAATAGGACCTGCCTGACAAAGTGAAGCAGACCAAAAGATCCTCAAAAGCTAGACATCATGCTGCAATCCAAAGAAGTTCAGGAACAAATGAGAAACAAAGTAATTGAGATCTATCAGTCTGGAAAAGGTTTTAAAGCCATTTCTAAAGCTTTGGGAATCCAGCAAACCACAGTGAGAGCCATTATCCACAAAAGGCGAAAACACAGAACAGTGGTGAACCTTCCCAGGAGTGGTCAGCTGACCAAAATTACTCTAAGAGCACAGCAATGACTCATCAAAGGGGTCACAAAAGACCCCACAAAAACATCCAAAGAACTGCGGGCCTCACTTGCCTCAGTTAAGGTCAGTGTTCATGACTCCACCATAAGAAAGAGACTGGACAAAAATGGCCTGCATGGCAGAGTTCCAAAATGAAAACCACTGCTGAGCAAAAAGAACATAAAGGCTCATCTCAGCTTTGCCAGAAAGCATCTTGATGATCCCCAAGACTTTTGGGAAAATACTCTGTGGACTGACAAGACAAAAGTTGAACTTTTTGGAAGGTGTGTGTCCCATTACATCTGGTGTAAAAGGAACATCATACCAACAGTAAAATATGGTGGTGGTAGTGTGATGGTCTGGGGCTGTTTTGCTGCTTCAGGACCTGGAAGACTTGCTGTGGTAAATGGAGCCATAAATTCTGCTGTCTACCAAAATATCCTAAAGAAGAATGCCCGACCATCTGTTCATGACCCCAAGCTGAAGCGCTCTTAGGTTCTGCAGCAGGACAATGATCCAAAACACACCAGCAAGTCCACATCTGAATGGCTTAAGATAAACAAAATGAAGACTTCGGAGTGGCCTAGTCAAACTCCTGACCTGAATCCAATGGAGATGCTATGGCATGACATTAAAAAGGTGGTTCATGCTTGAAAACTCTTCAATGTGGCTGAATTACAACAATTCTGCAAAAATGAGTGGGCCAAAATTCCTCCACAGCGCTGTAAGACTCATTGCCACTATCACAAATGCTTGACTGCAGTTGTTGCTACTAAAGGTGGCCCAACTACTTTTTAGGTTTAATTCAATTCAATTCAATTCAACTTTATTTATATAGCGCCATTTCACAACAACAGTCATCTCATAGCACTTTCAACTGTAGGGGGAACCCCCACAGCTGCAGAAAGACCCCAGTACTCAGACTCAGAACTCAGAAAGAATTTATTGCCAAGTACATTAACAGATTCTGATAACATACGAGGGATTTGACTTGACACAGAAAATGAACCTGCATTTCCGGTGACGCGGCGGCATCTGAAACGCGCCTGCCAACAGAAGGGTACAGGTGGCATAAGAATAATACAATAGGAAGGAGCAAAAAAATCATTGATTTCAGAATAGTGGTCACATATGATCAATATTATGATTACAAAGGAAAAAAAAAAAGCGAAAAGAAAAAGTAATCAGGCGATCCCCTGTGAGCAAGCACTTGGCGACGGTGGAGAAAAAAACTCCCTTTTAACAGGAAGAAACCTCCAGCAGAACCAGGCTTAGGGAGGGGCAGTCATCTGCTGCGACAGGCTGGGGGGTGAGGGGACAGAGAAGATGAAAAGAACAGACATGTAGAGAGCAAACAGCATGATGGGGACTCAATCTATGGGAGAGAACAAACAGATGTTAATGACCAGCAAAAAAGATAAATATATTTCATTGAGAGTGAAGAAAGGAGTGAGGCCCAGTGCATTATTGGAGGTCCCCCGGCTGACTAAACCTATTAGCAGCATAACTAAGGGAGGGTTCAGAAACACATGATCCCTCCCTAATTGTAGGCTATATCAAAAAGGAAGGTTTTAACCCTATTCTTAAAAACAGAGATCGAGTCTGACTCCCGAATCCAGATTGGCAGCTGGTTCCACAGGAGAGGGGATTGATAACTGAAGGCTCTGCATCCCATTGTACTTTGGGAAGCCAATGAAGGGAGGCCAGAACCGGAGAGATATGATCTCTCTTTCTAGTACCTGTTAAAACTCTTGCTGCAGTATTTTGGATCAACTGAAGACTTTTTTAAAGATATTTTTGGACAACCTTTTAATTAAGAGTTACAATAATCTAATCTAGAGCTAACAAAAGCGTGGATCAGTTTCTCAGCATCACTCTGAGACAAGATGCTCCTAATCTTGGCAATATTATGCAAATGATAGAAGGCAGTCTTCGAAACAAATTTAATATGTGAATTGAAAGACAGATCTTGATCAAAAAATAATTCCAAGGTTCCTCACAGAGCTATTAAGAGAAAGAGTAACCACATCCAAACTGAAAGTTTGATTTTTAAAGGTATTTCTAAGGTTTTTTGGACCAACAAGAATGACTTCAGTCGTATCTGAATTTAATAGCAGGAAATTGCAAGTCATCCAAGCTTTGATTTCCTTAAGACAGGCTTCCAACTTGGCTAATTGATTACTATCATCTGGCTTCATTGACAGGTATAATTGTGTGTCATCTGCATAACAATGAAAACGTATAAATCCATCCATCTATCCATCTACTACTGCTTAATCCTTTATGGGCCGTGGGGGGGGGGGGGGGGGGCTGGCGCCTATCCCAGCATCTTTTGGGCGAGAGGCAGGGTACACCCTAGACCACATGTGTCAAAGTCAAGGCCCGCGGGCCGGATTAATATCCGAATAAATTATCTATGGCCCCCAGAATGATATTTGATTAGTATTAGTACCGGCCTGCAGGCCGCAGCCGCCTGCTGGCGTTTTGACTGCATCAATACTTCATTTCCCACAATGCTTCATTCACAATCGGCTTCATTATTCATCAGAATTAAGAGCAGATGTCAACTTTTAGCAACCCCCTCACAAAAAATGGCTAAACGGAAGGTGGACGGTGAGAACAGGGGGTTTCAAGCCAGGTGGGAAGCAGAGTACATGTTCACGGAGGTAAACGGCAAACCTGTGTGTCTTCTGTGTGGAGAAAGTGTGGCTGTAATGAAAGAATATAATCTAAGAAGGCACTATGAAACATCTAAGAAACACAAAGACAAAGACAAGAATATGGACACGGAACAAAGGCTACAGAAAGTGGAGGAATTAAAACAAGGTCTTAAGTCCCAGCAGGCTCTGTTCACAAAAGCCAAATCACAAAGCGAGGCTGCGGTGAAGGCTAGTTTTATTGTGGCAGAAGAAGTCACAAAATCAGCCCGACCATTTACAGAGGGCGAGTTTATCAAAAACTGCATGCTTAAAATTTGTGACGCAGTGTGCCCAGACAATAGGCAGCTATTTTCAAATGTGAGCCTGAACAGAAATACCGTTGCTGAACGTGTAGACCAGCTTTCTACCAATCTAAAAGAACAGCTGGTGAAAAAGGGGAAAGAGTTCATCGCATATTCCCTTGCTGTGGATGAGAGCACCGACGCAACTGACATTGCCCAGCTGTCAATTTTCATTCGTGGAGTGGACTCCAGCCTGAGCATGATAGAAGAGTTTTTGGCATTGCGTCCTATGCATGGCACATCTACAGGACAAGATCTGTATCAGGAGGTATCCAGATGTGTAAATGAGATGGGGCTGCCTTGGGAAAAACTCCTGGGATTGACAACAGACGGAGCACCCGTGATGTGTGGACACAGGAGTGGATTGTGGCAAGAATGCGAGAGAGGATGCGGGACGAAAAGGTCTCAGGTGAGCTGACAGCTTATCACTGCATAATACACCAGGAGTCATTGTGTGGTAAAGCCTTGAAAATGGAGCATGTTATGAGCGTCATAACGCGTGCAGTTAACTTCATCAGAGCCAAAGGTTTAAATCACTGCCAGTTCAAGGCATTTCTGGGCGAGTTAGACACAGAGTATGGTGACGTGCCCTATCACACAGATGTGCGATGGCTAAGCCAGGGAAAGGTGCTGCAAAGATGTTTCGAGCTGCGTGAGGAGATCTGTCTGTTCATGGAAAGCAAAGGAAAAGACACAACAGAGCTCCGAGATGAAACATTTATGTGTGAAATGGCGTTTCTGTGCGACATCACAAGCCATTTGAATGTGTTGAACCTGCAGCTGCAGGGACGGGGGTGTGTCATCTCTGATATGTACAGTACGGTGAAGGCGTTTAAAACCAAGCTGAGTCTGTGGGAGATGCAGATGCGGAAAGAAAACTTGAGCCACTTTTCCAGCTGTAAGATCATGAAAGAGAAGCTGTCTACCACTGTGTTTCTGAGTGCACAGTTTGCCGATAAACTCAACATACTCGCCGCCAACTTTCGGCGCCGATTTGCTGACTTTGAAGCCCAAAAAAGCAGGTTTGAACTGCTCTCCAATCCTTTTGGAGTTGACGTGGAAAGCGCACCACCAAACCTACAAATGGAGTTGATTGAGCTCCAGTGCAATGACACACTGAGGGAAAAGTATGAGAGTGTGGGTGCTGCTGAGTTTGCACGTTTCATCCCCGACACAATGCCTCAGCTGCGCATTCAAGTTGCTCAGACGCTGTCTATGTTTGGCAGCACATACACTACTGTTCAAAAGTTTGGGGTCACCCAGACAATTATTTTGTGTTTTCCATGAAAAGTCACACTTATTTACCACCATGAGTTGTAAAATAAATAGAAAATATAGTCAAGACATTGACAAGGTTAGAAATAATGATTTGTATTTGAAATAATAATTTTTTCCTTCAAACTTTGCTTTCATCAAAGAATCCTCCATTTGCAGCAATTACAGCATTGCAGACCTAACATGATTGCACAAGAGTTTTCTAATCATCCATTACCCTTCTGACGCAATGAGCAAACACATTGTACCATTAGAACACTGGAGTAATAGTTGCTGGAAATGGGCCTCTATACACCTATGTCGATATTGCACCAAAAACCAGACATTTGCAGCTATAATAGTCATTTACCACATTAGCAATGTATAGAGTGTATTTCTGATTAGTTTAAAGTTATCTTCATTGAAAAAAAGTGCTTTTCTTTCAAAAATAAGGAAATTTCTAAGTGACCCCAAACTTTTGAACGGTAGTGTACCTGTGTGAAAAACTGTTCTCTTTGATGAAGCTAAACAAAACATCACACAGGAGCCGTCTTACTGATGAACACCTTCATTCAATCCTGAGGATTTCCTCAGCTCAGAGCCTGACCCCGAACATTAATGAACTTGTACAAAAGAGGAGACACTACCAAGTATCAGGCTTAGCCTCAGACAAGTGAGCATCACAGAACATTAACGTCTTTCTAGTTTTTAATTCAGTTAAATTTTTACATTTGTTTCTACAAGACGTGATTTTTCTTTGAAGGAAGTATTATTTTGTCTGTGTGCCATAGATTTTGTATTTTATCTTATTGTATTTTATTTATTTATATTCATTTTTCAGTTAATGGACTCAGGGAAAATTGCAGATAGGAGCCATGAGAAAGAATGGAACCGATTTGATTTATTTTTTTTATTTTCTCATTTTACTATTTGAAAGCAGTAATTGCTAGGATCAGAGCAGCACAATATTGCATTTTCAGTTTTTAATCCTGCAATTTCATTTCTGCATTAATCTTGATATTAAGAAACATTTTATTTTTGAAGGACATTTACTTTTTTGCTGTTTGCCTGTTGAAAATGTTTTCCCTTGAAATAACTGACAGAACCATAAGAAAATATTTCTTTATTCATTTAATGTACAGGACATGCAATTTTTCTTTGAAGAAAGTTTGTTTTTGTCTGTGAGCCTGTTAAAAAATGTTTTCACTTGAAATTACTGACAGGGCCATAAAAATATTGGATTATTCATTCAGTCATTAAATAATATACAGTACACTGTGTTAGGTCTTGGTTCAAAAGGCTATTTGTAATCATTTCAATATGTTTTAATAAACCGTCAACCATTTCGGCACTCGGCTTGGAACAGATTTGGTTTTTTGGCCCTCTGTGTATTTGACCTTGACATCCCTGGGCTAAACGGAAGGTGGACGGTGAGAACAGGGGGTTTCAAGCCAGGTGGGAAGCAGAGTACATGTTCACGGAGGTAAACGGCAAACCTGTGTGTCTTCTGTGTGGAGAAAGTGTGGCTGTAATGAAAGAATATAATCTAAGAAGGCACTATGAAATGTCTAAGAAACACAAAGACAAAGACAAGAATATGGACACGGAACAAAGGCTACAGAAGGTGGAGGAATTAAAACAAGGTCTTAAGTCCCAGCAGGCTCTGTTCACAAAAGCCAAATCACAAAGCGAGGTTGCGGTGAAGGCTAGTTTTATTGTGGCAGAAGAAGTCACAAAATCAGCCCGACCATTTACAGAGGGCGAGTTTATCAAAAACTGCATGCTTAAAGTTTGTGACGCAGTGTGCCCAGACAAAAGGCAGCTATTTTCAAATGTGAGCCTGAACAGAAATACCGTTGCTGAACGTGTAGACCAGCTTTCTACCAATCTAAAAGAACAGCTGGTGAAAAAGGGGAAAGAGTTCATCGCATATTCCCTTGCTGTGGATGAGAGCACCGACGCAACTGACATTGCCCAGCTGTCAATTTTCATTCGTGGAGTGGACTCCAGCCTGAGCATGATAGAAGAGTTTTTGGCATTGCGTCCTATGCATGGCAAATCTACAGGACAAGATCTGTATCAGGAGGTATCCAGATGTGTAAATGAGATGGGGCTGCCTTGGGAAAAACTCGTGGGATTGACAACAGACGGAGCACCCGTGATGTGTGGACACAGGAGTGGATTGGTGGCAAGAATGCGTGAGAGGATGCGGGACGAAAAGGTCTCAGGTGAGCTGACAGCTTATCACTGCATAATACACCAGGAGTCATTGTGTGGTAAAGCCTTGAAAATGGAGCATGTAATGAGCGTCATAACGCGTGCAGTTAACTTCATCAGAGCCAAAGGTTTAAATCACTGCCCGTTCAAGGCATTTCTGGGCGAGTTAGACACAGAGTATGGTGACGTGCCCTATCACACAGATGTGCGATGGCTAAGCCAGGGAAAGGTGCTGCAAAGATGTTTCGAGCTGCTTGAGGAGATCTGTCTGTTCATGGAAAGCAAAGGAAAAGACACAACAGAGCTCCGAGATGAAACATTTATGTGTGAAATGGCGTTTCTGTGCGACATCACAAGCCATTTGAATGTGTTGAACCTGCAGCTGCAGGGACGGGGGTGTGTCATCTCTGATATGTACAGTACGGTGAAGGCGTTTAAAACCAAGCTGAGTCTGTGGGAGATGCAGATGCGGAAAGAAAACTTGAGCCACTTTTCCAGCTGTAAGATCATGAAAGAGAAGCTGTCTACCACTATGTTTCTGAGTGCACAGTTTGCCGATAAACTCAACATACTCGCCGCCAACTTTCGGCGCCGATTTGCTGACTTTGAAGCCCAAAAAAGCAGGTTTGAACTGCTCTCCAATCCTTTTGGAGTTGACGTGGAAAGCGCACCACCAAACCTACAAATGGAGTTGATTGAGCTCCAGTGCAATGACACACTGAGGGAAAAGTATGAGAGTGTGGGTGCTGCTGAGTTTGCACGTTTCATCCCCGACACAATGCCTCAGCTGCGCATTCAAGTTGCTCAGACGCTGTCTATGTTTGGCAGCACATACTTGTGTGAAAAACTGTTCTCTTTGATGAAGCTAAACAAAACATCACACAGGAGCCGTCTTACTGATGAACACCTTCATTCAATCCTGAGGATTTCCTCAGCTCAGAGCCTGACCCCGAACATTAATGAACTTGTACAAAAGAGGAGACACTACCAAGTATCAGGCTTAGCCTCAGACAAGTGAGCATCACAGAACATTAACGTCTTTCTAGTTTTTAATTCAGTTAAATTTTTACATTTGTTTCTACAAGATGTGATTTTTCTTTGAAGGAAGTATTATTTTGTCTGTGTGCCATAGATTTTGTATTTTATCTTATTGTATTTTATTTATTTATATTCATTTTTCAGTTAATGGACTCAGGGAAAATTGCAGATAGGAGCCATGAGAAAGAATGGAACCGATTTGATTTATTTTTTTTATTTTCTCATTTTACTATTTGAAAGCAGTAATTGCTAGGATCAGAGCAGCACAATATTGCATTTTCAGTTTTTAATCCTGCAATTTCATTTCTGCATTAATCTTGATATTAAGAAACATTTTATTTTTGAAGGACATTTACTTTTTGCTGTTTGCCTGTTGAAAATGTTTTCCCTTGAAATAACTGACAGAACCATAAGAAAATATTTCTTTATTCATTTAATGTACAGGACATGCAATTTTTCTTTGAAGAAAGTTTGTTTTTGTCTGTGAGCCTGTTAAAAAATGTTTTCACTTGAAATTACTGACAGAGCCATAAAAATATTGGATTATTCATTCAGTCATTAAATAATATACAGTACACTGTGTTAGGTCTTGGTTCAAAAGGCTATTTGTAATCATTTCAATATGTTTTAATAAATCGTCAACCATTTCGGCCCTCGGCTTGGAACAGATTTGGTTTTTTGGCCCTCTGTGTATTTAACTTTGACATCCGTGGTCTAAAAGGACAAGTACAGAAACAAGTCCATTATTAGATGTGATGAGGAGGTCGTTAATGACCTTCGCTAAGGCTGTTTCAGTACTATGATGGATTCTAAACCCAGATTGAAACTCTTCAAGTAAACCATTTCCCTGCAGGTTGTCAAATAATTGCGTAGCAACAACTCTTTCTAAGATTTTTGAAATGAAAGGGAGATTAGACATTGGTCTATAGTTAGCTAAAGCTCCTGGATCTAGCGTTGTTTTTTTGAGTAAGGGTTTAATTACAGCCGTTTTAAAAGCCTGCGGTACATGGCCTAAAGTTAATGAAGAATTGATTATATGAAGAATAAAGCTACCAATAAGTGGGAAGACTTCTTTAAATAACCTGGTAGGAATAGGGTCTAACAGACAAGTTGAAGGCTTGGATGAGGAAACTATTTTGTCTAACTCTAAAAGGTCAATTGGAGTAAACTCATCAAGACAGATATCAGTTGAAGGAGTTGTAGTAGTTACTGTATTTAAGTTAACGGTGGGAAGAATCTGATTGATTTTATCTCTGATGGATGAAATTTTATTATTGAAAAAGTTCATAAAGTCCTGACTAGTAAGCTCTAAGGGAATGCTAGGATTGACAGAGTCCTAACTCTTTGTCAACCTGGCTACAGTACTGAAAAGAAACCTGGGATTATTCTTGTTCTCTTCTATTAGAATAATAACTCGTTCTAGCTTTTCTAAGAGATTTTTTATAAATTAAAAGATGATTTCTCCAAGTTAAATAGATTTCATCTAAATTAGTGGAGCGTCATTTTCTTTCTAATTGACGAGTCTTCTGTTTTAAGCTACGAGTTTCTGTGTTGAACCAAGGAGTTAGAAATCTCTGATTAGACTTTTTCTTTTTTAAGGGGGCCACCAAGTCTAGAGTCTGATGCAGAGAAGCTGTAGCACTATCTACCATGTTATCAATTACAGAAGGAGCAAGCTGTCTATAGCTTATTTCCGTTGTGTTGACACATGGCATAGAGAAAGCAATCTGCATAAATTTGGTAACAGCATCATCTGAGAGGCATCTACCGTAGTAATTTTTTTCTTTAGGAGCCAAATAGTCAGAAATAGTAAAACCAAAGGTTAACGGTCTGACAGTACAGGGTTATGAGGAGACACTACCAGATTTTCTATTTCTATGCCATATGTCAGAACAAGGTCCAACGTATGGTGGAGATAATGAGTAGAATTTCCTACTTTCTGAGAAAACCCAATCAAGTCTAATATTGAATTAAATGCCACATTAAGGCAGTCACTATCTACATCTACATGTATATTAAAGTCCCCTACTATAATTATTCTATCTGATTTCAGCACTAAATCAGCTAATAATTCAGCAAATTTGGATAAAAATTCTGAGTAGGTTGATGGAGGACGATAAACTATGGCAAATAAAATTGGGTTTAGCCTAAAATTGCTAAAGTGCCCAATACTGAGGACCAGGCCCTCAAAGGAATTATAACATGTTTTTTTTTGCTTTACATTAACTAGTAATTTAGAATGGTAAATTGTTGCTACTCCTCCTCCACGACCAGAACTTCTGGGATTTTGACAGTTTAAATAACCAGAGGGAGTTGATTCATTTCAACCAACATAATCCTCTTGTCCTAACCAAGTCTCTGTAAGGGATATTAAACCAATCTGATGATCAATTAACAGATCATGGACTAGCAGAGACTTGGGAGTTAGAGACCTAATATTTAACAGACCACATTTAATTTTTAAATTATGAGGAGGAACAGAGACCAAGTCATTCAATTTAGAGGCTTCATGTTTAATTTGAGTTTTACCAACTTTTTGTTTAATCACTTTGGGATGCTTATATATTATATTTTTATTTACTTTGGAGGGAGCAGACAATGATTCTCTGATGGGGGAGACAGGGGCTAAGTTGAGGGGTGGCGGATGAAGAGGCGCTGCAGAGAGGCGTGTAAGACTGCGACTCTGCTTCCTGGTCCCAACTCTGAGTTGTCAAGACTTTGGAAACTTGGATAAAAAAGATGCCGGATTGTTAGATAAATGAGACGCACCATCCAAAGTGGGATGGACGCCGTCTCGTCTCAAAAGACCAGGTTTTCCCCAAAATGAACTCCAATTGTCAATGTAGCCCACGTTGTTTGCAGGACACCACACAGACAGCCAGCGGTTCAAGGATGACGAGCGGCTAAACATGTCATCACTGGTCAGATTGGGGAGAGGCCCAGAGAGCACTACAGAGTCGGACATTGTTTTGGCAAAATCACACACCAATTCTACATTAAGTTTCGTGACTTCCGACTGCCGGAGACGGATGTCATTAATGCCAGCTTGAATAACAATTGTGGAGTATTTACAGTTACTTTTAGCCAGCATTTTCAAATTTGACTCGATGTCACCTGCTCTGGAACCAGGAATGCATTTGACTACAGCCGCTGGAGTCTCTAGGTTCACGTTTCTGACTACAGAGTCACCAATGATCAGAGTTTTTTCCTCAGGGGATGTGTCGCTGAGCGGGGAAAACGATTAGAAACGTGAACAGGTTGGTGGTGAACCAGGGCTTGGCGGCTAGGCTCCCTTCTCACCGTCACCCACCCAGTCTCCTCACTGCTGAGGAGGACCGGAGGACCACTAACGGGTTGCCCTATGCTAGCGAGCTCCGCTGCAGCTAGGGGATGTCCATCAAGAGTAACTGGCGCAGACGGTGTTTCAATGCAGCGGAGCCGGGATTCCAAATCAGACAACCTCGCCCCGAGCACCTCAAAAAGACAACATTTATAACATTTACCGTTAGCACTAAAAGAGGCAGAGGTGTAGCTAAACATCTGACAGAGAGAGCACACTAGAGGAGAGGAAGGAGCGCTAGTAGCCATAGCTAGTGGCTAACCCGAAGCTAACAGAAACACCAATGAAAGATGAACAGAAGGCTAAAGAGAGTGATTAGGTGACACTGAGTGTGCACACAGGTGCAAGAGGCTCGATAAACAGAAGTGAGACCTAACGGTAGATGGAAAAAAGTGTTTAAAATACAATTAAAAGTAAAATCCTCAGGAGATTGAGGAGAGCTAACCACACAGACAGACAGCAATCCAGGAAGTGACAATACGTTACCACAAGTGACGTGTCCTCCCCCAGTGACGTGTCCAAAAACAAAACAACTGGGTGCAGTCACTTTTTCCACACAGGGCCATGTAGGTTTGGACTTTTTTCCCCTTAATAATAAACACCTTTAAATTCATTCAATTCATTTAATGACCTGTACATTGAGGGTGTTTTCTCATCTTTCGAACAACTTGTATCCAAATATGGGATCCCAAAAAAACATTTTATTCATATATCTACAGGTTCATAGCTTTGTCAGAGGGATGACTCCCCATTTTCCATCTCAGCCTTTAATTCCATCTATTGACACTCTTCTGCTTCCATCCCCAGTTAAAAAAGGTACCATTTCAAGTAGCTATGAAAGAATTCATTCTCTCAGGAATGCCTCACTTTCACACATCAGGTCTCTGGGAGTAAGACATGGACCAGGAATTTACCCAGGACTTACGGGAGGATATACTCCTCTGGGTCCATTCCTCATCTATTAGTGCCAGGCATGGTCTTCTCCAGTGTAAGGTGCTGCATCATGCTCCCTGGTCAAAATTGAAACTTCATAAAATATACCCAAACATTGATATGGCCTGTGATAGTTGCAAACAAATTCCGGGCTCATTAATTCATGCATTCTGGTCCTGTCCCTCCCTTTTTAATTATTGGGTGAGAATTTTCAGCACTCAGTCCAAGGTACTTCAAGTACACTTACACCCAACTCCCTTAGTTGCTTTATTTGGGGTTTCACCTGCCGAAATAACTTTGCCAAAATTCAAGGCAGACTTCTTGGTTTTGTTAACGTTGTTAGCCAGACGTTTGATTTTATTGAGGTGGAAATCATCCTTTCCTCCCTCATATGAGTCCTGGGTTATAGATGTCTTTACTTTAATACATTGGAGAAGATAAAATATACTCTTCGTGGCTGAAATGTAAAATTTTCCACAACATGAAAACCTCTCCTTAAATACATAAAGACATCACAGTTCGTCGATATATCTCAGTGAAGCTGGCTGCTCCTTACCCCTTATTTGTGTTTTTTTCCCCTTCTTTCTTTTACTCTGTTTTGAATATGCAATGTCGTTTCATGGTGCTACTGATCTCAATGATGATTTAGTACTGGGACCTTGTTTTTGGTTTTTGGGTTCTGTTTACAATGCCACATTGCTTTTGATGCTTGGGAAGACACTTTGTATTTGATTCTTGGCAGCTACTGTGGAAATCCCCAAAACTTGATTTGTACTGTGAGTTGTGGTGGTATTTAAAAATAATAAAAAGAGTTTGGAAAAAAAATAATAATAAACACCCTAATTTAAAAACTGCATTCTGTTTACTTGTGTAATCTTTGTCTAATATTTAAATTTGTTTGATCTGAAACGCTTGTGACATGTGCTGGCAAAATGAGTCAGAATGCGCACAAGGTAATTATGAGCTACAGGCACTAGAAGTCAAAATGATTTCGGTTGAAATTAAGATTTTGACAAAAATGAATCCATAAAAGCATCATCTACCTATCTAAATGGTCAAAATGGCAAATGAATACCTTAGATCACCTTTATTTGAAGGTTTTTGTACAAGTCATGTCTTCAGAAATTAGTCCTTTGTTTCAGTTTTCCTGAGAAACTTTGTATTTCTTTGCTCACTGGTGGCAAGTCCCGGGAAAAACCCCTGTCAGTGCCTGGTATCATTGTAAAGCTTGGAACTCCTGCTTTCTAAAAATACACATGGAATTCCGGAAGACGTAACTCAGGACCGATAGAACGAGAGTTTTCAAACCAGCCAAGACATGAACAAAATTGACTTGTTGCTGGCTGGTCAGTTTTTGCCCAATTCCTACAAATTACATATGATTTTGAAGATCTTTCAATAGAGAATATGAAAATAACAATACCTCAGTTTTGAAAATTTTCTCATTCCGACTCATTTTGCCAGCATGGGTCACATTTAAGTGTGACAAACATACAAAAAATGAGAAATCAGGAAGGGGGAAAACACTTTTTCAAACCACTGTATAGGCTACAACTCTTTGTATTCCACTTTCAAGCACAGCCTACATTTGGGCCTGGAAAGCCTATTTGGGATATTGGTTTTAAACAGAAATACTTGCATTCTATGGGCAATGCACTAGTATCAATAAAAAAGATAAAATTTAAACAAAGTGCATAAAAAATAAATAAAAACGGATAAAATAACCTGTATGTGTAAGAGCGACTGGTTTCCTCACCTCTCAGCTTTGTGGCACTCACCCCTCCTGACTCCTGGCTGTCATCGGCTAAGATCAGGTAATCCAACCCACTGCACCCCTGTCCATTACAGGCAAACCTCTGGAAGCTGCAACTGTACACTCGAGATGAACTTGTTGCACTGCGGAGTGTACGCTCTTTGGATGGAGGAAAGTTTAATATACCAGTGGAGCGATGGAAGAGGAGACAATGAGGCTGTCGGTTGGGTGTTAAACGACATTTGAAGTGGAGGAGATTTAAAACCTGCATCCCCGCGGTCATTACAGGAAATGCGTGGTCCCTGGTAAATAAAATGGATGAGCTGGAAGTGCTTACTGGGACACGGAGAGAATACATGTAATGCAGTATTAAGTGCTTCTGTGAAACATGGCTGCATGAACAGATGCCGGATTCAGCTGTGGCTCTCTCCGGCTTCTACACCATCCGAGCGGACAGAGACATCACCACGAGCGGCAAGTGTAAAGGAGGGGGGACTTGCCATGCTCATAAATTCCCGCTGGTGCAATCCGGGACACATTCATGTTAAAAGGTGTGAGTGTACCCCTAATATTGAACTCCTTGCCATCGGAATGTGCCCATACAATCTTCTGAGGGAATTTACTAATGTGATCATCATTTCTGTTTACATTCCTTCTTCTGGGAAAGCTGACATGGCATGTGATGTCATCCATTCTATCACAGCAGACCTCTGTTGTGTGGTGTGTGTGTCTTTGGCCCTTAGGGCTTGCCGTACTCATCCTGTGTGATGTGAAATCAGGCAGGCTACGGCCAGACTGTATATAGATGTGTGCGTTCATAATAAAGGTTCAGTTCGCTGCATGGCATAACTCTGACTCCGACCCTCATTTCCAGACATAACATTCTGGCAATGAGGAGAAACTATGGGGGCATATGGACTACCTCCACCATTATTACCATTTCTGGAATATCCGGGAGAACCAGCGATCCTATGGCCGAACTGGCTGGCCATGTTTGAGGGTTATATCGTGGCGCTGAGCTTAAGTAGACTCGACGGAGTATGAAGATGAGCACTTCTGGCCCACCATCTTGCCGAAGAAGGTTGGAAAATTCTCTGTATGTTGGGAGAAACAGAGTCTTATGCGGATACTATGAGACAGCTAGACGGATATTTTGCCAAACATACAAGGACCACGAAACTGCGGGAAATAGAACTGTTGGCACCAAAAGAAGCTAAGCTAGCTAGCTCGGGGAAGATAGCAGCTCAGTCAGTGACTATGGGGAAGTTAGCCATGAAGCTAAGTGCGTGCCAAAACCAAGCTACCAGCTACCAGCTAGATTTTGAGGTGGAATCGGGGCCACAAGTGGGGGAACCACCAGTCACTGAAGACGGTAAGCCAGCCAGAGAGCTCAGCACGCTGCAGTCGGAGCAACAACAGCCGGGCGCAGAGGCAGTGCAGCGGACTACCTTGGACGAAGGTGCTGGGCACAGCAACGAGGTGCCTGGGTCAATGAGTGACACTGACGAGGGTGATGCTGAAAGTCCCGGGAAGCAGCAGCGACAGCTGGACACAGAGATGGCACAGTGGAGCACCTCAGACGACAGAGAGGAGGTGCTGGGCGCCACAGATGTCGGGCAGGACCTCAGTGCTGGGCTCAAAGCGCCCTGGATGAGGGTGCTGGGCCTTACAGCGAGGTGCCCGAATCAAAGGGTGACATTGACGAGCGAGCATTAGTTTTCCTCGGAGCTTGGCCACAGGGGGCTGGAGTGTTTGGAGCTACGACAGCGACAGTTGCAGCAGTGTGGAAGGCGGTCGGGGGTGGACCAACAGGGATGGAGAGACAGCGTGCTGGATAGCAGCACTGCGGGTCCAGACGAGAGAAGCGGTCGAGGGTGAGGAGAAGGGACATTCTCACCGGGGAGGTCAGTTTTGATCCTGGTGGCAGACGGCTGCCAGGGACATGCATGCCATGGGGCTGCCCTGGGCGTCCGAGCTGGTTTTACCTTTGGCTGCCCGTGGACATTGAAGAAACATAAATGACATTACTGTAAATATGCTCATATGGTGCATGTGAATGAATGTGTGTTATTTGGGGATTATTTTGTGTATTTAGTTTTTTTAAAAAAACTGCTGATTTTAGTTGTTTTGGGTGAATGTGTTAGGCTATTCTAGTTCACTGTTTCCCTGCTATTTCCCTTAGTGCATAATTTGGGTCCTAAATTTGGGTGGGTCTGGATTGTGTCTATGTGTTTTGCACTTTTGTAAGGGGCAGGGGAATTTTGTGTGGTGTGTGTTTGGCCCCTGGGCTTGACGTACCTGCCGTGTGTCGTGTGACGTCAGGCGGGCTACGGCCAAACTGTATATAGTTGTGTGTGTCCATAATAAAGGTTCATTTCACTGCATGGCATAACTCAGACTCTGACCCTCATTTCCAGACATAACAACCTCCTCACATAGCATCCCAGTGCATTCATCCTGATCACAAGTGACTTTAACCATGCTTCTCTATCCAAAACTCTCCCCATGTTTTATCAGTTTGTTAAGTGCACCACAAAAGAAAATAAGACTTTAGATCTACTTTATGCAAATGTAAAGAATGCATATATTTCTAGTGCCCCCCCCCTTCCCCACTAGGCAGATCAGACCACAATTTATTTCTACTCACACCTGAATATAAGCCGGTTGTTAAACAACAAGTTACAGTAAAGATAGTGAGGAAATGGTCTCCTGAGGGTTTGAAGACACTTTGTGGTGCATTGGAAGCCACTGATTGGGAAGCGTTTTACGAAGCTCATGGAGAAGATATAGATGGCTTAACAGACTGTATCACTGATTATATTGGGTTCTGTGTGGATAATTCTACCTCCATCAAAAAGGTCCTCTGTTACTCAAATAATAAACCTTGGATCACAAGTGAGCTGAAAAACTTACTAAATGAAAAGAAGAAGCCTTTTAAGGAAGGAGATGAAACAACTCAAGAAGGTACAGAAAGAGTTGAAAAAGGAAACTTGGGGAAAACAGAAACATCTATCGAAGAAAGTTGGATAAGAAATTGGAGGAAAATAATGTCAGGGCTGTGTGGAGTGGAATAAGAGAAATAACTGGTTTAAGTAAAAAGAACAGGGCCGCTGCTGAGGGGAATACACACTGGGCTAATGAGCTGAACCAGTTTTTTAATAGGTTTGAGTCACCAACCAACAGCAGCTCTATCACTGGTCTGTTGCCCCCCCCCCCAATCACACACCAGCAGTAGCCAGCCAGCTCTGAGACAGACACCTCTTTCCTCTCACTCACCAGGCAATTCTACTCCACCTGCTGACAGAACCACACCTCTTGACAGTACAGCTACCTTTAGCATTACTGATGACCAGGTGAGCAAAGAGCTGGAGAGGCTCCACCTCGGGAAGACTCCAGGACCGGACAGCGTAAGTACTCGTGTGCTGAAGGCCTGTGCGAACCAGCTGTGTGGAGTCTTGCAGCACCTCTTCAACATGAGCCTGAACCACCAGAGAATTCCAGAGCTATGGAAAACATCATGCCTGATCCCAGTGCCTACGAAAAATCGTCCTGTGGCACTGAATGATTACACGCCCATAGCTCTGACCTCCAACATAATGAAGGTCATGGAGAGGTTGGTGCTGGCTCACCTAAGGAGACTTGTGTGTTTGGCCCAAGACCCACTGCAATTTGCATACCAATCCCATGTGGGGGTGGATGATGCAATTATTTACCTGCTGCAGAGGGCCTATTCTTCCTAGACAAACCCACACTGAAAAAAGTGCATTTGAGGAATAGTTAAAACAATGTAATATTTTGTCTCAGTCTTGCTCATATTTCTGCTTTAGTTGTGACAGTATACTTTTGTGGATTAGATCAACTTGGATTTTTATGATGTTGGTTTAATATACTATTGTGCTCTGTCGTCGGCCTCCGTCGGTCTATGATAACCATGGAAGAGAATCCTAAACGTCTACTCTGCTGGAACAGCACCACCTGTGGCTGAACAGGCAGATGCGCACCGGTGTTCTACCTTCCAGCGTTGGTAGGATTCAAGCCTGGGCAGGAATATATGGAGGACAAGATGTTACCCATGCAGCATGTCCCCCCTCTCCACGTCACTGATGAATCCAAAGGAACAGCAGGGCTGCTATAGTTTGGCACCAGCGCCGTCGCAGGAGCTGCCAGAATGATGTTGAGCACAACAGAGAACTGCCTTAGGGGCTCCGACTCCGGATTTTTCCTCAGGGTTGACTCCCGAAGCCTTTCCCGTGACCGGGTGTGCCGCAAGGCAGCGGAGGTTTGAAATCAGGGTTTACCTTCCCCTAGATGGGCTACCTTCCCAGGTTGACGAGCCACCATCTACCCGAAGCATCTGGTTTTAAGGCGCCAGAGATCCGCCCTCGCCCCTTCTCCTATTAGTAAAAGCAGTTCCGCTGGGCTTAGAGACTAAACCACACGGGCAGGCTAGGAGTTGGACTTAGTTGTCAGAGGCTTTTCGAGACGCACGCTGTACGGAGCATTTTATGAGCACTGGGAGCTTAACCCCAGTGCCACTCCTGGCTATGACAACCTTGGAACCTATTGTGCTCTAAGTAAACGCAAACCAATTAGGTTTCTGATTTGTGCGCCTGACGTCAGGTCTGGTATTTTCCAGATTTTTCTGCTCTTGCAAGCTGCCTTTTTCTCTCGTTGCAGTCTGTGAAAGACGGTAAGTCTACACAAATTTATATTATTTTTGGTAACTAAATTAAGAATAGTGTAGCAGATGTATGGGTTTTATAGGTGTTTTATTGTTGGTACATCATCATCATAGCAGTCTGTCGTGAGCGACAATGACTGTTTCATTTAGGTCTGATCAGATTCCTCCACGCAGCTCTGTCCTTAGCCTTCCGCTGCCAGGAACTCCTGTCTATATCCAATTTCAAGTTTCTTTTTACAGTGTCTTTAAATCTGAGCCTTGGTCTACCCTGATTGCGTTTGCCCTCACATAACTGTGAGTAGAGTAACTGCCGAGGGAGACTCTGGTGCTCCATCCTCTCAACATGTCCGAGCCATCTCAGGTTCACTGATGTCTACCACTGATGGTAGACCAGCTTGTTTCAACACTTCTATGTTGGTAATCTTGTCTTTCCATGAGATGTTCATTATGGCTCGAAGGTGTCTCATCATGTACGCACGGAGTTTCTTCACCTGCACCCTGTAGACAGTCCAAGTTTCAGCACCGTACAGTAGAGTATCCAGTACTGTCGCTCTGTACACTTTGCATTTCACACAGATAGACACATGTCGATTGTTCCACAGTCTCTCCCTCAAGTTTCCAAACACAGCGCTCGCTCTTCCCATTCTGAGAGATAGTTCATCCTCCAGCCTAGCATTCTCTGAAACAGTACTCCTTAGATACTTGAAAGTCTTGCACTTGACTAGTGGCTCTGTACCAATGCTGATCTCTTCTGGTAGTGATGTTGATAACTGGAACTTTGGTGGTTGATAAAGACACTCTGTCTTCTTGATGTTGATTTTGAGGCTGAATTGGCTAGCTGCTCTTGCAAATTTCTCCACTAAAGATTGCATATCTTCCACACTGTGTGCAACTAGAGCACTGTCGTCGGCAAAGAGCATTTCTCTTACTACCTTTATCGATGTCTTACTCTTGGCTTTAAACTGTGCCACATTGAACAAGTCTGTTTCTTTGCTTGTTTGAATGTACAGTGATCCCTCGCTACTTCGCGCTTCACCTTTCACGCCCTCAGTGCATCGCGGATTTTTCAGAAATATTCATCAAAAATTCAAAATTGAGAAAAAATGGGCGGGCGCTAGCAGAAGGCAGGGAGACTACATTAGAACATCAGGTATCAACACGGAGAGCCGCTCAACTCAAACTCCACCTCTCTGACCACCGCTCCACTCCTCTCCGCCCACCTCTTCACTGCTCGGGAATCTCGCAAGCTGATTGGCCGAGACGTTTTACCTCGCAAGCTGATTGGCCGAGACGTTTTACCCAGCTTCTCTCCCTGCAGAGCGCCCATACCCACCAAAGGAAGACCGCATTCATTGTTCTTTATCGCTAGTCTCGCAGCGTGGAACTTTTCGCTGTTCTCTTGTCCCTTTTTGTGTGAAATAGTCTTCCCGTCGAGCCACTACGCCGCCTCCTGCAGCTGCCCTCGACAATCCTGCGCCTCTAGCACCTGACGATGAGGCGTCACCTGAGGAGCAGTAAAGCTCTCATTAACCTGTGCAGTACGTAAATCATCTTCATCTTGAGTTACGTATCTTGTTATAAAAATAAAAGAGTTCTAAAAACATATTTATGTACACTTTATTTACATCTACGTATGTATGTACACTTACACACACACACACACGTATCATATGAGAGAGAGTGAGAGAATGAACGTATGTGTTATTTATGGGTGACGTCATTAGGGGTGACGCTACTTCGCGGTTTTTCACTTTTCACGGTCGGTTCTGGAACCCATTAACCGCGATAAGTGAGGGATCACTGTATACTCCTTCTGAAGTGTCTTTGAAGGCCACCTCAAGCATGGCTGCCAGATATAGCGAGAAGAGTGTAGGCGCCAGCACACACCCATGTTTCACCCCGTTGCTTACTGAAAAGTCTTTAGATACTGAACCACTCATTGCCACGTTTGCTTGCATACCTGTATGGAGTGCCTTGATCAGGCTGAGAGACTTCTCTGTACAACCATATTTCTTGAATACCTGCCAAAGTCCTTGTCGCGAAACAGTATCAAAGGCTTTACTGAAGTCTATGAAGACTACATAAAGCGGGATGTTCTGTTCGATACACTTTTCTTGAACCTGTTTCAAGCAGAAAATCATGTCCATTGTGCTTCTATCACTTATAAAGCCGCACTGGGTTTCCGGTAGTACATTCTGCGAGATGTGTTCATTGAGTCTGTTCAGTAGTACACGTGAGAGAATCTTACCAACAGTGGCTAGCAGTGATATACCTCAGTAATTTCCACAATCTTTCCTGTCACTTTTCTTTAACAAAGGCACAATACTTGCATCCTTCCAGTCTTGAGGTACTTTCTGGGCATCCCATATCTCTTGGATGAGCTTGTGCAGGCAGTTGGTCAACTGAACCCCACCAAATTTCCACACTTCTGCTGGAATTCCATCCCTTCCTGGAGCTTTACCATCTTGTGTTGTCCTGATAGCTGCCATTAGTTCATCAAAATTTGGTGGTTCATCCAGACTTGATACAACTGGTCACTGCACTAGAGCTTCTTTAGCCTCTTCAGTGAGATCTCCAGGGTTGTTTAGTAGTTGGTCAAAGTGGTCTGCAAATCTGTCCAGGATCTTGCCTTTCTCCTGCAAAACCATTTCACCATCTATAGCCTTTAGTTGGATCAATCCTCTTGGTTTAGGGCGGTAGATTTCTCTCAGACCTGTGAAGAATGTTTTCATGTCCTTCCTGTCTGCTGCAATTTGAAGTTCCTCCGCTTTTTCATCCCACCAGTTGGGCTTCATCTCTCTGGTGTACTTCTGTAGCTCACTCTGAGCCTGTGAGTATTTCTCCTTTGACCTTGTGTTACACTGTAGGTTTTCCTGCCTAGCTGTTTTCCTCACTTCTAGTAGTTTCTTCAGGTGTTCATCATGCTCGTCAAACCAATCTTGATGTTTCCTCTCAGGGTAGCCTAATACATCACTCGCAGTCTGATACACCGTATCTGTCACAGTTTGAAAGTGCAAATCACTGTGAACACTATAATTAAAATATGTGATTCTCAGTCCACAACAAAACAAACACTCAGGAAGGCAGAAAAGCAATTATACACTTTATTAAACAATTCTTAAAATAGTTATAGACTACAACAATTCCCGATAAGAACCAATAAATTCCCAATGTGCACAATTTAAGAAGATAACCCCACAATAAATATTATAAATACCCTAAAATTCATACAAGAAAACAATGCAATTAAACTACAAGTAAAAGTCACTCCCAGCGCTTCATGAGAGAACCTTCAGCGTGTCCACTATGGAGCGGTGACGCATTCACTGGCTGTCCGACCATGAACACCCGCTGTCATCCTCCTTGACCGGGAAGAAGGCACGATTCGTCCAGGCTCGTCCAAGACACTCTTGTATGCCTCGAAGGTGAAGAACTCTGGACCCGAGGAGAGGAGGCAAACAGGAAGAGAGAAGAGGAGCGGCTCCTACGAATCTGTCATCCAGGAAAACCTGCAGGCACACAGCGCAACACAAACTCAACCTCCCGTGAACATCATCATCGGTGGTCACTCGGAGCAAGTATGACAGTCATTCCTCGTGGGAGCGTCTACTTGTGGGTCTTCAGGTGGGTGTAGAGGCCAATCCGTGACCAGCATATTTTGGTGCAATATTGACATGGGAAAATGGTGGTGGGTTGTGGTCGTGCTGGAGCCTTTTTCTGTCTTTCCTTACGGAGCTGTCGTTTTGTTTCTGTGACACGGTGGAGTTCCTTCTCATAGTGTGCAGCACCTTCTTGCACTGCTTCCTTCCATCAGTGCCTGTTTAGAGCCATTTGCTCCCAGTCAGGAAATAAGATATTGAATTTTTTAAGGTTTGTTTTAATATTGTCCTTGAACCGTTTCTTTTGCCCTCCTGGAGCCCGCGAACCTCTCTCCAGTTCAGAATAAAGAATTTGTTTTGGGAGACGGGTGTCAGACATGCGAATGAGATGGCCAGTCCATAGTAGTTGGTGTTTTATTATTGTGGTGGAAATGCTGGGCATTTTGGCCTCTTCCAGAACGCTGATGTTTGTGCGTCGGTCCTCCCATTTAATCCTCAGAATCTTTCTCAAAGTTCTTTGGTGGAGCTGCTCCAGAGCTCTCAGGTGCCTGCTATAGATGGTCCATGATTCTGCCCCATACAGCAAGGTGGGGAGAACCACAGCCTTGTAGACCAAGAGCTTGGTATCGATCCTGAGATCTCAATCTTCAAAGACCTTCATCCTGAGTCTGGCATATGCTCCATTGACACAGCTCAGACGATGGTTGATCTCAGAGTCAATGTCCACTTTGGAGGAGAGAAGACTGCTGAGGTAGGGGAAGTGGTCAACATTTTCGAGAGGGGTGTTGTCCACTTTTATAATAGGTGAAATAAATGGCTGATTGGGTGGAGGTTGATGTAGCACCTGGGTCTTCTTGATGTTTAAGGTTAGACCCAGGGCTCTATATGCCTTGGCAAAGGCATTCAGGATACCCTGTAGGTCTTCTGCGGAGTGTGCTACTATAGTGTTATCATCTGCATACTGGAGCTCCATAATGGTGGTGTTTCTAACCTTGCTTTTGGCTTTGAACCTAGCAAGGTTAAAGAGCCTACCGTCGGTTCTGTACCGGATCAGAATTCCCTGTGGTAGGTCTTTGCCAATGAGGTGAAGTATGGCAGCAATAAAGGTAGAAAACAGGGTGGGTGCAATGATGCATCCCTGTTTGACCCCTGTCTCCATGGTGAAAGGCTCAGACATGCAGCTGCTGTTACTTAGCACCGTAGCTGTCATTCCATCATGCAGTAGCCTCAGAATCCTGATGTGTTTCTCTGGGCAGCCATACCTCAACAGTATGCACCACACAGCCTGGCGATCTACTGAGTCAAAGGCCTTTGTCAGGTCTATAAAAGCCATGTACAATGGCAACTTGTGCTCACGGCATTTCTCCTGAAGTTGGCGGGCAGTGAAGATCATATCTGCTGTGCCTCTAGATGGACGAAAGCCGCACTGTGATTCTGGGAGTATTTCCTCAGAAAGTGGCAGTAAACAGTTAGCAAGAACACGAGCAAGTACCTTGCCAGATGTTGACAGGAGTGAGATGCCTCTGTAATTTCCACAATCAGCTTTGTCCCCCTTCTTAAATATGGTCATGATCAGAGCATCCCTGAGCTCTGAGGGGAGTTCTTCCTTTTCCCAGACCTTCAGAAGGAGGGCATGGAGACGGCACAGGAATTCTGGACCACCTTCCTTTAGGACCTCAGCTGGGATCCCATCTGGACCGGTGGCTTTGCTGTTCTTCAGGTTCCTGATGGCATCTTGGACCTCGGATAAGGTGGAAGGTGCCCCTATGTCTTCCCTGATGGGACTCTGAGGAATGTAACAGATGAAATTTGATTGGGTTGCAGTGTTACGGTTGAGGAGTTCCTGAAAGTGCTCTTTCCATCGCTTATTAATAGACTCATTGTCCTTCAGCAGCTCCTGTCTATCCTTTGAGCATAATGGGTTCAAGCCACGATGGCTTGGGCCGTAGACAGCCTTAATAGCACTGAAAAAGCCTCTGGTATCTCCAGAGTCTGCCAGATGCTGGATTTCCATTGCCCTTTCTCTCCACCAGGAGTTCTTAATCTGTCTCACCCAGCTCTGGACGTCAGCTTTGGCTCTAGAGTGAGCCAGTCTCTTGGCCTTGCGAGTAATGTCGTTTTGCCAGGCATGAAAGGCTTCCCTTTTTTTGGAGATGAGCAGTTCTATCTCTGCATCATTTTCATCAAACCAGTCCTGATATTTTCTGGACTTGTACCCAAGGGTTCCAAGGTTGTCATAGCCAGGAGCGGCACTGGGGTTAAGCTCCCAGTGCTCATAAAATACTCCTTATGGCGTGCGTCTCGAAAAGCCTCTGACAACTAAGTCCAACTCCTAGCCTGCCCGTGTGGTTTAGTCTCTAAGCCCGGCGGAACTGCTTTTACTAATAGGAGAAGGGGCGAGGGCGGATCTCTGGCGCCTTAAAACCAGATGCTTCGGGTAGATGGTGGCTCGTCAACCTGGGAAGGTAGCCCATCTAGGGGAAGGTAAACCCTGATTTCAAACCTCTGCTGCCTTGCGGCATACCCGGTCACGGGAAAGGCTTGGGGAGTCAACCCTGAGGAAAAATCCGGAGTCGGAGCCCCTAAGGCAGTTCTCTGTTGTGCTCAACATCGTTCTGGCAGCTCCTGCAACGGCGCTGGTGCCAAACTGTAGCAGCCCTGCTGTTCCTTTGGATTCATCAGTGACGTGGAGAGGGGGGACATGCTGCATGGGCAACATCTTGTCCTCCATATCTTCCTGCCCAGGCTTGAATCCTACCAACGCCCAACGCTGGAAGGTAGAACACCGGATCACTGGAGAGGACACTCCAGCTTCGCCTTTGGCATAGACAAAACACGGGGAATGACAGTTACCGGTTATAAGCCACTGCTCAATTGGCGCAGAGCGTGGCGCCAGGGGTTGTTCCCGACGGTGGGAGGGATCATCAGATCTCACTGGACAGCTACCGCCCGCCTCAAGCTGGGCAGCCCCCAGCCAATAAGGTGTTGTCCCGCCACAGCTTGCTTTCCTCATTGGGTGCATGGGGATAAGGAGAAATCCAAACAGCAGGCTGAGAACCTTCGCACCAGGCAAGACAATAAAACAAAAGAGACCAACTCTAAAACTGGGAACTTGGAACGTCCGCACTATGATGACAGGACTCGCTGCTAACCTCAAGGACATCAACGACACCAGGAAGACTGCCATCATCAATAATGAGCTGAAGAGACTGGGAGTGGATATCGCCACTCTCCAGGAAACACGGTTAGCTGATGCAGGCACACTGAGAGAGAAGGACTACACGTTCTACTGGCAGGGAAAGGGCAGTGACGAACACAGGGAACACGGAGTGGGCTTTGCAGTGAAGAACACTTTGCTGAAGATGGTGGAACCGGGCAGCACTGGCTCTGCACGACTCCTCACCCTCCGCCTGAACACTACTGAAGGCCCAGTCACCCTCGTCAGTGTGTATGCCCCAACACAGACAGCCACACCAGAGGCAAAAGACGAGTTCTACGAGAATCTCGCAACAACTGTCAGGATCATCCCCAACTCTGAACAACTCATTCTCCTTGGAGACTTCAATGCCAGAGTGGGTGCTGACCACGACTCCTGGCCCTCCTGTCTTTGACCTTTTGGCGTGGGCAGAATGAACGACAACGGACAGCGACTGCTCGAGTTCTGCACATATCACGATCTGTGCATCACAAACTCGTTCTTCAAGACCAAGCCCCAACACAAGGTTTCCTGGCAACATCCGCGCTCAAAGCACTGGCACCAGCTAGACTTGATCCTGACCAGGCGCACCTCACTGAAGAACGTGCTAATCACCCGTTCGTTCCAGAGTGCAGATTGCGACACAGACCATTCATTGGTGTGTTGCAAGGTCAAGCTGCAGCTGAAGAAATTCCATCATGCTAGACAACCTGGAAAGGCACGGATTGACACCAGCAAGATGGCCCAACCAGAACTTGTTGAGCAGTTTGCCTCCACCTTTGAGAAGGAACTTGGTGTACCACAAGGAGGAGAATCTTTAAAGCAGAAGTGGGAAGAGCTACGAAACACCATCTACCGCACAGCCTTGGCTACCTTTGGGAGGAAGACCTCGAAGTCACAGGACTGGTTTGATGCCAAGTTGACCGAGATGGCCCCCGTCATTGAAGCCAAGCGCTCAGCACTTGCTGAGTACAAGAAGTACCCAAACGAGAAGAATCTCCAGATTCTCAGGGCTGCGAGAAGCAAAGTTCAGCAGACTGCTCGGCGCTGTGCCAACGAGTACTGGACTCAGCTCAGCCAAGACATTCAAACCGCTGCCATAACAGGGAACATCCGTGATATGTACGATGGCATCAAGAAAGCACTTGGTCCGGCTCAGAGCAAGACGGCCCCCCTCAAATCTTCCACTGGGGAGATGATCACAGAGAAGAACAAGCAGATGGAGAGATGGGTGGAACACTACTCCGACCTCTACTCTAGACAGAACACCGTGACACCGTCAGCCCTTGATGCCATCGACTGCCTGCCATCCATGGACGAACTTGACGCCGAGCCAACCATCGACGAACTCAGTAAGGCCATTGATAGCTTGGCCGCTGGCAAGGCACCCGGCAACGACGGCATACCCCCTGACCTGATCAAGCACTGCAAGACCGCCCTACTGCTGCCATTGCATGACGTCCTCTGCCAGTGCTGGAAGGAAGGTGCCGTACTACAGGACATGAGGGACGCCAAGATCATCACCCTCTACAAAAACAAAGGGGAGAGAAGCGACTGCAACAACTACAGGGGCATTTCCCTCCTCAGCGTTGTTGGCAAAGTCTACGCACGAGTTGTTCTCGTTCGTCTACAGAAGCTTGCCGAATGTGTCTACCCCGAGTCTCAGTGTGGCTTCCGCGCTGAGCGATCGACGGTAGACATGATATTCTCCATCCGCCAACTCCAGGAGAAATGCAGAGAACAGAACATGCCTCTGTACGTCGCCTTCATCGACCTCACCAAAGCGTTCGATCTGGTCAGCAGAGAGGGCCTTTTCAAGATCCTGCCAAAGATAGGATGCCCACCAAAGTTGCAAAGCCTCATCGAATCGTTTCACACCAACATGCAGGAGATAGTGCAGCACGATGGCAACGTCTCAGAGCCATTCAACATACGCAGCGGAGTGAAACAGGGCTGTGTACTTGCGCCAACCCTCTTTGGGATTTTCTTTGCTATGCTCCTGAGGCATGCCTTCAGCACAGCAACAGAGGGAATCTACCTGCACACAAGATCTGACGGCAGGCTTTTCAACCTCGCTCGCCTGAAAGCCAGAACCAAAGTACGCGAGGCTCTAATCAGAGACATGCTGTTCGCAGACGACGCTGCAGTCGCAACCCACACACAGCAGGAGCTTCAGACCCTGATGGACCGCTTCTCCCAGGCATGCAAGGACTTCGGGCTTACCATCAGCCTGAAGAAGACTAACGTCTTGGCGCAAGGCATGGAAGCACCACCAACCATCACCATTGATGACTACAAGCTGGAGGTCGTGAATCAGTTCACGTACCTGGGGTCCACGATCAGCAACAACCTCTCCCTTGATACAGAGATCAACAAGAGGATTGGAAAATCAGCCTTCACACTCGCTCGCCTCACCACACGAGTGTGGGAGAATCCCAAACTCTCTGTCAAGACGAAGATGGCAGTGTACAACGCCTGCGTCATCAGCACACTGCTCTATGGGAGTGAGACGTGGACAACATACGCCCGGCAGGAAAAGAGACTGAACTCCTTCCACTTGCGCTGCATTCGCCACATCCTGGACATATCCTGGCAGGACAAAGTGCCCAACACAGAAGTTCTGTCCCGCGCCGGCCTTCCCTCCATGTTCACTCTACTCAGGCAGCGCAGGCTCCGCTGGCTAGGCCACGTTCACCGTATGGAGGATGGCAGAATCCCCAAAGACGTCCTCTATGGAGAACTGGCAACTGGCAGGAGAGACGTTGGCCGCCCACAGCTGCGCTTTAGAGACGTCTGCAAGAGAGACATGAAGGCCCTGGATATCAACACAGAGCGCTGGGAGGACCTTGCAACGGACCGCTCCAAATGGACAGGCACCCTGACCAGACAGCTCAAGGCGGGTGAAGAGAGACTGACTGCTGCAGCAGATGAAAAAAGGACCCGCAGGAAGAACCGCCACAGACCCAGCAGCACGGAGACCACCCACAAGTGTGACCTGTGTGACAGGGACTGTCATTTGCGCATCGGCCTGTTCAGCCACAGGCGGTGCTGTTCCAGCAGAGTAGACGTTTAGGATTCTCTTCCATGGTCATCATAGACCGACGGAGGCCGACGACGAATACGAATACCCAAGGGTGGTTTGGCAGGTGTTGAGGATAGTGGACTTAAGCAGGTTCCAGTTCTCTTTGATGTTCTCTGGATATTCCTGTTTGAGATTTTCTCCAAGAGAAGCCTGAAGCTGCTGGTGGATGGTAGTTTCATTAAGGCTTTCAAGGTTTAGTCTCAGCCGGTTCTGCTTCTTCTGCAATCTCCTCTTCCTCTTAAGTTTGATGGACACATGGATCGTATAAGACGGTGGTCTGTCCAGCAATCGTCGGAGTTGATCATGGCCTTAGTGATGTTTACATCGTGCAGATCCCTGGTTCTGACAATGACATAACCAATAAGATGCCACTGTTTAGAACGAGGGTGTCTCCATGAAGCCTCAAATTTGTTCTTCTGGTGAAAGATGGTATTAGTGATGGTAAGATCATACTGAGCACATTTGCCGAGAAGCAGAACTCCATTGGAGTTGATGTTTCCAATGCCTTCCTTGCCAATGGTGCCCTTCCAGAGGTGGTGGTCTCGGCCGACTCTGGCATTGAAATCTCCCAGAAGAATGAGCTTATCCTCCTTGGGGATTTTTGACAGTGTCTCATCCAGACAGGCATAGAAGGTCTCTTTCACTTCCTCCTTGGAAACAAGGGTAGGTGCGTAGGCACTCACAACTGTTGCCATCTGGTTGTTGGCAAGCACCAGACGAAGGGTCATCAGACGTTCACTGATTCCCACAGGGAGTTCAGAGAGATGACTGATCAGTTGGTTCCTGATGGCAAACCCAACCCCATGAATCCTGGGCTCATCTGCTGCTTTTCCTTTCCAGAAGAAAGTGTAGCCACCCTTCTCCACCTTCAGATGGCCTTCCTCTGCCCGTCGTGTTTCTGAGAGAGCAGCTATGTCAATCCGGCTTCTCCTCAGTTCTCTGGCAATAATGGCAGTTCTCCTCTCCGGCCTGTCACTGGTTGCACTGTCCATCAGTGTGCGCACATTCCAGGCTCCAAAATTCATAGTTCTGTGTTTCTGACCGCAAATTGGTGATCCCTCTGAACACAGTAATCCAGAAGGGAGGTTTGAGGCAGACTATTTTTAGGGCACCTTTTCTAGCCCCTTCCCTATCAAGGGTGAGCAGAGTGGATCCTAAAAAGGACTGCTCAGTCGTGGATGTAGCTACCCAAGGGCTCTTTCTGCCTCGGTCCAAGAGCCCAGCGATCATCTGGCATCCACCGCCTGATGTGCCAGCTTGTGACTAGGGGCTTCAAGACTTCACAATCCTGCCCCCGTCGCCACTTACTGGTCGCCACAGGACTTAACCCGGGATGTTAGGTGGATTCCCATGAAGAAGACGCCTGTGCATGAATTTGTTTAGTGTGGGGAGGCTGGTGCACATACAGCCACCACACAGACCTTGACAGATCGGGGTCAGGATCCAGTGGCATGGACTCCAAGACGACTGGTGACCCGTTTCTGCTGCAGCCTTCGTGCGCCTTCCCAGCCGTTGTGATGTTTCCCAAAGGTCAACCATCATCCTCCGCCTGGTCCACCGTTGTGGTCTTTGCTATTTACCCATAACTGGGGCTGTTTACCCACAACCAGGACAGTGGTTGACGGGCAGCAGGACGTATCCACATACCAGTGGGCCTGCATGCTGCGACTCTGAGGCCCACTGCTGCTCTGAGATCCCGTACAACTTGGCCTGGAAACCGCAAGGTACCAGTTACCGTGTGTGGCCACAAGGAGGCATGTACGAGTCTTGGCAGTGGAGAGGCTATGTACCGGCTGAGGAGACTTACGCACTTGGCTCCTCTTTTCACCCCCGAAAACAGAGGGCTAGCCAGCGGCGGTAGCCGAAAACAGAAAGTAGCAAGCAGACGCAGCATGCAGCATGCACTAACTACAAGAACTACTACTAAAACACTACTGCACTAACACATCACACGCCCTGTGCAAAACACACACACACATTATTAGCCCAGATTATTAACACAGATTATTAGCACTCCCGTGAACACACCGGGGGCTAATAATCATCCATACACACAGACATTAAGCACATTCCTTCCACTTAGCTGTGCATATGCCTTTCCTCCAACACAATGGTGTCTCCGTCATCTGGACCCTCACGGCGTCTTCGGTCCCGTGCCGTGCTGCCGCTGTCAATCACCGCACCTGCTTTTCCTCCGTCCTTTCTCCGCTCCTCCACTCCTGCCCTTGTTTCCTCCATGCTCCTCTTTACTTCACCTCCACATATCCTCAGGTCCTCGGTCAACACGTCCTGCTGTCCACATGTCCTTCTGACCTCTTATCCTTCACCTCGTCAGCATCAATAAAGACAACGTTCCATCGAGCTGTTTTGTCACTGAGTTGCCACAGTCACGCACCATCCTTAAATAGGTCCTTCTGGACAAGAGTTCCCAGCAGGAGCTCACTGATTGGCTCCCGCTGATTCAATCACTCAGCTCAGGTGCACACCATAATCAATCCATAATCAATCCAAAATAACAGAAATACACTCACACAAACATCAAAATATACAAAGAAACACAAAAAACCAATATACATTGTATTAATAATAACATTCTCTCTAAACAGCCTCAAAGCTGTAACAAACCAAAAAAACATAACACACACACACAACCCTGAACTGCTCTACCCTGACATTCCTGCCCCCAGCTTTTTAAATAGTCGTCCCCGACTATTAATTTCCGTCACCATATCTAACCAGCTTTTTACCCAAATTGCTAAGCTGGGAATGCCTCAGGGGTACCTGTTCCTGTGAGGACACCGAAGCAGATGAATCAGATGCCTGCACCACATCTTGCAACTGTTCTGCTTCCACAGTTGGACTTGGAGCTAAACTTGGCCCTGCATGAGGCAAAGAAAAGGACAGAAATAGGCGTGCCCCAATGCTTTCAGGCTCAGCTGGTGAAACTAGCACATCCTTCGGTGAGTCACTGGGTCTGATGGGACATGGTCTGAGATTGTTCCTGTGGATTGTCCTTTCCGGCCCACTCCGACCCTCTGGTCGGATCTTATACACGGGCGTGTGTGGACAAAAGGGGAGGGTTGCCATCGGGGGGCAAGCTTATTTTGATCCTGGCGTCAGAAATTCCTCAGCAACACCCTCTTTCCTGGCACCAGCGGAACATCCTTGGCATGACGACCATACCTCTGCTTGTCTTTATGTTGCTGCTGCTGCATTTGGGCCAAGACTCATTTGTAGGCTCCATTCAAAATCCTGTGGTGATGACGAACCCACTCCTCCATAGTATACTGCTCAGGCTGTGGGCAAACTCCCATAGCAATCTCCACCAGCAACCTTGCATGCCGTCCCGTCAGAACAAAATGAGGAGTCAAACCTGTGCTGCTATGGATTGTGTTATTATAGGCAAAGAGCGAAGCAGGTAAACTTTCTGTCCATCTAGTCTTCTCCTCCTCAGTCAACGAACACAACAAGGACAGCAAAGTCTGATTAAAGCATTCACATGCCCCATTTCCCTGGGGATGATAAGGGGTAGTACGCACTTTTTGCAGCCGTATAAAACACAAAGTTGTTGTAACACTGCAGACTCAAAGGCAGCCCCTCTATCTGACAGAATCCTCTCAGGGCAGCCCCATATTTGAATGAGGTTCCACCACAATACCTGAGCTGTTGTAACCGCAGTCTGGTCCTTAGTTGGCACTGCCCATCCATACCTCAAAAACAAGTCAGTCATAACCAGAATATATGGATATGTGCCTTGAGGGTTTCCTAGAGACAGGAAGTCAATAGCCACAGTCTCAAGCAGATAAGATGAGGTAAATGGCTGAAGGGGTGCCCTTACTTCTGGCCTGGCCTTATTCTCACAACAAGTAGGGCATTCTATAGCCCACTTATGTACGTCCTTGCTCATCCGAAGCTAGAAAAGCCACCTTCTCAAAGTAGCCTCAACTCTATTCACTTCCATGTGACCACAAGAGGCATGAAAACGTTCCCAAAGCGGCCTTGCATTCCCTAAAGGGACCACAATGTGGTGCAACGCCTGGCCTGTTTGGAAATCCTCCACCTTCCTCTGGAGAAGGCCTTGACTCAATCGTAACCTTTTCCAATCCCTCAACAGATGTCGGGCCAGTGGTAGCGCTTCCTGCTAACTTTCTTTAGATGGCCAATTACCCTGTTGGAGCCATGCACAAACCTGCTGCATTGCCAGATCCGCCCTTTGACAAGCCAGCCAATCTTCAGTATCCTCCAGGGTAGCCATCACATAGTTCGTACCAGTCTCGGCTTGGGATTCATTTTGTGGAAGCCTGGACAAGATATCAGCATTCCCATTTGCCACCCCAGGTCGATATTTAATGGTAAACTGGTAGTTAGATAGCTGGGCCACCCACCTTTGCTCCACTGCGCCAAGCTGCGCCGTGTCCAGGTGGACAAGGGAGTTATTATCTGTAAAAACTGTAAAAGGCACACCCCACAAATAAACCTTAAACTTTTCTTTTACAGCCCACTTTAATGCTAACAACTCCAATTTAAAGGAGCTATAATTTTGATCATTCCCCTCTGTGGGATGAAGGCTACAGCTGGCATAGGCAATCACTTTCTCACGCCCATCCTGAACCTGGGTAAGCACCGCTCCCAGCCCCTCCAGACTTGCATCAGTATAGAGATTGAAGGGTTTGGAAAAATCAGCATACGCCAACACTGGAGCACTCAACAGCGCCGACTTAAGTCTTTCAAAAGCAGCCTGACATTCCGGAAACCAAACTATGGCCTGATTTTTCCTACTTGAAACTACCTTACCAGCCAGAGTAGCATGTAAAGGTGCTGCAATCTTGGAAAACCTAGAAATAAAACGCCTGTAGTATCCCACAAAACCCAGGAAAGATCTAACCCCTTTCACTGTACTAGGTGGCTCCCACTGCTGGACCACCCTAGTCTTCTCGGAATCAGTAGCCACCCCATCCTTGCTAATGATGTGACCCAGATACCTCACTTCACGTTGGAAAAGATGGCACTTCTGTGGCTGCAACTTCAGTCCATGTTTTGCCAGCCGCTCAAAAACCTGTTCCAAATGGGTGGCATGGGAATGGAAATCAGATGAGAAAACAATAACATCATCAAGGTAAATTAGAATGAAATCATTCACCATACTGCCCAAGCACCGATGCATCAGTCTCTGAAAAGTGGCTGGGGCATTACAAAGACCGAATGGCATCCACTGGAACTCATACAATCCTGTTGGGATTATAAAAGCGGTCTTCTCCTTATCCCTTGGGTCCACTTCCACCTGCCAGTACCCACTGGCCAGGTCAAGGGTGGAATACCAACACGCTTGTTTAAGACAGGTTAAGGACTCCTCAATCCGTGGTAAGAGAAATGAGTCTTTGTGGGTCACAGAGTTCAATTTTCTGTAATCCACACAAAAACGTAGGGACCCATCCTTCTTCCTTACAAGCACAATTGGTGCGGCCCATGGACTAGCGCTCTCTGTCACCACTCCTTGATCCAACATACTCTGCATCAGACTTTGCAACTCAGGGTAAAGGGGGGGGGCAGGCCGATGTCTTTCCCTACTTGGAGGTGTGGTTCCGGTTGGTATCTGGTGCAACACTACAGTAGTATGGCCAAAATCCTCCTCATCCTTAGCAAAAACAAAGCTCCATCTGCTTACAAGTTGTTTCAACTCTCTTTGCTGTTCTGAACTAAGGTTATCCCCCTCAAAAGTCCATGAAACAGGTTCACTGGTTCTAGGCACCTGGACAGTCCGAATATCCTCCTCCACCATGTCCTGGTCAGCAACATACAGCACCAATTGCTTGTCACCATATATCTGATCGAGAGACAGAGAATACACAGAGGCCAGAGCCTGCTGCAGTGGCAGACCAATGGGGTAAGGGTTGACATTACATACTTTAATTGGTACTTTACCCCCCTCCAGGTTAGTCACAGCCCGGGCAACTTGCCACTCCATGCTGTCAGACACCCTTTCCACCAGGACAGGTCCACTTGGGAGGTGGCGGTCCCCCAACACAGGGGCCCAGATCACCATCTCACTACAGGCTGGAATGTCCACTGGAAACTGTTTGGACAGCCACGCCACACCTACCCTCCCATCCACCGATTCCTCCTGGGCCACCCGGCTACAAACAGAAAAAGCTCTTTCCCATTGTCCTAAGGCAGGTGGCGACACTGTAACTTTAAAAGTGGAGACACCAGGATGGGGTCCCTGAAACAATGACTTCCAACAGCTAGACATGACATTCATTCCCAGAATCCCCCCATCAAAAGCTAAACAGGAATCCTTTACAATAGCTGCTCCTTTATCCAGTACCTTAACTCCTGCAACTTCAAAATCAAGCAACACATAACCCACATAGGGAATATTCTGACCATTTGCTGCTTTAAGAGTCAGCCATTCCAACTCTCTAACATCCGCTACAGGTACATGGTTTAGCCACTTCTGGAAACAGGATTCAGAAAATAATGTCACTTGTGACCCCATGTCTATAACACAGGGAACTTGAACACCAGCCACCTTCACTTCCACTCCTGGGCAGGAGTCAACCATCTTCTCCTTCAACATCCCAATTGCAGCCTCCTCCATCACCTGCCCAATAATGGGTGGGGCAACTACCTTAAAGACCTGGGCCTGTTGATTTCTATCAGGACAGAACCTTTGAATGTGACCTAACTTATTACAGCCTCTGCAAATAGGGCGACCTCGTTCATCCCACCAGAAAGCTGGCCTATGGTGGGAGGTAAAAATAGATTTCCCTTTAGAAGAGGTGCTCCCTGGTGGACTACTGTGGCACATGCTGGGCTGTAGCTGCTTTATTTCCTCGACCACAGTACGACTAAGTATGGAAATTTGTTCCTGCACCTCACGACGTATTTCCGTCTTGAACCTCTCTTTCCAATCATCGGTTTCTGGCCCACATGCAGTCTGTGCAGGTGCATTTATCCTTGATGCCCATACTTCTTCTTGGCCCCAATGTTCTCTGTCCAATGCTCGAGCTTCATTACAGGCCTCAACGAAAGTCATTCGTGGCTCACATCTCACCAGCTGCTGCAACTCCTGTCGGACAGCACCAGCCCTCAGACCCAATATTAGCTGATCCCGCACTGTGTTTTCATCTTGTGCTGAGCCATCAGGTTCCTGCTCACGCCACCTACCAAACAATTCTCGTAGGCACAGGATAAAGGACCCCACACTTTCTCCATCCCCCTGCCTACACTTGAAAAATTGGACCCGTAATCCAGCTAAAGGGGTTTGTGCACCATACAGCCTTTTTAAGTGGGACAAAATTTCTCCAACATTTCTTCTTAGGCTAGGATCTAACAGCTGAATTTCCCTCCTAGCATCACCTTCCAAAGCTGAAATAACAAAATCAGCTTTCTGCGCATCACTAAGGCCCTGAGATCTCAACAGCGCTTCGATCTGCCATAACCATTCCCCAAACTTAATCGGGCTTATCTCCCCAGAAAACTTTGGGACCCACGGTACCCCCATAAACCATGGCATAGCAACCATATTGATTACAGCCTGATTATTCACAGCTGAGGTTGAGGGTTCATCATGCTCTTCCATGTTTGTGTTGTGTGGTAAGAGAATCCTGTTGACAATGCCAAATAAATGTCACAGTTTGAAAGTGCAAATCACTGTGAACACTATAATTAAAATATGCGATTCTCAGTCCACAACAAAACAAACACTCAGGAAGGCAGAAAAGCATTATACACTTTATTAAACAATTCTTAAAATAGTTATAGACTACAACAATTCCCGATAAGAACCAATAAATTCCCAATGTGCACAATTTAAGAAGATAACCCCACAATAAATACTATAAATACCCTAAAATTCATACAAGAAAACAATGCAATTAAACTACAAGTAAAAGTCACTCCCAACGCTTCATGAGAGAACCTTCAGCGCATCCACTATGGAGCGGTGACGCAATCACTGGCTGTTCGACCATGAACACCCGCTGTCGTTCCCGTTGACCCGGAAGAAGGCACAATTCATTCGTCCAAGACCCTCTTGTATGCCTCGAAGGTGAAGAACTCTGGACCCGAGGAGAGCAGGTGAACAGGAAGAGAGAAGAGGAGCAGCTCCTACGAATCTGTCATCCAGGAAAACCTGCAGGCACAGCGCAGCACAAACTCAACCTCCCGTGAACACACCAGGGGCTAATAATCATCCATACACACAGACATTAAGCACATTCCTTCCACTTAGCTGTGCATATGCCTTTCCTCCAACATAATGGCGTCTCCATCATCTGGACCCTCATGGCGTCTTCAGTCTCGTGCTGCCGCTGTCAATCACCGCACCTGCTTTTCCTCCATCCTTTCTCCGCTCCTCCGCTCCTGCTCTCGTTTCTTCCGTGCTCCTCTTTACTTCACCTCCACATATCCTCAGGTCCTCCGTCAACACGTCCTGCTGTCCACATGTCCTTCTGACCTCTTATCCTTCACCTCGTCAGCATCAATAATGACAACGTTCCATCGAGCTGTTTTGTCACTGAGTTGCCACAGTCACGCACCATCCTTAAATAGGTCCTTCTGGACAAGAGTTCCCAGCAGGAGCTCACTGATTGGCTCCCGCTGATTCAATCACTCAGCTCAGGTGCAAACCATAATCAATCCATAATCAATCCAAAATAACAGAAATACACTCACACAAACATCAACATATACAAAGAAACACAGAAAACCAATATACATTGTATTAATAATAACATTCTCTCTAAACAGTCTCAAAGCTGTAACAAACCAAAAAAACATAACACACACACAACCCTGAACTGCTCTACCCTGACATATTCTTCAGTGTTGCCCATTTCTCTTCTATGTCATTCTCTGAGTTGTTGCTGTCCCAGTCTTTCAAGTTTTCATCCATTTCCTGTGTAAGTTCTTCCTGCTTCTTTTGGCCTTTCAGTGCACTAGTGTTTAGCTTCTGTGGTGACTTCCCATCCATCCTGCGGTGCTGTTTTCATCTCCAAATCCTTAATCTAGATCTCAGCATAACATGATCAGTACCACAGTCTACGCCTCTCATTGCTCTGGTGTCCAATACATCCCTTATGTCTCTCTGCCTGACTATGAAGTAGTCTATCAAGTGCCATTGCTTGGATCTTGGGTGCATCTATGTCTTCTTGTGTGTGTCCTTGTGCTTAAATAGAGTGTTGGTTGTCACAAGGTTGTACTCTGAACATAGTGCAAGTAGAAGTTCTCCATTAGCATTGCACTTGCCTACTCGAATGACTGTCTAGCACTCCTTTCCATTTCTCAGTGTCCGAACCAACTCTGGCATTAAAATCTACAATGACTATCAGCCTGTCATCAACCGATACATGCCTGAGAGTCTCACGTAAATCACTGTAGAACTCTTCCTTCACCTCCTCTGTGTTGGTCATTGTTGGGACATATACACTGATGAGTGTGGCATACATCTTCCGCTGTAGTGGGAGTCTCATAGTCATTATCCTGTCATTGATTGGCACCGGTTCCTCATCAAGCATTGCTGCTATCTCCTTTCCAACTGCAAAGCCCACTCCTGCTTCTCTCCTTCCTTGAATTGATCTCCTACTCCAAAAGAAGATGTGCCCATGGTCTTCCAAGCTGTCATATCCAGGCAATCTTGTTTCACTAAGTGCAGCTATGTCTACATTGTACCTGTTCATTTCCAGGGCCACAAGTGCGGTCTGTCTTTCTGGGCGCTGTGATGTTGTTCTGTCCAACAGAGTGCGTACATTTCATTCTGCTACATACAAGGCTGCTGTTTTCCTCTGCTTTTGTCTCCCTGCTCCTAGCTTACTTTTGCTGCCTGTCGGAGTGTGAACAGATCAGTGCGGACCTTGTAAGCCCAGGCAACGTCTGAGCCGGTATGAGTTGCTTTCTGATTGACCATTTCATGAAACTGCTTGCACAGCTAGCTTTTGCTGGACTAGCAGCACATTCTTGGCAGATAAAGGTATTATCAGTGGCAAGGACAAGCCAAGACAAACTGACTCCAGTATCTGTTGCAGTGACTGACCAGATGATAGGTTTGTTTTTCCTCTGCTCTTTGTGTAGTGCATGTCTCGATGCACCAACTGGCACAGTCCACCACAGACCTTGCAACAGATGTGTTTATTTGCCAGGATGTCCAGTCTCACCCCGTGCAACTGGGAGTGGTCCACCACAGACCTGTGGCAGATATTATTTTTAGTTCTGCCAGGATGCCCTGTTTCACCCTCCACACCCTCGGAAGGGCAGGGATGCCGGTTGACTCGCCGACGGCCCAACCCATGAGACAGGTAGTACCAGTTTTCATGGTTATCCGGTAGCAAGCAAGCCAATGCCTGACCTGACAAAAAAAAAGGGGGGGGAGATGTAAGTCTCAGTTAAAAGCTGCAAATTTCTGACTAAAAAAAGTGGAATTTTATGGGAAAGAATCTGCAACTTTAGCAAAAAGACAAAAAAGGTGTAAATTTCCAACTGTTTACAACCTAAAACGCTGCAAATATAAGATTTGTGTAAAATGCTGCAAATTTAAGCTTTTTTTTAACTGCAAATTCAAGAGTAAGAAAAGTTCTAAATTCATGAGGAAAAAGCTGCAAAATTATGAATAATAAAAAGCTGTAAATTTTCAAGTAAGAAGCTGCACATTTCTGAGTAAAATGGCTGTAACTCTGCAGGAAAATCCTGCAAATTTATGAGAAAAATCCTCACATTTACAAAAGAATGTTTCTAATTTATATGAAAAAGGATGTGATAAATTGATGTGTGTTGGCCATTTTTTAAATGACAGCCGTGAGGAGGAACTAAACAGTGGTGTTCGGTGGTGTTAAATCCTGCAGATCTGCACTAATCAGAAGGGAAAAGGAGAAGAAGAAGATGAATAGGTGATCCACAGCAGCAGAAATAATCCAGTTAACCCAGGAGGAGTAAACACATGACACCCCATGACACCCATCAGATCACCCCCCCCCCCATGACATCAGTGGGAACAGCTGGGACAAACTTCACACCTCTGTCAATTTGCATGTTCCCTTCTGAGGACAATTCAAACAGAGCTGCTGCTGAGATGGAAACCAAAGGGTTAAAGGGTGACTTGGCTTTAACGGTAGCACTGAATACCCCCCCACCCCCCAACTGACCTGCTGGACAGGAACTAACAACTCCTCAGACCTGTTAACACAACTTTAACAACAAAAGAACAAATATTCCCTTTGATTTAACGGGATAACAGCATGAATTTTCTGGTCTGTGAATGAACAGAGCAGCCATGAGTGTTTCACTGAGTCACTTATTGAATTATAATGGGTAATCTAAGTCACAATTTCAGGAAACATATGCTTCAGGGGACACTTAAACCCATGACACATTGTTTTAAATTTTGCTGATTTTTTTTTTCGCTTCTCTTCCAGTCCTTATGGCCACTTTGTGATTACTTTGACTTTTTAAAACATCATTTTTGTCATGGCCGCCAATCACGGCACCTGTGCACGCACCTGACTGTCATCTCCTGAGGCTCTATTTATTCCCATCAGGACCAGTGCTGGGCGCGGAGTCGTCTGATTCTCTCCTGTGAATCACGCCATACCCTGCCTCCGTGCTTCCCTGCACTCAAGCGTCCAGCCTTCGGCTTCTAAGCCCCGCTGAACAACGTCCGGGTAAGTTCCACCCGGACCAACTATCAAGTAAGCTTAATTGCTACTAAACCTGTCCGATTCCCCTGTGCACAGGCGGAGCCCACAACGGCGGCACCTCCATCTCCCTCCAGGCGGTGGACCCTTTCTTCCACCTCCAGCTAACCTGCCCACAGACACTGTCTCCCTGGCTGCAGCTTCGGCGCCACCTGAGCTACTCCAACATCTGTTGACAGTAAGCATTGCAACATCTAACGTGCTGCATAGGTTGTACTGTAAGCTAATGGCCCTTGTCTCTTTCCAGGGTTGCCAGTTTGTATGGTGTTCTGCCGCCCCCAGCTGGAGTACACGGATTGCACTACACGACATTACACCATATACCCGCACTCACACATCCGATCACTCACGTTAACAAATAAAGTACGTTAATTGTATTTACCCTGAGTCGTGTCTGTTCTGTGGGTCACCTGAACCATGTCAATTTTAAGAATAATGTTAACTGACGTAAAGTACATTTCTAACTACACTATATCATACAATATGCCGTTTAACATACAATTTCATTTGATCACATTTAGATCTTAATTCAAACAAGCAGAGTATTTGCAACCAACTTAATTGAGACTTGAACTAAAAACAATCAATCTGAATACAATTGGGAGGGTTTAAGAATAAAAATTTTTGGATTCCTTAATGAAGTTCTGCCTGTAGATCACCTGCACTCAAGCATTCCAAGTACCTCATGGGACGGACCAGACAAAATTTTACTTTGGCTTCATCTTTAAGGGGTTGCTGTTCCAGTTAAAAGTCTAAAGTGTTGAAGAGTCCACCTTTGTATAAAACGGCCAAGTCAGTATGCCACAAAAGACTCAAAGTCGCTAAGATAATCCAAAGGTTAAACCAGCTGTTAGTGTCATTTAAGCCCTGCCTGGCTTCGACAATGTGGAACTGGCATTTCACTTTGAAACAGATGGCAGCGAGTTATTGCAAACAAGCAAGTTTAAAACACACATAACACTAAAGCTAAGAGCATTGCAAGAAGGAAAATAGTTTAATATAAAACACAGCTGTCTTACCTTGAAATGTCCTTTACAAATGAAGCGGGTTCACCCACACATCACTTTTTTCATCGTAAACTGTTTTTCTGGACTGACCTGTTTGTTTGGGTTTTTTTGAGAGAGCGTCATGCCCCGGTCTCGCCGAGGAAGAGGAATGGCAGCGGGGTTTCCCACGGTGGAGGAGGAATGGGCCGCCGAGTTCATCCAGGACTTCTTTAATGATGCCCTCGCCACCCGGGGACTGAAGGAGAAGCTGGAGAGCCTGGACGGAGCAGTTGGAGTCTTGGAGGTGCATCCCGGGTAGTCAGAGAGATATCAGAGGCTAGAGCACTCATCACTAGCTACCAGGCTTAGTGTTGGTACAAGTATTACTGTAAATATGAATGTGAGTAGGGATGAAAATTTCCTTTCCTTACACAAACATATCCTTGTAGGACACCAGTCCAGATAATGGACAATTTTATTAAGAATTCTTTATTTGTACCAATTATGAATCGGACATCACCCGGTTTAACAAGGTCAGGAGTTCCTGGCAGCGGAAGGCGAAGGACAGAGCTGTGTGAAGGAATCTGATCAGACCTAAATGAAACAGTCTTTGTCGCCCTCGACAGACAGCTATGATGATGATGAAGCCCTTGTGAGTTCTTGTCTGCTGATAATCAAGAAGATGGACATGAAATAAAACAATAACTCCCATACAGTATGTCTTTCAATGGTTTAATAAGAAATGTCAGAATAGGTTAACACATTTGGATACCTTTAAAACAGAGAATTTTTTGAATGAATGAATGAATGAATATTTCGGATAGATTAAAAGTAAAGGTTAAAAGAAAGGAACAGAATAATATAACAAAGGGGGGGGAAAATCTTACAAAGTCAAATTAAGCAATAACTCCTCTGATTATACAATTCAGCATAAGTTATCCGAAATGGGTGATGGCTGAAGCCGCAGCTTATATTGCCCACCCATATTCCATCCAAGAATTCAAAAGTAAAACAAGAGTGATTACAATTCAGAACAAAGCTAAGACAAAACATGACAAAAAAAACAAACAAACAAACAAACAACTAAGCAACAACACAACACAGACTGAATACGATTATTCTTACTGTATGTGATTTTACATGTCATCTTGTATATATGTTTGGAGTATTTCTTCCTTTAGTTTTTGTTTAAATTGTCCAAGCGTTGTACATGAGTTTAATTCAGGTCCAAAAGCGTCCCACGATCTGACTCCTTGCACTGAGACACAGTGTTGCTTGGTGGTAATTCTCACTGAAGGTTTTTGAAATATACATGTTCCTATGTTACTCCCAGTTTTTTTGGCTCCTGCCGCCGATCTGGTTCACTTTTTAGCCCAAAAAGTGAGACGGTGAAAGAGAGGAAGACGAGCGGGCGCTCTCGTGCGGCTTCGCAGGAAAGGCACGCGCACGGCTTTGCCTGGAATATTTCTGTCCAACGTCAACTCTCTTTATAACAAGGTAGATGAACTGAGACTGTTGATGCGATTTAAGGACCTCTCCACCTCGTGTGCCCTCTGCTTCACTGAGACCTGGCTCAAGGAAAAGACACCGGACAGCGCGCTCCTCCTCGAGGGATTTCAGCTGTTTCGTGCTGATCGAGACACGGGGCTCTCCGGCAAGACCACAGGCGGAGGAGTCTGCTTCTACATCAACAGCAGCTGGTGCTCCGATGTAACTGTGATCTCCCAACACTGTTCTCCCGCTCTGGAATATTTATTCATCAACTGCAAGCCATTTTATTCCCCGCGTGAGTTTGCTTCATTCATCCTGGCCGCTGTTTACGTCCCGCCGGACACGGACGTGCGCGAGGCTCAGCGCGCGCTCGCGGATCACATTCAGCAAGCGGAGCGGACTTTCCCGGACTCTCTGGTTATTGTGGTTGGCGACTTTAACCAGAGCAACCTGAGCCACGAACTCCCCCGATACAAACAGTTTATTAAATGCCCCACCAGAGGAGAGAACACGCTGGATCACTGTTACACTACAGTTAAGGACGCGTATCGCGCTGTTCCCCGCGCTGCGCTTGGACTATCTGATCACGTGATGGTCCACCTGATTCCCACATACAGACAGAGACTGAAGCTCACAAAACCTGTTGTGAGCACTACGAGGAAATGGACCAGTGAAGCTGGGGAGGAGCTGCGCACGTGCTTGGAAATAACTGACTGGGGCATGTTTAAAGGAGCCACGCATGATCTGGATGAATTCACGGACACTGTGACCTCATATATCCACTTTTGTGAGGAGAGCATTCTTCCATTGCGCACCAGGGTGAGTTACTCCAACGACAAGCCCTGGTTCACAGCTAAGCTCAGACAGATCAGGAAGGAGAAGGAAGCAGCGCTGAAAAGTGGAGACAGGACTGCTACAAGGAGGCCAAATACCGGTTTAGGAGAGAGCTGAAGAGAGCTAAATCTGTGTATTCTGAGAGACTCCAGCAACAGTTCACTGCTAACGACTCTGTTTCTGTGTGGAGAGGACTGAGGCAAATCACCAACTATCGGCCTCAGGCTTCTAAAGGACAGGATGACAAAGCCCTTTGTCAAAGACTGTCCCAACATTATGCCCGTTTTGACACCTCGTCAGCTGTGTCCAACTCCCCCCATCCCCCCAGCGCCACTGCCTCCATGGTCCCCACTTCATCAAAGGCGCCCCCCCCCCCTCCTGCCCCCCTGCCCTTGCCATCAGTGAGCAGGACGTGCACAGACAGTTCTCCAGACTGAACCCGCGCAAGGCCCCCGGTCCGGACGGCGTGTCTCCCTCCACCCTGAGACACTGTGCGGAGGAGCTGACTCCTGTCTTCACAGACATTTTTAACACCTCCCTGAAGTCATGCCACGTGCTGGCCTACCTCAAAACCTCTACCATCGTCCCTGTCCCCAAGAAGCCACGGATCACTGGACTTAATGACTACAGACCTGTAGCGCTCACCTCTGTAGTCATGAAGTCCTTTGAGCGCCTAGTCCTGTCCCACCTCAAGACCATCACCACTCCCCTCCTGGACCCGCTGCAGTTTGCCTACAGAGCCAACAGGTCTGTGGACGAAGCAGTCAACCTGGCCCTCCACTCCATCCTGCAGCACCTGGACTCCCTGGGAACCTACGTCAGGATCCTGTTTGTGGACTTCAGCTCTGCATTCAATACTATTCACCCCGCTCTGCTCCAGGACAAGCTGTCCCTGCTCAACGTGCCTGACTCCCTCTGCAGGTGGATCACCGACTTCCTGACGGACCGGAGGCAGCATGTGCGGCTGGGAAAGACTGTCTCAGACTCTGTTAGCATCAGCACCGGATCACCCCAGGGCTATGTACTTTCCCCCCTGCTCTTCTCCTTGTACACCAACTCCTGCACCTCCAGCCACCAGTCTGTCAAGCTGATCAAGTTTGCGGACGACACCACCCTCATCGGGCTCATCTCCAACGGCGACGAGTCCGTCTACAGGAGAGAGGTGGCCCAGCTGGCGTCCTGGTGCAGCCACAACAACCTGCAGCTGAACGCTCTGAAGACAGTGGAGATGATCGTGGACTTCAGAAAAGTCGCAGCCCCTCTGCCCCCCCTTACCCTCACAGACTCTCCCATCACCACTGCGGATTCCTTCCCCTTCCTGGCCACCACCATCACCCGGGACCTCAAGTGGGAGCCGACCATCAGCTCCCTCATCAAAAAGGCCCAGCAGAGGATGTTCTTCCTGCGACAACTGAGGAAGCTCAAGCTACCCACCAAGATGTTAGTGCAGTTCTACACGGCCATCATCGAGTCCATCCTCACCACCTCCATCACCATGTGGTACGCAGGAGCCACCGCCAGGGAGAGACTAAGACTGCAGCGCATTGTGCGCGCTGCTGAGAAGGTGATCTGCTGCAAGCTCCCATCCCTCCAGGACCTGTACATCTCTAGGACCCGGAGGCGTGCAGGTTGGATCATAGCCGACCCTTCACACCCTGGACACGCACTGTTTGCCCCCCCCTCCTCTCAGGCAGAAGACTTCGGTCCATTCAGACTAAAACCTCCCGCTACATGAACAGCTTCTTCCCCTCTGCCATCAGATTGCTGAACACTAAGTGACTTATTAGACTCTCGTGCATTACGTACAGCAGCTCAACCGGACTCATGACAATTATCACTGTTTTCTTTTTGCACTACCGACTGCACTATGTGGAACTCCACAATATCTGCTGCTTGTTAATATATTTAAAAATTGCATAGATTAGTATTACTTATTCATATTCTACCTTTTATTGCATGCATAGTTTTTTATTTTTATCTTTAGTGCTACTCCATGTTTAATGTTGAAGCATTGCACCGAGACAAATTCCTAGTTTGTGTACTACATGAACAATGGCAATAAATCTCATTCTGATTCTGATTCTGATTCTGATTCCTCTGAAATTATATTGTTTCTTCCTTATTTGGAACAACTTTTGGATATTTGCGGGCAGTGATAGATTCTTCACTTTAAACATTATTACTGCAGTTTTAAAGTCAACCAGATCTTTCAACTTCAGAGCTTTTAAGAAAAAGTGGGTTTGTTGGTTCCCTGTAAGCAGCTTTATTTATTATTCTAATAGCTCTCTTCTGAAGCATAAAGATTAGATGTATGTATGTTTAATATGCATTTCCCCATACTTCAGTACAATATGTCATGTATAGGAGTATTAATGAATGATACAAAGTATATAGTGTGGGTTGATTCAGCAAATATTTCACTCTGTGTAGTATTGCAATTGATCTGGATATTTTACATTTAATATAATTAATATGTGACTTTCAACACAGTTTTTATTTTCAATTATTACTCCAATAAATTTAATTTTGGATACCCTTTCAATCTCTACACCATTTACATTGAGTTTAGGTACTAGGTTGTTGTGATGGTTGTTAAAGATTATAAATTTTGTCTTACTTAAATTGAGCGTTAATTTGTTTGAATCAAACCACAGTTTAAGCTTTCCTAATTCCTTTCTGAGTGTATCCAAAAGTTGTTCCAAATTGCTTCCACAGCATAATAGATTAGTGTCATCGGCAAACAATATTAAGTCCATTTTTTCTGAAACTTTACATATATCATTTATATACATATTGAATAACAATGGCCCCAAAACTGAACCCTGTGGGACTCCACAAGTAACCTTCAGTAACTGTGAGTTTTTACTACCAGCACATACATACTGATATCTGTTCTTTAAGTAACTACATAACCAGGACAGTGCTACCCCCCTAATACCATAATTTTGTAGCTTCTTTAATAATAAATTATAATCCACTGTATCAAATGCTTTTTTAAGATCCAGGAATACCCCAACTGAATACTCTTTATTTTCGACGGCAGTTGATATTTTTTCTATAAATTCCATTAGAGCAAATGCAGTTGTCCTCTTGTGTCTGAACCCATATTGCTGCTCACACAATAAATTATTCTTCATTATGAAGTTGAAAAAATATTCTGTGGGAGAATTGACAAGTATCTTGGAAAATTGCGGCAATAGTGAAATAGGTCTATAGTTTAAAAATTCCCCTCTGTCACCTGTCTTGTATATCGGAATTACTTTAGCCATTTTCATTGCATTGGGAAATACACCTGTTTGGAGAGACAGGTTACAAATATACGTCAGTGCCTTCACTAAGCATTCAATGATAGCTTTGACTAAAACCATGTCAATACCATCACAATCCATAGATATTTTACTTTTAAATGATAACAATTTCAATGACCTCTCTCGTTTTTTTTTTTTTTTTTTTTTTTTTTTTAAAGATTGGTTGGGTAGCTTGTACTTCTGTCTTATTTCCAAGAACATTGTTAAGTATTGTCCATGTATTTTTAATATTAGCTCTGTTTTTCTCCAGTTCTTTACTATAATAGTCTCTTTTACTACATCTCATTATATATATATATTAACTTATTTTTGTATGTTTAATACCACTGCTCTGCTTCTTTTGTCCTTTTCTTTAGAAAAGCTTTACATAATGAATTTTTCTTTTTACACGCTTTTTGTAATCCTTTGGTTAACCATGGCTTGTCGGCAAATTTCTGTTTAAGCTTTTTCTTTACTAATAGACAATTTTTTTCATAAAGAGTGGTTACAATGTTCATGAATGTGTCATAGGCTTCATTTACATCTGATACATAAACTTTTGTCCAGTCTTGCTTCAGCAGGTCTTTGAAAGAACTGATTGCATTTTGTGATTTATATCTGAAAGATTTTAAAGTTTTTTCTGTATTGGCCCCCGTGTGGCCATGGATAAGTGCAAAGACTGGCAAATGGTCACTTATGTGATTTATCAATAATCTACTTTCTATTTTCTTATCAATAATATTGACAAACAGGTTATCAATAAGTGTAGCAGTGTGAACTGTGATTCTACTGGGATGTGTTATTGTGGGATATAGACTCATACTGTACATAGAATTCATGAACTCTGTAATTACATTTTGTTGAGATGGATTTAGTAAATCAATACTGAAATCTCCACAGATTACAACCATTTTCTTACTAGTTATATTATTGTACAGCTTTACTAATTTATCTCTGAATGTCTCAACGCAAGTTCCCAGCATTCTAGATATACAACTTAAAATTAGATTTTTTGTTTTATCTTGGTCAATCTCAACAGTAACACATTCCAGAATCCCTGGTAGTGCAAAGGACATTCCATTTACAAGTTTACACCTATACAGGTCATCAATATGCAGTGAAACACCACCACCCTTTTTTTTTAGATCTATTAATATAAAATATCTGGTATCCCTTCATTAAGCCAAGTTTCAGAGACTGTGATAGCTGTAAATTTTCTATCTAGCTGTTTTAAATAGTCCTGAATCTGTGGAAAGTTTTTGTTAAGACTTCTGCTGTTGAAGTGTATTATTGATAGTTTACCATCTAATTGCACTTGACTTTTGAATTGCTTTTCAGTATAATATTCACAGTGATTATGAATATTATTGAAGAAGTGGTTATCAGGATCAATATCATTCTCCATTTCTTGTAGTTTATGTTCAGCATAATGGCATATTTTCAGAGTCTGAATTTTCTCACTCTGTGTCAAATGACTTCCTCCAACTGGGGATGATTGATGTCTACTAAAGTGAGTCATAAGTTTTTTGTTTTGTTTAGGGTTTTTTTTAAAGTACATTGATATGGTATGTCACAAAAGAACTGTTCTTGCCGTGTGTGGATATGAATTATCATAGTCTCTTAATTTTCGTAATTAGTGTTCATCTATATTTATTTAAGTCAGTGAGATCTCTTATTGTTATGGCCTTTGCTTCCTCAGGTGTTCCATTTAGTTTGATCCAGACTCTACAGTTTCTTGTCCATGTTGCTTGTATCTTGTTTTGTCTTTTCAGCATCCGTGCTTGCCGTGCTATTTCAGCATTAGTCTTTGTTAAATGTTCATTTAGGTAAACTTCTCTTCCCCGTAGCTTTCTGGCCTGCCTCAGTATGTCATTCTTTACCCTTCTGTTCACAAAACGCATCACAATTGATTTCTTTGTTTTGTTATCCTTTCTGGATAAAGTATGACAGGCTGAAATTGCATTTACTTCAACCTTTATATTTCTACTTTCAAAGAACTGAAGCACCTGGTTTTCCAGGGAGACTGATTCGCTTAGGGGAGCCTCCTCACCTCTCATTTCTGCTGTAGCATTGGCATATGATTGGTATTTAATGTCTAGTCCACTAATAATTAAATCATCCATATGAGAATATTGTTCAAGATCCTCGATGCGTTGCTCCAAGTCTGCAGTTTGTTTGTTTGTTTTTTTTTGTCTCTTTCCTTAATTGTTAATTTCAATTCTCGGACTTCCTCCATTAGCCCTAATAGTTTAAATTGTTGATTGGCCACTTTGGTCAGTTCTTCTGACATGAAGTTCAGAGATTTTTTAATGTCTTCCATTTCTTCCTTCTTTGGTGGCATTTTTACTGACCTGATGATAATAAAACAATCTCTGCTGGTGTCGCCAGAATCCGATCCAGCTGACCTCGAATCCAGCTGGGGCCTCAGCTAGGCCCCTCCACTGCTAGTCCCGCTGCTTACCACCACTGCTTACTGCCGCTGCTTAGTGCCGCTGTAATTGAGGTCCTGATCCGGCTCCTGTCCAGCTGGGGTGCCGGCAGCTCCTCCACCGAGCCCCGCTGCCCACCGCCACTGTAGTTGAGCTCCGATCCAGCTCCTGTCCAGCTGAGGTCCTGGTAGCTCCTCCGCTGAGCCCCACTGCCTACCGCCGTAGAATTCAACATGCATCATTGGCATCATAGACTGAGTTACGGCGTATCACATGTGAATCAAACATTTGTGGAACAAAATAAAACATAGTTTGACTTGGCGATATACTGGAAATTGGAAAACCATAAAATAGCATTGGTCAAGAAAAGTGGATACAATTTTATGAAGAAAATTATGAGTAAACTATAAAAATGGAAAGTTGGTGTTTGAAAAAGAACGTAAATTAATGAAAGGACAAAATGCATGTTGAAATTCTGATGGGGGTTTGCATGAAATTAAGTTTATAGAACTTTTACCAGGAATATTCTGAAGAATTAAGTTGAAATTAAAAAACAGACCGTCAGCCATAGAGTCAGATCACGTCTCTGGTGGCAGCTGGGCTGCCACGTGCCAACCTTGATTCAGCTGGATGTCTGTGGATTCTGTTGATGGAGAGGCTGATAGAGAGATTTTTCCAGAAGGCCATGCTCTTGAGATCGCAATCAGGTTGTTCATCAGCAAGTTGGGCGAGGTTTCCTCTTATGCACTGAAAAGGAATTTCTTTATTGTAAAATGTCCCATCAGAGAGTCAAATTGAGACAAAAACATGCTACAGATCTGTTTCTTCCAATGTATTGTGGCTGGAATGAGTTTGTTTAAGCTTAGAAAAAAAAAATCAAACAACACATTACACAGTAATTTAAAGAAAAGGGTTAAGATATAAAAGTGAACTTTAAAGAAAAGAAAAAAAAATCACAGAGCATGACAGGCTCTGGGCCATACTTGGATGATAGAAAAATATGGGAGAGCAGAGACGTCTGCTCCTTACAGCTTGACCAACGCCCTAAAACTGAAACAAAGGAAAGGATTTTTTTTTTTTTTTTCGGGTGTGGCAGAATCTCACTTAATTTCATGGAACTGGGCTGAACCAATTACATTTGAGCTTCTTTGTTTGGCAGAAGTCATAAACTGACGAAAAAGGCAATGAAGAGGTTTGGGAGCCCACTGGCCAGTTCAGATTTCTGAGGTGGGGGTCTCCCACAGACAGAGGAGAGAAGGGGGAGAGAGATTTGATATGAGAAGTGAGACCCCCCCCCCCCCCTAAGACACATATGTTGCTGAATAAAGCATAAATTCCTTAAATTCCTTAAACTTTAGTGATTAAGATATTCTACTCAATAATAAGGGAACATACAATGTCTCTACATTGTAACTGTAATTAATTTGCGATAGTAAGCATGCAAAAATTAATTTCTTCCTTAAAATAAAGCAACACATATCAAATCATATCAATAAAAGCATTTGAAACCACATTGTCCATCCCAAGAGTTCAACCATGTCTTCAGTAGTGGATACTGTCTTGAGAGAAAGAATATGAATTGATTATTTGTCCATAATGCATAAATTTCACTGCAAAGCGAAAAATTAAATATTCCTGATTCATCCACCAGATGGCACTGTGAAACTGTCTGGTTGTTTACTGGAGAATCTTGACTGCCAAGTCTTGATTATATCAACCAAAAACCTGTCAAATGAAACATTCCTTTGCCAAAGAGCAGAAAAGGGAGAATGACAAAGTCCTGGAGAAGAGATTAACTTCCACTTTATGGCCGATGGCTAAGTGTTACAGCTCTGGCCCTTGGATGCGAGAAGCAGTTCATGCCCAGACTTTTGTGTTGAAACAGTTTTTCTTCAGCAAAGAATGATTTTATAGATTGGAACTCAAGGTCAACGCTACAATAGCATCTGATACAAAGTCACCTGCATCGTTAATTTTTAATGGTTAACCTGTTTGGTTAGGATTACAAAACCTGACCAAAAAAGGTTATCGTTTAGTCATGCAAAAGTTGGCAAGATTTGAATTAGCTTTGAACATTTGATTTACTTTTTTAATTTAAATGTGTTGTAATAGCTGTTAACTAACGTGTTTAGTAACTTTAACACACCACGGGTATTTCAGGTGGTCAGCACCTTTTAGACTTGTTTGCTAACATTTACCCACATTATCATTGTAACCCAGTTGGAAGGCGTGCGGGCTGGACTCTCTGCTGAACACTAACACCAGCACAACAAGTCACATGTTCATGCTATGTACGGCTGTGGCGGCAAATGCCACTTTAGCCACAGAATTCAGCCTGGCAAGGCGTTTTTAGCCTGCTACCAGGTAGCCGGAGCACCTGCACAAGCAGCTCTGTGTGTGTGTGCAGATGCATGTGTGTACGTGTGTCATGATTGGGGGGTACAAGGGTGCCGTGTCCTGGCTCTAGTTTAGTTTAGTCCTTTTCTGTTGTTTCTTTCTGTATTTTTAGTCATGTTCTCACTTTAGATTTCTGTTGTGCTTGTATCATTATTATTTCCGGTTTGTGTTTTATTTTGACAGCACTGTGCAGCTTCCGACTGTCAAACTGGCCGGAGCTGCACACCTGTTTGCCATTCTGTTATTTTGTCCACTCATGTATCCACACCTGCCCCCAATGATTGTGTATATATTAGGGCACGGCAAACCGCTTGGGGTTTGTCATGTCCTTCTACCTGTTACAGTATGCCCGTCCACAGTGCAAGTACTATGTGTGTTGGAGCTCCACTGTCGAGGAGAGTTGGTGTACTCCGTCCATGTACGTTTATCCCTTTTTCCAGCCGTGAGCCTCACTGCCTCCGGAAAACCTCCGGCTGGATTCCGCCCCCTGTCTAGGCGTCCCCTGGCTCCATGTCCCCCTGGATGTAGAGCCCCACTCTCCTCCAGCGTTTGTATTCATGTTCTCGTTACTCTTGCCATGCACTTTATTATTTAGTATTTGCATCTTATGTTTGTGTCTGGGCTTATGTTAATAAATGTGCAAACTCAGAGCGTGTTTGATGTCCTAATTACACTCGTGAAACGAGCATTCATGACAGAAGGACACGACCACCTGGACACCAGCCTATGAGTTTGTCATTTTTTGATTACTTTTTCTGTATTTTTCTCGCAATTCTTTGCCTGCTGAGATGTCAGCAGGCGAGAAACAGTTTTCATGAGGCTTGGGGTGGGAGCTCTGCACGGCGCTCCAGGAAATGGACAGATATATCGGTGCTGCCCGCACATCTCCCACTTCTATGGATGCTTTGTGGAAATTAAGCCTGGCAGAGGCGGTGGTGCAGCATTACCCACGACTTATGGTGCACTCCAAAGGACGGGAGAGAGTTTTTCTTTTGGAGGACCTGCAGCAGGAGTGTATTGGAGGGAGTGTTGTCGGTGAATCGAGGTCTGGGTCTATGAGAGGGTGTTCCCGGACTGCTGTGCCATCAACTCCTCACCAGCCACGAGCTCCAGCGTCCCGCCTCTGCCGCCAGAGACCTAAGCCTCCGCCTCCTTCCCAGGCAATGCCGGTGGTGGGCAGAGGAACCTCGTCCAAACCCACCTCAGCAGCAGGAACCATCAGGTGCTGGGAATTAAGGCAGATGGGTTGTCATTCTTTTTTTCCTCATAATGATCTACCCTGCCTTATTCCCGGTGATGAAGCTCAACTACGGCAGCCAAGTTTAGCTGGGTTCTCACCACCTGTCTCCCTCTCCCATGTGTTTTGTGTGGCTTCCAAGGGTCTGTCACTCTGGGGAAGGACCTGCCAGATGGCGGAGAAACCAGCGGTCTTGGAGGTCTCCATTCCTGCCCTATGGTCACGTCCAGGACAGGAGAAGAGCACCACCCGTGCTTGGGATCCTGAGCTGACAGTCAAGTGTCCCCTGGGTTCAGCGGCATGGGAGCTGGCACCGTGGGTGAGGTCTCCTCCAGCATCCGTCAGCCTGTCTGAAGTGGCCGAGCCAGGTGTGGGCGGCCTGGAGGAGAGAGCCGAGATGTCCCAGCCAGGATCACCGGAGTCCTGGACAGTGGTGGAGCTCAAGTGCTCTTTCTTGTTTCCACGTTCTCTGTGTTAGAGGGATCTTGCCTGGCTCTAGTTGGGGAGGTCCGGGTGCAGCCATCAGCCGCACCTGAGCCCTCCCCGCCGGACTCCACTGCTGCCGGTGACCTGGACTCAGTGTGTGTGTGTGTGTGTGTGTGTGTGTGTGTGTGTGTGTGTGTGTGTGTGTCCCTGTCCCTGTGTTCAAGTCACTGTCTAGGGTCACTGAGGTCATTGAGGGTGCGACACCTCCGTCTGAGGCCACCATGGGTGCTGCCATTCCACCATTTTTGGTCCCCGAGGGTGCTGCCATTCCGCTGTCCATGGTCCCTGAGGGTGCTGCTGTCCCACCGTGTTTGGTCTCTGAGGGTCCTGCTGTCCCGCCCTTTCTGGTCCCTGAGGGTACTGCCATCCCACTGTCCATGGTCCTCAAGGGTGCTGCTGTCCCACTGCTTCAAGTCTCTGAAGGCACTGCTGCCCCACTGTCTAGAGTCTCCGAGGGTGTTGGTGACTCGTCGTCTGAGGCCACCACGGGTGCAGCAATGTCCCAGCCCAGGGCCGCCATGGGTGCAGCACTACTGCCCAAGATGGCTGGTTTGCCATCTCCTGTGCCCGTGTTTTTCACGCGTCAACCTGCGGCTAATGGGGACCTTGTTCCCGTCCAGAGCCAGCGTGGGTGCAGCTACACCCCAGCCCGGGGCTGCCGTGGGTGCTATGCCCCAGCCCGGAGCCACCGCGGGTGCCGTGCCCTCCCCTGAGATTGCCACGGGTCCGTTGCCTTCTTCAGGGACTGTTAGGGGGGTCGGATGTCTCAGAAGGCTCCCGTTGATTGGCCGTCCTTCCCAGGCAGATGCCGCCTCTCGGCTCCTGTGACTCGTTGGCCTTGGGATGCTGGGAGGCCGCCCGAGCGGCTGCTTCTCCTGCGTCGTTGGTGCTGGAATACGGGGAGGCCACCCGACGTGTTCCAGCATGGACACTGGTGGTCTTGGAACTCTGGTAGGCCGCCCAAACTGCCCTGGCCAGGAATCGGTCAGGTCTGAGTCCCTGGAGACCACCTGTAAGACACTGTGTGGATCTTGAGTGTTTTCTTTTGGTTTGTTTTTGTTGTTTGTTTCGTTCCCTCCGTGTCTTGCTTTCCCCTCCTCCCCCTGGGGTGAATTGTTCATTTTTGGTCATTACATATTATGTCTTCCGCTGTATGCAATGTTTATTCTGGGTCCTTTTTCTGTTTATGCTTAGTTCTTAGTTCTCCTTGCCTTTGAAATGTTGTGTTCTTGCTCTATGACGATCTTTTTTTTTTCTTTATTGGGTTTTTGCTGTTTATTGTTTTTCTCTTCTTTTGTGCCTTTTGCAGTTATTTGAAGAAATGTATTTGCATATTTGTTTTGAGTTATTGTCTCAGATTAAGGGTCTGTGTTATGTTTCATTTTAGTCTGGCTTTATTTTCCTTTTTGTACTTGCACCCTTAGTTTGATTACACCTCGATCACAGTTTATTCTTTATTGGTATTTGTCTTGGTTATGTTTTGGGTTGATCTATTTTTGTCTCTGTTTTGTCTCTATTCTGAGTTGTCCCCAGTTTTTCTATCGTTGTGGAGAGTGTGTTGAGTTCCAACCAGGTTTTGTCCTTTCCCCTTTTCCCCCAGCCGTTGAGCCCCGTTGTGCTCCGGCTGAAGTTGTCTCAGGTTTCCCGGTGTATGGGTGCACCTCAGCCGTGGTGTCTGGGCTTTTCTGTTTCCTCCTGGTCTTGAGCTCCAACCTCCTCTGGTATGTACATTTTTTCCCTGTTTTTTGTTTCTGGTCATAGTGTCATGTTGGGTTTCGTTTTTTTGTTTTATTGTTTTTTTTTGGGGGGGGGGGGGGTCTTCTGTATGTGTGAGGGGGGGTGTTTTTCTTTGCTTTTTGTGATGTTACCCTGGGGTGTCTGGGGTCCACCCCTTGAGGGGGGTGGGGCTCTGTCATGGCGGGGGGGGGGGGGCACAGGGGGTGCTATGCCCCGGCTCTAGTTTAGTTTAGTATTAAACTAAATAGTTTAGTATTTAGTTTAGTATTTAGTTTAGTATTGTATCATTATTATTTCCGGTTTGTGTTTTATTTTGACAGCACTGTGCAGCTTCCGACTGTCAAACTGGCTGGAGCTGCACACCTGTTTGCCATTCTGTTAATTTGTCCACTCATGTATCCACACCTGTCCCCAATGATTATGTGTGTATATTAGGGCACGGCAAACCCCTTGGAGTTTGTCGTGTCCTTCTACCTGTTATGCCCGTCCACAGTGCGAGTACTGTGTGTGTTGGGGCTCCACTGTTGAGGAGAATTGGTGTGCTCCATCCAGGTACGTTTATCCCTTTTTCCAGCCATGAGCCTCACAGCCTCTAGACGAGCACCGGCTGGATTCCGCCCCCTGTCTAGGCATCCCCTGGCTCCATGTCCCCCTGGACATAGAGCCCTACTCTCCTCCAATGTTAGTGTTGATGTTCTCATTATTCTTGCCATGCACTTTATTATTTAGTATTTGCATCTTATGTTTGTGTCTGTGCTTATGTTAATAAATGTGCAAACTCAGAGCACGTTTGGTGTCCTAATTACCCTCGTGAAATGAATGTTCATGACAGCGTGTCTCCTACGGCGTGAGCACAGCCTCTGGACCACATTTACAACAGCGCGGCTACGGTGGTGTCATGCACAAAGTACTTTTTTTTCTTTACTGTGGTGCTTTCAGACAGTTTGCTGCAGTGAAGTGGTCTTCCACATTATTACCAAGCCGACTTGTGCACCCATGTACGCAGAGCACACAGAGGCTTGGACTGTAACATGCTAATAGCAGCCTGCAGCACCATCTTGTCTTCGTGGCAGTACTGTTTTCACATTTACATTAGAAATTATGGCGACAACGGCAACGATTGCTAGCTGAGCTGAATATCACGGTTAAAACTGGTGTGGTGCCTCTTCTTTAGTGTTTACTCAGTTGAGTACTTCTTTTGAGTAGTCTGAATAAGATGTTGTTTAGTAGTGATGTTAAAACAGAGGCCTCATGAAACAACGAGCAACTTTGTGACATTAGCTTCATGAGCGTATTATGAAACAGCTAATAAAGACTGCCATCTGGTGACTGACTGTCACAACTGCATCAGAGTTGAAAAACCTGAAAAAAATCTCCAAAACTTTTTTTTTTAGCATTTGGCCATCAGAGGTCTATTCAAAATTGGATGGCAGGCACAAACAATACAAAGCAAACAAACAAACAAAAAAAAAGTAATTCCCTCTCAAACTTCCCGCGAGCCCTCAAGTCACGTGTTGTGACCGACGTAACGAGACCTCACTTGCTATGGTCACGTGACTGTGGGCATGTTGACACAGTCCTCAACACTCTGCTCACGACACTTCTGCGTTATATTGCTCGAGTCAGTGTTGAGTGGGCGGTGTTGAGTATAACATCACTACTGTTTAGTCACTGTTTTAGTTGACTAATTTTTTTCCTTATTTTTTTCCAGACTGATGGTGGTTACTTAAGGCCTGGATACCAGACCAAATGCATTACATCAGGTAAGATATGCTTCTAAAATACAGTGCTATTGAGGCTGTAATGTGATTGTACGGTCCATGTGTGAACAAAATGGAGTTCAATGTTATTATATTTATTATATACAGTATTTAATCCAGAAGATGTGGTCTTAATATGTGTCTGTTTTAGCTCTAGTAATTAATTGATTGATTTTTTTGGTCAAATGTGTATATTCCACTGGATCCATCACATAGAAGACTTTCTTTAGCCCTTTTTTTCCAAGCACCACAACGTGGATGTCAAACTTTAACTGATTTTAACTGGGTTTGACTGACAGATGCGATGGCTCTCTTTTAAACAACTGACTGGTAAAATTGACATCTATAATCTGGAAATACTTGGCTAATAGGCTTGAGTAAATAGTAGAGATAAAGAACAAATGGCATTGTTTAATTTCCACATTAGATACAAGATAATGTTTCCTAACTTAATGAAGACTAAAACAATTTTAAGCTCAGTATCCTTCTCCTAGCTTTTACAGTCCCAGTAGTTAAAAAGCAGTATTAAGTAACGTGACATTACTCTCTATACTTTTCTCATTTGAAATGGCACCAGGAACACTAGCGTGTTTTCACCAGTATTCTAGGCTTAAAACTATTCCCTGTGCTGGAATGTTTTCTGTATTTGTAACTTTTGAAGTTTTCATAATTGTTGGTTTTATATTCAGTTTTGTAAAACACATGTACATAATTTTGTCTATTTAGGTATATGTGTATTGCTCTCAGATGAACCTAAAACAGTTATTTCCCAAAATATTTATTCATTGGGTGGCCAAAGGATTATAACATGGACTTTTCAATTCAACTTTATTTATATAGCACCATTTCACAACAACAGTCATCTCATAGCACTTTCAAATGTAGGGGAAACCCCCACAATTACAGAAAGACCCCAGCAATCAAGCCATCCCCTGTGAGCAAGCATTTGGCGATGGTGGAGAGGAAAAACTCCCTTTTAACAGGAAGAAACCTCGAGCAGAACCAGGCTCAGGGAGGGGCAGTCATCTGCTGCGACTAGCTGGGAGGTGAGGGGATAGAGAAGATAAGAACAGACATGTACAGAGCAAGCATTAAAGGGGAGAAGTCCAGTACATTATTGGAGGTCCCCCGGCTGTCTAAATCTATTAGCAGCATAACTAAAGGAGGGTTTAGAGACACATGATCCCTCCTAATTGTAGGCTATATCGAAAAGGAAGGTTTTTACCCTATTCTTAAAAACAGAGATCGAGTCTGACTCCCGAATCCAGATTGTTAACTGGTTCCACAGGAAAGGAGCTTGATAACTGAAGGCTCTGCATCCCATTGTACTTTTGGAGATTTTAGGTATTACAAGTAATCCAGCATTTTGGGAGCTTAATGCTCTATTAGGATGATAGGGTAGTATCAGATCTTTTAAATAAAAAGGGGCCTGATTGTTAAGAGCTTTGTAAGTGAGAAGAAGGATTTTAAACTTAATTCTAAACTCTATGGGAAGCAAATGAAGGGAGGCCAGAACTGGAGAGATATGATCTCTCTTTCTAGTACCTGTTAAAACTCTTGCCGCAGTATTTTGGATCAACTGAAGACTTTTTAAAGATATTTTTGGATAACCTTTTAATTAAGAGTTACAATAATCTAATCTAGAGCTAACAAAAGCGTGGATCAGTTTCTCAGCATCACTCTGAGACAAGATGCTCCTAATCTTAGCAATATTATGCAAATGATAGAAGGTAGCCTTAGAAACAAATTTAATATGTGAAGTGAAAAACAGATCTTGATCAAAAATAACTCCAAGGTTCCTCACAGAACTATTAAGAGAAAGAGTAACCGCATCCAAACTAAGAGTTTGATTTGGAAAGGTATTTCTGAGGTTTTTTTGACCAACAAGAATGACTTCATTGTGATCTGAATTTAACAGCAGGAAATTACAAGTCATCCAAACTTTGATTTCCTTAAGACAGGCTTCTAACTTGGATAACTGATTACTATCATCTGACTTCATTGACAGGTATAATTGTGTGTCATCTGCATAACAATGAAAATGTATAAAGTGCTTTCTAATGATGTTGCCTAAAGGAAGCATATATAAACTAAAAAGAGTAGGGCCTAGCACAGATCCCTGTGGAACTCCATGACTGAGCTTTGAGTTGGAAGAAAACTCATTATTGACATGAACAAACTGGAGCCTATCAGACAAATAAGATCTAAACCACTGCAGCAAAGTTCCATTAAGTCCAACATAGTGTTCTAATCTATCGAGTAGAATATTATGATCGATAGTATCAAAAGCTGCATTAAGGTCTAAAAGGACAAGTACAGAAAAAAGTCCATTATCAGATGCGATAAGGATGTCATTAGTGACCTTCACGAAGGCTGTTTCAGTATTATGATGGATTCTAAACCCAGATTGAAACTCTTCAAATAAACCATTTCCCTGCAAGTGATCTAATAATTGTGCAGCAACAACTCTAAGATTTTTGAAATGAAAAGCAGATTAGAGATTGGTTGATAGTTAGCTAAAACTCCTGGATCCAGCGTTGGCTTTTTGAATAACGGTTTAATTACAGCAGTTTTAAAAGCCTGCGGTACATGGCCTAATGTTAATGAAGAATTGATTATTTGAAGAGTACGGCTGCCAATAAATAGGAAGACTTCTTTAAATAACCTGGTAGGAATAGGGTCTAAAAGACAAGTTGAAGGCTTGGATGAGGAAATGATTTTATCTGTCTCTAGATAGATAGATAGATAGATAGATAGATACATATATACATACATACATACATACAGTACATACTTTATTTCGAACAAAAAAGTAAAAAAACAAAAACAAATGACAAGTGCGACAAAGTGACAGTATACAGTGCTCGAAAGGGAGAAGGAAGAAGTGAACACTTATTAACTCCAACTCCTCTTTTCCATAAATACAACCCATGTGAAATATATTCAATTTACCACATTTAAGACCCCAAGTAAACAATTAACTCTATTTTGTACATATCATCATTGACACCCATCCATCCCAACATACATACAGTCCATACATCAAAACCAGCCCCAAACAACACAGATATACTCAGCACTGTCCCACCCACCATTCCATAGTGTCCCAGAGTGAGCATAGTGAATCATACATATAAATACTACCCTTCTAACATATATTCATATATGTTATATATATGTACACATATATATTTTTTTTTCCGGTTCCGGTTCCGCCGGACCGGTGGTGCCACACGAGTTGGCTGCCCATTGCAACAGCTTTTTTTTTTATCTTCCTTCTTCTTTCTACATCTTTCACTCTATATATATATCACAGACACACAGATCGCCCCAAAGGTCTCCCGAGTCGGCGGACGGAGCCACTGTTTACAGCAGGAGACGTTACAGCAGGAAGAGCTAGTGCTAGCTAGCACTCAACCGCCACCCGATGCTAGCGGAGGAACTGGACATACCGGGAACTGTAGCGAAAACGACACGGGTGCCGGGCTGGAGTTTAGGCGGCGTGCAAGAAATATAAGACAGAATAATAAAGAGCGATGGCAAGAACCAAGAAGACTGCCCGTAAAATCCAGAGGAGGAAAAAGCCCCCCAGGAAGCAGCTAGCCATCAAGGCTGCTCGGAAAAGCGCTCCGGCCACCGGCGGAGTGAAGAAGCCTCACCGTTACAGGCCCGTGGCTCTGAGAGAGATCCGTCGCTACCAGAAATCCACGGAGCTGCTCATCCGTAAGCTACCCATCCAGTGCCTGGTGAGGGAGATCGCTCAGGACTTCAAGACCGACCTGCGCTTCCTGAGCTTCGCCGTCATGGCTCTGCAGGAGGCCAGCGAGGCCTACCTGGCGGGTCACCATCATGCCCAAAGACTTCCAGCTGGCCCGCCACATCCGCGGAGTGAGAGCTTAGACTTTCTGCTGCACATTCACCAACCACAATGCTCACCACTGTGTGTCTATATATATATATATATATATACAGTATATATATATATATATATATTTATAGTAATATGTACATATGTTTACTAGCTGTTCTTGTTTTTTCTTGCCTTCTGAGTGTTACTCTGAGTGTTGCTATCCCTGTGCTGTTGCAATCCTGGAATTTCCCCATTGTGGGACTAATAAAGACTTATCTTATCTTATCTTATTTTATTCTTTAAGCAAATATTGTTTATACCTATTTTTGAATTGATTTCTGTTTGTACATAGTTTCGGTTCCAGCTCCAGACTGTTCCACAAATCCACACCACATACAGATATGCACATACTTTTCTTAGTTGTTCTTGTCTTAGGTTTTGTAAAGTTTAAGTCTCCTCTCAAATTATAATCATTGTCTCTGTTTTGAATATTTTTTGTATATTAGCTGGGAGTTGATTATTAATTGCCCTGTACATGACTTGTGCTGTCTTAAATTTAACTAAATCGATGAACTTTATGACATGTGACTTTAAAAACAATGAATTAGTATGGTCTCTATATCCAACATTATTTATTATCCTTAGAGCTTTTTTCTTTTGTAATGTGCATATTGACTGTAGGTTGGTCTTGTAGGTGTTTCCCTAGACTTCTACACAGTAGTTAAGATAAGGTAGAAACAGTGAATTGTACAGTAAGAACAATGATTTATAGTCCAAGATGTGTCTTGTCTTCCCCAGTATCCCTATACATTTTGCCAACTTGGCCCGGATGTGACTGATGTGAGGTTTCCAGCAGATTTTATTGTCTAGCGTCACCCCCAGAAACTTATTTTCCTGTACTGTTTCTATTCTGGTATCATCTATCGTTACCATTATTTCATGATCTAAAAGGTCAGTTGGACTAAACTTATTCAAACAGATATCAATTGAAGGAGTTGTAGTAAGATAAGATAAGCCTTTATTAGTCCCACAACGGGGAAATTCCAGGATTGCAACAACACAGGGATAGCAACAATCAGAAGGCAAGAAAAAAAAAAAAAAAAAGCAAGCAAGCAAGAGCAGCTCATATACATATGTACATATTACTATAAATATACACTACCATTCAAAAGTTTGGGGTCACTTAGAAATTTCCTTATTTTTGAAAGAAAAGCACTTTTTTTCAATGAAGATAACTTTAAACTAATCAGAAATACACTCTATACATTGCTAATGTGGTAAATGACTATTCTAGCTGCAAATGTTTGGTTTTTGGTGCAATATCTAGATAGGTGTATAGAGGCCCATTTCCAGCAGCTATCACTCCAGTGTTCTAATGGTACAATGTGTTTGCTCATTGCGTCAGAAGGCTAATGGATGATTAGAAAACCCTTGTGCAATCATGTTAGGTCTGCAATGCTGTAATTGCTGCAAATGGAGGATTCTTTGACGAAAGCAAAGTTTGAAGGAAAAAAATTATTATTTCAAATACAAATCATTATTTCTAACCTTGTCAATGTGTTGACTATATTTTCTATTCATTTTACAACTCATGGTGGTAAATAAGTGTGGCTTTTCATGGAAAACACAAAATAATTGTCTGGGTGACCCCAAACTTTTGAACGGTAGTGTATATACTGTATATACACACAGACACACAGTGTAGAGCATTGTAGCTGGATGGGATAAATATATGAGTATATAAACACACAGTACGGAGCATTGCAGCTAGATGGAATAAATATGTAAATATATAAACACAGTGTGGAGCAATGTAGCTTGATGGAATAATATGTAGATACATAAACACACAGTACGGAGCATTGCAGCTAGGTGGAAAAAATATGTAAATATATAAACACACAGTGCGGAGCAATGTAGCTAGATGGAATAATATGTAGATATATAAACACACTGCGGAGCATTGTAGCTAGATGGAATGAATATATAGATATATAAATATAAACATAAACATAAACACACCCAGTGCGGAGCATAGTAGTTGATGACGCTACAACATCATCTGAAAGACATCTGCTGTCATAATAGTTTTCTTTAGAAATCAAATAGTCAGGAATAGTGAAACCAAAGGTTAACAGACAATGGTCTGACAGTACAGGGTTATGAGGAGACACTACCAGATTTTCTATTTCTAAGCCATGTGTCAGAACAAGGTCCAATGTGTGGTGGAGAAAATGGGTAGAATTTTCTTCTTTCTGAGAAAACCCCATTGAGTCTAATATTGAATTAAATGCCTTATTGAGACAGTCACTATCTACATCAACATGTAGTAGTAGTTACTGTATTTAAGTTAACGGTGGGAAGAATATGAATGATTTTCTTCTCTAACAGATGAAATTTTATGATTGAAAAAGTTCATGAAGTCCTTACTAGTAAGTTCTAAGGGAATGCAAGGATTGGCAGAGTCCTGACTCTTTGTCAGCCTGCTACAGTGCTGAAAAGAAACCTGGGATTATTCTTGCTCTCTTCTATTAATGCAGAGTAATAACTTGTTCTAGCTTTTCTAAGAGATTTGTTATAAATTAAAAGATGATTTCTCCAAGCTGAACAGTTTTCATCTAAATTAGTGGAGAGCCATTTTCTTTCTAATTGACGAGTCTTCTGTGTTAAGCTACGAGTTTCTGTGTTAAACCAAGGGGTTAGAAATCTCTGATTGGACTTTTTCTTTTTTAAAGGGGCCACCAAGTCTAGAGTCTGATGCAGAGAAGCTGTAACACTATCTACCATGCTATCAATTACAAAAGGAGCATGCTCTCCATAGCTTATTTCTGTTGTGTTGACACATGGTATAGAGGAGATAATCTGCATAAATTTGGTAACATCATCTGAAAGACATCTGCTGTCATAATAGTTTTCTTTAGAAATCAAATAGTCAGGAATAGTGAAACCAAAGGTTAACAGACAATGGTCTGACAGTACAGGGTTATGAGGAGACACTACCAGATTTTCTATTTCTAAGCCATGTGTCAGAACAAGGTCCAATGTGTGGTGGAGAAAATGGGTAGAATTTTCTTCTTTCTGAGAAAACCCCATTGAGTCTAATATTGAATTAAATGCCTTATTCAGACAGTCACTATCTACATCAACATGTACTGTATATTAAAATCCCCTACTATAATTATTCTATCTGATTTCAGCACTAAATCAGCTAAGAATTCGGCAAATTCAGACAAAAACTCTGAGTAGGTTGAGGGAGGACGATAAACTATGGCAAAGAAAATTGGGTTTAACCTAAAATTGCTAAAGTGCCCAATACGGAGGACCAGGCCCTCAAAGGAATTAAAACATGTTTTTTGCTTTACATTAACTAGTAATTTAGAATGGTAAATTGTCGCTACTCCTCCTCCACGACCAGAACTTCTGGGATTTTGATAGTTTAAATAACCAGAGGGAGTTGATTCATTTAAACCAACATAATCCTCTTGCCCTAACCAAGTCTCTGTAAGGGATATTAAATCAATCTGATGATCAATTAACAGATCACGGGCTAGCAAAGACTTGGGAGTTCGAGACCTAATATTTACCACATTTAGTTTTTAAATTATGAGGAGGAAGAGATGCCAATCATTAAATTTAGAGACTTGATGTTTAATCTGACTTTTACCAACTTTTTGTTTAATCATTTTGGTATGCTTATATATTATATATTTTTTTAACTTTGGAGGGAGCAGACAATGATTCTCTGATGGGGAAAACAGGGGCTAAGTGACATTGTCAGTCTCCTCCAGGATGGTGAGAGTGGCCACGGCCCAGTAGTTGATGACTTTGTTCACTGGTGTGAGGATTCCTACCTGCAGCTGAATACAACAAAAACGAAAGATATGATTATTGACTTCAGGAGGAAAACTCCCAGGCACAAAGTCACCATACTAAAAGGCCAGACCACCGAATGTGTACAATCGTACAAATATCTTGGGACAATTATTGATAGTGGATTGAACTTTGAGGTGAACTGTGAAAGGGTGTGCAAAAAGGGTCAGCAAAATTTGCATTGTTTGAGGAAACTTGCACGCTTCCAAATTGACCGAACCATAATGACTATGTTCTATCGGGCTTTTATTGAATCTGTTTTATCCTTTTCTTTAATGTCATGGTTTGGTCAGATAAAACTGAAACAGAGGAAATCCTTGGATCAGGTAGTAAGATGGTCCAGTCGTTTGCTTGGTGAGTCACAGCTGAGCCTGACATCCCTGTACACCAGACAAGTACAGAGGATGGCCGACTCGATTTTAAATGATGACTCCCACCCTTTGCACTGCAACTTTCAGCTTCTTCCCTCCAGACGGAGGTTTGCTGTCCCAAAAAGTAGAACCCAGCGCTACAAAAACAGCTTTGTCCCTGCTGCTGTCAAAGAGTTGAACAAGCTATAAAAATTATATTGTACATATTTTATATTTACCTATTTTGTAAGATGTGTGCCTGTGTTTGTGTCTATGTTGAATGTAATTAGTGGCTTGTAAATATGGATGTCACCAACTGCAAAACAAATCTACCTACGGGTACAAATAAAGTAACCTGAACCTGAACCTAAGTTGAGGGGTGGAGGATGAAGAGGAGCTGCAGAGAGGCATGTATTTATCAAGTTATATTGTATTTGTCTTGGTTTATAACGTTTTGGGTAACGGGAGACAGACACAATCTCTATGGGGTTATGAATTGAAGACTGATCTAAACAGAGAGAATTATTTGGAATGATAGGATTGATATGAGAAGTGGAAGCAAAATAGGGCTGGTTGGTGGGCCCAGGTACTTTGGGGTAAGTTAATACACCAGCCTTCAGTCACTGTACTAAAAAACCACTGAATGGAATAAAACAGATTGTCCCTTAGAACCCGTGCACCGAGTCTATTTGGATGGATGCCATCTGGCCTCATAAATGATGGGCAGTTCCAGAACAGGTTGAAATTGTCTATAAAACCAATGTTAAAAGTAGGACATGTTGAACACAACCAGGTATTAAGGCTGAGAGTTCTGCTAAAATAATTGCAAGTTGCCCAGAAATAAATACACGTCTGCCACAGTTCATAAGAGTGGATAGAAGGCTCCTGAAGTCTCGCTTTAAGATCTCCGACACTTCATCTGGGATGTTGTTGCGTCCAACATGCACAATGACAGTTTTAGTGTGGGGGTATTCGATTAATAGGTCAGGGGTAAGAGCCTCAATGTCTGACACTTTAGCCCCAGGAAAAAATTTTGTAACACAGTACCTGCTTCTGACGTTCCTCATTACTGAATCACCGATTACCAATGTCGTCTGGGGTGGCTTTGTTGGTGGCTTGTACAATGGTGGAATAATTTTGCCGTTGTTGCTGCAGTGGCGGCGAGGTGCCGATACGTGGGTGATGCGGGTGGATGTGCTCTCTTCTTTTTGAAGGTGGTGTAAAGTTTGGCGCACTTAAGGTAGTTTTGATCTGGGACTTGCGGGTTTGGGCCACTGCTGAAGGAGGAGGGGTGGCCAAGGGAGGAAGATCAACGTCCAAGTGGGGGAAATCTTCCAGGAAAAGGATATCAAATCTATTTTCCAGCAAAAGGGGAAGAGAGGAGGCGCGACCGTGTCTGGTCAATCCCCGACGTTTGCTATTTGGCCCAACCATGGTCCAGGGTGCGCACTGAGGCTGTGAAGAACCACCCGGGGCTTTGGGTTTAGCTTCAAACTGAAGCCAGTGTTTGTTGCTGGGGTCCTGGACAGCTGAGGTGACCGGAGCAGGGGTGGAAGTGGATGGCAATGTGCTAATTTCACCCAGGTAAGTAGCCGTCTCTGCTAGCTGCAAGTCCATCGCTGGGGCTGATGTCCGTCCAAAAATAATAGTGTCCAGGTGGTTTTCAGCCTCCCAAATCTTATAGAGGTTAGAGAGTCTCAATTCCAATTCAGAAACCTTCTTAGAGAGGGAAACACAGCTGACACAAGTTGGGGATGGAGCCATGGCTTTCCAGGCCAGAAGTGGCTAGCTAGCTAAAACAGGTTAGCCTAACCTGGTGAACAGCCCTGCCCGGGGTCTGATTCACCTGTGAGCCTGTCCGGGCTGTTGTATTTACTAAGCTAACACTAAATAAAAAGTTAATATCAGTAAAAGAGATAAAGAGGCAAAAATTTAAAACAGAGCTAATACAACAAACAAAAACAGACAAGATAATGCTTTGGAAGCGTTGTCACGAGACGTGACAGTTTACAAACAGACGCCGACACATGTTATTAAATACCACGAGATACTGCGGGATTTCCTTGCAGATTAGATCCGGCTTTTGAGTTTAAAGAATTGAATCTAATTTTTTTCAAGTTACTTTGACCTTCCAATATAGGCCCTGTAAAGCCTATCTTTGTTTTGCAGTGTTGTGCTGAATATGGAGATGCAAAGACTGTGAGACAACAGTTGTGAGAAGATGTGAACTGCTAAAACACAAGCTGAATCACAGGCATTATGGATGGGGACATTCATACCCATGCACTTATTTCAGTTGTGCATGTAGATTTAACATATGGAATGCTATACTGAGCCATTTGTCAAGAAATCACCCTGCTCAACAAACAGTCACTAAAGAAGCATCCACAGTCAAATGCCATATATGCTGTCATAACCAACTCTCCACGGAAAGGGAATTTTTTTCTACATATCTTTGAACATCTCTTGACCGTCTGTGGTGCAATATTGCACCAGGCAACCTCCCCCTCCCCTGGTGGTCAAGATTGTTTTCAAGAAAATATTCAGTTTAGATGTCAGAGATTTCCAAGGCTATAACTTGAACATGGTAAGAGATAATGGCTTACTGTCAGTTAGAAAGATGAGAGTAAATTTACGCACAATAAAAGACTGTTCTACCTCTACACATATGCACCTGTAGCTTCACACTAATGTAATCACTGATGAAGTCATTTTCTCTTTATTCAGTTTTTATTACCTCCGCCAGGCCGAAAAGGCCAGGAGGAGGTAATGTTTTTGCCGGGGTTTGTCTGTGTGTTTGTCTGTTTGTCTGTCTGTCTGTCTGTCTGTTTGTCTGTTGGTTAGCAAGATAACTCAAAAACTTTTGGACGGATTTCCATGAAACTTTCAGGCGTTGTTGGAAATGGTACAAGGAAGAACTGATTACATTTTGGGGATGATCCGCATCACCGTCTGGATACAGGAATTTTTTAAAGCATTTTTTAACACTGTGACATACGGCCATTTTCAACATGTGCGCATGCGCAATGGAGGGCGCTGGTCGCCGTGTCTGACCAACACAAACTCCGCGTTCTTCAACGTTTTACGCACAAAAGCACGCGGAAAACACTGGTGGCCTGGGCCCGCCAGCGTGCCTGTGTTTGCGCGCAGCTGCAAAACCTCACACGGCCAGCTGTCCGCTGTCGGATTATTTGGCAGTAATTCCCCGGCCAGCCATAGGCGCTGCGCATTTGGCAGAAATTCACCGGCCAGCCATAGGCGCTGCGCAAAAACGAGCTCTCAGCCGGGGAACATTCTAAATTCTGTTTTGCTGCGGAGCGCAACCCCAATAATAGAATATAAAACCCACGGCAACCTGTCTACCCAATCTGCATCCGTCAGTGGAGGAGATGGACACAACAGCAACACTTCAGTTTATTACCTCCGCCAAGGAGGCAATGCTTTTACTACTGAACCACTAATCCTATCACCATCACATTGATTGTCATTGATTAATTGTCTATGTTTATTGCACTGTCCCTGTCAAATAAACAAATAATCATTGTGAATCCAATTGCTAGTCATATGTTTTCATGGTCAAGGAATCTGAAAACGTACACACAAACACTGTATGGGGGCAACTGTTGCGCTTAGCGGAGGTCTGTGCTGTCCGAGTGCTTTTCTAGTTTAGAACTGTTTACCTTCATTTTGTCTCTCTGTTAAATCCACTGTCTTTTCTATCACTTTTTACTAAGCTTTTCAGCTGTTTTCCTGTGAAAACTGTTATTGATGGGGTCAAGATTTTTTTCAAGAAAATATTCAGTTTAGATGTCAGAAATTTCCAAGGCTATAAATTGAAAGGGGTAAGAGATAATGGCTTACTGTCAGTTAGAAAGATATAGAATGTGATCCAAAATTTGAGACAGGAGTAAATTTATTCATCTAATTTGCATAATGCCACGGCAACCAGATCGAATTACATAACTTTCAGTCAAAAGTGGACTTTGGACATATTTACACAAAGGATAATTTTGCTTATTGTCACCGTTTTTGTTTTGGGTTTTTTGTTATCTTGTCTTCAAAGTATATGAACCAGAAAATCCGTACAATGTAAACAAACAAAGAAATTCATCAGATTTACCGCTGGCCAGGTGGCTCGTTTCATCCATTTTCATCGTCCTGGTTGTTATTTTGTCTTCTGTCAGTAATTTTCACTTTCTCTCCCACGTCCAGAAACTCTTATGATTATTCCACCTCAGTTTTGCTTTAATTCTGCCACAATTTATCTTATATGACAACACGGAACCAGCGTGATTGCTTTGTCCAGTCACATGGGAGCTGCGGTCGATGGCAGGTGAAAGTTAACCAGCTTTGTCCACCCTCTGTTTTAACAAAATGTAGATTTTTTTTTTATTTTTTTTAATGGCGCCAGAGGCAGGGCGGCCGTACCAGCAGCAACTCTCTCGTGTCTTTGTGTTTCTATCTGTTTATTCCTGTATATAGTGTGTCTCTTATTAACCAGGCCTCTGTAGGAATACTCAGACTAAGAATGGACCAACTTTTTATCTATGTGAGCCTGGTCTTTCTCTAGTTTTTCTTTTCTTTTCTCTTCTTCTGGCAATGGAGATCAACAGAGGTGGGGGTGGACACATTGTTTACACACGCGAACAGCTGATTGTGCTGAGGAGGCCGGAGCATGGAGCGCTGTGGCCGGCAGTGAAGCCCCTCATCCCGGATGAGCTGAAGAGGAGACACCGCGGGCGAAGGGCTGGAGCAAAGGTGAGGAGGAGGAGGAGGAAGCATAAGCCGGCTGTACCGATGGTCATCACCAGGAACGTGCGATCGCTAGGAAATAAAACAGATGAGCTTACAGTGCTGGTCAGGACGCAAAAGGAGTATCGTGAGTGTAGTTTCATGTGTTTTACAGAAACGTGGTTACACTCACAGATCCCGGATGTAAACGTAGTGATACCTGGCTTCAAGACCATAGGGGAGGAAAGAGACGTGAAAAGCAGCAGGAAAAGAGGGGAGGAGGAGTGGCACTTCTTGTTAATGAGCGGTGGTGTAATCCTAGACACATTTATATGAAGGAAAAGTGCTGCAGCCCGGACATTGAACTGCTGGCTGTTAGTATGAGACCTTACTATATGCCGCGAGAAATGAAGTGCGCTTTAATTATTATCGTCTACGTCCCTCCGTCAGCTGACGCAGCGGTGGCCTGTGATGTCATCAGCTCCACTGCGGCCACATTACTGGAGAAGCACCCGGATGCATTCATGGCCATCACAGGTGATTTTAACCATGTCTCAGTGGGAAAAACACTACCAAACTTTCACCAGTTTGTTGACTGTCCCACCAGAGAGAACAAAACACTGGATTTTTGTATGCCAATGTCAGAGATGCATATAGTGCCACAGCTCTACCCCCCCCCCCCCCATTGGCAAATCGGATCACTGCATGGTCATGTTAACACCCAAGTACGTCCCCCTTGTGCAAAGGCAGCCTGCTTATACACAGACTGTGAGGAGGTGAACACAGGAGGCTGCTGATGCACTACAGGACTGCTTCGAGACGACAGACTGGAGCGTACTCTGTGAACCACATGGGGTGGACATAGACAATATGACCAGCTGCATCACAGAATACATTAGATTCTGTGAAGACATGACCATGCCAGCTCAGACTGTACACTGCTTCTCCAACAACAGACCATGGGTCACCAGTGACCTGAAAGCACTTCTGAACAAAAAGAAGAGAGCTTTTAGGGCTGGAGACAAGAAGAAGCTGAGGGGAGTGCAGCATGAACTGAGAAAGTTGCTGAGAAGGTGCAAGGACAATTATAGGAGGAAGTTGGAAGAGAAACTCAGGCAAAACAACACTAAAGATGTGTGGGAGGGAATGAAACAAATAACTGGGTGCAAAGGGAGAGTCAGGCAGCCATCTGGGAGCCAGGAGAGAGCTGAGGAACTGAATCTGTTTTTTAATAGGTTCAACTCACAGTCTGTCACCCGAGCAACACAACCAGACCCCCACGCACCCCTCCTCACCCACCCTCCTGTGCAGAACCTCTCTCCATCTCTCCCCTCCTCCTCCTCAGGGGGCACCAGGACCCTCCCTCACTTCACAGTGACTACAGATCAGGTGGAGAAACAGCTGGAGAGACTCCGTCAGCGGAAGGCTTCAGGCCCTGATGGCATCTCCACAAGGACCCTGAGGACCTGTGCCAACCAACTAGCTCCGGTACTGAAACACCTGTACAACCTGACCCTGAGTTTGGAGAGAGTACCGGTGCTGTGGAAGACGTTCTGCCTGGTTCCTATCCCCAAGAAGTTATCTTCATCTGACCTAAATGACTATCGACCAGTTGCCCTCACATCCCATGTGATGAAGGTCCTGGAGAGACTAGTCTTAGCCCACCTGAGGCCGCGGGTGAAGACGTGGCTGGACCCTCTGCAGTTTGCATATCAGCCCAATTTAGGAGTTGAAGATGCTGTCGTCTACCTGCTGCAATGAGCCCATCTGCACCTGGATGGTAGAGGAGATACTGTGAAAATCACTTTTTTTGATTTCTCCAGTGCCTTTAACACCAATCAGCCACTGCTGCTGGGTGAAAAGGTGCGGGTGATGGGGGTTGATAGCTCTGTGATCTCCTGGATTACCGACTACCTGACAGGCAGACCACAGTTTGTCCAGCTGGGCAATGTCTTGTCTGGAGTGGTGGCTAGTGATATGGGAGCTCCACAGGGGACTGTGCTCTCTCCTTTTCTTTTTACCTTATACACCACTGACTTTCAGTACAACACTGAGTCATGCCACCTGCAGAAATTCTCTGATGACTCAGCTGTTGTGGGGTGTATAAGAGGAGGAGAGGAAGGAGAGTACAAGGCACTGGTAGACAGATTTGTGGAGTGGACGGAGCAGAATCACCTGAGGTTGAATGTCAGCAAGACCAGATAGATGGTGATTGACTTCAGGAAGAGGAAGACTCCTTCTCAGCCACTGCAGATTAGGGGGGAGGATGTGGGAGTGGTTGAGGACTTCAAATATCTGGGTGTCAGAATCAGCAGCGGGTTGGACTGGAGATCCAACACCGATGCTGCGCACAAGAAGGGGATGAGCAGACTCTACTTCCTGAGAAAGCTGAGATCCTTCAACGTGTGCAGCAGGATGCTGGAGCTTTTCTACCAGACTGTTGTCACCAGCGCCATCTTCTTTGCTGCTGTCTGTTGGGGTAGCAGTATCAGGGCCAGAGATACCAACAGACTTGACAAGATTATCAAGAGGGCTGGCTCTGTAATTGGTCTCAGACCGGAGACCTTTGAGACAGTGGTGGAGAGGAGAACACTAAATAAACTGCGATCCATCATGGACAATCCTGATCACCCCCCTCCACCACACACTAGATAGACAGCAAAGCACTATCTCCAGTAGACTACTACAGCTTTGTTGTCGAATGGCCAGGTACAGGAAATCTTTCCTGCCACATGCAATTTCACTGTACAATAACTCACTATGATGTTGTATTCTGGTCATAGCTATGCTGACACACTGCACCTTACAGACTAACTGGTACCTCACATTTTTACTCTGCTCCTGATAGTCCTTCTTTGTGCAATGAGATGATTCATGTGTTTATACTGGTCATCATATATTAAGCTATGATGTATATAGGTTTTATAGTCGTGTTAGTTTTACTTTCCATGGGTAATCCCTTTGTCATGTGTGTGTTTCTGTTGTTTGGTTGTCTACTGTCATGCTGCTGTTACACTGTAATTTCCCAGTTTGAGATCAATAACGTACATCTATCTATCTATTTACCTTCATAAGCTAAATAATCTCTTTTTAGAATCATAGTTGGCAATTCTGGGAGCAAATGCCTCCTCCATGTTGCGATGGAGCACATCAACATTTGTTTACAAGCTCTTCTTCTTCAGTGTCCCAGAAATGAGGTTTTCGAGTGGTTATTTGGGAGACATCAGTCCTCCAAGCCAAGAGCAGTAAGTTATACATGTCTGCCACCTTGTGAGGTAGAATACTTAGTACAACTGGGGATTTTTTATGGTTTATGGCCACATCACATGACACATCACATGACAGGTGCAGAACTGCGACATAGACAGTGAGGGCGCTATGTCCATGAAACCCGGACACAAGAAGGGTTAAGAACAAGGAGACTAACATGCTTGTTTCAAAACTGTAAATACATAACCAACATTTATGAGAACTTTAGAAGTCACAAATACAGAAAACACTCTGGCACAGGGAATATTTTCAAACCAGGGATAATTCAGTTAAAGACACTTGTGCAAGTGTTGCTGGTGATATATCAGATGGGGAAAGTGTAGAGAGCAATGCCAGCTTGCATTCTGCTTTTGACAATGGGAACTATGAAAATTTGGAAAAGGACACAGAGCTTAAATTTACTTCAGTCTTCCTCAAGTTAGAAGATATCTACAGTATCTCTCAAAAGTGAGTACACCCCTCACATTTTTGTAAATATTTTGTTATATCTTTTCATGGGACAACACTGAAGATATGACACTTTGATACAATGTACTCAGTGTACAGCTTAAATAACAGTGTAAATTTGCTGTCCCCTCAAAATAACTCAACACACAGCCATTAATGTCTAAACCACTGGCAACAAAAGTGAGTACACCCCTCAGTGAAAATGTCCAAATTGTGTCCAAAGTGTCAATATTTTGTGTGGCCACCATTATTTTCCAGCACTGCCTTAACTCTCTTGGGCATGGAGTTCATTAGAACTTCACAGGTTGCCACTGGAATCCTCTTCCACTCCTCCATGACGACAACACAGAGCTGGTGGATGTTGGAGACCTTGCGCTCCTCCACCTTCCGTTTGAGGATGCCCCACAGATGCTCAGTAGGGTTTAGGTCTAGAGACATGCTTGGTCAGTCAATCACCTTTACCCTCAGTTTCTTTAGCAAGGCAGTGGTCGTCTTGGAGGTGTGTTTGGGGGTCATTATCATGTTGGAATACTGCCCTGCGGCCCAGTTTCCGAAAGGAGGGGATCATGCTCTGCTTCAGTATGTCACAGTACATGTTGGCATTCATGGTTCCCTCAAGGAACTGAGGTGAGTCCCCCTGTTGAGTACATGAGTCCCCCTGTTGAGTACGTCATGTCGCAGCCCGGGACCTCCGTGGGTGCAGCCTCCCCTCTGCCTGAGGCCGTCGTGTGGGTTTTTCATCCACGGTTCAAGTCTCCATGGGTGCTGCGTCCCAGCCGGGGACCCTCATGGGTGCTGCTCTCCAGCTTGGGCCCACTATGGGTGCTACACCCCAGCTTGGGGTCCACTGAGGGTGCAGTGTTGGCCCTTGACAGCTGTCAACAGTAAAAAAGGACTAAACTGGGATATAAAGAATAACAATGACAAGTCAAGGTGTAATTATAGATCAGTACAGAAGATAAAATATAACATAAACACAAGCAGAAAAATTACAGTTGGAACAACAATACAAAAAGGACATTAGTGCAATGTATAAGTGAACAGACAGAAAATGCCATGAAATAGAGTCTGGAAATCTCCAGCCCTTGGTTCATGACAGGTCAGAGTTCAATGCTTGTACAGGTATGTGGCCACACACATATCGTCTTAAAGGGGCAGTACATGAAAAGCGCAACATTAATATGTAAAATAATTTTCAAAAAATTCCTGGATCCAGATCATGATCTGGATCATCACCAAAATCTAATCATCTGCCCCACGTGTCATTACACAACCTTCCTGAAAATTTCATCAAAATCCCTTCATAACTTTTGGAGTAATGTTGCTAACAGTCAGACAGACAAACCAACCAACGCCGGCCAAAACATTACCTCCACCCTTGGTGGAGGTAATAAGGACCTTTCTTCTAACAGTACATGAGAGTTAATACCAGACTTGCCCATTCATGAGGTATGTGGCTCAATATTTTCAAATCCATTCAGTCTGATACCTTTTGTCATCATACAGGTGGGGGGAGTGGGGGTGAGGGGCTGAAAAGTTCATATACTGATTTAAGCTGGATTCATGCTGCACCTCCACTGTCCGCATACGTGCAACCAGAAACCTTGTGTGATGAAATTTACGTCATTGTCTCCACTCCACTAGTGTACGCAGGGCTCTACTACGGCCGACTGCGTACAGCCCAAATTTCATGACCGCGCGGCCTGCCCACAATCTGAACACGTTGACAGAGCATGCACAAGACTGAACATCCCATTCACGAGATGGCGCTACCAACACAGCATACAAAGACAAAGTAGACAAGGAAGACAACAAGGAGGCGGAAGACAAAAATAAACATACATGAATCCTTTTGCAGCAGCAGCAGCTTGAGCAGAGAAGAGTACTGGAAAATGGTAATTCCTCCTTTTCCTTGAAACAACGTCATTGTTGTTGCTACAAAAAATGTGCATCACTCACGTGTTTATAGCCGGTGAACAAACTGGCATGTTAGCACATTTGCCCTACCCATACGGCTGGGGCGAAACTACAAATAACAGTTGTGCGTATGTGTCAAGCGCTTGGCCTGGTAGATGAAAAAAGTGAACATGTACAACGTTGCTTGCGCGCTGGGCTTGTCCAAAGTGCACGCAGACCAAAGCAGACCAGAGGGAAAATGCAGCATGAATAAGGCTTAAGAAGGAGTTATGCACATAGGTGCTGAGCCTGTAGTATTTGTGCTTCAGTGGACGAGGAACAAGAGGGCAGAGCTGAGAGTGAGAGAACTGTCAAGAGTATGGGTACAATAAACCACATTTGGTCAAATTTGACCACTGCATCATGGTCAGCCCCCCCCCCCATACAGATGATTACAAATATCAGAATAAGACATTAAGTGATGGTAGCAATGTTTCATATTTGTATCATGTACCATTCTGTAGGATTCTAGTGCAGATGAAGCTCAGATGGACCTGGAGGAACTCACCATGGCAGTGTTTGTCACTCGGAAGGAGGGAGGACAACAGCAGAAGCCACCTGCAGACATTGGCATTGTCATTGAGGGAGAGGAGGTGCTGCATGAACTCAAGTCAGTTGCATCAGCTTGTGCCCTGCTTTTTGGGTTGGTCTATGTTCTCAACCTAGCTTATCCAAAACCCCTTCATTTCACTTTTGAAGTGCTTCAGTAAATCATCATGCAATTTGCGCCACACAAGATGTCCCCCAAAGTCCAAAACCTATATGGTAGACTCCAAAGCTTGCAGTACGGACTCATTACAATGCATTGCTCCTCTTGTTCAAAAAAGGGCTTAGTGCCATGGAGAATGGAAAAAGTGTCACTTCTCTTGGGTGGTAGACCTTTTTTCGTCTGAGAGACATTGTTAATATAAATACAATATATATTGTTCAAATGGTTTGAAGAGAATATATAGTGTTGATATTTCATGCTTTTAATACTAATAGAGAGCCTAAGCCATGCCCCCTTTACTTCCGCATATGGGATCTCAAATCGGAAAAATTCTCCATTGAAATCAATGGGAAGAGTGAAATTATCTTATGATCCCGATTGAATTTTGCCACGAGTTACTTATATGATGTTTGTCAATTTACAAGGTAATTTTCCACGTAAATAACAGTGTAGGTTGTTGTCTAATTAAGATATAAGGTTGTGAAAATACAGTGGGGCAAAAAAGTATTTGGTCAGCCACCAATTGTGCAAGTTCTACCACTTAAAATGAGAGAGGTCTCCAGTTTTCATCATAGGTATACCTCAACTATGAGAGACAAAATGAGAAGAAAAAAAAATTCAGAAAATCACATTGTCTGATTTTTAAAGAATTTATTTGCAAATTATGGTGGAAAATAAGTATTTGGTCACCTACAAACAAGCAAGATTTCTGGCTCTCACAGACCTGTAACAACTTCTTTAAGAGGCTCCTCTGTCCTCCACTCGTTACCTGTATTAATGGCACCTATTTGAACTCGTTATCAGTATAAAAAACACCTGTCCACAACCTCAAACAGTCAGACTCCAAACTCCACTATGGCCAAGACCAAAGAGCTGTCAAAGGACACCAGAAACAAAATTGTACACCTGCACCAGGCTGGGAAGACTGAATCTGCAATAGGTAAGCAGCTTGGTGTGAAGAAATCAACTGTGGGAGCAATTATTAGAAAATGGAAGACATACAAGACCACTAATAATCTCCCTTGATCTGGGGCTCCACGCAAGATCTCAGCCCATGGGGTCAAAATGATCACGAGAACGGTGAGCAAAAATCCCAGAACCACACGGGGGGACCTAGTGAATGACCTGCAGAGAGCTGGGACCAAAGTAACAAAGGCTACCATCAGAAACACACTACGCCGTTAGGGACTCAAATCCCGCAGTGCTAGACGTGTCCCCCTGCTTAAGCCAGTACATGTCCAGGCCCATCTGAAGTTTGCTAGAGAGCATTTGGATGATCCAGAAGAGGACTGGGAGAATGTCGTATGGTCAGACGAAACCAAAATAGAACTTTTTGGTAAAAACTCAACTTGTCGTGTTTGGAGGAGAAAGAACACCATACCTACTGTGAAGGATGGGGGTGGAAACATCATGCTTTGGGGCTGTTTTTCTGCAAAGGGACCAGGACGACTGATCCATGTAAAGGAAAGAATGAATGGGGCCACGTATCGTGAGATTTTGAGTGAAAACCTCCTTCCATCAGCAAGGGCATTGAAGATGAAATGTGGCTGGGTCTTTCAGCATGACAATGACCCCAAACACACCGCCCGAGCAACGAAGGAGTGGCTTCGTAAGAAGCATTTCAAGGTCCTGGAGTGGCCTAGCCAGTCTCCAGATCTCAACCCCATAGAAAATCTTTGGAGGGAGTTGAAAGTCTGTGTTGCCCAGCGACAGCCCCAAGACATCATTGCTCTAGAGGAGATCTGCATGGAGGAATGGGCCAAAATACCAGCAACAGTGTGTGAAAACCTTGTGAAGACTTACAGAAAACGTTTGACCTCTGTCATTGCCAACAAAGCAATGTTGGCAATGACCATTCCTTCTTGCCTTGAGTGAGAGCAGTCGCATTTTTCTTCCCTCCTCCCCTGCCTTCCTGATCTATTCCCAGCTTTTGCAATGTTGCGTTTTTGTCTGTGTTTAGTCGCTCTTCTTCTGCTGAATCTTAATCTAAACGGAAATTATGGATTTGGAAGCGGCTTAAATGTGCTATTGTCACTATTTTTCAACAAGAATTGGGCCAAGGGGGAGCCCAAGAATTGGAACCTACGAGAGACTCATGGACATTGGAATCCATGCGTCTATGGAAACATTATTGGTTATGATCTCAGGACTTCTATTTTTAGCTGTGGAGTTCCCTGATGCATCAGAAATTGAAGGAAAGTGAGAGAGCTGTTCAAAGCGGACTCGGCCAGCTCCTTCATTAAATTCGACCAGTTGGGGAGGGCACGAGTAGCAGCAAACGGTGAACTGAATGACAGTGATTCAGTGAAGGAATACATCTGAAGCCCTGTGCTCTCTATGGAAAAACAGTTTAAGCCTGCATATATAATGGAAGCACAGAATTACACGGGTGAGGACAAATTCTACTCTCTGAGTACACTGTGCTGATTTGATTTGATTTGACCTTGTTTGCCCCGTGTTTACATTCCTCCTGACTGAGATTAGCGGAAGAACCGGCTCTTATGTCTACCCATACAATCAACAATCAGTTGTTGTCGTCAGCGGATTGGACTCTCAAGGACAATGCCCATGTGCCTTCTGCAAGCAAGAGAGAGAGAGAGATAGACTCTGGACTCTGGACTTGTTTATAAGTCACATGATTATAACATCTATCCACGGCCAGGAGGCGCCCTCTGCTGCTCACTAACAACTGTTACATTTACACTACACAATGCATACAACACTACATGCATATATACACACACTGCTCTCCCTCTGCTGTGTGATTTGTCCACTAAATGTCTGCTAAATATGCATTGAGGTTTTTTTTTGCCTGCAATCAAAATTTCGCTTACTCATTAAGCGTCAGTTTGATAAAACATGTTTTTTTCTCTCGCCTATTGTGTCATATCATTTCTTTTCTTTTTTTCCTTTCTTCTTTATGACTGGCGCCTAGCGGCTGCCCCGGCCTTGGATGCGCTCTGCAGAGCGTGCCCAAATGCCAAGTCACGTTTCGTTACCTTGTATTCATACATGTGAAAGGACAATAAAGTTGAATCTCAATCTCAATCTCAAAGGGTATATAACAAAGTATTGAGATGAACTTTTGTTATTGACCAAATACTTATTTTCCACCATAATTTGCAAATAAATTCTTTAAAAATCAGACAATGTGATTTTCTGGATTTTTTTTTTCCTCATTTTGTCTCTCATAGTTGAGGTATACCTATGATGAAAATTGGAGACCTCTCTCATCTTTTAATTGGGAGAACTTGCACAATTGGTGGCTGACTAAATACTTTTTTACCCCACTGTATGTATATTAAGGCTACAGACAGACTTACCCTAAGTAACGTCATCACTTTCTGGATCAGCTCCAGCTCTCAAAATACAAAACAAAACATTTGTGTTGTTTTTCTCCTCTTTGGATCCTTCTGTCATCAGTCAGAAAACATGATGTGAGCTTTGAGAGAGAACCCGCCATGATCGTGTTTGGTGATGTGGGATGATGGGGAAAAAAAAAACCCTAAATATTAGTCTTTCTACAACAGCCAACAACTTTAATTATGTTGGAAATGATCTTTTAAATTGACAAACATATGTGTGTAACTCGGGGCAAAAACTGATAGGGATCGAAAGATAATTTCGCTCTTGCCATTCATTTCAGTGGAGATTTTTTTTCCGATTTAAGGTCCCATGTGCGGAAGGAGAGGGGGCGTGACTTAGACTCTGTATTTGCAGCTGGTTTGTTTGGGAGCATGCAGGAATAAAATTGTTCAGCGTTGTTTCTGTAAATCAGAATATGTTGGGGCCTACAAAAAGAAATGACCGTTGAATCAGTGTCAGTAATTTTGCATTTACACATAGAATTCACATGAACTGGGGCTACTGTTGTCCATTTTTAATAAGTGATAAGTTGGTGTGTATCATGTTCGCACACACTGTTCATAGCATACACTGTTATATTGATGTCAAATACTCGCCAAATCTGTTTGGCACTTTTTTACTTTAGTACTTCAAACAAGTCATGCAATGACGCTGTCTGTACTGAGGTTATGTACATTAGTACATACTTTGCAGCACTTTGCAACCTGCAACTTGTTCGGACTGTAGTTAGGTAAAATGACATGTTTGGTCATAGTGTCTTATGCACTTAGTGCATATACAGTATGTTTTAGACCTCAGCCTTAAAGTGAATAGTATTTTACTATTTTAATTTTACTGTATTAATACAATAAAGGGTAAAACATATTCTATTTGAATCTGTGTTTTTCTTTTCAGCCAACTTAATATTTTAATTTATTGGAAAGCATTTTTATTGTATTTATTAAACTAAAATAACACCTCAAGATTTCTATCAAAACTGCTTTGCTTGAAGATGTATTTTTAGGTTGTTAAGGAGCAGTATTTTACTTACAAGCAAAGTATGTAATTGAGTTTGTTAAGACTAAAAGATTTAGTTTGGTTTGTCTTAAATTTTAAGTTGCATTAATGCAAAATGTTGACTTGAAAACAGCTAACTTAATAAGCTCATCTGACTTAAATCATTTAGGTTGCTCAAACTTAATTCAATTTCATGTTGCAAATTGAAACAATTTTTTAAGTTGAACCAACAATTCTTTTTTTTTTTTTTTTTTTTTCTCAGTGCAGCACCACAGTCTGCATCATGTTCTTCGACTTCTCGTTTGCCTTTAATACCATCCAGCCAGGGTTGTTGAGGGAAAAGTTGGAGAGCATGGATGTTGACATTCCCCTCACTGCCTGGATCACCAACTATCTGACCAGCAGACCACAGTTTGTGAGGCTGCAGAACTGTGTCTGTTGACCGTCTGATAAGTAACATCAGGACCTCCAGGGAACAGTGCCTTCTCCCTTCCTCTTAACCATCTAGGACCACCATCAGGACCCTAACCAGAGTCAACCCACGCAAAGCTGCAGGTCCGGACAACAAGGGATCGTCACTTCCTTGTGGTAACGTATCGTCACTTCCTGTTTTGCTGTCTGCCTGTGTGGTTTGCTTTGTGGTTTGCTCTCCAGCCACTAGCTATGGCTACTAGCTCTCTTTTCTCTCCTCCTCTGGTGTGCTCTCTCTGTCAGATGTTTAGCTACACCTCTGCCTCTTTTAGTGATAACGGTAAATGTAATAATTGTTGTCTTTTTGAGGCGCTCGAGGCGAGGTTGTCTGATTTGGAATCCCGGCTCCGCTGCATTGAAACACCGTCTGCGCCAGTTAATCTTGACGGACGCCCATTAGCTGCAGCGGAGCTAGCTAGCTTAGGCCCCCCTGTCAGCGGTCCCTCGGCTCTCCTCAGCAGCGAGGAGACTGGGTGGGTGACGGTGAGAAGGAAGCCTAGTCGCAAAGCCCTGGTACACCACCAACCTGTTCACGTTTCTAATCATTTTTCCCCGCTCAGCGACACACCCGCTGAGGAAAAAACTCTGATCATTGGCGACTCTGTAGTCAGAAACGTGAACCTAGAGACTCCAGCGGCCATAGTCAAATGCATTCCTGGGGCCAGAGCAGGCGACATCGAGTCAAATTTGAAAATGCTGGCTAAAAGTAACTGTAAATATTCCACAATTGTTATTCACGCCGGCATTAATGACATCCGTCTCCGGCAGTCGGAAGTCACGAAACTTAATATAGAATCGGTATGGGACTTTGCAAAAACGATGTCTGCCACTGTTGTATTCTCTGGGCCCCTCCCCAATCTGACCAGTGATGACATGTTTAGCCGCTCGTCATCCTTAAACCACTGGCTGTCTGTGTGGTGTCCTAAAAATGACGTGGGCTACATTGACAATTGGAGCTCTTTTTGGGGAAAACCTGGTCTTATGAGACGAGACAGCATTCATCCCACTTTGGATGGTGCTTCTCATTTATCTAACAATCTGGAATCTTTTTTATCTAAATTTCCAAAACCATGACTACTCAGAGTTGGGACCAGGAAGCAGAGTCGCAGTCTTACACGCCTCTCTGCAGCTCCTCTTCATCCGCCACCCCTCAGCTTAGCCCCTGTCTTCCCCATCAGAGAATCATTGTCTGCTCCCTCCAAAGTAAATAAAAATATAATGTATAAGCATCCCAAAGTGATAAAGCAAAATATTGGTAAAACTCAAATTAAACATAAAGCCTCTAAATTGAATGATTTGGCCTCTGTTCCTCCTCATAATTTAAAAATTAAATGTGGTTTATTAAATATTAGGTCTCTAACTCCCAAGTCTCTGTTAGTCCATGATTTGTTAATTGATCATCAGATTGATTTAATTTCCCTTACAGAGACTTGGTTAGGGCAAGAGGATTATGTTGGTTTAAATGAATCAACTCCCTCTGGTTATTTAAACTGTCAAAATCCCAGAAGTTCTGGTAGTGGAGGAGGAGTAGCAACAATTTACCATTACAAATTACTAGTTAATGTAAAGCAAAAAACATGTTATAATTCCTTTGCGGGCCTGGTCCTCAGTATTGTGCACTTTAGCAATTTTAGGTTAAACCCAATTTTATTTGCCATAGTTTATCGTCCCCCATCAACCTACTCAGAATTTTTATCCGAATTTGCTGATTTCTTAGCTGATTTAGTTCTGAAATCTGATAGAATAATTATAGTAGGGGACTTTAATATACATGTGGATGTAGATAGTGACTGCCTTAATGTGGCATTCAATTCAATATTAGACTCGATTGGGTTTTCTCAGAAAGTAGGAAATTCTACTCATTACCTCCACCATACATTGGACCTTGTTCTGACATATGGCATAGAAATAGAAAATCTTGTAGTGTCTCCTCATAACCCTGTACTGTCAGACCATTGTCTGTTAACCTTTGATTTTACCATTTCTGACTATTTGGCTCCTAAAGAAAAATATTATTACAGTAGATGCCTCTCAGATGATGCTGTTTCCAAATTTATGCAGATTGTTTCCTCTATGCCATGTGTCAACACAACGGAAATAAGCTATAGACAGCTTGCTCCTTCTGTAATTGATAACATGGTGGATAGTGTTTCAGCTTCTCTGCATCATACTCTAGACTTGGTGGCCCCCTTAAAAAAGAAAAAGTCTAATCAGAGATTTCTAACTCCTTGGTTCAACACAGAAACTCAGCTTAAAACAGAAGACTCGTCAATTAGAAAGGAAATGGTGCTCTACTAATTTACATGAAATCTATTTAGCTTGGAGAAATCATCTTTTAATTTATAAAAAATCTCTTAGAAAAGCTAGAACGAGTTATTACTCTGCATTAATAGAAGAGAACAAGAATAATCCCAGGTTTCTTTTCAGTACTGTAGCCAGGTTGACAAAGAGTCAGGACTCTGTCAATCCTAGCATTCCCTTAGAGCTTACTAGTCAGGACTTTATGAACTTTTTCAATAATAAAATTTCATCCATCAGAGATAAAATCAATCAGATTCTTCCCACAGTTAACTTAAATACTGTAATTACTACAACTCCTTCTATTGATCTCTGTCTTGATGAGTTTACTCCAATCGACCTTTGTGAGTTAGACAAAATAGTTTCCTCATCCAAACCTTCAACTTGTCTTTTAGACCCTATTCCTACCAGGTTATTTAAAGAAGTCTTCCCACTTATTGGTAGCTTTATTCTTCATATAATCAATTCTTCATTAACTTTAGGCCATGTACTGCAGGCTTTTAAAATGACTGTAATTAAACCCTTACTCAAAAAGCCAACGCTAGATCCAGGAGCTTTAGCTAACTATAGACCAATCTCTAATCTCCCTTTCATTTCAAAAATCTTAGAAAGAGTTGTTGCTACGCAATTATTTGACCACCTGCAGGGAAATGGTTTACTTGAAGAGTTTCAATCTGGGTTTAGAATCCATCATAGTACTGAAACAGCCTTAGCGAAGGTCACTAACGACCTCCTCATTGCATCTGATAATGGACTAGTTTCTGTACTTGTCCTTTTAGACCTTAGTGCAGCTTTTGATACTATCGATCATAATATTCTACTTGATAGATTAGAACACTATGTTGGACTTAATGGAACTTTGTTGCAATGGTTTAGATCTTATTTATCTGATAGGTTCCAGTTTGTTCATGTAAATAATGAGTTTTCTTTCAACTCAAAGCTTAGTCATGGAGTTCCACAGGGATCTGTGCTAGGCCCTACTCTTTTTAGTTTATATATGCTTCCGTTAGGCAACATTACTAGAAAGCACTGTATACATTTTCATTGTTATGCAGATGACACACAATTATACCTGTCAATGAAGCCAGATGATAGTAATCAATTAGCCAAGTTAGAAGCCTGTCTTAAGGAAATCAAAGCTTGGATGACTTGTAATTTCCTGCTATTAAATTCATATAAGACTGAAGTCATTCTTGTTGGTCCAAAAAACCTTAGAAATTCCTTTCCAAATCAAACTTTCAGTTTGGATGCAGTTACTCTTTCTCTTAATAGCTCTGTGAGGAACCTTGGAGTTATTTTTGATCAGGATTTGTCCTTCAATTCACATATTAAATTTGTTTCTAAGACTGCCTTCTATCATTTGCGTAATATTGCCAAGATTAGGAGCATCTTGTCTCAGAGTGATGCTGAGAAGCTGATCCACGCTTTTGTTAGCTCGAGATTAGATTATTGTAATTCTTTATTATCAGGCTGTCCTAAAACATCTTTAAAAAGTCTTCAGCTGATACAAAATGCTGCAGCAAGAGTTTTAACAGGTACTAGAAAGAGAGATCATATCTCTCCGGTTCTGGCCTCCCTTCATTGGCTTCCCATAGAGTTTAGAATTAAGTTTAAAATCCTTCTTCTTACTTGCAAAGCTCTAAACAATCAGGCTCCTTTTTATTTAAAAGATCTGATACTACCGTATTATCCTAACAGAGCACTACGCTCCCAAAATGCAGGATTACTTGTAATACCTAGAATCTCCAAAAGTACAATGGGAGGCAGAGCCTTCAGTTATCAAGCTCCTTTCCTGTGGAATCAGCTGCTAATCTGGATTCGGGAGTCAGACTCGATCTCTGTTTTTAAGAATAGGGCTAAAACCTACCTTTTTGATATAGCCTACAATTAGGGAGGGATCATGTGTTTCTGAACCCTCCCTTAGTTATGCTGCTAATAGGTTTAGTCAGCCGGGGGACCTCCAGTAATGCACTGGGCCTCACTCCTTTCCTCACTCTCTATGAAATATTTTTTTTTGCTGGTCATTAACATCTGTTTGTTCTCTCCCATAGATTGAGTCCCCATCGTGCTGTTTGCTCTCTACATGTCTGTTCTTTTCTTCTTCTCTATCCCCTCCCCCCCCCCCAGCCAGTCGCAGCAGATGACTGCCCCTCCCTGAGCCTGGTTCTGCTGGAGGTTTCTTCCTGTTAAAAGGGAGTTTTTCCTCTCCACCGTCGCCAAGTGCTTGCTCACAGGGGATCGCCTGATTGCTGGGGTCTTTCTACAACTGTGGGGGTTCCCCCCTACAGTTGAAAGTGCTATGAGATGACTGTTGTTGTGAAATGGCGCTATATAAATAAAGTTGAATTGAATTGAATCTACACTGCGGATTGTAAATACCGTTCAGGTTCAGGTTACCTTATTTGTACCCGTAGGTAGATTTGTTTTGTTCTGAGTTATGTCGTCTTCAAAAATACTCTGATGACATGGCTATAGTGGGGTGTGTAGAGAGGGGACGGGATGAGGAGTACCAAACACTGGTGGGTGATTTTGTAGAATGGTGTGGGAAGAACCACTTACAGCTAAATGTGGATAAGACAAAGCAGATGGTGGTGGATTTCAGCCGTAGGAAGTCGACGCCTCTGCCTATTTCCATCGGGGGTGGAGAAATGGAACAAGTAACTTCTTACAGATACCTTGGTGTTAGAGGAGTGGTCTGCAAACACTGAGGTACTCTACAAAAAGGGCTTGAGCAGATTCTTTCCTTAGAAGGCTCAGGTCCTTTAATGTCTGCAATAGAATGTTCTACCAGTCGGTAGTGGCCAGCACCATTTTCTTTGCAGTGGTGTGTTGGTGATCAGGGATCAGGGTGAAGGACAAGAATAGACTGAATAAACTCTTAAAAAACACTGAGTTAGTCGTGGGTATTGGGCTGGTTTCATTGGAGGAGGTGATTACAGACAGAATTCTAGATAAAATCAGAGCAATCATGGACAATGTCTGTCACCACCTCTACAGCACACTGGACAGTCTACGGAGTAGTGGTGTATGATACTGCAAGATTTGGGATAGATAGATAGATAGATAGATAGCTAGATAGATAGCTAGATAGATAGATAGATAGATAGATAGATAGATAGATACTTTATTTCGAACAAAAAAGTATAACAAAAACAAAACAAATGACAAATGCAATAAAGTAACAGTATACAGTGTTCAAAAGGGAGAAGGAAGAAGTGAACACTTATTAATTCCATCTCCTTTTCCATAAATACACCCATGTGAATTATATACAAATTACTACATTTAAGACCCCAAGTAAACAATTTACTGTATTTTGTACATATGAACATTAACACCCATCCATCCTAACATACATTGATGTCCATACATCAAAACCAGCCTCAAACAACACAGATATACACAGCACTGTCCCACCCACCATTCCATAGTGTCCCAGAGTGAGCATAGTGAACCGTACATATAAATACTACCCTTCTAACATATATCCTTTCAGCAAATAATGTTTATACCTCTTTTTGAATTGATTTCTGTTTGTACATAGTTTCAGTTCCGGCTCCAGACTGTTCCACAAATCCACCCCACAGACAGATATACACATACTTTTCTTGGTTGTTCGTATCTTGGGTTTTGTAAAGTTTAAGTCACCTCTCAGACTATGATCATTGTCTCTTTTTTTAAATATTTTTTGTATATTAGTTGGGAGTTGATTATTAATTGCCCTGTACATGACTTGTGCTGTCTTAAATTTAACTAAATCGATGAACTTTATGACATGTGACTTTAAAAACAACGAATTGGTATGGTCTCTATATCCTACATTATTTGTTATCCTTAGAGCTCTTTTTTGTAATGTGCATATTGACTGTAGGTTGGTCTTGTAGGTGTTTCCCCAGACTTCTACACAGTAGTTAAGATAAGGTAGAAACAGTGAATTGTACAGTAAGACCAATGATTTATAGTCCAAGATGTGTCTTGTCTTCCCCAGTATGCCTATACATTTTGCCAACTTGGCCCGGATGTGACTGATGTGAGGTTTCCAGCAGATTTTATTGTCTAGCGTCACCCCCAGAAACTTATTTTCCTGTACTGTTTCTGTTCTGGTATCATCTATCGTTACCATTATTTCATGATTTATTTTATAATTTCCAAACAACATAATCTTTGTTTTTTTTAGATTTAGAGATAATTTATTTTTGTTGAACCACTGTGTTAACTTTTTCATTTCAGTTGTGACCACCTCTAAAACCTGCTGCAAATTCTGACCAGTGCAAAGGATATTTGTGTCATTCGCAAACAAAATAAATTTCAGAATTTTTGATACTTGGCATATGTCATTTATATACAAAATAAAGAGTTTGGGTCCCAAAACTGACCCCTGGGGCACACCACAAGTGATGTCCATGAAGGGTGATTTGTGCTCACCAATTTGTGCAAATTGTTGTCTGTTACTTAAATAACTTCCCACCCAACTCAGTCCGACCCCTCTTATCCCATACCTTTCCAGTTTCCTTAGTAGTATTCTGTGGTCAATGGTGTCAAAAGCTTTCTTTAAATCTATAAATACTCCTACAGCAAACTTTTTTTTATCTGTACAACTAGTAATTTCTTCTATAAGTTCTATCAATGCCAAAGATGTAGATTTATCTGCTCTAAAACCATACTGGCTGTCTGTAAGGAGGTTGTGTTTTTCAATGAAATCATCCAGTCTCTTAGTGAAGATTTTTTCAAGTATTTTGGAGAATTGTGAAAGTAAAGATATCGATCTGATACCAAGTAAATACAGGGCCAGTATCACCAATACCGATCCAATGTCGATACGTTTTAATAATTAAGGTGGATGCATCATCAAATTACTAAATATGAATAAATTTTCATGATCTTTAAGTGTTTTGTGGTTTTTTCTTTGGATTATTAATTAGCTAAAACCCAGGACAGAATTTGGCCAAAGTTTATAGGTAAACAGAAAACACTTTATTATAATAAAACTTTTCGTTCAGAAACAATAGAACAGCAACAATTTTTTTCTTAAATAAAGTCTACAAAATGATCACTCCACAACAAATGATACAAAATATTTAAAACAAATTATTTTTTCCCAGTAGAATGTGTGTTCAGGAAATGCAATTCAAAAATAAAACTAAACTTCTACCCTTTATTGCATTTCTTTTCTGACTTTGAAAAAAATGAAAAATAAAACAAGCTGTGGAGAAAAAGGAATGGGCCAAGGCAACGAGCTGGATGACAGAAGGCTTTATTTTTCTCCAACATCATACAGCAAACATGCTTCAAGTCCTTTTGGTGAGGCTGCCCCACTCCTTTAGGTGCGTAGCGCAGGCCTAAAGGATCTGGGAAAGGCAATCGGCCCTACTCCCCAGGGATCTGCAGCGGCTGAGGACAATATATAAGTTCTTGAAGCCAGCTTGTCCCTGGTGTGTGGCATGCCGGTCCGGCGCAGCGACCACGTTGCAGCATTTTGTGTCATCCATAGTTATCCCCGTAATCCCGTGGAGTGCACACGGGGCTTCTGTGCGCTGAAACCCCGTTGTCAGGAGGTGAAGCCGGGGTCCGGGAGCTTGACTGAAACAGCACAGGGGGTGCTGATTTTCTCCCTCCAGGATCCCAGGCGATGCTCAGCTTGCTATCCATGGCGCGTCTTGGGTCCCAGTGTGGCTCACTCTCTCTGGCCCTTCAGGACGCCAATGTGGAGAAAGGAATAGGCGAGTGCTCTCCATGGTACATCAGGTTTACAGTGTGGAGGAAAGGATAGGCACTCCATGGCACGTCTAGAGTCACCACTGTGGTGAAAAAGGATGCAGGCGAAGCATGGCGATTTAGATTCCACAGTGTGGTGAAAGAGATAGACCCTCCATCTCATGTCGAAGGTCACCACTGTGAAGAAAAAGGAATGGGCGAAGGCAGCGAGCTGGATGACACAAAGCAAACACGCTTCATAGCTCAGCTGAGCTATTGCGCTATCAAGGTCCCTGTATATTCCTCTTTTATCCTTTGTTGCATGGACAAAGAGAATGTGTGGCACATTAGCATTCAGATTGTCAGACAATGCACATCATTAACATAACATACACAGGCACCACTTTAACACCTTATTCTCTCTGTGGCTCCCAGTTACTCTTCCTCTCCACGGGAGGTGTATAGACTGTCTCGTTTGATACCTCCTGGAGACACTTTCTCCTTCAGTCGTTATTCTCCTCTCCACCCTTTGTCTCGCTGGATGTGAGGAAACCCTAAAACTGCACCCCCCCGACAAAGTAATGAAAATACAATGAATAAAGTGTAAATAACTAAACAACCCCCAAAGCCCGAGACTATCAGGCTTTACAATACGCACATAGCCTCCAGAACTGTGCACTGAACTGTCGTCGGTCTCCATCGGTCTATGATGACCATGGAAGAGAATCCTAAACGTCTACTCTGCTGGAACAGCACCGCCTGTGGCTGAACAGGCTGATGCGCACCGGTGTTCTACCTTCCAGCGTTGGGCGTTGGTAGGATTCAAGCCTGGGCAGGAAGATATGGACGACAAGATGTTACCCATGCAGCATGTCCCCCCTCTCCACGTCACTGATGAATCCAAAGGAACAGCAGGGCTGCTATAGTTTGGCACCAGCGCTGTCGCAGGAGCTGCCAGAACGATGTTGAGCACAACAGAGAACTGCTTTAGGGCTCCGACTCCGGATTTTTCCTCAGTGTTGACTCCCGAAGCCTTTCCCGTGACCGGGTGTGCCGCTAGGCAGCGGAGGTTTGAAATCAGGGTTTACCTTCCCCTAGATGGGCTACCTTCCCAGGTTGACAAGCCACCATCTACCCGAAGCATCTGGTTTTAAGGCGCCAGAGATCCGCCCTCGCCCTTTCTCCTATTAGTAAAAGCAGTTCCGCCGGGCTTAGAGACTAAACCACACTGGCAGGCTAGGAGTTGGACTTAGTTGTCAGAGGCTTTTCGAGACGCACGCCGTAAGGAGCATTTTATGAGCACTGGGAGCTTAACCCCATTGCCGCTCCTGGCTATGACAACCTTGGAACCGCACTGAACTGTATTCTATTGTTTATTACATTGCAATTTAGTGATTGTTTTTAAAATGTTTGGTGGTATTTATATTTGTGGGGGGCCTTGTTTGTGTGTTGCTAAGACAAATCAATTTCCCCTTGGGAATTAATAAAGTTTATCTATCTATTCATCTAGCTATCTGCTGAAAAAAAAAAAAGATTTTTAATGATTTTTTGAATTTGTAATTATTACATTGTTTCTTTTCTTTAACTTTACGTAGAAATATCATTTTAATGTTTTTATTTAAAATAATCACTTGTAATGTGATGTATTACTTGATGTTTGACAGTAATTTTGCATACTTATTTCTTTATACAAATGTTACTTTTAAAATCAAGTAATAGTTATTAAACAGAAAAAGTAATTCATTGACCTTACAAACGTAAGTAAAAGTTGCTTATTTTGGGGGAGAGAGGAGGCTGATGGGAAATGTTAAATATCAGAAAATAAATGTGTTTTCCTCAGTCAGACTCTCAGTTTAATGTGTGTTACTGCTGTGCGTATGTCAAAGCTGTTTCTGTTGGCTGACATTTGTAACCTTTATTTTTGTTACACAGTTACTAAGCATGAGATGTTGGAGATGCACCACCCCTTCGTTTCTGTTGTGGAAACCATGTGTTGCCTCCTGGTGGATGTGCGCCCACTAGTGGCTCATAAAAGACAAATGTAGTGTAGAAGACTCGTTTGCCATTGGTTGAATAATCAAACAGCAGATATTTTGTGCTATGTACGTATGTCTTCATATGGCTTGATAGCATTTACGTACATTGCCCTGGAGAAAATGGCAATGCATGTTGCAAAATGCACTAAATCTGTAATAATTTAGGGGGGAAGTTTATTCATATATGATGATATATAAATAAAGTAAAAATCGCTTAATTATTTCATAGATAAACCCTAGAAAATTAACACCAAAAACAAATAATTAGTAAGGTTTTGGGTAACAAACTAAAGAGAAGATTGAAATTTACTACCAAAGCATAAGTAAATTTACCTGAAAAATAAAGTTCTTAGTAAACTACTTTATTTGTAAAATATACTTTTGGTACTGAGTAAAACCTGAGTACTTTTATTAGGAATTCTGAGTAAAAACATTTTTGACAAGGTTTTTTTTAAGTAAATGCCACTCCAGTTTTTTTCAGTATGCCAGCTCCACCTTGCTGCTCAAGCAGCAACCATCAAGATGGATCTGTTAATGCCAGATCTATAATTAAAAAAAAACTTTTATCCTAAACTAGTCTATTTCTTCTCTCTAGGAATGGAATCTCTGCATGACTGAAAATCTTTTCCTGCAAGCTGTGCGCCATATGAATAATTTTTAAATATTTTTTTATTAGAAAAAATACATTAAAAAGGAATCCACCTTATTCCTAGGCCCCATGATGCCTTGCGTGAATTATGGTAGCAACTTCCGGTACTAGTTTAGAACATATGATTGTCACTGAAACATGATACTTTTTCTTGTTTAAAAACAATGACTTTGGCATCAGAAATGCTAGAACACGGCCTCTTGCACGTCAAAACAGTAATATAATCATACCACTTCCCACGACTATTGAGGGATAGGAAGATGACCTTAAAAAGTGGCCTTGTACACAGTAGCTCCATTAGTTAGCGCTGCTGCTAAGATGCTAACGGTGTAAACAAATGACCCGTGCTGGCAAAATGAGTCACTTTGAGGACATTTTCAAAATTGATGTAACGTTATTTCCATATTCTGTATTGAAAGACCTTCAAAATAATATTTAAGTTGTAGGTAGTGCGCAAAAACTGACCCAGAAAAAAGACTATTTGTTTATATTTTAGCAAGGTTGAAAGCTCACGTTTGATTCGTGGGGAGTTATGTCTTCATCAAAAACATTGGTATTTTTAGAAAGTACGATTTCTAAGTTTTCCAATGATACCAGGCACTCATGGGGTTTTGCCGGGACTTGCCCTACCAAACAAAGAAAGAGTCATGATTTATGACTTCTCGTTGCCTGTACTCAATGATGCGGTGGGCATTCCAACCAGCATGTCTCCACCGCAATACAGTCGGCTGCGTTTTGTTAAAATATGTTGGACATAATCAAATTTACCTTAGAGCAGACGTTCGCCACAACACCGTGCTTGGATGTCGTCTGTCACCGTGTGGTGAAAAGCCTCCATTTATCCAGCCTGGCACAGCCACAAACACCAGCAAGTACCAGAACTATGCCAAAACATTCAAAAAAATACAAAAACTAGAAGAGCTTGAAATTAACTGCTATTTGAGTGCAAAACACATATGTGGACTATACATTAAAATGGATTTGAAAAACTTTTAAAAACGCTATTTTAAATGCCCCTGCTACTCCACTCTTACTGACTGATTTAACACTAGGTCAGCCGAAACGGGAAGTCCACCCATAATCATTCCTACAGTAGCACCCCCAGGAATAAGGTGGATAACAATTCAGTTTGTATCAGATATTATCACGTTATAACTGCAATGCTCATGCACTTTTATTTTTTCACCTTCTTGTTTTATATTCATGTGCCTGTACTTAATATTGAATAAATTATCACCTAAAAATAAGTTGGCAGAATGTTTTTGAAAGCGAGCAGAGACTGTTTCTTGATCATATTAATACCACGGCTTTCCCCAGCCGCCTCGGCAGCCTTCCCTTTGGCCAAAAATGAAGCTTTAGCAGGGAGATTCTGTTTGCTGCACATTTTTCAACAGGACAACCCATTTGCACCTGGCTTGAAGCCCCGTTGGTTGTTTGGGTTCATGAGCTGATCAGGGGTTATTGTTCCAAGCTGTACCATGCCAAAACAACCTTAATATATTGCTTTATGGAAATGATTTTTTTTTTTTTTTTTTAAAGAGAAATGGCAGCTCACCTTGCCAGCCAGCCATGACTCTGGGGGGAACCTGCTTCTGTTACACAGAGAGCAGAGCTGCAGCGACTGTCTCACAATTGTGTCTTTTTGTATCGCTCAAAACCTACTAACACCTAAATTATGGACTCACGGGGCCCTAAAAATTAATTGTGATAATGCCACATATTGCACAGTTGAGCTACCCAACATTGCCGCATAGAAAATTCCCCCACCATGACAGCCCTAGTTATAACCAACCTTGGAAGTAACGTGTTACAAAATAACAAATCTACAAAAGACAGAAGTTACAAAGTAACATGTTACTGTAACACCACTACTTTTGCAGTAACGTGCTGTGTAATGAAATTGCTGTTTAAAAATTCCGTAATGCGTGACAGTTACTGAAATTTGATCAGATGTGTTACTCGTTACTCATTTTATTAAAATGGATTGATATTTTTAGCCCAAATAAATGAATATACAACCTGATGCTATTGTAGCTGAGACGTAGCCGTCAGTCGACGTGACTTGTTACAGAGAGCTGAGTCTTCACTGCTGAGTGGAGAAGAGATGAAGCTACTTTGTTTTTGTGGAAATAGACAGAATACTTTTCCTTTGTCACGGTTAAGGACAAAAGCATATTGGTAGGTTGAAAGCTAAAGTGCTGGTTGAGACCTACTGCAATCTTGAAAAGCACTTGAAAACAGCAACAAAGCTCTGACAAAGTTAGTGCTAAGTAATGGCTAGCTATGCTAACAACACCCTGTTAGTGGCTCTGTTGTTATTAATGCTATTTTATGTTTAATACAGTGTCTCTACTCTCCCGTTATTCCAGGAAGTTATAATGCTTTTATTTAGGAGGTACAAGGAAGCTACCAGTGTAATGGTGGAGAAGGCCCTGTTGGTGTTCGTGCAACGGCAGCATCGAATAAAACAGTGTTCTGCTAAGTAACCATTGTGGTCATTTTTTTTTTTTTTGAGTAAACATTGGTAGCAGAGGATGGTTTCCAACTACACAGTACCCCTGAGCTTCGACGAGAAGCCTTACGAAAGTTGGAAAAATGAAGTTACAATTTGGACCAGAGTTACTGAACTCAACAAGAAGAAGCAAGCTCTCACTGTGGTTTTGGTGATGTCAGGAACGACAAGTGATACTAGGATGGAAATACCGGTAGATGACCTAAATAAAGACAGCGGTATGGAAACTTTGTGAGAGGAAAAGAGACAGATTTACAGCCGTGGACAAAATTGTTGGTACCCCTCTGTTAATGAAAGAAAAAACCACAATGGTCACAGAAATAACTTGAATATGACAAAAGTGGTAATAAATAAAAAATCTATGAAAATTAACCAATGAAAATCAGACAATGCTTTTGAATTGTGGATCAACAGAATTATTTTAAAAAACAAACTCATGAAACAGGGCGGCGCGGTGGTGGAGTGGTTAGCACTGCGGCAGCACAGCAACTCACCCTTGACCGGGGGATCCTGGGTTCGATCCCAGCCCCTGACCAACAGTGATCTGTGAGGAGTTTGCATGTTCTCCCTGTGTCTGCATGGGTTTACTCCGGGATTTCTCCGGTTTCCTCCCACATGCCAAAAACATGCAAGTCAGGTTAATTGGCATCAAAAACTGGGGATTCTAAATTGTCCTTAGGTATGACTGTGAGAGTGAATGGTTGTCTGTCTCTCTGTGTTGGCCCTGCGATGAACTGGCTATCTGTCCAGGGTGTACCCTGCCTCTCACCCAAAGATGCTGGGATAGGCTCCAGCCCCCCCCCCCCCCCGCCCCCCCACGACCGAAAAGGATTAAGCGGAAGAAGATGAATGAATGAATGAAACTCATGAAACAGGCCTGGACAAAAATGGTGGTACCCTTAACTTAATATTTTGTTGCACAACCTTTTGAGCCAATTACTGTAATCAAACGATTTCTGTAACTGTCAATGAGACTTCTGCACCTTTCAGCAGGTATTTTGGGCCACTCCTCATGAGCAAACTGCTCCAGTTGTCTCAGGTTTGAAGGGTGCCTTCTCCAGACGGCATGTTTCAGCTCCTTCCACAGATGTTCAATAGGATTTAGATCAGGGCTCATAGAAAGCCACTTTAGAATAGCCCAATGTTTCGCCCTTAGCCATTGTTGGGTGTTTTTAGCTGTGTGTTTTGGGTCATTATCCTGTTGCAAGACCTATGACCTGCGACTGAGACCAAGCTGTCTGACACTGGGCAGCACATTTCTCTCTAGAATACCTTGATAGTCTTGAGATTTCATTGTACCCTGCACAGATTCAAGACACCCTGTGCCAGATGCAGCAAAGCAGCCCCAGAACATAACAGAACCTCCTCCATGTTTCACAGTAGGGACAGTGTTCTTTTCTTCCTATGCTTCATTTTTGCATCTGTGAACATAGAGCTGATGTGCCTTGCCAAAAAGTTCCAGTTTTGTCTCGTCTGTCCATAGGACATTCTCCCACAAGCTTTATGGCTTGTCAACATGCAGTTTGGCAAATTCCAGTCTGGCTTTTTTAGGATTTGTTTTCAACAGTGGTGTCCTCCTTGGTCGTCTCCCATGAAGTCCACTTTGGCTCAAACAATGACGGATGGTGCGATCTGACACTGATGTACCTTGACCTTGGAGTTCACCATGAATGTGTTTAGAGGTTGTTCTGGGCTCTTTTGTTACCATTCGTATTATCCGTCACCTCCTGCGGCCACGTCCAGGGAGGTTGGCTACAGTCCCGTGGATCTTAAATTTCTGAATAATATGTGCGACTGTAGACACAGGAACATCAAGCTGCTTGGAGATGGTCTTATAGCCTTTACCTTTAACATGCTTGTCTATAATTTTCTTTCTAATCTCCTGAGACAACTCTCTCCTTTGCTTCCTCTGGTCCGTGTTTGGTGTGGTACACACCATGTCAACAAACAGCACAGTGACTACTTGTCACCCTTTAAACAGGCCGACTGACTGATTACAAGTTTGTAGACACCTGTGATGTTAATTAGAGGACACATCTTGGTTGAACATGTCCCTATGGTCACATTATTTTCAATCTTTTCTAGGGGTATCATTTTTGTCCAGGCCTGTTTCATGAGTTTGTTTTTTAAAATAATTCTGTTGAACCACAATTCAAAAGCATTGTCTGATTTTCACTGATTAATTTTCACAGAATTTTTATTTATTACCACTTTTGTCAGATTCAAGTTATTTCTGTGACCATTGTGGGTTTTTCTTTCATTAACAGAGGGGTACCAACAATTTTGTCCACGGCTGTACGAAGCCTATTTGCATTTTGTCCAAATAAGTAGAGGCTGTGAAGTGTCCATGGTGGACTATATAATTGACTTTGAGCAGCACTAATCACAAATACGCAAATACAAGATGGAGTTATCCAGCACAGTTTTAGCTTTTAAGCTGCTCGACACCAAGTGTTTGAATGAGAAGGATCATTAGCTAGCACTCACGGTGTGTATGGAGCTAACATATTCCTCAATGAAGTCATCTTTGAAGAAGATATTTGATGGGAAAACACCAGTCTCCAGCATGGGAATTAATCAAGATACAGCTTATCACCGGAGTGGTGGACTAGAGGTAGAGCATCCGCCCCACAACCAGGAGGTCAGGGTTCAATAGAGGAGGGAAATGTGGGCGGCAGTGGCTCAGGAGGTAGAGTGGGTCGTCCAATAACCAAAGGATTGGCAGTTCAAATCCCGCTCTCCCCAGGCATCCTGCCATTGTGTCCCTGGGCAAGACACTTTACCCACCTTGCCTCCAGTGTCCATGACACTGGGTAGGAATGTGTATAAATGTTCAGTAGTGGTTGAAGAGGCTGTTGGTACAGATTGCCAACCACATTTCTGTCAGTCTGCCCCAGGGCAGCTGTGGCTACAGCAGTAGCTTACCACTACCATTGTCTGTCTGTGGAGTGAATGAATAATGGACTCATTACCTCCGCCAAGGAGGTTATGTGATCATCGGCGTTGGTTTGTCTGTTTGTCTGTCTGTTTGTTAGCAAGATAACTCAAAAAGTTATGGACGGATTTTCATGAAATTTTCACAGATTGTCAGAAATGGGGGATCCTACAGATGATTACATTTTGGTGGTGATCCAGATCACCATCCAGAAGAAAATCGCCATTACGGAAAATGCCATTTTCGTCAATAACTACTGAACCACTAATCCTATCATTGTGAATCCAATTGCTAGTCATATGTTTTCATGGTCACGGAATCTGAAAACGTACACACAAACACGGTATGGGGGGAACTGTGGCGCTTGGCGGAGGTCTGCGCTCTCCGAGTGCTTTTCTAGTTGTAAAATGCTTTGGGTATGTTGAAAGGCACTATATATGCAAATCATTATTATTATTATTATTATTATTATTATTATTATTATTATTATATGATGGAGCAGAAATGCTAGGGAGGCAAAGTGCGGCTGCAGAGAGCACTGCTGCCTGGATAAGTACAGGTGTAGATCAAAGCATGCAGTCTGTCAGTCAACCTTTCACTGGGCTAAGGACTGTCCCTGCAAAGGTGAGCAAGTGAAGTTGACAGAAGAGACCAGCAAAGAGGAAGTATAGGAGTGTAATATTACTCTCTTCACTAAAGAGTCACCCACTGAAGCTGAAATCTTACTGACAGAGTGTATTGGATCAGCAATTATAGATACTGCATGCACAAGGACTGTATGTGGACAAGAATTGGTTGATTGATTTTATTTATTTGAACATTCCGACAAAAGAAAAAAAAGAATTTAAAACAAAACAAAAATCAAGCCAAAAATAAAATGTTCGAAAGGAGTGGGAACTGTCATGCGGTGGCTCTCGCGAGCCACCATAAGACGCCACACCGTCACCAGAGAGTTGTGCAAGAGTCTTTATTAACGGTGAAGTAATAATAATACAAGCTGCTGAGGCAATGACACACACAAGTCTACACACACCAGGAGGCGTAAGGCTAACAGCTCACTTACGGGTCCACAGGAGGCGACGGTCATACCACAGACAGGCAAAGTGAAGAAAGTCCAAAGCATACGTTAGCTCCGACGATAAGCGACGGACACTGCTGCAAAGATGCGGCCACTAGCGTTGGTTTAAGAAGTCCGTTGCTAACAACCGCAAATGCAGAACAGCTGTTCAGGACTTGACAGCTGAGCGGAAGCCTCCCCGAGCGCTGTCACAATAAGAGCTCGGAGAGCCAGAATAACAACGCCGCCATCAAGCCCTGACAGGAATAGCCCGAGCACAAATAACATAGTGCTCGGGTCACAACAGGAAGAAGCCAACGCTTATATAGTCCCACCCCTTTTCCATACCCAACAAATTACAATATCACTCTTAGTCATCATTCATCCCACAACCATCATCATCATCATCATAGCAGTCTGTCGTGGGCAACAATGACTGTTTCATTTAGGTCTGATCAGATTCCTCTACACAGCTCTGTCCTTAGCCTTCCGCTGCCAGGAACTCCTGTCTATGTCCAACTTCTTCAAGTTTCTTTTTACAGTGTCTTTAAATCTGAGCCTTGGTCTACCCTGATTGCTTTTGCCCTCGCATAACTGTGAGTAGAGTAACTGCTGAGGGTGACACTGGTGGTCCATCCTCTCAACATGTCCGAGCTATCTCAGGTTCATCTGTATTAGCATGTCCTCAATTGATGGTAGACCAGCTCGTTTCAACACTTCTATGTTGGTTATCTTGTCTTTTCATGAGATGTTCATTATGACTCGAAGGTGTCTCATCACGTACGCGTGGACTTCGTCACCTGCACTCTGTAGACTGTCCAAGTTTCAGCACAGTACAATAGAGTAGCCAGTACTGTCGCTCTGTACACTTTGCATTTCACATGGATAGACACATGTCGATTGTTCCACAGTCTCTCCCTCAAGTTTCCAAACACAGCGCTCGCTCTTCCCATTCTGAGAGATAATTCATCCTCCAGCCTAGCATTCTCTGAAACAGTACTCCCTAGGTACTTGAAAGTCTTGCACTTGATTAGTGGCTCTGTACCAATACTGATCTCTTCTGGTAGTGATGTTGATAATTGGAACTTTGGTGGTTGATAAAGGCACTCTGTCTTCTTGATGTTGATTTTGAGGCTGAATTGGCTAGCTGCTCTTGCAAATTTCTCCACTAAAGATTGCATGTTTTCCACGCTGTGTGCAACTAGAGCACTGTCGTCGGCAAAGAGCATTTCTCTTACTACCTTTATCGATGTCTTACTCTTGGCTTTAAACTGTGCCACATTGAACAAGTCTGCTTCTTTCCTTGTTTGAATGTATCCTCCTTCTGAAGTGTCTTTGAAGGCCACCTCAAGCATGGCTGCCAGATATAGCAAGAAGAGTGTAGGTGCAAGCACACAACTTTGTTTCACCCCGTTGCTTACTGAAAAGTCTTTAGATACTGAACCACTCATTGCCACGTTTGCTTGCATACCTGTATGGAGTGCCTCGATCAGGCTGACAAACTTCTCTGTACAACCATATTTCTTGAGTACCTGCCAAAGTCCTTGTTGCAAAACAGTATTGAAGGCTTTACTGAAGTCTATGAAGACTACATAAAGCGGCATGTTCTGTTCGATACACTTTTCTTGAACCTATTTCAAGCAGAAAATCATGTCCATTGTGCTTCTTCCACTTCTAAAGCCACACTGGGGCTCCGGTAGTATATTCTGCGAGATGTGTTCACTGAGTCTGTTAAGTAGTACACGTGAGAGAATCTTACCAACAGTGGCTAGCAGTGATATACCTCGGTAATTTCCACAATCTTTCCTGTCACCTTTATTGAACAAAGGCACAATACTTGCATCCTTCCAGTCTTGAGGTACTTTCTGGGCATCCCATATCTCTTGGATGAGCTTGTGCAGGCAGTTGGTCAGCTGAACACCAGCAAATTTCCACACTTCTGATGGAATTCCATCCCTTCCTGGATCTTTACCATCCTGTGTTGTCCTGATAGCTGCCATTAGTTCATGAAAATTTGGTGGTTCATCCAGACTTGATACAGCTGCACTAGAGCTTTTTTAGCCTCTTCAGTGAGATCTCCAGGGTTGTTTAGTAGTTGGTCAAAGTGGTGTGCAAATCTGTCCAGGATCTTGTCTTTCTCCTGCAAAACCGTTTCACCATCCATAGCCTTGAGTTGGATCAATCCTCTTGGTTTAGGGCCGTAGATTTCTCTCAAACCTGTGAAGAATGTTTTCATGTTCTTCCTGTCTGCTGCAATTTGAAGTTTCTTTGCTTTTTCATCCCACCAGTTGGACTTCATCTCTCTGGTGTACTTCTGTAGCTCACTCTGAGCCTTGGAGTATTTCTTCTTCTTCAACCTTGTGTTACACTGTAGGTTTTCCTGCCAAGCTGTATTCCTTGCTTCTAGTAGTTTCTTCAGGTGTTCATCATGCTCATCAAACCAATCTTGATGTTTCCTCTCAGGGTAGCCTAATACATCACTCGCAGTCTGATACACCGTATCCTTCAGCGTTGCCCATTTCTCTTCTATGTCATTCTCTGAGTTGTTGCTGTCCCAGTCTTTCAAGTTTTCATCCATTTCCTGTGTAAGTTCTTCCTGCTTCTTTTGGCCTTTCAGTGCACTAGTGTTTAGCTTCCGTGGTGGCTTTGCACCTGTCCTACAGTGCTGTTTTCGTCTCCAAATCCTTAATCTAGATCTCAGCATAGCATGATCAGTGCCACAGTCTACGCCTCTCATTGCTCTGGTGTCCAATACATCCCTCATGTCTCTCTGCCTGACTATGATGTAGTCTAATAAGTGCCAGTGCTTGGATCTTGGGTGCATCTATGTCTTCTTGTGTGTGTCCTTGTGCTTAAATAGAGTGTTGGTTATCACAAGGTTGTACTCTGAACATAGTGCAAGTAGAAGTTCTCCATTAGCATTGCACTTGCCTACTCCATGTCTGCCTAGCATTCCTTTCCATTTCTCGGTGTCCAAACCAACTCTGGCATTAAAATCTCCAACGAGTATCAGCCTGTCATCAGTCGGTACATGCCTGATGGTCTCACGTAAATCACTGTAGAACTCTTCCTTCACCTCCTCTGCGTTGGTCATTGTTGGGGCATATACACCGATGAGTGAGGCATACATCTTCCGCTGTAGTGGGAGTCTCATAGTCATTATCCTGTCATTGATTGGCACCAGTTCCTCATCAAGCATTGCTGCTATCTCCTTTCTAACTGCAAAGCCCACTCCTGCTTCTCTCCTTTCTTGAGTTGATCTCCCACTCCAAAAGAAGATGTACCCATGGTCTTCCAAGCTGTCATATCCAGGCAATCTTCTTTCACTAAGTGCAGCTATGTCTACATTGTACCTGTTCATTTCCAGGGCCACAAGTGCGGTCTGTCTTTCTGGATGCTGTGATGTTGTTCTGTCCAACAGAGTGCGTACATTCCATTCTGCTACACACAAGGTTGCTGTTTTCCTCTTCTTCTGTCTTCCTGCTCTTCGCTTACTTTTCGCTGCCTGTCGGAGTGTGGACAGATCAGCGCAGACCTTGTAAGCACGGGCGGCGTCGGAACCGGTATGAGTTGCTTTCTGATTGATCATTTCATGAAACTACTTCCAAAGTACTGCTAGCTTTTGCTGGACTAGCAGCACATTTTTGGCAGATAAAGGTATTATCAGTGGCAAGGACAAGCCAAGACAAACTGACTCCAGTATCTGTTGCAGTGACTGACCAGATGATAGGTTTGTTTATCTCTGCTCTTTGTGTAGTGCATGTCACAATGCACCGACTGGCACAGTCCACCACAGACCTTGCAACAGATGTGTTTATCTGCCAGGATGTCCAGTCTCACCCCGTGTAACTGGGAGTGGTCCACCACAGACCTGTGGCATATATTGATTTTAGTTCTGCCAGGATGCCCTGTTTCACCCTCCACACCCTGGGAAGGGCGGGGATGCCGGTTGAGTCGCCAATGGCCCGACCCATGAGACAGGTAATACCGGTTTTCATGGTTATCCCGCAGCAAGCAAGCCAATGCCTGACCTGACACACACACAAAAAAAAAGGGGGGATGTAAGTCTCAGTTAAAAACTGCCAATTTCTGACCAAAAAAGTGGAATTTTATGGGTAAAAAGCTGCAACTTTAGCAAAAAGACAAAAAAGGTGTAAATTTCCAACTGTTTACAACCTAAAAACACTGCAGATCTAAGATTTGAGTAAAATGTTGCAAGTTTAAGCGTTTTTTTTATCTACTGCAAATTCAAGAGAAAGAAAAGTTCTAAATTCATGAGGAAAAAGCTGCAAAATTATGAATAACAAAAAGCTGTAAATTTTCATGTAAGAAGCTGCACATTTCTGAGTAAAATGGCTCTAACTGTCATATCCGGCTCTAGGGAGCCGGGCAATCAGAGCCAGGGGCAAGCCAGTGAGTCGTGATATTTTATTCAGGGTAAAGGGGAAGGGATGAGGAGAGCACAGATACTCATGCAGGCGTACACTCACAGGTTGCACAGCGCAGAGGTAAGCAGCTCGTACCGGACGTGGGGGTAGCAAGACGTACATACTCACAGCGGGATACAAACACAGGAATGCTGCAAGAGGAGTATAAGCCGACACCAGACAAAGGGGCTTCAGCTTAGCAATATGTTTATGTCGCAGCCCCGAGTCATCGAGGCTGCTCCTATTTATCCTCATTGGCAGCGCCCCAGCTGATGAAGACTAATTGGCCCCAGCTGTCCATAATGCTGCCAGCTGGGGGCCAGCTGAGACGCTGCTCAATGGGAAGCAGGGATGAGGGAAAACATGGGCTGAGTGCCGAGACGGCATCTCAACCCATGGTGACAGAGCCCCTCCCACAAGGTCGGGCTCCTGAACGACCAGGAACATCCCAGCCCCCCCCCCCCACCTAGGGTGGGAGGAAGGGAGGCGGACCGGAGGGGAAGAAGCCAAGGGAAGGACAACACCAATGGGGCAATGTAGGGTAGCGGGAAAGAAAAACCCAAATACAATACTGACAAAACAGAATAATTAACCCAGGTACAGATGGGGAGAAGAACTGGGTCAGCACGCCGGTTACATACTACCCAGAGAGTACCAATCATGCGTGACCCAGAGCAAGGAAAAAAGAACCACCAAAAAGGTACAGGGCAAAAATGCTGAGTACGGTTAAATAAAAGGGAACCTATACACAGCGCTAATTTAAGTACATACACACAGTCACCAAGAAAAGTGAGGGTGACTGGAACAAATAGACAATTACAGAGCATGGTGTTACGAAAAACAAGGCACATGACTCTAATGAACAAACAGGACATAAGAGAAATACTGAGTGCAGGCAAAGAAAAACCCACACACACGAATATATAAATACCCAGTCACCTAAAGAAATGAGTGACTGGAATAAATGGATAACTGCAGAGCATGGTGTTACGGAAAACAAAACATAACTCTACAATACAAAAAACGAGGCTAAAAACATGGCACAAAAAGTAAAATGCTGAGCATGAGCGATGGAAAACACAGCACTATAAAAACGAATCCACCAACAGGACAACACATTACACCCGAGTGACCTTAATAACAAAAGAAAAAGTGACACCCGAGGTGAATGGCAGGCAGAGTCCAAAAATGGCCGAGATGGCTCCGGAGATCTCCCCGCCCATTGTCCAGCTGGCGAATCAGGGAAAGAGAAGTGTTCGGACGGCGAACTCTGGACCCAGATCCCAGGAATCCAGTCCACCGGCAGCCGAACCAGGCTGCCCAGAGGGAAACAGACCAGTGGGGGGAACCAGATCACCGAACCGAAAGTTCTGTGGGTCGGGTCGTCGACCCGCATCACTCAACCACCAGGACCGTTGAGACGGGCGAAGGATCAGAGCGGATCCCGGTGGAAGAGGCTCAGGGGAGAGCCGATGACGAGGGCGGCGGGCGTCAGGCCGCAGGAAAACGGCCACCTCCTCACCGGACCTGGACAATACTGGGGCAGCACCCACGTCGGACCCCGATCGGGCCTCAGGCGAACCCACGTTGGACCCCGACTGGGTCTCGGGCGAACCCACGTTGAATACTGCACCAGAACCGACCTCCAACGTTGAACCCGGACCCTCCAGCACCACGAGGAACAGCAACTCCTTGCCGGTGACCCTGGAAGAAGGCTCAGAAGAGAAAACAGAACCGGGATCAGGATCACCGGCAGCGCCAGAACCCGGCGAGACGAGCTCAGACGCAGCGGACGGCTGCACCCGGCTCGTCTCCCCTGGAGATAGGCTGAAGTGCTCGGGGATAAAAAGAGAGAAAAGAAAGGAGAGCACTCGCCTGATCTCGGGTTCTGACGCCGTCCAGGACTGCGAAGATCCAGGATCCGTCGTCAGGAGGTCGTTGTCAGGCTCCCATCTAGCCGCGTCGGGCCCCGCAGCCAGCACGATGGTCAGCGCAGCTTGAGATTCCTCCAGCTCAGGTAACCCCGCCGACGATCCACTCGGCGTGAAGCCAGAAGAATCTCGTCCCGCCGGACCGAACCGCTCCTCCGTGGAGACCCGGGGACGCTCAGTCGTCGGCGTAGACTCCACGCAGCAGTCAGTCCCCCTCCTCCGTCCGCAATGTAGCTGCGGAACCACAGGCCCTCTCCATATCCCACCACGTTGACCCGGAGCCGGGGACCGCTCGGCGGAGAGAGACACAGAGGATGCGGGATTAGGCATACAGGTTACAGCAGGTGGGGAGAGTTCAGGGAGTTGCGAACCCTGAACTTCTCCTCCAGGGATGTGACAGAGCAAATCATTAAGCAGGTGTGAAAAAACAATGACTTGCCTGCCCCCTGGAGGTTGAGTATCGCCTGCTGTAGTGGAATCTGCTTCTTCCTCTCCCCGCCCGGCGATAACGGAGGACCCCCCGGGAATTCGTCTGAGGGTCGCTCGTGTTGTCTCCAGCAGAGAGCTCACCAGGCCGGGATTCCAGGAACACACAGCGGTCAGGAAGCGCGTCGAGGAGGAGGGGGAAACAGCCGGGGTGAGCCAGCCCGAATGTCCAGGAATGACAGCGGGGGAACGAGGCTCAGGGGACGAGGCTGTAGAATCTCCACACTGACGAGGCGAAGGGATGACAGCTGCGTGGGAGGAATGGTCCTGACGATGACCCAGAACTGGATCCGGACGAAGTTCGTGCAGAGGTGACTCGGCGATGTGATGACTACTCCCAGGGGACGAAGCGAGGGGGAAACCCAGGATTCGCCGCTCCAGATCGGAGATCGAGACGAGGAAGGCGTCGAGCACGGGAAAGCTTCGTAGCCCTGAAGTCCTCACCATCAATCTCACTGCCGCCGCCACATGCCTGAAGGTGGTGACAGGAAACACAGTAGAGCTCGCGACAGCCACTCGACCCCGGACATAACTGCTGTCAGCTGCGGCTCCTTGAAGGGAATCCCGAGTGACGTGGCGCAGGTCGGGGGAAGTCCTCTGATTGGCGTGAACTCCCGGACTGGAATGGCGGCAGGAACGGGACTCCGAAGCGGGGAAAGACGTCGCCCACTTCGACTCCCTGCCGGGATTTCCATCCACCCCGTGGAGCTTCTCTCGCTGTGTACCTGCAGCGTCTATCCTGGCACTGTCCTCCAGATGGTACAGAGAGTGAGGGTGACAGTCCAGGAGTTCCTCAGCACGGCCCGGATGCCAGCGTCTCGCGTTGGAGGCGTCGTGCAGGGTGAAGAGCGTCCCGTCGACAGCCTCCGAGATGGACCTCAGCTCGTCGCCCTGGCGCCGGAAGTGACTCCTGGGAAACGGCATGCTAGCAGCGCTGACACCCCGACAGAAAGGTACGTTTCCACAGCGACCCACGGCCGCCGGCAACTCTTCTGGCTGCGACATACTGTCATATCCGGCTCTAGGGAGCCGGGCAATCAGAGCCAGGGGCAAGCCAGTGAGTCGTGATATTTTATTCAGGGTAAAGGGGAAGGGATGAGGAGAGCACAGATACTCATGCAGACGTACACTCACAGGTTGCACAGCGCAGAGGTAAGCAGCTCGTACCGGACGTGGGGGTAGCAAGACGTACATACTCACAGCGGGATACAAACACAGGAATGCTGCAAGAGGAGTATAAGCCGACACCAGACAAAGGGGCTTCAGCTTAGCAATATGTTTATGTCGCAGCCCCGAGTCATCGAGGCTGCTCCTATTTATCCTCATTGGCAGCGCCCCAGCTGATGAAGACTAATTGGCCCCAGCTGTCCATAATGCTGCCAGCTGGGGGCCAGCTGAGACGCTGCTCAATGGGAAGCAGGGATGAGGGAAAACATGGGCTGAGTGCCGAGACGGCATCTCAACCCATGGTGACACTAACTCCACATTCCCCACTCCACAACCACATTTCCACAACCACATTCACCATAATACACCCCATAGTCAAATTATGCAACAGAAATGACACAACGACAGTCCATATTGACAACAATACCAACATTCAACAATAATTGTAACAATAATAAATAAATACTTCTGGTATGTTCAACACAAACACAGACAACACCATCACCATCACAATCACCATAACACAATAACACACACAATAACAACCTTTTTTCATTGATGACACATTGTAATATTACTGCCCTTAATTTTTATATTGCTCAAAAATCATGTCTTTATATGTTGATTTAAATATATGGATGTTTGGACATTGCCTGTGTTTCTCCCCCAACCCATTCCACAATTTTACTCCACACACAGACACACAAAAACCCTTCCTAGTAGATCTTACTAAGTGCATTTTAAATTTTGTGTTCCCCCATAAACTATATTTCCCTTCTCTCTCACTGAAAAGAGTTTGTATACTGTCTGGCACAAGGTTTTTACTGACTTTAAACATTAATTGTGCTGTATAATAATGAACCAGATCCCGTAATTTCAATAACTTTTAATGTAAAAACAATAAATTAGTATGTTCAAGGTACCCGACTTTGTGTACCATATAACACGGACAGCCCTTTTTTTTTTGTAATATTAGCAATGAATTAAATGAACTTTTATAATTGTTACCCAGACCTCTATACAATAGGTCAAGTATGGAAGTACTAATGAGCAATACAAGATATGAAGTGATTTGTAATCTAGGACCTGCTTAATTTTATTTATAATTGCAATATTTTTTGCAACTTTGTTTTGTATGCATCCGACGTGTGGTTTCCAACTAATTTTAACATCTAGTATTACACCCAAAAACTTGATCTCCTTAACTTTTTCAACTAGAAAAGCACTCAGAGAGCGCAGACCTCCGCCAAGCACCACAGTTCCCCCCATACAGTGTTTGTGTGTACGTTTTCAGATTCCTTGACCATGAAAACATATGACTAGCAATTGGATTCACAATGATAGGATTAGTGGTTCAGTAGTTATTGACGAAAATGGCATTTTCCGTAATGGCGGTTTTCTTCTGGACGGTGATCTGGATCACCACCAAAATGTAATCTTCTGTAGGATACCCCATTTCTGACAATCTGTGAAAATTTCATGAAAATCCGTCCATAACTTTTTGAGTTATCTTGTTAACAAACAAACAGACAGACAAACCAACGCCGATGATCACATAACCTCCTTGACGGAGGTAATAATCACATTACTAACTAACCTGCACTTATATAGTGCTTTTCTAGTCACAAAGACCACTCAAAGCGCTTTCACTCGTACTAACCCTCTATTCTAAGGGCCTATAGGAAACAGATATCTGGGGACAATTTAGAACAGCTAATTAACCTAACATGCATGTCTTTGGATTGTGGGAAGAAACCGGAGCCCCCGGAGTAAACCCACGCAGCACAGGGAGAACATGCAAGCTCCACACAGAAAGGTTCCAACCCCTGCCAGCCTGGGGATTCGAACCAGGAACCTTCTAGCTGTAAGACAACAGTGCTAACCACTGCACCACTGTGCTGCCCCATTATCTATATGAATATGTATATCTTCTTTATTTTTACAATTACCAAATATCATTACCTTAGTTTTATCTATCTTTAATGATAATTTATTACAATCCATCCATTTTTTAAGCTTATTTAATTCATTATTTAGAGTATGGATTAGTTGATTATAATTATTTCCAGAATAAAATATATTAGTATCATCAGCAAATAATATTATTTTTAATAATTTAGAAACTTGGAATATATCATTTATATATATGTTAAATAATTTGGGGCCCAATACTGACCCCTGGGGGACCCCACAGGCAATTCCCATACACCCAGACAGATATTCTCCCATCTTCACAAACTGTTGTCTCTCAGATAGATAACTTGTAACCCAATTCAGAGCCATTCCCCTAATACCATACATTTGCAGTTTATCAAGAAGTATTGAATGATTTATTGTATCAAATGCTTTTCTAAGATCTATAAATACACCAATTGCATATTTCCCTTGATCTAATGCATTTATTATTTCCTCTGTTGCTTCCATTATTGCCAACGATGTTGTACTTTTGGCTCTAAATCCATACTGGTTCTGATTAAGCAAATTGTGTTTATTTAAAAAGTTTTCTAATCTGTTGTTGAAAAGTTTTTCCAGAATCTTTGAAAATTGTGAGAGAAGCGATGCTGGTCTGTAGTTTGTGTATTGGTGTTTATTTCCTTGCTTGAATAATGGTATTACTTTTGCTATTTTCATTTTCTGCAGGAATGAGCCAGTTTGAAATGATAGATTACAAACATATGTGACAGGTTTTAATATGCCATCAACAGTTCTTTTTACTAGTGCCATATCAATACCATCACAATCAGTAGATAATTTATTTTTACACTTTTCAGCAACAGATTTTACCTCTAGTTCATCCACCGCTGTAAGAAAGATTGACCGAGGGTTATTTCCAATCAATGTCTTGCTCACGGTGTCTCTTTCTTGGTTTGGAATTTTTGCTGCCAACTCTGGTCCAACATTTACAAAAAAATATTCATTTTATTTACTACCATATTCTTATCTTAATTATCACCACAATTATCAGTAAAATACTCTGGATATATCATTTTCTTAGTTCCATTGTTCCGTAATTTATTTAATATATCCCAGACTCCTTTTATATTATTTTTATTTTCATTTAACATTTTCCTATAGTATAATTTTTTTACTAGTTCGTATTATTTCAGTTAATTTATTTTTATATGTTTTATATCTTTTTTTCAGATTCTTTGGTTCTTAATTTAATGAAATTTTTATAGAGATAATTTTTCTTTTTACAAGCATTTTGTAGCCCCTTGGTTAACCACGGGCAATTTTTGTATATATGTTTTTTTTATTAATTTCTTTAATTGGACAGTTTTTATCATATAATGATTAAAATATATTAATAAATTTATCATATGCCAAGTCCACTTTTTTCTCTCTATAGACAGCATCCCAATTCTGTAACATTGAGTCTTCTTTTGGTTCCAAGGTTGTCATAGCCAGGAGCGACACTGGGGTTAAGCTCCCAGTGCTCATAAAATGCTCCTTACGGTGTGCGTCTCGAAAAGCCTCTGACAACTAAGTCCAACTCCTAGCCTGCCAGTGTGGTTTAGTCTCTAAGCCCGGCGGAACTGCTTTTACTAATAGGAGAAGGGGTGAGGGCGGATCTCTGGCGCCTTAAAACCAGATGCTTCGGGTAGGTGGTGGCTCGTCAACCTGGGAAGGTAGCCCATCTAGGGGAAGGTAAACCCTGATTTCAAACCTCCGCTGCCTTGCGGCACACCCGGTCACAGGAAAGGCTTGGGGAGTCAACCCTGAGGAAAAATCCGGAGTCGGAGCCCCTAAGGCAGTTCTCTGTTGTGCTCAACATCGTTCTGGCAGCTCCTGCAACGGCACTGGTGCCAAACTATAGCAGCCCTGCTGTTCCTTTGGATTCATCAGTGACGTGGAGAGGGGGGACATGCTGCATGGGTAACATCTTGTCCTCCATATCTTCCTGCTCAGGCTTGAATCCTACCAACGCCCAACGCCGGAAGGTAGAACACCGGCGCGCATCTGCCTGTTCAGCCACAGGCGGTGCTGTTCCAGCAGAGTAGACGTTTAGGACTCTCTTCCATGGTCATCATAGACCAACGGAGGCCGACGACGACGAAGTCTTCTTTTAAAGCATTGGTTCTATCTTCTGTTTGTATTCTTTTATAGAAAATCTTTTTACATGGTTTATTATTATTATTACTCTCATTAGCCCCATAATTAACGTCTAAAGAAACAAATACAGGCAGGTGGTCACTAATATCATTTATTAGTATACCACTCACCATATTATATTCAATAACATTGGTAAAAATGTTGTCTATCAGGGTAGCACAGTGTGTCATTATTCTCGTGGGCTTTGTAATCTTTGGAAATAAGGTTAAGCTATACATTGTATCTAAGAAATCTTCAGTTGGTTTATGTTGTTTTGTTTTCATTAAATCTATATTAAAGTCACCACAAATAAAGATATCTTTTTGTCTTATTTTTGCATACATCTTTTCCATCCCATTTCTAATTTTTTCCATATCAGATCCCGGTGGTTTATATATACAACTTACTATTATGTTTTTTCTATTTTCCATCATAATCTCAATTGTTAAACATTCCATACTTTCATTCAGTGTTGATGTCATGCTGTTGACTTTTTTACTTTATAATTTTCTATCAACATACAGTGCTACCCCGCCACCACTTTTACATTTCCTATTTTGTGTGTACATCTCATATCCATATAGTTCAAAATTTACATCTTTTTCTTCATTAATCCATGTTTCACTTATTGCAATAATCCTAAATGGTGTGTTAAATTGATTTAAAAACTCCTTAATATTATCAAAGTTTGCATAGAGAATCCTACTATTAATATGTATTATTGTCAATGTCTGATCCAAATTCATAATTCCATTTAATTGTTGTTCATCATAATAAACACACTTATTATTAATATTATTAAAACAGTTATTGTCTGGGTCAATATCTCCTAAAATGTTTTGTGGTTGCTGTTGAGTACTGACAAAGATTCCAGCTTCAATTTGCCCTAATACACTTTCATTATTAAATGAGGAAGGATGATTGGTTAAAATACTAATCATAAGTTATGTCAACAATGGCTGAATTGTGGTGGACACAAGATACAGTGGTGAGGGATTGTCCGTCACACCCAGAAGGCAGAACAATGGACTTAAGGAGAAAGAGCCCCCGGGGGGTAATCAGACTGGACTGATAAGTTACCCCAACCCCCCGAGGAAAGAAAGAAGATGCGCCTTCGCTCCCTACTGCTCTAAGCGGCAGCATGAAGTGCAGGGGAGTGGATGTATTGTAATGTATGGTTATGTTAATGTGTCGCCCAGGTCTTTTGTTACACACCAATGCATAATCACAACACCTGTCTGTAAACAAAGTATGAAAGGGTATGTAACAAGGGTCAGGATAATTGCATCACACAATTCCTTTGTTCATACCCAATGCATAATGCACCAGCCCCAGTTTCTATGTGAGGTTAAGAAGCTATAAAAACAGAATGCAGAGAAACTGGAGGGGCTTCTACAGGGATCGGCTCCAGCGGTCCACGTTGGGGGCCATAGGCTGTACATATGTGTTAGACAATCAATAAAGATTCTGTGTCATCCTACACTCGTGCCTCACCTCCACATCCTTCCCTTTTACCATCTACAGAATAACTATATCACTACATTGAGTATGGAGGGCAATGGATCAGCGTTCTCGTCGCGCCCTCTGCCAGTACCCGGGCTTGCCCAGGGAAGCTAATGATCCTACCAGCAGACTAAATTCGAAGAGACAACGCCTCAGTGCCAAGTCAAAGAAGAATCCTAGTCACAGTCCCAAAGCCGAAAGCAAACAGCCCCGAGAGCACCTGGCTGTCAGTAAGACCTCTCTGGTAGGACCTGCCCTTCACATACTACAACTAAACGTTGAAGGCCTATCTGCAGCCAAGCGAAGCCTTATTGAAGTCCTCGCCTTCCAACACTTGATTGATGTAATCTGCCTCCAAGGGACTCATATTGGCACAGAGGAAGCTGGCCGCTACACCATCAATGGCTTTGATCTCCTGTGCTATGTTCCACATGCCAAACATGGACGTGCCACCTATGTGCGTTCTGACATAGTTGAAGTAAACCACCTGACAACAACACATTTCTCAGACACCATAACCATTGGTGGCTTCCATATTGTCAATGTGTACAAGCCCCCTAGTGCCAACTGGGATCTGCAGGTCTTACCCACCCCACCCCACCCTGCCATCTATGTGGGGGACTTTAACAGCCATCACCCTGACTGGGGGTACCCAGCAGTGGATAGTGATGGGGAGGTACTTTCAGACTGGGCATCTAGAAATGATCTCGGTCTGATACATGACCCCAAACAAAGAGGAACCTTCCACTCTGCTAGGTGGAAGAAGGACTATTCACCTGACCTGTGTTGGGTCAGCTCTTTGAATGGAATGCCATATCCTACACAGATCCTCATTCTTGACGATTTTCCACACAGCCAACACCGGCCCCTGCTTGTACACATTGGCCTACAACTTCCAGTCATAAACAGCCCAAGGAAGATGCGCTGGAACTTCTGCAAAGCCAACTGGAAGAAATTCAGTGAAACCCTGGATCGGAGTGCTGTTACCATCCTACTCCACACCATCACTGTAGATGAAACATACAACCGCTTCTGCAGTGCAATCTTCAAGGCTGCTCACACTGCAATCCCACGAGGCTACCGACCCCTCTATGTCCCATGCCTGGACGGAGAAAGCGCTGCCCTCCTACAATCCTATCAAACATCAGGGGACCCAGAGATAGCAGACCATCTCATTGAATCGCTAAGTACAGCCCGGCGAAAGAAATGGGAGGAGACAGTTGCTGACCGGAGCTTTATCCACTCTAGCAGGAAATGTTGGTGCCTCAACCATCGCCTAGGAGCTGCACAGAAGCCCCCTAGCCAAAGCCGAGCATCTGTCACACCCAACCAAGTTGCATCCCACCTACTGACCATCACCAAAGCACCCCAAGACAAAGACACCAGAAGAGCAGTTACAACTGAGCTAATAAAAACACCAAATGTCCGTAGAGGAAATGAACCCTGAACCCTTCAAGGCTGCTGAACTGGAGAAAGTCCTACAGGGCCTGAAATGTGGAAAGGCACCAGGATACGACAACATCTTCCCAGAATTCATGAAAAATCTTGGCCCCCGAGCCCTAACTTGGTTGACACAACTCTACACAAGGATCATACAAACAAACTCGATCCCAAAGAAATGGCGGACAGCAAAGGTCATTGCCATCCCAAAACCTGGCAAAGACCATAAACTACCAGCAAGCTACCGCCCAATCTCCCTACTCAGCGTTCCTTATAAAATCATGGAGCGCCTAATACTGCAACGTATTTCCCCAGGAATAGAGGAAATTCTAAGTGTGGATCAAGCAGGTTTCCACAAGGACCACAGCACAGGAGAACAAGTACTGGCCCTAACCACCTTCATCGAAAATGGCTTCAAGAGCAGACTGAAGACAGGGATTGTGTTTCTCGATCTTACAGCCGCCTATGATACGGTCTGGCACAAAGGCCTCCTCCTGAAACTTACAAAGGCGATCCCTGCCTGGGCAACAGCAATTATAAAAACCCTGCTGACCAACTGAAGGTTCAGAGTCCACTTCGGTCAGAACACAAGCGCATGGAGAACACAGAAAAACGGACTCCCACAAGGCTCAGTTCTAGCTCCAACCCTGTTCAACCTCTACATAAACGACCTGCCCACTACAAAATCCCGCAAATTCATCTATGCAGACGACTTCTGTTTGGCACTCCAAGCATCAGTCTTTGAGTCACTGGAACGGGTGCTCACGGAAGATCTTGCCAAACTGGACCACTTCTGCAAAACCTAGCACCTAAAACCAAGCCCAGCAAAAACCGTCTCAGTGTATTCCATCTCCACAATGTAAAAGCTGCCAAAGAACTAAACATCCACCTGAGCGGACTCAAGCTTAAGCATGCCTCAAATCCAAACTACCTTGGAGTGACCCTTGACAGGACCCTATCCTTCAAGGAACATTTAAAGGGGACGGCTGCTAAGGTGAAGGCACGAAACAACCTGCCCAGCAAGCTCGCTGGTGCAAAATGGGGGGCGGCAGCCTCCACCCTGCGCACCTCAGCACTGGCCCTTTCATACTCTGTAGCAGAATATTGTGCCCCTGTCTGGTCCAGGCCATCCTACACACACCTCATAGACACTCAGCTCAACACAACCATGAGAACCATAACTGGGACAATCCGCTCAACACCACTCCCCTGGCTCCCTGTACTGTAAAACATAGCCCCCCCCCCCCACACACATCCGACGAGCAGCACTAACTCAAAGGATGCTTCAAAAAGCCAAAGAGACTCCTCACTTACCAATCCACGCAGATATCTACACCCCACCCACTGCCCAACTTCCATCCAGACGGCCGATTTGGAAAAACCCTCCCCCAGCTGATTTCACCATCCAGACAGCTTGGCAAGAGGAATGGGAGACCAAGGAGGTCCCAAACAAACACCTGGTGACAAACCCCAACCAACAGGTCCCGGGCACCAACCTCCCAAGGAGACAGTGGTCTACACTCAATCGCTTCAGGACTGGACATGGCCCCTGCTTGGCCAGCCTTCACAGATGGGGCAGTAGCCCTAGCCCACTGTGCGCATGTGGAGAGGAGCAAACAATGGAACACATCATAGAAGCTTGCCCGCTCCAAAGACTGGAAGGAGGATTACACACCCTCCATACAGCAAACCAGGAGGCAACTGCTTGGCTTGAGGACTTTGCATTCGCTAAATAAATAAATAGTGAGCGTCAATTGCATGACCTAAAGAAATCGCAAAAGCACAGGAATAGACAGTTTAGATTTGGATTTGGTGATGGACCAATAGTGGATTCGACAGGGAAGCTGAAAATTCCTGCTAAAGTGGGACAGACCAAATGCCATATTGAAACTGAAGTTGTGTCAGCCAACGTTCGACTGCTTTTGAGTAAGGCTTCAATGAAAAGGGCAGGAATAATTCTTGACATAGAAAATGACACAGCAACAATGTTCAACAAGCCAGTGAGGTTAGAATTCACAAGCGCTGTTGACTATTGTGTGAATATTGTGGATGACAAAAATAAAGATAGTCAACAACATGCTCATGTTTTAACTGCAGAGGATGACCATTTTGAGGATGAAATCCTCACGCTATCTGAAGAAATGAGTCCTGCAACAAAGTATGGCATTCTGTTAACCTCTTGCACTCCGGTGTACCGCGGGCGGTCACGTCTCTGTGTCCTAGGGCGCACGAGGGTGCCCTAGGACGCACGAACAGAAAGCCAAAGGAGTGCTTTGATTGGTTTAGACGTGATTGACCTCTCATTCAACTAATAAGAGCCTTGAATTGGGTTTCTGAAACCTTGAAGAACCAATGACTGAAAACCTAGCAAGAAGGACCCACCTACCAACGGCTGCGAATACAGCGAGCCAATTGAAGCACAGAAGTTCGAAAGCCTGCGTCCCTTGTAAAATCTGTTTTGTGTAAGCCGCTGGGTGACACACATGCGTTCGCCAGTCTTTTTTTCTTACTACTGTTCTTATTTGTTTTGAAAAATTGTTCGCCAAAACTGCAATCATGGAAGCGCAAAACCGCAATAATGGAATTATGGTTTGACTGGGTCGCGTGACCAGAACCATGAGTCCGTATCAAGCGGACCAGCGTCATGTTCGTCTGACAATGAGGAAGAGAAGTTCGCCAGCGACACTGCTGTTGTGGACAGGTAAGTGTTATAAGCTAAATTATTCTTTATCCCTGAAAATTGTAATCAAAATGACTTTTGACCGATCGGTAAATTACAACTGTGCGTCATGGCAACATGAAGACCGCGGCACACGGGTCCAGTCCGTGCGCCGCGTCCGGACCGTGAATGCCTCCCCCCCCCGCTACTCTTCTGTAGCGGATTGCAGATATTATTGCAGATATTTTAGTACAACTGTGCATAGTAGACCACGGCGCACGGACCGTGAACGCCCCCCCCCCGCTACTCTTCTGTAGCGGATTGCAGATATTTTAGTACAACTGTGCGTAGTAGACCGCGGCGCACGGAGCGTGTACCGCGGCACATGGGTCCAGTCCGTGCGCCACGTCCAGACCGTGAACGGTCCCCCCCGCCTCGCTACTCTTCTGTAGCGGATTGCAGATATTATTGCAGATATTTTAGTACCACTGTGCGTAGTAGACCGCGGCATGCGCCGCGGTCCGTCATGTGGCAATGGACGATGTCCGTCCTCTGTAGCGAGGGGGGGGGGGGGTTGTTATCCTCTACATTACAGATATTTTAGTATAATTTTTAGTACACTGTAGGTTATTTTTTCTTGTAAAAAAAAGCCACACATTTTTTACGTGGCATGCTTCTTTGTGTGTGGGGGCTTGTTTGTTCATTCATTCATGAATGAATGAATAAACAACATCCCCCCACACACACACACAGCCCTGAGTGTCACCTTTCATTAGAGCCCAAGATGAAGCTTCTATATTGAATCATTCAAAAGTTACAGACGTCTTTCCAAACTGTGCCATTTGGCACAATTTGGCACAGTTCAAATACGCCTAGGAACAACCTAAGAAAAAAGCTGTGTAATACATTCATTTTTTTGGTATTGTTACAAAATTTTGACCTCAGCTGGATAACACTTGGTTCTACATTTCTGTTGCATTTTCCAGCCCGGATCTGACAGCTGTGTGTTATTTGCAAGCATTTGTATCCAAAAAAACACCCAGGCGAACTTTATTTTCTTCAAGTTCAGTATGTTTAGATGACTGTTACTTAGTGGCAAGAGCACTTAGAGAGCTTATGACTGTTTTGCCAAAAAATTCAAAGTGTTTTCTTTTAAATGAGACCAACCCCATGAAGATACTGCAAAGGGTTGAAGAACAGCTTTTGATTTACTTTGGGTACGTTATTTTTTGGCGTTTTTAGGGAAATTGACCAGAGTGCAAGGGGTTAAACTTCACAGACAGTTTGGTCATGCCTCTGCACACAATTTGCAGAGGCTTCTGAGGGGCTCAGGTAACAAAAGGCCCTTTTCCACTAGCCCAGCACACCTCGCCACGTCTCGATTCACTTCGACACGGTTTGGCTCGGTTGTGTCTCTATTATAGCCGGGTTAAGCTGGGGTGGGCGGGATTTTTTTTACAGCAAGGCAGCGCCACACTCCCGTGACGTAAAACACGTGACCCAAGCAAAACATAACACATGCATCATGGCGGCTGTACAAGGCGACTCCTCGGTCTGTGGCTTTTTTCACCGTAAATGCCAAAAAGGACCACCAGACAAGGGTACAGGCAGCGAGATGAAACACTCTGGAATAGTTCTGCAGCTTCTGGGAGAGCAGAAGACGTGAGGATACAAACTAGGTCATATATGAATGTAAGCTAATGTTGCTAATGCTAGTTTGCTATAAGTACGTTGTACTACCCTGTAATGTCTGCAAGTTATCGCTGTTAGGTACTAAAATATGTACGCTGTGTGTGTTTCAGATGGCTCTGTTGTGGGGAAATTACCGCTTACTCAACACAGCCTGTCACTGATGTCAACAGCCTGTCACTGATGTCAACACAGCTTCACAAACGATCAGTGGTTGTAGAGCTTAAGAATGTCTGTAGAAACGTTTATTTACTGTGCAAAAAAATTGCTCTGATCTGAGTCTGAGGTGGTGTCATAGCAAAAAATGGTCAGCTGACACAACTTGATCGCCATGTTAATAACTATATTAGCCACAAAATATATATTCAAAAAGTAAACAGTACTGAGTTACGTATAATAAGATATATTTGACAGTTATGATGCATTTTAGGCCAAAACAAACTTGATCTAGGATTAAAAGCAATTAAAATAATGCAGTCACAAGGTTACATGGAAAATACTTGATTTGTAGAGGATGTGCTCGAATGATGAGGCTGAGTTTAGTTCTCAGGTTCAGCTTTATTGGCAGAACACATCGTCTAGCATTCTCAAAGCAGGAAGAAGAGGAAGAATCATATCACATCACCCTTTTATATGTTTCCAGCATCAGAACTCAAGTCACATGGTGCTTCAATAAACATACAGTCACAAAGCATCCCTTTGAACGTTCACCACTGTCTCTCATTCCTTGATGAACCGGAAATCCCTCCGGGGCATCTTCTGTGGGACAAAAAGACAAATCTCACACCTCCTCGTTATCTTCTGCAGATTCGAGTCCTTTGTCCTTCCAGACGTGAAACCCCCAATACGCATGCAGTCATATCTCTGTGGAAATGTGAGCCCACCATGTGTGTCACCCACAGATGTACTAGATACATGTACTGTAGAAATATATATTCTCTGCATCAACAATGTACTATACATGCATTCATGTAGTATTGCACTGGGAATTGCACTGACAATAAATCTCTGAAGTTTCTGCAGATGTCTCTTTTTTATATGTGAAGGTTACCACCATGTGGCACAAATTAAATACTAAAAGATTGGAAAAGCTGTCTAAAGAACGTTCCAGCAGTTTGAGAAATCACTTTTGGTTTGGTGTAAGTCTGTCAACAGAATTATGAACCATAAAGCAGTTTGTGTTAAAATGTTAAATCCCATTAAACCTAATCCGGGGGCTTCCAATCGTGTGTCATGGGGGGCCAAGACCCTGCAGGTTCTCTTCTACCCAGTCTCTTCAGCAGGTGTTCTCACTGATCAGCAGTCAGTGGAAGAAGTTCAGTGGAATCTGCTGTTGAAGACACTGGTTGGAGGTAAAGCCTGCAGGGTCTTGGCCCTCCATGGCACATGATTAGACACCCCCGCCCAAACCCATTATGATGAAGAGCAGATGCTAATATGACCCAGAATTCCTCCATATACTGGTACTGTCACTAAAGTATGCAGGGTCTTCTGCGGTGGCACATCCAACAATACAGTCTTCAGTTAATAAAATAATTGTTTTGGTTACTTTTTTCTTAAAAATGAGCCATTATTTTCAAGGTCACCGATAAATCCTTTGTACAATTTACTTTTTTCCCACCGGTGTCTTAACAGACAAAATAGAAAATCATGATGCAAACACATAAGTCACTAAATTGTTTATTACAATCAGCAGCAAATTCCAGATTATTCAGAATGTGCAAAATTCAAACTGTAAAAAAAAAAAAAAAGAAAGAAACTGGAATGGGTCACACACGCTAGCCACGCTGCCTCACTGAGAAGCAACTGGATCGGCCCCTCGTACTGGTCCTGGTTCAGCAGATCTTCAGCTTGCATCTCAGTAAATAGTGAGGCAAGGTCCAGTTGGGGTGGACAGTTCCCCTCTTGCCTAGACAAAAGACAAATTGGTGGTGGTTAATTAAAGCAAGTGTAAAACATATTTGGGAAATACACTTGTTGCTAAAAGCCAGTGGTGGAATGTGAATTAATGAATGGATCTTTATTTCGGATTGATTAAAAGTAAAGATTAAAAGAAAATAGAATAATATAACAAAGAGGAAAAAATCTAACAAGGTCAAATTAAACAATAACTCCTCTGATTATACAGTTCAACATAGGTTATCTGAAATGGGTGATGGCTGAAGCCGCAGCTTATATTGCCCACCATATTCCATCCAAGAATTCAAAAGAAAAACAAAACAGGAGGGATTACAATTTGAATGTGACAATAAAGTACTTTGTTGTTGTATTTAACCACAATTTTCATGTATCTGCGCTTCAGTAGATTTTACAAGGGCTGGTTACATTTCAAATCATCTGTTTTTACTGTGGCCTCGGCAATCAGAATGAATTAATACATTCACTTGAATGGAATATAGAACTTTAACTGAAGGTGTGCATCACCGAGTATGGAGTCGCTCAGTCAAAATATGAAGTTTTTATCAATAAAAGTTTGTCTTGTCTGTAAAAGTGTCTCTTCTTGCCCTGGCTTCATGTGTGGGCGGTGTTTTGTACTAGCATTGCTAAAATATAAAAGGAAGCATTACAATGGGTCTCAAATATTTGTAATGTGTCCTGTTACTGCATGAGTTTATTGATGATAGACTATAAACTACACATATAAAGTAAATTATACTGACGACTGAACATCTCACATTCGCCAAAACATACAGTTATGAACATAACTCACAAAGGATCACACAAGTGATCTGACAAAAAAATAAATACATTAACAAGCGGTTTATTTTACAGTTGATGTGCCATATTCACACAATCAAATAAATCTCAGTTCAATCCCTTATATATTAAGTGGAAATTGTGCTACTTTGGTTTTGACACTTTACCTATAAAAGCAAAGGATTTCAGTACGTTCCACAGTGGCGAGGTCCATTGTGGGGCGACTGCTTTCCTCTTGCCTAGACGAACAACAGAAATGGATGGTGGTTAGGTTCAAGCAAGTTCAACACTTATACAGGCACATCTCAAAAATTAGAATACCATGAAAAAATTCAATATTTTTGTCACTCATTTCAGAAAGTGAAACCCATATATAGATTCATTACAGGGACAGTGATATATTGAAAGTGTTTATTTTAATATTGATGATTATGGCTACAGCCCGTATTAACCAACACCTCAGCGGCCAACATTTATATTTAAAAACTATTTTTAAAGTTAATTTTATGTAATATTCTAATTTTTTGCCAAATTGAATTTGGGGTTTTCAGGGGCTGTAAGCCGTAATCATCAAAATTAAAATAAATAAACGTTTGAAATATGTCACTGTCTGTGTAATGAATCTATATAATATACGGATTTCTCTTTCTGAAATGAGTGACAAAAAATATTGAAGTTTTTCATGACATTCTAATTTTTGAAGATGTACCTGTATTAGGGAAATACACCTGTGAAAGTCAGTGGTGGGATGTGACAAAAATGCTTTGTTTCCCTGACAAGCACTGCAGGATCCACAGAATAGGTGTGTGGGTCTATTCTGACGCTTTAGAAAATTATATGAATGACTTTATAAATCACTGGTTTGAAAAAGCACTTTTAATATGTCAAGATTTTGGCTCCTGTGGTCCATTTCACCAGTATCCACAATATAAACACTGAGGGAGGCTAACCCCTGGCATGTGGAAACACATTCTAGCATTAAATTGCACACAATTTAATGCACAGCACCAAAGTGCAATATGTACACAAACCAGGACTTTAACCAGGATTAACATATTTCATCGTTTTGCTCTCACAAGCGAATACTTAGGAGAAAACAAGCATGAATCAGCAGAGTTGGCTACTAGCTAGCTAGCTAGCTACTAGCTAAAACTCGTTAGCCAGCACAGAACGGCGCTGTATGGCTCAAAAAAAGTGAGCTTACCACCAACAGGATAAATAAGTGAATAGATGCACATTATTACAAATCACTCACCATCAATGGTTCTCTCACGTTCGTCTTCAGCTTGTCCGTAGTCCGGTTCTATGCTGGGCTGCATCTGTATCGGTCCGGGTCACTCCTCTCACTGTGGATCTGCCACCAAGCAGAGAACTCCACACCATCTTCGTTGGACCACGGTGTAGAGTTCCGCAAAACCTACAACGCTGTCAGAACTCAGAACTCAGAACTCAGAAAAGATTTATTGCCAAGTACATTCACAGTAAACAACTGATAAACATACGAGGGATTTGACTTGACACTGAAAACGACATAGTTGACATTTCCGGTGACGCGGCAGCATCAGTGACGCGCCTGTCAGCAGACTGGGAACAGGAAGCATGAGGGAGGAAAGGGATAAACACAATAGGAGAGAGAAAAAAGCATTGTTTGTCAGAATACTGGTCATAAATGATCAATATTATGATTACAAGAAAAAAAGCTCTCAATGCACAAGTAGCAGACAATAGAATCTATACAAGGACACAAAGAGAGCAGTGAATGAATAATCTTCTCATCAGTTTATTGAGTCAGTGTGAGTGTGGTGTTGAGTGAGGGTGTTTATATCAGTTAAGAACAAAAAAGTCTCTTCAGCAGGAGATGTTATGTCTACCGTCTGGCAAAGGCTTGTGTCCTTGCACAGCAGATGGTAAAGTTTGCCAGACAGCTGGCTGTCCATGAGAGTCAATGCTGCTCACATGTTTTGAAAACAAAAACTGCAGATAATCTGGAGGACTTTGGTTGTAAGGGCAGGTCGAATGAGTCAAATGAGTCTGTATTAATATCGTATTTACTCCATGACCGAGTTAGTCTGTGAAATATTGCAAATGGCAGTCGTGTAGATTCATCAGAAGACGGTCATTTTCGTGACGTTACAACCTGACCAATCAGCGGCCACCAGGCTGTTGACGTCACATCTCGCCACAACTCAGCACGGTTGTACCCTGCCCTCGATCAGGCACGAAAATAGCGCCTGTTAAACCGTGCTGGGGCTAGTGGAAAGAGCTACAACGCGTGCTGAGCTGTGCCATGTTGGGCTAAGCGGGGCTAGTGGAAAAGGGCCTAAAAAAGATGTTGAGTGTGGCTCACTTATGCAGAAGATAGTCAATGAATGTGCTATATGTGAGAGATATAGCAAAGTAAAGTCCAAGCCAGCTGTTGGCCTACAACTAGCATCGCAGTACAATGAGACTGCTGCTGTTGATTTACATGAACTTCAACCAGGTGTGTGGTAACTTCACATTATTGACCGGTTCACTCGCTTTAGTGCTGGCAGTATTCTGAAGTCAAAGAAGTCATCTGAAACAGTCAGACATTTTTTACATGGTTGGATAAGTGTGTATAGTCCACCAGAGAAACTCTTCAGTGACAATGGAGGAGAGTTTAACAATGATGAGTACTGAGATATGGCAGAAAACTAACATGGGGTGAAGACCACGACTGCCTATAGTCCATGGAGTAATGGACTCCTGGAATGACACAATCAAACACTCACTGAGATTATGATGAAAGTTAAGGAAAGCAACTGCTGCAACTGAGACACTGCTTTGGACTGGGCCCTTATGGCAAAAAACACCATGCAGAACATTCACAGCTACAGTCATTATCAGTTGGTCTTTGGTCAGAATCCAGACCTGCCCTCAGTGCTGACAGATAGACTGTCAGCTTTAGAAGGCACCACTAAGGGCGCCTTCAGACGGCCACTGTTTGGTGTTTGGTCCTGACCAAAGGACCAAATAGTGGCTTCCGCAGATAGTTCGGTTCATTTGGTGCAGTCTGAACGCACGTTGGAACTCTGGTGTGCACCAAACAAGTGAAGTCTGGTCCCCCTGAAAACAGGTGTCTCGGTTCTCTTGCAAACAAAGTCTGGTGATGTCAGCTTGCAGTGTGAATCCAAATGGAGCATCCAGTGGACCAAAGGGCGGAAGTGCACCTAGTCTAAGAAGAGGAGGTGGCATTTACTGTAATACATTTTGGGCAGAAAATAACAATAAAGACAACTGCGCGAATCGGAAAAATCCTTTCACCGGTGAAATCCGAGGAGAAAAGTTTAAAAAATGTCTCATTTGTGGCGGACAAACAACCCGGCTGAAGGGAACGGATTTCTGTTTTCGGTCCTGGCCAATCGATTGGCCTGATTTTTCTTCTTCACTGAGATTTTTTCTTCCTGGTTGGTGGTGGTTTCAGCTACAGCGCCCCAAATGAGCAGTTGTTGTAACCGCTTGACATTGCCCAATTTGATCCACTGCACTGGGAATGCAAACTAAACCAAACGAAGGTGTGAAAATTCTTGACATTTCCCGCCCAGTCGAACCAAGACCTCCGGACTATCCTGGTCTGAATGCAGCATAAAAGTGAGTGGGTAGCAAGTCACATGTCAGCTTTACATATATCCAGAAAGGCTTTCATGAAGCAGAATGTTTGGAAAGAATACGTAGAGCTCTACAAAAACAAGGACGTCACACAGATGAGAAAAAAGCTGGAGACAAAGTGTACAACAAGCGGATTGACTCCCCAGAATAGAAAGGACCAGGAATCATCATTCGCCAGGATTGTGCGGTGGGGTTTGTCAGGCATGGAGTATTCTGCATCAGAGTGCATCAACTCAAATTGAAAAAGGTACATCAGAATCAGAATCAGAATCAGATTTATTGCCATTGTTCATGTAGTACACAAACTAGGAATTTGTCTCGGTGCCATGCTGCAACATTAAAAACATGATGAGATAAAGAGATAAACTAAAAAACTAAAGGACTAAAAACGTGCAATAAGTGTAGAAAAATAAGTAATAATAATAATAATAATAATAATAGTAATAATGAGTAATACTAGTCAAGGCAGTTTTAAATAAATTAGCAAGTAGCAGATAATATGGGGTACCACAGTGCAGTTGATAATGCAACAGAAAAACACTGATGAATGTCATGAGTCTGGTTGAGCTGCTGTACATAGTGCACGAGAGTCAATAAGTCAATAAAGACAACATGAACCAACATGAACATAAAGACAACATGAACCAAAGTGACACTTAAAGTGCTACAGACCTGATACAACTGCAAGACATTCCTCACACATTGTCACCACAATGTATGAGGGATGTAGTGCAACAGAACTGACACAACTATAGGACACTCCTCACACATTGTCACAACAGAGACAATGATCAACAGAGAGAAACAGACACTGGAATGGAAGAGGAAACTGACACTCAGAACAAAAATGATGCAGAGATACTTCGTGATGAACGTCAGACTGGTAACGTAGAGACACACAATGTGCAACATGAAACAAATATCTGAAACCAGGGCAAGTTGTGACATACAAACATTCAGACACAAGTATGTTACACAAAGCTTAAGTTTTAGGGCGTGCAGGAAAAGCCACCAGCAGGTTTAAGAATTGGTATAATCAAATTCATACTGAGGTCACTGATATTGCAGGTAACACACAGTCAGGTGACTTGTCAAGAGCTGAAAATCTTCAGGTACAAAACAGTGTTACAGAACAAACAACTACATGTGAAGATGTTTTTGTAGCTAAGGATTTGTCATTTGATGTGCCAAAATGTGCAGAGATTAAAATGATGTGTTTGTAGAGGTCAAAGATGAGGGGCAAAAGTGTAGGTATATTCACAAGATGGGTGTGTACTCTAAAAGAGACCCCGACTGGAGTTGTACCTAAAGCACATCTAGTCACAAGAGGGTTTGAGGAGTTGGAAAGATTTGACCTTCCAAAAGATTCCCCCACATGTGCCACTGAGTCATTGAGGCTACTTGTGGCTGTAATTTGTCAAAAACAGTGGTCTCTTCACTCTTTGGACATAAAATCTGCATTCCTACAGGCAATGCAACTGTCAAGAGATATTTACATCACACCTCCACCAGAGGCTAAGTGTGAAGGTACATTATGGAAGCTAAAGAAGTGTATGTATGGTGTAGCTGATGCTTCTCTGTACTGATACAATAGAGTTAAAGATATTATAATGTTGTGGAGAGTATAAATAACGAGACTAATTTATGCAGCAGACAATTTTATTCACTCTCACATCAGTCATACACAGAAAAGCATGTCTCAATACATCATGGATTCTCCTTTTATACCAACCGCCCATCTCACATCTGCATGACATCTCACATCACAATACATTCATCCCTTCTCCCCCCAACTCCTTCTTCCTGCTATCCCCACCATAATCTCCACAGCTATTGTCCTTCTCTGTTTACCCTCTGCATCCAGTCTGAGATGATTAACCCAGTCTCTACACTGCCCCCCCCCCCCCAGAATCTCAGACCGAGTTTCAGTCCTCACGTCCTTTTGGCTTCAGTCTCCTCCCATATCTGCTGTAACGGGGGTTTACCACCTCCGCGGCGCTGCTGTGCTGGCGGGGGGCACCTGGGGGTGTGTCTGTCTGCAGGTGGGCCATGGCGAGGGGGATGAAACCTTCGACTTGCCCGTGTGGCTGCTCTGATGAATCATTTACCTGGGGAGTTCTCAGTGGGGGTCTTCCAAGCCGAGGGGCCCGAGCCAACATCACTTGCTCGTCCTCCACCACAAAGGCGGGCTTAAGTCTGTCTATGCATATTTTCTCCCAACGACCCCCAAGTCTAACAAAAAATGTTTGTCCCCTGTTTCCAGCACTCTGAACGGGCCATCGTAGGGTGTGCGCAATGGAGGGCGGTGGGCATCGTGCCTGACAAACACGAATGCCGTGTCTTCAAAGTTTTTGGCACAAAAGCATGTGGAAAACAGCGGTGGGCCGGGCCCGGCAGCGTGCCTGTGTCTGCACTGTGCTGCAAACGCTGAGACGGGCAGTTGTCCAGCGCAGGATTATCTGGTAAAAATTCCCCGAGCAGCCGCAGTGGCTGAGAAAAAAACAAGCTCCGCCGAGGAAGCCTCCAAATCTTCTTTTGGTGCGGAACGCAACCCCAATAAAACCCATGGCAACCGGTCTACCCAATTTGCATCCGTCAGCGAAGCCCTGAGTGCTGCTTTCAGTGACCTATGAAAACGCTCGCATAACCCATTGGCCTGTGGGTTGTACGCGGTTGTGCGATGAATTGCAACACCCAGGCTACGGGCCATTGAGGACCAGAGGTCGGAAACAAACTGAGGGCCCCTATCGGACGTGATGTCCGACGGGATTCCAAAACGTGCCACCCATGTCGTCAAAAAAGCGCGCGCCATGTCCGCGGACGTGGTTGCCGCCAGCGGGACTGCTTCTGGCCAGCGTGTGGTACGGTCCACCACTGTCAGAAGGTGCGTGCACCCCTACGATGGTGGGAGGGGACCCACGAGGTCCACGTGAACATGGTCAAATCTCTTAACCGGTATACGAAACGGCTCCAAAGGAGCCTTCGTGTGTCTGTGTACTTTGGCTCGTTGGCATGCTACGCAGGCTGCAGCCCACTCTTTCACTTGTTTGCGCAGGCCTGTCCACACGAACTTCGCTCCCACCATTTTGACTGACGCGTGCACCCCTGGGTGCGCCAGACCATGAACTGACTCAAACACACGGCGGCACCAAGCGACTGGGACCACCGGGCGCGGGCGTCCCGTGGAGACGTCGCAGATTAGGGGGGGCTTGCCGTCTTGCAATACTCTGCTCTCCAGCCTTAACCTTGTTGGTCCAGACTGGAGCGCGCACACATCCGTATCACCAATCTGCTCTCCGGCCATGGCTGTATAATCTATCCCCATGCAGACCGGGGCCACTACTGCGCGCGAGAGGCAGTCCGCTACCACATTCAGTTTACCCGACACATGCTGAATATCGGTCGTAAACTCCGAGATCACGGCCAGCTGTCTGCTGCAGGCCCGACCATGGTTCCGAAACCTTGGCCATTGCGAACGTTAGCGGCTTGTGGTCCACGAACGCAGTGAAGCTGCGCCCTTCCAGCCAGAACTGGAAGTGGCGTATGGCCAGGTGGAGAGCCAGCAACTCTCTGTCGAACGCGCTGTATTTACGCTCACTGTCGTGCAAAGCCCTGCTGAAAAAAGCGAGCGGCTGCCAAGAACCGGTGACATGTTGCTCCACGACGGCCCCTATGGCCGCGTCCGAGGAGTCGGTAGTGAGCGCTATCCGGGCCGCTGGGTCCGGGTGCACAACAGTGCGGCGTTTGCCAGGGCTGTTTTAACCTCAGCGAATGCCTGCTCCCGCTCCGGAGTCCATTCGACCCTGTCCGCGGGTTTCCATTTCTTGAGCGCAGTGTACAATGACTGCATGAGTTGAGCTGTGCGGGGGAGGAACCAGTTATAAAAGTTAACCATCCCCAAAAACTCTTGCAGCACTCTGACCGTTTGAGGCTGGGGAAAATTCGCCACGGCGCGCACTTTGTCGGGCAAGGGTATCGCTCCCTCCGGTGAGACGCGGTACCCCAAAAAATCAATCCCCGTCACGCCGAACTGGCATTTCGCCAGGTTGATTATTAACCCGTGCTCCTCCAACCTCCAGAAAACCATGCTGAGGTGGGTTACGTGTTCGTCCTCGGACGCACTGGCCACCAGGATATCATCCAGGTAGACGGGCACAAACGGGAGATCGCGCAACACCGCATCCATCATGCGTTGGAATGTCTGTGCCACTCCTTTTAATCCGAAGGGCATGCATAAAAACTCAAACAAGCCAAACGGAGTTATTACCGCTGTTTTGGGTATGTCCTCCGCGCACTGGGACCTGGTGGTAACCGCGGACCAGGTCTATTTTAGAAAAAATGCGTGCTCCGGTGAGGTGAACAGAAAAATCCTGAATATGGGGAATCGGGTAGCGGTCGTGCACTGTGGCATTATTCAATCTGCGGAAATCTCCGCACGGTCGCCACGATCCCTCGTCCTTAGGGACCATGTGTAGCGGGGATGCCCCTAGGCTGTTCGATCGCCTGATGATGCCCAACCTTTCCAGGTTGGCAAACTCCTCGCGTGCTATGGCCAGTTTAGCTGCGTCCAAGCGCCGAGGTCGTGCGAAAATGGGCGGCCCGTTGGTGGTGATAAAGTGTTCCACCCCGTGTTTAGCGATGGCCGCCGAAAACGTCGGGACCGTGAGTGCTGGGAACTGAGTGAGCAGTGTGTGGAACTTACCGCCTGGAGCTGTGACGTTGGCTTGTGTTATTGGCCCGGCCCCTCGAGCTGTACAGGGGAGAGAATCAAAAGACAGTGCATTAACCAGACACCTGTTAGCAACATCGACTAGTAACCCATGTGCACACAGAAAATCAGCTCCCAGGATTGGGAAACTCAGTGCCGCTATGACAAAAGTCCATTCGTACGTACGGCCGTGTAGGGATAAAGTCAGTGTTCTCTCACCAAAAGTCTTAATGCCCGAGCCGTTTACTGCTGCCAGCCCGGGGCCGCTAGGTCCTGCTAGCCAGTCGGCATAGGACGGCAGGATGATGCTCTTCTGGGCTCCGGTGTCTACGAGGAACCGTCTCCCCGAGCGCGAGTCTGTCACGTAGTGCAGCTTGTTCTCTTCAACAGCGATCGCAGCTGCTACCGACTGCCGGCCTTGGCGTTTCCTGAGCTCTTGAATTGGCATGGTGGCGCACATCTGCGTGCGTTCTCTCCAAAGCGGCGGTGGTAGAAGCAGAGCGTGTCTCTCTGGCGCTTCCTGGCCTCCGCTGCCGCTACCGACGGCAGCTCCTCGTCTCCGCTGGTCGTCTCGCTGGGTTCCGACGCCGCCGCGTTCACTGTGAGGCCTCTGGCGGTGAGGATGATCTGATCTGCCTCCTGGGCTAGCGCACAGTAGTCACATACGGCCAGCAACAGCGAATTGGCAAGAACCGCTCTTGCCCCTGTTGGGAGGTTCTGGAGGAAAAGGTGGGCAAACAGAAAATGCCCATCATCCGTGCCCATTAACGCCAACATCTTCTCCATCAGTTCGACCGCCGACCCATCTCCTAACTCGGAGTGCCTCAGTGGCCTCTCTGCTCTCTCACAGTCCGAGAGCGTGTAGCGCCGGGTCAGCGCAGCCTTGAGAGCCTCATATTTGTTGTGGGCTGGAGGCTGTTGGAGCAGGCTCGCTACTTGCTGAGACGTGCGAGCGTCCAGCGCTGCGACCACATAGTAATATTTGGTGTCGTCTGAAGTTATTCCCCGGAGGGTGAACTGAGCCTCGGTATGGTGGAACCAAGACCGCGGGTTGTGCAGCCAAAAGTCCGGTAGTTTGACCAAAACAGCGCACACGTTGCTGGGGGTTCCCTTCCGGGCTGTCTCTGGGATGCTTGCCGCATTGCTGGGGCTTCCCGTCCAGGCCGACTCCGGGATTCTTGCCTCGTGTTCCATAATTCGTCAAGGGGTCGCCAGTGTGGAGAGTGTAAATAACAAGACTGATTTATGCAGCAGACGATTTTATTCACTCTCACATCAGTCATATACAGAAAAGCATGTCTCAATACACCATGGGTTCGCCTTTTATACCAACCGCCCATCTCACATCTGCATGACATCTCACATCACAATACATTCATCCCTTCTCCCCTCAACTCCTTCTTCCTGCTACCCCACCATAATCTCCATAGCTATTGTCCTTCTCTGTTTACCCTCTGCATCCAGTCTGAGATGATTAACCCAGTCTCTACAATGACAACAAATGGAAAAAATGTCTCGGATTGACCCAGCTGTTTTCTATTGGCTTGATGAGGACTGTACAGTGAATGGGGTTCTTGCTTGCCATGTTGATTTCATATGGGGAGGCACAGATAAATTCTCTAAAACAGCGATTACACATCTCAGAGCAGCTCTTCAGGTTGGGCGTGAGGGACATAACAACTTCTGTTATGTGGGTATAGATTTTGAAACCATAGGTAGAAAAGTGCAGATGCATCAGGAACATTACATCCAGTGCTTACAGCCCATACACATAGATCCATCATGAGCTGTAGAGAAAGATTCAGCCCTCAGTAAGCAAGAAATGGATCCGCTCAGATCAAAAATAGGCCAAATCCTTTGGGTTGCAAGACAAACTAGGTCTGATGTTTTGTTTGATGCATGCAACTTAGCATCCACCTTAAAACATGCAACTGTGCAAAGCATTTGTGTAGCAAACAGATTTGTGCGTAAACTAAAGTCAAAGAAGGTGGTTTTGAACTTTCAGCACTTGGGAAAATACACTGATTTGAAGGTCCTAGTTTTTAGTGATGCTTCATTTGCAAATCTTTCTGATGGAGGCACACAAGGAAGACATTTTTTTGCTCTCACTGGAGAAAAAGGTAGATTCTCTCCCCTTACCTGGCAGTCAAAAAGAATGAAGAGAAAAAAAAGACTGAAGAGGGTTGTGTGCAGCACACTTGCCAGTGAAACCTTGACAATGTCCGATGGTTTACAATGTTGTAACAAATGCGAAGATTTGGTAATTATATATATGTTGTTTTTTTGAAAGAGAATGAGATTTTGTTAAGTTATTAATGCTGTTTTATGTTTAATACAGTGGCTCTAGTCTCCGGTTATTCCAGGAAGTTGTAATGCTTTTATTTTGGTGGTACAAGGAAGTTACCAGTGTAACAGTGAAGAAGGCTCTCTTGGTGTTTCTGCAATGGCAGCATCAAATAAAGCAGCGTTCTGCTAAGTAACTGTCAGATAAACTGCTTTAGAAGGCAGTTGTGTTTTCAGTGGAACCCAAGAGCACAGGTATAACTTGGTGCAATAATGATTTATTAACAAAATGAAAATGAACAAACAAAAAACAGCTCAGGGGCTGTCAAACAAAAATCACACAGAGTGATGAACACTGCGACCAGACGACCAGGTAATTGACAAATGACGTCACAACAACACAAACTTAGACTGACGTATATATAGGAAACCGATAATGAACTAATAAAGGACAGCTTGGACTAATTAGGAGATAAAAGGGGTGCAGCTACAAACAGGATGGGCGGGGCTGTGCAGACAATGGACACTGGGAGAAGTACAGAGGACACACAATACAAGTAATAATCATAATGAACTAAATAAGGGAAAAAAATATAACTGAACAAAAAACTGACGATAACCCAACAAACTAATGATAGCATAATTGTCCTCTTAAGGGCAGATTCCAGATGCCCCAGAACAAAACAAAAAACACACCAATCGGGTGAAAGGAGGGGGGAAAGGTACGGCGGGGCAAAAACAAGGACATAAACAACAGAAAAGTGTTCATCAGGTGGTCGGCCAAAGTCCCAAGACCACCACAAGGTGGAATATGGCACATCTGGTGGCCTACCCAAGTCCATGGACCACCAGACGGAAAAGCATGGTGCGTCGGGTGGCCTACCAAAGTCCAAAAGCTACCAGATGGATGAACACGGCACATCGGGCAGCCTGCCACAATCCATAAGCCACCAGACAGAAGAACAAGGTACCATAGGGGTGTACAGCTCAGGAGCCTTTTGCACAGAGAACAACAGCACAGAGGCTTTAAATTCAGGAGATAATGGCATGAAACCTTTACCCTCTGAAAGTTTAACCTCAGGAGAAGACAACATGGAAATCTTGCATTCGGGAGAAGACATAGAACCCTTACACTCAGAAGATGACAACATGGAATTTTTAACCTTGGGAGATAACATAGATGCTATAACCTCAGGAGGTCATAACATGAAATTTTAACTTGGGGGTGGGGGTGGGCATGGAACCTGTAACCTCAGGAAGTGATGATATGGACACTTTGAACTCGGGAGATAATGGAAACATGGAAACTTTAAACTCAGAAGATAGTAACATTGCATGGCCCCAATTGCATGGTGATCTGCATCAGCGGCAACAGGAACATCTGCAGGTCATCTGGGCATTCGGATCGGCAGACCCAAACCCAATTGAGCACTGTAAACGCTGACCTGGTGGGCTTCATGCGGCACTGCTGCTGCTGCTCTCTCATCTCTGATGCTGCTTACTGTCGTGGCGCGGTGACATTCTTGCCACAGCAGGACACGCACTCCGGGTTGGCATTGCTCTGCGGGGTCCTGCTCGGCTACGGACTCTCTCTCCTGCAGCTGTACGGCAGCTCCATGAAGTTTATGCTGGGTGAGAATCTGAGACGAGTCTGGATTACACCCTCTGTCCTCTGATGTTGGTTGTGGTTGCGGCGGTGGCGGCATTTCGTTCTCGCTGGCAACAGAATGCACGCCGGGTTATCATCATTCACCAGGGTCCTGCTTGGCCACAGATCAGAGACGAGTCCCGATTATGCGCTTTCTCCTGCGATGAGGCAGCAGCTCGAGAACGCTCATGCTGCCTGAGGTGCTTCTGTCATTCTTCTATCCCGCTGTAAGGGAAAAATGCCATTACTGGGGTATCATCTGGTGGGTAGTCAGGTGGCGGACATGGAGGCAGGTCGGTCTCATTGCTGATGGGGCAGATTCTACCTTCCTCCGGTTCCTGCATGGCTGTGGTCTGGATCTCCTGCAATGAGGCAGCAGCTCAAGAACTCTCGTGCTGCATGAGGACCAGCTCCGAGTCCCGTGTGGGTGCGGTCTGAAGCTCCTGTGGCAGCTCCGGTTCTATTGGGTTCTGCTCAGCATGCGGTGCAAAGCTGGGAGTGGCTGTGGCCATGTCTGAGTGTAGCGGACTCGAGCAGTCATTCACCAAACTGAGTTTACTGCTGGGTTGGTGTGCTGTGGTGCCCTGCTGTCCCGCAGTATCTACCTCGGGGCCCTCCTGAGAAGACATGGGGTCCGAGAGCTCAGCAGGTGGGGCAACCATCTGTACCAGCGGGGCTGACTGTGGAGAGCACGGGACGGGGCCTGCTAGCTGCAAAATTAACTGGGCAGCCTCTTCTAGCTCTAGCTGGGATTCTAACTCCAGTGCTTTGGCTAGTGACATGCCGCCCGGCACCATCACTAACTTCTCTCACAGCTTTGCATTCGTGGTGTGCTCCACAAACTTATCTCGCACCAACTTCTCTTCTAAGCGTCCAAACCTGCATTTACTTGCTAGACGGCGGAGGTCGGCGATGAACTGCTGGACCAACTCCTGCTTGCTGTTGGCACTGGCCATACCTGATTCGCCTTGCAAACTCACTGTCCGGCTAGAGTGCCAGACACGCTTCCAGCTGCGCTTCCATGTACACTTCCATCTTCAGAAAAATGTCTTATTTTCCTCCAGAAGATTAAGTTTACATCAATCCATCTTCTACCGCTTTTCTGGAGGTCCGGGTTGTGGAGGCAGCAGTTCAAGCAGAGAAGCCCAGACTTCCCTCTCCCCAGCCACCTGCTCCAGCTCTTCAGAGAGTATACCAAGGCATTCCCAGACCAGCTGGGAGACAATAGTCTCTCAAACGAGTCCTGGGTCTGCCCTGGGGTCTCCTCCCAGTGTGATGTTCCCAAAACACCTCAAGTGGAAGGTGTCCAGGAGGCGTCCTGATCAGATGCCCAAACCCCCTCAATTAATTAAGCTTAAGTCTACCTCGTTGCCAAAATGTTATGTCTGGAAATGGACTTGCGGACACATTGTCCGTGTTGAAGGTTAACTTTTAATGAGAGCTAGCAACACTTGGCACATACATAGAACATGCTAGCAATACAGGGGTACAGGTTGTGTAGCAGGCTAGAGGTGGCACGCCAAAGACCAGGACTCCCACCATTAGTCCCTTAATATAGTCACAGCATGGTGACGTCATCCTTGCCTGCGTCACCACGTCCGTCATGGTTATTCTTCAATTTCTCTACCCACACCCAGGCCTGATTACTGCCACACCTGTTCTCAATCAAGAAATCACAATAGGACCTGCCTGACAAAGAGAAGTAAACCAAAAGAGCCTCAAAAGCTAGATATCATGCTGTGATCCAATGAAATTCAGGAAAGGAAAAAAGTAACTGAGATCTATCAGTCTGGAAAAGGTTGTAAATCAATTTCTAAAGCTTTAGGACTCCAGCAAACCACAGTGAGAGCCAATATCTGCAAATGGTGAAAATATGGAACAGTGGTGAACCTTCCCAGGAGTGGCCGGCCAACCAACATTACCCCAAGAGCGCAGTGACGACTCATCCATGAGGTCACAAAAGACCCCACAACAACATCCAAACAACTGCAGGCCTCATTTGCTTCAGTTAAGGTCAGTGTTCATGACTCCACCATAAAAAAAGGAACTGGGCAAAAATGGCCTGCATGGCAGAGTTCCAAAACGAAAACCACTGCTGAGCAAAAAGAACATAAAGGCTCATCTCAGTTTTGCCAGAAAACATCTTGATGATCCCTGACACTTTTGAGAAAATACTCTGTGGACTGATGAGGCAAAAGTTGAACTTTTCGGAAGGTGTGTGTCCCATTACACCCGGCGTAAAAGTAACACAGCATTTCAGAAAAGGAACATCATACCAACAGTAAAATGTAGTGGTGGTAGTGTGATGGTCTGGGGCTGTTCTGCTGCTTCAGAACCTGGAAGACTTGCTGTGGTAAATGGAACCATGAATTCTGCTGTCTACCAAAAAATCTCTAAGGAGAATGTCCGGCCATCTGTTCGTGACCTCAAGCTGAAGCGCACTTGGGTTCTGCAGCAGGACAATGATCCAAAGCACACCAGCAAATCCACCTCTGAATGGCTTAAGAAAAACAAAATGAAGACTTTGGAGTGGCCTAGTCAAAGTTCTTACCTGAATCCAATTAAGATGCTGTGGCATAACCTTAAAAAGGCGGTTCATGCTTGAAAACCCTCCAATATGGCTGAATTACAACAATTCTGCAAAGATGAGAGGGCCAAAATTCCTCCACAGCGCTGTAAAAGACTCATTGCCAATTATTGCAATTGCTTGATTGCAGTTGTTGCTGCTAAGTGTAGCCCAACCAGTTATTAGGTATTGGAGGCAATCACTTTTTCATACAGGGCCATGTAGGTTTGGATTTTTTTTCCCCTTAATAATAAACACCTTAATTTAAAAACTATATTTTGTGTTTACTTGTGTTATCTTTGTCTAATGTTTAAATTTGTTTGATGATCTGAAACATTTAAGTGTGACAAACATACAAAAAAAATGAGAAATCAGGAAGGGGCAAACACTTTTCACACCACTGTACATCATTACATTCTGAAGACGTGATAACAGTCACTTTCCATCAGACAGCTGAGACTGTGATGAACTGAAGTTAAAACACATTTACTTGCTACCTGGATAAAAATGATTCAAAAATGGATTTTGATCTCCAAAAGGAATTTGAGGCATTGGATCATATCTCTGTCACAGCAGACATTTGGACTGTGGATAATGGATATTTTCTTTGGATCACTGCACATCGGATTAAATCCATATCATAAAGGTAAGATAAACATGGGCAGCTTTATGCAGTGTTGCCAACTCTCACTCCAAAATGAGGTAATTACTGGCAATATGTTGATTTTCTTCAGATTTTTCCCACAATAAGAGCACTCAAGGCAGGATAAAGCAGACTGAACATGTTCTAAAAGCTCTGTCTGAAACAGTCTTTCAGCTTGACATTAATAAGCCCATTATGTAATCCATTGATTAACTTATCTTGCTATGTGGGATTTAAGTAGGCATTTAAAAGTAATGTGAAAGTTACTTTTCCAAGTAATTAGTTACTTTAATTATGCAGTAATTGATCCAAAGCTAGTAATGTTGGACTCATTGTGTTCCCAGCAATCATTAGGAATAGCTTTTGCAGGATGTGACCTCTTATGCCCCTTCAAGTTGATCCAGTATGCCAGCATTAATTTGGTTCTTCTCAATCTTAATTGCATTTCACCTGTCTCTACTTGGATCGCTGATACTGGAGAAGTTTTAAATGCACCACAGCAAATCCTAAGAGCCTTTGTCTGCTCTATGTCCAGTTGGTTCAGGTGACAATCAGCAGCTGACATGAATGCAACACATCCACAGTCTAGTGTCGCTCTCATTAGTCCTCGATATACCCTCAACAGAGAGGCCCTAGAGGCCCCCCAGTCCTGTCCTGCCAGACATCTCAAAATACAGTATTATTTATTTTCTTACATTTTCCTTTAGTTTTTCCAATATGCTGCTTCCAGGTTAGTTTTTCATCAAAAAACACACCTAAATACTGAACTACCTGTACTTGCTCTAACTTTTGGCCATAAAGGTTTAAAGAAATTTCTTTGACTTTTAGAGAAGCAAATCACTTGTGTCTTTGAGACCGATAATTCAAAAGCCCACCGGTTTGCCGATTGTTCATCTTGGTCTATTGCTGCCTACATTTTCCTCTGAATGTACACAAGATTATGTCCCCTTATCCCCGCCCTTCCGAGAGCGTGGAGGGTGAAACTGGGTATCCTGGCAGAAGTAAAAGCAATATCTGTCACAGGTCTGTGGTGGACCACTCCCAGTTATATGGGGTGAGACTGGACATCCTGGCAGATAAGCACATCTGTCCAAAGGTCTGTGGTGGACTTTTGCCAGTCGGTACATCGTGACATGCACGACGCAAAGAGCAGAGATAAACAAACCCATCATCTGGTCAGTCACTGCAACAGATATTGGAGTCAGTTTGTCTTAGCCTGTCCTTGCCACTGATAATACCTCTATCTGCCAAGAATGTGCTGCTAGTCCAGCAAAAGCTAGCGGTACTCAAATACTTTGCAAGCAGTTTCATGAAATGGTCAGTCAGAAAGCAACTCATACCGGCTCGGACGTCACCCAGGTTAACAAGGTCAGGAGTTCCTGGCAGCGGAGGGCGAAGGACAGAGCTGTGCGAAGGAATCTGATCAGACCTAAATGGAACGGTCATTGTCGTCCACGACAGACTGCTATGAAGAAGTGAAGAGGAAGGTAAAGTAACTAATTACTTTTGAAAAGAAGTAACTAGTAACTGTAATTAGTTACTATTTTTTAGTAACTTGCCCAACATTGGTTATAACTGATCCTAAAAGGCTATGAACAAATTTTTACAACCCTGTCCATAAATATGACGGACAACAATAAATTCTAGCTCCACCTCTTCTGGGTACTGATATTCACAATAGTCCAGTTGGTTTTATCCATCAACACAAGCAAAGCTTTAAAACAGCAATAACAAAAAAAAAAAGAAAGAAAGAAAATAAGGCACTTTATACAATCCTGTAAAGGTATTTGATTTGTACTGAACATGTTCCCCGCAGATTGTAAACTATCTGATTTTCTCTTGTATCTTCTCTTAACAGCATAGCTCAGACACACTTGGTTGTATCGGTTCTACCAGCTGCAGAGAAGGGGAGACCCATGTTTTTTGTGAACTTTAATAGCATTTCCTTCACCCACTGAGCAGTGAAAAGGTCAGTGCTTCTTTTCCCATCGACACCAGTTTAACGTCCAATGCAGTCTGGGTCACAATGTGGAACCATGCTGCTGTGAAATGTTTTCCTACGGCACCCTAGCTCTTAATAAGATCCCAAGAACGACTTAATAAGCACTCTGCTGAGATGAAAGGAAAAACAAGTATTTGCTGATGTATACAGTTCGGGCAGTGTGGGTGAATATGATTTTTCTTTCCTTCAGCTTTAAAGGTTACCATCAGTGCAGGTGAGCATGTACAATTATAATGCACCTCTTCATGTTTGTCTGTTTCAGTTTTCTTCAGTTTACTATGACGGCCAATTAAAATTGCAAACTTTCATGAAAAAAGTTAAGTTCTTCATATTATAAAAATGAAACTTTGCCATATTTTAGAAAGGATTCAATAACGAACTGTAAGCAAAAATAAACCTTGTGATCATTTCAATTGACAGCCTCAACCCAGACCCTGTCTCGATGTGTTTCCATACAGAAGCCATTTTTAGAAAAGCAATGCATCTTTAATTTTGGCCCAGGAAGAGTCTAAACCTGCCACTGACTATGGATTATAATTAAAGTATACATAATTTTCTCTGAAAGGCCCCATTACTTATTCCACTAATATATTCTCTTAGACAGTTTTTGACAGGCTAGATGGTGGTGACCTTCTGAAGGTGCACACAACATCAAATTTAAATGTGCTTCAGCACCAATATACAGCAGAATGTAAGGAAAGTAAATCGGCAGCAACACAACTGAGCTAGGAATAATGTTTTATTCAACACTACTGAAAAGAAAAGACCTTGGAATAAAAAATATTTTGACAGAAGGAAGGGAAGGGCAGGAGTTCGCACAAATCTTCTTGGTGGAGGAGAAGTCAACTAAAGCTGCTCTCCCTCACTGTCCATACAGGAGACAGTGTGGGTTAAACGAATACTTAATTACTGTATACTGCAGTTTCATTTATATAGTGCAAATCTGACATAGGTGGCTGGCAATGACACAGGTCTGTGCCGAGGTGATTCTTGGAGTCCTAGGCAAAAATGTACAGGGTCCCCTCCAACCGGTATTCATCACCCTTATATAGTGCTGAAGCCTGCGTTATGGCTCTTTAGGATTACATTTGTATCATAATACAAAGACACGGCTTTCAGTATTATAAAACCACAAAGCCTACTCGACACATAAGGGAAATACAATAAAATACACAAACCACTTACACACAGCACACAATAACTTCCATCAGTGCATCTTAGTAGTACATTATCCAAATTTCTTGCATATATATTCTATAACTTAGCATTGTTAGTTTGACAGTTAAGCTTGGCTGGACACAGCTTTCATTTGATAACTAAAGGAAAACTATTGTCCAAGTTAGCTGTTTTTTATTTTCAGCCTGCTAGCTGATCAAGCAAGACGAGTGCTGGTGTTCTTACTGCAACACCCAGGTACTCAACACGGTCACACCAGACCAGCAGAAGCAGGGTACACCAAACTGCTGTGAGCTAAATTAACTACTGTATTATTTTCACTACTTACCACAGTCTTGCTTTCTTTTCTCCTCTTCTTCTTTTTTCTTTTGTCACTGCTAGACGGATAACAACATTTTGATACAGCTGTGCTCAGTTGTTTGTTTATTAACATGCACACCAGTACTTGTGAGAGTGAGAAGTTGGGGTGGGCCCTCTTTAGGGAGATCTGCACCAGCCTACCACTGTCAATGCAAACTCTCCATATTGTCACCATCGTAGCGATTCAAAGCTGGTCAGCCCTCGGGGGCTGCTTCTGGCCTGGGGCCCCTAGCATTTGCCTGCACACACTGCCTCTGGGTGTGTGTATACAGCACATTCAACAGATTTGTTGCACTTGTGTAATTTTCACATAAATTGTACAATTAAAAACCACCCACACAATCCTGACAGGTGATGAATAGCTGCACAGCATAAAATGTTTAATGAATGGCTGTGTCTGACAAAAGCTGTAATCAAGATGTTTGCTGCACAAATAAAACTCATATCCCCTTCAGAGAATAGTGCACATTTGCCACACTTGCTGAAACTGTTCAGCAAAAGGATGATGTGGAGCAGCAGTCCTCCAAATGGTTCTGGGATTCTCTGCTAGAACCTGATGTATCGTTTAAATTGATATTAGGATGTTTATGAAGTCTGACATTGAAGTTAAACCAATATCCTGTGCATTAGTTTCCCCCCTCAGTGGTGACTGGTCTGGTGGGCATGTGATCAAACTTTATCTTACCCACCACCACTGGTGTTTTTTGGTGTCTTTTTCCCCCTCTACTCCCTCCCCTTCACTGCCTCAGGACCACTGCAGTGGAACCTGCTCTCAACTCAGCAGTAAGGATGATTGATTACTCATCAGCACCCAGGCTCATCTACTCTTACCATCACTGCCTCACTGTTGCTGCTCATTTTTAAAGGCAAGCCTTGGTCAGAGCAGGTCACAGAGAAAAAAAAAATCAAGAGCATGACTAATTTAGATTTGACTCCTTCAAGGTCAGTGGTAATTCTATCAGATTTCAACCCACTGGCTTTACAAGTATTCAATGAATGTCCCAATTTGTGCAGGCAAGATCAGAGCATTGTTACTCATGACCGGATTAACCCATTAGGATCCCTGAGCAAAACTTCTACTTGGATCTTTATTGTGGTAATGAAATGCCACTTTGGCAAATTTAACACAATCCATGGCCATTTAGAAAGACACACCCAGAGTCTTTATTTAGGAATTATAATTAAGTAGTTTTTAGGCTTGTGGCAGTCATGGTGATGAGTGGTGTCTCTGGGAATCTGGGTACTCTTTTTACCTATTTGAATGTAAATTAGTAATAGTGGTAGAAAAAAATATGTACAGACATTTAAAAATCACAACTTTTATCTTTTAACTGTGTATATCCATCTTGCAAATTATGCTTGCTACTACATGTTAGGTACATCACAGGTTTTGTGATGTAAAAAACAAGACCATGATAAATCACTTCCAAATTTTCTCCACTGTTAATGTGACCTACAACCTGTACACCTCAACTGAAAAACAAACACATCTGTTAGGAGAAATATATAAAAACTGAAAAAGTACAATAAGGTGGTTGTACAAGTGTGCACACCCATGAGCTAATACTTTGTTGAACCACCTTTTGGTTTAGCACTAAGGCTGTGATTCTTCAGAAGTCACACAATTTGATTCAATTCTGATTTTTAGGGTCACGATTCAATTCGATTTTTGATTAAGAACAATTTTTGATTTACATTTGGCTCTCATTTCTGTCACGTGCCGAGCCGGCTTGGCTTTCCCCTGCTCGGCCTCTATCTCTTTGTGGGGTTGGCTTTGTGGGTTATGTGTTTTTTGATGTATTCTTGTACTTATGCTTGTGTCAGGTCAGGTATTGGCTTGCTTGCTATGGGACAACCATGAAAACCAGTACTACCTGTCTCGTGGGTCGGGCCGTCGGTGACTCAACCGGCATCCCCGCCCTTCCGAGGGCGTGGAGGGTGAAACAGGGCATCCTGGCAGAGCTAAAAACAATATCTGCCACAGGTCTGTGGTGGACCACTCCCAGTTACACAGGGTGAGACTGGACACCTTGGCAGATAAACACATCTGTCCAAAGGTCTGTGGTGGACTGTGCCAGTCGGTGCAAAGTGGCATGCACTACACAAAGAGCAGAGATAAACAAACCTTTCATCTGGTCAGTCACTGCAACAGATACTGGAGTCAGTTTGTCTTGGCTTGTCCTTGCCACTGATAATACCTTTATCTGCCAAGAATGTACTGCAAGTCCAGCAAAACCTAACGGTACTCAAATACTTTGCAAGCAGTTTCATGAAATGGTCAATCAGAAAGTAACTCATACCGGCTCGGATGTCACCCGGGCTTACAAGTTCCACGCTGATCTGTTCACACTCCGACAGGCAGCGAAAAGTAAGCTAGGAGCAGAAAGACAAAAGAAGAGGAAAACAGCAGCCTTGTGTGTAGCAGAATGGAATGTACACACTCTGATGGACAGAACAACATCACAGTGCCCAGAAAGACAGACCGCGCTTGTGGCCCTGGAAATGAACAGGTACAATGTAAACATAGCTGCACTTAGTGAAACAAGATTTCCTGGATATGATAGCTTGAAAGACCATGGGTACATCTTCTTTTGGAGTGGGAGATCAACTCAAGAAAGGAGAGAAGCAGGAGTGGGCTTTGCAGTTAGAAAGGAGATAGTAGCAATGCTTGATGAGGAACCGGTGCCAATCAATGACAGGATAATGACTATGAGACTCCCACTACAGCGGAAAATGTATGCCACACTCATCAGTGTATATGCCCCAACAATGACCAACACAGAGGAGGTGAAGGAAGAGTTCTACAGTGATTTACGTGAGACTATCAGGCATGTACCAACTGATGACAGGCTGACACTCATTGGAGATTTTAATGCCAGAGTTGGTTCGGACACTGAGAAATGGAAAGGAGTGCTAGGCAGTCATGGAGTAGGCAAGTGCAATGCTAATGGAGAACTTCTACTTGCACTATGTTCAGAGTACAACCTTGTGATAACCAACACTCTATTTAAGCACAAGGACACACACAAGAAGACATGGATGCACCCAAGATCCAAGCACTGGCACTTATTAGACTACATCATAGTCAGGCAGAGAGACATATGTAGGAAAAATTCAATTTTGGACAACCTCTAGAAAACCCCAGAAAACATTTTTGATTAGATGCTGATGGCTAATATAGGCATTTCTAATAAATGTATCTAAAAGACTGTAATTTAAATGTTGATGGTAAAGATGAGCATTTATAGGAAATGTAACTAAAGGACTGTAATTTGAACCTTGTTAATTTAAACTGTTTGTCAGTAGAAGCAGTAGCGCTTTTGCACCACAGGTGGCGCTCGGTAGTGATGAGACGCTGTTAAGTGTTAGAGCGCGAGAGAAGAAGAGTTGAGAATGTTCTAGAGTGTGAAGGGAAAATGGTGAAGAGTGATGTGGCCTTTATCGAGTGATGTTCCGTGTCAGAGTGCCGTGCCTGGTGTTGTAAAAGAAAGTCAATAAACCGCTGAAAAGTCCACCACTTGGACTCTTCTTCGCCCTCCGGGTGTAACACATACAGTAGGGGATGTATTGGACACCAGAGCAATGAGAGGCGCGGACTGTGGTACTGATCATGTTATGCTGAGATCTAGATTAAGGATTTGCAGACGAAAACAGCACTGCAGGACGGGTGCAAAGCCACCACGGAAGCTAAACACTAGTGCACTGAAAGGCCAAAAGAAGCTTACACAGTAAATGGATGAAAACTTGAAAGACTGGGACAGCAACAACTCAGAGAATGACATAGAAGAGAAATGGGCAACACTGAAGGATATGGGGTATCAGACTGTGAGTGATGCATTAGGCTACCCTGAGAGGAAACATCAAGATTGGTTTGATGAGCATGATGAACACCTGAAGAAACTACTAAATTAAATTAAATCACCCTTTATTGTCATTCAACCATAGAACCAATCATGTACAGTAGAACGAAATTGTGCTTTTCCTATCTACAGTGTTAATCACACACACCCCATGTGTAGAATCAGAAGGGCCACTGCCATGCAAGGCACCGCCACAGATTTCCCTACTCCATTTGATTATTGCTGAGCACCAAGCTGGACGGCAGGAAGTTCCGCTTTTTATATGGTCTTCGGCATGACCCGGCCGGGATTTGAACCCCTGCCTCCCGGGTGTGGGGCGGATGCTCTACCAACTGAGCCACCACGCCGGTATACTAGAAGCGAGGAATACAACTAGGCAGGAAAACCTACAGTGTAACACAAGGTCGAAGAAGAAGAAATACTCAAAGGCTCAGAGTGAGTTACAGAAGTACACCAGAGAGATGAAGTCCAGCTGGTGGGATGAAAAAGCATAGAAACTTCAAACTGTAGCAGACAGGAAGGACATGAATGAATGAATGAATTTTATTTTTCGGATAATACAGTACAGGTTAAAAGAAACTGTATAATATAACAACAAGGTCAAATTAGACAAAGACTCCTTCTACTAAACAATTCCACGTGAGTTATCCGAAATGGGTGATGGCTGAAGCCGCAGCTTATATTGCCCACCCATATTCCATCCAAGAATTCAAAAGAAAAAAGAGTAAACAAGACAAGAGTGATTACAATTTAGAACAAAGCTAAGACAAAGTGTGACTGAGAGAAAACAAAGGAAAACTAAGCTAAGCTAAGTTGAGCGGTTACTATTCAAGACAAATCTAAGACAGAATGTCACAGAGAGAAAAAAAAAAAAACTAAGCTACAACACAACACAGGCTGGATATGTCAATCCTTATGTGAGTTTACATGTCGTCTTGTAAATATGTTTGGAGTATTTCTTCCTTTAGTTTTTGTTTAAATTGTCCAAGCGTTGTACTTGATTTTAATTCAGGTCCATAATCGTTCCATAATCTGACTCCTTGCACTGAAATACAGTGTTGCTTGGTGGTTGTTCTCACTGTAGGCTTTTGAAATATACATGTTCCTCTGAAGTGATATCGTTTCTCCCTTGTTTGGAACAGCTTTTGGATATTTGCGGGCAGTGATAAATTCTTCACTTTGAACATTATTATTGCGGTTTTAAAGTCAACCAGATCTTTCAACTTGAGAGTTTTTTGTTTAAGAAAAAGTGGGTTTGTTGGTTCCCTGTAAGTTGCTTTGTTTATTATTCTAATAGCTCTCTTTTGAAGCATAAAGAGTGAAAACAAAGACATGAAAACATTCTTCACAGGTTTGAGAAAAATCTACGGCCCTAAACCAAGAGGATTAATCCAACTCAAGGCTATGGATGGTGAAACGGTTTTGCAGGAGAAAGACAAGATCCTGGACAGATTTGCACACCACTTTGACCAACTACTAAACAACCCTAGAGATCTCACTGTAGAGGCTAAAGAAGCTCTAGTGCAGCGACCAGCTGTATCAAGTCTGGATGAACCACCAAATTTTCATGAACTAATGGCAGCTATCAGGACAACACAGGATGGTAGAGCTCCAGGAAGGGATGTAATTCCAGCAGAAGTGTTGAAATTTGCTGGTGTTCAGCTGACCAACTGCCTGCACAAGCTCATCCAAGAGATATGGGATGCCCAGAAAGTACCTCAAGACTGGAAGGATGCAAGTATTGTGCTTTTGTTCAAGAAAGGTGACAGGAAAGATTGTGGAAATTACCGAGATATATCACTGCTAGCCACTGTTGGTAAGATTCTCTCACGTGTACTACTTAACAGACTCAGTGAACATCTCACAGAATGTACTACCGGAAACCCAGTGCAGCTTTAAAAGTGGAAGAAACACAATGGACATGATTTTCTGCTTGAAACAGGTTCAAGAAAAGTGTATCGAACAGAACATGTCGCTTTATGTAGTCTTCATAGACTTCAGTAAAGCCTTCGATACTGTTTCGCGACAAGGACTTTGGCGGGTACTCAAGAAATATGGTTGTATAGAGAAGTTTGTTGGCCTGATCGAGGCACTCCATATAGGCACGCAAGCAAACGTGGCAATGAGTGGTTCAGTATCTAAAGACTTTTCAGTAAGCAACGGGGTGAAACAAGGGTGTGTGCTTGTACCTACACTCTTCTCTCTATATCTGGCAGCCATGCTTGAGGTGGCCTTCAAAGACACTTCAGAAGGAGTATACATTCAAACAAGGAAAGAAGCAAACTTGTTCAATGTGGCCCAGTTTAAAGCCAAGAGTAAGACATCGATAAAGGTAGTAAGAGAAATGCTCTTTGCCGACGACAGTGCTCTAGTTGCACACAGCGTGGAAAATATGCAATCTTTAGTGGAGAAATTTGCAAGAGCAGCTAGCCAATTCAGCCTCCAAATCAACATCAAGAAGACAGAGTGCCTTTATCAACCACCAAAGTTCCAGTTATCAACATCACTACCAGAAGAGATCAGCATTGGTACAGAGCCACTAGTCAAGTGCAAGACTTTCAAGTATCTAGGGAGTACTGTTTCAGAGAATGCTAGGCTGGAGGATGAACTATCTCTCAGAATGGGAAGAGCGAGTGCTGTGTTTGGAAACTTGAGGGAGAGACTGTGGAACAATCGACATGTGTCTATCCATGTGAAATGCTAAGTGCACAGAGCGACAGTACTGGCTACTCTATTGTACGGTGCTGAAACTTGGACAGTCTACAGAGTGCAGGTGAAGAAACTCCATGTGTACATGATGAGACACCTTCGAGCCATAATGAACATGTCATGGAAAGACAAGATAACCAGCGTAGAAGTGTTGAAACGAACTGGTCTACCATCAATGGAGGACATGCTAATACAGATGAACCTGAGATGGCTCGGACATGTTGAGAGGATGAACCACCAGCGTCTCCCTCGGCAGTTACTCTACTCACTGTTATGCGAGGGCAAACGCAATCAAGGTAGACCAAGGCTCAGATTTATGCTGCTTCATGCTGCATTTCTCCTCTAGTCCGCTTTGGTCCGCGTACGCTTTGGACGAACCCTGCATGCACGCGGCGCTGTTCATGCTAACTTTTTTTCATCTACCCAGGCCAAGCAGTTAACGCATGCGCACAACCATCATTTGTAGTTTCACTCCCACCCAATAGGTAGTGCCAAGGCACTGACACGCCAGGATTTTCACCAATGAAGAAACGGCGGACTTCTTCACAAAGTTTCTCTTTAAGTATAGAGTCCATTTCTGCTGTTTGACTTCTCGGTTTTCACTCCTTTTCCACGAACATGCTGTTGCCGCTGTGAAAGAAAGTATGTATGTCTGATTCATGTTTGTTTTTATTCTCATTTTCTGCCTCCTCATTGTCTTCTTCGTCTACTGATGTGTGCTGTGTCGATATCGCCACCTCGTGAATGGGATGTTCAGTCTTGCGCATGCACTTTTCAGCGCGTTCAGGTCGTAGATAGGCAGTGTGGTGACAAAATTTGGGCTGCACGCGGTCGTCCGCGGTCGAGCACTCTGAACACTAGCAGAGTGAAGACGATGATGTAAATTTCATCACACAAGGTTTCCAGTTACACGTACGCGGACAGCAGAGGTGTAGCATGAAGCAGGCTTTACTTTTACTTGCCATCTGTCTCTTTGCAATGAAAAGAAAATTCCCTGAAAAAAATGTTTTTAAAAGTAATACTGTGGAGAAAGGAAACAGGCGAGGCAACAAGCTGGACAACACACAAACTTTATTCCTTCTCCAACATACAGTACAGTAAAAGCACTCCCGGGTCTCTGTGCATTCTCCTTTTATACCTTTAATTCCATGCATTGAGACCCAGAACTTCCGACCATAATACATTGTTTGGAACAAAGACCCGTGTGGCACACTAACATAACATCACGCATTGCTTCTCACACCCTTCTTCCAGCGGCTCCGGCATTCTCTCCTCTCTCTGGGGGTTGAATAGTCCTTACTGTCCCGACTGAGACCCCCCCCCCCCCCCGTGACACTTCAGTCCATTGTTGCCCCTTTCCCCAGCTGCCTTCTCTGGGTGGAGAATCCCCTACTCATACACACAATACCCCATTTTTATAGATAGATGATAGATAGATAGACTTTATTAATCCCAAACTGGGAAATTACAAGGGCAGCGCGGTGGCGGAGTGGTTAGCACTGCGGCAGCACAGCAGCTCACCCTTGACCGGGGGATCCTGGGTTCGATCCCAGCCCCCGACCAACAGTGATCTGTGTGGAGTTTGCATATTCTCCCCGTGTCGGCGTGGGTTTACTCCGGGATTTCTCCGGTTTCCTCCCACATGCCAAAAACATGCACGTTAGGTTAATTGGCATCAAACTTGGGATTCTAAATTGTCCTTAGGCATAACTGTGAGAGTGAATGGTTGTCTGTCTCTCTGTGTTGGCCCTGCGATGGACTGGTGATCTGTCCAGGGCATACCCTGCCTCTCGCCCAAAAGATGCTGGGATAGGCTCCCAGCCCCACCGCGACCCGAAAAGGATTAAGCGGAAGAAGATGGATGGATGGATGGGAAATTATAGTGTAATAGCAGCATGACACAGACAACCCAAAACCGACAGAAATACACACAGCATAATAGAAAAAGGAGTGACCCAGAGAATTAAAAAAATGCTTAGATAACTTTATACACTACAGAGGGTACTACTAGGTTAAATAGATGATGATCCTTACGAGTCTATGGATAGTACCGACTGTACAAAGAAGGATTATAAGGTGCAGGGTGAAATGCAAGGTACCATTTAGACTGTAAACAGCAAACAAGGTACAGTTAAAATACTAAATTTGATCGTTATGTTAAAAGCTATGCAGATTTTGGGGCTCAAATCCCCAGTAAATGCCAATTAACCTAGCCTGTATGTCGGTGAATGTCAGCTGGTGGCCCACGGGCCAAATCCACAGCTTTCCATCTGGCTCCCAGAATATTACTAAATTTAGCAATAGTTTAGTTCAAACTGTGTTTCATTAACTAATTTATATTTATAAAAAGTTCTGATAGATAGTCAGATTTCAGAGTGTAAATGAATGCAGCATCAGATTGCTTACCCCAGCCTTCAAACAGGGGACATGTCAGCTGCTGATCTTCTACAGGTAGAAACGGGCTTTTAATTCACATTATGATGACAGCCTTGGCTTTTGTTGTCATTACGCACAATGCTGAATATTTTTGGCCCTTCTGAAATTACTCTGTATAGCAGAGAATGCATACCTGCAAATATGTAGATTTTAAAAAATGGGAGGTTTTCACTGGGGTGGTGGGGAGTTTTGGCATAAAACTAGGTAAAGTACTGCATTTTAATTAATTGCATGAATTTAGTTTTATTGTATTTATTTTTTGAGACTCAAAGTTGAAATTATTGTTCTATTCTGGCTCTGCAAATTAAGTTCAATATAGGCTATATGTGAAAAAGTCTAAATTTTACCACAAATTTTTCAAATTCGTTAGGAAAACCATAATAAATTGGTTTAAAAAAAATAACTTTAGTGTGAAAAAATATCCACAGACTGATGTGGGAAATATGGTGCTAACCCCTGTATCGCATGCCGCTCTAAATTGTCAGTAATCCTTGGCAAATCTTTGGTGTGTGTGTGTGTGTATAAAAACAGATCTGGTGTTGGTCCAAACAAGCAAATCTGAAAACAAAAAAACAAAAAAAATGCTGGGTAGAATTAAGATTTTAAATTTAGTTTATGCCATATAAGCATTTCATCATCTAGAAAAATAAACAGCAATGTCATCAGTAATGTTCAATATACAGTGCATCCAGAAAGTATTCACAGTGCTTCACTTTTTCCATATTTTATGTTACAGCCTTATTCCAAAATGGATTAAGTTCATTTTTCCTCAAAATTTTTCCTTCTAAACAGAATACCCCATAATGATAACGTGAAAAAAGTTGTTTGGGTTTTTTTTTTAAAGATTTTTGCAAATTTATTAAAAATAAAAAACTAAGAAATCACGTGCACATAAGTATCCACAGCCTTTGCCATGAAGCTCAAAATTGAGTTCAGGTGCATCCTGTTCCCATTGATTATCCTTGAGATGTTTCTCCAGCTTAATTGGAGTCCACCTATGGTAAATTCAGCTGATTGGACATGATTTGGAAAGGCACACACCTGTCTATATTGTCATGAGCCGAGCTCTGGAGGTTCCGCCAGGCTTGGTCTCATGGCTTTTTCCTTATATTTACATATTTGTTGTATTTTGTGCTTTTGGGGTTTCTGTTATTCTTGCACTGTTTTTTATTTTCCTTTTTATGTCTTAGTTTTGTTATGCTCTTATTCTGCATTTACTGGTATTTATTTCTCAGTTTGTACTTTATATTCCTTATTGCTGTGGTTGACAGCTGTCAGTAGCTTTTCCTGGTTTGTGCTCCTTGTGGGTGTAGCCCATGTCAGCTGTCAGCTGGTCACTCCCCTCTCATTGCCCCCAGCTTGTCCAATTATGAATCATTGTTTCCTTCTGCCCGCTCATGTGACCCACACCTGTCACTACTTGTGTAATTTGTTTGCTAATCCTATTTAAGGGCAGGTGTTTTTTGTTTTCCATTGCTGCTGTCTTGATCAAGTTTCTCTTTGCCTCCACCAGAGCCCTGTCCTTGCTCTGGTGTGCCGTATCAGTAAGTTTGCGCACTTGTTTGTATTTTGTGTTAAGAGCACTGTGTTGAACTTTTTGTTTGTTGCTTTTTCAATTAAACTCACAAACTCACAGTTCTGCGTGTGGGTCTCACCTGTCTGCCCCAGAGGGCAATTCATGACATATACAAGGTCCCATAGTTGACAGTGCATGTCAGAGCACAAACCAAGCATGAAGTCGAGGGAACTGTCTGTAGACCTCCCAGAGAGGATTGTCTCGAGGCACAAATCTGGGGAAGGGTACAGAAAAATTTCTGCTGCTTTGAAGGTCCCAATGAGCACAGTGGCCTCCATCATCCTTAAATGGAAGAAGTTCTGAACCACCAGGACTCTTCCGAGAACTGGCTGGCCGTCTAAACTGAGCGATCGGGGGAGAAGGGCCTTAGTCAGGGAGGTGACCAAGAACCTGATGTCAGAGCTCTGGCATTCCTCTGTGGCGAGAGGAGAACCTTCCAGAAGGACAACCATCTCTGCAGCAATCCACCAATCAGGCCTGTATGGTAGATTGGCCAGACGGAAGCCACTCCTTAGTAAAAGGCACATGGCAGCCCACCTAGAGTTTACCAAAAAGGCACCTGACAGACTCAGACCATGAGAAACAAAATTCTCTGGTCTGATGAGACAAAAATTGAACTCTTTGCCAGGCGTCATGTTTGGAGGAAACCAGGAACCGCTCATCACTAGGCCAATACCATCCCTACAGTGAAGCATGGTGCTGGCAGCATCATGCTGTGGGGATGTTTTTCAGTGGCAGTAACTGAGAGACTAGCCAGGACAGAGGGAAAGATGAGTGCAGCAATGTACAGAGACACCCTGGATGAAAACCTGCTCCAGAGCGCTCTTGACTTCAGACTGGGGCAACAGTTCATCTTTCAGCAGGACAATGACCCTAAGCACACAGCCAAGCTATCAAAGGAGCATCTTCAGGACAACTCTGAATGCCCTCGAGTGGCCTAGCCAGAGCCCAGACTTGAATCCAATTGAACATCTCCGGAGAGATCTGAAAATGGCTGTGCACCGTTTCCCTGATGGAGCTTGAGAGGTACTGCAAAGAGGAATGGGCCAAACTGCCCAAAGATAGTTGTGCCAAGCTTGTGGCATCATATTCAAAAAGACTTGAGGCTGTAATTGCTGCCAAGGGTGCATCAACAAAGTATTGAACAAAGGCTGTGAATACTTATGTACATGTGATTTCTTGGTTTATTTTTAATACATTTGCAAAAATCTCAAAATCAAATTTTTCACGTCATTATGGGGTATTGTGTGTAGAATTTTGAGGGGAAAAAAAAGAATTTTTTCCATTTTCGAATAAGGTTGTAACATAACAAAATGTGGAAAAAGTGAAGCGCTGTGAATGCTTTCCAGATGCACTGGACATATTGGCTTACATTATGTATGTACAGTATGTATTTAAATCTGTTAAATGTTTTGAGTTGACATACGGAGGTGTGACATAGTGATGCAGTGGAGAGAGAAAGCAGCCCTGCATGGAGTCCAGGCAAACAGATTAGATGTTATGTGAGAGAACCAGATTTTCTAGCTTTACCATGGTCCATTAACAGACTGCACAAGTGATTTATTAAGACATTTATTCTGGTTTTACAGTTGTGCAATAATTTTTCTTCACCACAGTGGCTGCTATTAATATGAAATATAGATGACAACAAGAAAAAGGAAATGCTGACTGTGATGGTCAGACACATTTTATTTGAACTTTAACCAAAACTGTCAAAAGTCATGTGGAGAGGTAGAATCCATGAATAAATGTTTATTGCAGTGGGACAGTGTGCACAGGTGTTACCATCTTCAAAGTACTACTCTGTAGTAACTACTCTGTGTAACACCATTTATTGAATTGGCTACATTTTTTAGTCCTGGCATTGAAAATGTTTTAATGAACACATCTATGAAGTAATGGAGGATTTGTCATGGGGAGGTGGCACAAGACTCAGATGCAGGCAGGAGTACTGTGCGAAAGTGATAATTTATTGTCAAAAACTGGAACAAATGAACAGCAGCACAGGGGATGAAACACAAACCAAACCAGGCAGACAAACTCACTGGAACATTGTAGAAACAATAATAACACCACACCTGACGGACTGGCGAAGACATAGATAGGTAGTAATCACAGCAACAAGGAACAGGTGGGTACAATCCAGGGCAATTAAGGCACTTTTCCATTAGCCCCACTCAGCCCCGATTAGAAAACCCGACTCGACTCACTTCGATTCGGTTCTGCCTCGGTTGCTTTTCGACATTACTGCTGGCACACCTGCTGGCACACCTGCGGTCGGTGGGATTTCTTGAACAGCGAGGTGGGCGCCACACTCTCGTGACATGAAACACGCAACCGAATCCTCCACAACAAAGAAAATGGCTGATGACGAGGAGAGGATTTTCATTTTTCTCGCTCTGTGGCTTTTTACAACAATGAAGGTCAGACAATTGAGCCATATAAGACGACGATGTGCACTGAGACGACGTGCGTTGAGAAAGGTTGGAGGAAGGGTACAGGAGGCTCTCGGCTGCCGTATTGGAATATGAAGCCGCAACTCTGAGTTTAAATGCTCGACACATGAGGGAGCGTATTTTGGTAAGTTAACGCATGCTAATGCTTGCAAATGTCATTTTACAGTCATGTCAGTTTTATGTCCCGCATTTTTATTCGCCAGGTCAATGGTATTAAACGCATTACATTATGTATGCTGTGTGTGTGTGTTTCAGTTGGCTGCTTCGTTGCAAAATAATCGCTGCAGACCCTCGGTGTGGACAGTCAACCGTGCCTCGCAGTGGTGGGAGGATATTGTTCCCGGTTTCTCAAACACGGAGTGGTTGCAAAACTTCTGGATGTCCGAGGATACTTTTACCTACCTGTGGCACAAATTGCGTCCACGCATGGAGCGTCAAGATACAACATTCCGCCTATGTGTGCCTGTGAGGAAGAGAGTGGCCATTGCACTGTGGAAGCTTGCTACCGGTTCAGAGTACCGCACTATAGGCCATCTGTTTGGAGTCAGCATCACAACGGTGTGCAGGTGTGTGCAGGATTTTTGTGCAGCGGCAGAGTTATTGCTGGTTCCAGAACAGCTCCGTTTTCCGGATGAAGGGAGGTTCACAGAAATTTCGGCCTACATGGAGAATCGGTGGGGGCTTCCATTGTGTGTTGGTGCTATAGATGGCTCCCACATACCCATCATAGCACCACAACAATTTCACACCGACTACTTTAATCGTAAAGGCTGGCACTCCATAATCCTTCAAGGTGTTGTTGATGGAAAGGGGTTGTTCTGGAATGTGTTTGCAGGGCTGCCAGGGAGCATGCATGATGCTAGGGTGCTGAGACTGTCTACACTGTGGGATTTAGCCAGTCAGGGAAACCTCTTCTCACCTCACATCAGGAACATTGGTGCGGTACGTGTGGGCTACTACATCCTCGGAGACTCTGCATATCCACTGCAAAACTGGCTGTTGAAAGTATTCCATGACACCGGACGGCTGACTGCAGAACAGCACACGTTCAACCAGACCATCAGTCGAGTACATGTGGTTGTGGAAAATGCTTTTGGCAGGCTAAAGGGAAGGTGGCGCTGCCTTCTGAAAAGGAATGACTGTGACATGAACCTGGTGAAATCTATGGTGCTGACTTGTTGTGCTCTGCATAATCTGTGTGAGAGTCATGGAGAGACGTATGACACTACATTGGATGATGCAGTAGATGAACCAGTGGTGGCAGCGACCCTGGGAGCAGAGAAGCAGGGTGGCGATATACGAGATGCTGTGATGCAGTACTTGTGTAGCCATAGGTAGAAATGTAATTTCATCCACATTTATGTGCATACATATTTCCAAAATGTTTTTTGTAAATAAAATGTTGTGCACGTTCCATCTACCTGTCCTCTGTTGTTCATAATGCTTATCTGTTAAGGTACGGGTAATTACATGCATAAACACCGCACAGGCCATCTTCACGAAAATCCAGCTCGACAAGCCACTTTTGCTTAGGTGGAAATGCAAATTGAACTATAAATCATGTGCTGATACATGTCATATTCCCATGTAAAGGTCTCCCACTTTTACTTACAAATTGATTTTTAATTTTTGGGAAAAGGGAATATAAATTTTGCACAAGTTGTTGTTAACAACAGTTGTGGTACTGTGAATTACATGCAGAAACACCTCACAGAGCATGTTCAAAAAATGCTGCCAGACAAGCGACTTTGGCTTTGGTGGAAATGCAAAGCTAATATTAATTTGGCACAACTTGTTGGTAACAACAGTTGTGTGCAACAAAAACACAGTTGTGTCTCCTTGTCCGATTTTTGCCTACTGTTATTAGTGCCAAATTTTTGCTAGATTCCTTCTTAATTTATTAAATTTGGACTGGTGATGCAACATTCAACTTACATGTACTTACCTTTAGCAGTGTCTACTGTACAAGTTAAAGTACACCTGTACAACTGCTTATAACATAAAAAATGTACACGTTCGAAAGAAATGGATTCAGCATTGCAAATTTGTTTAAAATTTAAAAAAAAAACCTACCAAGACATTACGTTTCGTTGTGTTGTTTAAAATTAAATTACCATTAGAAGGCTATACACCTGACCTGATGAACAGCAGCATGTGGAGTGAACAGAGAATGGAATGTGTATGTAATTATTGGCTTTTCTCATACGGTGTCATAACAGATAAACCAGACTTTTGATGCAAACAATACAATTTTTTTCCCAAAGAAAAATTTACAAACCAAAAAACAGACTGGGCGTGGGGAGACATGGTTAGACACGCCGACTGCTAAATGCGTCCACCAGCCTGCCAAATAGGGTCAGGAAATCTCGGTTGAATAAGATAAGATAAGATAAGATAAGATAAGCCTTTATTAGTCCCACAACGGGGAAATTCCAGGATTGCAACAGCACAGGGATAGCAACACTCAGAGCAACAATCAGAAGGCAAGAAAAAACAAGCAAGCAAGAGCAGCTAATATACATATGTACGTATTACTATAAAATATATACTGTATATATATACACACACACAGACACACAGTGCAGAGCATTGTAGCTGGATGGAATAAATATATGAATATATGAACACACAGTGCAGAGCATTGTAGCTAGATGGAATAAATATGTAAATATATAAACACCCACAGTACGGAGCATTGCAGCTAGGTGGAATAAATATGCAAGTATATAAACACACACAGTGCGGAGCAATGTAGCTAGATGGAATAATATGTAGATATATAAATATATAAACACACCCAGTGCTGAGCATTGTAGCTAGATGGAATAAATATGTAAATATATAAACACACACAGTGCAGAGCATTGTTGCTAGATGGAATGAAACAGCATAACCGTCTACTTAGTTATCCTACATGGTATGATTATGTGCCCATACATATTCTCACCCTCCATAGCGACCGGTATGTTCCTAGTTGTATGCCGGAGGGGACCATTGTGTAAGTCTATTGCATCTTTTGCATTCAAAAAACTGGACAATGTGGACATTTCTGCGAGCTCTTCCCTTCGCAACGCAGCGTCCTGCTCCAGGGCTTCACACACATCTGCCCACACATCTGCGGCCACCTGTCGCAAATGCTGCATGTACTCCTGATGGTGTGCTTGCCGCTGGTCATGTTGCCGTTCCAAGAGCCGCATCTCTTCGTCATGCATCTGGACCATCGCTGATGTAAGGTCAGCGATGGAGTTGTTCCTTTTCCTCTTGGCTACATTGAAAGACAGAAAGGCATGGTTGTTAAAGCTGGATCACTATATATATTATGGAATTACACTGGTGAAAGTCTGTGGTGGAATGTCACTATTATATTATGCTTCATTGCTGTATATAAGCTGAACTGTCATGTTGCTGCCCCTCAGTAGAGCGGATTTTGCAACACGCAGTGTGCTGTCTTCGGCTGCAGCCCCCCTGCAAAACTAAAAAGGATTAAGATTAAGAATATGGATGGATGGATGGGTAATGTTTAAAATAGTTGCTTGTAGTGTGGCCGCAGAAATCTGAATGGGTTAATACAGTCAGCTGACGCGAAGCATTTCAATGAAGCATGTTGATTTCAACGGCAGTTCATGAGCTTTATTTATTTGTTTTTCTCAAACAGGAGTTACAACAGCACTTCAATCACCACCCCTAAAAATGGGACCGGGTTGTGGATCACCGATAAGTGAAGACCAAAGAATAACCCATACCTGTCAAGTGATACGGTTTCGCCGTATTTTAATACGGGGAAAATGCAATTTTAGCAAATACGGGCGTATTGCCATTTCTGTACGCCAAAAAGAAAAATATACGGGAAAAAAATTATTGAGAGTGTGGAGGAACACCTCGTGTGTGACCCCCACAGCGTACGGGGCTGGCAGAGCGCTCAGCGTGAGCAATTATCACAACAGTGAGAAGTGTGGACTGATCATTATGCTGATGGCCTCGCACCTTCTGTTGTCCTGTGGCTCTGGAACAGAGAGGAATCGCTGGATGGATAAAGGCTTCTCCAGAGGGCCCTACACACTCCTTCTGTGTTCCATGTAGGAGGAGCATAAAAGTGACTGCATCGGGGATTTTCGACCTGAAGTCGCACTTCGCTACACAGGGCCACAAAAACTGTGTAGCCAAATTGAAAATGTATCGATCGATGGATGAACATTTTCACCCAGTGAGAGAACTGACGCCTTCCAAATCCAGTGCATCACTAGCAGAAGTGATGGTTTGTCATTTTTTTGTGGCAGAGCACAATCTACCCCCATTGGTGGCAGATCACTTCTGACCTGCCACCTGATCTGATCTGCCACTTCAGAAATGCTAGATTCAGCAAAGGCTGCTACTTGGAACTATAGCAAGCAGCATCAGTGAACATTTTCTTGTTTCAAGTTCATCCAAGTACATTAGTGTAACAAAGCTGACAATTAAAAACTCTTTAATTCCAAGTGTATATACAGTATCTAGCTGACAATTAAGAACTATATTCAGAATAATTCTTATTGTGTACTTTCAAATTAAGCAATCTACCTTGTGCTAATGTAAATTTGAAAAATATTTATTTATTTTTATTTATTTATTTATTATTAATATAATTTATTTTTTATTTATTTATTTTTTTTGTGCTACTTGGCTTATTATTTTCACATTACCAAAAAGTTGTGGCTCAAGACTGTGTCCATATAAGTGTACATTTGAATAAATATGTTTGAAATAGTTCACGTTGCAGTTACTGTTTGTTTAGGGGGGTTTTTTTGTTGTTTTTTTTTTGGTTCAGTTTTCTTTCATCTGCCGATAAATACAGTTTTTAAGTACTCAGTACAGGTGTGAAAGCCCCCCCAATAAGGGAGGCATGACGTATGCCTTGACAGGTATGATAACCTTTTTGTACATTTAAAAAGACATTTTCAATTAATTAATATGCAGCTACAGGAAATTGCATTAATCAATTTGGTACATAACTTGTTAGGCTCCAGCCCCCCCGCGACCTGTAAAGGATTAAGTGGTAGAAGATGGATGGATGGATGGATGGATTTTCGACCCTGGTTTCCGCTGGACCTGTTTCAACAAAAAAAAAAATCGTGGTTATTGTGCCTTACCGGCACTTGAACGTGATCCAGATGGAACTGGTGATGTGGCTGACATCGGAGTCGATCCAGCTGGCGCTCCGCCAGACGCAGAGGCAGAGGCAGACGCAGGAGAGTCCGGTGTGTCCATGTCCACTGAGGTGGACCTCTGTGATATGAACTGCGATTCTAGAAAGAAAATGCACGCAATTTAAAACTTAACACCAAAGTGCAACATGTACACAACACTCTAAAGTTTTTAACCGGAATACAATAAGCGTAATTCAGCATTTTGTTCGCGCTAATACTTAACACAAAGCAAGCGTGAATCTGCAGTTGGCTGCAAAACAATAGGCAAGCCTCAGTAACAACCATTACCCACAATCTAACAACCTTCCTATTTCTTAAAAACAGTGAGCTTGGCACAGAAAGGATAAATTGGCGAAAAGACGCGCAATATCAAAACAACACTCACCATCCACGGTTTCCAAGGCCGTGACCGTGGCCGTGTCGAGCCCAATGTCTCTGCCATTGCTAGCAAGCCTATGTCCATAGATCGCGTCCATCTCAGCGAACCACTTCTACTCCTTCCGATCCGCTCCACTTCGAGCATTGTGGTCCTTCACTGCTCGGTAATCGCTTTTCAGCTTTTTCAGCTTCTCCCGACACTGTTTGGCAGTACGGATGTGCCCTTGGGAACCCATCTGCTCGGACACCTGCTGGTATATTTTTTCATTTCTAGTAGATCCATCCAACTCGCGCTGGATGTGATCGCCGGCTAATATAGCAAGAAAATTGCGCACCTCCTCGTTTGACCAGAATCAGAATCAGAATCAGAATCAGGTTTATTGCCATTGTTCATGTAGTACACAAACTAGGAATTTGTGTCGGTGCAATGCTGCGACATTAAACATGATAAGATAAAAGAAATAAACTATACATGCAATAAAGTGTAGAATAAGAGTAAGTGATACTGGTCAGCAGTTAAAATATATTAGCGAGCAGCAGATACTGTGGAGAACTATATAGTGCAGTCGGTAATGCAGGAAGAAAACAGTGATGATTGACATGAGTCTGGTTGAGCTGCTGTACATAGTGCACGAGAGTCAATAAGTCACTTAGTGTTCAGCAGTCTGATGGCAGAGGGGAAGAAGCTGTTCATGTGACGGGAGGTTTTAGTCTGGATGGACCAAAGTCTTCTACCAGAGGGGAGGGGGGCAAACAGTACGTGACCAGGGTGTGAGGGATCGGCTATGATCCGGCCAGCACGCCTCCGGGTCCTGGAGATGTACAGATCCTGGAGAGATGGGAGCTTGCAGCCGATCACCTTCTCAGCAGTGCGCACGACGCGCTGCAGCCTTAGTCTGTCCCTGGCAGTGGCTCCTGCGTACCACACGGTTATGGAGGTGGTGAGGATGGACTCGATGATGGCTGTGTAGAACTGCACTAACATCTTGGTGGGTAGCTTGAGCTTCCTCAGCTGCCGCAGGAAGAACATCCTCTGCTGGGCTTTTTTGATGAGTGAGCTAATGGTCGGCTCCCATTTGAGGTCCCTGGTGATGGTTGTGCCTAGGAAGCGGAAGGAATCAGCAGTGGTGATGGGAGAGCCTGAGAGGGTGAGGGGGGGCAGTGGGGTAGTGACTTTCCTGAAGTCTACAATCATCTCCACTGTCTTCAGAGCGTTCAGCTGCAGGTTGTTATTGTTGCACCAGGACGCCAGCTGGGCCACCTCTCTCCTGTAGGCGGACTCGTCGCCGTTGGAGATGAGCCCGATGAGGCTACCAGGGGATAGCCTTACGAGAAGACATCTTCAAAGTGTGAAAATACAGTATTAAAGCCGCGCACTGTGTTCACTGGCTGAACAACTACAAATGGCGGTCGTGTAGTAAATTCAGCAGAAAAAGTCGCTTTCGTGACGTTACGACCTGACCAATCAGCGGCGACCAGTCTGTAAAAGTCACATCACAGCCATACTCAGCCCTACTCAGCTCGGTTAGACCCTGCCCTGGATCAGGTACTAAAATAGCGCCTGCTAACCGGTGCTGGGGCTAATGGAAAATGCTCAAACGCGGGCTGAGTGGTGCGGTGTAGGGCTAAGCGAGGCTAGTGGAAAAGGCCCTTTAGAGATGCAGGGAATGACTACAGATATGGACAACAGGATTGACGGGGCTGCACAGATAATAACAGACAGGGGATACACATAAGACATGAACTGAGGACAAGAGGAGACAAGGCCATGATAATAAGATAAGCCTTTATTAGTCCCACAATGGGGAAATTACAGGAGTGCAGCAGCAAAGGGATAGCAGTACTCAGAGCAATAATAAATAAGATAAAATAAGAATAGGTTAGCCCAAGCAGTAAATAAATATACATACATTATGTACACAGTTGTATACACAGTACAGGAGGATTGTAGTTACAGTGGTGTGAAAAAGTGTTTGCCCCCTTCCTGATTTCTGTTTTTTTTTTTTTTGCATGTTTGTCACACTTTAATATTTAAATTTGTTTGATCTGAAACATTTGACAAAGATAACACAAGTAAACACAAAATGCAGTTTTTAAATGAAGGTGTTTATTATTAAGAGTTAAAAAAAACAACTAAATGGCCCTGTGTGAAAAAGTGATTGCCCCCCATATTATAACATAAATTAACTGGTTTATCACATCTTTGGAAAGCTGAGTTCAATTTCTTTACCCACACCCAGGCCTGATTACTGCCACACCTGCTCTCAATCAAGAAATTACTTAGACAGGACCTGCCTGACAAAGTGAAATAGACCAAAAGACCTTCAAAAGCTAGACATCATGTTGCGATCCAAAGAAATTCAGGAACAAATGAGAAACAAAATAATTGGGATCTATCATTGTGGAAAAGGTTATAAAGCCATTTCTAAAGCTTTGGGGCTCCAGCGAACCACAGTGGGAGCCATTACCCACAAATGGCAAAAACAGGGAACAGTGGTGAACCTTCCTAGGAGTGGCTGGCCGACCAAAATTACCCCAAGAGCGCAGTGACGACTCATCCAAGAGATCACAAAAGACCCTACAACAACAGCCAAAGAACTGCAGGCCTCACTTGCCTCAGTTAAGGTCAGTGTTCATGACTCCACCATAAGAAAGAGACTGGGCAAAAATGGCCTGCATGGCAGAGTTCCAAGATGAAAACCACTGCTGAGTAAAAAGAACATAAAGGCTCGTCTCAGTTTTGCCAGAAAACATCTTGATGAGCCCAAGACTTTTGGGAAAATACTCTGTGGACTGCTGAGACAAAAGTTGAACTTTTTGGAAGGTGTGTGTCCCATTACATCCGGTGTAAAAGTAACAGCATTTCAGAAAAGGAACATCATACCAGCAGTAAAATATAGTGGTGGTAATGTGATGGTCTGGAGCCGTTTTGCTGCTTCAGGACCTGGAAGACTTGCTGTGGTAAATAGAAGCATGAATTTTGCTGTCTACCAAGAAATCCTGAAGGAGAACATCCAGCCATCTGTTCATGACCTCAAGCTGAAGCACACTTGGGTTCTGCAGCAGGACAATGGTCCAAAGTACACCAGCAAATCCACCTCTGAATGGCTTAAGAAAAACAAAATGATGACTTTGGAGTGGCCTAGTCAAAGTCCTGACCTGAATCCGATTGAGATGCTGTGGCATGACCTAAAAAAGGCGGTTCATGTTCAAAAACCCTCCAATGTGGCTGAATTACAACAATTCTGCAAAGATGGGTGGGCTAAAATTCCTCCACAGTGCTGGAAAAGACTCATTTCCAGTTATTACAAATGCTTGATTGCAGTTGTTGCTGCTAAGGGTGGCCCATCCAGTTATTAGGTTTAGGGGGCAATCACTTTTTCACACAGGGCCATGTAGGGTTGGATTTTTTTCCCCTCTTAATAATAAACACCTTCATTTAAAAACTGCATTTTGTGTTTCCTTGTGTTGTCGTTGTCCAATATATAAATTTGTTTGATAAACATACAAAAAACACAAGTGTGACAAACATACAAAAAAAGAGAAATCAGGAAGGGGAAAACACTTTTTTACACCACTGTAGATGCAACGCTGTAGATGGTATCAACAGCATTATAGTTAGTTAAATTGCCCTGTAAAATATAAATATTGACCCAGATAGTATATTTCACATTGAATGAACAGTGTTGTTGCCACCCTTGATAATAATTGTAATTGTCTTAGTTGTGTATTGGAGGGGATGGTCTACTGTGCATAGTTGTTACATTTAATACGGTCTCTGTGAGCAGTATTTAGATTATAAAGTCTAACAGCCATAGGTAGAAAGGACCTGTGGAACCTCTCCCTTGAGCACTTAGGATGGCACAGCCTACCGCTATATGAGCTCCTCAGTGCATTCAGCGTGTCCCGTATGGGGTGGGACTCAGACTCCAGGCTGAGTCCAACATGACAGCTTAGCCACGGCCCTCCTTTCTTCTATTTCCTCCACTGGGTTGAGGAGTCGCCCCAGAATAGAGCTGACTTTTTTGATCAGCCTGTTCAGTCTCTTCCTGTCGGCTGCTGTGATGCCACTGCCCCAGCAGACCACTCCATACGTAAAGGCTGATTCCACCACAGAATCATAGAAGATCTTCAGGAGTGCCCTCCCCCACTCCAAAAGACCTGAGTCTCCTCAGGAGGAACAGCCTGCGCTGCCCCTTCTTGCAGAGCGTGTTGGTGTTGTGTGACCAGTCCAGTTTATTGTTCAGGTGAACACCCAGGTATTTGTAAGATGTCACCATTTCAATGTCTGTTCCCTGGATATTTACTGGTGCTGTGAGGGGTTGTCCACGCCTGCGACAGTCCACCACCAGTTCTTTGGATTTCCTCACATTGATCTGGAGGCACTTCCGCAGGCACCAGTCCACAAAGTCCTGCATAAGTCCTCTGTACTCCACGTCATCCACCTCGGAGATGAGGCCAATGATCGCAGAGTCAGAGGTAGATGGCAATGTGCTGTGTTGTCTGTAAAGTCATTTAATATTGTTAATATTATTGATAAGAAAATAGAAAGTGGATTATTGATAAATGACATAAGTGACCATTTGCCAACCTTTACACTTATCCATGGCCACACGGGGGCCAATACAGAAAAAATTTTAAAATCGTTCAGATACAAATCACAAAATGCAATCAGTTCTTTTAAAGAAGACTTGCTGAAGCAAGGCTGGACAAAAGTCTATTTATCAGATGTAAATAAAGCCTATGACACATTTATAAACATTGTAACCACTCTTTATGAAAAAAATTGTCCATTAGTAAAGAAAAAGCTTAAACATAAATTTGCCGATAAGCCATGGTTAACCAAAGGATTACAAAAGGCGTGTAAAAAGAAAAAAAATTAAATAAAGCTTTTCTAAAGAAAAGGACAAAAGAAGCAGAGCAGCGGTATAAAACATACAAAAATAAGTTAACATATATAATAAGATGTAGTAAAAGAGACTATTACAGTAAAGAACTGGAGAAAAACAGAGACAATATTAAAAATACATGGACAATACTTAACAATATTCTTGGAAATAAAAACAGAAATACAAGCTACCCAACCAATTTTTCAAAATATAATAAAACGACTCAGAGTGTGAATGCAGCTTCACCTGCAGATGAATTTAATAACTTTTGTTAACATTGGTCCTAATTTGGCTCGAGAAATACCCATTACGGCACCCACAGGTGATACAATAAGCAAAAACACTGCTATAAAAGATTCCATTTTCATGAAGAACACAGACGAGAGAGAGAGGTCATTGAAATTGTTAAATCGTTTAAAAGTAAAACATCTACGGACTGTAATGGTATTGACATGCTCTTAGTCAAAACTGTTATTGAATGCTTAGTGAAACCACTGACGTATATCTGTAACCTGTCTCTCCAAACAGGTATATTTCCCAATGCAATGAAAATAGTTAAAGTAATTCCGATATACGAGACGGGTGACAGAGGGGAACTTTCAAACTATAGACCAATTTCACTATTGCCGCATTTTTCCAAGATACTTGAAAAAATATTCTATGAGAGAATTGACAACTTCATACTGAAGAATAATTTATTGTGTGAGCAGCAATATGGGTTCAGACACAAGAGGACAACTGCATTTGCTCCAATGGAATTTATAGAAAAAATATCAGCTGCCGCTGAAAATACTGAGTATTCAGTTGGGGTATTCCTGGATCTTAAAAAAAGCATTTGATACAGTGGATTATAACTTATTATTAAAGAAACTACAAAATTGTGGTATTAGGGGAGTAGCACTGTCCTGGTTATGTAGTTACTTAAAGAATAGATATCAGTATGTATGTGTTGGTAACAAAAACTCACAGTTACTGAAGGTTACTTGTGGAGTCCCACAGGGTTCAGTTTTGGGGCCATTGTTATTCAATATATATATAAATGATACATGTAAAGTTTCAGAAAAAATGCATTTAATATTGTTTGCCGATGACACTAATTTATTATGCAGTGGAAGCAATTTAGAACAACTTTTGGATACACTCGGAAAGGAATTAGGAAAGCTTAAACTGTGGTTTGATTCAAACAAATTAACACTCAAGTAAGACAAAATTTATAGTTTTTAACAACCATCACAACAACTTAGTATCTAAACTCAGTGTAAATGGTGCAGAGATTGAAAGGGTATCCGAAACTAAATTTCTTGGTGTAATAATTGATAATAAACTGTGTTGGAAGTCACATATTAATTATATTAAGGGTAAAATATCCAAATCAATTGCAATACTACACAGAGTGAAATATTTGCTGAATCAACCCACACTGTATACCTTGTATCATTCATTAATACTCCCATACATGACATATTGTACTGAAGTATGGGGAAATACATATAAAACAAACATATATCCAGTCTTTATGCTTCAGAAGAGAGCTATTAGAATAATAAACAAAGCAGCTTACAGGGAACCAACAAACCCACTTTTTCTTAAATTAAAAGCTCTCAAGTTGAAACATCTGGTTGACTTTAAAACTGCAGAAATAATGTTTAAAGTGAAGAATCTATCACTGCCCGCAAATATCCAAAAGCTGTTCCAAATAAGGGAGACACAATATCATTTCAGAGGAACATGTATATTTCAAAAACCTTCAGTGAGAACTACCACCAAGCAACATTGTGTTTCAGTGCAAGGAATCAGATTATGGAATGATTTTGGACCTGAATTAAAATCATGTACAACGCTTGGACAATTTAAACAAAAACTAAAGGAAGAACTACTCCAAACATATATACAAGATGACATATAAAATCACATAAGGATTGTCATATCCAGTCTGCGTTGTGTTGTTGCTTAGTTTTGTTTTGTTTTTGTCACATTTTGTTTTAGCTTTGTTCTGAATTGTAATCGCTCTTGTTTTTCTTTTGAATTCTTGGATGGAATATGGGTGGGCAATATAAGCTGCGGCTTCAGCCATCACCCATTTCGGATAACTTATGTTGAACTGTATAATCAGAGGAGTTATTGTCTAATTTGACCTTGTTGGATTATCTTTCCCCCTTTGTTATATTATTCTGTTTCTTTTAATCTGTACTTTTAATCTATCCGAAATAAAGATTGATTGATTGATTGATTGATTGAAGTCAGTAGTGTAGAGGGTGAACAGGAAGGGAGCCAGAACTGTTCCCTGGGGGGCCCCGTATTACAGATGATGGTGTCAGACACACAGTCCCGAGTCCTCAAACTGTGGTTGGTCTGTGAGGTAGTCCAGGATCCACGATGACAGGTGCTGGTCCACCCCTGTGCACAGCAGCTTGTCCCTCAGAATCACTGGTTGGATGGTATTGAGAGCACTGGAGAAATCAAAGAACATGATCCTCACAGTGCTCCCAGGCTTCTCCAGGTGGAACAAGGAACGATGTAGGAGGAAGATCACTGCATCCTCCACTCCGATGCCATGCTGGTAGGCAAAGTGAAGTGAGTTCATTGCTGGTTCAACCAGGGGACGGAGGTGGGTGAAGAGCAGCCTCTCCAGAGTCTTCATTAGGTGTGATGTGAGGGCCACTGGTCTGTAGCTGTTCAAGTCCTTGAGGTGCGGAGTCTTCGGCACAGGTACCATGCAGGATGTTTTCCACAGCTTTGGTACCCTCCCCAGCTTTCAGGCTCAGATTGAAGGTGTGGTCCACGATCCCACATAGCTGATCTGTACAGGACTTGAGGAGCCTCGAGCTGATGCTGTCCAGACCTGCAGCCTTCCTCTCTTTGATCTTCAGCTCAGCTCCCACCCGGGTTCTTAGTGAGGGACAGGCAGGGGGGGTTGTATGCTAAGAGGGGGGATGTTGGGTCTGTGCAGGGAAAAACAGCAGGGGATGTGCACTGAGAGCTGTGGATGTAAGGGGGGGGGGGGTGGAGAGAGGGCAGCGGACAGGGGGACTAGATGAAGGTGGAGGCAGCAGGGGTTGGTGGGCAGGCGGAAAAGAGGGTGGTTGGTCAAAACCTGTTAAAGAACATGTTCAGATCATTCACTCACTCCCTACCCCCCACGGCCTGGGAAGAGGTATTCTCAAGAGTCAAAGATTTTTTTGTCAGTACTTCTATACGTACAGGACATACAGGAGAATTGAAATGGTGTTTCTCCCTTTCTTCAGTGGTGTGCATAATATAAAAAGAAAATGGAAGAAGGCTGGAAGAAAAATAACAGCAGTCTATGTACAGTAATGCAGCCTGTAGTGCAAATGGCGACAAAAGATAGACCCAGACCTCCCATAGTGCAAATAGAGATAAATGATGAACAATGATAAAACCCAGCAGTCCTATATATAGTGTGAAGGGATTAACTAACTAACTAGTCCTATATATAGACAATTCGAGATGCAATACCCAAAGTTGCAGTTCAATGCAGTAGTGTCGGTGCAGATAGTAACAGATCGGACTGCACATGATCAGTATTGCAATGACAGACAGCAGCAGCTATGGCATTTGTGCAAATGGTTGCAGATAAAGTGCAGAGACATACAGTAGCAAATGTATTACTGTTGGTGTGCCAGTCTTTCGGCACACCAACAGGTGATTTGCAGGTGATTTGCAGGTGATTGTGTTATCATCCTGGGGGGGTGGGGGGGGGGGGTGGACAGAGTTCAGGGTCCTGATGGCCTGATGAATAAAGCTGTTTAGCAGTCTTGTGGAGCAGGCCGGGAGGCTTTAGTACCTTTTTCCCAAGGGCAAGGGGCTGAAGAGGGAGTGTGAGGGGTGGGAGGTGTCGCCTGCGATGTTGATGGCTCTGCGGGTGAGGCAGATGAGGTAGATGTCGGAGGGGGGGGGGCAGAGGGGCACCGATGATATTGCTGGCTGATTTCACTGTGCATTGTAGTGTCTTCTGCAGCATCCACACTACACCATGAGCTCAGTGGTGCCCCGGTAGAAAGAACACATGATGGGGGGGTGGGGGTGGGGACTCATGCTGTCCTCAGTTTGCAGAGGAAAAGGAGAAGAGTTTGAGCCTTCTTGGCCAGTGATGTGGTGTTGTTGGACCAGGAGAGGTCCTCAGAGATGTGCACCCCCAGGAACTCCACAGCTTCACCATCGATGATCAGACAGGGATGCTGTGTGTGACCCCTCCTGAAGTTGACCACAATCTCCTTCGTTTTTCCCCACGCTCAGGGAGAGGTTATTGTCTTCACACCACTGGACCAGTTGGCTCATCTCATTTCTGTAGTTGGCCTCCTCGTTGTTGGTGATGAGGTCCACCGCCATTGTGTCGTCCACAAACTTGATGATGCGGTTGGTGTTGTAGGCTGGTATGCAGTCATGGGTCAGCAGGGTGAAGAGCAGCGGGATGAGCATGCACCCTTGTGGGGCTCCTGTGCTCAGCGTGATGGTCTGGGAGCTGTTGCAGCCAACTCGCATGTTCTGTGGCCTCCCTGTGAGAAAGTCCAGCACCCAGTTATAGAGAAAGGTTTTGAGTCCCAAGTGTCTGAGTTTTTGTATCAGGTGCTGGGGGATGATTGTGTTGAACACTGAACTGAAGTCCAAGAACAGCATTCACATGTAGGAGTTTTTGGAGTCCAAGTGGGTGAGGGGTGGATGGAGAGCAGCAGCAATGGCATCTTCTGTGGATCTGTTTGACCGGTATGCAAACTGGGATGAGTCGTGGCAGGGAGACAGGGTGAACTTGATGTTCTGCATGACTAGCCACTCGAAGTACTTCATTATAATGGGGGTCAGTGCTGCAGGCTGGGGTTCTTTGGGACTGGTATTATGGTGGCAGTTTTGAAACACGTGGGGACAACAGCATGAGTCAGGGAGATGCTGAAGATGTCAGCCAGGACATTCTTGAGTTCCTCTGCACAGTCCTTCAGGATGCAACCCAGTATGTTGTCTGGGCCAGCTGCCTTGCGCGAGTTGATCCTGCAGAGGGTACTCCTCACGCTAGCCGGATCCAGACTTATGGCCTGCTCATCCCGAGGAGGAGTGGTCTTCTGTGCTGATGTGTTGTTTTGTGCTTCAAAGTGGCCAAAGAAGTCATTTAGGTTGTTAAGCAGTTTGGTGTCACTCATAGGTCTGAGGTGGAGGTTTGTAGTTGGTGAGGGTCTGTATGCCACGCCAGAGAGAATGTGCATCGCTGATGTTGCTGAAGTGGCTGGATATTTTCTTGCTGTACTGTTGTTTTGCCTCCATGATACCATGGGACAGGTTGGCCCTAGCTGTTGTTAGTCATGCAGTGTTGCCAGCCCTGAAGGCTGCGTCTCGAGCCCTCAGGAGCCTGCAGACCTCAGCTGTCATCCATGACTTCTGGTTAGCACCAACAGTGATGGTTTTGCAGTGAGTGACATCAATGCATTCCGCTATGTATGCCACAGCAACCTCAGTGTACTCCTCTAGGTTTGTGTGTCCATTGTGTGTGGCTGTATGCTTGAAAGTGTCCCAGTCTGTAGTGCTGAAGCAGTCTTTCAGAGCATCAGAGCCCCCCTCTGGCCACATACGCACCTGCTTTTTTGTTGGTCTGTTTTCACTCTGGCTTTGTATGCCAGCTTTAACAGGATGGTGACATGATCAGAGAGACCCGTGGGGGCGGGGGAGGGCTCTGTATGCTTTCTTATGAGTTGTGTACACCAGGTCCAGCAAATTGTCTCCTCTTGTTGGAAAGTCTACATGTTGATGTAGGTTTGGTAGGAGTGTGGGGAACCTAGACGTTATATTCTCCACTCAAACTGGATGGCACAGGAGGAGAGAAGCTGACGGGGGGTGGGGGGTGTCGAGACGGACAGCAGGGGTGGAGACGCTAAAAGGCTGTTAGGCGGATATGCAGGGCAGACTGTGGCTTCTCCACCGGACTGCATGATAATGAGCCGACAGGCTTGGTGCCAACGTAGATTGTAATTGTGTGTATTGTGGTGTGAACCCCCCAGGTTGCTATGCGAGGATGTAAAGTATAAAAGAGAGATGCCCAGCGACCTGGGTTAAGCTTCTTGTTGGCTTATGGATAGAGAGAGAATAAAGTCCACTCTGATCCAGCTCACTGCCTCGCCTGCTCATTTCTCTCTGTACACTGGTGACCTTGGACGTATAATGGAATTCGAGGCAAACATCCCGGAGACGACCCGGACTGGAGGCACCAGCACCGTGTGCGCCGTTTCGGTCAAGCTCCCAGACTTTTGGCTACGTGACCCGAAGGCTTGGTTCCACCCCACCGAGGCCCAGTTCGCACTCTGTGGAGTGACGGCGGATGACACTAAGTTCTACTATGTGGTTGCAGCACTGGACACACGCACAACACAGCAGATGGCAAACCTGCTCCAACGGCTCCCAACCCACGATAAATATGATGATCTCAAGACCGTGCTGACCCAGCGCTACATGCTCTTGGACTGCAACAGAGCGGAAAGGCTCCTGACACGCTCCGAGTTGGGAGACGGGTCGCCGGTCGAACTAATGGAGAAGATGTTGGCGTTGATGGGCACAGATGGCAAGCAGTTCCTCATTGCCCACCTTTTCCTCTGGAACCTCCCGACAGCAGCCAGAGCAATCCTCACCAATTCGCCGCTGCTGGCCACACACAACTACCAGGCACTTGCACAAGAGGCGGATCGCATTATTCTGGTGACCAGAACCTTTGCTGTGAATGTAGCAGCATCAGAACCCAGTGAGATGGCCAGCGAGGGCGAGGAGCCATCGATGGTGGCCACCGCAGAGGCCAAGAAGCACTGGAGGGGCAAGCTCTGCTTCTACCACCACCGCTTTGGAGAAGATGCACGCCAATGTGTGCCACCCTGCCAGTTCAAGCGGGAAATGCCAGGACTGGCAGTCGATAGCAGCTGCGACCACCGGTGACACAACCAAGCTGCTCTATGTGACGGACTTACACTCGGGGAGACGGTTCCTTGTGGACTGCAGCTCCCAAAAGAGCCTCATCCTGCTGTCATACGTAGACTGGCTGGCTGGAAGTAGCGGCCCCAAGCTGGCAGCTGTAAACGGCTCAGACATTAAGACTTTTGGTGAGAGGACACCGACCATATCCTTGCACAGCCGTACCTACCAATGGTCCTTCGTCATAGCGGCATGTAACTTCCCCATTTTGGGTGCAGATTTTTTGTGTGCACATGGATGATTAGTCGATGTGGCTAACAGACACCTGATTAACGCTACGTCTTTTGATTCTCTGCCCTGTACAGCTCGAGGAGCCGGGTCCACAACACTAGCCTACGTCACAGCTCCAGGTGATAAGTTCCACACACTACTCACCCAGTTCCCAGCACTCACGGTTCCAGCGTTTTCGGTGGCCGTCACTAAACACGGGGTAGAGCACTTCATTACCACCACGGGGCCACCCATTTTCGCATGACCTCTGTGCCTGGATGCAGCTAAACTGGCCAGTGCACGCGAGGAGTTTACCAACTTGGAAAGGTTGGGCATCATCAAGCACTCAAACAGCCCATGGGCATCCCCACTACATATGGTGCCTAAAGCCAAGAAATCATGGCGACCATGCGGTTTTCTGCAGATTAAACAACACCACAGCGCACGATCGCTATCCAATCCCCCATATTCAGGATTTTTCTGTCCACCTCACCGGGGCATGCATTTTTTTCCAAGGTGGACCTGGTCCGCGGGTACCACCAGGTCCCAGTGCATGCGGAAGATATACCCAAAACAGCAGTAATAACCTCGTTTGGTCTTTTTGAGTTCTTACGCATGCCTTTTGGGTTAAAAGGTGCGGCGCAGACATTCCAACGCATGATGGATGCGGTGCTGCACGATCTGCCATTTGTGTTTGTCTACCTGGACGACATCCTGGTGGCCAGTGCGTCCGAGGACGAACACGTAGCCCACCTCAGGATGGTTTTCCAGAGGTTGGAAGAGCATGGGTTAATAATCAACCCAGCGAAGTGCCAGCTCGGGGTTACAGTGATCGACTTTTTGGGCCACCACATCTCACCGGAGGGAGCGATACCCTTACCGGACAAAATGCGTGCAGTGGCAGATTTTCCCTGGCCTCAGATGGTCAGGGCACTGCAGGAGTTGGATGATTGCAGATGATTGAGGGATGGTTAACTTTTACAACTGTTTCTTCCCCCACGCAGCCCAGCTTATGCAGCTGTTGTACGCCGCGCTTAAGAAATGGAAACCAGCGGACAGAATCGACTGTACTCCTGAGCGGGAGCAGGCATTTTCCGATGCCAAAACAGCCCTGGCAAACGCTGCACTACTGGCACACCCGGACCCGGCGGCTCGGCTAGCTCTCACTACCGATGCACTGCACGTGGCCATAGGGGCCATGCTGGTGGCCGGTTCTTGGCAGCCAGCTCGCCTTTTTTTTTTAGCAGGTCTTTGCGCGACAATGAGCATAAATACAGCGTGTTCAACAGGGAGTTACTGGCTCTCCACCTGTCCATATGCTACTTCCAGTTCTGGCTGGAAGGGTGCAGCTTCACTGCGTTTGTGGACCACAAGCCGCTAAAGTACGCTATGGCCAAGGCTTCAAAACCATGGTCGGCCCGGCAGCAGAGACAGCTGGCCACGATCTTGGAGTTTAAAACTGACATTCAGCATGTGGCTGGTAAATTCAACGTGGTGACAGACTGCCTCTCGCGAGCATTAGTGGCCCCAGTCTACATAGGAATAGATTACACAGCCATGGCCGCCGAGCAGGTCCATGACGCGGACGTTTGCGCGCTCCAGTCTGGACCAACAGGGTTAAGGCTGGACAACAGAGTACTGCAAGATACCCCCCCCCCAATCTGTGATGTTTCCACAGGCCGCCCGCGCCCGGTGGTCCCAAGTGCTTGGCGCCGACGCGTTTGAGTCGATTCACTCCCTGGCGCACCCGGGAGTGCGTGCGTCAGTCAAAATGGTGGGAGCAAAGTTTGTCTGGCAGAGCCTGCGCAAACAAGTGAAAGAGTGGGCTGCAGCCTGCGTAGCATGCCAATGTGCCAAGGTGTACAGGCACACAAAGGCCCTCCTTGAGCCGTTCCATGTCCCGGCTAAGAGGTTTGACCATGTTCACGTGGACCTTGTGGGCCCCCTCCCGCCATCGCAGGGGTTTACGCACCTCTTGACAGTGGTGGACCGCACCACTCGCTGGCCTGAAGTGGTGCCGCTAGCTTCCACCGCGTCCACAGAAGTTGCACGCGCTTTTTTGGCGACATGGGTGGCACGTTTCGGTGCCCCTTCGGATATCACATCTGACCGGGGCCCGCAGTTTGTTTCCGACCTCTGGTCTATGATTGCCTGGAGCCTGGGTGTCACTATTCATCACACGGTCGCTTGCAACCCCCAGGCCACTGGGTTTTGTTAACGTTTCCATAGGTCGCTTAAAGCAGCGCTCAGGGCTTCGCTTACGGACGCAAATTGGGTGGACCGGTTGCCGTGGGTTCTATTAGGGTTGCGTTCAGCACCGAAGGAGGATTTGGCTGCCTCCCCAGCAGAGCTTGTTTCTTCTCAGCTGCTGCGGCTCCCCGGAGAATTTTTGCCTGACAACCCCGAACCAAACACCGATCCATCCTCACCTTCACTACGTAGCACAGAGGCAGGGATGGTACCCGGCCCGGCCCACCACTGTTTTCCCTGCATTTTCGTGCCAAGGACCTTGAAGGATGCGTCGTTCGTGTTTGTCAGGCACGATGCCTACTGGACCCCATTGCGCCCACCCTACAACGGCCCGTACAGAGTGTTGGAACCTGGGGATAAACATTTTGTGTTAGACTTGGGGGGACACAGAGAAACAGTCTGCATAGACAGGCTTAAGCCTGCCTTTGTATTAGCAGAGGAGCAGGTGGTGTAGGCCCAAGCTCCTCGGCGCGGACGACCCCCACTGAGAACTCCCCAGGTAAATGACTCGTCAGCTCAGTCACAATGGCATGGTGAACATGTGTTTCCCCCCCAACCCCCCAATGTTCCCCCACAGACGGACACACCTCCAGGAGTGCCTCACCAGCACAGCAGCGCCTTGGAGCTGGTGACCCCATCCCCCCCGCTACAGCCGCTACGGATGTCGGCTGAAGCACACAGGACATTCAATTCAACTTTATTTATATAGCGCCATTTCACAACAACAGTCATCTCATAGCACTATCAACTGTAGGGGGAACCCCCACAGTTGCAGAAAGACCCCAGCAATCAGGCGATCCCCTGTGAGCAAGCACTTGGCAACGGTGGAGAGGAAAAACTCCCTTTTAACAGGAAGAAACCTCCAGCAGAACCAGGCTCAGGGAGGGGCAGTCATCTGCTGCGACTGGCTGGGGGGTGAGGGGATGGAGAAGATGAAAAGAACAGACATGTAGAGAGCAAACAGCACGATGGGGACTCAATCTATGGGAGAGAACAAACAAATGTTAATGACCAGCAAAAAAAAAAATATTTCATTGAGAGTGAGGAAAGGAGTGAGGCCCAGTGCATTACTGGAGGTCCCCCGGCTGACTAAACCTATTAGCAGCATAACTATGGGAGGGTTCAGAAACACATGAGCCCTCCCTAATTGTAGGCTATATCAAAAAGGTAGGTTTTAGCCCTATTCTTAAAAACAGAGATCGAGTCTGACTCCCGAATCCAGATTGGCAGCTGGTTCCAAAGGAGAGGAGCTTGATAACTGAAGGCTCTGCCTCCCATTGTACTTTTGGAGATTCTAGGTATTACAAGTAATCCTGCATTTTGGGAGCGTAGTGCTCTGTTAGGATAATACGGTAGTATCAGATCTTTTAAATAAAAAGGAGCCTGATTGTTTAGAGCTTTGTAAGTAAGAAGAAGGATTTTAAACTTAATTCTAAACTCTGATGACACGATAACAAATCAGAGTTTAGAATTAAGTTTAAAATCCTTCTGGGATTGGATTGGCTGGGATCCTCCTTCATTGGCTTTATGGGAAGCCAATGAAGGGAGGCCAGAACCGGAGAGATATGATCTCTCTTTCTAGTACCTGTTAAAACTCTTGCTGCAGCATTTTGGATCAGCTGAAGACTTTTTAAAGATGTTTTAGGACAGCCTGATAATAAAGAATTACAATAATCTAATCTCGAGCTAACAAAAGTGTGGATCAGTTTCTCAGCATCACTCTGAGACAAGATGCTCCTAATCTTGGCAATATTACGCAAATGATAGAAGGCAGTTTTAGAAACAAATTTAATATGTGAATTGAAGGACAGATCTTGATCAAAAATAAGCCTTGAGGGTTAAGGCCCATTCTGAGTGTTTGGTTGGGGGGGGGGGGGGACCTAGACGTTACATCCTCCACTCAGACTGAATGGCATAGGAGAGAAACCGATGGGGGGGGGGGGGGAGGTCGAGACGGGACAGCAAGGGTGGAGACACTAGAAGGCTCTTAGGTGGATATGCAGGGCAGACTGTGGCTTCTCCACCGGACTGCAAGATAACGCGCTTTCTCCACTGGCCTGACTGATAATGCGCCTTCTTTACCGGACTGCATGATAATGCACCGACAGGCTTGGTGACAATGTAGATTGTAATGGTGTGTATTGTGGTGTGAACCTCCCAGGTCACTAGGTGAGGATGTAAGGTATAAAAGAGAGATGCCCAGCGACCTGGGTTAAGTTTCTTGTTGACTTATGGATAGAGAGAGAATAAAGTCTACTCTAATCCAGCTCACTGCCTCGCCTGCTCATTTCTCTCTCTACAGGACGGCCTTCAAATCTGCATGGTAGAAGTCTCCTGCTGTGATGAGGAATCCACCTGGATGCGCTGTTTGTGTCTCATAGTCTGAGCGTTCTTTGGGTGCTTTGCTCCTCTCGCCGGTGCCAGTGGGCGGGGCATACACGGCCACTTTTCTGGTACCCAGAGATAGTTTTGAGGCCTCTCCAGACATTGCTGATGTCACTCTGCTGCAGCTTGTCCTCTGTCTTCTTCCTGTAACTGTCCTTCCCCTCTACAATCTTCCTCCTTAGCTCCCTCTGTACGGGCTTCAGCTCCTCCTCATTTCCCCATCCTGAGGATCCTTTTCTTCTCCTTCAGCAGTGACTTTATCTCAGGGTTGATCCAGGGTCTGTTATTTGAGAAACACCATATGGTTTTGGTGGGTACGGTGTTCTCCACACAGAAATTGATATAATCTGTGATGGTGTGTGTGAGGCCATCGATGTTCTTACCATGTGGATCCCAGAGCTGCTTCCACACAGTGGATTCAAAATGGTCCTTCAGAGTGTCTTCCACCTCCTCGGACCATATCTTCACTGTGCAGGTAACAGGAGGTTTTCTATGTACCAGGAGTTTGTACACAGGCAGGAGGTGAACCAGATTGTGATCAGATCTTCCAAGGGGGGGAAAGGAGTATGCCTCCTTGGTGTTTGCATAAAATAAGTCAAATGTTTTATTGTCTCTGGTGTGGCACGTGACATACTGGGTGAAAGTGGACAGAGCGGAGAACAGGGAAGTATGGTTAAAATCACCAGAGGTGAGCTGGAGAGCATTTTGGTGCTGTCTGCAGCCTGTTGCAGACTGTGGGGATGACGTCACATGCTGCTTCAGCACTTGTGGAGGGAGGTACATAGATCACAATCATAATGACGTGTGAGAACTCTCTGGGGAGGTATGCCAGTTGCATGCTAACGGCTAGCAACTCAATGTCCTTGCTACAGTGTTCTTTAATCGTGATGTGCCCAGGATTACACCATCTGTTGTTCACAGTGCCAAGCCCCCTCCTCTGCTCTTGCCGCTATCAAGTGTCTGATCTGCCCGTATTAAGTGGAAACCCTCTAGTCCAATGTTGGCATCTGTTGTTAGCTCTGTTTGCCACGTTTCAGTGAATAGCACAATGCTAACCTCTCTGAAGGTGCTCTCATACCTGGACAGAGCTGCTGATTCATCCGTCTTGTTAAGCAGCGATCTCACATTTCCCATAATAAAGGATGGTTGAGTGGGCTTGAATCTTGTCTTCCTCACGTGTTGCTTTGCTCCAGCTTGACATCCACATCATTTTCTCTTGATTTCTTGAGGAATATTGGGTCTCTCAGCACCGTAGAAAAGCTGTTTAATGCTAACAATTGACGCCTACTGTAAACAGTGGCTCCACCACTCACCAGGTCAGCAGTCATTGGCGATATGAATAGAAAGATGGCTAATATCAACACTAGTACAGCGATATTAGAGTCCATGGTGTCCGTAATGGATGTGGGGTGACAAGATCAGAAAAGTTGTTGCAAAGAAAAACAGACAGTAAATAAAAAACGATAAAGAAAGCTCAGAACTGAGCTGCTGCTGCAAAAAGGCAGCCGACTCGTGAGGTGCCAGAAGTTTATCAACTAATGATGATAATAATTAAACTAGACTCAGAGGAAAACCCACAGAGAAATAAATGTACAAAACAAAAATAATAACCCAGGATAATCATAACAATAAAGGTGAATACAGAAATCCCAAAATATAACTCAAAGCAAGGACGTGGACCGGGGTCCATGCCCTGGAGACAGGGAATATAAATTACAAATCAAGACGAGGACATGGGGCCCAGTCCACACTCTGACAAGATTAAGCTTGTGGAATTTCTGAGTTTTAATTTTCTTTTTTAATAGTTCATTTGATTGGAATCTATTGCAGTTAACAGTTGTGTATTTTTTCTCTGAAAGAAAGGGTGGTGGACCCGTTACTGATAAGGTGTCCTAGGAAAAAAAAAAAAAACATAGTTTGAGATCAAGCTCTGTGTGTCATTTGCTTCTCAACATACAGCAGGCATTAAGTATTAATGGTAGTCAATTTGAAGCAGCTATGAGGTTTAGACAGTTTATTAACATAATGTGCTAAATGTGAAAGAAAAAAAAAATCTCTCTCTGATAAAGTCAGGAAGAATAACATTTTCTGTCCACTTCTGAGGTGTTACAAGTTGATGAAATACAAAAATGTTGATCAATACCAATCTAGTCTCACATCTAGCAAAGTACTGTTCGACAAAAGATATTCAGTTCAGCATCATTCCATCTTAAGTTAGACTATAAATAGTCTTGGCTCAAGTATTGAGAAGAAAGGTGAAGTGCTGCAAATATTACAGATGCACAAACATTCCCGTTGACCTTGTAGCCACAAAATTGATCTTAACTGGTGAAAATTTTCAGCATTTGGAGGAAAAGCACAGATTTGATATCAGCAACGTCTGAGTCAGTGAGGGAAATGCATCATGATTTCTTCTGATTGCTGAAGTATTAAAGTCTCCCCTGGTCAAGGTTCAAATGGAAATTTTTTTCCCCAAAATCTATTTTCTATCTGACCATACTGTGACTCGCTCAGCTGGTCTCAAGGTGTTTTTACCTATTTAACCTTTTCATTAAGACATGAGTCATACACAGCTTGAATTAAAAGGCAAAAAACTTTAGAAAAAAACCTGAATATGTCATGTGTGCTCCTTCGGAGCAGAAGGATAGATCCAAGCGCTGGGTTGTGTTCAGACATTTAATAACAAAAAGCAACATAAACATCCATACAAAAATGCAACAAGAATGACTTACAGATAGAACCTCTGAGCAGAGAGAGCGCTCAGGAGAAGGATCCCTTTAGAGGCAGGAACCAGTAGGGTGATGAAAGGCAATACAATTTAACTGCATTCAAAACGTGAATCAGCAGTGCTTAAATACAATACAGTTTAATGAGGAACAGGTGGGGGCAGGCAGAGTGAGCTGTCAACCTAATCAAACCAACTGCCCACAGCTGAACTGGCACAAGACAGAGGGCAGCTGGCGGGGAGTGTCTGGAGAAAAAGGGGAAAAACTCTGTCACAAACCAGAAAATAAACAAAGCAGGCCACATAATAACACTAATGACAAACAAACAGAACTTAGAATAAACATGAGTGTCTGAGCTCAGTAAATACGTTCAGACCCATGACAGAATATTTCCTTACCCACACTCTGAAGACTCACTAGGGCATTTGGGCCAAGGCAGTGGTCAGTTGACACGAAACTGTTCTGCACACTTGTTTTCAGAAAGTAATCAGGCTTAATTGAAACTAGGGTAATTAGTGCATTACTCTTCCCTGGTTTTTAGATGGAGTGCTACTAATTCAAGTCCACATATGCATCAGTGAGTATCTGGTAGGCTATAAATTACACTGGAGGAGGACTGGAGTGGAACAAGTGCAGCAGTGTCACACTATGCAGCAAAGTTGCGATAATGAGTGTCTGAGCTTTCTGTGGATTTCTGGCATCCCCTCACCCACCGCCCCAGCAATCAGCTCTCTTCATTCTCATACTGCTTCTCCTTTCCTTTCAATCTCGCTTTCAGTCCCCATTATGTTCACTCGCAGTTCAATTTTATGTATGATCAATAAACTTTATTATTATAAAGCTGACGTGATCAATAAAGCTAAAACATTAGAATGCAAAATGTGAAAATCCTGAGATAAAGGCAAATATTAGTTCCCTCACATTCCTCTTTTGTGCTATTCTGTCTTTTCACTGTCTTTATTTTGTGTCACTATAATGGGCCAGGAACAATCTCTTCATTGCATTACTTGATGGTTAAGAACTAATGCACCTTTTACTAAACTGAACTCACTATAGGAATACAACTCTATGAATAAATATGACATGAGATGTAAAAAAAAATCCAGCATGTAATGATCACAGAAAACTGAGCTACTGATTTAAAATGATTTGCATAACTTGAAAACAACAAAATCCTATGATATAGATGGAGATTTATAGGGCTTATCTTCACATTAAGCCCACAAAATGTTTTGCTCTAATGGTCTTTATCATCCCTACACTGTTTCTCTTTAGTGTAACTAACAGACTGTGAAGCTGCACTACCCCTGAATGTTGAATATGGTTGCACTGCTTTAGTGAAACACCACACAACCGGGGTTTAGTTTTTTCGCTGTTTACACATCTCTCGGGAGAGGGTCGTTTTCTCTAACAGCGTTTCATGTCCGACCCTCCATCACCTTGTCATTTATTAGACGTTAATAAAATATCAAGAGGGAGACCACAGCCGGAATTGTAATGGCTCATCCCGACAGCCACATGAGCATATGTGGTTTGTGTTGACGAGGCATCAAGATTGGCTGGGAGAGCGAGAGCTCTGCTTAACTGTCCTCTCAGGGTCAGGTTTATGCAACACTGTGCTGCCATAATGTTGAGCAATCTTTTCATGGCCCCAGGAAAATGACACTTACAAATATTGCATTTGAGTCAGTGCAAGTGCAGTACATCTGCACGACTTACCTGTTTATCTTCTTGCCTTGGCCAGCTTTTTTTTTTCATCTTGCATCTTCGAAGCCTAATGGTTATTGAGTTATTCCATCAAATGTTGAAGATAATAAAGACTCCATGACCAGCATCATGGTTTGATTAAGTCTAAGCTACCATTTAGGCAAAAGACTGTCTCAGTAAACAGAAAAATAAACTTCAAATCCTCCTAAATATGTAGCCTGTTTTTCACACAAAAACAAATGGATGGAAAGAGTCTTGTGCTTATAGAATCATGTTCCCATATCCTTCAGCTGGGTTCAGCTCTGGTGAGAGCAGAAACAATATAAATATTACTCTTAATTCTCATCATCATTCCTATAGTATATAGAGTGGCTCCTGTCTGTCTGAAGCATTGTGTTATACAGTATATAATATTTGGCACCTTTATTGTGAAGTGCAGTGTGGTGACTGTTATGTCTGAAATTACCCTGGTTCACAGATGAGGTGAGGTGACTTTTGGAACACAGCTTTATTGGACTCACTGGATATGGTGGCCACAGACAGGGCCCGGGCCAAGGCACAGGCGAGACAAGAGACTGTAGAATGACTGACCCCGTTCTTATATAGGGCGGGGCGGTGATGCCACCGGAGGTGCACGTCAACACCTCGCACTTAACAGTAAAATATGTATATCACCCCCCCCCCTTTAAAAAAGTCCAAAACCGCTCACTCAATTAAGACCCTCCCCAATATGGGACCAGAATCACGCACTAACAAACGAAAACTAATGTCTCTAAATGGTCTAACACATTCACACAAGACAACCTAAAATAGGGAGGATGGGTGGATTACCGTCCTGCCCACATGGCATGGTGGATTATTCTGCCACCTGCTAAAATAAAGCAAAGTCCATTAATAAACTAAAATTGTGTGCCATGTTCCTAAACTAAATAAAACACAACATAATCCCATATATAACATTTCTATTAAAAGCAGAACTTTAATATATACTATTTACAACTCACTGTTGTTGACATTGTTGTTGAGCACGCTGATCCTCCGGGCTTCTTGGTGTTTCCCCGATCTCTTCTAATGCTGTTGTAATGTGCGCCGTCGTAGCCGCAGATCCCCCGTCCCTTTGCGGCCAAATGCCGGAGGCATCCAGGGCTAATCCATTGGCACCACTCGCCGGTGCAGGCACCTCACCGTCACGCTCGGTACTCCCCTCGACCGTTTCCCGAGCACCGGCACTGAGACCCTTCTGCGCTGGTCCTGAGCAAAATCGGTCCTGCTTAACCGCCATGGCTCCCAGTAGTTTTTCATCCCACACTGTGTGGATGGTTGTCAGGGGCGGGCAGAGTGATTTCTTCCGTGGGCTCTCTCGGTTAAATCCACAGCAGACCCTGGCAAAATGGTTCAAGTGACCATATCTGTTACATCGTGCTCCCCTCGCTGGACAGTCCTTAGCTTTTTTGCGGTCCGTTGTAGACCCACAGCCCATGCAAAGGGGCTTTTCTGGGGCAGACCTTTGGCTGGTAGTGTTGGCTTCCGTCTCTTCGTCGTTCAAACTATCTTTGCTATCCGTGTTCGTGGCATTTGCCACAACAAGAGGCTCGAGCGGCTGCTGTGACTGGCGCCCAGTTAGCTCCAGAGCTAGCTTGTCCACGGCTTCCATTTGGAGAGCTAGCTAAACAGCTCTGGCTAACATAAGGTCACTAGGCGCCGTAAGTAGCCTAGCCCACAATGAAGCACTGCATGTTTGTTCTGCCAGCTGGTCATGAATCATTTCTTCCTCCAATGTCCCAAAACTACACTTGCCAGCTAGCTACTTCAAGTTGGTGACAAACTGCCAGACGGGTTCACCTACCCACCGATGCCGCCGCCGAAAGCAGATCCATCAGACCGTCACGTTATCCGAGGTGTGGAAATGGCTAGCTAGCAACTCCACTACCTCTTCATAAGTGTCTGAGGGACCAAGCATTCGCAGGCCTCGCTGGCCCTCTATACCCAAATTGTGAACCAGAAGCACCTGAGTCCCAGCGCAACAACATAAGTTTCAAAGGCTTCAAACCACCTAAGCCAGGACACCGGCGGCTCCGTGGGAAACTCGAAAAAGGCCGAATTGGAGCTATGCACGCCTCCGGGGTTTAATCAGGTGTCACCAATGTTATGTCTGAAATTACCCTGGTTCACAGATGAAGCAAGGTGACTTGTGGAACACAGCTTTATTGGGCTCCCTGGATATGGCGGCCACAGACAGGGCCCCAGCCAAGGCACAGGTGAGACCACAGACCGTAGAATGGCAAATCCCGGCCTTATATAGGGTGGGGCGGTAACACTACCGGAGGTGCTCGTCAACACCTCATACTTCACAGTAAAATATATATATCACAGTGATGTGCACTTCTGGTCATGTCACCGCACTGCTCATATATCAGGCAGGGGGACAATCTTACAGCCTCTTTTGCCGGATGCCCATGCTGGTGCCTGCCGTGTCTGACTCTGTGTTGATAGTCTGTCGGGTCCGACGATGACGTAATCTGTGGACTCAGTGATGGGAGCACATGTGGCTCCGCATCCCAAAGCCGGAAGCACACAGGCACCCACAGGTATTATAACGGTAGTCTGTAGTTTGGATCGAGATGGATGCAGCTCCATGACGTCTATCCCTTGCAGTAGCAAAACGCCATTGTCAGTCCTCCTTGAAGACAGCTATTGCTTTGTGGCTGAGCAGCCTTCAACCTTTCCTGTCTGCAGCAGAGACTTCGAGCTCATGTGGCTGGATCTTGCATCATCTGAGGTTATTCTTCAGGGTGTCTTTGTACCTCAGTTTGGGCCTTCCCTGTCTGCGTGAGCCCTCCTTGAGCTTGCCATGCATCAGCTGTCAGGTGATCCGACTGTCATCCATTCTGATGACATGGCCAGTCCAGCATAGCTGAGCCTTCAGCAGCATTAATTCAATGCTTGTGGAGCCAGCTCTATCCAGCCCTTCTTGGTTTGTAACTTTGTCCTGCCAGCAAATGCTCTTGATTATGCACTGCGATCGTGTATGGAACTGTTCAAGCTGCTTGACATGCCGTCGATACAAGGTCCATGTCTTACAACCATAAAGTAGCAAGGAAAGGACTATGGCCTTGTAGACCTTGAGCTTTGTGGACAGTCTTATGCCCTTCTGCTGGAGAACTTTCACTCCCAAGTGCTTGACTGGCTTTCTGGGTCCTGGACCTGATCTCTTTGTCCAGTGAACCATCTGCAGAGATTGTGCTGCCCAGATACTTGAAGCTCTCAAAACACTTCAGTTCAACTCCGTCAGTGGTTATGGATGACTGTGGCTTTGTTGTGTTTGGGGCAACTTGGACCAGGACCTCCATTTTTCCTAGACTGATTGTTAGCCCAAACAGTCTGGATGGTTCTGCAGAGTGGTCGACGATGACCTGCAGGTGGTCCTCCTTGTGTGCTATGAGGGCGTAATCATCCACAAAAAGGGCTTCAAGGATGAGTTTCTCCAGGGTCTTGGTTCTAGTGGAGAGTCGGCGGAGGTCAAAGACAGATCCATCAGAGCGTTATCTGATGTACACGTCCAAGATAGATAGAGAGACAGATACATACTTTATTTTGAACAAAAAAGTAAAAAAAAACCAAAACAAATGACAAGTGTGATAAAAGTGACAGTATACAGTGCTCGAAAGGGAGAAGGAAGAAGTTAACACTTACTTACTCCAACTCCTCTTTTCCCTAAATACAACCCATGTGAAATATATACAAATTACTTCATTTAAGACCCCAAGCAGACAATTAACTATATTTTGTACATATCAACATTGATGCTCATCCATCCCAACATGCATACAGTCCATACATCAAAACCAGCCCCAAACAACACAGATATAGACAGTACTGTCCCTCCTACCATTCCATAGTGTCCCAGAGTGAGCATAGTGAATCATACATATAAATACTACCCCTCTAACATATATTCTTTCAGCAAATAATGTTTATACCTATTTTCAAATTGATTTCTGTTTGTACATAGTTTCAGTTCCAGCTCCAGACTGTTCCACAAATCCACCCCACAGACAGATATGCACAGACTTTTCTTAGCCGTTCATACCTTAGGTTTTGTAAAGTTTAAGTCTCCTCTCAAATTATAATCATTGTCTCTTTGTTTAATATTTTTTGTATATTAGTTGGGAGTTGATTATTAATTGCCCTGTACATTACTTGTGCTGTCTTAACTTTAACTAAATCCATGAACTTTATGACATGTGACTTTAAAAACAACGAGTTGGTATGGTCACTATATCCAACATTATTTATTATCCTTATAGCTTTTTTTGTAATGTTCATATTGGCTGTAGGTTGGTCCTGCAGGTACGTCAAATAGGTTCATTTTGTCTTCTTTAAATTATTTATCTTTTGTTCATATGAAAGACAAAAAATAAAATAGAAAGATGTCTTTACCTTCTTTACATGTTTCAACTGCACTGCAGCCTTCGTCAGAAGAGTCAGCTGATTGCTGCCAGGTGACATTTATCAGCTGATTTTTGTAGGCGGGGCCAGCTCAGCAGATCTGTCGGATCCACCGAGCCGGCCCCGCCTCCCGCCGTCAGATGGTCTCTGGAGAATGTGGTCCCAGGTGTGGGAACGCATAAAGGCTCCCTCATCTCGGTTCATGGTGTCTTTTCCCAGCTTCCTGATCTCTATGGCCTCCTTGATCCAGCATTTGTGTCTGTTGCTCTCTGATCCAATAATTTTTGCATTGCCCCAGTCCATGATGTGATTATTTCTTTTGCAGTGATCTGATATTGCTGATTTTAATGTTTCTTGTTCTGCCTTTTCTTTTTGTGATCTTGTGAGTCGTCCTTGTGTTTCCTTCTCACAATCCTTCTGGTGTTCTTTTTTTCTTGTGGTGAATAATCTTCCAGTTTCTCCAATGTAGGTTTTGTTGCATGATCTGCATGATATTTCATATATTACATTGCATTTATTGTCTTGTTCTATTCTGTCCTTGGGGTGTACTAACACCTGTCTTAATATTTTGTGTGGTTTGACTGCTGTGTTTATTTTGTATTTTTTCATGATCCTTTGAATTGGTTCCGTGATCCCTCGTATGTATGGTATAGTTATGGTGTCCTTGTTTTTGATTTTGGCTTTTGTTCTATGTCTTGTATCCTATTTATTTTCTTTGTTTTTGACTTGCTGTTTCCCTTTGTTTATAGCCCATACTAGATATTGGCAGCGTATAAGTGCATGTTTTATGTAGTTTTCCTCTTCCTGTCTGTCTTCTTGTTCCGTGATGATGGTGGCTCGTTCATATAATGTCCTGATGACTGATAGCTTGTGCGCTGTGGGGTGTTCCGATGTCCATAGTAGGTATTGATCTGTGTGAGTTGATTTCCTGTAGACTGTGATTTTTATGTTGCCGTCCTCGTTGTGGTGGATTTTCATGTCCAGAAAGGCTATGGTGCCATTTTTCTTTTCTTCGTGTGTGAATTTTATGTTCCCAGTGCTGTCCGTACTGTTCAGATGGTCAGTGAGTTCTTGTGTATGTCCTTTCCTTATTTTTTCCAGAATGTCGTCTACGTATTTCTTCCAAAGGGTGGGTTTGCATATTGTGGATGCTGTGTTGATGGCTTTGTTTTCCAGATCCTCCATAAAAAAGCTGCTCATGATGGCTGATAGTGGGTCTCCCATTGCAAATCCTTCTTTTTGTCTGTAAATTTTTCAGAAGGAAAGGAGGATTTGCAATGGGAGACCCACTATCAGCCATCATGAGCAGCTTTTTTATGGAGGATCTGGAAAACAAAGCCATCAACACAGCATCCACAATATGCAAACCCACCCTTTGGAAGAGATACATAGATGACATTCTGGAAAAAATAAGGAAAGGACATACACAAGAACTCATTGACCATCTGAACAGTACGGACAGCACTGGGAACATAAAATTCACATACGAAGAAGAGAAAAATGGCACCATAGCCTTTCTGGACATGAAAATCCACCACAACGAGGATGGCAACATAAAAATCACAGTCTACAGGAAATCAACTCACACAGATCAATACCTACTATGGACATCGGAACACCCCACAGCACACAAGCTATCAGTCATCAGGACATTATATGAACAAGCCACTATCATCACGGAACAAGAAGGCAGACAGGAGGAGGAAAACTACATAAAACATGCACTTATACGCTGCCAATATCCAGTATGGGCTATAAACAAAGGGAAACAGCAAGTCAAAAACAAAGAAAATAAACAGGATACAAGACATACAACAAAAGCCGAAATCAAAAACAAGGACACCATAACTATACCATACATACGAGGGATCACGGAACCAATTCAAAGGATCATGAAAAAATACAAAATAAACACAGCAGTCAAACCACACAAAAAATTAAGACAGTTGTTAGTACACCCCAAGGACAGAATAGAACAAGACAATAAATGCAATATATGAAATATCATGCAGATCATGCAATAAAACCTAAATTGGAGAAACTGGAAGATTATTCACCACAAGAAAAAAAGAACACCAGAAGGAATGTGAGAAGGAAACACAAGGACGACTCACAAGATCACAAAAAGAAAAGGCAGAACAAGAAACATTAAAATCAGCAATATCAGATCACTGCAAAAGAAATAATCACATCATGGACTGGGACAATGCAAAAATTATTGGATCAGAGAGCAACAGACACAAACGCTGGATCAAGGAGGCCATAGAGATCAGGAAGCAGGGAAAAGACACCATGAACCGAGATGAGGGAGCCTTTATGCGTTCCCACACCTGGGACCACATTCTCCAGAGACCATCTGACGGCAGGAGGCGGGGCCGGCTCGGTGGACCCGACAGATCTGCTGAGCTGGCCCCGCCTACAAAAATCAGCTGATAAATGTCACCTGGCAGCAATCAGCTGACTCTTCTGACGAAGGCCGCAGTGCAGTTGAAACATGTAAAGAAGGTAAAGACATCTTTCTATTTTATTTTTTGTCTTTCATATGAACAAAAGATAAATGGTCCTGTAGGTGTTTCCCCAGACTTCTACACAGTAGTTAAGATATGGTAGAAACAGTGAATTGTACAGTAAGAACAATGATTTATAGTCCAAGATGTGTCTTGTTTTCCCCAGTATCCCTATACATTTTGCCAACTTGGCCCAGATGTGACTGATATGAGGTTTCCAGCAGATTTTATTGTCTAGAGTCACCCCCAGAAACTTATTTTCCTGTACTGTTTCTATTCTGGTATCATCTATCGTTACTACTATTTCATGATTTATTTTATAATTTCCAAGCAACATAATCTTTGTTTTTTTCAGATTTAGAGATAATTTATTTTTGTTGAACCAGTGCGTTAACCTTTTCATTTCAGTTGTGACCACCTCTAAAACCTGCTGCAAATTCTCACCAGTGAAAAGGATATTTGTGTCATCCGCAAACAAAATAAATTTCAGAATTTTTGATACTTGGCATATGTCATTTATATACAAGATAAAGAGTTTGGGTCCCAAAACTGACCCCTGGGGCACACCACAAGAGATGTTCATGAAGGGTGATTTGTGCTCACCAATTTGTACAAATTGTTGTTTGTTACTTAAATAACTTTCCACCCAACTCAGTCCGACTCCTCTTATCCAATACCTTTCCAGTTTCCTCAGTAAAATTCTGTGGTCAATGGTGTCAAAAGCTTTCTTTAAATCTATAAATACTCCTACAGCAAACTCTTTTTTTTATCTCTACAACTAGTAATTTCTTCTATAAGTTCGATCAGTGCCAAAGATGTAGATTTATCTGCTCTAAAACCATACTGGCTGTTTTTCAATGAAATCATCCAGTCTCTTAGTGAAGATTTTTTCAAGTATTTTGGAGAATTGTGAGAGTAAAGAGACTGGCCTGTAATTTGTGAAATAATGACTGTCTCCTGTTTTGTATAGTGGTATTACTTTTGCTATTTTCATTTTGTCTGGAAATGTACCAGTTTGAAATGACAGGTTACAGATGTGGGTGAGTGGTTTAACAATTCCTTCAATTACTTTTTTCACTATTGTCATGTCAGTTTCATTCCAGTCAGTTGATTTTTTGTTCTTAAATTTAATCACAGTCTCGATAATTTCCTTTTCAGTAACTGCATCCAAAAAGATTGTGTTTGGATTTCAATCATCTATTTCATTTACAGAACCACTATCGTTTGTTTCTGGTGTCACTATTGATTTTGCTAATTCAGGACCAACGTTTACAAAAGATTTATTGAAACTACTGACCACATCCTCCATATTATTTATCAAATTGTCATTTTCAATAAAAATATTCTGGATAATTAGCATTCTTTGATCGGTTACTAATAATATCATTGAGTACTTGCCATATTCCTCTTAAGTTATTTTTATTATCCTCTAATATTCTGTTGTAGTATTCTTTCTTACAAGTCCTCATTATATTAGTAAGCTTGTTTTTATATCTTTTATATTTGATCTCAGCCTCTACCATTCTGCACTTGATGAATTGTTTATATAATGTGTTCTTCTTTTTACATGCATTTAGTAACCCCTTGGTGACCCAAGGGATATTTTTTTTTTGTTGTCTCTCACTGTATTGTTTTATAGGACAGTTTTTATTGTACAATGATTGAAATATTTGTAAAAATTTATCATATGCTTTAATTATATCATTTTCATCACAAACTATATTCCAGTCTTGCATTAATAATTCCTTTGCCAGTAAATACATAGATTCTTCAGTTCTTATTCTTTTATATTTAATATTTTTGGTATACTTTTTCTTCCGATAATCACATTGATAGACAACAAAAATCGGCAGGTGGTCACTGATATCATTCAATAAAAGCCCACTCATGATATTGTTTTCCATAATGTTTGTGAATATGTTATCTATTAGTGTGGCACTGTGTGACGTGATTCTGCTAGGTCTGGTAATTGTTGGATGTAAGCCCATACTGTACATTGTGTTGATAAATTCTTCTGTCAAACTATGTTGTTTTGAATTCATAAAATCTATATTGAAATCCCCACAGATGAACATAACTTTATGAGTTAGTTTTGCTTACATTTTTTCCATCCAGTCCTTAAATAAGTCAATGTTTGATCCAGGTGTCCTATATACACAGCTCACAACCATATTCTTCACATTGTCCAGACAGATTTCTATTGTAATACATTCAAATAAATCAGCAACAGTTACTGACAAATTTTCAACAACCTTGTATTGCAAGCTCTTGTCAACATAAATTGCAACTCCTCCTCCTTTTTTCACTTTTCTATTTATATAATTTAATTCATAGCCATCCATGGTAAAATCCACTCCTTTCTCTTCACTGAGCCATGTCTCTGATATTGTCACAATATTGAATGGCTCTTTAAACTGATGTAAATAATCTTTAATGTTATTAAAGTTAGCATAGAGACTTATGCTGTTGGAGTGGATCATAGAAAGTTGAGGTCTTTAACAGCGTGGAATAGGACCTGCATGAAGAACAAGTTGAACATCATGGGGGCGAGGACACAGCCCTGCTTCACTCCTTTTGAGATGTTGAAGGTGCTCGTGAAGTCACCGTTGTAGAGGACCTGTCCAGTCATGTTGTCATGGAAGAGCCGTATCAGCTTATTTGTGAGGGCAGCCCAGCTTCATGAGGATGGTCCATAAAGCTTCTCTGTTATCAGTGTCCAACGCTTTGGTTAGGTCTATGAACACTGCATAGAGGTCCATCTGTTGTTCGATACACTTCTCTTGGACCTGACACACAGCGAACACCATGTCTATGGTGCTGCGACCGGGGCGAAGGTCACACTGGGCTTCAGGGAGATTGCTCTCAGAGATGTTGGTAATGAGCCTGTTGAGGAGGATGCGTGTAAGGATCTTTCCAGTAACGGAGAGTAGTGAAATTCCCCTATAGTTGCCACAGTCTGACTTGATCCTTTGTTCTTATACAGTGCCACTATGGTGGCACCTCAGAGGTCTGCCGGCATGTCTTCTTCCTCCCAGATGGTTGAGAGGACATTGTGGCATGCTTTGAAGACTAAAGTTCCAAGTACTTTGTATAATTCTACAGGAATTCCATCCTTTCCTGGTACTTTGCCGCAGTTCATCTGCTTTATGGCAGTTCTGACCTCATCCTCAGTGGGCGGGAGGTCAAGATCCTCTTATGTAGGCTTCTTGAGTATCTGCTGTAGGGCAGCCTGGTCGACAGTAGATAGCCGGTTGAGAAGTTGGCTGAAGTGTTCCTCCCACCTTGCACTGATTCCTTCCTTGACCTTGATGATGGTGGAGCCATCAACAGAGAGCAGAGGGGCTGTTCCTCCCACTGAAGGGCTATGAATGGCCTTGATAGTGCTGAACAGCATCTTGGAGTTGTTGGTGTCTGCATAAAGCTGCACTTCATCAGCCTTCTTCTCCCACTATCAATCTTGTATGGCGCCGAGTTCTCTTTGCGCTCTGGCCTGACAGTCCTTGAATCTGGCTCAGATTCAAAGGCTCATCAGCGACTCTACCCTCTCCGGCGGCTAAAAAAGGCAGGTCTTCCCATTCAGCTCCTCATCACTTTTTACAGAGGTACCCTGGACTCTGTTCTTTCATATGGCCTGACTACCTGGTTTGGGAATTGCACAGCTTTTGAGAAGCACCAGCTGAATAGGGTTGTAAAAACAGCCAGTAAGATCATCGGTGTTCCCCTCCTCTCCTTGGAGGACATTTACAATAAATGCTGTGCTAACAGAGCTGTTAACATCATTAAAGACTGCTACCATCCTTCCCACAGTTTGTTTTCTCTTCTGCCCTCAGGGAAGAGGTACAGGTGTCTTCAGGCCAGGACAGCCAGAATGTTGAACAGTTTTTTTCCACATGCAGTCAGGATTATAAATAGACTGTGCCCTATTCCCCTGCCAATTGCTTTTCCTACCCCTCACCTCTGCTAAACTTGTATATGTATTCTGTTAGGTTGGTCTGACCACAGTGTTTAACTGATATGTTGCTGTTGTATTTTATTTTTTATGCTGTTGTTTTTAAACTTATTCTCCCTATATATTGTGGTACTGTGTTATGCTGGGTGATCATAATTTGGTTTTTTATGTGCATGCACATATTAAATGACAATAAAGAAATCTTGAATCTTTTATCTTGAATCTGTCTCATCGCGAGGAACAGTTGGGACGGTTCTGCCAGTCGATGTAAGCTTTTCTCTTCTCATCCAGCAGTGCTTGTACAGCCTCATTGTTTTCATCAAACCAGTCCTGGTGGATCCTCTTCTTGGGGCCTAGCACTGTCTTGGCTGTCTCTGTGATGACTTCTTTGAACTGGTTCCACTTTGCCTCTGGTCCACCAGTCAGTGGTCCAGTTGTCTCGAACTTGTCTTCAAGGCTGGTTTGGAATTCCTACTGGTATCTGGGTGACAAGAGTCTAGCTGTGTTGAAGGCCAGTCTAAGGAGCTTTGGACTCTTGTGATGGTGGGGGACTATGTGGATGTTAAGTTGGGCTCTAACGAGTCTGTGGTCTGTCCAGCAATTCGCACCACGCATTGCCCTGGTGATGAGGATGTCGCTGTTGTCACGTTGGCGGGTGATGATGTAGTCAATGAGATGCCCCTGTTTAGATCGAGGGTGCATCCATGTAGTCTTGGACTTATCAGCCTGCCGGAATGTTGTGTTGGTTATCATCAGGTCATACTCGGCGCATTTGCTCAGCAGTAGGAGGCCGTTGCTGTTCATCTTCCCAACTCCATGCTTCCCTATCACTCCTCTCCACTGGTCATGGCCCTTGCCAACTCTGCCATTGAAGTCACCCAGCAATAAGAGCTTGTCAGTGTCAGGTGTGGTGTACAACAGAGTGTCCAAGTCAGTGTAAAACTTCTCCTTTATCTCCTCTGTGCTCGTCAGGTTGGGACCATAGGTGCTTATGATGGTAACAAAGCGTTTGTTGCTGATAGGGAGGTGGATCTTCATCAGTCTTTCACTGATGCCAGTGGGGAGGCCGGGAATCTGCTTCAACAGGGTGGACTTGATGGCAAATCCAACACCATGGATTCTGTCCTTATTCTGGGCCTTGCCCTTCCAGAAGAACGTGCATCCACTGCCTGTTTCTGACACTGTTCCTTCTTCAGCAAGTCGAGTGTCACTGAGGGCTGCGATGTCATTGTTTAATCTCAACAATTCCTTTGCAATGAGGGCTGTCCTTCTTTGATGTCTTGAGACGTTGTCTCGATCCACAAGGGTACATACATTCCACGTCCCTACAATTAGGTTCTTCTTTCTTTCTTGGAATTGATCGCATGTGGGTAGGTCAACCAACCGCAGTAAGCTGGCCAGACAGTTAAGGGCAGGCTTTGTTTAGGTCACCTTTTCTAGGCCCCTCCCTTACTAGGATGAGCAGTGCAGTCCTGGAGAGGCTATTCAGTCACCTGGCAATGCTGCCGAAGTTCTCTGCTGCCATGGGTTCAGAGAATGGCGACCAAAGTCCCAGACCACCTACGTGCAGGTTTGTGACTATGACTGCCAGTGGTTACCTCCACCTATCACTTTCTCCACTCCCCCATCGCCACAGAACTTGTAGTTGGTGAGCTGAGTTACACAGACACCTGTGCGTGAGGTTGATTATAGAGGGAGAGCCGTTGCACAGGGGCAATCCCACTTTCTCGGCAGAAGAAACCTTAACCCAGTGGCACGGAGAACCGTTACATCTGAAGACCTCCCCTGCTACAGTGGATGACCAGGACTTCTTCTGTGTCTCATCGTGCTCTGAGTGCTCCACAACACCTGCTGGAACCACCTTCCTAGCCGTTGGACCCCCCTAATGGTCTCATCCACCCAGTCCGCCGGAGTCAGTCTTCGCATTTAAAGGGTAGAAGTTCCCTAACTCACCGAGGGTTTCAACCCCATCAGCTACACTCATGGCTAAAGCTGTGTTCGCCAACCATTATCGTGCTTCATCCTTCACCAAGTATTTTCCATATATAACATTTGGTGAGCAACGATTAACCCATGGAGGCATGCATCACCCCACTTCATCCCTTTTTTGAGGTCCCAGCTCCCAGGTGAGCCACCGGTTTCATGGCCACATTGGCTGGAGGCCTATCAAATGTATATTACGGCGCTGGACCTTGGGAAGGTTAATAAGGTGAGAGCATGGGCGCTTCTCATTCACAACCTGAGTAGTGAGGGCCGGAGGGTCCTACAGATGCTCGGCGTGGCAGACTCGCATGAGGAAGTTGTGGCGCTACTAGCTAAATATTTATCCAACGCAGACAACATGACTGTTTGGAGAATTCGTTTTCGCCAGAGACGCCGGTGGGTAGGTCAGCCTATCCGCCAGTATATCATTGACTTGAAGCAGCTAGCCAGCGAGTGTTGTTTTGGACCACTTGAAGATGAGATGGTACGCAACCAACTAGCAGAGCACACGTGCAACGCTGAGTTGCGTGCTAGGCTATTAGTGGCACCTAATAACTTAACGCTAACTAAAGCAATGGAGCTAGCCCTTCGGTTGGAAGCCATTGATAAGCTAGCTGTGGAGCTAAGTTGGCGCTAACCACAGAAGATGCCAGAGCTGCTCGCCTCAGCTAATTTTGCGGACCCTGATAGCGAGGATAGCTCGGATGAAGATTTTTGGAAAATCAATGCTGCCAACCAAAGGTCTGCCCCAGGAAACTCCCATTGCAGGGGTTGTGGGTCTGCAACGCACCGCCATAAAGCGAAGAAATGCTCGACTAGGGTAAAACGTTGTAGCAGATGTGGATGCTTGAATCATTACGCCAGGATGTGCCATTTGCCTTACCCAAAGAACCCAAGGAAGAAATTACCCCGCTTGCCCCCGACAGACACTGGGAGCGAATGGTATGAAGAGCTAATGGGCACCCTCGCTTTCAAGTCAACCAGTTTTCACTCAGGGTCGGTACCCATGCCGATGAGCGACACCATGCTAGCCCCAGATGCCTCCAGTACTTGACCACAGTTGGGTGGGGGGTCTGCAGCTACAACAGTGAACACAACTATGTTTATAGAAGAGGACGGGGCCAGACCAACGAGCATGGAGTTACCACATGCTCAGCAGCAGCATATTGGGCAGAGTAAAATTCCACTCCGGATTATGGACTTGGTTCTGGCTCGGGGTGAAGGACGTCCACGGCGAAGATGGGCCAAATGACACCCAGCAAAACATCAAGGGTGTCTGCGCATAGTGGCTAAGCTGGGAGCAGCGCGCTTCGGGTTGCCCGACGGCTCGTTGAAGCATGCCAATCAGCTTTGGCATTTCTGGGAAGACGCTCCAGGTGGCGAGGGTGGACGGGAGTTGTGACGGCGATGTGGGATCCAGGCTCCGTCATCCAGAGGATTGGCCATCACTCTGAGGGTCTGCAGTCTCCAGGGGCACACCTGCTGAGGGGCTGCCCTGACCCCCCCCCCCCATGCAAGTTCCAGTTTTTTACTGAAATGACTGTGTGGTTGCACTTTATTTATAGTTCTTATATTTTGCATGCATGTTATACTGTAGGGTTTTGTGTGTGTGTGTGTGTGTGTGTGTGTGTGTGTGTGTGTGTGTGTGTGTGTGTGTGTGCTTTTGTGTTTTCTTTAGTTTAGGAACACAGCTGTGAATTTTAGTTTCAATAAAGGACTTTTAGTTTAACTGGGTCGCAGAATAATCCACCCCGCCGTGCGGGCTGTACGGTAGTCCACCTGTCAGCCCTATTTTAGGTTGTTTTGAGTGAGTGTGTTAGGCCCTTTTAGTACCTCAGTTTACGTTATTTTAGAGTGCGATTCAGGTTCCAAATTAGGGTGGGTTTGAATTGTGTGAGTGGTTTTGAAATTTCTAAAGGGAGGAGAGAATGTTATATATAATATTTGGCATCTTTATTGTGAGTGCAGTGTGGTGACGTGCACTTCCTGTCACTTCGCCGCACTGCCAATATATAAGGTGGGGGTGCCATCTTATGGCCTCTTTTGCCAGATGCCCATGCTGGTGCCTGCCGTGTCTGACTCTGTGTACATAGTTCAATAAAGCTGTGTTCACCAACCATCATCGTGCCTCATCCTTCACCCAGGTAGTTTCCATATATAACACATTATTCCAAGGCTATTTTATGAACAATATCACTGTTGACATATAAGCAGAGTTTAAACTACCAGTGTAGATCGCAAGACTCAGAAGTCCATGTTTTACCACTGCTGAAAAATCAAGCACTTTTTGTTGTTGAGTGCTATTTCATGTAAGCTCTACCTTACTATAATCACCCTGATATACAATATTTATCAGCTGGATGGATTATTTTGTCAAAGATGTACACTTTCACTTTTGCTAACACATCATTTTCAGTCTTATATTGATCTGTCTAAGAAATTCTTTCTTTTCATCAAACCAGTCAGCCAGCCCTTGTGCATTTGACACTGTACAATAGATCAGGTAAACTATAGAATAATCTGATCTCAAAGTGTATGCTTTCAATCGTAATAATTTGACCTTTGCAGACTATTCACAGAGTTGTCATGGAGAATTTTAAGTGCTTTCAGAGGCTTCTCTTACATCATGGCCTCAAAGTCCTGTAATTGCTCACACACTACATCATCTATGCATGTATGCCTTCTTTTGACTGCTTCCTTTAAGGGTCGCCACAGTAGATTATTTGCCTCCATCTCACCCGATCCCTTGCATCCTCCTCTGAAACACCAACCCTCTACTGGCCCTTTTCCTCTAGTACCTGTTTGGCCCGGTACAGCACGGTACAGTTCAGTTCGGTCCGCTTGTGTTTCCATTACAACAGAGTACCGCTTGATGTGGGTGGGATTTGTTGCAGGGAGACGGTGCAACGAGGTGACTGCGGTCTCTGGCTTTTTTTTTGCTAGAACAAAGGCAGAAAAGGGGAGCAAAAGGAGAGCAGAAGGCAATAGGCGGTGAGACGACACTCTGGAAAAGTACTGAAACGGATAGGAAACCATATAGAGCAATATAAAGCGGACGACATGAGGATACGAACTACATCACATATGAAGGTAAGCTAATGATTGCGAATGCTACTTTGCTTTAAGTCCGCTGTATTACATTGTAATGTCGGCAAGTTAGAGTTATTAGGTACTAAAATATGTATGCTCTGTGTGTGTGTTTCAGATGGCTGTCTTGTGGCAAAATTATCACCTCAAACCATCGGTCTGGGCATTCAACACAAGCTTCCAGTGATGAGATGTCACCCCGGCTTCACAAACACACAGTGGTTACAGAACTTCAGAATGTCTGTAGAAATATTTAGCTTCCTGTGCAACAAATTGCTCTGATCTGTGTGAAAATCATGGAGAAACTGTTGAGACGTCATGCAATGTACCTGCTCCAGCCGGTGGCGTCGTGACAAAACATGATCAGCTGCCAAAACTTGATCACCAGGTGCCATATTGTAGTTATGGGATTATTTTAGCTGCAAAATATATATTTCAGCAGGTAAACAGTATTGAGTTAGGTATAATAAGATATATTTAACAATTATGATGCATTTTAAGGCAAAACAAACTGGATCTAGGATTAAAAGCAATTAAAATAATGCAGTCACAAGGTTACGTGGAAAATACATGGATTTACTGGATATATATCATATCGAGTATTGCTGACTACATGTAGATGCTGTATAAATATACATTCTCTGCATCAACAGTGAACTATACATGTACTCATGAAGTATAGCTCTAGGAATTTTGACAATAAACCTTTGTACTTTTTGCAGATGTGTCTCCACTTTTGTTTTATGTGTGTTTACAACCAAGTGACACAAATTGAACACTAAAATACTGGAAAAGCTGACTAAGAACAATCCAGCAGTTTGAGAAATCACTTTTTGTTTGGTGTAAGTCTGCCAACAGAATTATGAGCCATAAAGCAGTTTGTGTCAAAATGTTAAATCCCATTAAACCCTAACTCAGGGGTGTCCAATCATGTGCCATCGAGGGCCAAGACCCTGCAGGTTCTCTCTTCTACCCAGTCTCTTCAGCAGGTGTTTTCACTGATCAGCAGTCAGTGGAAAAAATTCAGTGGAATCTGCTGTTGAAGACACTGGCTGGAGGTAAAGCCTGCAGAGTCTTGGCCTTCCATGGCACATGATTGGACGCCCCTGCCCTAACCCATTATGAGGAAATACAGATGCTAATGTGGCCCAGAATTCCTCCATATACTGGTACTATCACTAAAGTGTGTAGTGTCTTCTGCACTGGCACATCCAACAATACAGTCTTCAGTAAATAAAATAATTGTTTTTGGTTACTTTTTCTTAAAAATGAGCCATTATTTTCAAAGTCACTGATAAATGGTTTGTACTGTTTCCCACCAGTGTCTTAACAGACAAAATAGAAAATCATGATGCAAACACATAAGTCACTAAATTGTTTATTACAATCAGCAGCAAATTCCAGATTATTTAGAATGTGCAAAATTCAAACTGTAAAAGCAAAAAAAATTAGAATGGGTCACACACACCGGCCACGCTGCCTCACTGAGAAGCAACTGGATGTGCCGCTCAAGCTGGTCCCAGTTCAGTAGATCTTCAGCCTGCGTCTCTGTAAATAGTGACGCAAGGTCCGGTTTGGGGTGGATCATTTTCCTCTTGCCTAAACAAAAGACAAAAATGGGTGGTGGTTAATTAAAGCAAGTTTAAAACATATTTGGGAAATACACTTGTTGCAAAAAGCCAGTGGTGGAATGTGACATTAAAGTACTTTATTGTTGTATTTAACCACAATTTTCATGCAAAATCATGCAGATTTTACAAGGGCTGGGTTATATTTAAAATAATTTATTTTTACTGTGGCCTCAGCAATCAGAATGAGTTGATACCTTCAGCTGAATGGAATCTAGTACTTTTAACTGAGGGTGTGTATCCCCGAGTATGGAGTCACTCAGTCAAAATATGTAATTTTTATCAATAAAAGTTTAGCAACCAAAGTGCAAGATACACTATTATGAATATAACTCACAAAGGGTCACACAAGTGATCTGACAAAAAATAAAATAAATAAACAAGCGGTTTATTTTACAGTAGCTAATATTGTATATGCTGTTCATTTTCAGTTATTCTGTAATTAATATTCACACAATCAAATAAACCTCAGTTCAGTCCCTTTCATATTAAGTTGAAATTGTGCTACTTTAATTTTGGCACTTTACCTATACTTTAAAGCAAAGCATTTGAGTACTTTGTCCACCACTACAAAAAAAATAATGCGATGTGCAACTTACCACTCATAACAGCTAAACGTTGCCAGTGTCACAGCAGATGCTGGTTGGACTCTAGAACGAAAATACACACAACTTAAGTACATGCACAGCACAAAAATGCAACACATGAAAAATCACCTTTTTCACCAGGATTACAACTAGCTTATTTCATCAGATATTGTCGGCACAAGCGCAAAATACAAAGACAGCATGGAGTTAGCATTGACGGCTAACTAGCTAGTTCATTATTTGCACAAAAGAGACAACGTTGTTGTCTGTTCAAAGTGAACTTTCCACTGCGGGATAAATAACATAAAAGATGCATAATATCACATCATATCACATCACTCACCATCCTCTATATCCTAATATCACGACTTTCAACTGCTGAAGTTGGGTGCTCCTGCGGCCATAAATTCATTTAGGGTGGCTCCGTCTATTTCCCTCTGGATTCTCTCATCAGCTGAAAGGCACAGAAAACTCTGATGGACCGCGGTGTTGATTTCTGTGGGTCCATTCTATCACTGTTGTTTATAATGACACTTGCTGGCTCATGGACAAATCTTTGCAAATGGTGGCTCGAGATACTGTAATTCATTCAGCTTCAAACGTCGCTCTCATGACGTTATGCCCGGACCAATCCAGTGTTTTAACGTCACATTTTCAGGTCGGTAAGGCACAGTTAGAACCGTTCTCCAGCAGGTCTGAAAAATCGGGACTGTAACCGTTATAGTCCCTAATGGAAAAGCCTACAAAGCGTACCGTACTGAACCAAACTGAGCCAAACTGGTACTAGTGGAAAAGGGCCATACATGTCCTCCTTGGAACCCGATCTGTTTTTTCTTTTTTTTTTGTGTGTGTGTGTGGGGGGGGGGGGACTGGGCTGCCTCCTTCATGAATCTTCTCTGTGGTCTTCCTTTTTTCCTCCTGCCAAGCGGCTCTCTGCTCTCTACTGGATGGAAAAGATCATGAGCAGCTGAGGGTAAGAATAAAGCTTTGAATTCAACATTCAAATATGTATTGTAAAATGATATGATTTTAACTTAAAAAAAATACAGCACAAAAATAAAACCTATTGGCATGATCGCAAAAGTGCTGTCAACAATGGCCCTCACGAGCCATCAATGAGACGCCAAAAGCCGGCTGGTGAGTTTGCATAATTTATTAACAAAAGACGAATGACAAAATACGGAGCCACGAGGGGCAAAAACACAACTGAGGCTATGACTAAGACACAGGATACAGAGTCACAGGGAACACTTACTGTGATGAATGATTGACGAAGGAACGTTTAATGCGGTCACAGCGAGGAGTAAGCCTCAGCTGCTTCCTTAAATACCCATGACATACCAATCAATGGAGAATGTAATCTGGAGAAATGCTGAACAGCTATCACAACGTGACTCGGCTTTGACAGCTGGAAGCCCCACCGTGACGCTGTCAGAATAAAAGCCCTGACGGCCATATGGTACACCTGAGAAGAGAACGGGGAACCACTGGACAGCCCGAGCTTGGACAGAGTCAGCTCACGGACCATGACAAGTGCCCTCATTTTCACAGTCTGCTTTCAGAAATACTGAAGAAACAGGTGACCTTCATATGCATTCACCTGATGAAAATTGTCTTCTTGAATGGGTCATTTTGGATAACTGATGTGATAAAACATCTATTGTATTGTGTGTACTTTAATTTTATTTCTGCCCTTTCCTTTGCTGGAGATCCCATAGGTCAGGCACTGGTCTCTCATTCACAAGTTGACAATTTTCTCCAAACAAAAGCTGTGAAACCTGTTTTATCTGCAATAGTGGTGTCATCTCTTAGGTCAGTCCAATCGTCATTCTCAGATACACTGCCTGCTTTACGTTATATATGCTACAAATAAGCCAATAGAAAGAGATAAAGGCAGCATGGCATTTGCTTTTGATTATGTACGATGGTGTAGAAAAGTGTTTGCCCCCTTCCTCATTTCTCATTTTTTGTCACACTTAAATGTTTAAGATCATTAAACTAATTTAAATATTAAAGATAACACAAGTAAACACAAAATGCACTTTTTAAATGAAGGCATTTATAATTAAGGGTAAAAAAAAATCTAAACCTATATGGCCCTGTGTGAAAAAGTGATTGCCCCCCATATTAAAACATAAATTAACTGTGGTTTATCACATCTTTGGAAGGCTGAGTTCAATTTCTCTACCCACACCCAGGCCTGATTACTGCCACACCTGTTCTCAATCAACAAATCACTTAAATAGGACCTGTTTGACAAAGTGAAGTAGACCAAAAGATCCTCAAAAGCTAGACATCATGCTGTGATCCAAAGAAATTCACGAACAAATGAGAAACAAAGTAATTGAGATCTATCAGTCTGGAAAAGGTTATAAAGCCATTTCTAAAGCTTTGGGATTCCAATGAATGACAGTGAGAGCCATTATCCACAAATGGTGAAAACATGGAACAGTAGTGAACCTTCCCAGGAGTGGTCGGCCAACCAAAATTACCCCAAGAGCACAGCAACGACTCATCCAAGAGGTCACAAAAGACCCTACAACAACAGCCAAACAACTGCAGGCCTCACTTGCCTCGTTTAAGGTCATTGTTCATGACTCCACCATAAGAAAGAGACTGGCCAAAAATGGCCTGCATGACAGAGTTCCAAGATGAAAACCACTGCTGAGCAAAAAGAACATAAAGGCTCATCTCAGTTTTGCCAGAAAACATCTTGATGATCCCCAAGACTTTTGGGGAAATACTCTGTGGACTGATGAGACAAAAGTTGAACTTTTTGGAAGGTGTGTGTCCCATTACATCTGACATAAAAGTGACAGAGCATTTCAGAAAAAGAACATCATACCAACAATAAAATATGGTGGTGGAATTGTGATGGTCTGGGGCTGTTTTGCTGCTTCAGGACCTGGAAGACTCGCTGTGGTAAATGGAACCATGAATTCTGCTGTCTACCAAAAAATCCTGAAGGAGAATGTTCGGCCATCTGTTCATGACCTCACGCTGAAGGGCACTTGGGTTCTGCAACAGGACAATGATCCAAAACACACCAGAAAATCCACCTCTGAATGGATTAAGAAATACAAAATGAAGACTTTGGAGTGGCCTACTCAAAGTCCTGACCTGAATCCGATTGAGATGCTGTGGCATGATCTAAAAAAGGCGGTTCATGCTCGAAAACCCTTCAGTGTGGCTGAATTACAATAATTCTGCAAAGATGAGTGGGCCAAAATTCCTTAACAGTGCTGGAAAAGACTCATTGCCAGTTATTGCAAATGTTTGATTGCAGTTGTTGCTACTAAGGGTGGCCCAACCAGTTATTAGGTTTAGGGGGCAATCACTTTTCAATTCAATTCAATTCAACTTTATTTATATAGCGCCATTTCACAACAACAGTCATCTCATAGCACTATCAACTGTAGGGGGGACCCCCACAGTTGCAGAAAGACCCCAGCAATCAGGCGATCCCCTGTGAGCAAGCACTTGGCAACGGTGGAGAGGAAAAACTCCCTTTTAACAGGAAGAAACCTCCAGCAGAACCAGGCTCAGGGAGGGGCAGTCATCTGCTGCGACTGGCTGGGGGGTGAGGGGATAGAGAAGAAGAAAAGAACAGACATGTAGAGAGCAAACAGCACGATGGGGACTCAATCTATGGGAGAGAACAAACAAATGTTAATGACCAGCAAAAAAAAAATATTTCATAGAGAGTGAGGAAAGGAGTGAGGCCCAGTGCATTACTGGAGGTCCCCCGGCTGACTAAACCTATTAGCAGCATAACTAAGGGAGGGTTCAGAAACACATGATCCCTCCCTAATTGTAGGCTATATCAAAAAGGTAGGTTTTAGCCCTATTCTTAAAAACAGAGATCGAGTCTGACTCCCGAATCCAAATTGGCAGCTGATTCCACAGGAGAGGAGCTTGATAACAGAAGGCTCTGCCTCCCATTGTACTTTTGGAGATTCTAGGTATTACAAGTAATCCTGCATTTTGGGAGCGTAGTGCTCTGTTAGGATGATACGGTAGTATCAGATCTTTTAAATAAAAAGGAGCCTGATTGTTTAGAGCTTTGTAAGTAAGAAGAAGGATTTTAAACTTTTTCACACAGAATCATGTAGGTTTGCATTTTTTTCCCCTTAATAATAAACACCTTCATTTAAAAACTGCATTTTGTGTTCAGTTGTGTTATCTTTGTCTAATATTTAAATTTGTTTGATGATCTGAAACATTTAAGTGTGACAAACATACAAAAAAAAGAGAAATCAGGAAGGGGGCAAACACTTTTTCACACCACTGTAGACACTGAAGTGTTTGGGAACTGAATACGCATGTTCAAGCTCTACATCTTTGATTTGCAAAGGCAGAGCAGAGCTGTGCCTGCTCTGACTGCAATAAAGATAATAATGTCGAGTGAATATTTTTTTATTAAGCAATGAAAGCCATCACGTACTGCCAGGGGCATAGCACCAAATTTTGGGTCTCAGGTGCAGCACTGTGTATGGGCCCCTCGAACACAAACCAAATTTAAAATTTTACATTCCAGGGTGGGGCCATTTCTATTAAAAGCCTTGGTTAGTAAGTTCCACTGTTATGGACAATTTGATGGTAGTATGTGATTTTTTTTTTTATCTGTCTTTGAGAATATGTTTACTCTCATCAGTATTTCCAAACCTCTTTGTCTATAATTCACTTTTGAGAAAGAACCTGTAGTATTTTCCCATTCACACTTATTTACTGACATGAGTTATGAGTTGAGCACTTATTTATTTGGTTGTTTATTTTCTATTCCATTGGTCTTATTCTTTTGTATACTTCCATTGTTTTTGGCTAGTAGAGCATCTTTAACAAACCCAGTTTCCAGTTAAGATCAATATACTGTGAGGAAATAGAACCACCTGCCCTCCAAAATGTGCACAGACGTTTTGGGGGGCAGGTGGTCAACCAAAAAAGAACTCCTAAATAATTAAAAAATGAACTTTACATACAGTAGTGCAAATTTTTCTCTAGTTGTTTGGTATTTCTATTTTATTTTAATACCTATACACTCGTGGACATTTTTATTATCCCACAGATTTTTACAAAATTATCAACTCACACAGAGACCATGGTCTTCATCATTAATCATGAAAAGTCAGTGACAAAAAATGGGCAGCTTACATTAAAAAATAAATCCGTTCAAAATACAAAAAATCTTCGCAAAAATATGAAAAAGCTTGTTTTTCAATAAATAAAATATTAAACCTCCATTCAAATAAATAAATAAATCTTAAAAAAAAAAACATCTTAAGCCTATTCCCCTTGTCAGCAATATGAGCCAAAATCCTCTCCTGTTATAAACCTGCCCCCCTCCATCCCAATAAAGACTGAAAGGATAGTTTATACAGGGGAAATATAATTTATCAATGAGAGGATAGGAGCAAATGGACAAGAAAAGTAATGAAAATTTGACAAAAAAGTTGCAAATTTTAGAGAAAAACTTTATAGGAAAGGTAACATGTTTATCATAAAACATGGCTAATTAATAAGAAAGTAATAAATATATCAAAAAAAAGGTTGCAAATGTATTTGGAAAAAAGATAACTTTCCAAGAAAAATGTTGACAACAAAAATCTCACTAACTGGTGAGAAAATTGAACATTTATGAGAGAAAAAGGTTAAAATACATACTGATACATACCAACACCACTGATTTATATATATATATATATATATATATATATATATATATATATATATATATATATATATATATATATATATATATATATATATATATCAGTGGTGTTGGCATTATTGCGTTAATCTCCCGTTAACGCTTTGCCCTCCTTAATGGCAACAAATTTTGTGATTGCGGTTAACGTTGGCGGAGTTCCTTATTGTAAATTGTTGACCATATTATTTGGCGAGGGAATTCAGCAACATGTTTGTAGCGGCTGTTTACATAACGCCGAGCGCTAACGCTAATGCTAAGGAAGCACTCGGGGAGCTGCACGATGTTATTAGTGAAATCCAAACTTCACACCCGGACAGTTTTGTGGTGGTTGCGGGGGATTTTAACCACACCAGCTTAAAGACTGTGCTCCCCAAGTTTAAACAATGTGTAGACTTTAAGACCAGAGGAGAGAATATGTTGGACTTAGTGTACACAAACACAGATGCATATAAGGCTATACCCCGCCCCCATCTCGGCCTTTCTGACCACATATCCGTGATGCTGCTGCCTGCCTACAAACCTTTATTGAAGCGCAGCAGGCCAACAGTGAAACAAATCAGGATTTGGCCAGAGAGTGCAACCTCTGCACTGAAAGACTGTTTTCTGCACACAGACTGGGAGGTCTTCAAAATAGCAGCCTCCCAGGAAGACAAGACAGATGTGGAGGAGTATGCTGAAACGGTCACCAGCTACATCGCGAAGTGCACAGAGGATGTCACTACTGTGAAGACCATCACTGTACGGGGAAACTGTAAGCCCTGGATGACCGCAGAGGTGCGCTTACTGCTTACAGCCAGAGATGCAGCCTTCAGAGTGAAGGACAGGATCACCCTCCACTCAGCCAGGTCTGCGCTGTCAAAGGGAATTAAGACAGCGAAGCGCGCCTATGCGGAGAAAATCCAGGGACACCTCTGTCACACTAGGAACACCAAACAGATGTGGCAGGGAGTTCGGACACTGACGGGCTATAAGTCTAGGCAGGGGGTTGATGATGACGACGCTTCGCTTCCAGACAGGCTCAATGACTTCTTTGCACGTTTTGAAGCATCAAACCCGACAACAAGAGGTAGGGCTGGCCCATCCCCACCATCGGTCAGACCAGCTTTCACCATCAACACAGCGGACACACGGAGGACCCTAACCAGGGTCAACCTACGTAAAGCTGCAGGTCCGGACAACATCCCGGGACGTGTGCTCCGAGACTGTGCGGGCGAGTTGGCGGATGTCCTGACTGACATTTATAACATCTCCCTGAGTCAGGCCATCGTTCCCAGATGCTTCAAGACCTCTATCATAGTACCTGTGGCAAAGAAACAAGTTGTGTCCTGTTTGAATGACTATCGTCCTGTTGCACTAACACCGATTGTGATGAAGTGTTTCGAACGACTCGTCAAACCACACATTACAGCCTGCCTCCCTGCATCACACGACCCGCTCCAGTTTGCATATCCTTCAAACCACTCCACGGAGGATGCTATAGTCACCACCCTGCACTCTGTCATCACCCACCTGGATCAGAAAGACACCTACGCCAGACTCCTGTACATTGATTTCTTTTCAGCATTCAACACCATTATTCCCCAGAGAGTGATGGAGAAATTATTCCTTCTTGGTCTGAACACCGCCACATGTCTCTAGATCCTGGATTTCCTGACTGAGAGACCTCAGTTTGTCCGGGTTGGAAACAACATCTTCAACTCTGTCACGCTGAGCACCAGATCCCCTCAAGGCTGCGTACTCAGTCCACTGTTGTTTACACTTCTAACACATGACTGTGTATCCAGACACGAGGGGAACCAGATTATTAAGTTTGCAGACGACACCACAGTGGTGGGACTTATTCAGAGGGATGAGGAATCAATGTACAGGGAAGAAGTGAGAGACCTGGAGGGCTGGTGCAGGAAGAACAACCTGGTGCTCAACGTGGACAAAATGAAGGAGATGATTATCGACTTCCGGCGGTCACAGCCTGAACACGTCCCCCTCAGCATTGGCGGCCGTTCAGTGGAGAGAGTGGAGAACATCAAGTTTCTCAGAGTGCAGATCTTGCAGGACCTGACCTGGAGCAAGAATTCCTTGGGGATTAGGAAGCGGGCCCAGCAGAGACTGCACTTCTTGAGGAAACTCAAACAGGCCTCTCTCCCCATCTGCATCCTCAGGACCTTCTACAGAGGTGTGGTGGAGAGTGTTCTGACGTACTGCATTGCTACATGGTACTCCAGCTGCAGTATGTCAGACAAAAAAAGCCCTGCAGAGGATAGTTAAGGGAGCTGAGAGGGTAATTGGAGTCTCCCTGCCCTCTGTCCAAGAACTTGTTCAGAACCGTTGCAGGAGCAGGGCACTGAACATTGTCAAGGACCGTTCTCACCCTCTGCATAAACACTTTGAACTCCTGCCATCTGGCAAATGATTCCGGAGCATCAGAGGCAGAACCACCAGACTGATCAACAGCTTCCTTCCACAAGCTGTTAGGATGCTGAACAGTTGATACGGAATCTCTCATACATACTACTGCACCTATGGACATTATGTATATTATTTGTATATTATAGTTCTGGTTAGTTTTCAAGTATGTCTCAGGGATGTGTGAATGGATGTGGTGGAGCGGGGGTGAGGGTGAGGGTGTGTGTGAGTGTGTCTTAAATTATGTTCTTTTACTTGTATGGATGTCGAGAGAAACGCAATTTCATCTTGCCTGCACTACAGTTGTATGTACAGCAATACGACTATAAAGGTTGATTTGATTTGATTTGATTTGATTTGATTTGATTTAACGGCAGTTCACGGCAGAAAGCGTAAACAGTACTCTTTCGCCTAGAGGCTCTCTGTACCAAGGCCGTTCTGGCCACAGACACTATGTGCCCCATGCAGACATTGTGAAGTTAAACAAGCTGGATTACAGCCATGGAAATTCCCAATGTGCTGTCATGTTTAAGTTTACGCTGTTATCTGTCGGAGCTCTCACCTGGATAATTGTTACAGCTTCCTCCAAAACTTTGCCTTGACGTTGGGTTGTTCTTATTCAGTGAAAGCCGGCTAGCAGTTTAGTAGCTATATGCTAGGTTGTAGCTGACCTCCAGCAGCTGACATGAACAGGAATTTGCCTGTTTTCATCCTCATAGCTTTGGGTCCAACTGTTGGTAACAGTCTAAAAAAATGTTCATGCTGTGTTTGTAAGGCCCATTCACTTCCCCGCCGTTTTTGCAGCACAGTGGGGTGTGGTCAAGATAGTTGTTTATTTATGTTTGCAATTTGTCTGCTAAAAAGGAAATTGTGTCTGTTGTGACACACAAGGTCCATGGTTTTCTGTTGATCTGTTTAAAAGTTGTGGATGTTTGCTATGGGAGAAAGAGCAAGCTCCATTTGTGGCTGGTGGCTGGTTGGATGCTGAGTTGTGTTGCAATGATGTTAATGAGCCCTGGCATTCCGTTGTTTGCACATGCAGTAATACTTTTGAGAATTTTCTGGAGATTATATATATATATATATATATATATATATATATATATATATATATATATATATATATATATATATATATATATACACTACCGTTCAAAAGTTTGGGTCACCCAGACAATATTTTGGGTTTTCCATGAAAAGTCACACTTATTTACCACCATGAGTTGCAAAATGAATAGAAAATATAGTCAAGACATTGACAAGGTTAGAAATAATGATTTGTATTTGAAATAATAATTTTTTCCTTCAAACTTTGCTTTCGTCAAAGAATCCTCCATTTGCAGCAATTACAGCATTGCAGACCTAACATGATTGCACAAGGGTTTTCTAATCATCCATTAGCCTTCTGATGCAATGAGCAAACACATTGTACCATTAGAACACTGTAGTGATAGTTGCTGGAAATGGGCCTCTATACACCTATGTAGATATTGCACCAAAAACCAGACATTTGCAGCTAGAAAGTCATTTACCACATTAGCAATGTATAGAGTGTATTTCTGATTAGTTTAAAGTTATCTTCATTGAAAAAAGTGCTTTTCTTTCAAAAATAAGGAAATTTCTAAGTGACCCCAAACTTTTGAACGGCAGTGTATATATATATATACAGTATATACAGTATATATATATATATATATATATATATATATATATATATATATATATATATATAGTCATTTGGGATACGTTGAGAGCTTTAATAAACATGCAGGTGAAGACAGCGAGCATATTTGTCCACTCCCATGTTCATAACAGCATGACAAACTTGAAAAATTACCGACTTAAGGTACACTGTATCTGTATGGAAAAACATGTGATTAACGTGTTATTAATGGCGATGAACTCAACATTCCAAACGATGAATCGCGATTAAAAACTTTAATCATCCAATACCACTTATATATATATATATACTTATGTGTGTGTGTGTGTGTGTGTCTGTGTGTGTGTGTGTGTGAGTGTGTGTGTGTGTGTGTGTGTGTGTGTGTGTGTGTGTGTGTGTGTGTGTGTGTGTGTGTGTGTGTGTGTGTGTGTGTGTGTTGTAGCAGCAACTTCTCTTCAGGCCAATCCAGGAGATCACTTTTCTTCATTTTAAAAAATTTCACTTTTCTTCATTTTAAAGCAACTCTCACTCAAGGTCTGGTCAAGAAGGCTGTGTGTCTTCAACAGGACCCCAGTGCAAACAATTTCACTTTTTCTTGAGAGACTTGATAAGGATTTGCTTTTAAAGGCTTAAGTGTAATGGTCTGCTCCAGTGCTCATTCCCTTCAGCTGCGTGCACACCTGCTCCTCATCAGGGTCTGGGCTATATTAACCACGCTGCCCTGGGATCAGTGCACAGTCGTCTGTCTTCTCTCTACACGACCTTCTCCTGCCTTCGTCATCATTCCTGAGTTCCAGTCTAAGCCTACCCCTATCCTCGCTCCTAGCCTCCTGCCTACCAGCATCTGGAAGAATTCCCCTCCAGCTCAAGTAAGCCTCGCTCATTCCCTCTAATCTCTCTCTCAGTCCCCTGTGCACAGGCGGACCTCCGTGGCAGCGGATCTCCCTCTCTCTGTGGCGGCGGACCACCTTCCTTCCTTCCTAGCGGCGGACAATGTCTCACCACTCACCCTGCACACATTCACCTCCAGCAGCCACGACGAGAACGGAGAACACTGTCCTCCTGGCCATAGCCACCAAGCTGAACCTGAGCCGCTTAACATCTCTACAAACAGTAAGCTTTGGTCTCAACTGCACATCCCCAGCGGTGATAACCTCAAACTGTCCCTTCTTCTGTTTGTCCCTAGGGTTGCCGGATCACACGGTGTTCTGCTCTCCCCCAGCGGCTTCTGACTACACACACACACACACACACACACACACACACACACACACACACACACACATTATTGTTAATAAACTCAATTGTATCTATTCCTGAGTCTGAGTCTGGTCACTGGGTCTATACACCATGTCATTAAGTGGACCATAAACTCTTGGAGTCAAATCCCAACTGGACAGTTCATGCTGACAGTATCTGTTCGTACCCAGAACTGATACTCTTAAAAAGTCATAAACATTTTAAGCTGGCATTTGGCTAACATATGGCCCTCCTCCTTCTTTTAGACATTTCCCAGAACCCTCTAGGCCCCCCTGCTCACATTCCAAAGACCTAAAAATTATCTACAGCTCAACAGTACCTCCTAATGGACATCTACGGAATATGTTTCATTGTGTAATCTGACTGTTAATTCTGACTAAACATTAAGCTTTTCTTCCAGCTATCATCTCCCCAGGATTCAAAAAACATTGTGAAGATAATCGCCAATAATGGTTTGCCATGATTCATTAATCCTTGATTTAAATGTGAGTGCATGTCTTAGGAATGTTTTATTTTCATGAGTGTTATTCAGATGAATGTTAAAATTATTAGTAATGGTATAAATGCATGGTCACTGAATATTAGCCTTGAGTCACCTACATTAGTTAGATTTTATATTGAGTGTATAATTCCATAAGAATTGAATGTTTTATGAATCTCTGTCCATCTTCTCTCTCATGATAACCAATTACCATGCTGCCTTTCTGCTGAATAACATACTGTCTTTTGATTGGCTGTTCACAAACAAAGGAATGTTCCCTCATTGGACAAAAGCCCATTCAAACTCCTCTTTATGGAAGATGATTGGTCCTCCTTGCAGCCGGTCCCGTTTTATGACCCAGCAACGCACTTCAGTTAAATGCTTCAGAGCCGCCCTGCATACTCAGATTGAGAGAGGAAGAAAGAGAGAGAGTTTTTCCATTCTTTATACTTCTGTGCAATTTTCTTTTGTTGAAATTGTTCTGTGAGTTTTAAGAAGTCTTTTTGTGTGTGTGAACCTTGTCAAATCCTGCCTTAACTTTCCTAAATCATCTTTTGATAAGTTTCACTTGTTTTCTGGCTAACTGAGGAGAAATCATCTTTTTTTTTTCTATAAGCTCGCCTTAAAGAGAGTTAAACTGCAGTTAAACAGGGCTGCACGGTGGTGCAGTGGTTAGCACTGTGGCAGCACAGTTTTACCCTCGGCCGGGGGAGCGCGGGGATCGTGGGTTCGATCCCAGCCCCCGACCAACAGTGATCTGTGTGGAGTTTGCATGTTCTCCCCGTGTTGCGTGGGTTTACTCCGGGATTTCTCCGGTTTCCTCCCACACGCCAAAAACATGCAGGTTAGGGATACGGGGTGCTTGTGCACGCAGTGACCGGCAGCTGGTGGCTTGTCACCAGACTGCAAAACAAATCTACCTACGGGTACAAATAAGTAAAAAAAAACAAAAAACTCTCAAATCTTTTTTTTCCTTCACCTCAGAAGCCATTCTTATTCTATTTTAAATGTTTCTTTCTTGGACCTTTTTGACTTTTCCTGCCATTAAAGTGGACTTTTTAATTTTCCTGTTTTAAAGTGAACCAATAGAGATTTTTGGACATTTCTTTTCCGGCCTCATCCACGTCTGACCGCATAAAGAAACTAGGAGCTCATGGGTGAAACTGACTAAAACATTCTTCCTTCAGTCTTTGGTTTTGTTCTGCGGACCAGAGACATCCCAAATTTGGACTGGTTGCCAAAGGACTCCACGCCTGCTATGGGGCCAGCCTTCACTGCCGCCTGTTCCCAGCTCTCACTCTGTCGCCAGCCTTCGCTGCCTGCCCCGTGTGAGCCCACAGTCGAGTCTACACTTCTCACAGCTGTGAACGATCTGAAAGCCAACCAGCAGTCGCTTTCCCCCAGTGTTCCGAATGCTGTCTGGAAGAGCCACTGAGCCTTCCCGAACTTATACCACCGGCTGGCGCTGACCACCATTGAACACCTGGACCTACAGCTGTTCATAAGTGAAAAAGAGTCTCATTTTCCTATCTGCTGGGTTTAAACGTGATGTCCTAAAATATTAATTGCAATTGAGCATAACCAATATTTCATGGTACAATTAGTCCCTCAGCCGTAGGACAAAGCTATAAACTGAAGGAAAATTCTTACTCATTTTTAAGAAACCTCCTTTCATTTTTGTAGATTAATTCAGAAGTTCCTTTTTTTTGATAATTAGCTTATGGAATTTTTCCCCATAAAATTGCATTCTGATTTTGTTAGATACTTCAGCCTTCCATTTCAGTTGAAACATAAAATCTGGTTTCCTCTTGGTTCCACAAAGGTTTAACAATAGATTTTATGCTCAGGAATCCACTAAAAGTTGATGTGATATTGAACACCTGTTTATCATTTGAATCTGTTTATTCGTCATTTGAATGCCATGTCATGTAACCTGAATGGGTTCATTTAATAAAACTGTAAACGAGAGAAGCTGAAGTGGTTTTCCTTTGCATATATGTTTTCTGGGTCATGGCAGTAAAAGAACTCACTAAATTTTGAGACTGATTCAATAAGTAATTGAAGGTACGGAAATTAATTAATTGAAATTAAATTCATTAACAAGTTGTTCTTTTAGAACAGGGGTCACCAACGTGGTGCCCGCGGGCACCATGTCGCCCGCAAGGACCACATGAGTCGCCCGCAGGCCTGTTCTAAAAATAGCACAACTCGCAAGTGAGCTGCGTCTAAGATGTAATTTTTTCTGCCGCTATTTTTTAAAATCACACTTGCATTTATATAGATTTTAAAATGACAATGTCTTAAAAATAAAAAAAATGAAAATATGTTTATTATACGTAAAGTTAAGGTGAACTCTGACCTAGTTCAAAGGTCAGTATTGTGCGCATGACAAAACCTTCGCGCTGGAGCGTAAGCTCGTGGGCAGTGAAGATGGTGAGCAGAGTGCAGTTTCCTAGCCCCCAAAAAAAGACAGAAAATTTATCATTTTCAAAGTGAGCGGGAGGAAGAGTTCTTTTTTACTACCGTGAAAGGAAGCTGTGTGTGTTTCATTTGCGGGGCGACGGCGAAGCGGCACTTCAACGCGTCATGAAACTGCTGCCCACTCTTTTTTTTTTTTTTTTTTGTACCCGTAGGTAGATTTGTTCTGCAGTCCGGTGACAAGCCACCAGCTGCCGGTCACAAGCGCCCCTTAACTCCCTAACCTGCAGGTTTTTGGCATGTGGGAGGAAACCCACGCAAACACGGGGAGAACATGCAAACTCCACACAGATCACTGTTGACCAGGGGCAGGGATCGAACCCACGATCCCCGCGATCCCCCAGCCGAGGGTAAACTGCTGCCGCGGTGCTAACCACTGCGCCACCGTGCATATAAGCACTCTGTGCTTGTTTAGCTTCTTCTCATGAAAGGACAGTGCTGGTTATTACTCCAGCATGATTGTTGGCAAGAACTGTATGGATATAATTCCAGTGAAGAAGAACACACAAAAGTGTGTTTATTTCACTTCCGGTTCCGGGTGAGGATGGGTAAGGACGCACGGGTAAAGGCTCCCAGTTCGCTTCTGTTTAAAAGGCAGATAAACGCAGTTAGAACGCAGTTTGGAGCTGGCATTTTGAGCTTTTTTTGATGCTGCCGCTGGAGTGTGAACCTACTCGTGAGAAATAAGGAGAATTTGCCAGTAGTGGCTGGTGAAGCTGGTGAAGCAATTGGCAATTGGCCCCTCGCGCTCAGGGAAAACAAAGGGATTTCTCCCACGTGTGTTTTATTTCCCTACGATCGGATTCAGCAATCATTGGCCGGGATAATGGGACCCAAGAGAGCTCTGCAAAATGAAGATGAAATAAAAAAAGTGCTGGATTTCTTGGCGGAAGAGATTTCCGCTGTAAAGTCACAACAAAGAAGCATCCTGGACTTAATGGAGGAGATTAAAGCGCTGCGGAACCAGAACGCTGAGAAAGACAGGAGGCTGGCGTATCTGGAGAGCAGAATGGCTGAGATGGACCAGAGCACTCGGGCGAACGACGTGATCATCACGGGGCTCCACATCAAACCCCGATCATACGCGAGAGCAGTTGCCGCAGACAGCAGTGGAGGTGAGCTGGAGGACGAATCCACGGAGCAACAAGTGGCGGCCTACATGCAGGCCAAAGGAATCCAGCTAGACTGCAACAACATAGAGTCCTGCCACCCTCTGCCCAGGAAAAGTGGCGACAAACCGGCTGTGATCATGAGGTTTGTGAACAAAAAACACAAGACTGCGCTACTGAAACAAGGTAGGAAGCTAAAAGGAACAAACATTTACATAAACGAGCACCTCACGAAGGAAAACGCAGAAATAGCCAGGAAAGCAAGATACATGAAAAAGCAGAAAAAGATTCAAAACGCCTGGACATCAAACTGTAAAATATACATCAAATTAAACGGATCACCTGAAGAAGCCAAGATCATTAACATCCGTAATATTATGGAACTGGACAAATATCAATGAATATTATGAACTGGAGTCACAGCAACAATTCAGACAACTGTAGGACACTGAAGGATTTTACTCATCTGCAACAAACATTAAACAACATGAATCAAATAATCAACAAACAGGGACAACAGGAACTGAAAGTTTTTGAATACACAGATCACAACCCACAGGACATAGAATATGACATAGACCCTGATAATAATTTACTTAGCTCCATCAATAATGACTGTAATTACTACACAGATGAACAGTTTAACACAATGGTCACATCTGATTTCAATATTTCTATGATCCACTTCAACAGCAGGAGTCTCTATGCAAACTTTAATAACATTAAAGATTATTTACATCAGTTTAAAGAGTCCTTCAATATTGTGGCAATATCAGAGACATGGCTCAGTGAAGAGAAAGGAGTGGATTTTACCATGGATGGCTATGAATTAAATTATATAAATAGAAAAGTGAAAAAAGGAGGAGGAGTTGCAATTTATGGTGACAAGAGCTTGAAATACAAGGTTGTTGAAAATCTGTCAGTAACTGTGGATGATTTATTTGAATGTATTACAATAGAAATCTGTCTGGACAATGTGAAGAATGTAGTAGTGAGCTGTGTATATAGAACACCTGGATCAAACATTGACTTATTTAAGGATTGGATGGAAAAAATGTAAGCAAAACTAACTCATAAAGTTATGTTCATCTGTGGGGATTTCAATATAGATCTGATGAACTCAAAACAACATAGTTTGACAGAAGAATTTATCAACACAATGTACAGTATGGGCTTACATCCAACAATTACCGGACCTAGCAGAATCACGTCACACAGTGCCACACTAATAGATAACATATTCACAAACATTATGGAAAATAATATCAGGAGTGGGCTTTTACTGAATTATATCAGTGACCACCTGCCGATTTTTGTTGTCTATCAATGTGATTATAGGAAGAAAAAGTATACCAAAAATATTAAATATAAAAGAATAAGAACCGAAGAATCAATGCATTTACTGACAAAGGAATTATTAATACAAGATTGGAAGATAGTTTATGATGAAAATGACATAAATAGAGCATATGATAAATTTTTACAAATATTTCAATCATTGTACAATAAATACTGTCCTATAAAACAATACAGTGACAGACAACAAAAAAAAATATTCCTTGGGTCACCAAGGGGTTAATAAATGCATGTAAAAAGAAGAATACATTATATAAACAATTCATTAAATGCAGAATGGTGGAAGCTGAGATCAAATATAAAAGATACAAAAATAAGCTTACTACTATAATGAGGACCTGTAAGAAAGAATATTACAACAGAATACCAGAGGATAACAAAAATAACATAAAAGGAATATGGCAAGTACTCAATGGGATTATTAGTAATCGTCCTAAGAATGCAAATTATCCAGAATATTTTATCGAAAATGGCAATTTGATAAATAATATGGAAGATGTGGTCAGTGGTTTCAATAATTTTTTTGTAAACATTGGTCCTGAATTAGCAAAATCAATAGCAACACCAGAAACAAACTACAGTGGTTCTGTGAATGAAATAGAAGATAGAAATCCAAACACAATCTTTTTGGGTGCAGTTACTGAAAAGGAAATTATCGAGACTGAACAAAAAATCAACGGACTGGAATGAAATTGACATGACAATAGTGAAAAAAGTAATTGAGGGAATTGTTAAGCCACTCACCCACATCTGTAACCTGTCATTTCAAACTGGTACATTTCCAGACAAAATGAAAATAGCAAAAGTAATACCTCTATACAAAACAGGAGACAGTCATCGCTTCACAAATTACAGGCCAGTCTCTTTACTATCACAATTCTCCAAAATACTTGAAAAAATCTTCACTAAGAGACTGGATGATTTCATTGAAAAACACAACCTCCTTACAGATAGCCAGTATGGTTTTAGAGCAGATAAATCTACATCTTTGGCACTGATTGAACTTATAGAAGAAATTACTAGTTGTATAGATAAAAAAAAAAGGTTGCTGTAGGAGTATTTATAGATTTAAAGAAAGCTTTTGACACCATTGACCACAGAATACTACTAAGGAAACTGGAAAGGTATGGGATAAGAGAGGTTGGACTGAGTTGGGTGGAAAGTTATTTAAGTAACAAACAACAATTTGTACAAATTGGAGAGCACAAATCACCCTTCATGGACATCACTTGTGGTGTGCCCCAGGGGTCAGTTTTGGGACCCAAACTCTTTATTTTGTATATAAATGACATATGCCAAGTATCAAAAATTCTGAAATTTATTTTGTTTGCGGATGACACAAATATCCTTTGCACTGGTGAGAATTTGCAGCAGGTTTTAGAGGTGGTCACAACTGAAATGGAAAAATTAGCGCAGTGGTTCAACAAAAATAAATTATCTCTAAATCTAAAAAACAAAGATTATGTTGTTTGGAAATTATAAAATAAATCATGAAATAATGGTAACGATAGATGATACCAGAATAGACACCAGTACAGGAAAATAAGTTTCTGGGGGTGACGCTAGACAATAAAATCTGCTAGAAACCTCACATCAGTCACATCCGGGCCAAATTAGCAAAATGTATAGGCATACTGGGGAAGACAAGACACTTCTTTGACTATAAATCATTGGTCTTATTGTACAATTCACTGTTTTTACCTTATCTTAACTACTGTGTAGAAGTCTGGGGAAACACCTACAAAACCAACCTACAGTCAATATGCACATTACAAAAAAGAACTATAAGGATAATAAACAATGCAGGATATAGAGACCATACCAATGCGTTGTTCTTAAAGTCACATGTCATAAAGTTCATCGATTTTGTTAAATTTAAGACAGCACAAGTAATGTACAGGGCAATTAATAATCAACTACCAACTAATATACAAAAAATATTTAAAAAAAGAGACAATGATCATAATTTGAGGGGAGACTTAAACTTTACAAAACCCAAGATACGTACAACCAAGAAAAGTATGTGCATATCTGTCTGTGGGGTGGATTTGTGGAACAGTCTGGAGCCGGAACTGAAACTATGTACAAACAGAAATCAACTCAAAAAGAGGTATAAGCACCATTTGCTGAAAGGGTATATGTTAGAAGGGTAGTAGTTATATGTACGATTCATTATGTTCACTCTGGGATATTATGGGACACTATGGAATGGTGGGTGGGACAGCACTGTGTATATCTGTGTTGTTTGAGGCTGGTTTTGATGTATGGACATCATTGTATGTTAGAATGGATGGGTGTTAATGTTGATTTGTAAAAAAATACAGTAAATTGTTTACTTGGGGTCTTAAAGGTGGTAATTTGTATAAAATTCACATGGGTGTATCTATGGAAAAGAGGAGATGGAATTAATAAGTGTTCACTTCTTCCTTCTCCCATTCGAACAGTGTATACTGTTACTTTATTGCATTTGCCATTTGCTTGTATTTGTTATATTTTTGTGTTCGAAATAAACTATCTATCTATCTATCTATCTATCTATCTATCTATCTATCTATTAAATGTAACAGATTTTGAGCAGAATTGCAGCAGATTTGTTCAGTTAAAAATGTGATAAGATTTATTTAATATGAAAGTTGATTTTTCTTAAATGTTGCATAACTTTTTCAAACATGGTTCAACATAGTTCATGAATTAAAAGGGTTTAGTTTTTTATGGTTAAAAGGGACTGGTGAAAACTGGACATTTTTTTAATGAAATGTAGAAGTGATCATCTGAACAATTGCTGAGATTAATAAAAATAAAGTGTTGAATATTGATCTTGTCTGTTACCCACTCTAAGTTATTGATAATTATTTATTTGTGTGTGTGTGTGTGTGTGTGTGTGTGTGTGTGTGTGTGTGTGTGTGTGTGTGTGTACACAATTTGTTATTTTAGAGGAGTGTGTCAAGCTGGTGCCCTTCACATGAAGTAGTTCTTGGTTTCAAAAAGGTTGGTGACCCCTGTTTTGGAACTGGTGCCCCCTTTTTACGAGTGCTTTTCTATTTTATTTAGTGAGCGTTGGGGTGACGGTTTAACTCTGTCCCCTCGCACACCCACTATTAAATAAAATAAATAATTCCTGTACCTTATTACACTATATTTTATTAAATATCACTACTATATATATATACACACACACACACACACATACATACAGTGGTGTGGAAAAAGTGTTTGCCTCCTTCCTGATTTCTCATTTTTTTTGTATGTTTGTCACACTTAAATGTTTCAGATCATCAAACAAATTTAAATATTAGACAAAGATAATGTAATGTAATGTAATGTAATATAATGTACTTTATTTATATAGCCCTTTAAAACAACCCATAGGTGACCAAAGTGCTTTACAGAAAATTAAACAGCATTAAAAAATACACACAGCATTAAAAACAAATAACATAAACAAAAAAATAAGAATAAATACCTAAAAATGAGAATAAAATAAAAAACAAATGCTAAGACAAATATCACCACTACTGGGTATTAAAAGCCATCCTAAACAAATATGTTTTAAGTTCTGATTTAAAAAGGGCAAGGTCAGAGATAGCACGTAGGTCGGGGGGGGGGGGGATTATTCCAGAGCCTGGGGGTGACAACAGAAAAGGCTCAGTCACCCCAGTGTTTATACCTTGACCTAGGCACGTCCAGCAAAAGCTGATTGGATGACATCAAAGCCCTGCCTTGGTCACGGACAGTCAAAATCTCAGACATATAAACTGGAGCAAGGCCATTAAGAGCTTTAAAAACAAAAAGCAAAAGTTTAAAATTAATTCTAAAATGGACTGGAAGCCAATGAAGTGAAAAAAGGATCGGAGTAATGTGCTCTCTCCTAGGTGTGTTGGTCAAAAGACGGGCCATAACATAAGTAAACACAAAATGCAGTCTTTAAATGAAGGTGTTTATTATTAAGGGGAAAAAAAATCCAAACCTACATGGCCCTGTGTGAAAAAGTGATTGCCCCCTAAACCTAATAACTGGTTGGGCCACCCTTAGCAGCAACAACTGCAATCAAGCATTTGTAATAACTGGCAATGAGTCTTTTACAGCGCTGTGGAGGAATTTTGGCCCACTCATCTTTGCAGAATTGTTGTAATTCAGCCACATTGGAGGGTTTTCGAACATGATCCGCCTTTTTAAGGTCATGCCACAGCATCTCAATGGGATTCAGGTCAGGACTTTGACTAGGCCACTCCAAAGTCTTCATTTTGTTTTTCTTAAGCCATTCAGAGGTGGACTTGCTGGTGTGTTTTGGATCACTGTCCTCATAGGCGTAATGTATGGGGGGGATGGGGGGTTCCAGCCCCCCCCAAAATCAAATCTGTCCAATATACCCCCCCAATAATCATGTAATTATAATTAATAAACAATATCTACAATCGAGTATGAAGAAGTTGTCGTTTGTTTTTGTTTTTGTTTTTTTCATTTGCAAGCAACGAAAAGTAACATTTCTAATAATCAAACAATGTACCCCCCTCCCTGCAGACTTGGTATTGCCCAGCCGGTCCACACGCCTTCTCTGGTCAATACTACTCAGTCATTTGTAGGGGCGGCAGGTGAGGACGCTTGTCTAGAATGCTTTTAACTCACAAGTGAGACAGAATGAAAAGAGCTCCATATGGGCAACAAACCATTTTAAATTGATGGTTGTCAAATAAAAGAACAAACCCCTCGGTCCAAAAGGAGGTAAATATATTGTGTTTGTTGGTGAATTGTTGTCTGAAGTTAGTTGGTTGTTAGTTTGCTTATGTGAGTTAAAGCTATAGGAGTACACCATATGTGCTGCCTGGTAGGATTTAGCTGATCTGAGAAATGATTAGCTTTTCTCATGCAAATTTGTGCTTTACAATGTATTAATCATTCAGGAAATGTGAGCAGAATGGATTTGTTTGTCAACTGTTAGAGTGAAATTTACATATGTTTGAGCACTCCTCAAAATGTTAGCAGCTCTGACCAATTATTAAGTACAAACAAAATCTCTGTACCAGTGGTCCTTAAATATAAATGCATTTAAATATTGCTTATCATACCCAGAAAATTCAAGTTAACCTTAAACTGTTCTGTATTTTTAAAATGTAATTTTGATAATTATAAAATTCAATTAGAAAGCAAGTTTTACCCTTTTCGATTACAGACTAAGTCACTCTGAAGGCTATTCTTAAATATCCATGTTAAAAGAAATTGATTATATTCCCTACAGATCATTTTCAGATCTTATATCCTCTGTTAAAAATACCACAACTGCACAAAAGAGATTCTAAATGAATATGTAGGAAATAAACACCAAATAGATGAATGAAAGAATAGATGCATTTCATCAACCTAAACTTTTTAAAATACTATCTCATTAAGGAAAATACAGCACTCTAAATTTTATCCATATGCATAATATGTTAAAATGAGTTCAAAGACATTGCAATACAGCATCTCTGATTAATTTGGAATCCAAAGATGCTGGGATAGGCTCCAGCCCCCCCCGCGACCTGAAAAGGATTAAGCAGAAGAAGATGGATGGATGGATGGATTTAATTATTGACCTTAGTCGCATTTCTAGTTTTGTGTTCCCATTTTATTTAATCACAAAACAGCATTACACAAATTAGGCAGTGATCAAACACTGAGATATTGATGGCTTATTATCATCACTGCATGGTGATTTAGCTCAAAGTATAACAAGATTCATCACCTTAACACCGTACCTTTTAAGTTTGTTGGTGTGTAAGGGTCCATTTGCAATAAAGGGAGCGCTAAAAATATAAATAAATTGATAAATAAAAAGTTGCAATGCTTTTTCCAACATTTTTTTATTGCAGCATTTGACATCTCTTCCAGCCTGTTGCTTTTCCTGTATGGTCACTTCAGTACTGAATATACATGTGTATATGTATATACATTATATATCAGCTAAAAACATATTATAAACCCATTTAAAGTTAGAGCTGTCCTCACTTCCAGCTTTTGGGGCTCCAAATATTCTGTCCAGTCTTTTTTCTCCCTAGTGATTTTTTTTTTAACTTTTTCCCTCGAAACTGCCTTATCCACGTACCACGAAGTCAGAAGAACTAGGATTTCGTGAGTGGAACTGTTATTATCCATTTTCCTTCAGCCTGTGTTTTCTTATCGGCTGGTGGACATTCTAAATTTGCAGCCAGGAAAGGATCTGTTGGCCAAGAAAGACGTCACACCTGCCCTGGGGCCAGACGTCCACTCTCCTGCCGGCTACACTATACAATCGCCCCGCTGCTGGGTCTGTAAAAGCTATAACAACTGGAAAGGACTGCAGGCAGTCTTTCTTCCTTTTTGCCATCTGCTGGCGTTCAAGATCACTGCTGGACTTTGATGACACAGCTGTTCATAAGCCAGACTCCAACATCCTATCTGCTGGGTTAAATGTGATGTCTAATTATAATTTCATAAGACCAGTTTTTCATGTTAAAAGTTAGTCCATAAGCTACGATAGGAATATTCCTTTTCCAATAGCCTCTGTTCTTTTTGTAGTCACTCAGAATTTTCTTTTTCATATAATCAGCTTTTGTCATTTTCTTCATAAAATTGTGTCCAATTTTATGCATATTTTCGTTAGCTATTTCACAGTCTCCCATTGCATCACAGTTAAAAAAATTCAAAATCTGGTTTTCTTTTGTTTTTACAAAGGTTAAAATATAGACTTTATGCTCAAGAATTCATTAACAGTTAATATGATATTTGATATGTGTTGATCATTTCACCTGCTTACAAATCAATTGAATGTAATGTCATTTAACCTGAGCTTGATTATTAAAACTGTTAACGGCATAGAGAAGTTTCTGCTTGATTTCTTCTGTGTGTGCTTTTCTGGGTCACGGCAGAAGAATTCATGAATATTGAGATTGGTTAAAGAAAGGTTAAAGGATTATTTATTAATAAATTGTCCAAGTTGGTCTGGTGCCCCTTTACAAGTGTTTCTCTCTTGTTTTGAAAGTGTTTGTGGTGACGAAGTAAACCTTCGTCCCCACACACAGCTCTAAATATAAATTAAATAATCCTTGTACCTTATCGCACTTATAATCAATTCTTACACGATATATATTTGTGCCCCGTGTGAGGCTGCATGCACCCGAAAAGCAGATGCAAAAAAGAATAGTAAACCATAAGCTGTGTTTGTCTTTTGCTCAAATTTGATCCACTTTATACGGTGAAGTCTTTGTCTGCTGCACCTCCAGGGAAGCCCAGGAGGTGTGGCCCGTGGCTGTGTGTGTGTGTCTTTCACATAGCACGCGAGGGGGAGGGGGAGTGATTCACCCCACTTGCCTGAGCTGAGAAACCTGTGTTAAAGCATGCTGGAAAATTTCAGAAAGCATGATCATATGCTGAATTAATTAAGATAAAGGACTAGAGAGGCCAAACTGTGAAGAAACCCGGTTCGTCTTTCGTTGGTTCAATCCACCAGCGAAAATCCCGGTGAGGTAAATTGAATTAACCATTTTTTCCCTCAAGTGTTCAGTGACAAAGTTAAGGCACGCTAGATATGCCGCTTGATAAGTTACTGAGAGTAAATTGTTAGCCGTAACAGTGCTTAATTGTACCCGGATTTAAAGTTGTAAGATTATTCTTGCATGATAAAACCAAATTAAGGAGATTAATTCTCCAGGTTTGAGAAAACAAGGCGTGGTTAGTGGTCCAAAGACCGCGTCCACATTTGCGGGACATGTGCGCTCTCACATTCGCATGTGACCAAAACAGCTACGTGCACAAGAACTGTGCATGCGCAGATTAAGCAGTGCAGATGCCATTTTGAAAGCTGCTAGGGTGAGTCACCCTAGACGCCATTTTAGAGCTGAAGCAGCTTGACCGCCTCCCAGCAACATCACTGTGTCTCCTCCTCCTAGAGTGCAGAAGGAATTGCTTCCATCTTGTTGGCTTTTGAAGTTGTTCTCATCAGTGGAATAACTTCTACTGCATATGCACACAGTAGAAGCACATAAAAGCCTACACTTTGTATTTGATCACTTATGTTAACCACACATTTTAATCTTTAAAGTTAAAAGCACATATATTTACACATTTTATGCAACAATTGCAAACTGTTGAAGCTATATATGTGTGTGTGTGTGTGTGTGTGTGTGTGTGTGTGTGTGTGTGTGTGTGTGTGTGTGTGTGTGTGTGTTTGTTTGTTTGTTTTTTGTTTTTTGTTTTTTTTTTTTAAATTCTACAGTACATTGTGTGATTTCTCCCACAGGAATCCCAGTTCAACTTAAGGATTCTAATAAATGCCAAGGTTTATTCAACAGTGGCCTTAAAGTAGTGTTAACCCTGTGCATGCTGGTCAAGGGTTTAGTGATTCACTAAATATTTACCAAAATTTTTCAAAAATAGGAAACCACACTAATTAATGAACACTTAAAAGCTTTAGGTGTTATTTAAAGTCATTGTGTTAATCTTGGTTCATGTTTTTCGCCACAGGAAAAGGAAAACATTAACCAACTCACTATTTCTCACTAGGATTTAAAATAGGAAAGTCAAAAGGTGAAAACATTGACTAGTCTGTAAATAAAAACTTTATAGACAGAATCAGAATCAGAATGAGATTTATTGCCATTGTTCATGTAGTACACAAACTAGGAATTTGTCTTGGTGCAATGCTGCAACATTAAACATGGAGTAGCACTAAAGATAAAAATAAAAAAACTATGCATGCAATAAAATGTAGAATATGAATGAGTAATACTAATCTATGCAATTTTTAAATATATTAACAAGCAGCAGATCACCATTAACTTTAATCCTAAGAAAGCCTCGGTGACAAAATACAAAAACAATTCAGTTGTTTCCTTATCTGCAAATATTAAACTTTTTTTAAAAAAAATAAAAAGCTTTAAATGAGAATAGGCTTTGACAATAAAGGCAAAAATCATTCTTGACTTTAAAAGAAAGTAAAAACTTATAACCTTAAATCTCTAAACCATTTAATATTTTTATTTTGTTTTTGTGTAAATAAAATCATCACTTTAAAGTGCCATTCCCCAAAATTCCAAAGCTAGTTATTGATGACAATTCCAATACTAGGCTTTGAAAATCTAAATAAAGAAGTCAAACCATACAAATTTTAAGCTGCAAACCAAGATACAGTTTCCACAAATAAATTAACATGTCTCCCAATTTCTACACTTATTCCAAAATTTTACCTCCCTTCTTATAACCCTGTAAGTTGGAACAAGTTCTAAAAAGGCACTTATAACTACCCTCACTGTAAAATAACACCCAAGGTTAACTCTTGACTAGCAACTTCAGCTATAATCAACAAATTGATTTCAAGTTAGCTGTTAAACAAATGGTAAAGCATGTCGGATCCACTTACCAAACTGGATGACCTTCAAGCAACATTGGAAGGATTGACTTCCAACCTTATACCTGGCTTCTCCACACATGTTCAAGAAACGCCGCCCAAAGATTTGAAGTGAATCACTGAAAAACTTTTGGATGAATGCATTAATAACCCACCAAAAGCAAAGGAACTCCAAGGTGTGTTAGGGAAGTTTGCACTGGCATTAGTTGCGAGGTTAAGAGTAGCCAAATCTAAACCATCCATCCATCCATCCATCCATCCATCTTCTACCGCTTTTCCGGAGGTCCGGGTCACGGAGGCAGCAGTTCAAGCAGAGAAGCCTAGACTTCCCTCTCCCCAGCCACCTGCTCCAGCTCTTCAGAGGGGATACCAAGGCGTTCCCAGACCAGCTGGGAGACATAGTCTCTCCACCAAGTCCTGGGTCTGCCCCGGGGTCTCCTCCCAGTGGGACATGCCTGAAACACCTCAAGTGGGAGGCGTCCAGGAGGCATCCTAATGAGATGCCCATACTACCTCAACTGACTCCTTTCAATGTGGAGGAGCAGCGGTTCTACTCTGAGCCTCTCCCGGATGACTGAGCTCCTCTCCTTATCTCTGAGGGTGAGTCCAGCAATCCTACGGAGAAAGCTCATTTCAGCTGCTTGTATCCGCAATCTCGTTCTTTCGGTCATTACCCAAAGCTTGTGACCATAGGTGAGAGTAGGAACGTAGATTGACTGGTAAATCGACAGCTTTGTCTTAGAACTAAGCTCCCTCTTCACCACAACAGACCGGTACAACGTCCGCATCACTGCAGATGCTGCTCCAATCCGTCTGTCGATCTCTCGCTCCATTTTCCCCTCACTCGTGAACAAGACCCCAAGATACTTAAACTCCTCTACTTGGGGCAGGAGCCTGTCCCCAACCCGGAGAGGACAATCCACCTTTTTCCAGCTGAGGACCATGGACTCGGACTTGGAGGTGCTGATTCTCATCCCAGCCGCTTCACACTCAGCGGCAAATTGTCCCAGCAAGAGCTGTAGGTCATTGCTGGATGAAGCCAACAGGACAACATCATCTGCAAACAACAGAGATGAGATCCTGTGGTCACCAAGCATGACACCCTCCATTCCCTGGCTGCGCCTAGAAATCCTGTCCATAAAAATAATGAACAGGATCGGTGACAAAGGGCAGCCCTGGCGGAGTCCAACTCTCACTGGGAATGACTCCGACCGAGTGTTGGCAATACGAACCAAACTCTCACAACGATCGTACAGAGACCGAATAGCTCGTAACAACAAGCCCGATACCCCATACTCTCGATGCACCCCACACAAAAATCCACGAGGGACGCGGTCAAATGCCTTCTCCAAGTCCACAAAACACATGTAAACTGGTTGGGCAAACTCCCACGAACCCTCAAGAATTCTTGAGAGGGTAAAGAGCTGGTCCGATGTGCCACGGCCAGGACGAAAACCACATTGCTCCTCCTGAATCCGAGGTTCGACCAACGGCCGGACTCTCCTCTCCAGTACCTTGGCATAGACCTTCCCAGGGAGGCTGAGGAGTGTGATCCCTCTAAAGTTGGAGCACACCCTCCGGTCCCCTTTTTTGAAGAGAGGAACCACTACCCCGGTTTGCCATGCCAATCTAAACCATATATACGTATATATATATATATATATATATATATATATATATATATATATATATATATATGCTGAAAAAAAACTGGTGAAACAATAATGAACAATTTTCTCCCTCCAGGAAGATACCAAATCACTAATGAAAAAGCAGGAACAAGCTCACAGAGAACATGAAGATGCCCAAGCTGAACTTGATGATGCATTACTAGATTTACCTCTTAAGGAAATCAAAGCTTGGATGACTTGCAATTTCCTGCTATTAAATTCAGATAAGACTGAAGTCATTCTTGTTGGCCCAAAAAAACCTTAGAAATTCCTTTCCAAATCAAACTTTCAGTTTGGATGCAGTTACTCTTTCTCTTAATAGCTCTGTGAGGAACCTTGGAGTTATTTTTGATCAGGATTTGTCCTTCAATTCACATATTAAATTTGTTTCTAAGACTGCCTTCTATCATTTGCGTAATATTGCCAAGATTAGGAGCATCTTGTCTCAGAGTGATGCTGAGAAGCTGATCCACGCTTTTGTTAGCTCGAGATTAGATTATTGTAATTCTTTATTATCAGGCTGTCCTAAAACATCTTTAAAAAGTCTTCAGCTGATCCAAAATGCTGCAGCAAGAGTTTTAACAGGTACTAGAAAGAGAGATCATATCTCTCCGGTTCTGGCCTCCCTTCATTGGCTTCCCATAGAGTTTAGAATTAAGTTTAAAATCCTTCTTCTTACTTACAAAGCTTTAAACAATCAGGCTCCTTTTTATTTAAAAGATCTGATACTACCGTATCATCCTAACAGAGCACTACGCTCCCAAAATGCAGGATTACTTGTAATACCTAGAATCTCCAAAAGTACAATGGGAGGCAGAGCCTTCAGTTATCAAGCTCCTCTCCTGTGGAATCAGCTGCCAATCTGGATTCGGGAGTCAGACTCGATCTCTGTTTTTAAGAATAGGGCTAAAACCTACTTTTTTGATATAGCCTACAGTTAGGGAGGGATCATGTGTTTCTGAACCCTCCCTTAGTTATGCTGCTAATAGGTTTAGTCAGCCGGGGGACCTCCAGTAATGCACTGGGCCTCACTCCTTTCCTCACTCTCTATGAAATATTTTTTTTTGCTGGTCATTAACATTTGTTTGTTCTCTCCCATAGATTGAGTCCCCATCGTGCTGTTTGCTCTCTACATGTCTGTTCTTTTCTTCTTCTCTATCCCCTCACCCCCCAGCCAGTCGCAGCAGATGACTGCCCCTCCCTGAGCCTGGTTCTGCTGGAGGTTTCTTCCTGTTAAAAGGGAGTTTTTCCTCTCCACCATCGCCAAGTGCTTGCTCACAGGGGATCGCCTGATTGCTGGGGTCTTTCTGCAACTGTGGGGGTCCCCCCTTCAGTTGATAGTGCTATGAGATGACTGTTGTTGTGAAATGGCGCTATATAAATAAAGTTGAATTGAATTGAATTTGAACTAAGTAAAGCAAGAGATGCAACGACTGGAGGATGACAATAACTTGTTTCGGCAAGAAAATGAGGAATTAGGAACCGCCCTTCAGGACACCGAGAACAAAGTCAGAAGAGTTGAAGATCAACTAGACGATACAGAATCTGACTACAAGAAATGTCAACTGCTCCTACAAGAAGCACAAGAAGGCCTTCAGGATGTCAAAGAAGAGCTAGAAGAATATCGTAAACAAAGAGAACCAAGGCCAGGAGCCAAGAATAGGCCGGTTCCACTGACAAAAGAAGGCATCCCCTCATCAGACGGGGACTCCCATGGCGCGCGTTCGCCCGACTCATTCAGCAAACCTGAACGACAATGCGAAAGACGTTTGCAAATCCCATCCGATAGAGACCTCGATAAGATCGGTCACCACATCACCAAATTTGACCCCTCGACCAGTGGGTCACCTGATACCAGGGCTTATTTACAAGATATTCCGCTGGTTCCGGTTCCGCCGGACCAGCGGCGCCACACGAGTCGGCTGCCTGTTGCAACAGCCTTTTTTTTAATCTTCCTTCTTCTTTCTACACCTTTCACTCTGTATATATATCACGGACGCACGGATCACCCCGGGGGTCTCCCGGGTCGGCGGACGGAGCCACGGTTTGCAGCGGGAGACGTTACAGCGGGGAGGAGCTAGTGCTAGCTAGCACTTGGCCGCCGCCCGGTGCTAATGGGAAACTCGACATACCGGGAGCTGTAGCGAAAATGACGCGGGTGCCGGGCTGGAGTTTAGGCGGCGTGAAAGAAATATAAGACAGAATAATAAAGAGCGATGGCAAGAACCAAGCAGACCGCCCGTAAAATCTACTGGAGGAAGTGGAGGAAGAAGCCCCCCCCCCAGGAGACAGCTAGCCACCAGGGCTGCTCGGAGAGGCGCTCCGGCCACCGGCAGAGTGAAGAGGCCTCGCCAGCACAGGCCCGTGGCTCTGAGAGAGATCTGTCGCTGCCAGAAATCCACGGAGCTGCTCATCCGTAAGCTGCCCGTCCAGCGCCTGGTGAGGGAGATCGCTCAGGACTTCAAGACCGTCCTGCGTTTCCTGAGCTTCGCCGTCATGGCTCTGCAGGAGACCAGCGAGGCCCACCTGGTGGTTTCTTCTTCGCTAAGGGGGTCACCATCATGCCCAAAGACTTCCAGCTGGCCCGCTGCATCCGCGGAGAGAGAGCTTAGACTTTCTGCTGCACATTCACCAGCCATAATGCTCTGCACTGTGTGTCTATATATATATACATTTATAGTAATATGGACATATGTTTACTAGATGTTGTTTTTTCTTGCCTTCTGATTGTTGCTCTGAGTGTTGCTATCCCTATGCTGTTGCAATCCTGGAATTTCCCCATTGTGAGACTAATAAAGGCTTATCTTATCTTATCTTGTCTTATATTGACTGCTACTTGCGTAAATACCCTGATGCTACGGTTGACAATCGCATCTATTTGATCAAGCTAGCATCAAACAGGTCGGTGTCAAAATTCATAGACAGTCAGCCATTGGATATCAAGATAAACCACCAGAGACTCTACGAAGCCACTGAAAAGGAATTCTCCGACGACTGCCTACAGTCAGGGCTAGTGACAGCCCTAGCTGTGAAACAAGGTCGCTCAGAGCCCCTACAGACCAACTACTAATGACTCCTCCACGCATATTTTAGATCTCAAAACATGCCAGGTATGGAAGAAGACCATAATTTTAAGGCTCTCTTCATTCAGAATCTCCATCCCACGGTCAGCCACCACCTTGGAGTCATGGAGTTCAAGCTCAATAAACCAGCTGAGAAAATTTGCACATTATGCATTCCAAAAACAATGACAAAGTAACCATAAGCACGGCAAGCCTACCACGGGGCTAGCTGTCAACACCACTTCTGACACTCTGGACCTAGAGGGCACCCCGAGGCCAGCCCCTGTTCCTGCACCACAGTCACATGTAAAACTGTGATAGTTCTCTAGCCAAGTGAATTCGTGTCAGAACCCAACCAAATCTTCTACACTCAGCTCAAAATCAACATCACCAAAGCCTGACTACCGTTGGTACCGTTGGTTCGAAGCTCCCCAACGTCTACTAGACGAAGTGAAGAACAAGAAGGAGGACAAGAAGCCAGACGTCCTAACCATAACTATCGTGACAACCCAAAATGATCCTTCAGGGCTGCCAAAACCTGACCATGAGGAACCCCCTACTGCATCAGTGGGAGATACAGTGAACACAACAGAGCATCCTCCACATGAGGCTCTAGAAAGGCCTGAGAACCCAATGCTTTCCAGTGCCGTTCTGGTAGTCCAGCTACCTGAAAAATTTCACTCACCCGAAACAGACGGCTCCTTAATTCGCATTGAACCGCTGGTCCAACAATTTCTGTGACTTGACCGAGGGGGGGTAGCACGAAAAAAAATTTTCTTTCATTGACCTTGGAAGACGTTATGACGCATGAAGCGCTGCTGGATACCGCAGCAGACATCACTTTAATTTGTAGAACCTTTTTGACCACCTACATGTCGCTGCTAACCACGTGCACAAAGACTTAAAAGTATCAGAATCAGAATCAGAATCAGATTTATTGCCATTGTTCATGTAGTACACAAACTAGGAATTTGTCTCGGTGCCATGCTGCAACATTAAAAACATGATGAGATAAAGAGATAAACTAAAAAAAACTAAAGGACTAAAAACATGCAATAAGTGTAGAATAATAAGTAATAATAATAATAATAATAATAATAATGAGTAATACTAGTCAAGGCAGTTTTAAATAAATTAGCAAGTAGCAGATAATATGGGGTACCACAGTGCAGTCAATAATGCAACAGAAAAACAGTGATGAATGACATGAGTCTGGTTGAGCTGCTGTATATAGTGCACGAGAGTCAATAAGTTACTTAATGTTCAGCAGTCTGATGGCAGAGGGGAAAAAGTTGTTCATGTGCTGGGAGGTTTTAGTCTGAATGGACCGAAGTCTTCTACCTGAGGGGAGGGGGGCAAACAGTACGTGACCAGGGTGTGAAGGATCGGCTATGATCCGGCCAGCACGCCTCCGGGTCCTGGAGATGTACAGGTCCTGGAGAGATGGGAGCTTGCAGCTGATCACCTTCTCAGCAGTGCGCACGACGCGCTGCAGCCTTAGTCTGTCCCTGGCAGTGGCTCCTGCATACCACACAGTTATGGAGGAGGTGAGGATGGACTCGATGATGGCCATGTAGAACTGCACTAACATCTTGGTGGGTAGCTTGAGCTTCCTCAGCTGCCGCAGAAAGAACATCCTCTGCTGGGCCTTTTTGATGAGGGAGCTGATGGTTGGCTCCCATTTGAGGTCCCGGGTGATGGTGGTGCCCAAGAAGCGGAAGGAATCTGCAATGGTGATGGGAGAGCCTGTGATGGTGAGGGGGGGCAGGGGGGTTGTGACTTTCCTGAAGTCCACAATCATCTCCGCTGTCTTCAGAGCGTTCAGCTGCAGGTTGTTGTGGCTGCACCAGGACACCAGCTGGGCCACCTCTTTCCTGTAGACGGACTCGTCGCCGTTGGAGATGAGCCCGATGAGGGTGGTGTCGTCCGCAAACTTAATCAGCTTAACAGACTGGTGGGAGGAGGTGCAGGAGTTGGTGTAAAGGGAGAAGAGTAGGGGGGAAAGTACACAGCCCTGGGGTGATCCGATGCTGATGCTAACAGAGTCCGAGACAGACTTCCCCAGCCGCACATGCTGCCTCCGGTCTGTCAGGAAGTTGGTGATCCACCTGCAGAGGGAGTCAGGCACGTCGAGCAGGGACAGCTTGTCCTGGAGCAGAGCGGGACGGATGGTGTTGAATGCAGAGCTGAAGTCCACAAACAGGATCTGGCGTAGGTTCCCGGGGACTCCAGGTGCTGCAGGATGGAGTGGAGGGCCAGGTTGACTGCGTCGTCCACAGACCTGTTGGCACGGTAGGCAAACTGCAGCGGGTCCAGGAGGGGAGTGGTGATGGACTTGAGGTGAGACAGGACCAGGCGCTCAAAGGACTTCATGACTACAGAGGTGAGCGCTACAGGTCTGTAGTCGTTAAGTCCAGTAATCCGTGGCTTCTTGGGGACAGGGATGATGGTGGAGGATTTGAGGCAGGTCGGCACGTGGCATAGCTTAAGGGAGGTGTTAAAAATGTCTGTGAAGACAGGAGCCAGCTCTTTCGCACAGTGTCTCAGGGTGGACGGAGACACACCGTCCGGCCCGGGGGCCTTGCGTGGGTTCAGTCTGGAGAACTGTCTGTGCACGTCCTGCTCACTGATGACAAGGGCAGGGGGGGAGGAGGAGGAGGAGGAGGGGGGACTGCTTTTGATGAATTAGGGGCCGAGGAGGCAGTGGAGCCAGGTGGAGTGGGGGAGTTGGACACAGCTGACGAGGTGTCAAAACGGGCGTAATGTTGGGACAGTTTTTGACAAAGGGCTTTGTCATCCTGACCTTTAGAAACCTGAGGCCGATAGTTGGTGATTTGCCTCAGTCCTCTCCACACAGAAGCCGAGTCATTAGCAGTGAACTGCTGCTGGAGTCTCTCAGAATACACAGATTTAGCTCTCCTCAGCTCTCTGTTAAACCGATATTTGACCTCTCTGTAGCAGTCCCTGTCTCCACTTTTCAACGCTGCTTCCTTCTCCTTCCTGATCTGTCTGAGCTTGGCAGTGAACCAGGGCTTATCATTAGAGTACCTCACCCTGGTGCGCGATGGGAGAATGCTCTCCTCACAAAAGTTGATATATGAGTTCACGGTGTCTGTGTACTCATTAAGATCATGTGTGGCTCCTTTAAACATGTCCCAGTCAGTTATTTCCATGCATGTGTTCAGTTTCTCTCCAGCTTCACTGGTCAATTTCTTCATGGTGGTAACAACAGGTTTAGTGAGTTTCAGTCTCTATCTGTATGTGGGGATGAGGTGGACCATCACGTGATCAGATAGGCCGAGCACAGCGCGGGGAACAGCGCGATATGCGTCCTTAACTGTAGTGTAACAGTGATCCAGCGTGTTATTTCCTCTGGTTGGACATTTAATAAACTGTTTGTATCGGGGGAGCTCGTGACTGAGATTGCTCTGGTTAAAGTCGCCTACCACAATAATCAGAGAGTCTGGAAAAGTCCGCTCCGCATGTAGGATGTGATCTGCGAGCGCGCGCTGGGCCTCGCGCGCGTCCGCGTCGGGAGGGGCGTACACAGCGATCAAAACGAATGATGCGAACTCCCGCGGGGAATAAAATGGCTTGCAGTTGATAGAGAGAAATTCTAGATCGGTAGAACAGTGTTGTGAAATCACCGTTACATCAGAGCACCAGCTGCTGTTAATGTAGAAGCAGACTCCTCCTCCAATAGACTTACCGGAGAGCTCTGTGACGCGATCAGCACGAAACAGCTGAAATCCCTCAAGGCTGATCGTGCTGTCCGGTATGTTCCCTTTAAGCCAGGTCTCAGAGAAACAGATGACAGACGAGGAAGCGAGGTCCTTGACCTTGGAAGACCTTGGAAAAGTATGGCCTTGTTCCTTAGCTGTTCGACCTTATGCAGCCTGCAACACGACTCCATCACATATGTCATTGGTAAAGATCTCCATTGGACCCATGACCTTGATCCATCCGGTCTATGTGTCCAATGTCAACTCAATTCCTTTGCTAATAGGCAAAGACCTGGTTAATCGCTTTGAGTCTCTGATAGATTTCAAGAATCTTAACCTTTTGAGTGTGACTGTCACTGAACTGTGACATAACCCCGAGTGGTCAAGAGTGGTAATGAGTTTTTTTCAATAAAATATTGAGAGATTTCCAAGGCTATAACTTTAAAGTGGTAAGAGATAATGGCTTGGTGTCAATTAGAAAGATGTAGAATATGATCCAAAGTTTCAGATAGGAGTGAAATTACACATCTAATTTGCATACTAACAAAGACATTTGTCACTTACCTCTGGCAAAGTGGCATCCTTTAGTGTCATTCCAGTGGTTATTTTGTGCTCTCCCAGTTATTTCAGCTTTCTGTCCTACATCCAGAAACTGTTATTGATTATTCCACCATAATTTCGCTTTTATTCCACCGCAATTTATCTTATATTGACGACATATAATCAGCGATTGTGCTCCAGTCACAGGCACATCCGGGTACCAGCAGGTGAATTCAATGAGCCTCATGCTCCCTGTGTTATAAGAACATGTAAACATCTACCTTCATAAGCTAAATATTCTCTTTTTAGAATCATAGTTGGCAAATTAGGGTCCAGATCCTCCGAATTTCCTCATCCGTGGGCGATCGCAACTGTCCATAGTGATCGGTGCCTCCATTTTGTGATGTAATCTCAAAAACAAGGAAGAAGAAGGAGGACTTCTTACTCTTTGGTGTATTACGTGTCATCAATGAGTCCTCCGTGTGCCTGCCACCTTGTGAACTGCCATGATCAGTACAAATCGTCAGTAAAGGTGAACAGTGTTGAGGAAAGTAAAATCAGTTGACAGGCGCAGTGCCGCACTCTGCCACTAGGGGCATGCAAAATCTCACACTCAAAGGGTTAAACTATGGGCTCAAGTTTGGCAACCTCACCCAACCACTCTACCAGAGGCAACAGAATCACAGTGCTACACTCTTGACACCTTGGACATTCCAAGAGTCACTCCACTTGCACTGCTGACCCAACCAAGTTTGACCGAAGGTGACCTTGAGGACCGGGTCGAAACAGGCACCCCTTCCTATGTCACCTCACTTGACAACCCGACCTTAAATGAACATAGTTCATTCCTTTGCACCCTAAAGCCAGGGGTGGCCAACGACAAGTACTGCCCCCAAGTGGTCAAAGGCCTGGTTTTCCAAAGCTCCCACATAGAAGACATGGTACTTGTTCACTGGGCTGATAAATCTGCCATCAGCCAGAAACTTTTTGATTCTCTTTACGAGAAATACCCTGACTTCATGGTAACGAACAAGTCTTTCTATTTCCCTGCTGGGGCCAAATCAAACCAAACACTGGTCGCCACAGGCATTTGCACCCTCCACCTTCAGTGGAATCACAGACTGCTAACTCACCCTTTCTTGGTCATTTCCGCCCTGCCACATGCAGTCTCCATTGGCAGCAACCTCCTTGTGAGACTTGGAGCTCAGGTTGATACCATAAATAGTGCTTTATGGTCTCTTACCCCAGTCTGAGATGCTCACTCTAAACCAGATCTAGATGCTCTAAAGTAAGGCCAGACCATCCCTGAAGCCTGCCAGGTACTGAACAATCAACACTGTGTCATACCTGCTAATGTCACATTCTTGCCGGTCCAACTATGCACTCAGACCGGACAAAAACTCATGTATCCTCAAGTATTTTTCCAACCGGCTCCTTTGTTTGACAATCTGGGCTTAACTCTGGAGGCCATGCCTCTTCTAAGCCTAGGATCTCGAACCACCACGTTGCCAGTAAACAATCCCACGGCTGACACTATCATCCTGCCCAAGGCCAAACCCTTCAGCTGGCTCACTACCACTGATTTCCATGATTTTGAACTGACCATTCCAGTGTTAGGCGGCCTCCCTGATTCATTTTGGGCCAACTATCTGGAACCTGTGGTCATTTACACTCAGCCTTCTAAAGCCATCGCCCTTGTGTCCATGTCAACTCCTGACAAAGAGTCAGTGGGACAGATTGACTTGACCAATGATGACCAAATGCTTGTCCAAACCATTGAACTCCCATCACCATCCAATCAGCAGACCCCTGACAATCCCAGCGATGCTCCACTGAAACCGGTCACCACCATTGCCGAAGAGATTGGACAGGTGGTAGCTGACGCTGATGTCCAAACCTCCAACAAAGAACGCCAAAAACTTCCCCAGGTTCTTCTTAAGTACAAACTATCATTCTCCAAAGACTCCTTGGACTGTGGGCTAACCATAATCCACTCTGTACGCATTCCTACACCATCTGGCACTCCTCCCACCTACATCAGGCAGTACAAGATTCCCTTGGCCTCTTATGAACAAGTACAGGAAATGATCGACGACCTACTGGACCGTGGCATAATCAGGCCATGCAACAGTACCTACTCCGCCCCTTGTGGCTGGTCCTGAAGCCCAATGGTAAGTGGTGGCTCACCATTGACTACAGAAAACTAAGCACTCCAGTTCCTCTTTCTAGGTGGCCTATGACTCAACTGGAGCAAGAACTTCCTAGAGTCAAAGATGCCAAATACTTCTCAATGCTGGACATTACTTCTGGTTTCTGGACTGTTCCTGTCCAAGCTGAAGACCAATACAAACTGGCTTTCATGTTTGTGAATCGTCAATGCACATTCTCCCGAAGTCCTTTCGGGTATGCTAACTCTCCTGCAGAGTTCAACATCTTCTTGAATAAGGCATGTCCAGACACCAGAGACAGAGGCAATCTCATCTATGTTGATGACATTCTCATTCGGAGTCCAACCCTGGATGCCCACCTGACCGAAATTGCCCATGTCCTTGGCCAGCTCACACGAGCAGGAGCCAAAATTTCTCTTTCCAAGTGCCAATGGTGCAAAACCAAGGTCAACAATGTTGGCCTCTTGGTGGGATCCAATGGGGTTCCACCACAAACATTGCAAGTCCAAGGTGTTCTAAACATCAAGACCCCTACTAACATCTCCGAACTCCGGAGCTTTCTAGGGGTATGCAACTACTCATGCCAGTTCATTGAGGATTATGCAGACTTGGCAAAACCCCTGACAGACCTCCTACGAAAGAATGCCCCTTTCATCTGGTCTGAGGCTCAAGAACAGGCTATGTTAGCTTTAAAGCAAAAGTTATGCACAGCACCCTGTCTGGCCTATCCCAACTGTGACCAGGCATTGTTCCTACAAGTGGGGTTCTCTGCTGTAGCATCATCTCCTTTGGCTCATCAATAAAATTGACTTTCCTCCTCAGGGAAATTGTTTCAATCAAAAAGTCTGATCATGGATTGTTTCTTCATCTCATCTTCATCTCAACACTGCTACCTGCTTAGGGCGGACTCTCACGTGGAGGTGGACCGTGGCATGGGCAGGAGTGGGAGACCGGACGCCGTGCGGCGGCTGTGGTTCCCTTAATCACCGAATGAGTTCATTTGTCTGCCCTGCTAGAGGAAGAAAATGCTACTACTGCAGACGAGCTAACCATTTGGCTAGAGTTTGTCCCTCCACCCTCAAGAAGACCGATGCAAAATTGACGGATGTAGCCACAGTATGTGATAGCAGGTGCCAAAAATTGGCCCCTAAAGTGGTACGTTGTGCAGCTGGACTGGGTCGACGTGCCACTCATGGTGGATTTGGGGGCTGCATGGTCTATATTGAGCATTGCCATGGTAAGAAGACTCTTCCCCAAAAAGACAATTATAGCAAAGGCTGATAATATGTTCGGCTATGGACGTGAAAATTGGCAGGGCGGGAACGGTTAGTTTTTCAGTGTCGTGTGGCCTGAAGACGAATCCATTGTTCACCTTCCAGGTTTCATGCCAGGGGGCCGACTTGTTAGGTATTGACTTATTGAGAGTGTTGGGGTTCTCCATTACTGACCCAATGGGCTCCGCGGTGCTAACTGTCTTGCCAGCCTGGCATTACCACTAGCCAGTGCTATTTGCAGGCCTAGGTTGCATAGCTGCTTTTAACCACCGACCGCTCCTCGACCCAAAGGTGACACCTAAAATCCAACCTCTTCACCAACTACCCCTCACCCTGTGGGACGACATCACGACTGAACTTAAAAAAACTTCTGGATGCCGGCATCATCAAGAAAGTGGATGCCTCACCGTGGATCTCCAACATTGTGGTGGCAAAGGAGAAGCCAGGCAGCATGCAACCATGCATCGATCTCAGGACGGTTAACAAAGCAATCATTCCGGAAAAATATCCCCTGCCCACGATGGAAGAGGTCACAGCGGCGTTCAGTGGTTCCAGGGTGTTTTCAAAGCTGGACCTCCACCAAGGCTACTTCAAGGTACCGCTCCACCCGGCTAGATGCAACCTGCCGGCGTTTGTGATCCACACGGATGTTTTCAGATACACTTGCATACCTTTGGGCCTCAGTTCAGCCCCAAGTTGTTTCCAGAAAATTATGGGCACTGTCCTCATGGGCCTCAAGGGTGTGGTAGTGCATATGGACCACATTGAGATACACGGTGCATCACAAGCCTCCCATGACAAGTGCCTGGGGAGGGTAATGGAGGTACTGTTGAATTAGGCTGTCATGCTCAATGAATAAAAGTGCATCCTTGCAGCAGAAGCCATCAAGTTTGTGGGGTTTCACCTGTCCGCTGAGGGGCTGAGCCCTCTGCACTCAAATGTGGAGGCGGTCCTTCAACTTCCAGACCCCACAACCCCCACACAGATTTCATAATTTCTGGGTATGGCAAATTTTTATGGACGCTTCATTCCTCATTACTCGGAAACAACAGAGCCATTCCGTGCCCTCCTGAAGCAGGACACATTGTGGGAGTGGACCTCAGCCTGCTCAGCTGCCATCTCTAAACTGAAATCTCAGCTAACCTCCCTGCTGGTGCGGCCCACTTTGACCCACGATGTCACACTTTCATAACGTGTGATGTGTCAGGCTCTGCGGTGGGTGCAGTCATGTCTTAATTCCAAAATGGAACGGAACACCTGGTGGCGTTTGCATCAAGGTCCCTCACATCAATGGAGCAGTGGTACACGGTGGGCAAAAGAGAAGTGCTCACATGTGTTTGGGCATGTGAACGCTGGCACATTTACCTCTATGGATGACACTTCATGCTGCGGGTGGATCACAGAGCCCTGACTACATTGCTGGAAACATCTGGGTTGGGACACAAACTCCTATGGATCCACAGGGGGACTGAAAGGCTGCGGGCAAACAACTTCACCACCCAGTTCACCCGAGCTGAGAAAAAGTAGTGGCGGACCTCCTGTCCCGTGCCACATCCAACACCGGACAAACTCATCACTGCGGCCCTTTGGAGGCGGAACTGATCAATGCGCTACCTGACCCCCTCCGGAATGCAGTGTCTCTCTAGGAACTCTAGGCGGAGTCGGAGCAGGATCTGACTTTAACGGAGTTACGTTCCTTCATCCAGGGGGGATGACTCACGAATATTCAGGGGGAGCTGGCACCTTTTCACAGCATCAAGAATGAGTTGAGCTGTTGGAACGACGTATGCCTAGCGAGAGGACATTGTAAAGTAGTCCCAGCACATTTATCTCTATGGACGACACTTCACGTTGCGGGCGGACCACAGAGCCCTGACAACATTGCTGGAAATGTCTGGGTTGGGACACAAACCCCTACGGATCCACAGGTGGACCGAAAGGCTGCGGGCATACAACTTCACCACCCAGTTCACCCCAAGCTGAGAAGATGTAGTGGCGGACCTCCTGTCCCATCCCACACCCAACCCCGGACAAACTAGTGACTGCGACCCCTTGGAGGCGGAACTGATCAATGCGCTACATGACCCCCTCCAGAATGCTGTGTCTCTCCAGGAACTCCAGGGGGAGTCAGAGCAGGATCCAACTTTAACGCAACTACGTTCGTTCATCCGGGGGGAATGGCCCACAAATATGCAGGGGGAGCTGGCACATTTTCACAGCGTCAAGGATGAGTTGAGCTGTTGGAACGACGTATGCCTGGTGAGAGGACATTGTACACTAGTCCCGGAGTCGCTGAGAGCTCGCATTTTTACCATGCTTCATGAGGGTCACCTGGGGGTGGTTAGAGTGAAACAATGCTGAGGGACTCGGTCTGGTGGCCAGGCATCAACAAGGACATAGAGGTTATGGTGAAAGATTGCATGCCATGCCTGTAGCATGGGGAAACTGGGACACCTCCGCCCCTACCATTGCAACCGTTACAGTATCCAGCGGGCCCTTGGAAACACATCCAGCTGGACATCTGCGGCGAGCTGCACACAGCCCCTGCGAACGGATGTTTTCTGCTGGTAGCCTACAATCTGCACTCAAAATGGCCGGAGGTGATTCCCACTGGCTTGGTCACAACCGACGTGGTCATTAGTTTCCTCACTTTGCTGTTCGCTCATTGAGGTATTCCGGATGCCATTACAACAGACAACGGCCCACAATTCATCTCAGGAGAGTTTGAGGCATTTTTGAGTGAGAGGGGCATGGAACACATAAAGACTGCTTTCTACCATCCACAGGCAAATGGGGGGATGGGGAGGGGTGGAACGATTCAATAAGACCTTAAAAAATGGGCTGAGGGCACATCTGGCACATGGCTTTCAGTTCTCTGATGCTCTTCAAAATACACTAGCCATTCATTATAGGATGACTCTCCATGCCACGACAGGGTGCTCGCCAGCGAAGCTTATGTTGGGGTGTGAACTACACCTCCCTCTGGACCGTTTGCAACCCCCACCCCCCCGGTGGACAGCTCATCAACGAGGGGGTAGGTGCTTTAACGGCAACATCAAATGAAGAGGCAATTCGACAGAAAACACCAGACATTGGGACACGGGCTCGGAGTGTCAGACCGGGTCAGGATCAAGTGCCTCAACCGTATGCATAAGTTGCAATCATTCTGGACGACACTGCTACAGATCACGGCGCAGCTGGGTCCAGCCACATTTCGCCTCTCCGACGGTTCACGGTGGCATGCTAGCCACCCCAGGAAATCGCTGCTGACCCAGAGTCAGAGGGCGTCGATGGACGTGATGGACATAAGTTGAGACTTTGCTGACGTGGGGCTAGAGGACACCAGGGGGCAGGTGACGGAATCAGTGGCAGGGTTTAGCAAGGGTTCAACATAGGCCAGGTCACCTAAGAGACTTTATTGCGGGGCTTGGCTAGCTAGAACGTGTTGGTAAAGGTGGCACAATAATCTACTTCAACACATGGGCATCTTAGTAGTCTACCCAAGTGTCCAGTGAGGGTCTTGTTCTGAAGCTGGTGTTTTAAAAAAAAAAAAGAAAGAAAGAAAGAAAAGAAAGGGGGAATTCTGTGTTTGATTTTTTTTTAGGGTGGTGGTGGGGAAGATGTGATATGTGAGTTTGGGAGGGTTTGTTCTTTGGGGCTTCCCGTAGCCGGCGTCTGGCGTCAGACGGGACGACATCAGGCGGGCTACCGCCCATGTATTTATATTACCTGTTTTCTTAAATAAAGTTCAGTTAGTTGTTCGGCATAAGATGGCTGACGGGTCATTTATTTCAGACATAACAGGGCCGTCTGATCCAAACAGTAAAATAAGAGTACTCTCAGGCGAGTGCAATATCCCCACTTCTGTTTTCTTTGAAGATCCCAATATGTTACTGAAGGAGAGCAGGTTTCAACTTTTCCACATAGTGCTGGGAACGATCCCCAATTTCCAGAATCGATTCGATTCGATTCTTGAGATTCTGAATTGATTCGATTCCGATCCGATCTGACGCCGATTCGATTCGATCTGGGAAATTACCATTTTAATAGCCATTTTACTTGCCAGGAAAAAACCTAATGCTGCAAATTGTACCAAGAATACTCCAACTTTGTTAATACATACACTACCGTTCAAAAGTTTGGGGTCACCCAGACAATTATTTTGTGTTTTCCATGAAAAGTCACACTTATTTACCACCATGAGTTATAAAATGAACAGAAAATATAGTCAAGACGTTGACAAGGTTAGAAATAATGATTTGTATTTGAAATAATAATTTTTTCCTTCAAACTTTGCTTTCGTCAAAGAATCCTCCATTTGCAGAAATTACAGCATTGCAGACCTAACATGATTGCACAAGGGTTTTCTAATCATCCATTAGCCTTCTGACGCAATGCGCAAACACATTGTACCATTAGAACACTGGAGTGATAGTTGCTGGAAATGGGCCTCTATACACCTATCTAGATATTGCACCAAAAACCAGACATTGGCTGCTAGAATACTCATTTACCACATTAGCAATGTATAGAGTGTATTTCTGATTAGTTTAAAGTTATCTTCATTGAAAAAAAGTGCTTTTCTTTCAAAAATAAGGAAATTTCTAAGTGACCCCAAACTTTTGAACGGTAGTGTAAATTATCACATATAGAACTGACCCAAAATCAGTTACAATAAAGCACTTTTTATTATTTAACTTATGCTTTCACAAAGTGCTGACAAGTGCTTTCTTTAGTGCAAAGGGTGTGTAGTGTCAAGTTAACAACCCAGATTAAGTAAAAAAATAACAATGCATGAAGCATGTATACATAATCTCACTGTATTTCAGTCCCTCCAGGATTTCATCGGCTGTTTTTATGATTGCTGTGGCTCAAAAAGCCTGAATTTGTGGGAGCTTTTCCAAAAAGTTGTGACATTTTTAGAGGTTTTTTGCACTGAAAGTTGTGAGGAAGTACAGATTTTAAAGTAGCTGCTTTTTCCATAGTTTACAGTGATGCTGTTCTATGCAACACCACAAGAAAAGCACAGGATTGCCAAAAATTTCCCGTTAAACAATGATTTATGTAGAATTAAATGCTCAGTAAAACTGTCAAAAAATGACCAACATTGTATTCTTGCTGAGAACTTAAATTAAAAAAAGAAATAAAAGAATTAGTCATTACTAACAACTAAATTGCACTGAATGCATATTGGAGTATGGAGAAAATTATGGCAGCACCTTCCTGAATCTTGAATTTGCAAACTAAAACCCTGAAAAAGCTGAGGTCTTCTTCTGTGCTGAAATACACAACGAAGCAGGGATGGCTCCTCCACTGACATCCTCTTCCCTTCAGAACGTCTCAGTGCAGAACGTCTCAGTACATGGACCTTGGAGTAGAAACCCAATCTTCATAGATGTGAAGGGGAGGTGAAAAGAATAAATTTCACAGTAAAATTCATAATCATATTTTTAAATCCCCACACCACAGTAGGGTTTAATAATTTAGTTTCTTTTATTTTTTGTTGTTTAGATTTTAACTACAAATTAACTTTCAATTTTTGAAAAGGGTTTCAATTCATTTCCTCGGAAGATTTGTTCATTTCAGTTTAGCTCTATTGAGTTAAAATTGCTCGTACTGCAGGCTTTATTAATTCTGTTTTGTTCATTTTATTGTGATTCATTATTATCTTCAAATCTCTCACTTAAGTCCATAATCTCATAAAACATACCTTTATTCTGCATTTATTCACAGTGCTTAACCAACAGTTAACTACTGTATCTATAGTTTGTAAAAACACCATCATGCCGGATAAATTATTAATTTACGACACAAATGTTGAAACAAATAAATGATATTTTACTTACATTTTCTGCAGCTCCAAGTCTCTCTCTCGCCTCACGGGTTTCAGACTGTAAACACAGATGTAAAGACGTGCGTACGCACAGCAGGGGACTCTTCTGTATGAGAACCGTTTTAACACCACAGAAGAAGAAGTAGCAAATCCGTTAGCTTGTTAGCTGTTAGCTCATCACTGCTCCGGGTGTTTCTGTTGTTTGGCTGTGGTTCCTTGCTCACTGACCTGGTTTCGACCCGATAAGTCTCAGCAGACTTTCACAGACGTAAAAGCATTATATTAAAAGATCGATCCGCGGATTTTGTGGATCGATATCGGCTCAGTCAAACAGAGATCGATCCATATCGTTGTGTCGATCTTTTGAACCCACCCCTATTTCCATATAATTTGTGTGAGGGAACAAAATTAGGATGAACTTATACAAAAAAATAGCTGTATACAATCCATAGTTGTAGGGCAGGATCCCAAGGTGAGCCTGTGTAGCAAGTATGGTGGCCATAGCTTTGCTCATTTTATAGTAATAGGGTATAGGGAATGCCAACCTCGACCTTTGACCTTTTCCCCCCAAACCCATAGTCAGAGGTCATAGGCTCAGGGTGAACCTGTATACCAAGGTTGGTGACTGTGTGGAGAAAGGAACAGGCGAGGCAACGAGCTGAACAACACAAGACTTTATTCTTTCTCCAACAAAACAGTATAGCAAAAGCGCTACACTGCTCCTGGGTCTCTGTGCATTCCCCTTTTATATCTTTAATCCCATGCATCGAGATCTGGAGCTTCTGACCATCATACATTGTTGTTTAACAAAGGAATGTGTGGCACATTAACATAACACACACCAGCGCCGCTTTCACACCTTTCTTCTCTCCGTGGCTCCGGTCATTTTTACTCTTGCCAGGGGGCACATAGAACCAACAGTCTCGTCTGATGCCCCCCCGGTGACACCTCTTCAATTCAATTCAATTCAATTCAACTTTATTTATATAGCGCCATTTCACAACAACAGTCATCTCATAGCACTATCAACTGTAGGGAGGACCCCCACAGTTGCAGAAAGACCCCAGCAATCAGGCGATCCCCTGTGAGCAAGCACTTGGCGACGGTGGAGAGGAAAAACTCCCTTTTAACAGGAAGAAACCTCCAGCAGAACCAGGCTCAGGGAGGGGCAGTCATCTGCTGCGACTGGCTGGGGGGTGAGGGGATAGAGAAGAAGAAAAGAACAGACATGTAGAGAGCAAACAGCACGATGGGGACTCAATCTATGGGAGAGAACAAACAAATGTTAATGACCAGCAAAAAAAAAATATTTCATAGAGAGTGAGGAAAGGAGTGAGGCCCAGTGCATTACTGGAGGTCCCCCGGCTGACTAAACCTATTAGCAGCATAACTAAGGGAGGGTTCAGAAAACACATGATCCCTCCCTAATTGTAGGCTATATCAAAAAGGTAGGTTTTAGCCCTATTCTTAAAAACAGAGATTGAGTCTGACTCCCGAATCCAGATTGGCAGCTGATTCCACAGGAGAGGAGCTTGATAACTGAAGGCTCTGCCTCCCATTGTACTTTTGGAGATTCTAGGTATTACAAGTAAACCTGCATTTTGGGAGCGTAGTGCTCTGTTAGGATGATACGGTAGTATCAGATCTTTTAAATAAAAAGGAGCCTGATTGTTTAGAGCTTTGTAAGTAAGAAGAAGGATTTTAAACTTAATTCTAAACTCTATGGGAAGCCAATGAAGGGAGGCCAGAACCGGAGAGATATGATCTCTCTTTCTAGTACCTGTTAAAACTCTTGCTGCAGCATTTTGGATCAGCTGAAGACTTTTTAAAGATGTTTTAGGACAACCTGATAATAAAGAATTACAATAATCTAATCTCGAGCTAACAAAAGCGTGGATCAGCTTCTCAGCATCACTCTGAGACAAGATGCTCCTAATCTTGGCAATATTACGCAAATGATAGAAGGCAGTCTTAGAAACAAATTTAATATGTGAATTGAAGGACAAATCCTGATCAAAAATAACTCCAAGGTTCCTCACAGAGCTATTAAGAGAAAGAGTAACTGCATCCAAACTGAAAGTTTGATTTGGAAAGGAATTTCTAAGGTTTTTTGGACCAACAAGAATGACTTCAGTCTTATCTGAATTTAATAGCAGGAAATTACAAGTCATCCAAACTTTGATTTCCTTAAGACAGGCTTCTAACTTGGCTAATTGATTAGTATCATCTGGCTTCATTGACAGGTATAATTGTGTGTCATCTGCATAACAGTGAAAATGTATACAGTGCTTTCTAATAATGTTGCCTAACGGAAGCATATATAAACTAAAAAGAGTAGGGCCAAGCACAGATCCCTGTGGAACTCCATGACTAAGCTTTGAGCTGAGAGAAAACTCATCATTTACATGAACAAACTGGAACCTATCAGATAAATAAGATCTAAACCACTGCAACGAAGTTCCATTAAGTCCAACATAGTGTTCTAATCTATCAAGTAGAATATTATGATCAATAGTATCAAAAGCTGCACTAAGATCTAAAAGGACAAGTACAGAAACTAGTCCATTATCAGATGCAATGAGGAGGTCGTTAGTGACCTTCGCTAAGGCTGTTTCAGTGCTATGATGGATTCTAAACCCAGATTGAAACTCCTCAAATAAACCATTTCCCTGCAGGTGGTCAAATAATTGCATAGCAACAACTCTTTCTAAGATTTTTGAAATGAAAGGGAGATTAGAGATTGGTCTATAGTTAGCTAAAGCTCCTGGATCTAGCGTTGGCTTTTTGAGTAAGGGTTTAATTACAGCCGTTTTAAAAGCCTGCGGTACATGGCCTAAAGTTAATGAAGAATTGATTATATGAAGAATAAAGCTACCAATAAGTGGGAAGACTTCTTTAAATAACCTGGTAGGAATAGGGTCTAAAAGACAAGTTGAAGGTTTGGATGAGGAAACTATTTTGTCTAACTCACAAAGGTCGATTGGAGTAAACTCATCAAGACAGACATCAATAGAAGGAGTTGTAGTAGTTACAGTATTTAAGTTAACTGTGGGAAGAATCTGATTGATTTTATCTCTGATGGATGAAATTTTATTATTGAAAAAGTTCATAAAGTCCTGACTAGTAAGCTCTAAGGGGATGCTAGGATTGACAGAGTCCTGACTCTTTGTCAACCTGGCTACAGTACTGAAAAGAAACCTGGGATTATTCTTGTTCTCTTCTATTAATGCAGAGTAATAACTCGTTCTAGCTTTTCTAAGAGATTTTTTATAAATTAAAAGATGATTTCTCCAAGCTAAATAGATTTCATCTAAATTAGTAGAGCGCCATTTTCTTTCTAATTGACGAGTCTTCTGTTTTAAGCTACGAGTTTCTGTGTTGAACCAAGGAGTTAAAAATCTCTGATTAGACTTTTTCTTTTTTAAGGGGGCCACCAAGTCTAGAGCCTGATGTAGAGAAGCTGAAACACTATCCACCATGTTATCAATTACAGAAGGAGCAAGCTGTCTATAGCTTATTTCCGTTGTGTTGACACATGGCATAGAGGAAACAATCTGCATAAATTTGGAAACAGCATCATCTGAGGGGCATCTACTGTGATAATATTTTTCTTTAGGAGCCAAATAGTCAGAAATAGTAAAATCAAAGGTTAACAGACAATGGTCTGACAGTACAGGGTTATGAGGAGACACTACCAGATTTTCTATTTCTATGCCATATGTCAGAACAAGGTCCAATGTATGGTGGAGGTAATGAGTAGAATTTCCTACTTTCTGAGAAAACCCAATCGAGTCTAATATTGAATTAAAAGCCACATTAAGGCAGTCACTATCTACATCCACATGTATATTAAAGTCCCCTACTATAATTATTCTATCAGATTTCAGCACTAAATCAGCTAAGAAATCAGGAAATTCGGATAAAAATTCTGAATAGGTTGATGGGGGACGATAAACTATGGCAAATAAAATTGGGTTTAACCTGGAATTGCTAAAGTGCCCAATACTGAGGACCAGGCCCTCAAAGGAATTATAACATGTTTTTTGCTTTACATTAACTAGTAATTTGGAATGGTAAATTGTTGCTACTCCTCCTCCACGACCAGAACTTCTGGGATTTTGACAGTTTAAATAACCAGAGGGAGTTGATTCATTTAAACCAACATAATCCTCTTGTCCTAACCAAGTCTCTGTAAGGGAAATTAAATCAATCTGATGATCAATTAACAGATCATGGACTAACAGAGACTTGGGAGTTAGAGACCTAATATTTAATAAACCACATTTAATTTTTAAATTATGAGGAGGAACAGAGGCCAAATCATTCAATTTAGAGGGTGGCTCTTCATTCGGTACTTTGTCCTCCTCTTTCCCCCTGCCTCTCTGGGTGGAGAAAACCACCACACCATGCCCCCACACAGCCCCCCACCCCCCCAAACACCCAGAAGGGGCACTAACCCCCCCCCGTCCTTTGGGCTCAAGCCGGCGCCCATAGCAACTGTAGCGGGGGGTTGCTGATCCTATAGAACCGTCCTGCTGGTGAGGTGTACCGGCGGGCACGTCAGTCTGTGGAGGGAAGGGGGGGGGGCGGGCACATCAGCTTCAAGAGTGCAGGTCCCTGCCGAGGGATCACCAACTTGCAGAGCCAACAACTGTGGGCGTCCATGCCAGGGTCTGGTGCGCATCGTGCCTGCCGAAAACAAAACGGCCTTCTGCAAGTTTCTTGGGACGAATGTGCAATGAAAACAATGGTGGGCCGGACAGGGTAGCTCCCAGCCTCCATCTGTGTAAAAATTGCGCAGACGGATCAGCCTCGGCGCGGGGCTTTCCAGTAAAAACTCTCCGGGGATTAGCAACGGCTGAGAAAAAAACGAGTTCTGCCGATGGGCCTGCCAAATCCTCCTTAGGTGCAGAGCACAGCCCTAAGCTGGGGAGTTTGCCAAATCCTCCTTAGATAAAATAAGCCTTTATTAGTCCCACAATGGAGAAATTCCAGGATTGCAACGGCACAGGGACAGCAACACTCAGAGCAATAATTTAGAAGATAAGAAAATAAGAGCAGTGAATATACAGTACATACACTACCGTTCAAAAGTTTGGGGTCACTTAGAAATTTCCTTATTTTTGAAAGAAAAGCACTTTTTTTCAATGAAGATAACTTTAAACTAATCAGAAATACACTCTATACATTGCTAATGTGGTAAATGACTATTCTAGCAGCGAATGTCTGGTTTTTGGTGCAATATCTAGATAGGTGTATAGAGGCCCATTTCCAGCAACTATCACTCCAGTGTTCTAATGGCACAATGTGTTTGCGCATTGCGTCAGAAGGCTAATGGATGATTAGAAAACCCTTGTGCAATCATGTTAGGTCTGCAATGCTGTAATTTCTGCAAATGGAGGATTCTTTGACGAAAGCAAAGTTTGAAGGAAGAAATTATTATTTCAAATACAAACCATTATTTCTAACCTTGTCAATGTCTTGACTATATTTTCTATTCATTTTACAACTCATGGTGGTAAATAAGTGTGACTTTTCATGGAAAACACAAAATAATTGTCTGGGTGACCCCAAACTTTTGAACAGTAGTGTATGTACACATAAATATATAAATATATATACAAAGTGTGGAGCATTGTAGCTAGATGCAATAAACAGCATAACCATCTACTTAGTTATCCTACATAGTATGAATATGTACCCATACATATTGTCACCCTCCGTAGCGACTGATATTGTCCTAGTTGTATACTGGAGGGGACCATTTGTGTAAGTCTGTTGCGTCTTTTGCATTCAATACTATTAGGTCGTCACATTTTTTTTTCGCTATCTCTGCAAGCAGCCCTGCTTAGGTTATAAAGTCTGACAGCCGTAGGTAGGAAGGACCTGCAAAACCTCTCGGTTGCGCACCTAGGATGATGTAGTCTACTGCTAAATGAGCTCCTCAGTGCGTTCAGTATGTCCTGCATAGGGTGGGACTCGGACTCCAGCAGAGATGACAGTTTAGCCACCATCCTTCTCTCTCCTATCTCCTCCACTGGGTCAAGGCGTTTCCCCAGGACAGAGCTAGCTTTCTTGATCAGTTTGTTCAGTCTCTTCTTATCGGCTGCTGTAATGCCACTGCCCCAGCTGACCACTCCAAAAGTGATGGCTGATGCCACCACCGTGTCATAGAATGTCTTCAGGAGCACCCCTTGTACACCAAAAGACCTGAGCCTCCTCAGTAGGAACAACCTGTGCTGTCCCTTCTTGTAGAGTGCGTCGGTATTGTGTGACCAGTCTAGTTTATTGTTCAGATGAACACCCAGGTACTTGTAGGATGTCACCATCTCAATGTCTGTTCCCTGGATGTTTACTGGTGCTGTGAGGGGTTGTCCTTGCCTGCAGCAGTCCACCACCAGCTCCTTAGTTTTCCTCGCATTGATCTGGAGGCAGTTCCGATGGCACCAGTCCATGAAGTCCTGGATAAGTCCTCTGTACTCAGCTTCATCTCCGTTGGAGATGAGGCCGACGATCGCAGAGTCGTCAGAGAACTTCTGTAGATGGCAGTGTGTTGTGTTGTGTGAGAAGTCCACAGTATAAAGGGTGAACAGGAAGGGAGCCAAAAGCCTTAGGTGCGGAGCGCAACCCTAAAAGAACCCAGGGCCGGCTGTCGACCCAATTTGCGTCCGTGAGCGTACCATCCGTGTCCGCTCACCAAATGTCCTGATGGTGGATCCGTTGGTGGCCGTAAGCTCGGGACTGCTGCTCCCTGCCCCCCCGTCTGCGTTGACCAGCAGGATTAGGCTCTTCTGGGAGCCAGACTCCACCAGAGACCATCTCCACAAACGTGTGTCTGTGACATACAGCAGCTTGTTTCTGTCTACAGCAGTCGCACCTGCTACTGACTGCTGGCCGTGTCGTTTTCCAACTTCTTGCATTAGCATGGTGGCACGCATCGCTGGGCGTTTGAGCCAAAACGGCGATGATAGAAGCAGATTGCCCCATTCCTGCATCTCGTGGCGTCTGCTCCGGCTACCACCAACAGCTCCTCGACCTTGCTGGTATCCCTCCAGGATGCGGGAGGCTCTGGAGCAGGCTTGTCGCCTGTTGCGTGGCGCGCGAGTCCGGTGCCGCAACCACGTAGTAGTATCTTGTGTCATCCATAGTTATCTTGCAGCATGCAAACTGGGCTTCTATGTGTGAAACCCACGCTGCTGGGTCATGAAGTCAGAAGTCCGGGAGCTTGACTGAACCAGCGCACGCAGCGCTGGTGCTCTCCCTCCAGGTAGTCTCTGGGGCGGTGCTTAGTTCGCTTTCCATGGCACATCAGGGTCACCAGTGTGGCTCGCTCTCCATGGCACGTCAGGGTCACCAGTGTGGAAAAAGGAATAGGCGAGGCAACGAACTGAACATCACAAGACTTTATTCTTTCTCCAACAAAACAGTATAGCAAAAGCGCAACAGGCTACAACACTCCTGGGTCTCTGTGCATTCCCCTTTTACAGTGGGGCAAAAAAGTATTTAGTCAGTCACCAATTGTGCAAGTTCTCCCACTTAAAAGATGAGAGAGGTCTCCAATTTCCATCATAGGTATACCTCAACTATGAGAGACAAAATGAGAAAAAAAAATCCAGAAAATCACATTGAAGGATTTTTAATGAATTAATTGGTAAATTCCTCGGTAAAATAAGTATTTGGTCACCTACAAACAAGCAAGATTTCTGGCTCTCACAGACCTGTAACTTCTTCTTTAAGAGGCTCCTCTGTCCTCCACTCGTTACCTGTATTAATGGCACTTGTTTGAACTCGTTATCAGTATAAAAGACACCTGTCCACAACCTCAAACAGTCAGACTCCAAACTCCACTATGGCCAAGACCAAAGAGCTGTCAAAGGACACCAGAAACAGAATTGTAGACCTGCACCAGGCTGGGAAGACTGAATCTGCAATAGGTAAGCAGCTTGGTGTGAAGAAATCAACTGCGGGAGCAATTATTAGAAAATGGAAGACATACAAGACCACTGATAATCTCCCTCGATCTGGGGCTCCATGCAAGATCTCACTCCGTGGGGTCAAAATGATCACAAGAACGGTGAGCAAAAATCCCAGAACCACACGGGGGGACCTAGTGAATGACCTGCAGAGAGCTGGGACCAAAGTAACAAAGGCTACCATCAGTAACACACTACGCCGCCAGGGACTCAAATCCTGCAGTGCCAGACGTGTCCCCCTGCTTAAGCCAGTCTGCCCGTCTGAAGTTTGCTAGAGAGTATTTGGATGATCCAGGAGAGGACTGGGAGAATGTCATATGGTAGATGAAACCAAAATAGAACTTTTTGGTAAAAACTCAACTTGTCGTGTTTGGAAGAGAAGGAATGCTGAGTTACAGCCAAAGAACACCATACCTACTGTGAAGCATGGGGATGGAAACATCATGCTTTGGGGCTGTTTTTCTGCAAAGGGACCAGGACAACTGATCTGTGTAAAGGAAAGAATGAATGGGGCAATGTATCGTGAGATTTTGAGTGAAAACCTCCTTCCATCAGCAAGGGCATTGAATATGAAATGTGGCTGGGTCTTTCAGCATGACAATGATCCCAAACACACTGCCCGGGCAACGAAGGAGTGGCTTCGTAAGAAGCATTTCAAGGTCCTGGAGTGGCCTAGCCAGTCTGCAGATCTCAACCCCATAGAAAATCTTTGGAGGGAGTTGAAAGTCCGTGTTGCCCAGCGACAGCCCTAAACATCATTGCTCTAGAGGAGATCTGCATGGAGGAATGGGCCAAAATACCAGCAACAGTGTGTGAAAACCTTGCGAAGACTTACAGAAAACATTTGACCTCTGTCATTGCCAACAAAGGGTATATAACAAAGTATTGAGATGAACTTTTGTTATTGCCAACAAAGGGTATATAACAAAGTATTGAGATGAACTTTTGTTATTGACCAAATATTTATTTTACTGAGGAATTTACCAATTACTTCATTAAAAATCTTTCAATGTGATTTTCTGACTTTTTTTTTCTCATTTTGTCTCTCATAGTTGAGGTATACCTATGATGAAAATCAGAGACCTCTCTCATCTTTTAAGTGGGAGAACTTGCACAATTGGTGACTGACTAAATACTTTTTTGCCCCACTGTATATCTTTAATCCCATGCATCAAGACATGGAGCTTCCGACCATTATACATTGTTGTTTAGCAAAGGAATGTGTGGTACATTAACATAACACACACCAGCGCCGCTTTCACACCTTTCTTCTCTCCGTGGCTCCGATCATTCTTACTCTCCCCCCCGGGGGGGGAGGGGGGCTCATAGAACCAACAGTCCTGTCTGATGCCCCCTGGTGGCACCTCTTCATTCGGTCCATTATCCTCTTTCCCCCTGCCTCTCTGGGTGGAGAAAACCCCCACACCATGCTCCCACAACTGTAGCTTTACTTATGAAACGGTCACTGTGGCTATAGGCATACAGCTCCTTGCAGCAGACCTGTCTCCCAATGACTCCTCTAAGCTCACAAGACTCCTTACAGCTCGCACGTCGGCTGGCTGGTGAACGTTGATCTTGGGTTGTTGATTTTCAGTATTGGATTCACCAGGCTTGAGGCTGCAGACACCAATCCCAACGGTGCCTCCAAAAATCTATTACAGGTGCCGGGCTTGGGTCTCATAATCAGATAATAAGAATAGTGGTTGGTGTGTTGCATTCCCCTGAAAACGATAGAATAAAGTCGGATGGGGCAAAAGCGTGTCATGCTCAGCAGAAAGATAGTATTGTGATGTTTGCGGGGTTCCCACAAAGAAGAGAAGAAGATGGTTGTCACGAACAGGCTTTATTCAACACACCAAACCCCAACACCCTCACTCTAAGCACAGACAGGAGGGGAGGTCATTCTCCCAGACCTCCGTTTCAATCATGGTTATACAACACATAATACATCTTGCCCTAATCCTGCCTATAAACACTGCTGGGTCATTATAACACAGTTATAATGACACAGCAGTATAATAACTCAGTAATAACATTTATTACACACACCCAGTAACGTTCTCAGCTGGCAAAGCATGCTGGGAAATCCCTGCCCCCTCTTAACACAGCCCCGACGTTACACTGCCCCCCCCCGGACTGGTTTCTGTCGCCAGAAAATCAAAGTCCAACCCAGAAGTCCAACACGAATTCGTTCAGGTGTTGGGGCGGCTGCGATGCCGACAACCAGCACATCCAACAGCTTCAGTAGGACTACGCATAGTCCCTCCCCTGGCAGCGGGAGTCACGACTCCCACCGCTGCCAGGACCTCCCAGGCAGCCGCTGGCCTGCGTCCAGGCGTCCAGCCCCTGCCGAGCCTGGGAAAAGACCGGATCTGTCCTGCTCGCTCCGCTGCTGCTGCGTGCCGAGGGCCTCTGTGACGTCACCGCCGGGGGAAGCATCTGCGGGAGGCAGCCTTTCCCCGTCCATGCCACCTCGCTCTAATTTAACGTCGGCGAGGGGCCAGTTTCTCATGGGGTGTGCGCGGGACAGTACTGAGCAATGTGCTCTGGCTCTCCGCAGCAGAAGCACCCTTCCTCGCGTCACCGCGGCCCTCTCCTCCGTGGACGCGCCGCCGTGGTCTGCCGTAACTCCTCCTCCTCCCCCTCGCTATCAGCACGGCGGTTTCCTCCGGTGACCAGTCGTTCAGCACGGCAGCCAACTCGACCTGCGCCAGGTGGTCATCCAACAGGTTCTCGCTGTTGTAGCGGGGAATCTTGGCCCGCTACCGGATGGATGGAACGATCGCCTCGCCAGCCTGTCCTGCCCTGAAAAGGGCGGGAAGCGGGGCTGGTTTGCTCTGCTTGGCCTGCTCTGCCTTGAAAAAGGCGGAAGGCGGGGTACGCTGGGCCATCCATCGCGGCGAGCCACTCCGGGGTTCGGCGTGTCAGCTTTGTGCTCCGTTTCCAGCCGAGCAATGAACCGCCCCGGCCGCTGGAACTCCGCCTGGGTCCTGGCAACCATCTTGCTCCATCCCCACTCCTGACACCAGTGTGACGTTTGCAGGGTTCCCACAAAGAAGAGAAGCAGATGGTTGTGACAAACAGGCTTTATTCAACACACCCAACCCCAACACCCTCACTCTGAGCACAGACAGGAGGGGAGGTCATTCTCCCAGACCTCCATTTCAATCATGGTTATACAACACATAATACATCTTGCCCTAATCCTGCCTATAAACACTGCTGGGTCATTATAACGCAGTTATAATGACACAGCAGTATAATAACTCAGTAATTACATTTATTACACACACCCAGTAATGTTCTCAGCTGGCAAAGCATGCTGGGAAATCCCTGCCCCCTTAACACTGCCCCAATGTTACAGTATATTTATTCACAAATGCCTCAACAAAAATAAATCATCTCTTTTCTTACATTGTCTTTTCGCTTCTGCATTTTCCATATAACCACAGAAAAAATAAACATTCAAAATACATGTCATGTCGTTTTCGTATGCTTTCCCATTCAGCTTATTTACTGATATTATCTTTTAAACAGAATATACTGTAGCTTTAGATATCATTCACATATGACCTTTATGCATAAAATAAAATCACAGTTTCAACACTGTTGTTTTACTCTTTCTAAATGCATGAGCTGACTTATTTTAACCTTTTTCAGTGAATGAAATAATTATTTTAACCAAGTTCTTAAGTTTTTAACTTCAGAAAAGCGCATGAATTAACATTTTAACCTTACACAACACAATTTTACACCCTAAAGACACATTATGAACATCATAGGAATGTTCAAGGAGCCTAAAATAAAGTAATATTACCGTGGCCCTTCATTAACAGAGCATAGAGTGATCATTAACAAACCACAGACAATTCAGAGCACCACCATTACATCTACCACACACACACACACACATCTGAAAAACTCATTTCCCTCAGTGCACACAAATATATCCACATTTTACCGTGTTAACCTATCCCCTACACATTCACTGCATTTTGCCTTAATTTACATTAGTTGGTTGACTTTTTTCACAGTTTACTAACCTGAAAACAGTAGAATTGTCATGAATTGCCCTTTGGGGCAGAATGGTGAGACCCACACGCTGAACTGTGAGCTTGTGAGATTTATTGAAAAAAAACAACAACAAACATAAAGTCCAACACAGTGCTCTAACACAAAATACAAACAATGAATAAACTTACTAAGGAAGCGCACCAGAGCGAGGCAGGGCTCTGGTGGAGACGAGGAGAAACTCAACAAGACTGCAGCAATTAGAAAATGAAAATGACAGTCCTTAAAGTAGAACTGAAGTGAACGGCATTGAACGGCACTGGGTGATAGTACATACAATTATAAAGATAATTTATCATTGGCACCCCCTCCACCAATCCCGGAATCTTGGAGAAAATCGCGATTTTGAATTTCCCGCCCTGAAAAATCCGACGAATCCGCCGATTATCGGGAAGTGCAGCCGGAGTTCCGCGTGACGTCACTAATTGGGCACAGTCCTCCATGTTTACCATTGCGAGCACGTTGACACTGGTTGTTTTTGGTGCATTTTGTCGTGATAGTCGACTACAAAACACTTCCAACACCTTGGAAGATCTGTTCAGTGGCCAAGGAAAGCTGTCATGGCGACGAAAGAAAAGAAAGGGGGAGGAAAAGCTGCACGGTGGCGCAGTGGTTTAGCACTGTGGCAGCACAGTTTACCCTCGGCCGGGGGATCGCGGGGATCATGAGATCGTGGGTTCGATCCCAGCCCCCGACCAACAGTGAGCTGTGCGGAGTTTGCATGTTCTCCCCGTGTTGCGCGGGTTTTCTCCGGGATTTCTCCAGTTTCCTCCCGCATACCAAAAACATGTAGGTTTAGGGCGCTCGCGCACGCAGCAACCGGCAGCCGGTGGCTTGTCACCAGACTGCAAACCGAATCTACCTACTGGTACAAATAAGTAACAAAAAAAAAAAAAAAAAAACGACCGGGAAGCGATGCATTGCATGGTCACCAGCTGGTCACTGCACTGATTGCATCAGACCATTGGCACCACCCTCGGACCGCATTGTCCCTTTTCTACTAGAATTATTGTTATTGAAACACAAAAATCGTCTGCAGTCCAGACTTAATTTTCCTTATCCTGACACCCCAAACATGCCAAAGTAGAGAAGTAAAGACTCACCATTCTGTATTCAATAAGCGACTCTCCTCCCCATCACTGCTGCGGTCTCACTCTGAGTCCGTGCCGGAATCCCCCGACAATTCTGGCTCGAATCTGTATGGTTCGATGCCTCCCTCGCTCTCTTCCTGTTCACTTGACACTCCTGCATCCTCCTCTGTCTCGTCACCGATCCTGAATGCCTCTTCACTCTGAAAACTCTGGTTTTCTTGACTGCTGGAACTGCTATCATCTGCCATTGTTGTTTTGCTAAGGGTCACACTCGTGACGTCACGCAGCGTCGTCTGCACTACTTCCGGTTTGTTTGGCACTGCCAGCCAGAGGCAAAAGTTTATCGGCTTATAGCTTGGCCATCGCACGGCCTAAAAATTTCTTTTATGTGTTGAAAAATACAATAGGTAATAAGGAATTAATCCGCTATTCTACTTTTTGCGCAAAAAGGTGGGTTCAGTTCTACTTTAAATAAGGCTAGACACAAATGAAACAAGTGATCACTGGTGTGGGTCACCTGAGTGGGCAGGAGAAAACAAAGATACAGTTTAGACCAGCTGGGAGTAATGAGAAGGGAGAGAACGACCGGAGCTGGCAGCTTATAGGGCCACGCCCACGCAGTGCAAGAAACCTGGAAAAGCTACTGACAGCTGTCAACCCCAAGAGAGAACCACAACAGAATACAAATATAATGAAATGGCAAAAATAGAGACAAGTAACCTCAAACATGTAAACAAACTATAACAAATGTAAACAGGAGAAATAAGTCATACTAGGATACAAAACAGAACACATGACAAATTGACCAAGGATAAAATAACAGGAATAGCAACTCAAAATGACAACACAGTACAAATATGAAAAAAGGCAGAAAGACTGAGCCCGGTGGAATCCCCCCCACACTCAGATTGTGACAAGAATAAAGTCAGACAGGGCAAAAGTGTGTCTTTCCTCATGTCTGGCTCAGCAGAAAGAGGAAGAATGTAGCCCTTCTAATGTGAAAACCTGGTTCAGTGACGCCAATAAAGTGCCACACTTCCACCTACTGGTTGGAAGCCAAAACTGGTCCAAACATGGAAAACTATATGATTACTATGTAGCAGCTGGAAAAATAGGCTGACTAATGTGGGAAAACACTAATGAATTACATATTAAATAAAATCAATAAAAGACAATCAGCACTTTAATATTGAGGTGCAGGATATTAAAAGGGCGTTCTGTGCTGTAAAAGTGAACAAAAGTCAGGGGCCTGATAATATATGTGGGTGATTGGTAAAGTCCTGTGCACATGAATTGAGTCCTGTATTTCACTACATTTTCAATAAGTCCTTACAGACACAACATGTGCCTAAGATCTGGAAAGATGTCGTGGTTGTCCCCGTTCCAAAATCCAGCTGTCCTAAAATGGTAAACAACTTTAGACCAGTTGCTTTGACTTCAATTTTAATGAAAATTTTTGAAAAACTGGTCAGATTTGAGGTCCTAAAGCAGACTGAGCATGCATTGGATCCTCTGCAGTTTGCCTACAGGCCTCACAGAGGAGTGGAGGATGCCACTGTCACTCTGTTTAACATGCTTTTTAAACATCTGGATTTTAATGGGACACACGCCAGGCTTTTATTGGTGGACTTTTCCTCCACCTTTAATGCAATCCAACCTCATATTTTAGTTGAAAGGCTCCTGCAATAATCTGGTGGTTTGGATTCTGGATTTTTTAACCAACAGGACACAGAGAGTAAGGGTCAATTGTACATTGTCTGACCAAAAGTGCTCTTCTACTGGCTCTCCTCAGGGGTATGTGTTGTCACCACTACTCTTCATCCTGTACACAAACATGTATCGGAGCAGACATGACAACAGACACATTATAAAGTATGCTGATGATTCAGTTGTTGTCAGTCTCCTCCAGGATGGTGAGAGTGGCCACAGCCCAGTAGTTGATGATTTTGTTCACTGGTGTGAGGATTCCTACCTGCAGCTGAATACAACAAAAACTAAACAAATGATTATTGACTTTAGGAGGAAAACTCCCAGGCACGAAGTCACTGTACTAAAAGGCCAGACCACTGAATGTGTACAATCCTACAAATATCTTGGGACGATTATTGATAGTAATTTAAACTTTGAAGAGAACTGTGAAAGGGTGTGTAAAAAGGGTCAGCAACATTTGTATTGTTTAAGGAAACTTGCACGCTTCCAAATTGACCGAACCATAATGACAATGTTTTATCGGGCTCTTATTGAATCTGTTTTATCCTTTTCTTTAGTGTCATGGTTTGGTCAGATAAAACTGAAACAGAGGAAATCCTTGGATCAGGTAGTTAGATGATCCAGTCGTTTGCTTGGTGAGTCACAGCTGAGCCTGACATCCCTGTATACCAGACAGGTACAGAGGATTGCTACCGCCATTTTAAATAATGACTCCCACCCTTTGCACTGCCATTTTAAGCTTCTTCCCTCCAGACGGAGGTTTGTTGTCCCAAAAAGTAAAACCCAGCACTACAAAAACAGCTTTGTTCCTGCTGCTGTCAAAGAGTTGAACAAGTTGTAACAATATATTGCACATAATTTATATTTATATTTGCACATAATATACGCCTGATTGCTGGGGTCTTTCTGCAACTGTGGGGGTCCCCCCCCCTACAGTTGATAGTGCTATGAGATAACTGTTGTTGTTAAATGGCGCTATATAAATAAAGTTGAATTGAATTGAATTGAATTGAAATAATTTAGTTACCTATTTATTAATTTCATTTTATATTTACTTATTTTTGTAAGTTCTTTATTTGGGTTCTAAATCTTTTATTGGTTTTTAGACTTTTGAGTTTTTAACCTCTTTGACTAGTCTTTAACTTTTTAATATGACCCTTCTCTCTTATCTCTGTTTTTTCTCTCATCTCTTTGTCTTATGTTCTGATTGATGGAGCCTTGAGTATTTTTATCATGTCTATAGTCAGCTTCATGTGTGCTTGCGTTTGTGTTTATGTTGAATGTAATTGTGGTTTGTAAATATGAATGTCACCTGACTGCAAAACAAATCTACCTATGGGTACAAATAAAGTAACCTGAACCTGAAATACAATCACAAATGTGATCACACTCACAGTGGGCATCACATATTAATAATTTGCAGTAAGATAAGTAATTGTGGCATAAAATAGATTTAAAATCAGAAATTAAGAGTTAAAATAGGAAACTAATCAAAAGCAAGGTTAAAATAGTAGGTCTTGAACTTGCTTTTAAAAACATGAACATTCTTGGCAGCCTTGATGCTCTCCGGCAGGCTGTTCCACAGACGTGGGCCGTAGTAACTAAAAGCCGCCTCACCGTGGGAGCGTGTTCTGACAGTAGGGATAATTAAAAGGCAAGTGTCGGTGGACCTCAGGGACCACGGTGACTCACATGCCAAAAAGCAATTTTGAACAATAAGAAGGCCCAAGACCATGCAGACATTTAAAAACCAGTAAAAGAACCTTAAAATCGATCCTGAAGGACACGGTGGGGGGGGGGGGGGAGGGCACTGCAGTGATTTTAAAACCAGTATGATGTGAGCCTGATATCTGGTCCTTGTCGTAAGACATGCAGCTGAATTCTGTAATGACTACAGATTTGAAATTGTCTTTTTGGAAATACCAGAGAGCAGGGCATTACCATAATCAATATGAGTGGTGATAAAAGCATGCATCAGTAGCTCCATGTTTGCTCGAGAGAGAAGTGGGTGGACTCTGGCTATATTCTTCTGATGGTAAAATTGTGTTTGAGTTATATTTTTATTGTGTAGAGTAAAACCATGCTCAGAGTCTGAAATGACGCCCAGATTCTTAACATATTGGGATGGGGTAAAGGACAGACTAAGTAATTTTGGTAAAATTTTCTCTTTCTGAGCTTCAGGACCAGTGACTAAAACTCCAGTTTTGTCCTGGTTGAGCTGAAGAAAGTTTGCTGCCATCCATGACTTAATGTCTAAAATGCAGTTTAAAATGGTGTTAATTGGTTCTATGTCATCAGGAGACACAGCGACATACAGTTGTGTGTCGTCAGCATAACTATGGTAATAAACAGCATGTCTCCTGATAACATCCCTCAGGGGCAGTATGCACAGATTAAAAAGTACTGGACCTAAAATTGAACCTTGGGGCACACCACAATTTATTTTGTAGACTCTGGAAGAACATGTATCCATACTTACAAAAAAGTTCTTGTCTGTGATGTAGGGCTTGAACCAATTAAGAACAGTAACAGAGAGGCCAACCAGATCCTTTAGCCTGGTTAAAAGAATGTGGTGGTCTACTGTATCAAAGGCAACACTTAGATCCAATAGAACTAGGACTGAAATTCTGCGTGAGTCCTTACTGTGCCTTAGGTCATTAACAATCCTGACCAAGGCTGTCTCGGTACTGTGGTTTGTCCTAAAACCAGACTGATTTTCATCAAATATGCTATTTGATAATAAAAAATAATTCAACTGAGTAAAAACAAGTTTTTCTAAAATTTTGATTAAAATGGTAAGTTGGATACTGGTCTATAGTTACTGAGTTTTTCAGGATCTAAATTACTCTTCTTCAGGAGGGGTCTCACCACTGCCGTTTTAAAGGCAGCAGGGAAAACACCCGTATGGAGAAAGTAATTCACTATGTTTAAAAGTTCCTCCTGGAAGAATCCACAAAATGTTTTTAAAGGTGATGTGGGAATGGGATCTAAAAGACAGGTTGTTGGATTTACTTGGGAAAAAACTCAACCAAGAGTTTCAGCATCAATTAGGGCAAAACTCTCCAGCGTTTCCTCAGATAAAAGCAAAGGTTCCACGGTACTAAAAATTCAATTCACTTCAATTCAACTTTATTTATATGGTGCCATTTCACAACAACAGTCATCTCATAGCACTTTCAACTGTAGAGGGAAACCCCCACAATTGCAGAAAGACCCCAGCAATCAGGCGATCCCCTGTGAGCAAGCAGTGGTGACGGTGGAGAGGAAAAAACTCCCTTTTAATAGGAAGAAACCTCCAGCAGAACCAGGCTCAGGGAGGGGCAGTCATCTACTGCGACTGGCTGGGGGGTGAGGGGATAGAGAAGACGAAAAGAACAGACATGTAGAGAGCAAACAGCATGATATGGGCTCAATCTATGGCAGAGAACAAATAGATGTTAATGACCAGCAAAAATATTTCATTGAGAGTGAAGAAAGGAGTGAAGCCCAGCGCATTATTGGAGGTCCCCCGGCTGTCTAAACGTATTAGCAGCATAACTAAGGCAGGGTTCAGGGGCACATGATCCCTCCCTAATTATAGGCTATATCAAAAAGGCAAAAAGGAAGGTTTTAGAAGTGGACACTTAAAAACTTTTATCAGTACGACCCCTCCCTAATTGTAAGCTATATCATAAGGAACGTTTTCACCCTATTCTTAAAAACAGAGATCGAGTCTGACTCACGAATCCAGATTGGCAGCTGGTTCCACAGGAGAGGAGCTTGATAACTGAAGGCTCTGCCTCCCATTGTACTTTTGGAGATTCTAGGTATTACAAGTAATCCAGCATTTTGGGAGCGTAGTACTCTTTTAGGATAATAGGGCAGTATCAGATCTTTTAAAGCAGACGGACAGACGAAAATTCAATATCGCTAATTCTTATCTCAAATTGTTGTCTGAGACGAACTAAGTCGAACCGCACATGTTTGGTGTCAACAAATGTCGCATAAGGTGACAATGCGCTCTTGAAGTACGCTGTTGTGGAGAGCTGTCTGTCCCAGCCAAGCGATCAGCGGCTAAGATGGCCACTGACTGTGTGACGTCACCACCGGCAAACACATGCACACGGTCGGCGGCCAGTGTTGTGTTTTGCTTCACGCAACACTTGATGTTTACGTCTTAAAATCGGCGATTACGGATATTTCTTGGAATACTTGTGGATTACAAATAGATTATTTATGAAGATTAGGATTTCAGGAATCAAATTAATATGGTTTGGCATTGTGTTGTCTGCAGGTGCGATGGTCCTGCTGTGTTTTGCTTCATGCAACACTTGATGTTTACGTTTTAAAATCGGCGATTACGGATATTTCTCGGAATTACCAAATATTTTCATGATCATAAGAATGGTTAGGGGGAAAAAACATGCTGAAGAAAGACAGTTTAACTCACCGGTTACTTATATTGGAAGTCCATCCTCCTGTGTTTTTTAGAAGCAAAGTTCTCAATTACAGAGACATACAGTGTTCCCTATTGCTTCAGCTTCTGTATTAAAGCAGACTCCAGTGAAACAGTACCCAGGTTTGTCAGTCTTTCTTGTCCACATATATTTTGCAGGTGTCACGGCTCGCCGCTCTCAGGCATCTGCCTCAGCTGCGCGCACACCTGCACCTCATTAGCGCCCTACATGTGCAGTAGACATTTCGTTGACAGCGATTTCGAGAATAAGATGCAATTTGCAAAAAGATTGGTGATAAAGAAAACGGCTATTCCAACTACATATCCCTCGATTCCCAAGTCTGACTGTGAGACAAGTGTCAGTGACAGTAGCATGAAAAGCAAGGGTGATCTACCGATGCGATCAGCTGTCAGAAAACGAGAAGTAAACAGGGTAAGTTTTGGACTTTTAATATTCACAGCAAATGTTTACTAAACATTTTAAATGAATTCCAAGCAATGGATGATTTTCAAAATCAAACATGTAAAAGTAGAAGAAATTACCAATGACAGTTCAGCTTTCAATTTTTAGGGAAGCAACATATTTGCTAAGAAAAATAAATATAAGCCTAAGATTGTAAGAGAAATGTGCTTTTAAAAATGGAACCCCAATTTTCTACCATAAAATGGTGCCCATTATAACTGTGAAATGTTATTTATTGGAATATAATAATTGCTATATCTGGAAACTAGTTATTTTCTTAATCTGTAGTGATACTCCATGGATTTTTGTATTTCTTTGTATATTTCTGCTGTGTTTTCAAATGTTCATACAAAGGTGGTATAATATGTAATATTTCTTTTCAAATTGAGAAGAATTTAGTGTGTTCAAATTATTCAAATGTATATGACATGCGACTTTGATGAATGCTGAACTATGAGAATTATAACATTGACATGAACATTAATAAACTCAATATATGATTTTACAAAACTTTATTTACATATCATTGTTCACAAATCTAATCTTGGTAGGCAAAATCCCTTGTAGTGATCAGATGGGAATGTTTCTCTGATGAGGCTCACCGCACAGGCAGGCAACATAACCCTCACTTCTTTCCCACAAATAAGGCTGAATACCCCCCTCAGCACCACCCAAAACTACTTCATCATCTGATTCTTCATTTTCAATGTCATCATTTATATTGAGGTCGTCAAACTCGAGAAAATAATCGCTGTCCGAATCACTTTGCTCTCGTTCTGCCATTTTCTATTGCTGTTGTGACGTCACCAATGCCCGCACCTATCGAGAGATGGCGGTACTGCAGCCTCACTAAGTGAAGGCTGAGCTATGAGCAAATAAGGTCATTTATGGAAGCTGGTGACACATATTAAATCGCGGGAATAGACAGAATAGAATATTTTCATACAATCTGTTGATTGGTTCAATAAAAAAATGTCACTGTCCGTCTGCTTTAAATAAAAAGGGGCCTGATTGTTTAGAGCTTTGTAAGTGAGAAGAAGGATTTTAAACTTAATTCTAAACTCTATGGGAAACCAATGAAGGGAGACCAGAACCAAAGAGATATGATCTCTCTTTCTAGTACCTGTTAAAACTCTTGCTGCAGCATTTTGGATCAACTGAAGATTTTTTAAAGATGTTTTAGGACAACCTGATAATAAAGAGTTACAATAATCTAATCTAGAGCTAACAAAAGTGTGGATCAGTTTCTCAGCATTACTATGAGACAAGATGCTCCTAATCTTGACAATATTATGCAAATGATAGAAGGCAGTCTTAGAAACGAATTTAATATGTGAACTGAAAAACAGATCTTGATCAAAAATAACTCCAGGGTTCCTCACAGAACTATTCAGAGAAAGAGTAACCACATCCAAACTAAGAGTTTGATTTGGAAAGGTATTTCTAAGGTTTTTTGGACCAACTAGAATGACTTCAGTCTTCTCTGAATTTAATAGCAGGAAATTACGACCAACAGTGATCTGTGTGGAGTTTGCATGTTCTCCCTGTGTCTGTATGGGTTTACTCCGGCATTTCTCCGGTTTCCTCCCACATACCAAAAACATGCAAGTTTGGTTAACTGGCATCAAACTGGGGATTCTAAATTGTCCTTAGGTATGACTGTGAGAGTGAATGGTTGTCTGTCTCTCTGTGTTGGCCCTGCGATGGACTGGCGATCTCTCCAGGGTGTACCCTGCCTCTTGCCCAAAAGATGCTGGGATAGGCTCCAGCCCCCCTGCGACCCGAAAAGGATTAAGCAGGAGAAGATGAATGAATGAATGAATGAATGAAATTACAAGTCATCCAAGCTTTGATTTCCTTAAGACAGGCTTCTAGCTTGGCTAATTGATTACTATCATCTGGCTTCATTGACAGGTATAATTATGTGTCATCTGCATAACAATGAAAATGTATACAGTGCTTTCTAATAATGTTGCCTAACGGAAGCATATATAAACTAAAAAGAGTAGGGCCTAGCACAGATCTCTGTGGAACTCCATGACTGAGCTTTGAGTTAGAAGAAAACTTATTATTGACATGAACAAACTGGAACCTATCAGATAAATAAGATCTAAACTACTGCAACGAGGTTCCATTTAGTCCAACATAGTGTTCTACTCTATCAAGTAGAATATTATGATCGATAGTATCAAAAGCTGCACTAAGGTCTAAAAGGACAAGTACAGAAACAAGTCCATTATCAGATGTGTTAAGGAGGTCATTAGTGACCTTCACTAAGGCTGTTTCAGTACTATGATGGATTCTAAACCCAGATTGAAACTCCTCAAATAAACAATTTCAGTGCAAGTGGTCAAATAATTGCGTAGCAACAACTCTAAGATTTTTGAAATGAAAGGCAGAGTAGAGATTGGTCTATAGTTAGCTAAAACTCCTGAATCCAGCGTCGGCTTTTTGAGTAAAGGTTTAATTACAGCAGTTTTAAAAGCCTGCGGTATGTGACCTAATGTAAATTAAGAATTGATTATTTGAAGAATAGAGCTACCAATAAATGGGAAAACTTCTTTAAATAACCTGGTAGGAATAGGGTCTAAAAGACAAGTTGAAGGCTTGGATGAGGAAATTATTGTGTCTAACTCTAAAAGGTCAGTTGGAATAAACTCATCCAAACAGATGTCAATTGAATGAGTTGTAGTAGTTACTGTATTTAAGTTAACGGTGGAAAGAATCTGATTAATTTTATCTCTGATAGATGAAATTTTATTATTGAAAAAGTTCATAAAGTCCTGACTAGTAAGCTCTAAGGGAATGCTAGGATTGACAGAGTCCTGATTCTTTGTCAGCCTGGCTACAATGCTGAAAAGAAACCTGGGATTATTCTTGTTTTCTTCTAATAATGCAGAATAATAACTTGTTCTAGATTTTCTAAGAGATTTTTTATAAATTAAAAGATGATTTCTCCAAGCTAAATATATTTCATCTAATTTAGTGGAGCACCATTTTCTTTCTAATTGACGAGTCTTCTGTTTTAAGGTACAAGTTTCTGTGTTGAACCAAGGACTTAAAAATCTCTGATTAGACTTTTTCTTTTTTAAAGGGGCTAACATGTCAAGAGTCTGATGCAGAGAAGCTGTAACACTATCTACCATGCTATCAATTACAGAAGGAGCAAGCTGTCTATAGCTAATTTCCATTGTGTTGACACATGGCATAGAGGAAACAATCTGCATAAATTTGGTAACAACATCATCTGAGAGGCATCTGCTGTAGTAATATTTTTCTTTAGGAGCCAAATAGTCAGAAATAGTAAAATCAAAGGTTAGCAGACAATAGTCTGACAGTACAGGGTTATGAGGAGACACTGCCAGATTTTCTATTTCTATGCCATATGTCAGAACAACGTCCAGCGTGTGGTGGAGATAATGGGTAGAATTTCCTACTTTCTGAGAAAACCCCATTGAGTCTAATATTGAATTAAATGCCATATTAAGGCAATCACTATCTACATCTACATGTATATTGAAGTCCCCTACTATAATTATTCTATCTGATTTCAGCACTAAATCAGCTAAGAATTCAGCAAATTTGGATAAAAACTCTGAGGAGGCTGAGGCAGGACAATAAACTATGGCAAATAAAATTGGGTTTAACCTAAAATTGCTAAAATGTCCAATACTGAGGACCAGGCCCCCAAAGGAATTATAACGTGTTTTTTGCTTTACAATAACTAGTAATTTGGAATGGTAAATTATTGTTACTCCTCCTCCACGACCAGAACTTCTGGGATTTTGATAGTTTAAATAACCAGAGGGAGTTGATTGATTTAAACCAACATAATCCTCTTGCCCTAACCAAGTCTCTGTAAGGGATATTAAATCAATCTGATGATCAATTAACAGATCATGGACTAGCAGAGACTTGGAAGTTAGAGACCTAATATTTAACAAACCACATTTAATTTTTAAATTATGAGGAGGAACAGAGGCCAAATCATTCAATTTAGAGGTTTCAATTTTAATTTGAGTTTTACCAACTTTTTGTTTAATCACTTTGAGATGCTTATACATTATATTTTTATTTACTTTGGAGGGAGCAGACAATAATTCTCTGAAGGGGAAGACAGGGGCTAAGTTGAGGGGTGGTGGATGAAGAGGAGCTGCAGAGAGGCGTGTAAGACTGCAACTCTACTTCCTGGTCCCACCTCTGAGTTGTCAAGGTTTTCGAAATTTGGATAAAAATGATGCCAGATTGTTAGATAAAAGAGACGCACCATCCAAAGTGGGATGGACGTCGTCTTGTCTAATAAGACCAGGTTTTCCCCAAAATGAGTTCCAATTGTTTATGTAGCCCACATTGTTTGCAGGACACCACACAGACAGCCAGCGGTTGAAGGATGACAAGTGGCTAAACATGTCATCACTGGTCAGATTGGGGAGGGGCCCAGAAAATACTACAGAGGCAGACATTGTTTTTGCAAAGTCACACACCGATTCCACATTAAGTTTTGTGACTTCCTACTGCCAGAGTTGGATGTCATTAATGCCGGCGTGGATAACAATTGTGGAGTATTTGCAGTTACTTTTAGCCAGCATTTTCAAATTTGACTCAATGTCGCCTGCTCTGGCCCCGGGAATGCATTTGACTGTGGCCGCTGGAGTCTCTAGATTCACTTTTCTGACTACAGAGTCACCAATGATCAGAGTTTTTTCCTCAGCAGGTGTGTCGCTGAGCGGGGAAAAGCGATTAGAAACATGAACATGTTGGTGGTGTACCAGGGGCTTGTGGCTTTGCTTCCTTCTCACCGTCACCCACCCGTTCTCTCCTGGCTGCTCAGGAAAGGTCAGAGCTGGGAGACCGCTAGCAGGCCGCCCTATGCTAGGGAACTCCGCTGCAGCTAAGGGGCGTCCGCCATTATTAACTGGCGCAGACGGTGTTTCAATGCAGCGGAGCCGGGATTCCAAATCAGACAACCTTGCCTCGAGTGCCTCAAAAAGGCAACATTTATTACATTTACCATTATCACTAAAAGAGGCAGAGGTGTAGCTAAACATCTGATTCAGAGAGCACACCAGAGGGCAAGGGGAAGGAGAGCTAGTAGCCATAGCTAGTGGCTAACCCGAAGCTAAAACAAACACCGATGAAAGGTGAACAGAAGGCTAAAGAGGGTGATTAGGTGACACTGAGTACGCACACAGGTGCAAGAGGCTTGTTAAACAGAAGTGAGAGGTGACGGTAGATGGAAAAAGGTGATTAAAATAAAATTAAAACAATATCTTGTGATAAAAGATTGGCTCTAATAACATCTATTTTACTTCTGAAGTGGTCTGCAAAGTCCTCACATAGTGAGTCTGTTGACATCATGCTGGACTTCTTAAAATCAGGGTTGATCAAGTGATCAATAGTGGAGAAAAGGATTCTAGGATTGTTTTTGTGATTATTATTTTGGAGAAGTAGGAGTTTCTGGCTTGCTTCACAGTATTATTAAATAGTTTCAATTGTTCTAGTAGAGTTTGATAATGAACAGTTAATTTTGTTTTTCTCCATCTTCTCTCTGCTGCTCTGCATTTTCTTTTCTGCTGTTTTATATCTTCATTCCACCAGGACGGGACAGGTTTAGTTTTTGCATTTTTGGTCTTTAGTGGTGCAACCAACTCCAGTGCTGTTTTTAGTTTATGGTTAAAACTGTCACTAATAAAATCACATCATGCAGGTAGAACCTCAGCAGGAACATCACTTAATACCCTGATAAAATTTGCAGCCACCTCAGAAGTCAGATGGCGCTTCCTCATTGTTTTTACTTGGGTCTCTCGCTGAATAAAACTGGTGACGTTAAAAAACATAGAAGTGATCTGAGACAGCCAAGTCTACAATAGAGGACACACTAGTGGACAGGCCGTAGGTGATCACAAGGTCTAAGGTGTGCCCTTTGTTGTGACTTGACTGTGTTGTGTGTTGTTTAAAATCCATACAGTTAAGCAGGTTTAAAAATGTACTAGAAAAAGAATTAGAAGGATCATCTATGTGACAAAATTATCACCTGTGACTACCTTGTTATCTCTTTGAGTGTGTCTGTCGCCGATTTGCGACATAACGCCTAGTGGTCAAGAGTGGTAAATATTTTTTGTCAATAAAATAGTTCAGATTTCCAAGGCTATAACTTGAAAGTGGTAAGAGATAATGGTTTACTGTCAATTAGAAAGATGTAAAATATGATCCAAAGTTTCAGATAGGAATAAATTTATGCATCTAATTTGCATAATGTCGCAGCACCTCTTTAAATTCCATAACTCAGTCAAAACTGGACTTTGGATGTATTTACACAAAGAGTGGTTCAGTCTTTTGATACCGTTTTTTTGTACAGAGGTACCTCATCATTTTATCTTCAAAGTATATGAACAAGAAATCAGTACAATATTAAATAAAACACAGAAATTCCTCACTTACCGGCGGCTAAGGGGACCCGCTCGCTGCCATGGTTGCTGCGTTTTCGTCCATCGTGGTCGTTATTTTGCGTTCTGTCGGTCATTTACGCTCTCTATCACATCTAAAAAGTCTTATGATTATCCCACATAAATTTCACTTGTATCCCGCGGCTATTTTCCGCATACAAAGCCAACTAAGTGATGGTGCACGATGATGGACGGCAGCCATATTAGCTTTCTGGGCTAAAATGCTAAAAAAAAGGAAAAGGAAATGAGGAGTTCTTCTTCTTTGGTGTATTACACGTCATCCATTGAGTCCTCCAACGGATATCTGCCACCTTCTGAAACTGGCAGATCAGTACAAATCAGTACAAATCCTCAACGGAGCCAGTCATGTCAGAGTGAGATGACAGGAGCAGTGCCGTGCTCTGCCACTAGGGGCACACAAAATCCATCCATCCATCTTCTTCCGCTTAATCCTTTTCGGGTCGCGGGGGTGGGGTGGGGGCGGCTGGAGCCTATCCCAGCATCTTTGGGCGAGGGGCAGGATACACCCTGGACAGATCGTCAGTCCATTGCAGGGCCAACACAGAGAGACAGACAACCATTCACTCTCACAGTCATACTTAAGGACAATTTAGAATCCCCAGTTTGATGCCAATTAACCTAACATGCATGTTTTTGTCATGTGGGAGGAAACCAGAGAAATCCCAGAGTAAACCCACGCAGACATGGGGTGAACATGCAAACTCCACACAGATCACTGTCTCACACTCAAAAGGTTATATTTTGTGTGGATGATTGACAGCATGTCAGAAAATTTACTGATAAATGCTACACATAGTTTTGGTGGTCTATAAACTGTGATGCATAAAATTGGGGAGCAGTTAAAAACAAAGGCATGATGTTCAAAGGTGGTGTACTTGCTAAATGTTATTTCTTTATCATTAAAGTCACTAGAGATTATCGCTGCAGTTCCACCACCTTTCTGACCCTTCCTTGTAGAAAATAAAAAGTTAAGACTGGGTGGAAAGGCCTCAGTGAGAACAAGTGATGCATCAGTACCCAGCCACATCTCAGTTAAAAACAGGCAGTCCAGTTTAAGATAAGATAAGATAAGCCTTTATTAGTCCCACAATGGGGAAATTCCGGGATTGCAACAGCACAGGAATAGCAACACTCAGAGCAATAATTAAGAAGATACGAAAAAAATATAAATAAGAGCAGTGGATATACATACGTACACATAAATATATAAATATATATACAAAGTGTGGAGCATTGTAGCAAGATGGAATAAACAGCATAACGTCTACTTAGTTATCCTACATAGTATGAATATGTACCCATACATATTGTCACCCTCCGTAGCGACTGATATTGTCCTAGTTGTATACTGGAGGGGACCATTTGTGTAAGTCTGCTGCATCTTTTGCATTCTATACTACTAGGTCGTCACGGTTTTTTTGCTATCTCTGCGAGCAGCCCTGCTTAGGTTATACAGTCTGACAGCCGTAGGTAGGAAGGACCTGCAAAACCTCTCGGTTGCGCACCTAGGATGATGTAGTCTACTGCCAAATGAGCTCCTCAGTGCGTTCAAAATGTCCTGCATAGGGTGGGACTCGGACTCCAGCAGAGATGACAGTTTAGCCACCATCCTTCTCTCTCCTATCTCCTCCACTGGGTCAAGGCATTGCCCCAGGACAGAGCTAGCTTTCTTGATCAGTTTGTTCAGTCTCTTCCTATCGGCTGCTGTAATGCCCAGCAGACCACTCCAAAAGTCATGGCTGATGCCACCACTGTGTCGTAGAATGTCTTCAGCAGCACCCCTTGTACACCAAAAGACCTGAGCCTCCTCAGTAGGAACAGCCTGCGCTGTCCCTTCTTGTAGAGTGTGTCGGTATTGTGTGACCAGTCTAGTTTATTGTTCAGATGAACACCAAGGTACTTGTAGGATGTCACCATCTCAATGTCTGTTCCCTGAATGTTTACTGGTGCTGTGAGGGGTTGTCCTTGCCTGCAGCAGTCCACCACCAGCTCCTTAGTTTTCCTTGCGTTGCTCTGGAGGCAGTTGCGATGGCACCAGTCATCAGATCTAAATCAAATTATGATCTAAAATCAAATTATCAGTAAAAAATGATTTGTTTAAAAGGGAGTAGACATTTAAAAGAGTCATAAAAACTGTTGAAGGGTTGGTGTGTGGGGTGATTTGTTGGGTATTTAAATTAATTTTGACATGGTTCTTTTGGTTTACTCCACCAGTCCGAATCCAGTGTGGTATATTGTTGGAGATAATGGGGGAATTGTCCAACACCTCTGCATACTGCCACCCAATTATAGCAAGGTACCTGAAATTTAAATATAAATTTAACATTAAATTCCTTTTTATCAGATTTCTAGGGACAGGCAGTGCCTATACCCTGACTGGCCATCACTGATGCAATCATATAGCAGTACCTTAAGGTAATTATTTTATTTCTGTTTCCATGGGTTATCTAGGTGAAATTATGAACTATAATCCCTGTGGTTTATGTCATTATTCCATTTATGCCCTCAGTCACTCTATATTCTGCTCTGTTTATGATAAATAAAATGCTTCAATCATCTTGGCTGTGTGAAAAAAATTATGCAGACTGAGCATAAAACGATGACTCATTTTGCTGTTACAAGGCAATAATTTAGAATCAATTTCATACCAGCAGAGGCAATAGAAACTGGGCTGCAAATTACGCCAATGACAATGCTATTACTATACGACTCATTCATGCTTTCATTTATATGCATATACCAGATGTTCATTTGCCCAGAAGCCAGAAGTAAATCAGGGATATCTTGTGGGGATCTCTCTTCTCAAAGTGTGACATCATAACTCATTCTGACAACCAACACTGAGACCATCAGGCAAATCTGCTTGAAATATGGAAAAGAGCTGTTAACACATTGTGCAGGCATGATTTTCCAGGGCTGGCCTTTCATGTGCATCTGACATGCTTCATGAGCAACAGAAGGCTAAGTGGCATTTTGAATTCAAAGAAATAAGGGAAAAAAATGTGTCTTTTTTGGGTACCTGTGACTTCTCAAGTGTACAAAGATGTGACATGGTAAAACATTCACTTAAACCTTACGGATGGACCACTGTGGTTTGAGAGAATTTTATAGCCCTGTTGTTGCCTTTGTTCATCCTCCCCGTGACCTCTGCTCACAGGGGGATTTCTGCTGATGTGAAGACCGAGAGGATGACAGACAGGATGGCAAAAAAATGAGCACACATGGCCTCTGGAGAAAAGGAAGCTTCGGTTTGTGATTACTTCTGTGCACATAAAAGAGCATACAAGGGGAATGGATTTTTTAAAGGTGCCATTTACAAAAGTGGAGAATCAATATTGATAAATGGAGGTCACATGAAAACTTGTCTTTTTTGTTCTTTTTTTGCTGATGATATGATGAGATGCTCCCACAGACCAAAAGCATGCAGGTTAGGTTAATTGGAGACTCTAAAGTGGCCCTAGGTGTGAATGTGTGTGTGAATGGTTAAGGGATAGCGCCATACCGTGGCTGCTTCATCCATCCAGGTGGATGCCCTCAATTTCCCCTCTGGGGATCAATGAAGTATACAAAATTTAAAAAAAAAAAAAAAATGATAGCACTTCTGCCTTGTTTGTATATTCTTATCTTTTTGTTCCATTATTATTGCTATATTGTTATAACTTTAAAATGATGTTGCATAAAATACAGATATGACAGAGAGACATTTTGCCAGATGTGGATAGAGTAAGCAGAACTTGTACTCAAGTCAAACTTTAAATGAATTTTTAAAGTACAGTGGCGCTTGAAAGTTTGTGGACCCTTCAGAATTTTCTACATTTCTGTATAAATATGACCTAAAACATCAGATTTTCACACAAGTCCTAAAAGTAGATAAAGAAAACCCAGTTAAAGAAAGATACAAAAATGTTTTACTTTTTCATTTTTTTATTGAGGAAAATGATCCAATATTGCATATCTGTGGCCTGCAAAAGCTTGTGAACCTCTAGGATTTGCAGGTAATTTGAAGGTGAAATTGGAGTCAGGTGTTTTCAGTCAATGGGATGACATTCAGGTATGAGTGGGCATCCTGTTTTATTTAAAGAATCTTATTTAAAGATCTATCAAAGTGTCAATACAAGTTTGTGGAAGTGTGTCATGGCGTGAACAAAGGAGATTTCTGAGGACCTCAGAAAAAGGGTTGTTCTAATGGACTGCATTTATATTGCACTTTTCAATGAGTCCATTATTCATTCACTCCACAGACAGAGGTAGTGAAAAGCTACTGCTGTAGCCACAGCTGCCCTGGGGCAGACTGACGGAAATGTGGCTGCCAATCCACGCCAACAGCCTCTCTGACCACTACCAAACATTTATACACATTCACACCCAGTGTCAGGGACAATGAAGACAAGGTGGGTCAAGTGTTTTGCCCAGGGACACAATGGCAGGGGAAAGCGGGATTCAAACCGCCAACCTTCTGGTTATTGGATGACCCGCTCAACCTCCTAAGCCACTGCTTCCCACATTTCCCTCCTCCGTTCCATTTTTGCTGAGCACCAAGCTTAATGGCAGGAAGTTCCATTTTTATATGGTCTTTGGCATGACCCAGCCGGGACTTGAACCCCCAACCTCCCAGTTGTGGGGCGGATACTCTACCTCTAGGCTATCACTCCAGTTGTTGATGCGCATCAGGCTGGAAAAGATTACAAAACCATCTCATCAAGAGTTTGGACTTCACCAATCCACAGTAAGACAGATTGTGCACAAATGGAGGAAATTTAAGATCATTGTTACCATCCCCAGGAGTGAGCAACTAACTAAGATCACTCCAAGAGCAAGCCATGTAATAGTCGGCGAGGTCACAGAGTACGCCAGAGTAGCTTCTAAGCAACTGAAGGCCTCTCTTGCATTGGCTAATGTTCATGAATCCACCATCTGGAGAACATTGAACAACAATGGTGTGGTTCATGGTATGGTTGCAAGGAGAAAGCCACTGCTCTCCAAACAGAACCTTGCTGCTCATCTGCAGTTTGCTAAAGATCATGTGAACAACCCTGAAGGCTATTGGACAGATGAGACAAAAATAAAACTTTTTGGTTGGAATGAGATGTGTTATGTTTGGAGAAAGCAAGACACTGATTCTAGCATGAAAACCTTATCACATCTCTGAAACATGGTAGCGGTAGTATGATGGTTTGGGCCTGTTTTGCTGCATCTGGGCCAGGACAGCTTGCCATCATTGATGAAACAATTATTCCAGCAAATACTAAAGGAAAATGTCAGGACATCTGTGCATGAACTGAATCTCAAGAGAAAGTGGGTCATGCAGCAAGACAACGATCCTATACACACATCATTCTACCAAAGAATCGTTAGAAGATTAGAGTTAATGGTTTGGAATGGCTAAGTCAAAATCGTGACCTTAATCCAACTGAGATGTTCTGGAAACACCTGAAGTGAGCAGTTTATGCGAGGAAACCCACCAACATCCCAGAGTTGAAGCTGTTCTGTGTGGAGGAATGGGCTAAAATTCCTCCAAGCTGATGTGCAGGACTGATCAACAGTTACTGGAAACGTTTAGTTGTAGTTATTGCGGCAAAAGGGTGTCACACCAGGTACTGAAATCAAAGGTTCACAAACTTTTGCCACTCACAGATTTATAATATTAGATTATTTTCCCCAATAAAAAAACATTTTTTCTCATTTATTTAGCTGGGTTTTCTTTATCTACTTTTAGCACTTGTGTGAAAATCTGGTTATGTTTTTGTTCATATTTATGCAGAAATGTAGAACATTCTTAAGGGTTCATAAACTTTAAAGCACCACTGTAAGATTACTGTGGGAAAAGTCAATGTTTTTTGCAATATAATTCAAAATAATGAACTTACTTAAAATACAGTATATTCAATATATATACACCCACAGCAAAATATTTAAAGCCTTTTTGATTTAATTTTGATGACTATGGTTATAGTTTTTGAAATGGAATTATAGAGCATAATATTCAAATTTACCAGTATTATTTTCTGTAGGTTTAAACTGCTTGAGTCCACTTCAGATCTTTAATCTAAATTAAATGTTCTAAACATAACAACCTTGCACAAGAGAGATCGTCCCCTCCAATACACAACTAAGACAATAACAATCATTATTGAGGGTGGCAATAACACTGTTGATTCAAATGCGAAATATACTGTCTGGGTCCATCTTTATATTCTGCTGGGTAATTTAACAAACTGTAATGCTGTTGATACCATCTAGCTGCAATGCTCCTGCACTGCGTATATAACTGTGTACATATGTATATTTATTTACTGCTTTGGCTAACCAGTTCTTATCTTATTATCTTATTTACTATTGCTCTGAGTGCTGCTATCCCTTTGCTGCTGCAATCCTGGATTTCCCCATTGTGGGACTAATAAAGGCTTATCTTAGCTTATCTTATCTTATCTTTGACTGACAAATCTAGCCTGTTTTCTTCCTAAAGTATACCAGATTGGTGCATTGCCACGAAACATCTTCCTCTGCTTTACAAAAATAGGAGCTCGAAAACTCAAACATGCATATGGCCCCAGAAAAGCAGGAAACAACTCTGAATGTAACTACTCGCCACCCTCCTCTATATTTAGGTTTGTCTTTTTTAAAGCATCAGAAAGTGATTTCATAACACTTGAACAACCCGATCTCAGTAAAAAACGTATCTAATAAACGTTTTCCCACCCCTCTAAAAACATACATTTCCATGTTAAATCAAAAAATAACGTACTTCACTATGTTTACACAAGTTCACTCACTGTGCAGTCCTCACCGCAAATGCACAGAGCAACGCATCTTTTACTTTGCTTTCTCAACGCTCATTCGGTTGGTGGGAAGGGGATTTATTTATTTAGCGAATGCAAAGTCCTTAAGCCAAGCAGTTGCCTCCTGGTTTGCTGTATGGAGGGTGTGTAATCCTCCTTCCAGTCTTTGGAGTGGGCAAGCCTCTATGATGTGTTCCATTGTTTGCTCCTCTCCACATGCGCACAGTGGGCTAGGGCTACTGCCCCATCTGTGAAGGCTGGCCAAGCAGGGGCCATGTCCAGTCCTGAAGCGATTGAGTGTAGACCACTGTCTCCTTGGGAGGTTGGTGCCCGGGACCTGTTGGTTGGGGTTTGTCACCAGGTGTTTGTTTGGGACCTCCTTGGTCTCCCATTCCTCTTGCCAAGCTGTCTGGATGGTAAAGTCAGCTGGGGGAGGGTTTTTCCAAATCGGCCGTCTGGATGAAAGTCGGGCAGTAGGTGGGGTGTAGATATCTGCATGGATTGGTAAGTGAGGAGAATCTTTAACTTTTTGGAGCATCCTTTGAGTTAATGCTGCTCACCGGATGTGTGGAGGGGCTATGTATGACAGAACAGGGAGCCAGGGGAGTGGTGTTGAGCGGATTGTTCCAGTTATAGTTCTCATGGTTGAGTTGAGCTGGGTGTCTACATGGTGTGTGTATGATGACCTGGACCAGACAGGGGCACAATATTCTGCTACAGAGTATGAAAGGGCCAGTGCTGAGGTGCGCAGGGTGGAGACTGCCGCCCCCCATTTTGCACCAGCGAGCTTGCAGAGCAGGTTGTTTCGTACCTTCACCTTAGCAGCCGTCCCCTGTAGATGTTCCTTGAAGGATAAGGTCCTATCAAGGGTCACTCCAAGATAGGTTGGATTTGGGGCATGCTTAAGCTTGAGTCCGCTCAGGTGGATGTTTAGTTCTCTGGCAGCTTTTACATTGTGGAGATGGAATACACTGGAGACGGTTTTTGCTGGGCTTGGTTTTAGGCGCCAGATTTTGCAGAACTGGTCCAGCTTGGCAAGATCTTCCGTGAGCACCCGTTCCAGTGGTTCAAAGTCTGGTGCTTGGAGTGCCAAACAGATGTCATCTGCATAGATGAATTTGCGGGATTTTGTAGTAGGCAGGTCGTTTATGTAAAGGTTGAACAGAGTTGGAGCTAGAACTGAGCCTTGTGGGAGTGTTCTCCATGCACTTGTGTTCTGACCGAGGTGGACTCTGAACCTTCGGTTGATCAGCAGGGTTTTTATAATTGCTGTTGCCCAAGCAGGGATCGCCTTTATAAGTTTCAGGAGGAGGCCTTTGTACCAGATCGTATCACAGGTGGCTGTAAGATCGAGAAACACAGCCCCTGTCTTCAGTCTGCTCTCGAAGCCATTTTCGATGAAGGTGGTTAGGGCCAGTACTTGTTCTCCTGTACTGCGGTCCTTGCGGAAACCTGCTTGATCCACACTTAGAATATCCTCTATTTCTGGGGAAATACGTTGCAGTATTAGGCGCTCCATGATTTTGTAAGAAACGCTGAGTAGGGAGATTGGGCGGTAGCTTGCTGGTAGTTTGTGGTCTTTGCCAGGTTTTGGGATGGCAATGACCTTTGCTGTCCGCCATTTCTTTGGGATCGAGTTTGTTTGTGTGATCCTTGTGTAGAATTGTGTCAACCAGGTTAGGGCTCGGGGGCCAAGATTTTTCAGGAATTCTGGGAAGATGTTATTGTATCCTGCTGCCTTTCCACATTTCAGGCCCTGTAGGACTTTCTCCAGTTCAGCAGCCTCGAAGGGTTCAGGGTTCGTTTCCTCTACAGGCATTTTTTGGTGTGTTTTTAGCTCAGTTGTAACTGCTCTTCTGGTGTCTTTGTTCTTGGGGTGCTTTGGCAATAGTCAGTAGGTGGGATGCAACTTGGTTGGGTGTGACAGATGCTCGGCTTTGGCTAGGGGGCTTCTGTGCAGCTCCTAGGTGACGGATGAGGCTCCAACATTTCCTGCTAGAGTGGGTAAAGCTCCGGTCAGCAACTGTCTCCTCCCATTTCTTTCGCCGGGCTGTATTTAGCGATTCAATGAGATGGTCTGCTATCTCTGGGTCCCCTGATGTTTGATAGGATTGTAGGAGGGCAGCGCTTTCTCTGTCCAAACATGGGACATAGAGGGGTCGGTAGCCTCGTGGGATTGCAGTATGGGCAGCCTTGAAGATTGCGCTGCAGAAGCGGTTGTATGCTTCATCTACAGTGATGGTGTGGAGTGGGATGGTAACAACACTCCGGTCCAGAGTTTCACTGAATTTCTTCCAGTTGGCTTTGCGGAAGTTCCAGCGCATCTTCCTTGGGCTGTTTATGACTGGAAGTTGTAGGCCAATGTGTACAAGCAGGGGCCGGTGTTGGCTGTGTGGAAAATCATCAAGAATGAGGATCTGTGTAGGATATGGCGCCCCATTCAAAGAGCTGACCCAGCACAGGTCAGGAGAATAGTCCTTCTTCCACCTAGCAGAGTGGAGGGTTCCTTTTTGTTTGGGGTCGTATATCAAAGCAAGGTAATTTCTGGATGCCCAGTCTGAAAGTGCCTCCCCATCACTATCCACTGCTGGGTACCCCCAGTCAGGGTGATGGCTGTTAAAGTCCCCCACATAGATGGCAGTGTGGGGTAGGGTGGGTAAGACCTGCAGATCCCAGTTGGCACTAGGGGGCTTGTACACATTGACAATATGGAAGCTACCAATGGTTATGGTGTCTGAGAAATGTGTTGTTATCAGGTGATTTGCTTCAACTATGTCAGAACGCACATAGGTGGCACGTCCATGTTTAGCATGTAGAACATAGCACAGGAGGACAAAGCCTTTGATGGTGTAGCGGCCAGCTTCCTCTGTGCCAATATGAGTCTCTTGGAGGCAGATTACATCAATCGAATGTTGGAAGGCGAGGACTTCGATAAGGCTTCGCTTGGCTGCAGATAGGCCTTCAACGTTTAGTTGTAATATGCGAAGGGCAGATCCTACCACAAAGTGCTCTCGGGGCTGTTTGCTTTCAGCTTTAGGACTGTGACTAGGATTCTTCTTTGACTTGGCACAGAGGCGTCGTCTCTTTGAATTTAGTCTGCTGGTAGGATCATTAGCTTCCCCGGGCAAGCCTGGGTACTGGCGGAGGGCGCGACGAGAACGCTGATCCATTGCCCTCCAGGCAATGGGAAGGGGATGGTGTATGATTACTTACACAGCTGTTTCAGCAAAAACACGCAAGTTCAACTTTTGTCTGTCACTGACCTTTTTCTTTGTTTTTTTCCTTGTTTTTTTTTCCTTACTTTGTTTTTCACTCCACCAATCAAAAGTTCCTGTGAGGTTAGGGTTATGCATTAAAGTATGGGTTAGGTTAGGTTAGTTGCTCCATGCTCACACACAATAAAAGTGAAAAAATAAAATGTTGTTACACACATTTCTTAAGCTGTAAATGCCACGTACCCACTGCACGTCAAAAATCCTTTTTAGGTGCCTCTGTACATTTTCTCTGACTGACAAAGCATGCTATTGAACGTATTTTTGCTGAGACTGGGCTCCACTTGAATGTCACGAACGGCGTTCTCTGAGGGCAAACAGGACGCCAAATGCAGACTGTGAGTTTGTAAATTTATTAACTAAAAATAAACACAACATACTAACACACTGTGATTTCCATAACCAAGCCTCCAATAATGAGGCCAAAGGTGCAGTAGAACGTGACTTTGTTTGTGAGCTCACAATAACTGCAAGGCGCTCCCGTCTAGGCAGAGGTGTGGTCGTAAAGAGACCATCCCCCTTCCGCACTGGCCTTTTATACCCTGGGTGGCGGCCGAACCAGAAAGATGGAGCCGTCACCCATAACACACAAAAACACATTAATAATAATGTTTCATACTCCCCCCCCCCCGTAGAAAAGTCCAAAACACCTACCATTTAGACCCACCCAAATTTACAACCCGAATCACACACTAACAGTAAATAGAATATCCTATTATAGCCTATCCATGCACACAAATAATAAAAAACTAGAGGGGGACAGGTGGACTACTGTTCCACCCCCACATGGCCAGACAGATTATTCTGCCGTCTCTGTTGTACTACAGTCCATTAGACAAAAAAAGCTGCCATGTTCCTAATACAATATATAAAACAATCCCAAAACATATGTACAAACAAGAAACACTTCAATTCAATAAACAAACCAGTTAATATGTACATTCACACTCTGCTGTGAAAACTCCAACATACTCACCCCATAACCCGGGCAAACCATACATCAACCATGTATTAAACACATTAATACAAACATTGTTGGGCTTTTTTTTTTAAACTTGTGCAACTCACATAGCAACTACATGTGAAACATACTAACTACGAGGCTCAGGCAGTTCATACATATTAACATCTTGGCTCAAACACCCTGGCAAAATTCTTTTGTAAAATGGTCACTTAACATAGCCACTTTTATGCATTTTTATGCACTTTTTATGCATTTTTTTTAATGCATTTTTATGCACTTTTATGCTTGTTGTCATGTCGACAAGACAACAATACAGCCTGGGTAGTACACACGTTAACATTTTATGCCATTCACATGTTAATAATTCAACTTAAACACATCACCCCCCAACCACCATACAGTCCCAATGGATAAACGACCCCCAGAGACCTGTCCAGTGGGTCCTGCCCAGAGCTTCTTCTTCGCTTCGCCCTTGGAGATGAACTATGTTGGGACCCCGACACCTCCTTCTCCTCGTTGGCACACCGCAGCTCGTTGGGATGTCTCCATGAGTCATTGGACAATTGAAGGTAACCATCCTCCTGAATGGCCACCACCTGCACCACATTCCGCTTGCCATGGATCCCTCTCAGCCAAGCCTCCTCCCTGGGTCAAACCACATCAGCAACCCCCAGAGAAGCTCGGCTCGGCTTCCAATGTCCACGACGTCTAAACCGGGCCTCCTCACTGGGTCGAACCACACCAGCGACCCCTTGTGAAGCCCAACTCAGCCTCCAGTGTTCCTGTGAGGCATGTGGGTTCACCGTGCCAGCCAGTCCTGCCCTGATCTCTTTCATTTGTAACACCGATGAAGCTGTTGCAGCCCTTTGCTTCTCGGCACCTCCCAGCCGAACTCCAGAAGCAGAGGGAGCCATCCTCTCAGCTCCACCCACCGGCACGGGCGTCCCACCGTGCCACCCAGTTCCCACATCCAGGGTAACCTGGGCCCTGGCACCGGAACCCTCCTGCGATGGCCCTGGGTGGGATTGGTCCTGTCCATCTCCCAGAATACTATATTCGTCCCATACCGCATCGTCCACCACACTTGGTACCAGCCAGTCCCACAAACCACAGCCGAACCACTCCTCTTCGATGCCACTGGTGATCATGAAGCTCAGTCCATAGAATAGGTTGCAGCCTATCACGTTCGACCCACTGACGGTCACCACAAACTGGATATTGGACACCACTGCTGATTTGTATCTCGCCATCAACTCCAGCAAACCCACAATGGCCAACTTATTACTTCCATAGCCACAATATGGTGTCGACAGTCCTCTTATACGGTAATGCAGGAACAAACTTCTCAAAGTAGACCAGTTCAACACAGATACTGCTGTGCCCTTGTAAACCAGTAACGGCACTTCCACACCGTCCAGAATCACCTCACAGTGTATGGGGCCATCTGTGCTCGGGGAGACGGTGTGAATAACCGTAGGAGTCGTGGCAGGGGAATCCGCTCCATGTCGCCGTTCCCCTCGCTCAAACTTTTTGCAGGCCCTGGTGAAATGATGTAGGAGTCCACACTTGCCACAGCATTTGCCCCTCACCTGACACTCTCTTGCCTTTTATTGGTGCTTGGTGGAACCGCAGCCCAAACGTCTGGGCGATCCCAGGGCAGACCTAATTTTAATAGCCGTAACGTAGTCTTCTTTATCTTCTGCACTATCATCACTACCCGGGTCCACAGCCTGTGCCACTGCCTATGAGTCAGGCTGCCTCAACGTCGTTCTCTCACCGAGGTCCTTTGATAGTTTATCCGCTGCTTTGTACTGCTGAGCTATCTCCACAGCCATGGTTAACATCAGCTCACCGGAGTGCGTGAGGAGTCTTGACCGTGCCGCAGAACATAGCATGTGCTCCGCTAACTGATCGTGGACCATTTCTTCCTCCCAAGCCCCGAATTAGCAATCTCCAGACAGCTGGCGCAGGTCCACAATGTACCGTTACACTGACTTCCCCGGCCGCTGATGGCACTGTCAGAACTGGATCTTCCAGACGATGACGTTCTCTGGAGTGCAAAAGTAGCACGCCATTAGCTCAACCATGTCCTCAAAACTATCACTCTCTCCCAAATTGCTGAGAATACGTTGCCCTTCCATGCCAAGATTATGGACCAGTATTGCTCATGCACGCAGTTTCTCCAATTCGCCGAGGTTCACGCCACCAAATAATTCTTAAATGCAGCAAACCACCTCACCCATGGAGCCGGCGGCGCGCCGGGAAGCTCCAAAAATGGCCGAATACTGGAAACTCCTTTATGCATTGCTTTATCGGAGTGGTGGCTCAGTTGGTAAAGCATCCGCCCCACACCCGGGAGGCAGGGGTTCAAATCCCGGCCGGGTCATGCCGAAGACCATATTAAAAAAAAAAACGGAACTTCCTGCCATCCAACTTGGTGCTCAGCAATAATGAAATGGAGGAGGGAAATCTGTGGCGGCGCCTTGCATGGCAGCGGCCCTTCTGATTCTACTATGGGGTGTGTGTGGTTTACACTGTAGATAGGATAAAGCACAATTTTGTTCTACTGTACATGATTGGTTGTATGGTTGAATGACAATAAAGGGTGATTTAATTTAATTTTAATTTAATTTAATTTAATTTACCCTCGTCGCCAAATGTTATGTCCATAATCAAGACTCCAATAATGGGGCCGAAGGTGCAGCAGAACGTGACTTTATTTGTGAACTCCCAATAACTCCAAGGCGCTCCTGTCTAAGCAGAGGTCTGGTCATAAAGAGACCGTCCCCCTTCCACATTGGCCTTTTATACCCTGGGTGGCGGCGGAACCGGAAAGCTGGAGCTGTCACCCGTAATACACAACAATATAATAATAATATTTAATACATCACACACACAACAACGAAAAACACAGCTTAGAGGCTGGAGCAAAAAATACAAATAAACAAGAATGTGAGAAAGACAGAATAAACAACAACTTAAAGATGTCCAGGGGATTCCTAACATGAGTCGTGTTGACACCGCTGCACCAGGGAAATGGTGTCCACGGCTTAAATAGGCCACCCCTGGTTACAAACACCTGCGGGATCCTGAATGGCGATTATTGCTTGCAAGCTGTGACAGCCTGCAAACAGAATCTGACAGCCGGAAATGATGCTCAAGTTGTCACAGCGCCAGAAACGATCAACACAATAAACCAAAGAAGGAAATCCAGAAACTAATAATGAACTAACCAAAAACAGAAACCAAATACAGCCAACAAGGAGAACTGAAAAATGAACAGAGAAAGACAAAATTAATCTAATAACGAAGCACGGCCCCCGCCCGTGCACCAGACCATGACATTGAACCTATATGTTTTTCCTTGAACCTATACTGACTTTTTACAGTTTTGTAATTTTGTACTGCCCTTTCTGTGTAGAATAACGCTGAGCAATTTTAACTAAATATTCAAACAAACTGAATAGAGGGAAAACTGACCAATAACCAGTTTTGCAGAGTTTTCTCCTCTTATGCAACATTGACCACAGTGATCAATTCAGATATGTTTTGCTCATATAAATATTTGTATTATGAAGTCAGGAAGTATTTGTCAGTTATTTAATATAATATGCTACCATATAAAATACTGTACATATAAATGAAATGTTTATACTGCCTATTAAGGTTATATACATTATATATATACAGATGGTGAAAATAATAGGGTTATTCCACATGGCCTTTAGCCAGCACTCAAGCACACTCAGAGCACTCAGCCTCTAATTGGGTTTTTATGTGACCCAAAGTGTGATTATCCCTGCTCTCCATTTTCATTACAGAACCTTCATTACACATCACTGCCCAGGCCCTTTGGCTAACACAGTGACAGGAACTTAAAGGTTGTTAGAAGAAAAGTAGGAGAAAGAAATAAAGGGCTGATTTATGACCTTTCACTCTGTCAAGGAATGCCTGTCCTTAGAGAGCAGCCTTACTAAACACTGCTTTTCCAGCACAAGCAGAGACTGGTGGGAAGAGCTGGTAGCAGCAAAAAAAAAAAAACTACCTAAACTGTCTTAGGAGTTTATGGAGATGACGAAGACAGGGATGACAGGACCTTTGTGTTATGTATGTAAATAGGCTGGTACAACCAAGATGGCAGCCGGGTTGGTCATGGGACAGACCGGGGTGGCTACTGCTGGTTTCCGGTGGTGACACCGCCCAGGGTACAAAAGAGTGCCTCTTCCATCATGAAGCCACCTGGCCAGCAGGAGAGTGCCGTAAGCCTCTGTATATAGTCTTTGTTGTTATCCTGAATAAACCCTGTTAACCAAGGTTAGACTGACTCGTCATTCCTATATTATGGACATAACATTGGGCGACGAGGTAAAAGCGGTAATGGAATGCTCTATTGCTAGCTTTCAGCCCTTCCTTGAGGCTCCGGGTGAGCTGCTTGTGCCGTGGCCTAGGTGGTTCGCTGCCTTTACCAACTATCTTTTTGTCCTGGGCTTGGGAGATATGGAGAAGCACCATGCGTGAGCTGTGTTAGTACATAATTTAGGAATGGAAGGGCAGAGGATTCTGGAGAATCTTGGAGGTGCGGACAGTTTTGACGAAGTGGTGCAGCTAATGGCATGATACTTTAAGGCGCCGGAGAATATCATTGTGAGACGCATTCAATTCCGACAGCACCGACAGCGGTCGGGAGAGCCTGTACGAAGATTAGTGGCAGACCTCTGAGAGCTGGCGAGGGAATGCAGATTCGGGGCCCTGGAGGATGAGATGATTCGGAACCAGTTGGCGGAGCACATCTGTTGCACGGCGGTCTGGTCCAGATTGTTGATGCACCCAGGAGAGATGACGTTAGCTGAGGCTGTCAAGCTTGCCCAACAGTACGAGGCAGCAGAGACCATCGCGAGGGGCCTTACTGAAGGGGCCTCTCTGGAGAAGAATGAGTCTTGCACTAAGGCACTGAGCCTGGACCCTGGTGATGGCAAATGCGGAGAGGATGATTTTGCCTCTGTGGTCAGGATAAGGTCTGCCCCTGGTACGCCAAAATGTTATGGATGTGGGTCCACTGAGCACCGCTATAAGTCCAGAGTGTGCCCGGCGAAAGGAAAGCGTTGTAGCAAATGTGGTCTTTTAAACCATTTTGCCAGGGTTTGCGAAAACTTCGTGCGTAGGAGCTGTGGGAGAGATCCAGGTGCTGCGCAGAAGACTCCAACAGTTGTGCATACCGTCTCCCCGGAGACAACAGGGAGGATTGGTTGCACCGTCGCGTTGGATGGAGCCGAGGTCCCACTCCTAGTGGACACAGGAACGGTGATTTCTGTCCTGAATCTTGAAACCATGGATAGACTGTTTTTCCACCGACAGATAAGAAGGCAACAAGTGGAGTATTATGGTTATGGACGGAACAGGTTGGCTATATTGGGCTACGTCGAGATGGAGGCCCAATATAAGGACAGTGTGGCGCCAAAAAGGTGGCGCCAAAAAGGTGTCAAATTCAAAGTGAGAGGGAGTGCGTGAGGTGTCCGTTTGATGTTTGATAGCAATTTGCCTATTTTACTTGTCATGTGTAGATGCCTGTAATATGCACTGTGTTGCGTGTGGCTCTAGGGAGCCACACAATGAGAGCCGAGGGCGAGCCAGTGAGTTGAGATGTTTTATTAAAGTAAGGGTTAGGAACAAGGGATAAGGAACACGGGGTAAGGAACACGGTCGTTGTAGACCCAAAGCACAGCTACTCATATACAGGGTTAAACTCACGAGTAGAACGGCACAGGAGTAGAGGGTTGGCACCAGAGACTAGGATACCAAGGCATAATACTCACAGCGGGGAACACTCACAAGGTTACTGCAAGAAGAGTAAGGGCTGACGCCGGACATCAGGGTTTCAGCCTGTAGTGCTTTAAGTCGCAGCCCCGAGTGATCGAGGCTGCTCCTTCTTATCCTCATTAGCAGCGCCCCAGCTGATGAGGATTAATTGGCCCCAGCCGTCCCGTAATACTGACAGCTGGGAGCCAGCTGAGACGCTGTCTAATGAGAGGCAGGGATGAGGAGACATGGGCTGAGCACCCAAATGGCGTCTCCTCCCATGGTGACAGAGATGCTGCCTAATGAGAGGCAGGGATGAGGGGACATGGGCTGAGCGCCGAGACGGCGTCTCATCCCATGGTGACAGAGCCCCCCCCTCAAGGTTGGGCTCCCGAACGACCAGGAACATCCCAGGTCCCCCCCCACCACCTAGGGTGGGTGGAAGGGGGGCAGGACCGTAGGGGGAGATGCCAAGGGAAGGACAAAAAAGCCCAATGGAACAATGCAGGGTAGCAGGGCAGAGAGAGGAAAAAACCCAAATACAATACTTTACAAAACAGGGAATAATTAACCCAGGGCACAGATGGGGAGAAAACTGAGTCAGAACACTGGTTGCACACTACTCAGATAATACCAACAATGTGTGGCCCAGGGCAAGGGAAAAAAAACCACCAAAAAGGTAACAGGACAAAAACGCTGAGTACGAGTGATAAATAACAAACACAATACACAACGCTAAATGGAACAGGATGAGGTGATCACAGAGCATGGTTGATGAAGAAACCAAAACACATTACTCCATGAGACAAAAGCGGGCTAAGACCAGGACAAGAATAATAGGAATGACGTGCACCGGTAAGTAAAAAAGATAACAAAATACACAGCGCCATATGCAAAGAAGGACACCTAGGAAAATAACGGTGACAGAGTAACAGGACAACAATAAGATAAGATGCTGAGTATGGTTAATAAGGAGAGAATGCAATACACAGCACTAAATAAACGGGGGGTCATCTAGGGGGATAACGGTGACAGGTTCACAGGATAATAATGAGATAAGATGCTGAGTACGGTTAACAAGGGGAAAAACACAATACACAGCACTAAATATACGGGGGGGTCACCTAGAGGAATAACGGTGACAGGTTCACAGGATAACAATGAGATAAATTGCTGAGTATGGTTAATAAGGAGAGGACGCAATACACAGCACTAAATATACGGGGGGTCACCTAGAGGAGAAAAGATGACAGGGAAACAGGATAACAATGAGATAAAATGCTGAGCACGGTTAATAAGGGGGAAAACAATACACAGCACTGTAAATATATGTCCACCAAAAGGGCAGAAATTACACTCGAGTGACTTTGATCATAATAAAAGGTGGACAACACCCGAGGAATATGGCAGGCAGAGTCCAAAAATGGCCGGGATAGTACCGGGGGTCTCCCCGCCCACTGTCCAGTTGGCGAATCGGGGAGAGGGAAATGTTCGGACAGCCAAGTCCAGACCCAGATCCCAAGAAACCAGTCCGCCGGTGGCCGTGCCAGGCCACCCAGAAGCAGCAAAGTTCGTCAGGGGGTTGGACCAGATTGCCGAACCGGAAGTCTTGCGGGTCGGGCCGTCGACCCGCATCACTCAACCACCAGGACCGTTGAGACGGATGAAGGGTCAAAGCAGGTCCCGGTGGACGAGGCACAGGGGAGAGCCGATGACGAGGGCAACAAGCGTCAGGCCGCTGGGAAACAGCCACCTCCTCACCGGACCTGGACAACGCTGGCGCAGCACCCACGTCGGACCCCGATTGGGTCTTAGGCGAACCCACGTCGGACACCGCCGAAGCAGCACCCACGTCGGACCCCGACTGGGTCGGCACCGCACCAGAACCGACCTCCAACGTTGAACCTGGACCCTCCAGCATCACGAGGAATGGCAACTCCTCGCCGGTGACCCTGGAAGAAGGCTCGGGAGAAAAAACAGAACCGGGATCAGGATCACCGGCAGCGCCAGAACCCGGCGAAACGAGCTCGGATGCAGCGGGCGGCTGCACCCGGCTCATCTCCCCTAGAGACAGGCTAAAGTGCTCAAAGAAATAGAGAGAGAAAAGAAAGGAGAGCACTCGCCTGATCTCGGGTTCCGACGCCGTCCAGGACTGCGAAGATCCAGGATCCGTCGTCAGAAGGTCGTTGTCAGGCTCCCACTCGGCTGCGTCGGGCCCGCAGCCAGCACGATGGTCAACATAGCTTGAAGCTCCTCCAGCTCCGGTAACCCCGCCGATGAACCATACAGCGTGAAGCCAGAAGAATCTCGTCCCGCTGGACCGAACTGCTCCTCCGTGGAGACCCGGGGACGCTTAATCGTCGGCGCAGACTCCACGCAGCAGTCAGTCCTCATCCTCCGTCCACAACGCAGCTGCGGAACCAGAACCGCAGGGGCTCTCCTGGTCCCACGACGTTGACCCGGGGCCGGGGACCGCTCGGCGGAGAGAGACACAGAGGATGCAGGATTAGGAACACAGGTTACAGCAGGTGGGGGGAGTTCAGGGAGCTGCGAACCCTGAACCCCTCCTCCAGGAGTGTGACAGAGCAAATCATTGAACTGATGTAAATAAACTATGACTTGCCTGTCTCCTGGAGGTTGGATAACGCCTGCTGCGGTGGACACTGCTTCTTCCTCTCCCCGCCAGGCGATAACGGAGGACCCCCTGGGAAATCGTCTGAGGATCGCTCGCGTAGTCTCCAGAAGAGAGCTCACCAGGCCGGGATTCCAGGCACACACAGCAGTCAGGAAGCACGTCGAGGAGGAGGGGGAAACAGCCGGGGTGAGCCAGCCCGAATGTCCAGGAGTGACAGCAGTGGAACGAGGCTCAGGGAACGAGGCTGTGAAAACTCCACGCTGACGAGACGAAGAGGTGACAGCTGCGTGGGGGGAACGGTCCTGGCGGCAGCCCAGAACTGGATCTGGAAGGGGGTCGTGCAGAGGTGACTTGACGATGTGACGACGGCCTCTCCCAGGGGACGAAGCGAGGGGGGAACCCAGGAATCGCCGCTTCTGAGCAGAGACCGAGGCGAGGAAGGCGTTGAGCTTGGGAAGGCTTCATTGCCCTGGAGTCCTCTCCATCAATCTCACTGCCGCCGCCACATGCCAGAAGATGGTGAATGGATGCACAGCGGGAATCGCGTCAGCCGCTCGGTCCTGAACGTAACAGCTGTCAGCTGCGGCTCCATGGGGGGAATCCCGAGTGACGTAGTGCAGAATGGGGGAAGCCCTCTGGGTGGCGTGAACTCCCGGGCTGGAATGGCAGCAGGAACGGGGTCCCGAAGCGGGGGGCAACGTCATCCACTTCGGCGTCCTGCCGGGGTTTCCATCCAACCCGCGGACTCCCGGGCTGGAATGGCAACAGGAACGGGGTCCCGAAGCGGGGGGCAACGTCATCCACTTCGGCGTCCTGCCGGGGTTTCCATCCAACCCGCGGACTCCCGGGCTGGAATGGCAGCAGGAACGGGGTCCCGAAGCGGGGGGCAACGTCATCCACTTCGGCGTCCTGCCGGGGTTTCCATCCAACCCGCGGAGCTTCTCTCGCTGTGTGACCATGGCGTCAATCCTGGCACTGACCTCGAGATGGAACAAAGAACGAGGGTGACAGTCCAGGAGATCCTCAGCACGGCCCGGATGCCAGCGTCTCGAATTGGAGGCGTCGTGCAGGGTGAAGAGCGTCCTGTCGACAGCCCCCGGGATGGACCCCAGCTCGTCGCCCTGGCGTCGGGAGTGACTCCTGGGAAACGGCATGCTAATAGCGCTAACACCCGGACAAGGAAGGTACAGTTCCACAAACTCACGGCCGTCGGCAACTTGTCTGGCTGCGACTTACTGTTACGTGTGGCTCTAGGGAGCCACACAATGAGAGCCGAGGGCGAGCCAGTGAGTTGAGATGTTTTATTAAAGTAAGGGGTAGGAACAAAGGATAAGGAACACGGGGTAAGGAACACGGTCGTTGTAGACCCAAAGCACAGCTACTCATATACAGGGTTAAATTCACGAGTAGAACGGCACAGGAGTAGAGGGCTGGCACCGGAGAATAGGATACCAAGGCATAATACTCACAGAGGGGAACACTCACAAGGTTACTGCAAGAAGAGTAAGGGCTGACGCCGGACATCAGGGTTTCAGCCTGTAGTGCTTTAAGTCGCAGCCCCGAGTGATCGAGGCTGCTCCTTCTTATCCTCATTAGCAGCGCCCCAGCTGATGAGGATTAATTGGCCCCAGCCGTCCCGTAATACTGACAGCTGGGAGCCAGCTGAGACGCTGTCTAATGAGAGGCAGGGATGAGGAGACATGGGCTGAGCGCCCAAATGGTGTCTCCTCCCATGGTGACAGAGATGCTGCCTAATGAGAGGCAGGGATGAGGGGACATGGGCTGAGCGCCGAGACGGCATCTCATCCCATGGTGACACACTGTACTTTTGGTTATTTTGGAGAATTGGGTTTTGTGCCAAATTTTGGCAGTCTGGCCTGTGGCATCTCTGTGTGAATTTATGGTAGTAATTTTCTGGAGTTTGCCTGGTTTGAGTGACTTATAATGATTGAGTATTTGTAGGAATTTGGTCTGATTGAATTGTTTTTATTTGTGTTGCCCCTTTTTGTGCATTTTACTCTGTGTGCTCATTGTGGGGTGGGAGTTGGGGTGGGGGGGACACCTATAGGAAATGTCTTGTGTTTTATTGTGTGTGTTATTTGATGTAAGGGATTATTTTTAGTTAGAAACAAGACTTATTATTTTGTTTGTATGTTCCCCTATTCCAAGCGGCAGAATAATCCGCTCAGCCGTGTAGGGGGTGCTGGTGGTCTACCCAGCCCCTCAGCCTTTGTTGTGTGAGTGGATAGGTGTTTTATTTATTTTCTGTACATATTTTTGGATTAGTGCGTGTGTTGGGTGATAAATGTGGGTGGGTTATTTGTGTGCTTGGCATTTTTTCGAGGGGGGGGGTAATGTTATATATGTAAATAGGCTGGTACGACCAAGATGGCAGCAAGGTTGGTCATGGGACAGACCGGGGTGGCTACTGCCAGTTTCCGGTGGTGACGCCGCCCAGGGTATAAAAGAGTGGGAGGAAGAGGCTCTGCCTCTTTCGTTGTGAAGCCACCTGGCCAGCAGGAAAGTGCCGTAAGCCTCTGTATATAGTCTTTGTTGTTATTCTGAATAAACCCTGTTAAGTGAGGTTAGACTGACTTGTCATTCCTATATTATGTACATAACACTTTGTATATTCAATCATTTCAACAAAAGCTTTTAATACCTTTATTTTTGAGGCAGAGTCCAGACTGGAGCTGGACTCTGCCACCACCTCTAGGTGGCAGGTACCACAGTGGTGGCCTAGAGGTACAGCATCCACCTGTTCAAGCCCCAGCCAGGTCATACCAAAAATAATATTAAAGAAATAGTACTTACTGCCTTCTAGCTTGGTGCTCAGTATAATGGAATTGGGGAAGGAAAGTTGGTTATCCAGTCACAGGGGAGCCCAAATCAGTGTACTCCCTGTGCCAGTCCCAAGCCCAGATAAATGGGCAGGGTTGCATCAGGAAGGGGATCCAGCATAAAAATCCTTGCCAAACTGACATACGAATCATCGCAATATTTGTTGATAATACACTGTGGCGTAAGCCAAGTTAAGAAGAGCGGTGGCAATCATTGAGCAGCAGTATGGTTTTATGCAAAGAAAGATTATTACAGATGCAATGTTTTCTCTAAGAGTGTTGATGGAGAAGTATAGAGAAGGTCAGAAGGAATTGCACTGTGTCTTTGTGGATCTAGAGTAAGCATTTGATAGGGTGCCAAGAGAGGAAGTATGGTACTGTGTGAGAAAGTCAAGAGTGGCCAGAAAATATGTGAAGCATGTATGAGATTATCAAGACAGTGGTGAGGTGTGTGGCAGGAGTGACAGATGGATTTAAGGTGGGGGTGGGATTACATCAGGGATCAGCTCTGAGCCCTTTCCTGTTTGCTATGGTGATGGACAGGCTGACAGATGAGGTCAGGCAGGAGTCTCCATGGACCATGATGTTTGCCAACGACACTGTGATCTGTAGTGAGAGTGTAGTATTCCATCTAGCTACATTGCTCCGCACTGTGTGTGTTTATATACTTGCATATTTATTCCACCTAGCTGCAATGCTCCATACTGTGGGTGTTTATATATTTACATATTTATTCCATCTAGCTACAATGCTCTGCACTGTGTGTTCATATATTCATATATTTATTCCATCCAGCTACAATGCTCTGCACTGTGTGTCTGTGTGTGTGTGTGTGTGTGTATATATATATTTTATAGTAATATGTACATATGTATATTAGCTGCTCTTGCTTGCTTGTTTTTTCTTGCCTTCTGATTGTTGCTCTGAGTGTTGCTATCCCTGTGCTGTTGCAATCCTGGAATTTCCCCGTTGTGGGACTAATAAAGGCTTATCTTATCTTATCTTATCTTAGGAAGCAGGTGGAAGAGAACCTGGAGCGGTAGAGGTATGCACTGGAGAGGAGAGGAATGAAAGCCAGTAGAAACAAGGCAGAATACATGTGTGTGAATGAAAGGAAGGCAGTTCTAACAGTGGAGATGCAAGGAATAAAAGTAGTGAAGGTAGATGAGTTTAAATATGTGGGATCAACCATCCAATGCAATGGACAGTGCACAAGATAGGTGAAGAAGAGAGTGCAGGCAGGGTGGAGTGGGTAGAGACAAGTATCGGGGTGATTTGTGACAGAAGGGTAGCAACTAGAGTGAAATGGAAGATTTACAAGACAGTAGTGATACCTGTTATAATGTATGGTTTGGAGACAGTGGCACTGACAAAAAGACAAGAGGTGGATGTTATGTCGGTAATAAGAGTTGGAGTCGGTCTTATGCCATGCTGCAAACTCACTTTATTGAACACACCCAGAACTATTTATAGTGGTGCCGCAGCCCGCCTGATGTCACACCCAGGGCGGGTACGGCAAGACACACACACTCCATATTCTACTCACAACATTCCCCTGCCCCTTACAAAAGGGCAAAACACATACACACGATTTAGACCCACCCCTATTTAGGACCCGACTCATGCACTAAGGGAAATAACAGTAAACAGTGAACAAGAATGACGTAACACATTCACACAAAACAACTAAAATCTCTGTTTTTATGCTAAATACACAAAATAATCCCCAAATAACACATATTCATTCACATGCACACCATATGAACATATGTACATTAACATTACTCATGTTACACCAATATCCACATGCAGCCAGGGGTAAAACCAGTCCGGGGGCCCAGGGCAGCCCCACGGCGCGCCCCTGGCAGCCGTCTACCCCTGAGGTCGAAGTTGACCTCCCCGGCGAGAATGTCCCCTCTCACCACCGACTGCTTCTCTTGTCTGGACCTGCAGTGCTGCTGCCCAGCACGCAGCCCCTCCTGCCTGTCGGTCCGCCTCCGATCGCTTTCAACACTGCTGCAGCTGCCGCCATCATAGCCCCAGACACCCCAGCCCCCCATAGCCGAGCACCAGGGAAAACTGCAGTCCACTCATTGGTGTCGCTTGTTGACCCATACAACTCACTGCTGCGCCCAGCACCCTCGTCCAAGGTGCTCCGCTGCGCTGCCTCTGCGCCCGGCTGTCATTGCTGCTTCCCGGGGCTTTCAGCCTGCTTGCTCCCGCTCTCCCACTGCCCGGACTCCAGCTGTGGGGGAGACAGTTTAGTCCGGTCGCTGCTCTCCCTTCATGCTGCTGTTGCTCACCGCACCGTTAACATCACCAGCGCTATGGTCATGCACCGTGCTAAGCTCCTCTGCTGGCTCGTTGTCTCCGGTAACCAGGGGCTCATGTCCCCCCTGGATACCCAGCTGGTAGCTTGTAGCTTGATTTTGGCACGCACCTAGCATCGTGGCTAACCTTCCTGTTGCCACAGACTGAGCCTTCAGCTCCTCTGAGCTAACTAGCTTATCTCCTCTTGGCACCAACAGTCTCACCACCCACAACCCCAGCTTCTTGTCCCTTGGATGTTCAGCAAAATCTCCAGCCAGCCACCCGACAGCATCCGCATAACGTTCCGTCTCTCCCAACATGCTGAGAATTCTCTGACCTTCTTTGCCGAGACGACGGACCAGAAGCGCTCATCCTCGATCTCCGTCGAGTCTACCCAGGTCCAGCCCAGTGATATACAGTGGGGAAAAAAAGTATTTAGTCAGCCACCAATTGTGCAAGTTCTCCCACTTAAAAGATGAGAGAGGTCTCCAATTTTCATCATAGGTATACCTCAATTATGAGAGACAAAATGGGGGAAAAAAATCCAGAAAATCACATTGAATGATTTTTAATGAATTAATTGGTAAATTCCTCGGTAAAATAAGTATTTGGTCACCTACAAACAAGCAAGATTTCTGGCTCTCACAGACCTGTAACAACTTCTTTAAGAGGCTCCTCTGTCCTCCACTCGTTACCTGTATTAATGGCAACTGTTTGAACTCGTTATCAGTATAAAAGACACCTGTCCACAACCTCAAACAGTCAGACTCCAAACTCCACTATGGCCAAGACCAGAGAGCTGTCAAAGGACACCAGAAACAAAATTGTAGACCTGCACCAGGCTGGGAAGACTGAATCTGCAATAGGTAAGCAGCTTGGTGTGAAGAAATCAACTGTGGGAGCAATTATTAGAAAATGGAAGACATACAAGACCACTGATAATCTCCCTCGATCTGGGGCTCCACGCAAGATCTCACCCCATGGGGTCAAAATGATCACGAGAACGGTGAGCAAAAATCCCAGAACCACACGGGGGGACCTAGTGAATGACCTGCAGAGAGCTGGGACCAAAGTAACAAAGGCTACCATCAGTAACACACTACGCCGCCAGGGACTCAAATCCTGCAACGCCAGACGTGTCCCCCTGCTTAAGCCAGTACATATCCAGGCCCATCTGAAGTTTGCTAGAGAGCAGTTGGATGATCCAGAAGAGGACTGGGAGATTGTCATATGGTCAGATGAAACCAAAATAGAACTTTATTGTAAAAACTCAACTTGTCGTGTTTGGAGGAGAAAGAACACCATACCTACTGTGAAGCATGGGGGTGGAAACGTCATGCTTTGGGGCTGTTTTTCTGCAAAGGGACCAGGACGGCTGATCCGTGTAAAGGAAGGAATGAATGGGGCCACGCATCGTGAGATTTTGAGTGAAAACCTCCTTCCATCAGCAAGGGCATTGAAGATGAAATGTGGCTGGGTCTTTCAGCATGACAATGATCCCAAACACACCGCCCGGGCAATGAAGGAGTGGCTTCGTAAGAAGCATTTCAAGGTCCTGGAGTGGCCTAGCCAGTCTCCAGATCTCAACCCCATAGAAAATCTTTGGAGGGAGTTGAAAGTCCGTGTTGCCCAGCGACAGCCCCAAAACATCACTGCTCTAGAGGAGATCTGCATGGAGGAATGGGCCAAAATACCAGCAACAGTGTGTGAAAACCTTGTGAAGACTTACAGAAAATGTTTGACCTCTGTCATTGCCAACAAAGGGTATATAACAAAGTATTGAGATGAACTTTTGTTATTGACCAAATACTTATTTTACTGAGGAATTTACTAATTAATTCATTAAAAATCCTTCAATGTGATTTTCTGGATTTTTTTTTCTCATTTAGTCTCTCATAGTTGAGGTATATATATGATGAAAATTGGAGATCTCTCTCATCTTTTAAGTGGGAGAACTTGCACAATTGGTGGCTGACTAAATAATTTTTTGCCCCACTGTATCCCCCAAGCATGGCCATCCAATCCGGCCACTGGGTCGCTGGCTCCCCTGGACACTCCAGAAATGACGGCAGAGGTGGAGGTAGCCCATACGCCTCCATGGTTTTTCTCTCGTCGCCAAAATGTTATGTTGGTAATAAGAGTCGGAGTCGGTCATGCCATGCAGCAAACTCACTTTATTGAATACACCCAGAACTATTTATAGTGGTGCCGCAGCCTGCCTGATGTCACACCCAGGGCGGGTACAGCAAGACACACACACTCCACATTCTACACACAACAGTGGAGCTGTAGATGGCAGAGTTAAAGATGCTAAGATTCTAATTGGGGGTTACTAGGAGGGACAGGATTAGAAATGAGAATATTAGAGGGACAGCTCAGGTTGAGCAGTTTGGAGATAAAGTAAGAGGCAAGACAGAGATGGTTTAGACATGTGCAGAGGAGGGCTTGTGTATATATTGGAAAATTGATATTGAAGATGAAGCTGCCAGGCAGAAAGATAAGAGGAAGACCATAGAGAAAATTCATGGATATGGTTTATTTATTTAGCGAATGCAAAGTCCTTAAGCCAAGCAGTTGCCTCCTGGTTTGCTGTATGGAGGGTGTGTAATCCTCCTTCCAGTCTTTGGAGCGGGCAAGCCTCTATGATGTGTTCCATAGTTTGCTCCTCTCCACATGCGCACAGTGGGCTAGGGCTACTGCCCCATCTGTGAAGGCTGGCCAAGCAGGGGCCATGTCCAGTCCTGAAGCGATTGAGTGTAGACCACTGTCTCCTTGGGAGGTTGGTGCCCGGGACCTGTTGGTTGGGGTTTATCACCAGCTGTTTGTTTGGGACCTCCTTGGTTTCCCATTCCTCTTGCCAAGCTGTCTGGATGGTAAAGTCAGCTGGGGGAGGGTTTTTCCAAATCGGCCGTCTGGATGAAAGTCGGGCAGTGGGTGGGGTGTAGATATCTGCATGGATTGGTAAGTGAGGAAAATCTTTAACTTTTTGGAGCATCCTTTGAGTTAATGCTGCTCGCCGGATGTGTGGAGGGGCTATGTTTGACAGTACAGAGAGCCAGGGGAGTGGTGTTGAGCGGATTGTTCCAGTTATAGTTCTCATGGTTGAGTTGAGCTGGGTGTCTACATGGTGTGTGTAAGATGACCTGGACCAGACAGGGGCACAATATTCTGCTACAGAGTATGAAAGGGCCAGTGCTGAGGTGCGCAGGGTGGAGACTGCCGCCCCCCATTTTGCACCAGCGAGCTTGCAGAGCAGGTTGTTTCGTACTTTCACCTTAGCAGCCGTCCCCTTTAGATGTTCCTTGAAGGATAAGGTCCTATCAAGGGTCACTCCAAGATAAGTTGGATTTGGGGCATGCTTAAGCTTGAGTCCGCTCAGGTGGATGTTTAGTTCTCTGGCAGCTTTTGCATTGTGGAGATGAAATACACTGGAGACGGTTTTTGCTGGGCTTGGTTTTAGGCGCCAGATTTTGCAGAACTGGTCCAGTTTAGCAAGATCTTCCGTGAGCACCCGTTCCAGTGGTTCAAAGTCTGGTGCTTGGAATGCCAAACAGATGTCGTCTGCATAGATGAATTTGCGGGATTTTGTAGTAGGCAGGTCGTTTATGTAGAGGTTGAACAGAGTTGGAGCTAGAACTGAGCCTTGTGGGAGTCCGTTTTTCTGCATTCTCCATGCACTTGTGTTCTGACTGAGGTGGACTCTGAACCTTCGGTTGGTCAGCAGGGTTTTTATAATTGCTGTTGCCCAAGCAGGGATCGCCTTTATAAGTTTCAGGAGGAGGCCTTTGTGCCAGACCGTATCATAGGCGGCTGTAAGATCGAGAAACACAGCCCCTGTCTTCAGTCTGCTCTCGAAGCCATTTTCAATGAAGGTGGTTAGGGCCAGTACTTGTTCTCCTGTACTGCGGTCCTTGCGGAAACCTGCTTGATCCACACTTAGAATATCCTCTATTTCTGGGGAAATGCGTTGCAGTATTAGGCGCTCCATGATTTTGTAAGGAACGCTGAGTAGGGAGATTGGGCGGTAGCTTGCTGGTAGTTTGTGGTCTTTGCCAGGTTTTGGGATGGCAATGGTGAAGGTGATATGGTGAAGGAGTACATGGAGAGGGCTGGTGTTACAGGGGAAGATACAAGGGATAGGGTGAGATGGAGGCAGATGATCCGCTGTGGAGACCCCTAAAAAGAGCAACCGAAAGAAGAAGAAGACTGCCTTAACCAAGAGCTGGATGAGGCTCCCCTTGGTCTTCCTCCTTGAAAAATCCATGGAGGTTGAGATCTATGACCAACACATCATCCTCTTCACGCTAGCTCACAAGCTCTTCCTCGTTGTCATCTCTGCTGGCAACCAGGCAGAGTATTTGGTCCGCTAGTGTCTCGTTGACAAATAACACATCCATACTCTCCTTGAGGTCACCCCAGTTTTTCATATGGACATCAACCGGCACCTCATCATAGTCAGAGTGACATAGGACTGGCTTTGCAGATGGAATGTATGGCTCTTCTAGAGCAGCCTCTCCTGCCCCAAGTGTCCTACTCATGAAGGATGTGCACCTCTTGAGGTTCTCATGGCACAGCTTGCTACACAGGGAGCATTTGCCAGGGTTCCTCAGCTAAGACGATGGATGAGGCCAAGGCAGAGGGGGAAGACCATGTGTCAGTCCCACTGCATGATCTTGTTGCTGCATCCCATAGGGCAGGGGTGAGAGGTGAATCTGTTACCCCTGAAGCTCATGATTCCAGACTCTGTAACCAGTGGGTGGTAATGGCCGATTCCAACAGACTGACTGTTAAGCAGGTGGGCAAGATAGTTGGTCTTGCCAACCAGGAACGTACACTTCATGAGATGAAGAGCAACTGCACTGAAGAATGCTTATGATGATGTTGGCTTTTACAGAGCCATATCATTATGCATGCTCTGCCTAGTACGCAAGAATAAAGGTTTGCCACAGCAATGTGCATGTTAGCATATATTTCCTATACAGTTGTACTGAGTGGATCGAGTGTATACCAACAGTCAATGAATGAAAAATGTCTGTTAGAAGAAGAAGAAGAAGAAAACTTTATTGTCATTCAGTCCATACAGCCAAGCATGTACAGAAGAACGAAATTACGTTTCTCCTATCTACAATGTTAATCACATCTAGAATCAGAGGGGCCGCTGCTATACAAGGTGCCGCCACAAACAACTGCTAAAACTGCTAAAATTCATATCTACAGAATGACAATCTCTCTGAAATTTTATTATAATTTAGGCCTACTGCAACATCTATGGCTGTTTTCTGTCACCAAAAGCAACAATTTGCTTCTTTTCAAAAGCACTATTTACGGTGCTGAATTTGCAACTAATGAGCCATGAATTAGTAACCCTCTCAGCTTACAGACATTTCAAGTGTTTGGGAGCTCTGTGAAAATTTGTCCTGTTCAATATGTCACTTCTGAATAGAATAGAATAGAATAAAATAATACTTTACTGTCATGGCAAAACACAATTGTACAGTGCAACAAAATTTGTGTGCCTTATGAGATGCTCAGTATTTACAATAAAATAGTAAAATTTAAAATTTAATAACCTAGAATCTAGCTAGAAAGCTCTAATGGCAAAGTATATCAATATATGTTAGAAAAAAGTGTGCAGTATGAATATAATATAGTCTGTGTGCAATTGTGCAAACTGGTGTTCAGTATAAATAGATTTTACATTATATTGCAAGGAGGTATTTGGCATGACTTAGAGCAAAAGCTCTGTAGTAGTCTAGATGTGTGTGTACGAAGAGCTCTGTAGTGTCTTCCTGATGGCAACAGTTCAAAAAGGTGTTTGCAGTAGTGTGTTTGGTCCCTGCAAATGCTGATTGCTTTCCTGAGGCACCTAGTGTTGTATATCTCATCCAGTGCTGGGGATTGTATCCCAGTGCCCAAATGGTCACACACCCACGACTGTGTCCGTACAGACAGTACAGAAGGGAACTGAGCACACACCCCTGTGGTGTGCCTGTGCTCAGGGTGATGGTAAAGAATGCATGGGGGCCTAGTCTCACCATCTGAGGCTGCTCTGTAAGAAAGTTCTGTATCCAGTTGCAGAGCTGGAAACTAAGACCGAGTTGTTGGAGTTTGATGGTGAGTTTGCTAGGGATGACAGTGTTAAAAGCAGAGTTATAGTCCACAAATAGCATCCTCACATTTGTGCCCTGTTTATCCATATGAGTTAGAGCAGTGTGAAGAGCCAGAGAGATGACATCCTCTGTGGATCTATTCACTCTGCAGGCAAACTGGCGCGGATCGAATGTGGCTGGAAAGGAAATTTTGATGTGGAAGAGGACCAGTTTTTCAAAACACTTCATCACTGTAGGAGTGAAGGCCACTGGTCAATAGTCATTCAAAGAAATGATGTTCGACTTCTTTGGAACTAGCATGATGACAGCTGACTTCAGGCACTTTGGGACTGTTGCTAGAGACAGGGACAGGTTAAAATGTCTGTAAAAACTCCAACAAGTTGTTCTGCACAGTCTCTCAAAACTCAACCTGGTATGTCATCTGGGCCAGTAGCTTTCTGTGGGTTCACTTTCTTCAGTGTGCATTGTAAGTCGTTTGTGCTCAATGTCAGAAGTTGTTCCTCTTCTGTGACAGGGATCATGGTCCGTGTCTCTCTGTTTCTAATGTCATACCAGGTGAGAAAGTTGTTCAGCTCGTTGGTCAGTGTGACGTTGAAGTGTAGAGGGACGGGGGGGCTCCGATAATCTGTCAGAGCTCTGATTCCTTGCCATAGACTCCTGGTGTCAGTGTTGTTGAAGTGATCCTCTATTTGTCGTCTATGTGAGTTTTTTGCCTTCTCTATGCCTTTCTTTAAGTTATGTCTGGCAACACTATATGCTGCTGCATCTCCAGTCTTAAAGGTGATATTGTGTGCTTTTAGCAGATTTTTAACTTCATTGTTCATCCACTGTTTCTGGTTTGCATCCTTTTTTATTTTCTTATCCACTATCACATTTTCTACACAGTTGTTAATGTAGAAAAGTACAGTGGCTGTGTATTCCTCCAGGTCCAGCACTGTTCCATGGGTCGCTGCTTCTGCAAACAGATCCCAGTGTGTGCGCTCAAAGCAGTCCTGGAGTTGTTCCTTGGCTTCATCTGGCATATTTTTATTGTCTGTATGGTAAGTTTTGATTTACAGATTAAAGGTCTGTATGCTGGTACCATAAACAGTGAAAGCTATTCGGATTGTCCGAGAGAGGCACTGGGGAATGCTCTGTATGAATCTTTTGCACTTGCGAACACATGGTCCCAAATATTGGAGCCCCTGGTGGAACACTGCACATGCTGGTAAAATTTGTGGAGCACAATTCGTAGGTTGACCTGATTAAAGTCTCCTGCAATAATGAAAGCACCATCCGGGTAAATGTCCTGCTGTTTTCTAATGGCCGAGTTTAGCTGTGCTAGTGCTAGCTTAGTGCTAGCTTGTGGTGGAATATAAGTAGCCATGATCTAAACAACAGAGAATTCTCTCGGTAGATAAAATGGCCTACATTTAAGCAGAAGATACTCCAGGTCTAGTGAACAGTAGCTCTCTAGTGCAGTGTGGTTAGTACACCAGTTATTGTTAATATAAACACAAAGCCAGCCGCCCCTCTTCTTACAGGAGTTTTGTGTACGATTCGCTCGGAATAGCATCCGGCCATTAAGCTCCACCGCCTCCGTGTTACGAGCCCCGACTCTGTGAAAATCAATGCACAGCAGTCTCTTAAGGTCCTTTGTGTTGCGAACCACAGCCGAACTTCATCAGTTTTGTTGGGCAGAGACCGAACACTAGAGAGGAAGACACTGAGGAGAGAAGGTCTATACGGAGCGCTCCATAGCCTCTGTCATGGACTGAGTTTGGATTTTCCCCCAAATTCAGTTTCATAACTTTCCTCTGTATTCATATTTTGCTGCCATATTGTTATGTCTTGTGAGTTCCATACTGCCTTCCATTTTCCCTGTTCTTGTTCAGTTTTTTTTTTTGTTTTTTTTTATTTTGTATACTTTATTGATCCCCAGAGGGGAAATTGAGGGCCTCCGCCTGGATGGATGAAGCAGCCATGGTACGGCGCTATCCCTTAACCATTCACACACACATTCACACCTTGGGCCACTTTAGAGTCTCCAATTAACCTAACCTGCATGTTTTTGGTCTGTGGGAGGAAACCGGAGAAATCCTGGAGTAAACCCATGCAGATACGGGGAGAACATGCAAACTCCACACAGATCACTGTTGGTCAGGGGCTGGGATCGAACCAGGGATCCCATGGCCAAGGGTGAGTTGCTGTGCTGCCGCAGTGCTAACCACTGCGCCACCGCTGCCATGTCTTTTATATGTGATGTATTTCTAGTTGGTTTCTGAGTTTGTTTATTTCTGATATGGGTTCTTTGGGCTGGCAGCTGATAGGCAGCATTTTCCAGTCAGCACTTTGCAGGGGCGTTGCCTGTCATACTGCCAGTCCAACTACTCCCCCCTCATTATCATCAGGTGATTTCAGTCATTAACTGTTGTTCTCTTCTCCCGCTCAGGCTGACTCATACCTGTGATCACTTGTTATGCCATTACCTCACCTACTATTTTAGCACTGCCTGTTCACGCTATTATTGCCACTACATCATTCGTGTGTTATGAGATGTCCTTCCTCTGAGTTTTCCTCAGGACATTATCCTATTCCCCAATTGTCTCGTCTCCTCCTGAGCAGACTGCTCAGGAGCGCTTCATCTTGTAAGTCTTCTTGTGTGTGCATTTTGAGTTTGCACTTTTGGACTTGAGTCTGTAGTGATGTCGAGCGCAGGTCTGTACCATGCTCGGGTCTTTGTGGTTTTCCTCTTATGTATTTATATTTAGTCTTGATTTTTCGTTCATTGTGTTTCATGCTCTTATTTTGACAGCACAGCTTGTGACTTCCAGCTGTCAAGCCTTTTCATGGTTGTCACAGCTGTCTGTGTTTGGTTAATTACTTTCACTCCACACCTGATTCTTGTTTGAGTTCTGTGTTACTATTTAAGTAGGCTGGCGAGGGTTATTCCTCGCAGTGACCTAGTCATGTGCTGACTGGAATCCCCAACCCTGATTTCAGTCTTTCCTCAGCTTAGGTTTCATCCTCGTCTGTTTCATGTAAGTTACCTTTCATGGTTTTTCGGTATTTGTATTTTTCTGTTATCACCCTTTGAGGTCTCGTATATAGCTTTTTGTAATCCACCCCTCGTGGCAAGTATTTGTGTTTCTTATTATTTAATAAATGAGTAAACTCACTGCAGGGGAATGGTGCCTTATTTCTGCCTTCAAGGGCCAATTATGACAGTAGGTCACTGCCAGTAGGTGTCAGCGGCAGTGAGTTTGCCTTTTGTCTTTTTCTTCTGTTCTATTTTTCCCCTTTTTTGGGCGCCTGTTTTTTTCCTAAAAGCATTGTTTGGAAGAGGGTGTCACGGCGGCCGCTGGGCCGTCATCATCATCCTCAGCTGCGCACACACCGGCAGGTGATAATCAACGGGCTTTAAAAGCCAGAACCTCAGACTGCTCTGCACGGAGTCGTCTGTCGCCTTTGCCTAGCAATGCATCGAGGATACGACCTCAAGCCAGAGCCAAAGCCAAGTCATCAAGCCAAGCCACGTCAAGTAAGAAACGTTTTCACTCATCCTCTCCTACCCTTCTCCCCTGTGCACAGGTGGACCTCCCTGGCGGTGGACTTACCTCCCCTGCTGACGGGACGCCACGATCCCAATCTACCACGATCTGGGAGCGGTGTTCAGCAAGTCACGGGCGCTGTCCCTTCCCCCTCACCGTCCCTATGACTGTGCGATCAATCTCAGGGCAGGGGCCCCTCTCCCGGCAAGCCGTCTATACAGCCTGTCCGCCCCGGAACGCGAGGTTATGGACACATATATTAAGGAGTCCCTTAGTTCCGGGATTATTCGTCCTTCGTCCTTGGCTGTGGGTGCAGGTTTCTTCTTCGTGGGAAAGAAGGATGGCTCGCTGCGTCCCTGCATCGATTTCCGAGGGCTCAACGAGATCACCATAAAGGACAAATATACGCTGCCGCTGATGAACACGGCCTTTGACTCTCTCCAGGGGGCGTCCTGGTTTACGAAGTTGGACCTGCGGAACGCCTACCACCTGGTGCACATCAAGGAGGGCGACGAATGGAAGACGGCTTTCCGGACCCCAGGTGGCCACTTCGAGTATCTGGTAATGCCGTTTGGGTTAACCAACGCTCCGGCCATCTTCCAGCGTCTGATAAACGACTCCTCCGGGATTTCCTCAACTCCTTCGTGTTCGTCTACCTCGACGACATCCTCATCTTTTCACGCACGTTGGAGGAGCACCAGGTGCATGTGCGACGGGTCCTGCAGCGCCTCCTGGAGAACCAGCTGTTCGTCAAAGCTGAAAAATGTGAGTTCCACACTGATAAAACCTCTTTTCTTGGGTTTATTATCACCCGCAATCAGGTGCTTCCCGACCCGGCCAAGGTCAAGGCAGTGGTGGATTGGCCCACACCCACGTCCAGGAAACAGCTACAGGGGTTCCTGGGTTTTGCCAATTTCTACCGATGGTTCGTGCCAAATTTTGGGAACATCGCCCGCCCCCTGACCGCTCTCATGTCCCCTAAGGTGCCTTTTCGTTGGAGTGAGGAGGCTGCCATGGCATTCGGGAGATTAAAGGAGGAGTTCGCTTCGGCCCGCGTACTGACCCAGGTGGACCCGGTGCTGCAGTGCCTCGTGGAGGTGGATGCCTCGGATTCGGGAGTTGGGGCCGTTCTCTCCCAGCGTTCTCCGGTGGATGGCAGGATCCAGCCATGTGCGTACTTCTCCCACCGCCTGACACCCGCAGAGAGAAACTACTGCATAGGAGACAGGGAGCTGCTGGCCGTGAAACTCGCCCTGGAGGAGTGGAGGCACTGGCTGGAGGGGGCTGCCCAGCTGTTCATCATCTGGACAGATCATCGTAACCTTGAGTACCTCCGGACGGCCAAGCGGTTGAACGCTCGCCAAGCCCACTGGTCTCTTTTCTTCGGCCGGTTCAATTTTACCATCACCTACCGGCTGGGGAGCAAGAATGGCAAGCCTGACGCCCTCTCGAGGCAGTTTGACGCACAGTCCACCGAAGAGCAGGAGGAGACCATCCTGCCGTCATCTTGTGTGGTGGGTGCGCTGTCTTGGGAGATCCGGGACAAGGTCAGAAGAGCACAGGAGACGGAGCCTGACCTGGGTGGGGGGCCCCCAGGCCGTCTGTTCGTCCCTCTTTCTGTCAGGAGCCAGGTGATTCAATGGGGTCACGCATCCAAACTGGCGTGCCACCCGGGAGTTGGCCGAACCACGGATCTTCTCCAGAGAGCCTTTTGGTGGCCAGGGTTGAGGAAGGACGTCAATAACTATGTCTGGGCCTGCACCCATTGCGCCACTGGGAAATCATCATCATCCCTCCCGGCGGGTCTTCTTCACCCTTTGCCTGTCCCTTCTCGCCCCTGGTCCCACGTGGCCATGGACTTTGTAACCAGCCTGCCCCCCTCTGGTCATTTTACGTCAGTTCTGACAATAGTGGACCGTTTTTCCAAGGCAGCTCACTTTGTGCCTCTCCGGGGGCTGCCTTCGGTGTGGGAGATGGCGGACCTTCTTGTTCAACATGTGGTCCTTCTTCACGGAATCCTGGCTGACATCGTATCGGATCGAGGACCACAGTTTGTATCCCAAGTCTGGAAGGCATTCTGCACGGTGCTGGGGGCCACGGCCAGTCTCTCCTCTGGGTACCACCCGCAGAGCAACGGTCAGTGCGAACAGGCTAATCAGGAGCTGGAGGCTGCGCTCCGCTGTGTCATCTCCTCCTGCTCCTCTTCTTGGAGCACGTTTCTACCCTGGATTGAGTACGCCCATAACACCACAGTGTCCTCTGCTACGGGGATGTCCCCTTTCAAGGCGTCTCTGGGGTTTGATCCACCACTGTTCCCTGAGGAGGAGAAGGAGGTAGCGGTCCCTTCAGTGCAGGTCCACGGCAGGCGTTGTCGGCGGATCTGGTCTATCACCCGCAGAGCCCTCCTAAGGACTACGGAACGTAACGTCCAGGTGGCCAACAGCCACAGGAGGCCCGCCCTGGACTATAAGGTGGGTCAGAAGGTTTGGTTGTCCACTAGGAACATCAATGTGCCGGCCAAGAAGCGCAAGCTGACCAAGCGCTTCATCGGCCCTTATGTGATTTCTCATGTTATCAACCCTGTGTCTGTGCACCTTGCTCTTCCCTCTTCCATGCGCATCTGCCCTACCTTTCACATCTCCTAGGTCAAGCCGTACATTGCCGACCCTCTGTGCCCGCCCCCCGTGACGCCTGCCTCCCCGACGATGATCGATGGTCATCTGGCTTGGGGGGTGACTGCCATCTTGGATGTCCGCCGGCGGAGTCGGGGCCTTCAGTATTTGGTGGACTGGGAGGGGTTTGATCCTTAGCATCGCTCCTGGATTCACCCAGTGTTGATCCTCGACAAGCAGCTGATCCGCAATTTTCATCGGGCGCATCCAGGTAGGATTGGGCAGGTGCCTGGAGGCACCTCTAGAGGGGGGAGTACTGTCATGGCGGCCGCTGGGCTGTCATCATCATCCTCAGCTGCGCACACACCGGCAGGTGATAATCAACAGGCTTTAAAAGCCAGAACCTCAGACTGCTCTGCACGGAGTCGTCTGTCGCCTTTGCCTAGCAATGCGTCGAGGATACGACCTCAAGCCAGAGCCAAAGCCAAGTCATCAAGCCAAGCCACGTCAAGTAAGAAACCTTTTCACTCATCCTCTCCTAGCCTTCTCCCCTGTGCACAGGTGGACCTCCCTGGCGGCGGACTTACCTCCCCTGCTGACGGGACGCCAGCTCCTCCACCTCGGAGTGCCTCCTCACCACCTCAACGTCGAGCACCACGAGCACCACGCCGCGCGGGCACTCGGAGCCAGCAGGATTCTCTCTGTGGCACCTGCAAGTTAGCATCTAACTAACTAACTAACTAACCTGCACTTATATAGCGCTTTTCTAGTCACAAAGACCACTCAAAGCGCTTTCATTAATACTAACCCTCTATTCTAAGGGCCTATAGGAAACAGATATCTAGGGACAATTTAGAACAGCCAATTAACCTAACATGCATGTTAGGTTAATTGGCTGTCAGCATCATAAACTTCAGCTTCCTATTCTTGTGGACAGTAGTAATCTCCTGTGCTTGTGTGTTCCAGGGTTGCCAGGTCGCCGCAGGAAATGCTCAGCTCCAGTGACCAGACAGCCACACACTCATTCACTCACTCACTCACCCAACACTCACTATCTTAATCAATAAATAATTGTCTACTATCTACTCGTGTCAGCGTCTGTCTCCTGGGTCCCTAATCATGTCAGAGGGTACCCAATGAGCCTGGAGTTTGAGCTCTGCCAGGCTTTTATGGAAAATGATGACCTCGCCATAGCTCGTCAATATTCCATGCCAAAAGACACTTTGTGGTACCTGGACTTTGTGGAGGCAGCTGTGTGGCGACATCCTCACCTCTCGGAGCATACTGAGGGAAGGAAGCTCTCCTTGATGGCAGCTCTGCAACAGGAGAATCGTGAGTTGGAGAGGAAATCCTCCAGGAAGCCAAGATTGGTGCTGACTGGGGGGCACTCCCGGGCTCCGGCTCAGTCGACTCCTTGCCAGGTTCCTGCTCCTGCTCCAACTCCCGCTTCACCGGCCTGAAGACGCCACCTCCCGGCGCAGAACTCAACTCCTCTCCATGACACGGCTATACAGAAGTGGATGGAGGAGAGTTACCGGGTCCAGACGCCACAAAGCCCCCGCCATTACCCAGCTATGGACCGTCGGATGAACTACTCCATCTCTCAGCCAGCAGGACTATTTTCGCCAAGTCAGAGAGGTACTACAGCAGTTTCAGCCTTTTGGGTCTCCTCACCGGCTGGCTCTTCAGCTCCCTATCCGGGGTTGTCGCAGCTGTTTCCCCTTTCTCCACAGCGCCTTCTCCAACTGCTGAGAGCTCAGCTGTTTCTCCCTCGGCTCCGCCCATTATCATGTCTGCAGGAGCGGCTCCTCCTTGTCTCCCAGAGGGGTCCACGACCTCCACAGCCACGGAGAGGAAAGAGACTGGGTCTGCTGCAGCAGGAACCACCATACCCCAGGAAAACAGGCAAGCTCTTTTTCACTCTATATCACAATCTGATGAATTACCTTGTCTGATTCCCAGGGGTGATGCTCAGTTTATGCAGTTCACTGGGCCCTCACCACCTGCTGCAGCCACCAAAACCTTACCTGCTTTCTCTGTGTCTCCTCCAATACCCCCCCCCCTCCCGAGTGTCCACCGGTTCCAGGATTAAGCCGCTGGATGGAGGAGGAGCCTGCAGCCCTGGAGAACCTGGTTCCAGCCCCGCAGCCACGGTATGGAGAGAGGAGGAGGGCTGTCTGCAATCCAGAGCTTGAGTCGACGAAGAAGCATCACCAGGCTTCACCCAAGCAGAGTTCAGCCCCAGCAGGAAGAGGATCTCCTGTCACGATGCTAGGCGAGCCACCTGCGTGGGTAACATTGCCAGGGGGTTCCAAGACTGCAGAGATCATCATGCCTGCTGTTGGGGCCACCGCAGCAGAGTCTGATATGGACCTCGAGGGGGCCGGTCCTGAGACATCACCATCCGGATTGACGGAGTCCTGGACGGCGGTAGAACTTGAGCTCAGGCTCCTTTGTTTTCATTGTTTCAGTATTGGAGAGCTCTTGTCTGGCTCTTGGTTTTGAGAGCTGGGTGCTGCCATCAGCAGCATCTGAGCTCGCCTCACCAGGTTCCACTGCCGCCGGTGACCCTGACCCTGTCTCTCTCCCTCCTTCATTCGAGTTTTCTCTCGGGGTCACCGAGAATCTTCCAGCTACACCAGAGGTCTCCATGGGTTCCAGTCCACCGCATGAGGTCTTCGTGGGTCCAGCTCCTCCAGCCGAGGTCATCGTGGAGATGCTGTCCCAGCCCGGGATCTCAGAGGGTGCAATTCCTCCTCAGTCTGGGTCTCCGTGGATGCTGTGCCTCAGCTTGAATCCCACGTGGGTGCGGTGCTTCAATGTGTACCCGCTGTGGGTGCTACGCTCCAGCCCGGGGGTCACCGTGGGTGCAGCTTTGCCTCAGTCTGAGGTCACTGGGGATGCAGCTACACCTCAGTTTGGGGCCACCAAGGGTGCAGCTACGCTTCAGTACGGGGCCACCAAGGGTGCAGCTACGCTTCAGTACAGGGCCACCAAGGGTGCCACAACGCCTCAGTCCAGGGTCACCGAGGGTTCTGCAACGCCTCAGTCCGGGGCCACCGAGGGTGCCACTATGCCTCAGTCCGGGGCCACCGAGGATGCCGCTACACCTCAGTCCGGGGCCACCGAGGGTGCTGCGCTGATGCCCAAGGCTGCTGTGGGTCCTCGGGCCACATCAGGCGTCCATTGTCCAGGGGTCTGCGGTGGATACTGGTTCCAGCTGCCACCTCCAGGTGGAGGTGGGTGGTGCTCCCACGACCTACTGGCCCAGAGAAGCGGGGAGGCTGCCCGAGCCTTCCCGGTTACTTGGGTGGCTTTGGTGTTCAGGAAGACCACCCGACTGACTCATTCATTCATTTTGGTGGCTTTGGAGACCTGGTAAGCCGCCCAACCTTTTCCACCTGATGGTCGGGAGGAGCCAGGACTCCAGGAGGCCACCTGAACTGATCTATTGTTTACTGGTTTTGCTTGATTTTTTGGCCTTTTGGTTAGTTTTGTGCTTCTTATTTGTTTTGTTGGGTTTGTGTCTCTCCCTCCAGGCCTGGATCCCCCCACCACCTGTTTTTTGGTGGTTTTTCCTTTTTTTTTGGGGGGGGGGGGATAATTCTTCCCTTTGTTGTTACAGCGGGGTGTCTGGGTTCCACCCCTTAAGGGAGGGGCACTGTATTGATACCGAGTGCGGGTCTGTACCGTGTTCAGGTCTTTGTGGTTTTCCTCTTATGTATTTATATTTAGTCTTGATTTTTTGTTCATTGTGTTTCATGCTCTTATTTTGACAGCACAGCTTGTGACTTCTGGCTGTCAAGCCTTTTCACGGTTGTCACAGCTGTTTGTGTTTGGTTAATTACTTTCACTCCACACCTGATTCTTATTTGAGTTCTGTGTTACTATTTAAGTAGGCTGGCGAGGGTTATTCCTCGCAGCAACCTAGTCATGTACTGACTGGAATCCCCAACCCTGATTTCAGTCTTTCCTCAGCTTAGGTTTCATCCTTGTCTGTTTTATGTAAGTTACATTTCATGGTTTTTCGGTATTTGTATTTTTCTGTTATCACCCTTTGAGGTCTTGTATATAGCTTTTTGTAATCCGCCCCTTGTGGCAAGTATTTGTGTCCCTTATTATTTAATAAATGAGCAAACGCACTGCAGGCAAATGGTGCCTTATTTCTGCCTTCAAGGGCCAATTATGACACCTGTCACGGTAAATGTTGCAAAAAGTCATCCAGCGTGTGGGTTCGTCTCAATCTCTGTGCACCGCGTAGAGGCGCACATGACAGCCTCGTCCTTACGCTGGCTCTCCGTCCTCACTTCTGCTTTCTTTCGCAATGCCTTCTGCATCTCCTCTCGGTCAGTATAGTAATCCACGGAGTACTCAATGGTCTGACTAGCTCCTCAGGAATACTGCCAAAGCCATTGAAGCTGTTGAAAAATAATTTTCCACAATTTCTTCCAATGGTTAGGAGTGCCTCACGGTCATTTGTTGTCCTTGCACAGTGTACTATGCTAATCAGAAACAAAAAAAAACTAAATGTAAAAGGTAAACTGAGCACTTGTTCACAAAGCTCTGAGCTGCTGCATCCAAGCACGCCGCCATGTTGCTATCATAACAGAAGTACAAGATCTTTTAAAATGCCATATTTTATTTTCATTAAACTTCATGAAATGCTGCTGTCTGTTCTGAAAGTCCCTGAAACAAACAAACAAAAAATAGCTGTCAGCTCTTTTCCTTTTTCCTTCCCTTTTTGTTAAATTTCTTCACTCTATCATGGCATATTTTCCGGATTCTAGCTGTACATATATTTTCCTTTTGCTACACTGTAAACGTTGCCTCCATTCACCAGAAGAAAGAATCTCAAACCTGAAGGCCAACCTTTGTGAGTTTGTTATAGATTTTTTTAAGGTGAAAAAAAGCTTTCTTGTACCTTTCACTTTGAAAATGTTTGCCTTCAAACGGAGCACATTACTCCTCTTACCAGATAGCTTTAGAAATTTAAATGAACAGGTGAACATGGGAGGAATTTTCACATTTCAGAACCTTCAACACACTGAAATCAAATTGTATTGTCAGTCAGAGCTGTTGGTTTAAGGTGTTTCATGCATCCTATGATTTATCTATAGTAGTCAAAACTGTCTGCCAACTGGTGTTACTGCAAAAAGGGAGTTCCACCAAATAAAAATGCACAAAGATTATTATGGTCTGAACTGCCACCACTTTTATGAGGCAGTTTATATGTAAGCTGCACAGCTGTGATGCCCGGAAGCCATTTATTACATTCCCTTATGACTTGCTTTCAAACGCAGCAGACTAAAATATAATGCCATCATCATTCTGCAGGAGCCCATTGATTTACCCTAATGTGAGGTCTCTTCTAAATCTTTGTTGTTTTTTAACATGCAGGAGTACATTCTAATCATGTTTCTGAACTAAATTCTAAGTTCTCAACTGTGAAATAAACAACACCATTCAAGAGGTTACATCATTTTGATTATATAAAACCTGTGATGACAAGGGATTAAAATGGTAATTCATTATTAATCGCCTATAGTTCCCACAGTTAAATCATGATTAATTGCAAATTTATCACACATGTAAAAAAAAAAAAAAAATTTCCCAACAGCAAGGCAACACTGATTGTAGGTTCAAATAATTGACTGTGTTGGTTGCTTCAGTTTTTCAAATTATTTTAATCCAACCCATACAAATGATGTATTAAATTAAAGATCAGTTTCTCTAGAATAAAACTCTAACTTGATATTCCTGAAAATTTTCAATTATAATACACTTTTCACCCATCAAACTAGAGTAGTGTTCTGAATCTAAAACTCACCAAATGTCTATAGTCCATTGTCGAGCTAGGGTTCCTGTGCACCCCACACTGTAAAGTTAAGTCACCTTCCACACCATGTGGAACACCATATGATGTATGGGGTGGCACCTATCTACATTTCTCCCACACTTTAAAGCAACAGCAATTTGCTGTTGTTTTCTTCTGAAGGCTTGGGATGTCCACTATGTGAAATGAGTTGGTAATATTGTATAAACTCATTTGCAATTATAGTTTTTCAGTCCATATACAGCACCTTCAGTTATGCCTTTTGGCACTAATTTTAGGTACAAATACTTTACTATGTTGGTTCCTTCAGTTTTTTAAATTATTTTCATTCAACCCAAACAAATTCTACTTCGAATTAAAGAATTTTCATATATGTATATATAGTATGTGAATGTCTTTTGATACCTATTGTGAATTGGATGACTTCTCTGCTGCTGTGGATTGGTTAAAAATGTAGAATATATAGTTATATATGACCTATATATACTGTATGTTATGCTGACAGATTGAACACAATATTTCTATATTTGAAGTTTGAGTTTTTTATTAAACCATTGTCTTGACAATTATATTACTTTACCATCTGGATAATTGTTTGTATAGCATTATTACTCATTACAGAACACAGTTAGCTACATATATAGTAACATATTGGAGTTGAAACAGGATTGGCCAGCTTACTAGATAGATTTTAGTTTCAGAACGGCAAACCAATTTGATGGGCGAAAAGTGCAATACACGTAATTGTAGTGGATTTATGAGTTTTATAGGCATTTTATTGTTGGTACAAGTATTAATGTAAATATGAATATGAGTAGAAATGAAGATTTCCTTTCATTACACTCATATCCTCGTAGGGCACCAGTCCAGATAATGAACAATTTTATTAACAATTCTTTATTTGTACCAATTATCAGTCTCAAAAAAAAAAAAAAAAAAACCTTGTGAGTTCTTGTCTGCTGATAATCAAGAAGATGGACATGAACTCAAACAATAACTCCCATATGTCTTTCAATAGTTTAATGAAAACAGAGAATTCAACATGTATCATGGGCACCATAGACTATTACTGAGTTACTTGTGAATCACGCATTTGTGGAACCAAATAAAGCATAGTCATCTTGTCAGTATACTGGAAATTGGAAAACCATAAAATAGCATTGGTCAAGAAAAGTGAATACGATTTTATGAAGAAAATGATGAGTAAACTATCTAGAAAAATGGAAAATTGGTGTTACTCCGAAAAAGAACTTAAATTAATGAAAGGACAAAATGCATTTTGAAATTCTGATGGGGTTTGCATGAAATTAAGTTTATAGAAGTTATACCAGGAATATTCTGAAGAATTAAGTTTGAATTAAACAACAGACCATCAGCTAAGCAGAATCATTATGCCCCAGTGGGTAGCAGGCAGTCCATTGGATTCTGTTTCAACTGGACTGGCGCGGGTTCTGTTGGAAGACTGGCAGACAGGCTCTTTATCACAGTTATGGCCTACTCCCAAGATCACAAAGGGGTTGGTTCTTCAGCAGGCTAGCTGCAGTCTTCTTATGCAATGAAGAAGGAATTTATTTATTGAACAAGATCTGATCAGAAAGTCAAATTGGGACAAAAACACACCGCAGATCCATTTCTTCCAATGTATTGTGGCTGGAATGAGTTGGTTTAAGCTTAGAGAAAATCAAACAAAATCTTCTTGCACATTGATTTAAAGAAAAGACAAAGAATTTTTGCAGAGCATGTGAGGCTCTGGGCCTACTTGAAGATAGAAAAAAAAAAGGAAGAACAGAAAGGCTCCTTACAGCTTGACCAATGCCCCAAAAACTGAAAACAAAGGAAACAAAAAGCCAGTTTTTCTCGGGTGTGGCAGGATGGTGACATGTTTGGTTGACCCAGAAGCAGACTCGGACTCGAAATAAACACAATTATCTTTTATTGTACAGTGTCCTGGGTTCGATCCAGGACACTGCATTTTTTTTTTCCAAGATGGCACCCACAGTGGTCGACATGGTGCTACGCTGCCCTTTAATTTGTTTAATTTGTTTGTTTTTGTTCGTCGATTGTGTGTCTGCCAGCTCTTATACTCGTGAAGAGCTATTAAATATCAGGACTCTCACTCCTACGGACCTTCTCCCAGTTTTTTTAGCTCCTGCCGCCGATCTGACTCATTGTTTGGCTCAAAGAGTAAGACGGCGAAAAAGAGGAAAGCGAGGGGGGATTCTCGCTCGGCTGCGAAGGAGAGGCACGCGAACAGCCTTGCCTGGCATATTTCTATCCAATGCCAATTCTCTCTTGAACAAGGTAGAAGAATTAAGACTGCTGATGCGATTTAAGGACCTCGCTTCCTCGTCTGTCATCTGTTTCTCTGAGACCTGGCTTAAAAGGAGCATACCGGACAGCGTGATCAGCCTCGAGGGATTTCAGCTGTTTCGTGCTGATCGCATCACAGAGCTCTCCGGTAAGTCTATTGGAGGAGGAGTGTGTTTCTACATTAACAGCAGCTGGTGCTCTGATGTAACGGTGGTTTCACAACACTGTTCTACCGATCTAGAATTTCTCTCTGTTAACTGCAAGCCATTTTATTCCCCGCGGGAGTTCGCATCATTTGTTTTGATCGCTGTGTACGCCCCTCCCGACGCGGACGCGCGCGAGGCCCAGCGCGCGCTCGCAGATCACGTCCTACATGCGGAGCGGACTTTTCCAGACTCCCTGGTTATTGTGGTAGGCGACTTTAACCAGAGCAATCTGAGTCACAAGCTCCCCCGATACAGACAGTTTATTAAATGTCCAACCAGAGGAAATAACACGCTGGATCACTGTTACACTACAGTGAAGGACGCATATCGCGCAGTTCCCCGCGCTGCGCTCGGACTATCTGATCACGTGATGGTCCACCTCATTCCCACATACAGACAGAGAGTGAAACTCACTAAACCTGTTGTGACCACCACGAAGAAATTGACCAGTGAAGCTGGAGAGAAACTGAACACATGCATGGAAATAACTGACTGGGACATGTTTAAAGGAGCCACACATGATCTTAATGAGTACACAGACACTGTGAACTCCTATATCAACTTTTGTGAGGAGAGCATTCTCCCATCGCGCACCAGGGTGAGGTACTCTAATGATAAGCCCTGGTTCACTGCTAAGCTCAGACAGATCAGAAAGGAGAAGGAAGCTGCATTGAAAAGTGGAGACAGAGACTGCTACAGGGAGGTTAAATATCGGTTTAACAGAGAGCTGAGGAGAGCTAAATCTGTGTATTCTGAGAGACTCCAGCAGCAGTTCACTGCTAATGACTCGGCTTCTGTGTGGAGAGGACTGAGGCAAATCACCAACTATCAGCCTCAGGCTTCTAAAGGTCAGGATGACAAAGCCCTTTGTCAAAAACTGTCCCAACATTACGCCCGTTTTGACACCTCGTCAGCTGTGTCCAACTCCCCCACTCCACCCAGCTCCACTGCCTCCTCGGCCCCTAATTCATCAAAAGCGCCCCCCCCTCCTCCTCCCCCCCCCCGCCCTTGTCATCAGTGAGCAGGACGTGCACAGACAATTCTCCAGACTGAACCCGCGCAAGGCCCCCGGGCCGGACGGTGTGTCTCCCTCCACCCTGAGACACTGTGCGAAAGAGCTGGCTCCTGTCTTCACAGACATTTTTAACACCTCCCTTAAGCTATGCCACGTGCCGACCTGCCTCAAATCCTCCACCATCATCCCTGTCCCCAAGAAGCCACGGATTATTGGACTTAACGACTACAGACCTGTAGCGCTCACCTCTGTAGTCATGAAGTCCTTTGAGCGCCTGGTCCTGTCTCACCTCAAGTCCATCACCACTCCCCTCCTGGACCCGCTGCAATTTGCCTACCGTGCCAACAGGTCTGTGGACGACGCAGTCAACCTGGCCTTCCACTCCATCCTGCAGCACCTGGACTCCCTGGGAACCTACGCCAGGATCCTGTTTGTGGACTTCAGCTCTGCATTCAACACCATCCGCCCCGCTCTGCTCCAGGACAAGCTGTCCCTGCTCAGCGTGCCTGACTCCCTCTGCAGGTGGATTACCGACTTCCTGACGGACCGGAGGCAGCATGTGCAGCTGGGGAAGTCTGTCTCAGACCCTGTTAGCATCAGCATCGGATCACCCCAGGGCTGTGTACTTTCCCCCCTACTCTTCTCCCTTTATACCAACTCCTGCACCTCCTCCCACCAGTCTGTTAAGCTGATCAAGTTTGCGGACGACACCACCCTCATTGGGCTCATCTCCAACGGCGACGAGTCCGTCTACAGGAAAGAGGTGGCCCAGCTGGTGTCCTGGTGCAGCCACAACAACCTGCAGCTGAACGCTCTGAAGACAGCGGAGATGATTGTGGACTTCAGGAAAGTCACAACCCCCCTGCCCCCCCTCACCATCACAGGCTCTCCCATCACCATTGCAGATTCCTTCCGCTTCTTGGGCACCACCATCACCCGGGACCTCAAATGGGAGCCAACCATCAGCTCCCTCATCAAAAAGGCCCAGCAGAGGATGTTCTTTCTGCGGCAGCTGAGGAAGCTCAAGCTACCCACCAAGATGTTAGTGCAGTTCTACACGGCCATCATCGAGTCCATCCTCACCTCCTCCATAACCGTGTGGTACGCAGGAGCCACTGCCAGGGACAGACTAAGGCTGCAGCACGTCGTGCGCACTGCTGAGAAGGTGATCGGCTGCAAGCTCCCATCTCTCCAGGACCTGTACATCTCCAGGACCCGGAGGCGTGCAGGCCAGATCATAGCCGATCCTTCACACCCTGGTCACGTACTGTTTGCCCCCCTCCCCTCAGGTAGAAGACTTCGGTCCATTCAGACTAAAACCTCCCGGCACATGAACAGCTTTTTCCCCTCTGCCATCAGACTGCTGAACATTAAGTGACTTATTGACTCTCATGCACTATATACAGCAGCTCATGTCATTCATCACTGTTTTTCTGTTGCATTATCGACTGCACTGTGGTACCCCATATTATCTGCTACTTGCTAATTTATTTAAAACTGCCTTGACTAGTATTACTCATTATTATTATTATTATTATTATTACTTATTATTCTACACTTATTGCATGTTTTTAGTCTTTTAGTTTTTTAGTTTATCTCTTTATCTCATCATGTTTTTAATGTTGCAGCATGGCACCGAGACAAATTCCTAGTTTGTGTACTACATGAACAATGGCAATAAATCTGATTCTGATTCTGATCCCAGCCCCCGACCAACTGTGATCTGTGTGGAGTTTGCATGTTCTTCCTGTGTCTGCGTGGGTTTACCCCGGGATTTCTCCGGTTTCCTCCCACATGCCAAAAAACATGCAAGTTAGGTTAATTGGCATCAACTGGGGATTCTAAATTGTCCATAGGTATAACTGTGAGAGTTAATGGCTGTCTGTCTCTCTGTGTTGGCCCTGCAATGGACTGGCGATCTGTTCAGGGTGTACCCTGCCTCTCGCCCAAAGATGCTGGGATAGGCTCCAGCCCCCCCCCCCCCCCGTGACCCGAAAAGGATTAAGCAGAAGAAGATGGATGGATGGATGGATGGATGTGTGTGTGGGGGGGGTGAAGGAGTGAACAGTTGGGCGAGCAGAGCACAGTTCAGACAGGCAACCCTAGGAGAGAGAACAGACAGGTGGATGAGTACACTGAGGTTTGGAGGATTTAACTAGTGAATGTTCAGGTTTACGGGTTGGATGAAGGGCTGGAGCACTGAAGAGCTTCCAAGGTCCCGAGCCAGCTGCTCCATGTTCAAACTGCTGTCGGTGACGAGGTGAGGAGATGCAGGTGAGTAACAGAGTGAGTGCAGAGGGCGGGTTAGACCCCAGGTCCACCGCCAGGAGGAGGAGGTCCACCACCGGGAGGCTTCCACCTGTGCACAGGGGAGAAAAAGGAGGAGCGAAGATGGGAAGGAATCCCGAAGGCTTATTTGTTGGTGGGGAGCACAGACTCCCAGGAGACTCGATGAGCTGGATGAAGCTGAGGAAGTGAAACTCCAGAGCAGGATGAGGAAAAAGGAGGAGGAGGTCTTGCCAGACCGTTGAAGCTTAGATGTCTCCGTGCTGACTGGAGGGCAGCGCGGCTTAAGACGGCTGCCTAATGAGAGGAACAGGTGTGCACGCATCTGTGGAGGCAATTAGGGCAGCAGGCATGCAGAGCAGATCACTACAGTACTCCCCCCCTATGGGACGCCTCTCAGCAGCCCATCCAACCTACCCGGGTGTGTCCAGTGGAAGTCCCTGATGAGCTGTGGATCCATCACGAAGGAGGGACGCACCCAGGACCTCCATTCTGGGCCGTAATGCTCCCAGTCCACCAGGTACTGGAGGCCACGACCCCAGCGTCGGACGTCCAGGATGGAGTTGATTTTCCATGCGGGGACACCATTGATCATCACCGGTGGGGGTGGCATCTTGGGAGGGGGGTACAGAGTGCTGGAGACAAACGCCTTGACCTGAGAGATGTGGAAGGTGGGACAGATGTGGTGGGGGGGGGGCAGGCACACAGCGACAGGATTAATAATGTGGGTGATGGAAAAAGGACCAATAAAGCACTGCGATAACTTCTTGGATTCAGACTTAAGGTTGATGTTTCTTGTAGACAACCATACCTGCTGCCCGACCCGGTAGGGCGGAGCCGGGGTCCTGCGGCGGTTGGCAATGTCAGCGTTGCGGTCCGCCGTGTGTCAAAGCGCGGCCCGGGTAGCCTTCCACAGCCAGCAACAGCGTTTCATGTGGGCCTGCACGGAGGGCACTGCGATGTCTTCCTCTTCCTCTGGAAACAGTGGAGGATAGTATCCAAGGGAGACCTCGAACAGAGAAAGACCTGTGGCAGAGAAGACCATGGTATTATGCGCATACTCTACCCAAGGCAGGTGGAAGCTCCAGGATGCTGGGTTGGAGGCAGTGACGCACCATAGTGCTGCCTCTAATTCCTGGTTGGCGTGCTCACATTTGCCATTATTCTGGGGGTGGTACCCTAAGGACAGACTTACTGTGGCCCCGATAGCCTTACAGAAGTCTCGCCACACCTGCGAGACAAACTGGGGCCCATGATCAGACATGATGTCCACCGGGATACCGTGGAGCCGCACCACATGGAGGACAAGCAGGTCCGCTGTCTCCTTGGCCGTAGGGAGACCCGGTAAGGGGACGAAGTGGCCCGCCTTGGAAAATCTGTCCACGATCGTGAGAATGGCGGTGTTGTCAGCAGAGGGAGGAAGACCGGTCACAAAATCCAGAGCAATATGGGACCATGGTCTGCGGGGGATGGGCAGAGGATGAAGCTGACCCGTCGGAGGAGAGGAGGACATCTTAAAGGTGGCGCACTGGGGGCAGGCTCGAACGTACTCCGCGATGTCCCTCTGTAGTGATGGCCACCAGAAGGTTCTCTACAGTAGAGCCACCGTCCGCACTATCCCAGGGTGACACAGAAGCTTGGAGGAGTGTGCCCAGTTAATGACCTCGTCCCGGACCACAGAGGGCACATATATCCTCCCCGCTGGCCACCTGCCCAGGTCGGCCTTGGTCTCCTGTGCTCTTCTCACCTTCTCCTTAATGCCCCATGAGAGGGCGCCCACGATACATGAGGGAGGAACCACGGGATGTGATGGCACCTCCGCAGCATCAGAAAAGAATTGCCTGGACAGGGTGTCTGGTTTGATGTTTTTAGACCCTGGGCGGTAGGTGATGGTAAAGTCGAACCTGCCAAAAAACAGGGACCAGTGAGCTTGCCGGGCGTTGAGTCGTTTGGCCGTCCTGAGGTACTCCAGATTCTTATGGTCATTCCAAACGACAAATGGCTGGGAGGCCCCCTCAAGCCAGTGACGCCACTCCTCCAAGGCTAATTTGACCACCAGCAGCTCCCGGTCCCCGATGTCATAGTTCCTCTCCGCAGGGGATAAACGGTGGGAGAAGAACGTGCAGAGGCAGATCTTGTCATCCACAGGGGAACGTTGAGACAACACCACCCCCACTCCAGAGTCCGAGGCGTCCACCTCCACCAGACACTGCAGCGCGGGGTCCACCTGGGCCAAGACAGGAGGAGAGGAGAACAATGATTTTAATTCAATAAAGGCTGCCTCCGCCTCCCCCGTCCTCTGGAAGGGCATCTTGGTGGAGGTGAGGCGAGTGAGGGGTGGGGCAATGATGCTATAGTTTTTGATGAAGCAGCGGTAGAAGTTGGCAAAACCCAGAAACTGCTGTAATTGCTTCCAGGATGATGGAACCGGCCATTCTACCATGCCTTTACCTTGGTCAGGTCTGCGATGATCTCGTTACGAGAGATGACGAATCCCAGGAATGTGGTGGATGGGGCATGGAACTCGCATTTCTCAGCCTTGACAAACAGTTTGTTTTCCAGCAGGCGCTGCAGAACCCTCCTGACATGTACCCGGTGTTCATCGAGGGACTGGGAAAAGATAAGGATGTTATCCAAATAAACAAACACAAAAGAGCCCAAGAAATCCCAAAATACATCGTTGATCAGGTGTTGGAACACTGCGGGGGCATTCGTCAGACCAAAAAGCATCACCAGATATTCAAAGTGGCCACTAGGAATGCGGAATCCCGTCTTTCACTCATCCCCCTCCTTGATCCTCACTAGATGGTAGGCATTGCGGAGATCTAGTTTCATGAACCAGGAGGCCCCCTGGAGGGAATCAAAGGCAGTGTTAATTAGGGGAAGAGTGTACTTATCCTTGATGGTGATGTTGTTCAGCTCCCTGAAATCAATACAAGGCATCAAAGAGCCATCCTTTTTCCTTACGAAAAAAAATCCCACCCCCACTGCCGAGGACGATGGCCGGGTAATGCCCGAGCTCAGGGACTCTGATGTATTTTTCCATCGCCTCCTTCTCCATTGCAGAGAGGCTGTAAAGCCGGCTGGAAGGGAAGGGAGCCAACGGCAGGAGGTTAATGGCATAATCATATGGGAGGCGGGGGGAAGTGACCGCGCTTGAGTCTTGCTAAAGACGGCACCCAAATCATGGTATTTGTAGGGAACCAAGGAAAGGTCAGGCGGTGGTGCCTCAGGGAAACAGAGGGGAACGGAGGGAGAGCAAGCAGCAGACTGTAAACAGGCACTCAGACAAAAGGAGCTCCATGAAATGATAGCTCCCGATCGCCAATCAATGGCCGGGTTGTGCAGCCGAAGCCAAGGGTAATCCAGAATCACCGGGAAGGCCGAAACGGGAAGCACAAAAAACCTAATTTGCGCCCGGTGATTACCTGATATCAAAACAGAAACGGGACAGTTTGTTTGGTGACAATGGTGAGCAGAGCCTTAGACAGAGCGATCAGCTTCAATGGAGTCTTCAACTGTAGGCAAAGAAGCCCCAGCCGGGTAGCCAGGTTCTCAGAAATAAAGCTCTGCTCAGCCCCGGAGTCGATGAGTGCGTGGGTGGAAATTTTGTTGTGATTATATATGAAACAGATGGGGAGCAGACACTTAGTAAGGGAATTTTCCCAGAGTGAGTCTGTGAGTCCCCCTACTGTGACCCACGGACCCCCCCCCCCTTTGGCAGAATGGGACAGGAGGCCACCTCATGCTCCTCGCTTGCACAGTATAGGCACAGCCCAAGCTCCTGACGGCACTGTTTCTCAGCTGGGGGCAGCTTAGACTGGCCCATCACCATAGGTTCCTCGGTGTCTAAGGGATCGGGGGGGGGGGGCTAACGGGGGGCTGCGGGGAGTGACGAAACTGTGAGCCTGGACGACCGGAAGGTCGACGCTCACTGGCTCGCTCCCTCAGCCGGTTATCAATGCTGATGGCTAGGGAAATTAGCTTGTTTAGTTTATTGGGCTTATCTATGTGGGCTAACTTGTCCCACAGGCTGGGGCTAAGGCTGCGAGTGAATATGCTACAGAGGGAGGCGTCCTCCCACTCTACCTCCACTGCCACCACCCGGAGGTGAAAAGTCGGCCACAGACTTATTCCCCTGCTTAAGATTGAGTAACTGGGTGGTGAGCACACTATCTCAGTCAGAGTGGTCGAACACCTCATTAAACTCACTGACGAACTGGTTGTAAGTCAAGCTAGCATAGTCTGGCAAAGCCATCACCGCGTAAGCCCAAGCTAAGGCCTGCCCCTCCAGAAGATTGATGACATACCCGATGCGGCTGTGACTAGTGGAGAAATCCCCTGGCACACGCTGGAACACTATCCCACACTGCAACAAAAACCCGTGCCTCTCCTGACTTACCGCTGAATCATGTGGGGGTGGGAACTGGAGTCAACCAAGACTGCGGGGAGAGGAGAGGGGTGGAACTGGCTGGCCCGGCCGCTTCTCCGGGAGCAGGTGGAAAGGGCTGAGAGGGTGTGAGGCGATCCAGGAAAGTGTTGGTCTGCATCAGCTGTGTGAGGATGACCTGTTGCTGGTGGGATAGCTGGTCTACCCGAGCCTCGACGATGTCAAGTTTTTGTACAAGAGCACCATCTGCTTGCCAGACATTTGAAGCGTAGACGTCTCCATGCAGACCGGAGGGCAGTGCGGCTTAAGACGGCTGCCTAATGAGAGGAACAGGTGTGAGCGCAGCTGTGGAGGCAATTAGGGCAGCAGGCACGCAGAGCGGATCACTATAGATGGTACTAAACTTCATGACAACTGGGCTGAACTAATTACATTTGAGCTTCTTTGTTTGACAGAAGTCATAAACTGAATAAAAAGGCAATGAAGATAGGTTTGGGAGCCCATTGGTCAGTTCAAATTTCTGAGGTGGGGGTCTCTCACAGACAGAGGAGAGAGAGAAATTTGATATGAAGAGTGAATTCCTAAAGTATGTATGCTGCCTATGAAAGCACATTTTTTTAACTTTAGTGACTAAGATATTCTACCTGATAAAAGGAACACACAATGTCTACACTGTGCATGCGATTAACTTCTTGTAGGCATGCAAAATTAATTCTTTCTGAAAATAAAGCAACACACATCAAATCATATCAATAAAAACATTTCATCACAATTGTCCATCCCAGTGTTCAACCATGTCTTCAGTAGCGGATGCTGTCTTGAGAGAAAGAATATGAATTCATTTACTGTTTACAACTGCAGAGATTCCATTTCAGAGAGAGAGAAAAAAATATTAAATATTCCTGCATCATCCACCAGATGGCACTGTAAAACTGTCTGGTTGGTTAATGAGGAATCTTGACTCCCAAGTCTGGATTACAGTATATCAACCATAAATCTGTGATTTGGGCATTCCTTTGGTGAATAGATGAAAAGGGAGAATGACTCAAAGTCCTGGAGAAGGGATTAACTTCCACTTTGTGGCCGATGGGTCATGTTTCAACTCTGGTCTTTGGGTGAGAGAAGCAGTTTATGACCAGACTTATGGATGAAACAATTTCTTTAAAGAGTGATTTTATAGATTGGAACCAACAAAGGGGTTAACACTACATAAAAATAAGTTTATTTATAGAGCACTTTTCACAGACAAAGTCACAAAGTGCTTAACATGATAAGAAACAAAAAAGATAGCAAAATACAATAACAAAGCAAATAAAAATACAGGCACATAAAACCGTAAAAGAACAAAGTAAACAGCAAAAACTGAAAAATACAATCAACACATAGTTAACTAGAAAAGCACTCATAGAGCGCATACCTCCGCCAAGGCTCCTTCCGTTTGTCAGGGATGACCTCCAAAATGTAATGGGTTTGTGTGTAGGCCTATAGCCACTTGTGGTGAAAATGGCATCAAAGTCTGTCCATCAGTTTTGGAGCAATATTGCTAACACACTGTGAGAAGATAAGAGCCTTGGCTGAGGTATGCATTCTCCAGATCATCACCAAAATATAATGGGTTCCTCTCTAGCCCAAGAACCACCGCTGGTGAAAATTTCATCCAAATCCATCCAGTGTGGGTGACCCTCACAACAGACTGGGACAGGCAGAGCGTTCAGCTGGAGCAATTGGCAGAACAATGAGATGTGTGTATTGATATCAATAGGCAGCCTCCCTTTGTCTAGCTTTTTCCTGCCAGTAATCTTCCTATTGTTATGGGTGACTCTCAAATGCAAATGTCTTCCTGTCAGTAATCCTTCTATTGATGTGGGTGACTCTCAAATGCAAATGTCCATGCCTACTGCTGTGAATGCATTGTCTGTAGTGGGGTATTTAAACTGCATCGCTCTGTAACTCTCTCTCTCTCTCTGACCACTGCTTCTGACTACACGCATTGCCTGAGAGCCTGAGAACTCGCTTTGGCGCGCCTGCACGGTGCTGGAGTGAGTTCTGTGATGGCGGAATGAAATAAAACCCACTTTTAAACCTCAGTTCGCTGCTTATTATTTCAAGCCGCCACACTGGTGACCCCTAAAGAAAGAACACGCTAACGAACGCAGCACCCGGCGGTGATTCTCCGACGACAAGCGAACGCAGCAGCCTGACACAAATGATCTGCCCTCCCTTCTGCTACAGGGAGACCTCGACGCAGAGCCACCACCAGGCGAACTCCCTCGGAGATCACCCACGACCGTGAAGGCTGCAGAAAGCGTCATGGTGCGACCCCCGCCTGAGATCGGGACATCCACGCTGGACCGGCCGAGGGACACAGAACGACTTCTCCCTCTCACCGCCCCTCCTCCCTCTCACCGCTCCTACGCATCTACACGAGCCCGAGGAACAAAGATCGTCTCCTCCCTCTCACCGCTCCTATGCATCTACGCGAGCCGAGGGACAAAGATCGTCTACTCCCTCTCACCGCTCCAACGCATCTGCACGAGCCCGAGGGACAATGATCATCTTTTTCCTCTCACCGCTCCAACGCACCACGAGTGAACGATGCAACAGCTCTACAGAGATGACCATCGGCGCCGACGACGCTGCTCTCCATCAAGCTCCCTGACCCTGACTCGCCTCTCAACAGCGGACCACCCACGCACCGAACCCCCACGCACACACCGGGGGGTTACGAGGACAGCGCACCATGCACGGGACATTAACGGCTCCTCAGACCGCCATCGTCCTTCGCCGCTGCACACAGAACCTTCAGGGCTGCTCACACACCTGAAGCACGCACGCAGCTTGCTCACAGGATTTTGTACGGGTCTCAGCCACGGCGCACAAGGGAATTCAGCCGTCAGCTGTTCCCGAAGGCTTTAGGGCTGCGCGCGCACCTAAAGTCAACACGCCAAGTCCCACACTACTGCAGCTCCTTTTTTTCTTCATAGCCGCGAGAGGAGTCAGAGACAAATTTTTCTTCTTACAGCTGCTGTGGACCTCCGCACGTTCAACGGGACAGCCCCTCAACATCGCGGATCCACAGGCAATTTTTGCGCGGCCCAGACAATTTCGCCGTCCCGGGCCGGCACTGGCTACCCCCACCCCCCTCCCTCCACCGCCGCCTGCAGCAAGCTTTCCCCGCAGCTCGCTCCCAAAGCCGGACTATCGAGGCCTCAGCTCCCCGCTGAGCCCTCTGGGGGGGAGTACTGTGGGTGACCCCCACAACAGACTGGGACAGGCAGAGCGCTCAGCTGGAGCAATTGGCAGAACAATGAGATGTGTGTATTGATATCAATAGGCAGCCTCCCTTTGTCTAGCTTTTTCCTGCCAGTAATCTTCCTATTGTTAAGGGTGACTCTCAAATGCAAATGTCTTCCTGTCAGTAATCCTCCTATTGATGTGGGTGACTCTCAAATGCAAATGTCCATGCCTACTACTGTGAATGCATTGTCTGTAGTGGGGTATTTAAACTGCATCGCTCTGTAACTCTCTCTCTCTCTCTCTGACCACTGCTTCTGACTACAAGCATTGCCTGAGAGCCTGAGAACTCGCTTCAGCGCGCCTGCACGGCACTGGAGTGAGTTCTGTGATGGCGGGATGAATGATCAATAAAACACCCTTTAAAACCCTCGGTTCGCTGCCTATTATCTCATGCCGCCACACCAGTAGTTTTTGTGTAATCCTGCTGCACAAATACAAACAAAGCCCTTGGTGGAGGTATGCACTCTCAGATCATCACCAAAATCTAATCATCTGTTCCCCGTGCCATTACACACCTTTCCTGAAAATTTCGTCAAAATCCGTTCTTAACTTTTTGAGTTATGTTGGTAACAGACAGACAGGCAGACAGACAGACAAACCCCGGTAAAAACATTACCTCCTTGGCGGAGGTAATAAAAAGCCAGGCTAAAAAGGTGGATCTCTAGTTGCTTCTTAAAAACATCAATGGAAGGTGCAGATCTAAGTTCAAATGGTAAAGTGTTCCAAAGTCTGGGCGCAACAGCAGCAAAGACTCTTATCGGATTTGGTTCTGAGCCTAGTGCTAGGGACATGTAAAAATTTTCAGCAAAATCAAGTAATAGTTGTATTCTAGAGAAATTTATCTTTAAGGTACAATTTAATTGGGTTGGGCTGTGAGAGTAAATGGTTGTCTGTCTCTCTGTGTTGGCCCTGCGATGGACTGGCAATCTGCCCAGGGTGTACCCTGCCTCTCGACCAAAAGATGCTGGGATAGGCTCCAGCCCCCCCGTGACCTGAAAAGGATTAAGCGGAAGAAGATGAATGAATGAATGAATGAATGAAAATAATTTGAAAAACTGAAGGACCCAATATAGTACCTAAAATCATTCCCAAAATGCATAACTGAAGATGTTGTATATGGATTGATAAAATGTAGTGCAAATGAGTTTGACTCCTCCTGGACAGGAGAAGACCCAGGAGCAAATACGGCACAGGTACACAGCTGTGAATTGCAACAGGTGAGCATATTTATTCTTCTCTTTCTGCTTTTGTAAAAACAGGTGGTTTGGCTGCGTGAGGACAAAGGGGTGTGCCTGGAAGGGGAAGGAGTGGCAAAAGTGAGTGAACTGCTTGTACTAGATCTTGTGGGACAAGGTATTGAATGAGACTAAGGAGGCTTACTTGTATTTGCAGTTGAGGGGGCAGTGGACCAAATACTCCTGTAGTTTTGCTCCAGAGAGGTGCCCAGGCCAAGAGGAGAGGAAGGGTCTGTCCTGTGCGCCTCTAGTACCATGAGGTAGATTCATGAGAATGAGGAATCCGGGTCAGAGGGTGAGTGAGCAGGCAGGCAGAGGGGTGAGTAGTGATGGGATGGCAGGCTCCAGAGCTCCGAGGGTGTTCTGAGCTTATCCAGGAAATACTTTGCGAGGCGTGTATTGTGACCTATGTGTTGACATCATACCATGTGACTGGGTCAGGAAGCCATTTATGATTTTGCATGCAACATGAAATAAAGTGAACAGCAATATACAATGGAAATCCCCATCCCTCACGTTTTGTGTTGTCAATGTTTGACTGTGTAAGGGATTTGTCACAGCCAATTCTCAGATGAAGGCAGCACCAAAAACATGGACTTCTCCTAACAGTTTGAACGCATTTCTCCGACTGATGTATTTTCCACAAATAGTGGCTATTTATTGTAACTGAAGTGATGGTTTAGCGGTAAAGCATCTGCCCTACAAGTGGGAGGTCTTGGTTTGAATCCCAGTTGGGTCATGCTAGTAATTTGATTTTTATTTGCAAGATATTGTGTTTCAAAGAGTTTGGATCATTATTATGCATCATTATGCTGAAGCACTATTGCTCTTTGTGCCCTGCATGAGAATAAGGCCAGAGTTGAATATACTGGGAAAGATAGTATAAGGCTTTTGAAAATTTATTATTTCTTAATAAAAATGAATAAGTAGGACAAGCACACTAAGTAACACAGGCACATTCACTGGAGTCACCTCAGTTTTATTATTTCTTTTTTCACTTATGATCACTGATAATTCTTAAAAGACAGCACATTTATTGAAACTGAAAAAATACACACTAAACCAATAATGCCCTTGTAAAAATCTGCATGCTGTATACTTTTTGTTGACTACATGGCCTAATAGAGCAAATGAAGTTTTGCATGAGGCTTTGTCGATATGAACCATTTTGATGAAAGGCCTCAAGTCTTCAAGAAAGCCCATGACTAAGTAGTGGCTCAGAGGTAAAATGTCTCTCCCATAACTGAGAAGCTGGGCCATTGTAATAAATTGTTTTTATTTGCAAGGTGAAGTATTTGTTGTGTTTCAAACAGCTTGGATACAGCAATAACACATCATTATGCTGAGCCACTATTAGAATAGAATAGAATAGACTTTATTTGTCATTATAACAAGTACAACGAAATTAAAATGCAAACCAGTCAGTGAATTAAAAGTAAAAAGAAGCTTAAAAAGATTATATGCATTACTAATTTTAAATATCACACACACTCAGTTTCACACCTCATGTTCTGCTAGAGTTCAGGGAGGTAATTGCGGTCGGATAAAAACTGTTTTTGAATCTGTTTGTCCTTGTTTTAATTGCTCTAAACCACCTTCCTGATGGTAGTAGTTGGAAGAGAGCGTGACCGGGATGAAAGGGGTCCTTCGAGATTTTTTGTGCCTTTTTAAGGCAGCGGGCATGGTGCAGATCTTCAAGGCTGAGGAGAGGGCAACCAACTATTTTTTGGGCTGTGTTGATGACAGTCTGAAGAGCTTTCTTCTGAGCTACCGTGCAGCTGCTGAACCAAATACAAATACAATAAGTTAGAATGCTCTCAATAGAGCAACGATAAAAAGACAACAGCAGTCTCTGGCAGATGTTGTTTCCTCTCAACACCCTGAGGAAATGTAGTCTCTGCTGGGCTTTTTTCAGCAGCTCAGTTGTGTTCACCCCCTATGTCATGTCCTCCTGAATATGGACCCCCAGGAAGCGGAAAACCTCGACCCTCTCCACACCCGTACCACTAATAGTCAGAGGTTGAATGTCTGTTTTATTTCTTCTGAAGTCTATGATGACCTCCTTTGTTTTTGTGACATTTAAAAGAAGGTTGTTGTCCCCACACCACTCTGTCAACTGCTGCACCTCACCCCTAAAACCGGTCTCATCTCCCCCAGAGATGAGCCCCACCACTGTGGTGTCGTTGGCAAACTTGATGATGCTGTTGCTGTGGTGTATGGGGGTGCAGTCATAGGTGTAAAGGCTGTACAGTAGGGGGCTCAGCACACAGCATTGTGGGGAGCCGGTACTGAGACTAATGGTGGTGGACATGTGAGGTCCCACTTTAACCCTCTGGCTGCGATCTGAGAGGAAACTTTGGATCCAAGTACAAATGGAATATGGAAGTCCTAATCCCCTGAGTTTGGACACCAGTCTGCCGGGGAGGATGGTGTTAAAGGCGGAGCTATAGTCCACAAATAGCATCCACACATAGCTCTCCGGCTGCTCCAGGTGAAACAGGGCAGCGTGGAGGGCTGTGGCTACAGCATCCTCAGTGGATCTGTTGGTTCAATAAGTGAACTGGTGGGGGTCCAGACACTGTGGGAGAAGTGATATGATGTGGGCTCTGACTAGCTTCTCAGAACACTTCATCACCACTGGAGTCAGAGCCACTGGCCGGTAATCATTAAGACTGGTAACATTGTGTTTTTTGGGTATAGGAATTATGGTGGAGGATTTTAAACAGTGTGGGACAGTGGACTGTGACAGGGACCGGTTAAAAATCCTAGTAAAAATTCCAGCCAGCTGGTATGCACAGTCCTTCAGCACACGCCCGGAGACACCGTCAGGTCCAGTGGCCTTCCTCGGATTGACTGCTCCCAGAACTCTCCTCACCTCATACTCCTTGACAATGAGGCTTAGGCTACTGTGAGCTGTGGGCTCCATTGTTGTTTCTATCTCTGGAGGCTCAACCTCAAAACGAGCAAAGAAAATATTCAGGTCCTCTGCCAGCGAGGGGCTCCCTGCAGCCGCTTTAGGGTTGGCTCTGAAATTAGTGAGCTGCTGCACCCCCTTCCACACCTGTCTGCTGTTATTACTATCCAGGTGGTCCTCAATCCTCCTCCTGTATTCCCTCTTGGCCTTCCTGATGCCTCTTTTCAGGTTAGCCCAGGCTAAGCTATAATGAGCCGTGTCACCTGACCTGAAGGCAGCTCTCCTCTCCCTCAACAGTTGCTGGACCTCCCGGGTCATCCAGGGCTTTCTGTTAGGATAAATCCTGATGTCTTTTTCAACTGTGACAGCGTCCATGCAGGTTTTAATATAACACAGCACACTATCCGTAAATATGTCCAGGTCTGGGTGTTCAAAAATGTCCCAATTTGTCCTATTGAAGCAGTCCTGCAGCTGCTGAGTTGCACCATCGGGCCATGTTTTAACTGTTTTTGTAATAATAGGAGCAGTTTTCCTGAGCGGTACATATGCTGGGATTACACGCAGGGACATGTGGTCAGACTGGCCCAGATGTGGAAGTGGGGTGACCCTAAAGCCCTGCTTGACCTTGGAATACAGTTTAACAAGTGTATTTGCTCCCCTAGTAGCACAATTAACATGCTGATGGAACTTGGAGAGCACCTTTTTCAAGTCCACACGATTAAAATCCCCTGCTACAATATGCACAGCCTCAGGATGTAAACTCTGCTGTTTGCTCAGACTGTCATATAAATATCCGTTAGCCGCGTTAGCACTAGCATCAGGTGAAATGTATACAGCGGTTACCATGACCACGGTGAATTCTCTCATAAAATAGAAGGGTCTACATTTTACAGTCACATATTCCAAGTCTGAGGAGCAGTGACTGTCTACAATTGCCATGTCTGTGCACCAGCTGTTGTTAATGTACATGCAGAGCCCACCTCCTCTAGTCTTCCCGGAGTCCCTCGTTCTGTCATGCCGCTGTACGGTATAGCCTGCTAGCTCGATAGCATTGTCCGGGATGGATGGTTGAAGCCAAGTCTCAGTGATCAGCAGAATGCAGCTATCCCTTATCAGTTTCGTTGTTATCTGCAGCCTCAGCTCATCCATCTTGTTCAGGAGTGCTCTGACGTTTGAGATGAAGAGACTCGGTAGCGGTGGTCTGTGTGGCTGCCGCCGTAGTCTAGCTAGCGCCCCGGCCCGGCATCCCCGCTTCTGTCTCCTCTCTCTCCGCCGCCGCCGGTGCCTCCTCTCTGGGATGGTAATCCACAGAGCGCCCGGTCCCCTCGCTATAAACGCCGGTATGGCATGCAATCGAACAAACTCGGCTGTAACATTCTGCTTGCATGAAACTCCAATCGTAAGGAGCTCATGCCGGCTGTAGTTGTTTTTAGCCCATGAGGGTGTACACTGATCCAACAGAAACACGCATACAAACACACACCGAGAGAGCATACAGCCGCTGCAACTGTGTGCACCGCCATGTTACAGAAAACTATTACACTATTGTGTCCTGTATGACTGTACCACAAGCACATTCACTGTAGTCATCCGAGTTTTATTATTTCTTTTTTGCCTTATGATCATTGATATTTCTTAAAAGGCATTTATTGAAATGGGGAAAAAAAAATTCCCTTGCAAGAATCTGCATGTTGTATACGCTTTGTCCACTAGATGGCCTAGTAAAGAAAATGAAGTTTCACATGAAGCCTCAGCCATATGAGCTATTTTGATGAAAGGCCTCAAGTCTTCAAGAAAGCCTCAACTACCCATGCCTAAGTCGTTGCTTAGAGGCAAAATATCTACCCTGTAATTAGGCTGCTTGGGTTCAAGTCCCAGCTGGACCATTCCAATAATTTTTTTTCCACAATATTTTTTATTGAACCTTTTTTTTTTTTACAAACATAGCACAAACAATCAAACACTAACACTAAAGTAATTTAAAAATTAAAAAAAACCACTAACTACAAAAAAAAAATACTAAAAACACCAACAACCACTAACAAAGGCAAGTCATCAACAATGCTCCTCTGTTTAGTCTAGGTAATCTATTACATAAGTATACATATTATACATTCACCAATTTGGAATTTGCAAGGTCCACACACATCATTCACCTTCTTCTTCAGAAGTTATGTTTAATTTCTTTACATAATCAATGAAAGGTCTCCATATATTGTCAAACACATTTTCCTTTGATTTCAGTATGTATGTTATTCTTTCTAGTGGAAGGTTTGTTAACATCTGTCTTAACCACTGAGTCACATCTGGTCTATGAGTCTTTTTCCACAGTAGTGCAATACATTTTTTGGCATTAAGCAAACTGAGGTCTATGAATGCTCTTTCACTCTTTTTAAAATTATGCTTTTCTGGATACAGACCCAACAAAAACAGTTTAGGGTTCAATGTGAATTGTTTTGAAATTATTTTTTCAATTGTTACCCTCACCTCTTCCCAAAACATTCTGATTTTTCTACATTCCCATAAACAGTGAAATAGGGTTCCTTTACTTTTCGTGCACTTTGTGCAAGTATCTGATATGTTTTTGTTATGTCTATTTAACTCCACTGGTGTAACATACATCCGCATTAACCATTTAAAATGTATCAATATAAGACGTACATTTATTGATTTGGTTTGAGCTTCTGTGCAAGCCAATTCCCATTGTTCCTCTGAAATTTCAATTTGCAGGTCTTCTTTACAATAATTCAGTCTTTTCTGTGAGTTTTCACTTGAGAATAGTGTCAATGAGTTATAAAACTCTGAAATAATACCCTTTCTCTTACTATCTTTCGTCAAAATTTTTTCCAAGGATGAATAAGTAGGTCGGGTGAGAGCATTATTTTGATTTGATCGAATAAAATTCCTAAGCTGAAGATATTTAAAAAAATGTGTTCTATTAAGATTGAATTTGATCCTCAGTTCTTCATTATGTTATCTGATCGTGACAAATATAAGGTTATCGACGGTTATCGGTGGTTATTGACTTCCGGCAGTCACAGCCTGAGCACGTCCCCCTCAGCATTGGCGGCCGTTTAGTGGAGAGAGTAGAGAACATCACGTTCCTCGGAGTGCAGATCTCGCAGGACCTGACCTGGAGCAAGAATTCCTTGGAGATCAGGAAGCGGGCTCAGCAGAGACTGCACTTCTTGAGGAAACTCAAACAGGCCTCTCTCCCCATCTGCATCCTCAGGACCTTCTACAGAGGTGTGGTGGAGAGTGTTCTGACGTACTGCATTGCTACATGGTACTCCAGCTACAGTATGTCAGACAAAAAAGCCCTGCAGAGGATAGTCGCGGGGGCTGAGAGGGTAATTGGAGTCTCCCTCCCCTCTGTCCAAGAACTTTTTCAGAACCGTTGTAGGAGCAGGGCACTGAACATTGTCAAGGACCGTTCTCACCCTCTGCATAAACACTTTGAACTTCTTCCATCTGGTAAACGATTCCGGAGCATCAGAGGCAGAACCACCAGACTGATCAACAGCTTCCTCCCACAAGCTGTCAGGATGCTGAACAGTTGACCCGGAATCTCTCATACATACTACTGCACCTATGGACATTTTGTATATTATTTGTATATTATAGTCAGTTAGGGGTTTTTTTGTTTTGTTTTGGTCTTTTTTTCCCCAAGTATGTCTCAGGGATGTGTGAATGGATGGGGGGTGGGGGTGGGGGGTGGGGGGTGGAGCTATGTGTGAGTGTGTCTTAAATCATGCTGCTTCTATTATATGGATGCCGAGAGAAACGTAATTTCATCTTGTCTGCACTACAGTTGTATGTACAGCAATATGACAATAAAGTTTGATTTGATTTGATTTGATAAGTCTTGAATCTTTTGAATCCCTTTTAAATTCCATACTTTAAATACAGCATCCGCTCTCCCTGGTGTAAAATATTGATTACCCCATATTGGGCTAAATTGTGATAATAAGTGTGGTTCTTTTAAATATTTTTTGGTTTCACACCATATTTTGATCATATGCTTTACAATTGGATTTTTAACTTGTTTCTGTAATTTTTTAGCCGAGTCTGAGTACTGTATATGAATAAGGGAAGAGGTAAAGGTAAATTGTATGATTCCATTTCAGTCCAGTGAGGGAGATCATTTGATGAAAAATAATATGTCATAGACCTCAGTTGTGCTGACCAGTAATACAACATAAAGTTTGGACATTTCAGACCTCCACGATCAAATGTTAAATATAGTAAGGACAGACGTAATCTAGCCTTCCTATTGTTCCATATAAATTCCATTAACTTTTTTTAATTCTTGAGAATAGATCTGAAGGTGGTGGTAAAGGAATGTATTGAAATAAATAAAGTATTTTTGGTAAGATATTACTTTTAAGTATATTAATTCTCCCGATCATCGATATTGGTAGTGACATCCATCTCTGAAGTAACTCATTAATATCTGTCATTAAGGCTTCATAGTTGGCACTGGCGACTGATTCTAGCTTAGGCAAAATTTGAATTCCTAAATATTTAAACTGATTTACAACATTGAATTGATTTACCTCAGGAGCTGGGTGATTTCTCTGGGTCTCATTTAGCATTAATATTGAAGATTTAGTTTTATTTATTTTATATCCTGATATTTCCCCAAAGTTCTTTATTAAATTTAACAAGGTCGGAATTGATTTTTTAAAATTTGACATAAACAAAATTATGTCATCGGCATACAGGGAGATTTTATGTTCTGTTGGTCCTACTTTAATTCCATATATTTGTGGATGTAAACGTACTGCCATCGCTAAAGGTTCAATTGCCATAGTAAACAATAAGGGTGAAAGTGGACAGCCATGTCGACATCCTCTATTGATTTTTATTAATTTTGAGATATTGCTGTTTGTTAGGATTTCTGCTGTAGCATTAGTGTATATTATCTGAACCCATTTTATGAAATAATTTCCAAGTCCAAACCTATGTAGGACTTCAAAAAGATAGGGCCATTCGACCCTATCAAAGGCCTTTTCGGCGTCCAATGATAGGAGAGCTGTATCTGGTGCTTCTTTATTGGAATAAATAATATTAAATAGTCTTCTTACATTATGGAAGCCTTGTCTTCCCATTATAAAGCCATTCTGATCTCGGTTAATAATATTTGGTAATATTTCTTGTAGTCGTCTTGCTAAAATTTTACATATTATCTTAAGGTCAGCATTTAATAGGCTTATTGGTCTCATGTTTTCACATTTATTAGGGGGTTTACCTGGTTTTGGCAACAGTATAATTAAGGCATTATTCATGTATGGTGGTAAATTACTATTTTGAAATGCTTCTAAAACCATTTCCAAAAGTGGTTTTATTAATTTATTCTTAAATTTTTTATAGAGGTCAACTGGAAGACCATCTGGTCCTGCTCTTTTTCCTGATTTCATATTATCAATGGCTAGCCCAACTTCCTCTTGACTAATTTTAGACTCCAGTATCTCCCTGTTTTCATTTGGAATACACGGTATAGATAATCCATCCAAAAACCCATTTAGTTTTGTTAAGTTAGTTTCATTTTTTGTATCATATAGTTTTTCATAATAATCTCTAAAGGCACTATTAATTTCTAAAGGATCTATAACTGCCTGTTCGTTACTTATAATACTGGTAATTGGTGTTTTAAATTCTAATTGTTTAATCTGCCATGCCAATAATTTTCCTGATTTTTCACCTTGTTCATAAAAAGTTTGCTTCAATCTTAGAAGACTCGAGGCAGCTCTATTCGCTGATTTTTTGTCATATTCAGCTCTCAGAATCAGTAATTTGTTCTCTAACTGTGGGTTACTTCCTGCATACACTTTTTCTTGAAGAACTCTCTCCTCTCGAGTCTTCTTAGATTTTGAACCTGTATAACTAATAATATGCCCCCTTATAAAAGCTTTGAAAGCCTCCCACTTTATACATGCTGATGTTTGTGTAGTATTGATATCAAAGAACTCATCTGTTTTTCTATGTACTTAACAAATTCCTCATCCTGAAGCCATTTATGCTGAAATTGCCACCTACCTGGATCCTTTGTCAATTTCTTATCTACATATATTAGACAGCAGGGTGCATGATCAGAGATCACGATGTTATCATAGAAACAGTTTTGAATCTTGGATCTTAATTCTGTGGAGATCAAAAAGTAGTCAATACGTGAGAATGTCTTATAGGTATTAGAATAACAAGAATAGGCTTTGACTTGTGGTTTCATTTCTCTCCATATATCTAGCAATCTCAATTCTTTCATAAAATGATTAATGTCATCCTGCATCCATTGTGCGTACAGTCCAGTCCTGTTGATCTATTTATACTGGGATTCAATGTACAATTAAAATCCCCTGCTATTATATGTTGCCCTGTGAGTGATGCTAAAGTCAGAAATAAATTAACGAAGAAGTTTTGATCATCAGTATTGGGACCGTATAAGTTCACCAGATTTATATTTTCTAATAACAAAGATCCTTGGATGATTAGATATCTTCCTAATTTGTCTCCAATTACATTTTTCACTTGAAATGGGACTGTTTTATGTATGAGAGTCATAACTCCCCTAGCTCGGGATGAAAATGATGAGGTGAACACATTTCCTTGCCATCTTCTCCTAATTCTTTTTACATCCTCCTCTATTAGATGAGTTTCTTGTAAAAACACAATTTTTGAATCTATGTCTTTTATTTTATTCATAACTTGTTTAAGTTTTTTTAGATTTTGTAGACCTCTGCAATTCCATGAAGTTAAATTAAGATTAACACTTTGATCTATAATCAATAAGGAGTTTGAGATTACCTTGCAATATAAACATGCTCATACAGAGAAGCAAAAACATGGATGGTTGAACATTCATCCTACAAACTACACAAAAACAAATTCCCTTTCCCCACATTCGTGGTAATCCCCCCAAAATCAAAAAAAATTCCATCTCCCGTTATAGCTAGTGACTGTTCCACACCTGCGAGGATCAGTCAAACCACTCTCTCTTTCTCCTCTCAATCACCCTGACTCTACTACTTTTTAATGACATTAACTCTCTTCTGTAGTTTTTCCAACATAACTTCAAAGTTTTGTAGCAACTTTGTACATCATAGCTTTTTTTTTTTTTAATAATACCATCTGTATTTTGTAGACATGTTATATGCTTCAGATCAATCAGATGCCTGTACAAATGCTTAAATGTTCTACCTTTTATCATGTTCATGCTTAGCTCCCACCAGTCTCCTCCTGAATCTGCTTAATGAGCTCCTGCACCTCTTGAGGGGTCTTGAAGATGTGGGTTCTGCCCTTATATGTGACCAGCAGTCTTGCCGGATGAATCACCCCGTGACGAATCCCGAGGTTGCGCAGCTCTTTACGGGCGGAGTCGAACTGCCTCCCTAATTGTTGAATTCCTGTGGCCAAATCTGGGTAGAACCGCACCTGTTGATCCTGGTATTTAATTTCTCCTTTAGCTCGCGCCGCGTTGGTGACCGTCATCTTGTCTCTGTAGTTGAGGAACTTCATAATCAGCGTCCTTGGTGGTGTCTTATTATCTCTTGGTGGGCCGATTCGATGAGCGCTCTCTAAGACGACCGATGACTGCAGGTCTGCATTGTTCAGCGCTTCTGGAATCCACTTTTCCAAAAAGGAACATGGGTCCCGTCCCTCCGCTCCCTCCGGGAGACCCACCAGCCTCAAATTATTCCGTCGCGAACGGGATTCTAAGTCCAGGACATTATCTTCCAGACGTTTGCATTTTAATTCCAATGTTTGCACCTTTGTTTGTAGGCTGGTGACGTCATCTTCAGCGCTTGAGATTCGGAGCTCCGCCTGCGATACTCGTTGCATACAGTGGCCTATTTCCTTTCTCATTCCTTCTATCGCTGCTATAATCCCATCAAATTTAGACGAAAAGTCTGCTCTCATGGAGCTGATGGCAGCAAGCACCGCATTTGTCCCCTCCTCAGCAGTTACCGCTCCACCGCTGGCTCCCTCCTCCGCCATAATTTCTGGAGATTTTTCTGCTTTGTCACGAGCATGGAAGTCTGTTAGTTTGGATGGTTTTGTCGAATTACTTTTTTCTCCGCCTAATTTCCCAGCCTTAGTCTTTACCATATCCGCGCCTAAACGCTGGGATAGGTTTTTGTTCCAATTAAGAGAGTTTTAGCCTACTTTTTATTTTTAGGAGCAGAGCAGTGTTGTTTTTTTTTTATTTAGCAAATGCAAAGTCCTTAAGCCAAGCAGTTGCCTCCTGGTTTGCTGTATGGAGGGTGTGTAATCCTCCTTCCAGTCTTTGGAGCGGGCAAGCCTCTAGGATGTGTTCCATAGTTTGCTCCTCTCCACATGCGCACAGTGGGCTAGGGCTACTGCCCCATCTGTGAAGGCTGGCCAAGCAGGGGCCATGTCCAGTCCTGAAGCGATTGAGACCACTGTCTCCTTGGGAGGTTGGTGCCCGGGACCTGTTGGTTGGGGTTTATCACCAGCTGTTTGTTTGGGACCTCCTTGGTCTCCCATTCCTCTTGCTAAGCTGTCTGGATGGTAAAGTCAGCTGGGGGAGGGTTTTTCCAAATCGGCCGTCTGGATGAAAGTCGGGCAGTGGGTGGGGTGTAGATATCTGCATGGATTGGTAAGTGAGGAAAATCTTTAACTTTTTGGAGCATCCTTTGAGTTAATGCTGCTCACCGGATGTGTGGAGGGGCTATGTTTGACAGTACAGAGAGCCAGGGGAGTGGTGTTGAGCGGATTGTTCCAGTTATAGTTCTCATGGTTGAGTTGAGCTGGGTGTCTACATGGTGTGTGTAAGATGACCTGGACCAGACAGGGGCACAATATTCTGCTACAGAGTATGAAAGGGCCAGTGCTGAGGTGCGCAGGGTGGAGACTGCCGCCCCCCATTTTGCACCAGCGAGCTTGCAGAGCAGGTTGTTTCGTACTTTCACCTTAGCAGCCGTCCCCTTTAGATGTTCCTTGAAGGATAAGGTCCTATCAAGGGTCACTCCAAGATAAGTTGGATTTGGGGCATGCTTAAGCTTGAGTCCGCTCAGGTGGATGTTTAGTTCTCTGGCAGCTTTTGCATTGTGGAGATGAAATACACTGGAGACGGTTTTTGCTGGGCTTGGTTTTAGGCGCCAGATTTTGCAGAACTGGTCCAGTTTAGCAAGATCTTCCGTGAGCACCCGTTCCAGTGGTTCAAAGTCTGGTGCTTGGAATGCCAAACAGATGTTGTCTGCATAGATGAATTTGCGGGATTTTGTAGTAGGCAGGTCGTTTATGTAGAGGTTGAACAGAGTTGGAGCTAGAACTGAGCCTTGTGGGAGTCCGTTTTTCTGCATTCTCCATGCACTTGTGTTCTGACTGAGGTGGACTCTGAACCTTCGGTTGGTCAGCAGGGTTTTTATAATTGCTGTTACCCAAGCAGGGATTGCCTTTATAAGTTTCAGGAGGAGGCCTTTGTGCCAGACCGTATCATAGGCGGCTGTAAGATCGAGAAACACAGCCCCTGTCTTCAGTCTGCTCTCGAAGCCATTTTCAATGAAGGTGGTTAGGGCCAGTACTTGTTCTCCTGTACTGCGGTCCGTGCGGAAACCTGCTTGATCCTCACTTAGAATATCCTCTATTTCTGGGGAAATGCGTTGCAGTATTAGGCGCTCCATGATTTTGTAAGGAACGCTGAGTAGGGAGATTGGGCGGTAGCTTGCTGGTAGTTTGTGGTCTTTGCCAGGTTTTGGGATGGCAATGACCTTTGCTGTCCGCCATTTCTTTGGGATCGAGTTTGTTTGTGTGATCCTTGTGTAGAATTGTGTCAACCAGGGTAGGGCTCGGGGGCCAAGATTTTTCATGAATTCTGGGAAGATGTTATCGTATCCTGCTGCCTTTCCACATTTCAGGCCCTGTAGGACTTTCTCCAGTTCAGCAGCCTCGAAGGGTTCAGGGTTTGTTTCCTCTACAGGCATTTTTTGGTGTTTTTTTTAGCTCAGTTGTAACTGCTCCTCTGGTGTCTTTGTCTTGGGGTGCTTTGGCGATAGTCAGTAGGTGGGATGCAACTTGGTTGGGTGTGACGGATGCTCGGCTTTGGCTAGGGGGCTTCTGTGCAGCTCCTAGGCGACGGATGAGGCTCCAACATTTCCTGCTAGAGTGGGTAAAGCTCCGGTCAGCAACTGTCTCCTCCCATTTCTTTCGCCGGGCTGTATTTAGCGATTCAATGAGATGGTCTGCTATCTCTGGGTCCCCTGATGTTTGATAGGATTGTAGGAGGGCAGCACTTTCTCCGTCCAAACATGGGACATAGAGGGATCGGTAGCCTCGTGGGATTGCAGTATGGGCAGCCTTGAAGATTGCGCTGCAGAAGTGGTTGTATGCTTCATCTACAGTGATGGTGTGGAGTGGGATGGTAACAACGCTCCGGTCCAGAGTTTCACTGAATTTCTTCCAGTTGGCTTTGCGGAAGTTCCAGCGCATCTTCCTTGGGCTGTATATGACTGGAAGTTGTAGGCCAATGTGTACAAGCAGGGGCCGGTGTTGGCTGTGTGGAAAATCATCAAGAATGAGGATCTGTGTAGGATATGGCTCCCCATTCAAAGAGCTGACCCAACACAGGTCAGGAGAATAGTCCTTCTTCCACCTGTCCTTCTTCCACCTTCCACGTCTTTCACCGTGTGAAACACGTCTTCCTACGTGGCCGCCATAACCGGAAGGCCCATTCCAATAATTTATTTTTATTTGCAAGGTGAGGTGTCTGTTGTGTTTCAAAGAGCTTGGATCATTATGCTGAGGCACTATTGTGCCCTAAATGGCAATAAGAACAGAGATGAATGTACTGGGAGAGACAGAAATGTGTCTAACCTACACTGTACAAACTTGCAGTCACCTTCCTTTGCACACCTGCATCTTCTGTGCTCTGAGAAAGTGTTCTCTAAAGCTGGAGAAATAATCTTAAAAAAAAGAAATTGCCTTAGTCCACACACTGTTGAAAAGTTATTATTTCTCAATAAAAATGGATAAGTACCACAAGCACATTCACTGTAGTCACCCGAGTTTTAATATTTCTTTTTTCCCTTATAATCATTGATTTTTCTTAAAAGACAGCACATTTATTGAAATTGAAAAAATGCACATTAAACCAATAATGCCCTAGTAAAAATCTGCATGCTGTATACTTTTTGTTGACTGCATGGCCTAGTAGAGTAAGTTTCACATGAGGCTTTGTCTATGAACCCTTTTGATGGAAAGGTTCAAGTCTTCAACAAAGCCTTATCTGGCCATCACTACATGGTAACCTAGAGGTAAAATGTCTGTCTTGCATCTGGAGAGCTGTGTCTCAAGTCCCAGTGGGTTTTTAATTATTTATTTTTATTTGCAAGGTGAAGTGTCTGTTGTGTTTCAAAAAGCTTGCTGAGACACGGTTGTGCCCTGCATGACAATAAGGACAGAGATGAATGTACTGGGAAAGACAGTATAAGACTGTTGAAAAGTTAATTCTTAAAAAAAAAAATGGATAAGTAGCACAAGCACATTCACTATAGTCACCTCAGTTTTAATATTTTTTTGCCTTATGATCATTGATATTCTTAAAAGGCAGTGCATTTACTGAAATGAAAAAAATACACATTAAACCAATAATACCCTTGTAAAAATCTGCATGTTGTATATGTTTTGTCCACTATTTGGCCTGGTAGAGAAAATGAAGTTTCACATGAGGCCTCGTCTATATGAGCCATTTTGATGAAAGGCCTCAAGTCCTCCAGAAAGCCTCATCTGGCCATCACTAGTGGTGAGCACAGCCAGAAGGAGCAGTGGGTGGCAGCTGAGTTGGAACAGTTCCTGGAGACAGGAAGCAAGGGGGTTAGAATTAATTCACTCAATAGAGATTTCAAAGGGAGCAGAGTGCTTTCTGAAACACCAGCGATCACATGGCTAGACACAAGTTACCACTGTAACAATCCCACGGGGTTCTAATCCAATGCTGGTTCTTAAATAGCTTGGAGACTAGACATCTGCAGGTGGAGATAATTTGCCAGCTGCCACCAATCAGCTCCCATCCTTGGCTCCTGGGAGAAAGAGGGGTGAGAGGGAGAAAAAACTGCCCAGGGAAAGATTAATGATTTAGAAGATAACAACTGTGCTCACCCAATCATAACAATGTTTATGATATGTTAAAAACTTTAATGTATCATTTGTATGGGTTGGATTAAAATAATTTGAAAAATGGAAGCAACCATCATAGTGAAGTATCTGTACCTAAAATCAGTGCAAAAATCCATATCTGAAGGTGGTGTTAAAAATGGGCTGAAAAAGTATAGTGCATATGAGTTTATTCAATGTTACCTGCTCATTTCACATAGTGAACATCCTAACACTTCACAAAATAGGGGCTGCGAGGGGATTCTATTTGGCTCCCGGAATATACATCGCAGCTCATAGTGATCTCCTGCACAATATGTTTTCTCATGAAACTAGAGTTATTTGACCACATGGCTATCTATTTTCACGCTGAACAGTACAGGATTCCTTCCTGGTGGTGTCAAACTAAATGGCAATGTCAGGGCAAGCTGTTACAGAGAGGCCACAGGCACATTGTGTCACATTGTATCTAATATATTACATTGTGGATTACTGTCAAGATCATATTTTATAACATGGTATAATTATGTGGAAAAAAGCTTATAAACATTTTAGGTATGATAAAATGAACATTTTATTTACAGAAATAATCATCACAATACGTGTTTATGATTAGAATTTGTTAGATACGTAGAGCCTAGCTCAATAAGGTATGGCTTTAAAATTCCCCCATGAGTTTTGGCATCTTTTCCTCCGTTTTCTGCAAATATTTTGATTTCAAGCCATATTTAGTAAGCGGTGTGAAATCTTTATCTGTGTGGACTGATACACTGCATTCAGCCACTACCAAGGGATTTGTCTGTGTGTTGAGATTTATCTATTTTAGTGCATCAGAGGATGTGACATCACAACGTATAAGTAATGCTCTCAGTCACTGTTTACTGTGCTGCTGATAAGACTCATCTGGGTTCCGTTCCATGTTATGGCTCAATAAATGTTCATGAAGACTAGGAGAGAGTGTGAGCTTTGCTTATTCTTCTGCACAATTCCAGAAGGGAACCGCTGTGACCAACTCAGCTCTACATTCTGCCTGTCTGTTTGTTTGTGTGCATGATTATGCAAAAAGTACTGGATGGACTTTGATGAAATTTCCCTAGAGGTGGCCCTTGGACAATGGATGAACCCATTAGATTTTGGAGGTGATCCAGGTCAAGATGTAGATTCTGGATCACTTTTTCACTTTCTTGGCAGAGCAGAGCTATTAAAGAAAGTGAAAAAGTGATCTAGAATTCACATCTTGACATCACCTCCGTAATCTAATGGGTTCATCAGCAGCCCACACAAACAGACAGACAGACAAACAAACCAACCTGAACACATTACTTCCTTGGCAAAGGTAATAAAAACTATAGAAAGTAGTACTTTGTCTTGTGAATTTATCACCTTACCACCCACTGTAACAACTTACCCTGGTATATGTAACAACTTTTTCCAGCAATGGGGTGGAAACTTACACAACCATATATTGTATATTTTCATTTGTTCACTACAAGCATATAATATATACAATATAAACGCAACTAGAAAAGCACTCATAGAGCACATACCTCCGCCAAGGCTCCTTCCGTTTGTCAGGGATCACCTCCAACATGTAATGGGTTTGTGTGTAGGCCTATAGCCACTTGTGGTGAAAATGGCATCAAAGTCTGTCCATCAGTTTTGGAGTATTGTTGCTAACACACTGTGAGAAGATAAGAGCCTTGGCTGAGGTATGCATTCTCAGATCATCACCAAAATATAATGGGTTCCTCTCTAGCCCAAGAACCACCTCTGGTGAAAATTTCATCCAAATCCATCCAGTAGTTTTTGTGTAATCCTGCTGCACAAATACAAACAAAGCCCTTGGTGGAGGTATGCACTCTTAGATCATCACCAAAATCTAATCATCTGTTCCCCATGCCATTACACACCTTTCCTGAAAATTTCATCAAAATCCGTTCATAACTTTTTGAGTTATGTTGGTAACAGACAGACAGACAGACAGACAGACAGACAAACAAACGCCGGTAAAAACATTACCTCCTTGGCGGAGGTAATAAAATCATATAAAAGAGGACAGGTTCAAAAGCACATGAACAAGATTTGTGTGAAATAAAACTATATTAACCACAGTTATTTGACAATTATAAAAAAAAAAAAAAAAAGAAAAAAAAACTTTTTTCCCCAGCTTGTCCTATTATTAATTGGCACCCTTTACTCATTGTGTTACCCAGTGTCGGGCAAGTCACTAAAAATAGTAACTAGTTATAGCTACTAGTTACTTCATTTCAAAAGTAACTGAGCTACTTACCAGTTACTGCATGATTAAAGTAACTAGTTACTTGGAAAAGTAACTTTCACGTTACTTTTAAACACAGACTTAAATCATCTTGCACACATTGCAAGATAATTTAATTAATGGATTACATTAGGGGCTTATTAATGTCAGTCTGAAAACAGACTTTCAGACAGAGCTTTCAGAACATGTTCAGTCTGCTTATCCTGCCTTGAGAGCTCTTATTGTGGGAAAAATATGAAGAAAATCAACACAAAATTGCCAGTAATTTCCTCATTTTGGAGTAAGAAATAGGATTTGTAGAGCGAGAAAGAGGGGAAAAAGAGTGAGAATCACTCCAAAAGAGTGAGTTGGCAACACTGCATAAAGCTGTCAGTTTCTTACCTTTAATATTATGGATTTAATCTGATGTGCAGTGATCCAAAGAAAATGTCCATTATCCACAGTCCAAAGGTCTGCTGTGACAGAGACATGATCCAGTCCTTTTGGAGATCAAATCCATTTTTGAATAATCTTTATCCAGGTAGCAAGTAAATGTGTTTTAACTTCAGTGGATAACAGCTGTCTGATGGAAAATGACTGATATCAGATCTTCATTCTGTAACGACGTATCTGGCAATCAGTGGGTTTAATTCTTGCTGGCTCACAAACAGTCCAAGTCCATACCTGTGCTTGAAATCCAGTCACTGTTCAGTTAGTGTAAATCCACTAACACTGTGTTAGCCTAGCATAGCATAGCACAAGCTTTGCAGGACCTTGTTGCTGTTCTTAGGCACTTGGGGAGATTGCAGTCGGTCTCAAACACATTTAGCTTGCAATCCACCAATATGCTTTTATCTTTAACCGCGACAAAGAAAAAATAATCTATTTCCACAAAAACAAAGTAGCTTCATCTTTTCCCAGCAGCAGCAAGCTCCATTTGTGGCTGCAGCAGTGAAGAGGCCCTTTGACTGATGGCTTGTTAGCTAGGTGGGGTCAGTTTGTATTTATTTGCGCCAAAAATATCTATCCATATTAATAAAACGAGTAACGCAAGTAATGCATCGGATCAAATTTCAGTAACTGTAACGCATTACTGAATTTTGAAACAGTAATTTCGTTAAACAGCACGTTACTGCAAAAGTTGAGGCATTACAGTAATGCATTACTTTGTAACGTGTTACTGCCAGCACTGGTGTTAGCAGAATGGCAGCCTAGTAGTAGAGCATCTGCCCCACAACCAGTAGGTTGTGGGTTCACGCCCCAGCCGGGTTATATAAAAAATGGTACTGTTTGCCTTCTCATTCTAATGTATGCCAGCAAAAGGTTCTCCTGTAGCCCACATGAATATGAGGCCTGGACCATAACCAGCACATGTAAGTTTTGTGCCACCAAAACATTTTAAACAATAAACTGTAATGTTAAGATTATAAATTTATTTATTTTGGGGTTTTTTTTGGGGGGGGGGGTGATTTATTAATTTTAAACCTTTTTGTAAAATTTTACAGAAATGATTGTTTTTGCTAATATTTAGTGAATACTCTGTTACGTCCATCCATTCATATTTATTTATCATTTTTCATAATGAATTAATTAGACTTATGACTACACTCCACCCCTTCTGGCCCGCATTCTTTCAAAGCACCTTTCTGCAGATGCAGTGCTGCCACAACATAGACAAGTGCACCCAGAGGACCCACGTACACTTGGCTTTGTTCCTGCAGAACCACTGCCACCAGTGGAAGACCTAGTGACACAAGCTAGGTTAGGCCTAGGTACAGGTACATCTCAAAAAATTAGAATATCATGAAAAAGGTTCAATTTTTTTTTGTCACTCATTTCAGAAATTGAAACCCATATATTATATAGATTCATTACACAGAGAATGATATATTTTAAGTGTTATTTAATTTTGATGATTATGGCTTACAGCCCATGAAAACCCCAAATTCAGTTTCTCCAAAAATTACAATATTACATAAAATAAGCTAAAAATAAATAGTTTTTTTAATACAAATGTGGACCGCCTGAAAAGTATGTCTATGTACACACTCAATACTTGGTCGGGGCTCGTTTTGGATTAATTACTGTATCAATGTGGCGTGGCATGGAGGTGATCAGCCTGTGGCACTGCTGAGGTGTTATGAAGGTCCAGGTTGCTTTGATAGTGACCTTCAGCTCGTCTGCATTGTTGGGTCTGGTGTCTCTCATCTTCCTCTTGACAATACTCCATAGATTCTACAACATAACAAATATAAGTTTTTTGTAAGTTGTCTGTGTTTTTTCAACTGATTTCAGACAATTTTGGACTGCTGAATCAGAAAATGACATCCGTTTCTCTCAGTCAGGTCAGGTTTTTATGCTAAATTGTAAGCAGTTGTACAGCAGTTGCACAGTTGTACTGTAAATTGAATGGTAGACGTTGATAAAGGTAAGTTCATGGTTGTTCAAAATTCAGAGAATTTCAAGAAATAAAAAGAAGTTTGCATCATATAAAGCGAAAATACCCATACATGTAAACAAAAACATAGAAAACATGTGGCCATAGTTCAAAAAGTTGACCTGATTCAGCAAAACCAATGTGATTTTTGGATTCAGCACATCAAAATTGTCCTAAATCAGCTAAAAAAAACTCAGACAATAAATTTGGTGTTGACCAGTGTTCTCTATGGGGTTTAGGGCAGGAGAGTTTGCTGGCCAATCAAACACAGTGATGCCATGGTCATTAAACCAGGTTTTGATACTTTTGGCAGTGTGGGGGTGTACCAAGTCCTGCTGGAAAATGAAGTCAGCTTCTCCATAAAGCTTGTCAGCAGAGGGAAGCATGAAGTGCTTCACACTAAACCTCAAGCAACTTAGATTCTTAGATTGTCTTAGATTCAGACAATAAATTTGGTGTTGACCAGTGTTATTTTTCTATATTGCTCTCCCAAATCGGCTCCATGGACCACAGTGATCCAGTTCACTCAACAGTCACACAGGGGGAAGATGTCTACATCTGACTTTGTCTTCAAATTCTGATATTTGGGAGACAGACTACTTCTACTTTTGAGAATATTGTCAAAATTTTATTTTGCCCATCCATCTGTCCGTCCGTCCATCCTCAACAGCGAGCAGCCCAGACTTCCCTCTCTCCAGCCACCTTCTACAGCTCTTCAGAGGGGATGCCAAGGTGTTCCATGCCAGCTGGGAGTCATAGTCTGCCCCGTGGTCTCATCCTCGGGGGACGTGTTCCAAACACCTGAAGTTGAAGGCGACCTGATCAGATGCCAAAACCACTTCTGCTGGAAGCTTCCTATTGTTAAAATGGAGTTTTTGCTCTGCACTGTGGCTAAGTGATCCTCACAGGGGATCACCTGATTGTTGAGGTCTTTTTGGAATTGTGGGGTCTTTATACAACACTTCAAAGTTCTATGAGGTGAATGTTGCTGTGAATTTGTTATATACACTACCGTTCAAAAGTTTGGGGTCACCCAGACAATTATTTTGTGTTTTCCATGAAAAGTCGCACTTATTCACGACCATGAGTTGTAAAATGAATAGAAAATATAGTCAAGACATTGACAAGGTTAGAAATAATGATTTGTATTTGAAATAATAATTTTTTCCTTCAAACTTTGCTTTCGTCAAAGAATCCTCCATTTGCAGCAATTACAGCATTGCAGACCTAACATGATTGCACAAGGGTTTTCTAATCATCCATTAGCCTTCTGACGCAATGAGCAAACATATTGTACCATTAGAACACTGGAGTGATAGTTGCTGGAAATGGGCCTCTATACACCTATGTAGATATTGCACCAAAAACCAGACATTTGCAGCTAGAATAGTCATTTACCACATTAGCAATGTATAGAGTGTATTTCTGATTAGTTTAAAGTTATCTTCATTGAAAAAAAGTGCTTTTCTTTCAAAAATAAGGAAATTTCTAAGTGACCCCAAACTTTTGAACGGTAGTGTATAAGAAAGTTGTATTTATTAAAAAAAGTCCTTTTTTCATAGACAACTTTAGTTGATGTTGATTTTCTTTATAACAATATTAGTACACTGTCAGAAAATGTAATATTGCTGAGAATTTAACTTTCATAAAATACTAACAAAACTTTTAGATTATACAGTAATCCAATACAAATTTAAATAATTAAATAATACTTTTTTATAGATATTATGAGGACTATGACTAGTGATTTTGTGTCAGATTGGATTACTGATGTGCTTATTTTCTGAAATGCAATGAATTTTTTACACTGAGTATCCATATGAGAACAACTGGAGTATTACTGCACTCCAAATAATTTCAAAAAATGAGCTTATTGAAGAGAATGCTCTGCATATGTCTGATCAGATATGTATAACTGAAGTTCTCAATAATTTTACAAGGTTATACAAAGGTTGACAGTATTTCGGTTGTGCATTAAGGATAGGTAAGCCATCACTTGGTAAATCTAACAATGAATCAACAACACCCTTTACATATAAATTAGAAAAGGCACAAACAATATCAGGCATCCATCCATCCATCTTCTACCGCTTTTCCAGAGGTCCAGGTCGCAGAGGCAGCAGTTCAAACAGAGAAGCCCAGATTTCCCTCTCCCCAGCCACCTGCTCCAGCTCTTCAGAGAGGATACCAAGGCGTTCCCAGACCAGCTGGGAGACATAGTCTCTCCACCGAGTCCTGGGTCTGCCCTGGGGTCTCCTCCCAGTGGGACATGCCTGAAACACCACAAGTGGGAAGCGTCCAGGAGACATCCTAATCAGATGCCCATACCACCTCAACTGACTCCTTTCATTGTTCTACTCTGAGCCTCTCCCGGATGACTGAGCTCCTCACCCTATCTCTGAGGGTAAGTCCAGCAATCCTACGGAGAAAGCTCATTTCAGCTGCTTGTATCCGCGATCTTGTTCTTTCGATCATTACCCAAAGCTCGTGACCATAGGTGAGAGTAGGAACGTAGATTGACTGGTAAATCGACAGCTTTGCCTTAGAACTAAGCTCCCTCTTCACCACAACAGACCGGTACAACATCCGCATCACTGCAGATGCTGCTCCAATCCGTCTGTCAATCTCTAGCTCCTATTTTCCCCTCACTCATGAACAAGACCCCAAGATACTTAAACTCCTCCACTTGGGGCAGGAGCCTGTCCCCAACCCAGAGAGGACAAGCCACCTTTTTCTGGCTGAGGACCATGGACTCGGACTTGGAGGTGCTGATTCTCATCCCAGCCGCTTCACACTCAGCGGAAAACTGTCCCAGCAAGAGCTGTAGGTCATTGCTGGATGAAGCCAACAAGACAACATCATCTGCAAACAACAGAGATGAGATCCTGTGGTCACCAAGTATGACACCCTCCATTCCCTGGCTGCGCCTAGAAATCCTGTCCATAAAAATTATGAACAGGATCGGTGACAAAGGGCAGCCCTGGCGGAGTCCAGCTCCCACTGGGAATGACTCCGACCGATTGTTGGCAATACGAACCAAACTCTCACAACGGTCGTACAGAGACTGAATAGCTCGTAACAACAAGCCCGATACCCCATGCTCCCGAAGCACCCCCCACAAAAAACCATGAGGGACACGGTCAAATGCCTTCTCCAAGTCCACAAAACACATGTAAACTGGTTGGGCAAACTCCCACGAACCCTCAAGAATTCTCGAGAGGGTAAAGAGCTGGTCCGATGTGCCACGGCAAGGATGAAAACCACATTGCTCCTCCTGAATCCGAGGTTCGACCAACGGCCGGACTCTCCTCTCCAGTACCTTGGCATAGACCTTCCCAGGGAGGCTGAGGAGTGTGATCCCTCTAAAGTTGGAGCACACCCTCCGGTCCGCTTTTTTGAAGAGAGAAACCACCACCCCGGTTTGCCATGCCAAAGGTACTGCCCCCGACCTCCACACAATGTTGCAGAGGCGTGTCAACCATGACAGCCCAACAACATCCAGGGCCTTGAGGTACTCAGGGTGAATCTCGTCCACCCCCGGGGCCCAGCCACCAAGGAGATTTTAATAGGACAAGATGGCGCCAGTGTATGGGGCTGACCATCTGTCTCTGACAGCTTTGCTTGTTTTTTACTGTTTTTAACCATTGGCATTCAAGAAATCAAGTCCTTACTTGTGTATGACCACCAAACATTGTTGGATCTTAGACTTTCTGCCAAGGATCTTATTTCGTCTGATTATGGTGGACAGAAGCCTCCGCTCTTGTCAGATATCCCGCCTTACCTGTATCGGGCCTCATCCCTTCTCTCCAAGCGAAGGCGGAGGAAGATGCCTCACCATCACCGTGGGAAACGCAGCGGTCGGCTGGTGAAACTGAAGGCCCGCCTGGCACATTTCTTCTCTGTTCCCCGGACTCCGGGCGGATTATGTTCCCTGGATCCTGCTGATGCCTGCCTGGTCCCTGTGACTGGCCCTGGTGAGGTGATCCGGCCCTGGTGCTGCTAATCTCCCAGGACCCGACAGCGTGGGGTAAATCCCTGGCACCTGAGACCGCTGCGGCACGTTTCCTGTTCTGCTGAGGCCCAGGCTCCAGCTCCAGCCCCAATTGGCCTGGTAAACGCCAGATCGCTGGCAAATAAAACTTACATCCTGAAGGATTTCATCAGCTCCCGGGAACTGGATTTCTTTTTCATTGCGGAGACCTGGCAGACTGTGGGTGAACTCTCTGCTCTGTCCGAAGTTTTACCCCCAGGTTATTGTTATTTTAATTCCCCGCGGACAACAGGACGAGGAGGAGGAATGGCAGCTATTTACAAAAATGATTATAAATGTAAGCTGCGCTTTTTACCTTCTCCATTCTCCAGCTTTGAACTGATTTTCTTTGAGGTGGGTCAAATAAACCCTGTACTGTGTGCTGTCATATACAGACCACCCAAATATAATAAGGACTTTTTAAATGACTTTGCCATTTTCTTGGCTGGTATTGTTACAAATTATGATCATGTTCTTATTGTTGGAGATTTTAACATACATATGTGTTGTCCTGATAAGCCCCTGGTGAAAGACATTTTAAATCTCATTGATTCTCTAAGTGTGGTGCAGTCCATGAGCGGTGGCGCTACACACGAGCATGGACACACGTTAGATCTTGTCCTCTCGTATGGCCTGTCTGTTGTTAATTTAGAAATCTGTGACACTGTATTGTCCGACCATCTGCCTGTATTATTTGAGGCTGATCTGTCACGCGCTGCAGCTAAAACTTGCGCTCCTGCTCAGCGCTGCCGGATTTTTAACCCTTCCACTGCCGGTCGGTTCTCCGCTGCCTTTGACCAGCTCCGTGTCCCTCCTGGCTCCATCTCATCTGTGGAGGAACTCAGCTCTTGGTTTCACTCCTCCTGCCAAACCATCTTGGACTCTGTGGCTCCACTGAAAACCAAGCAGCCTTGATCCAAACCTGAGCCGTGGTTCAATGACAGAACTGACGCAGTCAGACAGGAGTGCTGCAGAGATTAACGCAGATGGAAGAAAGACAAACTGCAGGTGTCACTGCAGATTTTAAAAGACTGCTGGCGTCAGTATCAAAACACTGTCAAGCAGGAAAAAAGCAAATATTTTGCTAATATTATTTTATCTCATTGTCATGATCAGCGTGTTTTATTTAACACTATTGACTCCGTTCTCAACACCCCACAGACTGATTGTTTGGAGGCCTCCTCTGAGTTATGCAATGATTTTATGCACTTTTTTATTGATAGGGTGGCCACCACCAGGGCTCTCATCTCAGCTCCTGCTTCTGATCCCTCTGTCACTGTCCCTTGTTCTGCTGTTTTTGATCAGTTTGAACCTGTGACTCTGTCATTTTTAGAGGATGTGGTTACCCACATTAAGCCCTCAGGGTCTCCCTGTGATGCTGTCCCTCCTAGACTTTTTAAAGAGGTGCTTCCCAGTATAGGCCAGTCAGTTCTCACCATCTTGAACAGCAGCCTGTTATCTGGTGTGGTTCCTGCAAATTTTAAACATGCAGTAGTACAGCCCTTGATTAAGAAACCTGGTCTCGATCATACCGTGTTGGCAAATTTTAGGCCTATTTCCAAGCTGCCATTTCTCTCAAAAATTTTAGAGAAACTTGTCTATATGCAGCTGAAATGTTTTCTGGATGAACACGGTATTTTGGAGATTTTTCAATCAGGTTTCAAAGCTCTTCATAACACAGAGACAGCCTTGTTAAGAGTTTTTAACGATATTCTCTTGGCATGTGATTCAGGTGAATGTGCTGTTCTTGTGCTGGTTGATTTAACTGCTGCCTTTGACACAGTGGACCATCATGTTTTAATTTCCCGTCTGCAGCACCTAGTGGGCATGTGTAGCACTGCTCTCAACTGGTTTAGATCCTATCTGTCAGACAGGACTTTTAAAGTTAGCATGTCTGGGGTTGAATCCTCTTCTGCTCCTCTGCCTTACGGGGTCCCACAGGGGTCAATTCTAGGGTCCATGCTTTTTTCTCTGTACATACTTCCACTGGGTTCCATTTTTAAAAAGCATGGTATCTCTTTCCACCTGTATGCTGATGACTGTCAGATTTATCTCCCTCTAAAACAAAAAGCTGCCTCATCAGTAAACTCACTCCTGGCGTGCATTGAAGACATAAAGTCTTGGATGGCCCTAAACTTCCTAAATTTTAATGATAAGAAGACCGAAGTGATGGTGTTTGGACCTAGTCGCCCCTGTGAGTCCCCTCCTGTATACTTGGGCCCCCTTACTCCTTATGTTAAATCCACAGCTAGGAACCTTGGTTTTATCATGGACAATGATTTTAAATTAGACTCGCAGATTTGTTCTGTGGTAAAATCCAGCTTCTTTCATCTAAGGCGTTTAGCAAAAGTAAAACCCATTCTCTCTAGACCACACTTGGAAACAGTAATCCATGCTTTTATTTCATCTCGGCTGAATTACTGTAACACACTTTATGCCGGTGTCAGCCAGTCATCTCTTTCCCGTCTGCAGCTGGTTCAAAGCAACAATCAGAAGGCAAGAGAAAAACAAGAGCAGCGATTATACATAAGTACATATAAATATAAATATATATATAGACACACAGTGCAGAGCATTGTAGCTAGATGGAATAAATATATAAATATATAAACACACAGTGCGGAGCATTGTAGCTAGATGGAATAAATATATATATGAGTATATAAACACACAGTGCGTAGTATTGTAGCTAGATGGAATAAATATGTAAATATATAAACACACACAGTGCGGAGCATTTTTTTTTTTTTGTACTTATTTTGTACCTGTAGGTAGATTTGTTCTGCAGTCCGGTGACAAGCCACCAGCTGCTGGTCGCTGCATGCGCAAGCACCCCGTATCCCTAACCTGCATGTTTTTTGGCATGTGGGAGGAAACCGGAAAAATCCCGGAGTAAACCCATGCAACACGGGGAGAACATGCAAACTCCACACAGATCACTGTTGGCCAGGGATCAAACCCACGATCTCATGATCCCCGCGATCCCCCAGCCGAAGGTAAACTGTGCTGCCACAGTGCTAACCACTGCGCCACCGTGCAGCCCGGTGCATGGTGGCGCAGTGGTGCCAGGTGGTGCCAGGTGCCAGGTAGCAAGGTGGGGGGATACAAGAATACCCACCCCTGCTCGTCGCCCCTCGCCCAGGGCAACTCCACAAAAGGCCAAGCTCCTGCCCCTCTCCAGGAGACTGGTTCCAGAACTGGAGCTGTGTGTTGAGGTGAGGCTGACTATATCTAGCTCGTATCTCTCAACCTTGTACAACAGCTCAGGCTCCTTCCCCACCAGAGAGGTGACATTCCACGTAGCATTGTAGCTAGATGGAATAAATATATGAATATATAAACACACACAGTGCGGAGCATTGTAGCTAGATGGAATAAATATGTAAATATATAAACACACACAGTGTGGAGCATTGTTGCTAGATGGAATAAATATATAAATATATAAACACACACAGTGCAGAGCATTGCAGCTAGATGGAATGAAACAGCATAACCATCTACTTAGTTATCCTACATGGTATGATTATGTACCCATACATATTTTCTCACCCTCCATAGCGACCGGTATTTTCCTAGTTGTATACCGGGGGGGACCATTGTGTAAGTCTATTGCGTCTTTTGCATTCAATACTATTAGGTTGTCACGTCTTTTTGCTATCTCTGCGAGCAGCCATGCTTAGGTTGTACAGTCTGACAACCGTAGATAGGAAGGACCTGCGAAACCTCTCGGTTGTGCACCTAGGATGATGTAGTGTGCTGCTAAATGAGCTCCTCAGTGCATTCAGTATGTCCTGCATAGGGTGGAACTCGGACTCCAGCAGAGATGACAGTTTAGCCACCATCCTTCTCTCTCCCATCTCCTCCACTGGGTCAAGGCGCTGCCTCAGGACAGAGCTAGCTTTCTTGATCAGTTTGTTCAGTCTCTTCCTATCGGCTGCTGTAATGCCACTGCCCCAGCAGACCACTCCAAACGTGATGGCTGATGCCACCACCGTGTCATAGAATGACTTCAGCAGCGCCCCTTGTACACCAAAAGACCTGAGTCTCCTCAGTAGGAACAGCCTGCGCTGTCTCTTCTTGTAGAGTGCGTCGGTTGTTGTGTTGGGTTCTTTTATAAATAAAGACTGCTGCTTTGGGTGAACACGGAGCCTCCTTTATTGACTGGCTGCAACACATTAACACACGAACTCCGCCATATTATTCTCTATCATGCTGTACACCTGACAACATCCGGTCTGTGTCGCCCCCTAGTGGCTCCACATATGTAATGCCTAGATTACACCACATCCCCCTTACTGAAGCTAGGTTGACCCCTTTTAGCTGAAAACACAAAATACATTTTTATATGAGATCTTTTTCCATTCCCTTTTGTCAACTAACTATGACAGCATAAATTTAACACATCACCCCCTTTAACAAATCTGTAACATTTCTTCTTTTTTTTTTCACACTGTTGCCATGTAAGAACATATTATGCAAAGGCCTCTTATTTTCTATTTTCTGCTTTCACGAATATTAACATGCAACTCTACAGATCCAGTCTCTTTGGTTTTATCACTTCTCTACCAGACCTGGTTCTAACAACACCTGGTGTTTCCTGTGCATTGGGCTCAGAAACAGTTTCTGTAGGAGTGTTTTTTCCATTTGACTGGGTCCGTTGTGGTTCCATCTCAGTCTTTGGTATCGACATAGGCACAAGATGAGTGCGGTTCCTCCTGATTGTCCCTTGTGGTCCACTGATGACATAGGACCGTGGAGTTTTGTGGACAGATGTCACTGTGCCCTGTGCTTTCGCATCTGTAATCCAAACAGAGTTTCCAGGTAACAGTTTATCCAAATCTCTCGTTCTGTGTCTTTTGTTGAAACATTCTGTTTGCCTCATCCGTCTCTCCTTTTCCACGTGACGAATTTGTTGCAGATTCGGCACGCATGGCTGCAAGGCCTCTGGAAGCATTGGCAGGGTGGTACGAAGCCTACGCCCCATGAGAAGCTGTGCTGGGCTGTAGCCATTTGCCAACGCTGTGGTTCTGTAGGCTAACAGTGCTCGGTATGGATCACTGGCTTTCTTAATTAGGTTTTTGACTGTTCTGACAGCTCTTTCTGCCTCACCGTTACTTTGGGGGTACCTGGGACTACTGGTCACGTGCTCAAAACAGTACTCCTTTGCAAAGTCTTCCATTTCCTGACTTGCGAACTGCTGGCCGTTATCCGTGATCAGTATCTCTGGTATTCCGTGACGTGCAAACATAGACTTTAAATGCACAATGACATTGGCAGAGCGAGTTGGGCTGAGCTGGGCGATCTCTATATACCTAGAGAAGTAGTCCACTAATAACAGGTAGTTTTTGTCTTGTAGCGTGAACAAATCAGCTCCCAACTTCTGCCATGGCCTTTCTGGTAAATCTGTGGGCATTAAAGGCTCTCTCACATTAACTCTTTCCTGTATGCACTGTCTGCATTTGAGTACAACTTCACTGATCTGGTTGTTTAAACCTGGCCACCACACAGCCTGACGGGCGCGCTCTCTGCATTTAACCACCCCCTGGTGGCCCTCATGTATCTTGTCCAAAACTGCATTTCTCATGTTAGCAGGGATAACTAACCTTGTGCCTCTCAGTAGTAGTCCGTTATGCACACTCAAAACGGCTCTCTCAGACCAGTAGTGCTTCACCGCTCCCTGTAGCTGGTTACGATCCGGCCATCCTTCAGTGCAGTATTTCATGACTTGTGAACAGACGCTGTCGGACTGCAGTTGCTCTTGGAGATCTGCAAGATATTTGCTGCTTGTAGGGAGTCCCTCTAGCACAGAGTCAACATAAATGTTAGTGTCCTCCATAAGATCTGTGTCTGTGTGAGTAACACTGTTTGTGAGCGGTAAGCGTGAGAGCGTGTCGGCAGTGGTGAGACTTTTGCCCGGGATGTGCTTTATAGTGTATGAGTACCTCATTAGGCGCATACGAAATCTCTGTATATGCGGTGGAAGCGCATCCAAAGCTTGTCCTCCCAGTAGACTCACTAGTGGCTTATGATCAGTTTCTAGTTCAAAGTGCAGACCCAGGATAAAGTCATTGAATCTTTCGCAGGCCCACGTGAGAGCCAGCGCTTCTTTTTCCAGCTGGGCGTAGCGTTGCTCTGTAGGTGTCAATGATCGAGAAGCGTAAGCAACTGGTGACCACACGTCTCTCTCCTTCTGTAACATAACTGCCCCCAATCCGTATGAAGAGGCATCTGCAGATATTTTCTGTGGTTTGTTTGGGTCATAGAGCTGCAATACAGGAGCAGAGGACAGTTCTTGTTTGAGATTACAAAACGCATTTTGTTGTTCATGCCCCCAGTACCACATGTTCTTTGTTGAAAGCAAGTCTCTCAATGGTTTGTCCTTTTCAGAAAGGTTCGGAATGAACTTCCCCAGCTGGTTCACCATTCCGAGAAAGCTCCTGAGCTCACTCACGTTGCTTGGCTCTTTCATGTCCTGAACAGCTTGGGTTTTGTCTGGATCTGGCCTCATTCCTTCTGCTGAAACAATAAACCCAAGAAATTTGACCTCTCTTTTGCCAAACTCGCATTTTGACATATTCAACATAACGCCGGCTTTCTCCGCGCGCTCCAAGACAGCGTGCAGTCTTGCGTCGTGCTGCTCCTTGGTGGATCCCCAGACCAGGATATCGTCCATGTGACAGACGACTCCGTCGAGACCCACTGTAACCTCTGTCACCATCATGTTTTGGAAATGTTCGGGTACACTGGAAATGCCAAATGGCAAACGGTTGAAATGGTATCTGCCAAGTGGCGTAATGAATGTGGTGAGAAAGGCCGACTCTTTAGACAGTGGTATTTGCCAAAATCCCATATTAGCATCGAGCTTTGAAAAGTACTGAGCACCTGTGAGCATGCCTAGCGTTTGGTCCACAGATGGGAGGATGTATCTTTCGCGACACACTGACTCGTTTAAAGGTGTCATGTCCACACAGATACGCACCTTTTCTTTGTCCTTTTTGGGAGCTACAACCATACCACAGCACCAATCTGTTGGCTGCTCCACGCGACTGATAACTCCCAACTTTTCCATCCTCTCGAGCTCTTCTTTCACTTTACCCATGAGCGGCAGTGGCACACGCCTTGGCACCTTGAGCGAAAAGGGCTTAGCATCAGGTTTCAGTTTAATTGTGTATGGCTTTTGAACAAGCCCAAGTCCATTGCATAACTTGGGGTATGCTTTTCTCACTGTCTCTTGGTCTATAGTGTCAACTCTGGCAATTAGTTTCAGTCTCACGGAAGCTGTTCTACTCAGTAGTGCCATGCGCAGATTTTTGACAATATAGATTTTCTCAGTAGCGCTCTTGTCACCGTATGTAATAGTCTCTGTCATAGACCCCAACACGGTTAGTGCAGTTCCACCCGGTCCGTAGAGTGGTTTTTGTGCCTTTTCCAACTGTTCATTTTTCTTCTTGAAGATTTCAAATGTTTGGTCAGAAACCGCTGTGACGTCCGCTCCGGAATCTAACTTAAAAGTCACTTTATTTCCTCTCACGTTTATGTCTGCCAGCCATGGATCCTCCCCTAGATCCACTTCAACCAGAAAAAGTCCATCTGCATTGTCAGTGACCTCATTCACAGTTGGGTTGGACCTACAGACTCTAATATAGTGTCCATGTTTTTTACAGTTATGGCATTCCGCGTTTTTAGATGGGCACTGTACTGCTGCATGTGCTGGTGCTTTGCCACACTTGGAACAAACTTTACTGTCTTGTTTTGTCTGCTGAGGCCTTGAGGACTTAATCTGTTTTTGTTCCTTGATTATGAACTTGTTTGGCTTGGCTTTTCTGATGTGTACCGCATCCACGGCTGTTCTGTTAATACTAGTTTCACCTCTTAGGTCAGTTTGTTGTCGTTTTATTTCTTCAGATTGTCTTGCCATTGTTATAGCTTTAGCTAGGGTAAGATCTTTGTCAAGCTGCATTCTTTCTGACAGCGACGAATCTTTCAGACCCACTACAAGCCTGTCTCTCAAGAGGTCATCATGAAGTGCACCGTACTCACAGTTTTCTGCCAGCGCATAGAGTGCTGTTATGAACGAGTCTACTGGTTCTGCCGGCTGTTGCACTCGCTTGTTGAATTTTGCTCGTTCATAAATCACGTTCTTTCTGGGAACGAAATGTCTATCAAAGGCTGTTTTAACGGCATCGTACTGCTGGCGCTGCACACTCGTTAGCTCGAGCCCTCTTAGCACGTCATCAGCCTCATCTCCCATGCAATAAACCAGCGTATTTACTTGGTTCGCCTCAGCTGAGTTATTCAGGTTACTTGCCAGTCTAAAACGCTCAAAACGTCTTATCCACTTTTCCCACTCTTGGGGTCTCGCAAAGTCGAAGGGCTCCGGTGGTTTAATGGTGAAGGTTGCCGCTGGAGTAGCCGCCGCCATTACTGGATCAATTGGCGCAGCTGCAGCTCTTTGAACTTCGTCTGGCATAGCCGCTAGCCGGTTGCAAAGCTGACTTTTCTCACCTCAAAGCGCACCAACTTCTGACACCATGTTGTGTTGGGTTCTTTTATAAATAAAGACTGCTGCTTTGGGTGAACACGGAGCCTCCTTTATTGACTGGCTGCAACACATTAACACACGAACTCCGCCATATTATTCTCTATCATGCTGTACACCTGACAACATCCGGTCTGTGTCGCCCCCTAGTGGCTCCACATATGTAATGCCTAGATTACACCACATCGGTATTGTATTTTAACAGGTACACGTGGAAGAGATCACATCACACCCATCTTAACTTCACTCCACTAGCTGCCCGTGTATTTTAGAGTTCATTTTAAAATTCTTTTATTTGTTTTTAAATCCTTGAATGGTCTTGCTCCACCTTACCTCGCTGAGCTTCTGCATCCATACACTCCCACCCGGTCCCTTAGGTCAGCTGAACAGCTGCTTTTGGAGGTACCAAAGGCGAGGCGCAAGCTCAGAGGCGACAGAGCCTTTTCGATCATGGCCCCCAGGTTATGGAATGATTTACCCCTGGACATTAGACAAGCACCTTCACTGTCCATTTTTAAAACACGTCTTAAAACACATTTTTACTCCCTGGCCTTCAACCCAGTATGAGACATTGATTTTATTGAATGAAATGGATTTTTATTTATTTTACTTTTTATTTTATTTATGATTTTTTTTTAATTTTTTTTTTACTGTGGTTCTTGTGTTAGCGCCCTTTGTGTTAGTGCCCTGCTTTTATGTTCTCTTGCTGTACAGCACTTTGTGTAGCGAGTGTTGCTTTTAAAGTGCTTTATAAATAAAGTTGATTGATTGATTGATTGATTGATTGATTGATTGATTGATTTTTAACCACCTTGGTGACCTCAGCCCCTGTGATAGGCGAGTCATCCCCCTCGTCCCCAAACCCTGCTTCCTCTGTGGAAGGCGTATCAATGGGATTGAGGAGATCCTCGAAGTATTCCTTCCACCTCCCGACGATATCCCCAGTCGAAGTCAACAGTGCCCCATCCGCACCATACACAGTGTGGACAGGGAGCTGCTTTCCCCACCTGAGCCGCCGGACAGTTTGCCAGAATCTCTTCGAGGCCGACCGAAAGTCTTGTTCCATGGCCTCACCGAACTCCTCCCATACCCGGGTTTTTGATTCAGCAACCACCCGAGCTGCACTCCGCTTGGCCTGCCGGTACACCTCAGCTGCTTCGGGAGTCCCACAAGCCAACCAAGCTTGATAGGACTCCTTCTTCAGCTTAATGGCCCCCCTCACCACTGGTGTCCACCACTTGGTTCGGGGGTTGCCACCACGAGATGCACCGACCACCTTGCGGCCGCAGCTCTGGGCCCCCGCTTCAACAACAGAGGTGGAGAACATGGCCCATTCAGACTCCATGTCTCCAGACTCCCTCGGAATGTGGTTGAAGTTCTTCCGGAGGTGGGAGTTGAAGACCTCCCGGACAGGGGCCTCAGCCAGACGTTCCCAGCACACCCTCACTATATGTTTGGGTCTCCCAGGTCTGAATGGCTTCCTCCCCTGCCATCGGATCCAACTCACCACCAGGTGGTGATCAGTTGACAGCTCTGTCCCTCTCTTTACCCGGGTGTCCAAGACATATGGTCGCAGGTCTGATGACACGATAACAAAATCGATCATCGACTTGCGCCCTAGGGTGTCCTGGTGCCAGGTGCACATATGGACACCCTTATGCTTGCACATGGTGTTTGTTATGGACAAACTGTGGTTAGCACAGAAGTCCAATAACTGAACACCACTTGAGTTCAGATCGGGCAGACCGTTCCTCCCAATCACCCCCCTCCAGGTTTCACTGTCATTGCCCACATGCGCATTGAAGTCCCCCAGTAGGACAATGGAGTCTCCAAGAGGAGCACCCTCCAGCACCCCAGTCACAGACTCCAAAAAGGGTGGGTGCTCTGAAACATCATTTGGTGCAGAGGCACAAATGATGATCAGGACCCGTTTCCCAACCTGAAGGCGCAGGGAAGCAACCCTTTCGTCCACCGGGGAAAACTCCGATATAGAGGCAGCAAGGTGGGGGGATACAAGAATACCCACCCCTGCTCGTCGCCTCTCGCCCAGGGCAACTCCAGAAAAGGCCAAGCTCCTGTCCCTCTCCAGGAGACTGGTTCCAGAACCGGAGCTGTGTGTTGAGGTGAGGCTGACTATATCTAGCTCGTATCTCTCAACCTTGTACAACAGCTCAGGCTCCTTCCCCACCAGAGAGGTGACATTCCACGTGCCAAAAGCCAATTTAGAAAGCTTGGGATCAGTCCGCCAAGGTCTCCGCCTTTGACCGCCACCTAATCCACATAGCACCAGACCCCCATGATCCCTCCTGCAGGTGGTGAGCCCACTGGAGGGCGGACCCATGTAACTCCTTCGGGCTGAGCCCGGCCGGGTCCCATGGGTGGAAACCCGGCCACCAGACACTAGCCTTCGAGCCCCTCCCCCAGGCCTGGCTCCAGGGTGGGGCCCCAGTAACCCCATACCGGGCGGGGTACACTGAATCCTTGATATAGAATTTATCATGAGAGTCTGTTGGATCGTTCTTATCAGGCATCCATTTTACAATAATTTATTTTAATACATAACAATAATATAAAACAACCAAATAAAAATAATATAAAACAAATATAATGTAAATGAACAGAAAATGAGACAGGACCCAAAAATTAATTGCCCCTCCTGGTTTTTGACGCCCTGATGATGCACCTTGTACCATGGATGTACATGTGGACCTGCCACAGACCAGGAGCATGAGCTAGCGACCTGGAACAAACCCAGTGTATTGTCCGTAGGGATCAGGGTAATGGTCTCTGATTGCCCACGCACAGCAACTGAGGATGACCAAGGCAATGGATTAGCCATAGCAACAGCTCGTTTTAGAACAACATTCTCAGTTAAAACGCTGAACATAAACAAAGCACAAGAGAGTGTTACAGCATATCTGCCAAAAACACTCTACCAACAGCAAAGTCCTTAAAGGCAGCTACAGTTTTGCCATGATTACATTATCAAAATTATGTAATTATCAGGTTCAATCACGTCTGTGAAACGCTAGCATTACTATAAATTATTTATAATTATGTGACAGTAATTTTAAAAAATTGTCGAATGGAGATAAACATCAAAGAAGACTCAATTAAAATTTACTGGGCACTATACCACAAAAGATTCATCGCTTGACATGATTTCACTGGCTTGTAATCACAAAGAAACTGATTTCCATACAGTCTGCTGCTGCCGGTGAATGCTTGTTTCCAGTGCCGTTTGTGTTTCTACATGGCAACACATGCAATGTTATCATGAGGCAACAGTGAATGTGACACCTACTGGGCAGGAGGTCAGAAAGTAATGGATTGCACCTTTAAGCCGCTAGCTGTAACTCAAAGTGAAGATGATGTCACATTCACAGAGTTTAAAAGAAAGCTGTTGGTCTATGAGGAACCAGAAAAACTGGTTAGCAGAATCCACAGAAAATGTGATGAAAACATACATAAGATGGGACAGAGGTGTCATGTCAGCAGTGAGCAGCTCACACACACACTACACTCTGCCTCTAATTGCCTCTGATTATCATCAGCTGCTCAGTGGCTCAGCTTCATCCTACTTAAGGGGTGAACTGGCATTCTTTCCCTGTGGGATTGTCTCAACGCCACCACCAAGTTGCCTCTGAGATTACTTGCTCCTTTGTGTTCAACAAGCTGCTGTGTGTGTGCTCTATGCTAGTGATGGCCAAATGAGGCTTTCTGGAGGACTTGAGGCCTTTCATCAAAATGGCTCGTATCGATGAGGCCTCATGTGGGACTTCATTTTCTCTACCAGGCCATCTAGTGGACAAAACATATACAACATGCAGATTTTTGCAAGGGCATTTTTTTCTATTTCAATAAATGACTACAGTGAATGTGTTTGTGGTACAGTCATACAGGGTACAATAGTGCCTCAGCATAATGATGTGTTATTGTTGTATCCAAGCTCTTTGAAACACAACATACACTTCACTGTGCAAATATAAATAAATTATTAGAACAAGCCAGGTGAGACTCAAACTCTAACTTCCCAGTTGCAGGACCGATATTTTACCTCTAAGCTACTACTTAGTCATAGGGTGTAGAGGCTTTCTTGAACACTTGAGCCTTTCATCTAAATGGTTCATCTAGCCGAAGCCTCATGTGAAACTTCATTTGCTCTACTAGGCCATGTAGTCGGCAAAAAGTATACAGCATGCAGATTTTACAAGGACATTATTGGTTTAATGTGTATTTTTTCAATTTCAATAAATGTGCTGTCTTTTAAGAAATCTCAATGATCATAAAGGAAAGAAGAAACAATAAAACTGGGGTGACTCCAGTGAATGTGTCTGTTACTTTGTGTGCTTGTACTACTTATCCATTTTTATTAAGAAATAATTTTTCAACAGTCTTATACTGTCCCAGTATACTCAACTCTGGCCTTATTCTCATGCAGGGCACAAAGAGCAATAGTGCGTCAGCATAATGATGCATAACAATGATCCAAGCTCTTTGAAACACAACAGACACTTTACCTTGCAAATAAAAATGAAATTACAGGAATGATACAGCTGGGATTCGAACCCAGGCTTCCCGCTTGCAAAACAGATGCTTTACTGCTAAGCCATCACCTGAGGTACAGTAACAAACCACTATTTCTGGGAAATACATTAATGGGAGAAATGCGCTCAAAATAGAAGGGCCGTCTTTTTGCTGCTGCCGCCATGTGAAAATTGGCTGTGACAAATCCCTTACACAGTCAAACATGACAACACAAAACGTGAGGGACAGGGATTTCCATTGTGTATCTCTGCTCACTTTATTTCATGTTGCGTGCAAAATCACAAACAGCTTCCTGACCCAGTCACGTGGTCCGACGTCAAGATGCACACCTCGCCAAATATTTCCTGGATAAGATCAGAGCACCAGAGCCTGCCGTCCCATCACTACTCTACACCTGCCCTTCCTGCACCCCAAGTAAGCCTGACCCAAAGTTCTTCCCTCCATGTATCTCTGGACCGCTCTGCCTTCTTGTCCCCAGTACTCTTTGCTAGAGTTCTTCCTCAGGATTTCTGCCTGCTTTGCAGTCTGGACTCCCCATTTGGATCCCTGTAAACCAAGTAAGGCATAATTCATCCTGCTTATTTCAACTGTCCCCTTTTACACTCAAGAGCAAGCCCTAGGCCTGGGCATTTCCCCCATCCCCTTCTCAGCGGGTTCAGCTCCTCTCCAGCCTCACTCCAGCACCAGCTCTGTCCACCTCTCACAGTCAGCTTTCTGCTTAGAGAACCAGCAGTTAATCCTCCATATCAAGTAAGCCAATACTTCGCCACGTTATTTACCCAGTATTATACCCTTAGTGATTAAATGTGTCCTCTACTCTCTCCTCACACAGGGCAACCAGTCACAACCCAAATTAACAACTTGTACAACTAAATATTTACCTAGCATCTTACCTGTGGTTTCCTGTTGTGGTTTCTGCCACTGGGTACCTGCACTGCAAAATCATGTCAAGAGGCCTTGCTATGATTCACACTGGCAACAGAAAAGACAAAGATGCCAATGTGACATGATGTAAGTGTGGAATAAAAGGGCATAAAGAAGAAAATATTCCCAAAAAGTGTGGTGCAGTTATTGCAAAAGCAATACACATCAAGAATTCCTATCCTAAAGGAAGGGGGGGAGGTGGCAAGATGGCATCAGAAAGGTTGCAGAAGAAGAAAACAGCAATCCAGACCATTTCTTCAAAGCAAAGCACATAAAGTAAGAGAGACAACATGAAGATGAAAGGCATTGTGGTAGATACAGGAGCAACATCCCACATCATAAACAACATCAAAAGATTTAAAAGCTTTGAGTTAGTCCAGGCTGAGACTCATTCAGTGGAGTCAGCCAATGGGACCAGATGCACCAAGATAACACAACAAATAGGGACACTGATGATAAATCTGCTAGACCATGCTGGATGACAGTACAGAGCACATCTACAAGATGTACTGTACATGCCGTCATACCCACATTATATCTTTTCCATGGCAAAAGCAACAAATAGAGGAGCAACAATCACCTTCAAGAAAGGAGACTGCTGCCTGGTTACCGAGGACATAGCAGGTTTGACATTCATGAAAGTGGTAATCTGTATTACAGTACTTACCAACTGCGAATAATATTGACCAATGTAAAGGATGTCATGACATACAAACTTGGGATGAAATATTGGGTCATTGTAACTATAAAGATGTACAAAAACTACAAGGTGTGATAAAAAGCACGAAGAGGGAGTGCAGTCAGACTGGCACAATCATATGAAATATGTGCACAGAACAAATTTACACAGATGAGAAATACTGAACCAGACACAGAAAAAGTCCAGAAACACAGGCTAGTGAAATTCATAACCAAAATAGCAAAAGAGAAAGAAACACGATCAGCTGAGTCAGATTATGGCAATGCAGATGTGTATTCAGAGTTGTTTGTGGCAGCGTCTTGCTTGGCAGCGGACCCTCTGATTCTAGATGTGATTAACATTGTAGATAGGAGAAATGTACATGATTGGCTGTATGGACTGGATGACAAAGTTGGCTTCTTCTTATTGAAGTAAATAATGGTGATAAAAAAGTTGATATAAATGTACCAAACCACAGTAATGTTTCTGAGATTTTACCAGAACAGACTGCTAAACAGCCAACTGAGACTGTGATCAGAAGGAACACACCAAGAAATAGGAGGAAGCAGTTCATCTGCAAGAGTTCAAGACTGAGGGTACAGACAATAAACAGCAAATGTATGTAGGTCTTTGTTGCAGAGCAGTGTGTGATATCCCTCAAACCTAAGAGCACACCATAATATCATTAAATTCAAGAGGAGATGAGATGAATGGAAGAAAATAAGACCTACAGTGTCACCTAGTTGCCACCAGGCAAAAAAAAAACAAAAAAAAAAAACTGGAGGGGATTGGGTTTATGCCAGGCATGTCAAACGTACGGCCCATGGGCAGAATCCGGCTCACTGGAGAGTCCAAACCGACCTGCTGGATGAATTTGCAAAGTGTGGAAATTAAATAATAGAATACACGAGCAGCACCTTTTTCAATAAAATAACTGCAATTCCCAATTTCTCCATTTGGGGTCACAGAAGAGGAGCAGACACAAAAGTGATCTCTGATTTCCACTAAGGGAATATGTTATGCAGCAGGTTGGGAGGACAGGATTTCTTCCAGAAAGACTCCAAGGCAAACCTTTCCCACCTGCCTCTGATATTATCCCTTCTCACCCATCGCTAAAAATATGTAACAAGTCTTTTTTTATGGATGCCGGATCCAGCACACACTGAAATGTCATGGTATTTACTGTATTTAATAACTTCTTTAAAAATACATTTACCCCCGTGGCTCGCAGCTTGACGGCGGGGGGGGGGGGGGGCAGTTCTCTGCAGTTTTACAGTCAGAACCAGTTCTTCTTGTCACAAAACTTTTTGAATATGTTCAAAGCAAGAGAAGCTGCTGGTTTCTTGCCAAAAGTGATGGACCACCAAAAACTGATCAGCTTGCCGAGGGAGTGCGCCGAGCTCAGCTGAAGTCATTTTTCTTCAGATTCTGAGGCCAATGATTGCTTTTGAGCAAAGCGGACATAACTTTTTGTCCATGCAATTAGCGAAGATATGTCTGTGAATATTTGATGCAGTGAGGGATTAGTCATAATTTTAGCTCCATGAGTTTTGTGTTAGAATAATCAGATATGACATTTTATCCTGTCACAGCTTTTAGTGTTTTTCCTTATATGTTAAGAAAAGTGTGCTGAAATTAACAAAATCTGTGTATAACGACATAAAAGTGAGTAAAACTTTTCTTTCCCATGAATACTAGTGTTTGTGCATTATTTATCTCCTATAATTATATGTTGTAAGTAGAATCCATAAAATGTATGCTTCATCTGCCAAACATTTATTAAGCCTCCCAGTTTGGATTCAAACATTATATCTGCCAAACAATTACTTGATTTGGTTCTATTGTGAAGACTATAACATGTTCTGTCCAATTTGTGAATAGTCTCAAAGGGTTGTTATAGCTTATAAATGTTATTTCACCTGCCAAAAATTGTTAAAGGGTCTTATTGTTGATTGAAACAGTTTCCATGCTTCAAAAATAACTTGATTTGGTTGTTCAGGCTTAAATTGTGAATATAATACTGTAACTTGCTCTGTCACATTTGTGAATGGTCTCAAAGGGCTGTTATAGCCTTTGGATTGTCACCTTATCATGGTGGGGGGGTTCCCTAATAATCCCAGGAGCTATGTTGTCCGGGGCTGTTTGCCTCTGGAAGGCTCACCCAAGATAAACTGGTCCTGGGTGAAGGGCCAGACTAAGAATGATCCAATAGACTGTCATGATGAATGTTAGAACAAGGATTCAGTGTACTCCGCCCAGCATAGGGTTACCAGGACCCCACCCTGGACGCCAGGCATGGGGATGGGGCTCGATGGCTAGCGCCTGGTGGCCAGGTTTCTGCCCATGGGACCCGGCCAGGCTCAGCCCAAAGGCATTATATGGGTCCGCCCTCCAGTGGGCTCACCACCTGCAGGAGGGACCATGGGGGTCTGGTGCTATGTGGATCAGGTGGCAGTCGAAGGTGGAGACCTTGGCGGTCTGATCCCAAGCTTCCTAAACTGGCTTTTGGGATGTGGAATATCACCTCTCTTGTGGGGAAGGAGCCTGAGCTGGTGCATGAGGTTAAGAGATACCAGCTAGATACATTCGGCCTCACTTCAACACACTGCTCTATTCTGGAACCAGTCTCCTGGAGAGGGGCTGGAGCTTGGCCTACTCTGGAGTTGCTCCGGGCGAGAGGTGACGAGCAGGGGTGGGTATTCTTGTATTCCCCCCTACCTTGCAGGTTCTATATTGGAGTTTTCCTCGGTGGACGAAAGGGTTGTTTCCCTGCGCCTTCCGGTTGGGAAATGCGTCCTGGCCATCATTGGTGCCTCTGCACCAAATGATGGATTAGAGTGCCCACCCTTTTTTGAGTCTCTGACTGGGGTGCTAGAGAGTGCTTCTCTTGGAGACTCCATTGTCCTACTGGAGGACTTCAATGCACATATGGGCAGTGAAAGTGAAACCTGGAGAGGAGTGATTGGGAGGAATGGCCTGCCTGATCTGAACCCAAGTGGTATTCAGTTATTGGACTTGCGTGCTAACCATAGTTTGTCCATAACAAACACCATGTTCAAGCATAAGGGTGTCCATATGTGCACTTGGCACCAGGACACCTTAGGTTGCAGGTCGATGGTCAATTTTGTTATCATGTCATCAGACCTGTGACCGTATGTCTTGGACACTTGGGTAAAGAGAGGTGCAGAGCTGTCAACTGATCACTACCTGGTGGTAAGTTGGATCCGATGACAGGGGAGGACGCCATTCAGACCCGGTAGACCCAAACGTATAGTAAGGATGTGCTGAGAACGTCTAGGAAGTCTTCAACTCCCACCTCCAGAAGAACTCTGACCACATTCTGAGGGAGTCTGGAGACATGGAGTCTGAATGGGCCATGTTCTCCACCTCCACTGTTGAAGCGGCTGCCTAGAGCTGCAGCCACAAGGTCGTCGGTGCATCTCATGGTGGCAGCCCCCGAACCAAGTGGTGGACACCAGTGGTGAGGGGGGCCATTAAGCTGAAGAAGGAGTCCTATCAAGTTTGGTTGACTTGTGGGACTCCCAAAACAGCTGAGGTGTACCGGCAGGCCAAGCGGAGCGCAGCTCGGGTGGTTGCTGAAGAAAAACTCGGGTGTGGGAGGAGTTCAGTGAGGTCATGGAACAAGAGTTTAGGTCGGTGTCAAAAAGATTCTGGCAAACTGTCCAGCAGCTCAGGAGGGGGATGCAGCTCCCTGTCCACACTGTGTATGGTGCGGATGGGGTGCTGCTGACTTCGACTGGGGATATCGTCAGGTGGTGAAAGGAATACTTCGAGGCTGTCCTCAATCCCACTGACACGCCTTCCAAAGAGGAAGCAGGACTTGTAGATGAAGGGGACGACTCGCCCATCACAGGGGCTGAGGTTGCCAAGGTGGTTAAAAATGCTTTGGTGGCTGGACCCCTGGGGTGGACAAGATTCGCCCTGAGTACCTCAAGGCCCTGGATGTTGTAGGGCTGTCATGGTTGACACGCCTCTGCAGCATTGCGTGGAGGTCGGGGCAGTGCCTTTGGCATGGCAAACTGGGGTGATGGTTCGGCTCTTCAAGAAGGGGGACCGGAGGGTGTGCTCCAACTTTAGAGGGATCACACTCCTCAGCCTCCCTGGGAAGGTCTATGCCAAGGTACTGGAGAGGAGAGTCCGGCCGATGGTTGAACCTCAGATTCAGGAGGAGCAATGTGGTTTTCGTCCTTGCCGTGGCACATCGGACCAGCCCTTTACCCTCTTGAGAATCCTCGAGGGTTTGTGGGAGTTTGCCCAACCAGTTTACATGTATTTTGTGGACTTGGAGAAGGCATTCAACCATGTCCCTCGTGGTTTTTTGTGGGGAGTGCTTTGGGAGTATGGGGTATCAGACTTGTTGTTACCAGCTATCTGGTCTCTGTACGACTGTTGTGAGAGTTTGGTTGGTATTGCCAACACAGTCAGACTCATTCCCAGTGAGAGTTAGACTCCGCCATGGCTGCCCTTTGTCACTGATCCTGTTCATAATTTTTATGGACAGGATTTCTAAGCATAGCCAGGGAATGGAGGGTGTAATGCTTGATGACCACAGCATTTCTTCTCTGCTGTTTGCAGATGATGCTCTCCTGTTGGCTTCATCCAGCAATGACCTAAAGGTCTTACTGGGACGGTTTGCTGCTGAGTGTGAAGCGGCTGGGATGAGAATCAGCACCTCCAAGTCCGAGTCCATGGTCCTCAGCCGTAAATAGGTGGATTGTCCTCTCCCGGTTGGGGACAAGTTCCTGCCGCAAGTGGAGAAGTTTAACCCCTTGCACTCTGGTCAATTTCCCTAAAAACGCCTAAAAATAACGTACCCAAAGTAAATCAAAAGCTGCTCTTCAACCCTTTGCAGCATCTTCATAGGGTTGGTCTCATTTAAAAGAAAATACTTTGAATTTTTTGGCAAAACAGTCATAATCTCTCTAAGTGCTCCTGCCACTGAGTAACAGTCATCTAAACATACTGAACTTGAAGAAAATAAAGTTTGCCTGGGTGTTTTTTTAGATACAAATGCTTGCAAATAACACACAGCCGCCAGATACTGGCTGGAAAATGCAACAGAAATGTAGAACCAAGTGTTATCCAGCTGAGGTCAAAATTTTGTAACAATGCCACAAAAAATGAATATATTACACAGCTTTTTTCTCAGGTTGTTCCCAGGCGTTTTTTGAACTGTACCAAATTGTGCCAAATGGCACAGTTTGGAAAAACGTCTATAACTTTTGAATGATTCAACATAGAAGCTTCATCTTGGGCTCAAATGAAAGGTGACACTCAGGGCTGTGTGTGGGGGGGTTGTTTTTTCATTCATGAATGAACAAACAAGCCCCCCACACACAAAGAAGCATGCCACGTAAAAAATGTGTGGCCTTTTTTTTACAAGAAAAAATAACCTACAGTGCAATAAAAATTATACTAAAATATCTGCAATGTAGAGGATAACAACTCCCCCCCCCCGCTACAGAGGAGCACAGCGCACAAAAAACGGTCCGTCAACGGTCCGTCATGTGGCGATGAAGCACAGTTGTAATCACCAATCGGTCAAAAGTCATTTTGATTACTATTTTCAGTGATAAAGAATAAGTTAGCTTATAACACTTACCTGTCCACAACAGCAGTGTCGCTGGCGAACATCTGTTCCTCATTGTCAGATGAACATGACGCTGGTCCGCTTGTTATGGACTCGTGGTTCTGGTCACGCGACCCGGTCAAACCATGATTCCAATATTGCGGTTTTGCGCTTCCATGATTGTGGTTTTGGCGAATGATTTTTCAAAACAAATAAGAACAGTAGTAATAAAAAAAGACTGGCGAACGCTACCGTTACACACAGTGGCTTACACAAAACAGATTTTACGCACGGGACGCACGCTTTCAATCGTCGAACTTCTCTGCTTCAATTGCCTCGTTGTATCCGCAGTCGTTGGTAGGTGGGTCCTTCTTGCTAGGTTTTCAGTCATTGGTTCTTCAAGGTTTCAGAAACCCAATTCAAGGCTCATATTAGTCGAATGAGAGGTCAATCAAATCTAAACCAATCAAAGCACTCCTTTGGCTTTCTGTTCGCGGCTGTGTCTGTAGTGGAAGAACGGAAATGCAGCTTTTTTTTTTCAGTGCGCACTGAGACACACAGTGCACACTAGGACGCACGAGGACGCACTAGGACACAGAGACGTGACCGCCCGCGGTATCCCGAAGTGCAAGAGGTTAAATATCTCGGGGTCTTATTCACGAGTGAGGGGAGAATGGAGCGAGAGATTGACAGACGGATCGGGGCAGCATCTGCAGTGATGCGGATGTACCGGTCTATTATGGTGAAGAGGGAGTAGAGCTCTAAAGCAAAGCTGCCGATTTACAGTGCATCCGTAAAGTATTCACAGCGTTTCACTTTTTCCACATTTTGTTATGTTCTAGCCTTATTCCAAAATGAATTAAATTCATTTTCTTCCTCAAAATTCTACACACAATACCCCATAATGACATGAAAAAAGTTTTTTTGAGATTTTTGCAAATTTATTTATTTATTTAGCGAATGCAAAGTCCTTAAGCCAAGCAGTTGCCTCCTGGTTTGCTGTATGGAGGGTGTGTAATCCTCCTTCCAGTCTTTGGAGCGGGCAAACCTCTATGATGTGTTCCATTGTTTGCTCCTCTCCACATGCGCACAGTGGGCTAGGGCTACTGCCCCATCTGTGAAGGCTGGCCAAGCAGGGGCCATGTCCAGTCCTAAAGCGACTGAGTGTAGACCACTGTCTCCTTGGGAGGTTGGTGCCCGGGACCTGTTGGTTGGGGTTTATCACCAGCTGTTTGTTTGGGACCTCCTTGGTCTCCCATTCCTCTTGCCAAGCTGTCTGGATGGTAAAGTCAGCTGGGGGAGGGTTTTTCCAAATCGGCCGTCTGGATGAAAGTCGGACAGTGGGTGGGGTGTAGATATCTGCATGGATTGGTAAGTGAGGAAAATCTTTAACTTTTTGGAGCATCCTTTGAGTTAATGCTGCTCGCCGGATGTGTGGAGGGGCTATGTTTGACAGTACAGAGAGCCAGGGGAGTGGTGTTGAGCGGATTGTTCCAGTTATAGTTCTCATGGTTGAGTTGAGCTGGGTGTCTACATGGTGTGTGTAAGATGACCTGGACCAGACAGGGGCACAATATTCTGCTACAGAGTATGAAAGGGCCAGTGCTGAGGTGCGCAGGGTGGAGACTGCCGCCCCCCATTTTGCACCAGCGAGCTTGCAGAGCAGGTTGTTTCGTACCTTCACCTTAGCAGCCGTCCCCTTTAGATGTTCCTTGAAGGATAAGGTCCTATCAAGGGTCACTCCAAGATAAGTTGGATTTGGGGCATGCTTAAGCTTGAGTCCGCTCAGGTGGATGTTTAGTTCTCTGGCAGCTTTTGCATTGTGGAGATGGAATACACTGGAGACGGTTTTTGCTGGGCTTGGTTTTAGGCGCCAGATTTTGCAGAACTGGTCCAGTTTGGCAAGATCTTCCGTGAGCACCCGTTCCAGTGGTTCAAAGTCTGGTGCTTGGAATGCCAAACAGATGTCGTATGCATAGATGAATTTGCGGGATTTTGTAGTAGGCAGGTCGTTTATGTAGAGGTTGAACAGAGTTGGAGCTAGAACTGAGCCTTGTGGGAGTCCGTTTTTCTGCATTCTCCATGCACTTGTGTTCTGACTGAGGTGGACTCTGAACCTTCGGTTGGTCAGCAGGGTTTTTATAATTGCTGTTGCCCAAGCAGGGATCGCCTTTATAAGTTTCAGGAGGAGGCCTTTGTGCCAGATCGTATCATAGGCGGCTGTAAGATCGAGAAACACAGCCCCTGTCTTCAGTCTGCTCTCGAAGCCATTTTCGATGAAGGTGGTTAGGGCCAGTACTTGCTCTCCTGTACTGCGGTCCTTGCGGAAACCTGCTTGATCCAAACTTAGAATATCCTCTATTTCTGGGGAAATGCGTTGCAGTATTAGGCGCTCCATGATTTTGTAAGGAACGCTGAGTAGGGAGATTGGGCGGTAGCTTGCTGGTAGTTTGTGGTCTTTGCCAGGTTTTGGGATGGCAATGACCTTTGCTGTCCGCCATTTCTTTGGGATCGAGTTTGTTTGTGTGATCCTTGTGTAGAATTGTGTCAACCAGGTTAGGGCTCGGGGGCCAAGATTTTTCATGAATTCTGGGAAGATGTTATCGTATCCTGCTGCCTTTCCACATTTCAGGCCCTGTAGGACTTTCTCCAGTTCAGCAGCCTCGAAGGGTTCAGGGTTTGTTTCCTCTACAGGCATTTTTTGGTGTTTTTTTAGCTCAGTTGTAACTGCTCTTCTGGTGTCTTTGTCTTGGGGTGCTTTGGCGATAGTCAGTAGGTGGGATGCAACTTGGTTGGGTGTGACGGATGCTCGGCTTTGGCTAGGGGGCTTCTGTGCAGCTCCTAGGCGACGGATGAGGCTCCAACATTTCCTGCTAGAGTGGGTAAAGCTCCGGTCAGCAACTGTCTCCTCCCATTTCTTTCGCCGGGCTGTATTTAGCGATTCAATGAGATGGTCTGCTATCTCTGGGTCCCCTGATGTTTGATAGGATTGTAGGAGGGCAGCACTTTCTCCGTCCAAACATGGGACATAGAGGGGTCGGTAGCCTCGTGGGATTGCAGTATGGGCAGCCTTGAAGATTGCGCTGCAGAAGCGGTTGTATGCTTCATCTACAGTGATGGTGTGGAGTGGGATGGTAACAACGCTCCGGTCCAGAGTTTCACTGAATTTCTTCCAGTTGGCTTTGCGGAAGTTCCAGCGCATCTTCCTTGGGCTGTTTATGACTGGAAGTTGTAGGCCAATGTGTATAAGCAGGGGCCGGTGTTGGCTGTGTGGAAAATCATCAAGAATGAGGATCTGTGTAGGATATGGCTCCCCATTCAAAGAGCTGACCCAACACAGGTCAGGAGAATAGTCCTTCTTCCACCTAGCAGAGTGGAAGGTTCCTCTTTGTTTGGGGTCGTATATCAAAGCGAGGTCATTTCTGGATGCCCAGTCTGAAAGTGCCTCCCCATCACTGTCCACTGCTGGGTACCCCCAGTCAGGGTGATGGCTGTTAAAGTCCCCCACATAGATGGCAGGGTGGGGTAGGGTGGGTAAGACCTGCAGATCCCAGTTGGCATTAGGGGGCTTGTACACATTGACAATATGGAAGCCACCAATGATTATGGTGTCTGAGAAATGTGTTGTTATCAGGTGATTTGCTTCAACTATGTCAGAACGCACATAGGTGGCACATCCATGTTTAGCATGTAGAACATAGCACAGGAGGTCAAAGCCTTTGATGGTGAAGCGGCCAGCTTCCTCTGTGCCAATATGAGTCTCTTGGAGGCAGATTACATCAATCGAATGTTGGAAGGCGAGGACTTCAATAAGGCTTCGCTTGGCTGCAGATAGGCCTTCAACATTTAGTTGTAATATGCGAAGGGCAGATCCTACCACAAAGTGCTTTTGGGGCTGTTTGCTTTCGGCTTTAGGACTGTGACTAGGATTCTTCTTTGACTTGGCACAGCGGCGTCGTCTCTTCAAATTTAGTCTGCTGGTAGGATCATTAGCTTCCCCAGGCGAGCCCGGGTACTGGCGGAGGGCGCGACGAGAACGCTGATCCATTGCCCCCCGCAAATTTATTAAAAATAAAAAACTAAGAGATCACATGTACATAAGTACCTTTGCCATGAAGTTCAAAATTGAGCTCCTGTTTCCACTGATCATCCTTAAGATAACACTTACCTGTCCACAACAGCAGTGTCGCTGGCGAACATCTGTTCCTCATTGTCAGATGAACATGACGCTGGTCCGCTTGTTATGGACTCGTGGTTCTGGTCACGCGACCCGGTCAAACCATGATTCCAATATTGCGGTTTTGCGCTTCCATGATTGCGGTTTTGGTGAATGATTTTTCAAAACAAATAAGAACAGTAGTAATAAAAAAAGACTGGCGAACGCTACCGTTACACACAGTGGCTTACACAAAACAGATTTTACGCACGGGACGCACGCTTTCAATCGTCGAACTTCTCTGCTTCAATTGCCTCGTTGTATTCGCAGTCGTTGGTAGGTGGGTCCTTCTTGCTAGGTTTTCAGTCATTGGTTCTTCAAGGTTTCAGAAACCCAATTCAAGGCTCATATTAGTCGAATGAGAGGTCAATCAAATCTAAACCAATCAAAGCACTCCTTTGGCTTTCTGTTCGCGGCTGTGTCTGTAGTGGAAGAACGGAAATGCAGCTTTTTTTTTTCAGTGCGCACTGAGACACACAGTGCACACCAGGACGCACAAGGACGCACTAGGACGCAGAGACGTGACCGCCCGCGGTATCCCGAAGTGCAAGAGGTTAAATATCTCGGGGTCTTATTCACGAGTGAGGGGAGAATGGAGCGAGAGATTGACAGACGGATCGGGGCAGCATCTGCAGTGATGCGGATGTACCGGTCTATTATGGTGAAGAGGGAGTAGAGCTCTAAAGCAAAGCTGCCGATTTACAGTGCATCCGTAAAGTATTCACAGCGTTTCACTTTTTCCACATTTTGTTATGTTCCAGCCTTATTCCAAAATGAATTAAATTCATTTTCTTCCTCAAAATTCTACACACAATACCCCATAATGACAACATGAAAAAAGTTTTTTTGAGATTTTTGCAAATTTATTAAAAATAAAAAACTAAGAGATCACATGTACATAAGTACCTTTGCCATGAAGCTCAAAATTGAGCTCCTGTTTCCACTGATCATCCTTAAGATGTTTCTTCAGCTTAATTGGAGTCCACCTGTGGTAAATTCAGTTGATTGACCATGATTTGAAAAGTCACACACCTGTCTATATAAAGTCCTATAGTTGACAGTACATGTCAGAGCACAAACCAAGCATGAAGTCAAAGGAATTGTCTGTAGACCTCCAAGACAGGATTATCTCAAGGCACAAATCTGGGGAAGGGTACAAAAAAATTTCTGCTGCTTTGAATGTCCCAATAAGCACAGCGATCTCCAACATCTGTAAATGGAAAAAGTTTGGAACCACCAGGACTTTTCCTAGAGCTGGCCACCCATCTAAATTGAGTGATTGGAGGAAAAGGGCTTTTGTCAGGGAGGTGACCAAGAACCCTATGGTCTCTCTGTCAGAGCTCCAGCATGTCATGAATGGCTTCTCTGGGGCAGAAAGACAGATCCACTCGCTGAACTATAGTTGTGACATTTAATAACAAAAATTCAAAAACAGTGCAAAAACACAAAAATATAAACAAGGATAACTTACAGAAGAGACACTCCAGAGCTGGAATTGCTCTGGAGAAGATGAGGAGAAAACTTCCAATAGAATCGGGTAGGTTAACATCAAGACTGCCGCAAAGAAACAATGAGCAGACGGTGCTTAAATACCAGACAGACAAATGAGCAGCAGGTGTGGGGCGCTGAGCGAGCAGGAGACCTAATTAGACAACTGCTCACAGTGGGAGATGACTGGGAAGCAGACTGTAAGCAGCTGGAGAGGGTGTCTGGAGAAGAGGAGGGCACATGTGTCAAAAACCCAAAATATATGCAAAAACTGACAACATAATAATAACAACATACAATACTCCAAAATAAATTGAGAGTCTGAGCTCAGAGAACATTGAGCTCAGACTCATGACAGAGCTCCCCCTTTAAGGGGTGGGGTCCAGACACCCCCAAGTAACACCCAAAAAGAACCCCCCACCCCCACCCCCCACCCCAACAGAAAAAGACACAGCAAAAATCCACCCCGGGTGGGAGGGGCGGGAAACAGGTTAGGGGGGAGCAAAAATATGGAGACCGCTCAGGACCTGCACCCACACTACGCCAGGCCCCTGGGCCCCCTAGGCCAAAGAACTGAGCTGTTCAGGTGGCCGGCTGAAGTCCCAGGCCAGACACACAGCAAGGTGGTACGAGTCGGGTGGCTTGCCGGAGAATATGGTCCACCCAACCCAGCAGCTCAGTCAATCGGGCGGCCAGCCAGAGTTCTTAAGCAACCAAGACCAGAGGGGTGACCCAGGAGGTGGTTCCCCATGGGGAGGCCAGATGAGGGGATGAAGGGCTGAGGGGGGGGGGGGACTCTGGAGGTGTCTGGTGGTGGAAGAGGACCCACGACAGTGTCAGACAGCGGCCTTGATGCCCTCAGTGGTCCTGGGCTGAGGAACAGTTGCACTCACGGGGGTCCCAGACTGGGACGTAGCTGCACCCGCGGTTGCTTCGGGTTGGAGCAAGGTAGCACCCGCAGTGGCTGTGGGCTGGAGCATTACAGTACCCGCGGTGGCTCCGAGCTGGAACATTGTAGCACCCGCGGTGGCTCCGAGCTGGAGCATTGCAGCACCCGCGGTGGCTCCAGGCTGGAGCATTGCAGCACCAGCGGTGGCTCCGGGCTGGGCCAATGTTGCAACCTCGGTGGGCCCAGACTGGGCCAACGCTGCACCCTCGGAGGGCCCGGACTGGGCCAACACTGCACCCTTGGTGGACTCGGACTGGGCCAATGCTGCACCCTCGGTGGACCCCGGGCTGGGGCGTAGCACCCCTGGCGGGCCCAAGCTAGAGCACAGCACCCATGTTGGATTAATGCTGGGTCGCATCACCCACAAGGTCCCCGACTGGGACATAGCACCCACGAGACTCGGACCGAGGAGGAGGGACCCAGATGATAGCCTCGAGCAGAGGATGAGCTGCACCCAAGGAGGACCCGGGCTGGGACAGCGCACCCGTGACCACCTCAGCAGGGGGAGCTGGACCCACGATGACCTCAGGTGGCGAGCCTGGACCCACAGAGACATCTGGCAAAAGTGGATCTTCCCCAGTGACCCTGGGAAAAAGGCTCAGAATAGACAGGCAGAGGAACAGGGTCAGGGTCACCGGCGGCAGCAGCGACGGAGTCCGGCAAGGTGAGCTCAGGTGCAGCTGGTGGCTGCACCAGACTCTCCTCACCAAGAGCCAGGCAAGATTTCTCCAGAACAGATAAGAGAAAAACAAGGGAGAGCACTTGCCTGAGCTCGAGCTCCACCGCTGTCCAGGACTCCATCGATCCAGACAACAACGACTCTCGAGCCCTGTCTCTTGGAGGTCCAGCTTTGTAGTCAACTCTGCTACGGCAGCCTCCGCAGCAGACATGATAGTAGATGCAATCTCGGTCACCCCGGGTGAAGTGGCCCATGCTGGTGGCTCGTCCGGCATAGAGGCTGGGGGCCGGCTCACCGTTGGCACTGGAACTGGGTCCTCCAGGGCCACAGGCTCCTCCCGCATCTGGTGGCTCAATCCTGGTGTCGGCAAACACTCAGGGACCACAGGAGAGGACACAAAGAGGGATGGTGAGCAATTAATTACTGCAGCAGGTGGTGAGGGCTCAGGAGACTGCATTTCCTGAGCCTCTCTACTGGGAATCAGGCAAGGCATATCATCATAAATTGAAATAGAATTAAATGAAACTTGCCTGTTTTCCCGGTGTTTGATGTTGTCTGCTGCAGCAGGTGTAACGTCATCCCTCTCCGTGGCTATGGTGAGCATGGGCCCCCCTGAGGATTGTGGAGGAGTGGCCCCTGTTGTCACGGAGACGGACATAGCCGGGGAACAAAGGGAGGACTTCTTGGTAGCAGGAGAGGATGCCGAAGTGGAGGGGGGGACAGCAGCTACAGGCCCAGATAAAACTGAGGATTCAGCCGGAAAAGAGAGGGAGGAAGGCTGTACTGCTGAGGAGGGCTTCAGTTTCGGCGTCGGGGAAATGGCTGCCAAAGAGGCGGGATGATTCCTCCGGTGGTCTGGAGCAGGATGATGTCGCCGTGGAGCTGATGGAGCAGGTGGGGCAGAAATAGGCTCACTGGAGGTGAAGCAGTATGTCTTCTGTGGAGCGCGCTTCCATGTGGGTGTCGGGTTCACCTGAGCTGGCGAAGAGGAGGCGGTAATGGAGGCAGGGAGAGACCGAGCACCCGGGGATGGAAGCGCATGCTAGGTCTGACCTCCAGCAGATTAGCCTCTACACCCCAACACAGCATCTCATCTTTTCAGGACAAGCAGCTCCAGCTCGTTCCGACTCCATCTTTTCCTCCTCCTGACTGATTCATCTGCTGAATCCATAACGAGCTTCCACAGACAGGTGAGTGAAAAACACAAAAAAGGCAAAAATGCACAACTGCAGCAGCTGGGTCTTAATTCTGGTGGCAGTCTTCTGTCATGAATGGCCCCTCCAGGGCAGAAAGACAGACCCACTCACTGAACTATAGTTGTGACAATTAATAACAAAAATTCCAAAACAGTGCAAAAACACAAAAATACAAACAAGGATAACTTACAGAAGAGACACTCCAGAGCTGGAATTGCTCTGGAGGAGATGAGGAAAAAACTTCCAATAGAATCAGATAGGTTAATATCAAGACTGCCGCAAAGAAACAATGAGCAGACAGTCCTTAAATACCAGACAGACAAATGAGCAGCAGGTGCGGGGAGCTGAGCGAGCAGAAGACCTAATTAGACAACTGCTCACAGCTGAGTTGACTGGGGAGCAGACTGTAAGCAGCTAGTGGGAGTGTCTGGAGAAGAGGAGGGCACATGTGTCAAAAACCCAAAATATATGCAGAAACTGACAACATAATAATAACAGACATACAACATTCCGAAATAAATTGAGAGCCTGAGCTCAGAGAGAACATTGAGCTCAGATTCATGACAGAGCTCCCCCTTGACCTCAGACTGGGGCAACGGTTCAGCTTTCAGCAGAAAAACGACCCTAAGCACACAGCCAAGATATTAAAGGAGTGGCTTCAGGACAACTCTGTGAATGTCCTTGAGTGGCCCAGCCAGAGCCCAGACTTGAATTCAATTGAACATCTCTAGAGAGATCTGAAAATGGCTGTGCACCGACGCTTCCCATCCAACCTGATGGAGCTTGAGAAGTGCTGCAAAGAGGAATGGGCCAAACTGCCCAAAGATAGGTGTGCCAAGCTTGTGGCATCATATTCAAAAAGATTTGAGGCCGTAATTGCTGCCAAAGGTGCATCAACAAAGTATTGAGGAAAGGCTGTGAATACTTATGCACATGTGATTTCTTAGTTTTTTATTTTTAATAAACTGGCAAAAATCTCAACAAAAAAAAAAAAACTTTTTTCACATTGTCATTATGGGGTATTGTGTGTATAATTTTGAGGGAAAAAAATGAATTTAATCCATTTTGGAATAAGACTGTAACATCACACAATGTGGAAAAAGTGAAGTGCACTGTACCGGTCAGTTTACGTTCCTACCCTCACCTATGGTCATGAGCTTTGGGTAATGACCAAAAGAATAAGATTGCAGATACAAGCGGCTGAAATGAGCTTTCTTCGTAGGATTTCTGAATTCACCCTTAGAGATCGGGTGAGGAGCTCAGTCCAACTGAGAGCCACTGCTTCTCCACATTGAAAGGAACGAGTTACTATTAACGAAGTTAAGAAAAAACTAATGTTTCTTAAACAGAGATATTATGAATGTGGATCTAAATCAATGAAAGTTCTGGCTTGAAAACTTATAAAGAAAATAGCACAGAACACAATTTATAAAATTAAAGATCCAAATACTAAAATACTAAAATGATGAAAAAAAAAAAGTAAACATAAACATGTTTTTGGAATCTTTGAACTTACCAGTACTAAATGATAAACAAAGTAAAATAATGATTAAGGACATCCCAGGAAAGATAAGATAAGATAAGATAAGATAAGATAAGCCTTTATTAGTCCCACAACGGGGAAATTCCAGGATTGCAACAGCACAGGGATAGCAACACTCAGAGCAACAATCAGAAGGCAAGAAAAAAAACAAGCAAGCAAGAGCAGCTAATATACATATGTACGTATTACTATAAAATATATATATATACACACACACACAGACACACAGTGCAGAGCATTGTAGCTGGATGGAATAAATATATGAATATATGAACACAGTGCAGAGCATTGTAGCTAGATGGAATAAATATGTAAATATATAAACACCCACAGTACGGAGCATTGCAGCTAGGTGGAATAAATATGCAAGTATATAAACACACACAGTGCGGAGCAATGTAGCTAGATGGAATAATATGTAGATATATAAATATATAAACACACCCAGTGCTGAGCATTGTAGCTAGATGGAATAAATATGTAAATATATAAACACACACAGTGCAGAGCATTGTTGCTAGATGGAATGAAACAGCATAACCGTCTACTTAGTTATCCTACATGGTATGATTATGTGCCCATACATATTCTCACCCTCCATAGCGACCGGTATGTTCCTAGTTGTATGCCGGAGGGGACCATTGTGTAAGTCTATTGCATCTTTTGCATTCAAAAAACTATTAGTTTGTTACGTCTTTTTGCTATCTCTGCGAGCAGCCCTGCTTAGGTTGTACAGTCTGACAGCCGTTGGTAGGAAGGACCTACGAAACCTCTCGGTTGTGCACCTGGGATGATGTAGTCTGCTGCTAAATGAGCTCCTCAGTGCATTCAGTATGTCCTGCATAGGGTGGAACTCGGACTCCAGCAGAGATGACAGTTTAGCCACCGTCCTCCTCTCTCCTATCTCCTCCATCGGATCAAGGCGCTGCCCCAGGACAGAGCTAGCTTTCTTAATCAGTTTGTTCAGTCTCTTCCTATCGGCTGCAGTAATGCCACTGCCCCAGCAGACCACTCCAAAAGTGATGGCTGATGCCACCACCGTGTCATAGAATGACTTCAGCAGCGCCCCTTGTACACCAAAAGACCTGAGTCTCCTCAGCAGGAACAGCCTGCGCTGTCCCTTCTTGTAGAGTGCATCAGTATTGTGTGACCAGTCTAGTTTATTGTTCAGATGAATACCCAGGTACTTATAGGATGTCACCATCTCGATGTCTGTTCCCTGTATATTTACTGGTACTGTGAGGGGCTGCCCATGCCTGCGGCAGTCCACCACCAGCTCCTTAGTTTTCCTCGCGTTGATCTGGAGGCAGTTCCGATGGCACCAGTCCACGAAGTCCTGGATAAGCCCTCTGTACTCAGCTTCATCTCCATTGGAGATGAGGCCAACGATCGCAGAGTCATCAGAGAACTTCTGTAGATGGCAGTGTGTTGTGTTGTGTGAGAAGTCCGCAGTATAAAGAGTGAACAGGAAGGGAGCCAGCACCGTTCCCTGGGGGGCCCCCGTGCTACTGATGATCGTGTCGGACACACAGTCCCGGGTTCTCACAAACTGAGGCCGGTTCGTGAGGTAGTCCAGGATCCATGATGACAGGTGCTGGTCCACCCCTGCGCGCAGCAGCTTGTCCTTCAGGATCATCGGTTGGATGGTGTTGAAAGCACTGGAGAAGTCAAAGAACATGATCCTCACCATATTCCCGGGCTTCTCCAGGTGGGACAGAGAACGGTGAAGGAGGAAGATCACCGCATCCTCCACCCCAATGCCATGCTGGTAGGCGAACTGGAGTGGATCCATCGCTGGTTCCACCAGGGGGCGGAGGTGAGCAAGGAGCAGTCTCTCCAGGGTCTTCATCAAGTGGGACGTCAAGGCCACCGGTCTGTAGCTGTTCAGGTCTTTGGGGTGGGAAGTTTTTGGTACAGGTACCACACAAGATGTTTTCCACAGCTGTGGTACCCTCCCCAGTTTCAGGCTCATGTTGAAGATATACGTCACAATCCCACACAGCTGGTCTGCACAGGACTTGAGGAGCTTTGCGCTGATGCCGTCCGGTCCCGGCGCCTTCCTCACCTTGATCTTCCTCAGCTCCGTCCTCACCTGGGTCCTGGTCAGGGTCAGGATGGGGGGCTGTGTGTTGGGAGTGGGGGGGTGTTGGTGGAGTGGGGAGTGGGCAGCAGGACTTGATTTCTTTAGAGGCAGCAGTGGTTGTTGTGCAGTCAGGGGGGAGGGCGGTTGGTCAAATCTATTGAAAAACAGATTCAGGTTGTTCGCCCACTCCCTGCCCCCTGTGGCCTGGGGGGAGGTATTCTGGAGCCCCGAGATGGTTTTGAGGTTTCTCCAGACCCCGCTGATGTCACTCTGTTGCAGCTTGTCCTCCATCTTCTTCCTGAAGCTGTCCTTGCCTTCTCTGATCTTTCTCCTCAGCTCCCTCTGTACGGACTTCAGCATCTCCCTGTTCCCTGACCTGAAGATCCTCTTCTTCTCTCTCAGAAGTGTTTTTATCTCAGGGTTGATCCAGGGTTTGTTGTTTGAGTGACGCCGTATGGTCTTGGTGGGAACGGATTTGTCCACACAGAAGCTGAGGTAGCCCGTGAAGGTGTGAATGAGGCCATCGATGTCCTCACCATGTGGATCGCAGAGCTGCTTCCAGGCGGTGGCTTCAAAACAGCCCTTTAGGGTGTCCATTGTCTCCTCAGACCATAACTCCACAGTGTGCATGGCCGGAGGTTGTCTGTGCACTAGGGGTTTGTACACCGGCCGGAGATGAACCAAGTTGTGATCCGATCTCCCGAGTGGGGGGAGTTGTGATGAGGTGTACGCCTCCTGAGTGTTTGCGTAGAATAAATCCAGTGTTTTATTGTCTCTAGTGTGGCATGTGACATACTGGGTGAACGTGGGTAGAATGGGAGACAGTGAAACGTGGTTGAAATCGCCTGAGATGAGGAGAAGAGCATCTGGGTGTTCTGTCTGCAGCCTGCTGGTTACTGAATGGATGACGTCACGTGCTGTCCCAGCGTTCGCCGTCGGATTTGCATAAACAACAATGCAGATCACGTGTGAGTGTTCTCTCGGGAGATATGTAGGCCTCATGCTAACAGCTAGCAACTCAATGTCTTTGCTGCAGTGTCGTTGTTTAACAGTGATATGTCCCGGTCTGCACCAGTTGTTGTTAACATACATTATCACTCCACCGCCCCTAGCCTTGCCACTGTCTGGTGTTCGGTCAGCTCGTATCATGTGAAAACCCTCCAGCTCAATGTTAGCATCTGCTGCTAGTTCAGTTAGCCACGTCTCAGTAAACAAAAGGAGAGAGCACTCCCGGTATGTGCTATCATAACGGGAGATAGCCGCTAGCTCATCTAACTTTCCCAGTATCGACCGTACATTTCCCATGACAACAGATGGAAGGGAGGGTCTGTACCTTATATTTTTTGTCCTCCGCCTTACTCCAGCCCGGCAGCCGCGGCGTTTTCGCCTCAGTTCTCTCGGTATGTCGAGTTTTTCCAATGGGACCGGGTGGCGGTTGAATGCTAGCAGCTGTTCTCTGCTGTATCGTACCCTGCTATAAACAGTGGCTCCGTCCACCGGCTCAGGAGACATTTAGGACGATCTGTGTGTCCGTGATATAAGTGGGGTGAAAAAAAAAAGACGGATCAAAAGAGAGAGGAAGGGAAAAAGACTCGGAATCGAGCCGCTGTTGCAAAAGGCAGCCTACTCATGTGGCGCCGAGAGAAAAAAAAAAAAAAAAAAAAAAAAAAAAAAAAAAGGAATTAATATTAGCAATAAGTAAACTTAAATTAAACAAATCACCAGGATCAGATGGATACACTGCAGAGTGATATAAGGAGCTTAAAGAAGAACTGATGCCGGTGATACTATCCACATTCAATTGGGTTTTAAAGAAGGCACAAATACCACCTAGCTGGAACGAAGCAATAATTTCTGAAATAATAAAAGAAAACAAGGATAAATTAGAATGTGGATCCTATAGGCCAATATCAGTTCTTAATATTGACTATAGGCTGGTTACTGCCATTATGGCCAGAAGATTAGAAAAGTCTTCACCGAACTTGATACAAAATGACCAGACAGGCTTTATCCGAGAGCACCAAATACAAGACAATATACGCAGAACTCTGTATATTATCAACCATATACAAAGAAATAACACTGCAGCAATGGTAATTAATACTGATGCAGAAAAAGCTTTTGATTCTGTGGACTGGTTCTTTCATAATCAAATTTTACACAGATTTGGCCTACATGAAAAAAATATCAAAACTAGACAGGCACTATATAATAAACCCACTGCAAGAATTAAAGTAAACGGCTGTTTGTCAAACAGTTTTAACCTGGAAAGAGGGTCTAGACAGGGCTGCACATGCTCACCACTATTATTTGTACTATATTTGGAATCATTTGCCCAATATATCAGACAAAACAAAGAAATACAAGGCATTGATATTAATGGGGAGGAGCACAGATTGGCCTGCTACGCAGATGATATTTTGATCTATCTGGGGAAACCAACAGATTCCCTACCTAAACTTGTGGAATCATTCAAATATTTTGGTCAATTATCAGGATACAAAATTAACATAAGTAAAACACAGTTGCTTAAATACAATTACAGCCCACCAGAAGAAATCAAAAATAATTATCAGCTAGCTTGGCAAACAGATTTTTTTAAGGACTTGGGAGTTATAATACCAAAATACCTCTCTGAACTACTAGAATGCAATTATTCACCAGTTCAAAGAAAGATCAAAGAAGGCATCGCAAGATGGAACCTAATTCCATACCTAAACTTAAACTCAAGAACTGACTCCATTAAAATGAACTTACTCCCCAAATTATTATTCTTTTTTTCAAACTTTGCCAACAGAGGTAAGCAGAAAACAATTTAATGAATGGGACAAAATGCTATCCAGATACATATGGCAAGGTAAGAAACCTAGAATTTGATTTAAAACCCTATAATTGTCAAAACAAAAAGGAGGCTGGGGCCTTCCTTCCCTGAGAGACTACTATTGGGCAGCACAACTAAGACCCATAATTTGCTGGTGTAATCCATCATATAATGCCCAGTGGAAGAGTATTGAAGATGGAATGACCCCCACTCCTATACAAGCGACTATAGCTGATAGTAACCTCCAGGACATTATCAAGAACACAGAAAGTCCATGGGTCAAGTGGGCTCTTAAAATTTGGAAAAGAGTAGTATCAAAATATAATTTAGAAGAGAACATAGTAATTTTAAAGTGGTATGCATATGATTCACATTTCACTCCAAATAAATCAGACACAAGATTTAAAGTCTGGACAAATGAAGGAATAACGGCCTTATGCAAGATAATGAAAGATGGTACACTACTTAGCTTTGAAATGCTTAGAGAGAAGTATCATTCAGAATCACAAGACTTTTATCGCTATTTGCAGATGAGACATTTTGTCAATAACAAGTTAAAATGTATAGCAGAATCATGTAAACCATTGCTAAACTTGTTTAAAAGGGCAAATAACTCAAATAAAGACAAAGCACGGTGGCGGACTGGTTAACACTGCGGCAACACAGCAACTCACCCTTGGCCAGGGGATCCTGTGTCATGGCGGCCTCTGGGCCGTCATTGGCATCATTAACTCCAGCTGCGCACAGATCCACAGGTGTTAATCAGCAGCTGTTAAAAGCCAGCGTTGCTGACAGCCCGGCACGGAGTCGTCTGTCCTCCTCGTCAGAGAAAGAACCAGAACTCCGCTCTCTGGCCTCGTCAAGGTATTCTCTTGTCTCGTCAGAAACTGTCTCGTCAAGAACTGTCTTGTCAAAAACTGTCTCGTCAGAACTTGTCTCATCAGAAACTGTCTCGTCAGGAACTGCTTCGTCAGAAACTGTCTCGTCAAGAACTTCTCTGGCCTCGTCAAGAACTTCTCTGGCCTCGTCTAGGACTTCTGTTCAAAGTCAAGCTCGTAAGAGAACCGTTTGCTACTCTACTCCTAACCTCTACCCCTGTGCACAGGTGGACTCCCTTGGCGGCGGACCTGCGTCCCCAGCTGACGGGGTTACGCCAACACGCACAAGTAGCGGTTCGCTACCACCACGACTACCGGTACGTCGTGCTCCACAAATTCCTGAATTATTACTGTATCAGTTACAGGAGTACTGGCCACCGTTACCGGTGGAGTTTGTGTCTTCGTCATCTGTCGTGTCATCGTCACCACGTTCTGTGGAATCACTCACCTCGTCATCATCTGGATTGTCATGGGCACCACGCTCTGTGGAATCACTCGCCTTGTCATCATCTGGATTATCATCGTCACCACGCTCTGTGGAATCACTCGCCTTGTCATCATCTGGATTATCATCGTCACCACGTTCTGTGGAATCACTGGTCTTGTCATCAGCTGGTTTGTCATCGTCCCGGTCTGTGGAGTCACAGCCGGAGTCTCTGGAAGATCTGACCTCGCCACAGTCACAGGTGGAAGCCTCAGCACATTCACGGACGCCTTCACCTCCACGTTGCACGGCCGCTGGTTCTCAGCAGGACGTAACCTGTGCTTCTCCCAAGTAAGCCTCACTACTGATAGCTTGTCACTTGCATGGGACAAAAGTAATTGTCTGTGCTTATATGTTCCAGGGTTGCCGGGTCTCCGTCCAGGGTGCTCAGCTCCAGTGACCAGGATACTATCCACGTTCTTACACTTGCACTACACACCCTTTCACTCTAATAAAGATTATTGTTCACTAATTTGCCCGTGTCAGTGTCTGTCTCCTGGGTCCCGAAACATGTCAGTACGACTCCGTCACGTTGACCCAGCGGACAGCTCACTGTCGCACTTAATTAACACTCTTAGCGCCCGGGTAGATTTGCTGGCCCACCAGCAAACAGTAATCTTAAATCAACTAACTCAAATTAATGGTCGGCTGGATCGTTTGGAGGGACACCAAACGTTTCCCCCGACCGTAAATACCTCTATCCCTGCAGGCTTAGCGTCAGGACTAGCTAACACCTCCTCGTCCTCTCGCCTCACTCCTATTCCAACACCTGCCCGGTTCAGCGGGAAACTCGGGGAAGCTCGTGGATTCATTTTACAGTGTGAATCAGTTTTTCTGCGTGTCCCGGGGGATTTTTCTCTCGACTCTAGCCGGATAGGCTATGTCATAAACTTGCTGGCAGGTAGAGCCTTGGACTGGGCATATTCGATCATGGCTAGACCTAGCTACTCTCTACTTACCTATCAGGAGTTTGTGTCTGAGTTTCTGTCTGTATTTGATCACACGGATAGGGGAGAGGTGTTAACAGAACGTTTTTTAAGCCTACAGCAGGGAAAGAGATCAGCTGCAGATTACGCCATTGACTTCCAGGTCTTGGCCGCAGAGATTGGGTGGGGGGAGCCATCTCTTTGTGGTATTTTTCTACGCAGTCTTAACGACGAGCTAAAGGATGAGTTAGCGGCATGGGATAAACCAGATAACTTGCAAGATTTAATTGCTTTAGCAGTTAGTATCGATAGTAGGTTAAGGGAACGGGCGGCTGGTCGGCGAGTTACTTCCCGTCCGGTTAAACCCCGCCCTCGTGCCTCTGTCTCTCTTCCGCTCGCTCTACCCACGTCAGAAAAGGCCCCGGATCAGGAAGCCATGATTGTTGGTCACTCTAAGGTGTCAGCAGCTGAGAAACAACGTCGTAGGGATCAAGGCCTGTGTTTCTATTGTGGGAAGGAGTCACATGGGGTTTCCGAATGTCCTAGTAAGTTAAAAAGGGAAGGCCCGTGGATCGCAGTAGGGGGATTCACGGGCAAGAACACAGAGGAACCCCTTACTTGTTGTCATTTACCCCTCAGACTCATTCATACTCACACAGAACACTCCACACTAGCGTTAGTTGATTCTGGAGCTGAGCAAAATTTCATTTCTAGAGACCTGGCAACCCGGATGGGCCTTAGTTGTCAGACTTTAGAATCCCCTGTCAGATTGATTACCCTGTCGAAGGCGTCGTTGACTACCATTAACCTTCAGACAGCGCCTGTGTCTATAATTGTCTCAGGGAATCACAGGGAGGAAATTCAGTTCTTAGTGCTGCCCGTTTCCTCTTCGCCCGTTATTCTGGGATACCCCTGGCTGCGCCTACATAACCCCACTATTGATTGGCAAGCTGGGAGAATAACGGCATGGAGTACGTTCTGCCTTAGTGCCTGTCTCCAATCAGCGGCGTGCGCCCCATCCGTGAAAGTGCCTCTGCCCGATTCATCTCCATTGGATTTATCTAAGGTACCTGAGGTTTACCACAATTTGGGGCAAGTGTTCAGCAAATCTCGGGCGTTGTCTTTACCCCCCATCGTCCATATGACTGCGCCATTAATCTGAAGGCTGGGGCCCCTCTACCTGCTAGCCGCCTTTACAGCCTATCAGCCCCGGAGCGCGAGGCTATGGACACTTACATTAAGGAATCTTTGGCCTCTGGTATTATCCGCCCGTCGTCTTCAGCCGTGGGGGCCGGATTTTTCTTTGTTGGAAAGAAGGACGGTTCACTACGCCCCTGTATTGACTTCCGGGGGCTGAATGAAATAACGGTCAAGGATAAATATACTCTGCCCTTGATGAACACTGCGTTTGACTCCGTCCAGGGGGCATCATGGTTTACTAAACTGGACCTTAGGAATGCCTACCATCTAGTGCGCATTAGAGAAGGTGATGAGTGGAAAATGGCTTTCCGGACCCCCAGCGGTCATTTTGAGTACCTGGTAATGCCGTTTGGGTTAACTAACGCCCCAGCCGTTTTCCAGCATTTGATTAACGATGTACTACGGGATTTCTTGAACTCATTTGTTTTCGTTTATCTTGATGATATCCTCATCTTCTCCCGCACACTAGAGGAACATCGGGTGCATGTCTGCAGAGTATTACAGTGCCTCCTGGAGAACCAGCTGTTCGTCAAGGCTGAGAAATGCGAATTTCACACTGATCAAACCTCCTTCCTTGGATTTATTATTGCTCAGAACCAGGTGCTTCCTGACCCTGCTAAGGTCAAGGCAGTGGTGGAATGGCCTGCACCCACCTCCAGAAAGCAGCTTCAAGGGTTCCTGGGGTTTGCTAACTTTTATAGGAGGTTCGTGCCTAACTTTGGTAATATTGCCCGTCCTTTGACTGCTCTCACCTCCCCTAAGATTCCATTTTGCTGGAGTAAGGAAGCAGCCGATGCATTTGAGAAGCTCAAGAGGGAGTTCGCCTCGGCCCAAGTCCTTACCCAGGTGGACCCGAAGCTTCAATGCTTGGTGGAGGTGGACGCGTCTGATGCGGGAGTTGGAGCAGTACTCTCCCAACGATCTCCCATGGATGGTAAGATTCGCCCTTGTGCTTTTTTCTCTCATCGTCTCTCCCCTGCAGAGAGGAACTACAGCATCGGGGACAGGGAGTTACTGGCTGTGAAATTGGCCTTGGAGGAATGGAGACATTGGCTGGAGGGGGCTGCTCAGCCGTTCGTGGTTTGGATTGATCACCGTAACCTGGAGTACCTCAGGACGGCTAAGCGCCTGAATGCACGCCAGGCTCGCTGGTCCCTCTTCTTCGGCCGGTTTAATTTTACCATCACGTACCGGCCGGGAAGCAAGAACGGTAAGCCGGACGCTCTCTCCCGGCAGTTTGACCCCCCATCCTCCAAGGACCAGGAGACCCCTATTCTGCCGCCTTCCTGCGTCGTGAGCGCCCTGTCCTGGGGAATCTGCAAGACAGTTCGCCAGGCCCAGAAGACTGAGCCGGACCCTGGGGGGGGGGGGGGGGGGGGGCCCGGGCCGCTTGTTTGTTCCACGCGCTGTCCGAGGCAAGGTGATTGAGTGGGGTCACGCTTCCAAGTTGGCTTGTCATCCTGGAGTGGGTCGGACTGTGGATCTTCTTCAAAGGACCTTCTGGTGGGCAGGGTTGCGGAAGGACGTTGTTGGCTACATTCGGGCCTGCGCTCAGTGCGCCACCGGGAAGACGACGTCATCTCCCCCGGCAGGCTTACTACATCCATTACCTGTTCCTTCACGCCCTTGGTCTCATGTAGCAATGGACTTTGTTACTGGGTTACCCACTTCAGATGACTACACCACAGTATTAACCATTGTAGACCGGTTCTCGAAGGCGGCCCATTTTGTGCCTCTTCGGGGTCTGCCTTCGGCCCAGGAGACTGCGGACCTCCTGGTGCAACACGTGGTACGTCTTCATGGCATCCCTGCGGATATTGTGTCCGATCGAGGACCCCAGTTTGTATCTCAAGTTTGGAAGGCCTTCTGCACGGCACTAGGAGCCACTGCCAGCCTCTCTTCTGGCTATCACCCCCAAAGTAATGGTCAGTGCGAGAGGGCTAATCAGGAGCTGGAGGCCGCCCTCCGTTGTGTCATCTCCTCCTGCTCATCCTCCTGGAGCAAGTTCCTGCCCTGGATTGAGTACGCTCACAACGCTACGATCTCCACGGCCACGGGCATCTCCCCGTTTAAAGCCTCTTGTAGGTTTGATCCTCCGTTGTTTCCTGAGGAGGAGAAGGAGGTAGCGGTTCCTTCTGTCCAGGCACATATTAAACGCTGCCGGCGTGTGTGGCTCCTCGCTCGCAAAGCTTTGTTGAAGACCACTGAACGTAATATCCAGGTGGCCAACCGGTATAGGAGACCCGCCCCGGAGTATAAGGTGGGTCAGAAGGTTTGGTTATCTACCCGGAATATTGGTGTGCCGGCTGAAAAGCGTAAGCTGACTAAACGCTTTATTGGTCCCTACACCATTAATCGTATTGTTAACCCTGTGTCTGTGCGCTTGTCTCTCCCCTCTTCGATGCGTATCTGCCCCACCTTTCATGTCTCCCAGGTCAAGCCGTACGTCTCTGACCCCCTGTGCCCTGCTCCCGCAGCACCCCCACCCCCAAGGATGATCGATGGCCATCCGGCCTGGGGGGTGACTGCCATCTTGGATGTTCGCAGGCGGGGTCATGGCCTTCAGTATCTGGTGGACTGGGAGGGCTTTGGACCGGAGGATCGGTCTTGGATTCGCCCAGCGTTGATCTTGGATAAGCAGCTGATTCGCGACTTCCACCGGGCGAATCCAGGTAGGATTGGGCAGGTGCCTGGAGGCACTGCTAGAGGGGGGAGTACTGTCATGGCGGCCTCTGGGCCGTCATTGGCATCATTAACTCCAGCTGCGCACAGATCCACAGGTGTTAATCAGCAGCTGTTAAAAGCCAGCGTTGCTGACAGCCCGGCACGGAGTCGTCTGTCCTCCTCGTCAGAGAAAGAACCAGAACTCCGCTCTCTGGCCTCGTCAAGGTATTCTCTTGTCTCGTCAGAAACTGTCTCGTCAAGAACTGTCTTGTCAAAAACTGTCTCGTCAGAACTTGTCTCGTCAGAAACTGTCTCGTCAGGAACTGCTTCGTCAGGAACTGTCTCGTCAGGAACTTCTCTGGCCTCGTCAAGAACTTCTCTGGCCTCGTCTAGGACTTCTGTTCAAAGTCAAGCTCGTAAGAGAACCGTTTGCTACTCTACTCCTAACCTCTACCCCTGTGCACAGGTGGACTCCCTTGGCGGCGGACCTGCGTCCCCAGCTGACGGGGTTACGCCAACACGCACACGTAGCGGTTCGCTACCACCACGACTACCGGTACGTCTTGCTCCACAAATTCCTGAATTATTACTGTATCAGTTACAGGAGTACTGGCCACCGTTACCGGTGGAGTTTGTGTCTTCGTCATCTGTCATGTCATCGTCACCACGTTCTGTGGAATCACTCACCTCGTCATCATCTGGATTGTCATGGTCACAACGCTCTGTGGAATCACTCGCCTTGTCATCATCTGGATTATCATCGTCACCACGCTCTGTGGAATCACTCGCCTTGTCATCATCTGGATTATCATCGTCACCACGTTCTGTGGAATCACTGGTCTTGTCATCAGCTGGTTTGTCATCGTCCCGGTCTGTGGAGTCACAGCCGGAGTCTCTGGAAGATCTGACCTCGCCACAGTCACAGGTGGAAGCCTCAGCACATTCATGGATGCCTTCACCTCCACGTTGCACGGCCGCTGGTTCTCAGCAGGACGTAACCTGTGCTTCTCCCAAGTAAGCCTCACTACTGATAGCTTGTCACTTGCGTGGGACAAAAGTAATTGTCTGTGCTTATATGTTCCAGGGTTGCCGGGTCTCCGTCCAGGGTGCTCAGCTCCAGTGACCAGGATACTATCCACGTTCTTACACTTGCACTACACACCCTTTCACTCTAATAAAGATTATTGTTCACTAATTTGCCCGTGTCAGTGTCTGTCTCCTGGGTCCCGAAACATGTCATCCTGGGTTCAATCTCAGCCCCCGACCAACAGTGATCTGTGTGGAGTTTGCATGTTCTCCCCGTGTCTGCGTGGATTTACTCCAGGATTTCTCCGGTTTCCTCCCACATGCCAAAAACATGCAAGTTAGGTTAATTGGCATAAAAAAACAACAACTGGGGATTCTAAATTGTCCTTAGGTATGACTGTGAGAGTGAATGGTTGTCTGTCTCTCTGTGTTGGCCCTGCGATGGACTGGCGATCTGTCCAGGGTGTACCCTGCCTCTCGCCCAAAGATGCTGGGATAGGCTCCAGCCCCCCCCCCCTCCCCACGACCCGAAAAGGATTAAGCGGAAGAAGATGGGTGGGCTTAATCTCAGGTCTATATAAAGGTCTTATAAACTTGAAAAGACACTCAACCCCATATATGGAAATAGAAGGAGGAATAGAAATATTGGAGGAGGAATGGACATAAATATGGTCATATCAATGGAAATGCAGCAGTTCACGGAGTTGGAGGGAGATTGGCTGGAAAAGCCTAATTACCTCCGCCAGGCCGAAAAGGCCAGGAGGAGGTTATGTTTTTGCCGGGGTTTGTCTGTGTGTTTGTCTGTTTGTCTGTCTGTCTGTCTGTCTGTCTGTCTGTCTGTTGGTTAGCAAGATAACTCAAAAAGTCTTGGACGGATTTCCATGAAAGGCGTTGTTGGAAATGGTACAAGGAAGAACTGATTAAATTTTGGGGGTGATCCGGTTCACCGTCTGGATACAGGAATTTTTTAAAGCATTTTTCAACACTGTGACATACAGCCATTTTCAACATGTGCGCAGGCGCAATGGAGGGCGCTGGTCGTCGTGTCTGATGAACACAAACTCCGCCTTCTTCAAAGTTTTAGGCACAAAAGCATGCAGAAAACTGTGGTGGGCAGGGCTCGCCAGAGTGCCTGTGTTTGCACTACGCTGTAAAAGCTGACACGAGCAGCTGTTCGGCGCCGGATTATTTGGCAGAAATTCCCCGGCCAGCCATAGGGGCTGCGCAAAAACCAGTTCTTTGCCGGGGGAGGCTTCCAAATCCTCTTTTTTCCGCGGAGCGCAAACCCAATAAAACCCACGGCAACCATTATCGCACCTTCTTTTGTCCTGCGGCTCCGGAACAGAGAGGAATCCCGGCGCCAGTAATGCTGCGCCTGATATGTGTCACTCTAATGCTAAAAGTGACTGCATCAGGGATTTACCACCTCAAGTCGCACTTTGCTACACAGCGCCACAAAAACTGTGTAGCCAAATTCGATCGATGGATGAACACTTTCAGCCAGTGACAGAACCGACGCCTTCCAAATCCAATGCATCACTAGCAGAAGTGATGTTTTGTCATTTTGTGGCAGAGCACAATCTACCCCCATTGGTGGCAGATCACTTCAGTGATTTGGTGCCAACATTGTTTCCTGACAGCAACAGCACTCCATTTTTTGGTGCTACTTGGCTTATTATTTTCACAATACCAAAAAGTTATGGCTCAACATTGTGTCCATATAAGTGTACATTTGAATAAATATGTTGGAAATAGTTCATGTTGCAGTTGCTGTTTGCTTAGTTTTTGTTTGTTTGTTTGTTATTGCTACAGTTTTCTTTCATCTGCCGATAAATACAGTTTTTAAGTACTCAGTACAGGTGTGAAAGCCCCTCCCCCCAATAAGGGAGGCATGAGGTATGCCTTGACAGGTCGCAGCCTGGCACTTTGCACATGGAGGAGATGGACACAACAGCAACACTTCAGTTTATTACCTCCGCCAAGGAGGTAATGCTTTTACTACAGAACCACTAACCCTATCATTGTGAATCCAATTGCTAGTCATATGTTTTCATGGTCAAGGAATCTGAAAACCTACACACAAACACTGTATGGGTGGGAACTGTGGCGCTTGGCGGAGGTCTGCGCTCTCCGAGTGCTTTTCTAGTTAGATATTTCATCTCACCTTCCCAGAAGGCTCAGTACAAGGGTAACTCCCCAACTTGTTGGAAAAAAATGTGGAAGTACAAATGCAAATCACTATCATATATTTTGGCTCTGCCATGTTATTCAAAATTATTGGAAGGGAATACATAAAGCTATACAAGATATTTTTGGATGTCATCTACCTCTGGAAAACAAAACTCTATTCTTAGGACATGCCCACAGAGTGGTCAAAGAGGGGCAAATATTTATTAAGTATTCTACTGATTGCAAGCAGAAAGGCAATTACCAAAAAATGGCTTTCACAGGAAAGCCCATCTCCTGATATGTGGATGGACATTACAATGGACATTTACAAGATGGAGAAAATAACTGCGCGTGTCAACTACAAAAAAGATTTGTTTATGACACAATGCAAAAAAAATGGACTAAATATGTAACACCACTCAGGCCAGACTTTCATTTCACAGAACTGGTATAGCAGACTATTTGTCAAAATATGTATATGTACACGTACACTAACAATCATTCCCTACATGCAGATGTTTATGTTAACTTTTCTTCCCACCCCCTAACATAAAACGAATGTTTAAGTCTGTCTATCAATGAATGTCAATAAAGAGAAAATTAAAAAAAAGAAAAGAAAGTGGCCTGTTGATGTGGTATGGGCATCTGCTCAGGATGCCTCCTGGACTCCTCCCACTTGAGGTGTTTCGGGCACGTCCTACTGGGAGGAGACCCTGGGGCAGATCCAGGACTCGCTGGAGAGACTATGTCTCCCAGCTGGTCTGGGAACACCTTGGTATCCTCTCTGAAGAGTTAGAGCAGGTGGCTGGAGAGAGGGAAGTCTGGCCTTCTCTGCTTGAACTGCTGCCTCCACGACCCAGACCTCTGGAAAAGCGGTAGAAAATGGATGGATGGTTGGATGGATGGGCTGTTATAGCTTATAAATATGTTATTTCACCTGTCAAAAATTGATTAAAAGGCTTAATGTTGATTGAAACAGTTTGCATACTTTAACAATGATTTTATTTGGTTCAGGATTAAATTGTGAATATAATTCTGAAATTCACTCTCTCGCTCTTGTGAAATAGTCTCAAAGGACAATAATTCTGTATTTTGCCTGCCAAAAATTGATTAGGAGTCTTAATCTAGATTGAAACTCAAGAAATCCAATCCGGTTTATTCATATGTATGTAAACATGGTCAATGATCAGATTTATATGTACACTAATAAACTGGTTTAATAAATTGGATTTCTGCAGTTATCTGATTATTCAAGTGGCCATGTAAACAGAATAATCCAATAAAGGCAATGTAACTGGGGTCATTACTCCAACTCATTCAGGTTTTTCATGTTTTGTAAAAGAGCAATGGTTCAATAAATGTAAATATTTCACAATGTACTTGTACCTTTTTGTACTTAATTTGGAGTTGCCATTAGGTTGTTTTGCCATTATTTTACTGGTCTGGCCCACTTTTTTTTAAGAATGGGTTTTTAGTTCCTGTTTTTATGTGTTCTTAGTTCTTTTTGTACCTTTTTAAGTTTTGGCTTTTAACAAACCGTTTAACTATTATTGAAGTAGTTATTTATGTTCCATTGTTTTACATTCTTCTTAGCTCCATTTGCTTTTAGATTTTCTTATTTTGTTGTGTTCTTAGCTCAGTTGCTAAGTATGGGTCTTTAGTTTCCTTTGCTGTTTGTGTTCTTAGTTTTATTTTGTATTTATGTGTTTTTGCTCCACTGTTTCCTCAGTGAGGCCCCTCATGCCTGATGCTGCCTGGCCCATTTGCAGGGGTGTTGGTCTCGTGGGTCGCTCTAGCTTGTGTGGGTGGGGGCTTTATACCACTGCCTACAGCTGTGGTGTGGGTCCCGGCCTGTCCTGGTTGGGGCAGCCCTTGTGGCGCCTTCTGTGGTGACTGGCTGTGTGGTGTCCCGGCGTGGGGGGCTCCACAGGATGATTGCTCCTTCACGTGGTGCCTCGGTGCCGAGCAATGTCTCTTTTATTTTATATGTGTGTAAGAAAAGTAGGGGGTGATGTATGTGCCTGTGTGTGTTGTGTTTGTGGGTATGTTTATGGGAGGGTGGGAAGGGGTGGGGATGTATCATGTAAATATGTAACTAAACGTGTCTATTGTTTTAATCTATGTAAAGTATTTTGCACAGCATCTAATGTTTTAAAAATGCTATACAAATAAAGTTTGATTGATTGATTGATTGATTGATTGATTGATTACCTCCGCCAGGTCGAAAAGGCCAGGAGGAGGTTATGTTTTTGCCGGGGTTTGTCTGTGTGTTTGTCTGTTTGTCTGTCTGTCTGTCTGTCTGTCTGTTTGTCTGTTGGTTAGCAAGATAACTCAAAAAGTCTTGGACGGATTTCCATGAAACTTTCAGGTGTTGTTGGAAATGCTACAAGGAAGAACTGATTAAATTTTGGGGGTGATCCGGTTCACCGTCTGGACACAGGAATTTTTTAAAGCATTTTTCAACACTGTGACATACAGCCATTTTCAACATGTGCACAGGCGCAATGGAGGGCGCTGGTCGTCGTGTCTGCAACACAAACTCCGTGTTCTTCAACGTTTTAGGCACAAAAGCACGCGGAAAACACTGCTGGCCTGGGCCCGCCAGCGTGCCTGTGTTTGCGCGCAACTGCAAAACCTCACACGGCCAGCTGTCCGCCGACGGATTCTTTGGCAGAAATTCCCCGGCCAGCCATAGGAGCTGCGCATTTGGCAGAAATTCATCGGCCAGCCATAGGCGCTGCGCAAAAACGAGCTCTCTGCCAGCGAAACTTCTAAATTCTCATTTGCCGCGGAGCCCAACCCCAAAATAATATAATATAAAACCCACGGCAACCTGTCTACCCAATTTGCATCCGTCAGTGGAGGAGATGGACACAACAGCAACACTTCAGTTTATTACCTCCGCCAAGGAGGCAATGCTTTTACTACTGAACCACTAATCCTATCACTATCACATTGATTGTCATTGATTAATTGTGTGTTTATTGCACTGTCCCTGTCAAATAAACAAATAATCATTGTGAATCCAATTGCTAGTCATATGTTTACATGCTCAAGGAATCTGAAAACGTACACACAAACACTGTATGGGGGGAATTGTGGCGCTTGGCGGAGGTCTGCGCTCTCCGAGTGCTTTTCTAGTTGATTGATTAATTGATTGATTGATTGACATTAAATTTGGCGGTATGTGGCCCCCGAGCTAAAAGGAGTTTGACAACCCTGGTCTACGCCCTCAAGAGTAACACTGATGAATCTATTTCACCCACAGCTGGCATAACAAGTTTGAAGGCCTGTACATACGGTGCATCTGGAAAGTATTCACAGCACTTCACTTTTTCCACATTTTGTTATGTTACAGCCTTATTCCAAAATAGATTAAATTCATTTTTTTCTCAAAATTATACACACAATAACCCATAATGACAATGTGAAAAAAGTCTTTTTTGAGATTTTTGCAAATTTATCAAAAAATAAAAACTAAGAAATCACATGTACATAAGTATTCACAGCCTTTGCTCAATACGTTGTTGATGTACCTTTGGCAGCAATTACAGCCTCAAGTCTTCTTGAATATGATGCCATAAGCTTGGCACACCTATCTTTGGGCAGTTTGGCCCATTCCTCTTTGCAGCACCTCTCAAGCCCCATCAGGTTGGATGGGAAGCATCAGTGCACAGCCATTTTCAGATTTCTCCAGAGATGTTCAATTGAATTCAAGTCTGGGCTCTAACTGGGCCATTCAAGGACATTCACAGAGTTGTCCTGAAGCCACTCCTTTAATATCTTGGCTGTGTGCTTAGGGTCTTTGTCCTGTTGAAAGATGAACAGTCACCCCAGTCTGAGGTCAAGAGCGCTCTGGAGCAGGTTTTCATCCAGGATGTCTCTGTACATTGCTGCATTCATCTTTACCTCTATCCTGACTAGTCTCCCACTTCCTGCCGCTGAAAAACATCCCCACTGCATGATGCTGCCACCACCATGCTTCACTGTAGGGATGGTATTGACCTGGTGATGAGTGGTGCCTGGTTTCCTCCAAACATGACGCCTTGCATTCACGGCAAAGAGTTCAATCTTTGTCTCATCAGACCAGAGAATTTTGTTTCTCATGGTCTGAGAGTCCTTCAGGTGCCTTTTGGCAAACTCCAGGGGGCTGCCATGTGCATTTTACTAAGGAATGGCTTTTGTCTGGCCACTCTACCATACAAGCCTGATTGGTGGATTGCTGCAGAGATGGTTGTCCTTCTGGAAGGTTCTCCTTTCTCCACAGAGAGAATAGGTTCTTGGTCACTTCCCTGAGTGAAGGCCTTCTCCCCCGATTGTTCAGTTTAGATGGACGGCCAGCTCTAGGAAGAGTCCTGGTGGTTCTGAATTTCTTCCATTTATGGATGATGGAGGCCACTGTGCTTATTGGGACCTTCAAAGCAGCAGGATTTTTTTCTGTACCCTTCCCTGGATTTGTACCTTGACACAATCCTGTCTCAGAAGTCTACAGACAATTCTTTTGACTTCATGCTTGGTCTGTGCTCTGACATGCACTGTCAACTGTGGCACCTTATATAGACAGGTGTGTGTCTTTCCAAATCATGTCCAATCAGCTAAATTTACCACAGATGGATTCCAATTAAGCTGTAGAAACATCTCAAGGATGATCAGTGGAAACAGGGTGCACCTGAGCTTAATTTTGAGCTTCATGGCAAAGGCTGTGAATACTTATGCACATGTGATCTCTTAGTTTTTTATTTTTAATAAATTTACAGAAATCTCAACAAAAAGTTTTTTCACATTGTCATTATGGGGTATTGTGTGTAGAGTCTTGTGGAAAAAAAAAAAGAATTTATTCCACTTGGAATAAGGCTGTAACTTAAGATGTGGTAAAAGTGAAACGCTGTGAATACTGTCCGGATGCACTGTACTTCACAAGAACAGAGAAATTTGTTCTTTTTCTTGAGGTGCCAAGAACAATGTTCTTTCTGGTCAGGACATTTCATACATCACAAGAAACTCAAGTGTAGAATTCTTGGAAAATTCAAATTTCTGACCTGCCCAGAAGCTCTACGGTGAGCTGGAGGACCTGCAGTGTACTGTTGCCTTCATTGAAGAGGCAGGAGTGTCCATCTATGAATGAGAAGAAGAAGAAGAAGAAGAAGAAGAAGAAGAAGAAGAAGAAGAAGAAGAAGAAGAAGAAATTTCTGACCAATCACACAATAGCTGTCGGACGGACACCAGACAGGAAAAAAGTTCTGCCCATATGATGTGTCAAGAACTAGCTACATGAAGTCCCAAACCAGAGCTGCAAAAAAAAAAAACAAAAACAAAAAAAAAAAAACAAATGATGCCACTTTTTTCCTGCAGCCCAGGAAGAGAGAACAAATTTCTCTGTTCTTGCGGAGTATGTAAAGGCCTTACGAGTTGTCATACAGAAGTCAGCACAAGAGAATCTAATCTTACACCAGATGGATGTTAAGATGGCATATTTGCATGCACCAACTGACTGTAAAGTCTACACAGAACAAACGGAACATTATGAGGAAAAAGTCAGAAACAGGTGAAAAACAGTTAGACACACACAGTAGGGGAAATAATTATTTGATCCCCTCCTGAATTTGTAAGTTTACCCTCTTACAAATAAATGAACATTCCATAATTTTTATGGTAAGTTTATTTTAACAGAGAGAGACAAACAATCAACAAAAGCATTCAGAAAAAAATATTAAATATGGGTTATAAATTAATTTGCATTTGATCAAGGGAAATAAGTATTTGATCTCTAAGCAAAATGTGACAGTACTTGGTGGAGAAACCCTTGCTGGCAAGCACAGAGATCAGATGTTTCTTGTAGTTGAGCTATGATCTGGACATAACCCCACATTTTTTATTACTTTTAGTTCACTCTAGTTTATCATTTATATTCTGCTGTTTGGTGTTACTTTGTTTCTGTTTTTAAATGCTCTTTATAGTGGCTTTTCCTCTTGTCCAAAAACCACATAAGAACTGAAGCACAGTATTCTTGACACGAGCGACAAGATGTAATCTTAATTTTGAAACTTTTAATAAAACAAAAAGCTCTTAATTACACTGTCACACTGTAGAAAAACTGTGTGCTCCTGTATCTAGTGCAGCTCTCTGTCTGAATGCATGGCTGTATGTGTTTCATAACTCACCAATTCACTTCTTAAATCTACATGCAGTTTTATACATCTTTTTACTTTACTTTTGACTCAGAATTTCCTATGAATTATTAACTTATTAAAAAATGTGAAATTTTACAGAAATTTTTAATTAACTTTTACAAATTATTAATGTATCATGAACCGGGCTGGGCTGGTTTCATGGCATCTTTCTGTTCTAGGTTTCTTGTGTTTCTTGTATCCTTTTGAGTTCAATATTGGGTTTCATTGTTCAGTCTGTTCTGCTGTATTTTTAATGCTCCTCAGTTACAATTTGCTCGTTGGTCATTGTTGGTGTCATTTGTTATTATCCCACAGTCTGTGTTGGTTTTTGTGTTATTTATTTCTAGTGGCCACGCCTCCCTCTCCTGCCTGCTACTGACAGGTGATCCCAATCTGTCATTATCTGCCTTCTCCCTGCTCAGGTTCACTCCCACGCACCTTCACACTGGCAATCACTCTGGCCATTAGAGTCTGGCTACTTAAGCTCTGGCCAGCCAGTAGTGATTGCCGAATTACTGTACGCTCAGCGTCTGTCGTTGGATTACCCCGACTGTGGCTGCTTGACTAGATGCCCTGTCTGCTATTTGGTACCGCATCGCTCAGCAGGTCATTAGTCTTCTTTTCTGTTCCTGTTCTTCACCGTGGACTGTATTTGGACTAATTCGGACTGCTCCAGCCCCCGTGAGTACTGTAAGCCTTGCCCCTGCCTTCCAGTCACGCCTGGAGGTTTCTCCTGGGCTCATTTATTCGTTCCTCCGCCGCAGTTTCGTCTGCTTGCGCCTTGGGACTCTTTTTCTCCTGCTAGTACTCACTAGTGTGCCGTTGAGCGTCCTTGCAGTTTTTCCTTATATTCCTGGTGCCAGTTATCTATTTGTTTGTTGAACTGTATTCACTAATTGTTTAATAAATACGCATTAACCTTCCTCTGCATCTGGGTTGAGTCTTTAATCCTCCGTGCCCTGTGTAAAAGCGTACGGGGACACGACATAATGAACTTATGTCCTTACTGTAACTTATTTTCATTCTCATGTTATGGCTCTTACATACCCGGCCCCTAATGGCTAAGCAGTATGATTAATCTATGCGTCCATCCATCCATCCATCTTCTACCTCTTTTCAGGATGTCCGGGTCACGGAGGCAGCAGTTCAATCAGAGAAGGCCAGACTTCCCTCTCCCCAGCCGCCTGCTCCAGCTCTTCAGAGAAGACACCAAGGCGTTCCCAGACCATCTGAGAGACATAGTCTCTCCAGCGAGTCCTGGGTCTGTCCTGGGGTCTCCTCCCATTGGGGAGTACCCAGAACACCTCAAGTGGGAGGCATCAAGGAGGCATCCTGATCAGATGATCAGGATGCCTGATGATCAGGATAAAAAAAACAAAGATTCTCTCTCGAACAAGGTAGAAGAATTAAGACTGCTGATGCGATTCAAGGACCTCGTTTCCTCGTCTGTCATCTGCTTCTCTGAGACCTGGCTTAAAGAGAACATTCCAGATTGCGCAATCAGCCTCGAGGGATTTCAGCTGTATCGTGCAGATCGCGTCACAGAGCTCTCCGGTAAGTCTATTGGAGGAGGAGTGTGCTTCTATATTAACAACAGCTGGTGCTCTGATGTAATGGTGATTTCCAAACACTGTTCTCCCGCCCTGGAATTTCTTTTTATTAACTGCAAGCCATTTTATTCCCCGCGCGAGTTTGCCTCATTCATCCTCGCCGCTGTGTACGTCCCTCCCGACGCGGACACGCGCGAAGCTCAGCGCGTGCTCGCAGATCACATCCAACTTACGGAGCGGAACTTTCCAGACTCCCTGGTTATTGTGTTGGGCGATTTTAACCAGCGCAATCTGAGTCACGAGCTCCCCCGCTACAAACAGTTTATTAAATGTCCAACCAGAGGAAATAACACGCTAGATCACTGTTATACTTCAGTAAAGGACGCATATTGCGCTGTTCCCCGCGCTGCACTGGGTCTATCTGATCACGTGATGGTCCACCTCATCCCCACATACAGACAAAGACTGAAACTCACTAAACCTGTTGTGACCACTACAAAGAAATTGACCAGTGAAGCTGGAGAGAAACTGAACACATGCATGGAAATAACTGACTGGGGCATGTTTAAAAGAGCCACACATGATCTTAATGAGTACACAGACACTGTGAACTCATATATCAACTTCTGTGAAGAGCACATTCTCCCATCGCGCACCAGGGTGAGATATTCTAATGACAAGCCCTGGTTCACAGCTAAGCTCAGACGGATCAGGAAAGAGAAGGAAGCAGCGTTGAAAAGTGGAGACAGGGACTGCTACAGGGAGGTCAAATATCGGTTTAACAGAGAGCTGAGGAGAGCTAAATCTGTGTATTCTGAGAAACTCCAGCAGCAGTTCACTGCTAATGACTCGGCTTCTGTGTGGAGAGGACTGAGGCAAATCACCAACTATCGGCCTCAGGCTTCTAAAGGTCAGGATGACAAAGCCCTTTGTCAAAAACTGTCCCAACATTACGCCCGTTTTGACACCTCGTCAGCTGTATCCAACTCACCCACTCCACCCAGCTCCACTGCCTCCTCAGCCCCTAATTCATCAAAAGCGGTCCCCCCCCTCCTCCTCCTCCTCCCCCCCTCCCCTTGTCATCAGTGAGCAGGACGTGCACAGACAGTTCTCCAGACTGAACCCGCACAAGGCCCCCGGGCCGGACGGTGTGTCTCCCTCCACCCTGAGACACTGTGCGAAAGAGCTGGCTCCTGTCTTCACAGACATTTTTAACACCTCCCTTAAGCAATGTCACGTGCCGACCTGCCTCAAATCCTCCACCATCATCCCTGTCCTCAAGAAGCCACGGATTGCTGGACTTAACGACTTCAGACCTGTAGCGCTCACCTCTGTAGTCATGAAGTCCTTTGAGCGCCTGGTCCTGTCTCACCTCAAGGCCATCACCACACCCCTCCTAGACCCGCTGCAGTTTGCCTACCGTGCTAACAGGTCTGTGGATGACGCAGTCAACCTGGCCCTCCACTCCATCCTGCAGCACCTGGACTCCCCGGGAACCTACGCCAGGATTCTGTTTGTGGACTTCAGCTCCGCATTCAACACCATCCGCCCCGATCTGCTCCAGGACAAGCTGTCCCTGCTCAACGTGCCTGACTCCCTCTGCAGGTGGATCACCGACTTCCTGACGGACCGGAGACAGCATGTGCGGCTGGGGAAGTCTGTCTCAGACTCTGTTAGCATCAGCATTGGATCACCCCAGGGCTGTGTACTTTCCCCCCTACTCTTATCCCTTTACACCAACTCCTGCACCTCCTCCCACCAGTCTGTTAAGCTGATTAAGTTTGCGGACGACACCACCCTCATTGGGCTCATCTCCAACGGCGACGAGTCCGCCTACAGGGAAGAGGTGGCCCAGCTGGTGTCCTGGTGCAGCCACAACAACCTGCAGCTGAATGCTCTGAAGACAGCGGAGATGATTGTGGACTTCAGGAAAGTCACAACCCCCCTGCCCCCCCTCACCATCACAGGCTCTCCCATCACCTTTGCAGATTCCTTCCGCTTCTTGGGCACCACCATCACCCGAGACCTCAAATGGGAGCCAACCATCAGCTCCCTCATCAAAAAGGCCCAGCAGAGGATGTTCTTTCTGCGGCAGCTGAGGAAGCTCAAGCTACCCACCAAGATGTTAGTGCAGTTCTACACGGCCATCATCGAGTCCATCCTCACCTCCTCCATAACTGTGTGGTATGCAGGAGCCACTGCCAGGGACAGACTAAGGCTGCAACGCGTCGTGCGCACTGCTGAGAAGGTGATAGGCTGCGAGCTCCCATCTCTCCAGGACCTGTACATCTCCAGGACCCGGAGGCGTGCTGGCCGGATCATAGCCGATCCTTCACATCCTGGTCACGTACTGTTTGCTCCCCTCCCCTCAGGTAGAAGACTTCGGTCCATTCGGACTAAAACCTCCCGGCACATGAACAGCTTTTTCCCCTCTGCCATCAGACTGCTGAACATTAAGTGACTTTTTGACTCTCGTGCACTATGTACAGCAGCTCAACCAGACTCACGTCATTCATCACTGTTTTCTGTTGCATTATCGACTGCACTATGTGGTACTTCACATTATCTGCTACTTGCTAATTTTTTAAAACTGCCTTGACTAGTACTACTCATTATTACTAGTATTGTTATTATTATTATTATCATTATTACTTATTATTACTTATTTTTCTACACTTATTGCACATTTTCAGTCCTTTAGTTTTTTAGTTTATCTCTTTTTCTCATCATGTTTTTAATGTTGCAGCATGGCATCGAGACAAATTCCTAGTTTGTGTACTACATGAACAATGGCAATAAATCTGATTCTGATTCTGAGATGCCCAAACCACCTCAACTGGCTTCTTTCAAAGTGGAGGAGCAACGGTTCTACTCTGAGCGTCTCCCGGATGACTGAGCTCCTCACCCTATCTCTAAGGGTGAGTACAGCAATCCTACGGTAAAAGTTTATTTCAGCCGCTTCTATCCGTGATCTCATTCTTTCGGTGAAGGGCCAGACTAAAAACGATCCAATAGACTCTCATAATGAATGCTAGAACAAGGATTCAGTGTACCCCACCCGATATGGGGTTACCGGGGCCCCACCCTGGAGCCAGGCCTGGGGGAGGGGCTCGGTGACTAGCGCCTGGTGGCCGGGTTTCTGCCCATGGGACCCAGCCAGGCTCAGCCTGAAGGAGTTACATGGGTCCGCTCTCCAGTGGGCTCACCACCTGCAGGAAGGACCATGGGGCTCTGGTGCCATGTGGATCAGGTGGCGGTCGAAGGCAGACACCTTGGCGGTCTGATTCCAGGCTTTATAAACTGGCTTTTGGGACATGGAATGTCAGTATGACTAAGCATTATCAAAAACTAAATACTAACAACCATCTAACGGAAGCAAAATTAAATTAACTGTAGCACAAATACTAAAGGACATCAGTTAATTACTAATAAACTAAAGGAACTATTTTCAAATTGCTACATTAGTCTTTTTCTTCTTATTCTTTGTCATGAGGTCCTTTTGAGTCTACACTGCTTCTTGTAGCAAGCAGAGTTTGTGTACTGGTCTCTCCAGGATGCTGGTTTTGGTCTGCAACTTAACTCTGTGTACTGTACCACTGGAATCAAATATGGTTTGTATTATTCGTCCCATAATCCATGTGTTTCTTGGGGAAGAACTGTCAGCCATGAGCAAAACATCTCCTGGTTTGAAGTTTCTTTGCAGTTGCAACCACTTCTGATGTTCCTGAAGGAGGGGCAAGTATTCACGGGTCCATCTGGTCCAGAACAAGTTTGCAAGGCATTGGACTTGCCTCCACTGTCTCCGTGCATAGTGATTATCCTTGTTGAAGGTTCCATGTGGCATACTGGACTGCGTTTTCATGAGCAGCAAATAATTTGGAATTAATGGCCCCAAATCACATTGATTGTCCGATAAGATTGTGATTGGTCTATTAATTAGACTTTCAACCTTACACATGAAAGTGTGAAAACTGTCATATGTGAGGGTTTGTTCTTTCACTAGGGCACCAAGGATAATCCACACAGTACGTATCTGCCACTCCCAAACTGCTCCCTGGTGAGATGTGGATGGGCTGTTGAAAATCTATTTGATTCCCTTCTTCTGCATAGCCTTTTCGATGTGTGATTGTTTCAAGGCTTTATATGCCTCTCGCAGCTCCTTCTCTGCACCCACAAAATTTGTGCCATTGTCAGAGTGCATGATGGCGATATGTCCTCTTCTGCTTATGAAACGGTGCAAGGCATTGATGCAGGAACTGGTGTCAAGACTGTCTGTGACCTCTATGTGCACTGCCCTAATGGTGAGGCAGGTAAAATAGCACACCATACCTTTTGACAGCTCCCCAGCCCTGTTTAACATCAAAGGGTACAAAGAAGTCAACGCTCACGTTGGTGGTTTATCTGGTAAAAGATGATCTTCCGGCAGATTTGCCATTTTCTGTTGTATAACTTGGTCTCTCAGTCTCCTACAAACTGTGCAGTTTGTTATCAACTTCCTGATAGCTGAGGGTGCTTGAAAAATCCAAAATTTTTGTCTTAACTGTGACAGCATATAGTTGCGCCCAGAGTGTCCAATTTTTTTCATGAATATCCTTCAAGATAAGAATGGCAACTCTGGAGAGTTTTGAGATTATTGCTGGATGCTTTGCATCTTCTGGCATGGCGGATTTGTCCAGCCATCCTCCGACTCTTAAGATGTCATTTTGCAAAATGAGGTCAAGCTTATACAATTGACTCTTTTTCTTGACAAACAAGTTACTGTGTAGAGCCTTCACTTCCTCAGGAAACCATTGTTCTTGACTGCGTTGAATGATTTCAGTTTCTGCTGTCATCAGCTGTTCAAAGGTAAGTACTTTCTTTACCAATGTAGACTTGTACCTTTTCATGTACTGCTGCACAAGTATTCTGTCTGGATCCTTTTCTGACTGACTGATGAAAATTTGTAATTCTTTCCCATTGTCTTTCAGGTCGGTCAGTGTTTCTTTGGCTCTCAGAATCCCCACAACTGCTCTTTTTAGTCTGTCCCAACTAGAATAATAATGAAATACAGTAATCTTTTCAAGGGGTTAGAGGTTTCCTCAGCTTTGATGATGTTCACTGTGATGCTACTACCAGTGTGGAGGAAAAAATATAAGTGCAGGCGGACACGGCAAGCTGAAGGTTAAAGGTGTTTTATTCCTCCATCACGAGACTCACTCAGCGCTCTGTCTGTGCACTGTGAGTGAGCCCTGAGTGCGTTTTCAGTGTGTTGTGAGTGAGCTCTGAATGCGTTGTCCAGTGAGCTTTGAGTGAGCACATTTATACAGACAAGAGAGAATGCATGGCACATTTACATAACAGTCAGCACATATCAATTGCTTGATTACTGGCGCCGGAATTCCTCTCTTTGCTCCGGGGATGTATAACAACAGGACAAAAGAGAATGCAAGGCGCATTTACATATTGATATCAGTCCATACATATCAATCACGTGATTAACTGGTTGTCCCCCGAGTGGCTCTCCGCCCGTATGCCAATTGTTCTGTTTCATGCTCAAGCTGAGTGTTCTGAATGTCCAAGAGATTTTAATCTCTACTTTTAATCTATCCAAAATAAAGATTCATTCATTCATTCATTCATGCTCTTAATCTCTGTATCATTTTGCTGATCTTGTGTTTCATCATCCAGTCTCTGTGGCCATTCACTTTTTGGTTGTGTTAGAAACTGTGGTCCGTTAAACCATGTTTTGCTTTTTATCAGGCTGTTAACTGTCATGCCTTTGGTGGCTTGATCAGCAGGATTCTGTGATGTTCTAATGTAGCTCCACTGCTATGGTTTGGTAGCCTCATGTATAAGTGGGATTCTATTTGCTACAAATGTTTTAAAATGAGCTGTCTCACTGTTGATGTACTTGAGAACAGTTGTACTGTCAGTCCAGAAAACAGATTGCTGCAGTGAAATCTGCATTTCTTCTTGCAGCATCTTGTTGACTTTAACTGCAACAACTGCTGCAGTTAACTCAAGGCTTGGAATGATGACTTGTTAAAGTAGGGCCACTCTAGACTTCCCCATCATAAAGGAACAATGGGTTTTGCCATATTTATTCACCAACACAAGATACGACACTGTGCCATAAGCATTTTCACTTGCATCTGAAAAATGATGCAATGTCGCTTCCACAGCATGTTCAAATCCTGGTGGTTTAATGCATCTCTTTACACGGAAATCTGAGAGGTGAGTGAGACTGTCACACCACTGACACCACTGTTTGGCCTTTGTGGTAATGATTTCTTCATCCCATCCCTATTTTTCCTTGCACAGGTCTCTTAAAAGAAGCTTGGCAGGGAGCACAACTGGTGCCAGAAAACCAAGACGATCATAGGTGGAATTTACAATGGAAAGAATGCCTCCTCTGGTCATTGGCTTTTCTGGCAGCTTGGTGCTATACTTGAATGCATCATTGTCAGTGCACCACTGTATGCCAAGAGCTTGTTCAATGGGTAGAGCATCATGAGTGAGGTCAGGATCCTTTGACTCACTAGCTCTGTGCTCTACAGGGATAGATGATAAAACTGTACTGTTGCCGCTTCCTCATTTGGTGAGGTTAAAACTCCCTTCCATGCATAAGTCTTGAAAATTTGTCACCAAAGCAACTGCTTTGTCCTCCGTAGGTGCACACTGTAAACAGTCGTCTACTTAAAAGTTGAAGAGAACTGTAGCAATGTCTTCTGGAGTTGCAGTGTCCTTTCTGTCTTCTGCTGTTGTATGTAAAGCATAACATTTTTTTTTTTAATTTTGTATACTTTATTGATCCCCAGAGGGGAAATTGAGGACATCCACCTGGATGGATGAAGCAGCCACGATACGGTGCTATCCCTTAACCATTCACACACACATTCACACCTAGGGCCTCTTTAGAGTCTCCAGTTAACCTAACCTGCATGTTTTTGGCCTGTGGGAGGAAACCGGAGAAATCCTGGAGTAAACACACGCAGATACGGGGAGAAACATGCAAACTCCACACAGATCACTGTTGGTCAGGGGCTGGGATAGAACCATGGATCCCATGGCCAAGGGTAAGTTGCTGTGTTGGTGCAGTGCTAACCACTGGGCCACCGCACTGCCCAGCATTTCCTAGCATTGCATAAAATGCAATGTAGGAAAAGATGTAGCTCCAAAAAGGTGAACTTTCATCGGGTGTTCTTTTATTGGTGCACTTAAGTTGCCGTCCAGCCACCATAAGACTCTCAGTAGGTCACAATCCTCTTTTGGAACTCCCACCTGATAGAATATAGATTCAATGTCTGCCATCATTGCAACTGGTTCTTCTCTGAACCTCTGTAAGATACCAATAAGTGTGTTAGTGAGGTCAGGCCCCTATAATTACTGTTTAGTGAAACACTCTTTAGTAAATGATGCTGTGAAATCAAAGGCAACACAAATTTTCTTTTTCTTCGGGTGATACACCCCATGGTGTGGGACATACCATACCCTGATGCCATTGCGGCTAAACTGTTCTCTGGGGACTTCAACAGCATAGCCTTTGTCAAGTAGGCTCATCATGAAAGGTTTGTAGTCTTCTAGAAACAGTGTGTTCTTATTCAGTTTCTGCTTCAGACTTGTGGCTCGTTGTTCTGTCATACAACGGTTGTTTGGCATCTTTACGTGTTCACTTTTGAGTGGAAGCTCTATGTAGAATGTCCATCCACATGTCTTTTTGTCTTGTGCACTGAAAGCATGAACTGTTTGTCTTCTTGGGACATCTCTTCTTTGTCATCATAATAACGCTCTAGGAAGTCAGTGTTGTATTGCTGGAGCAATAGCTGTTTTAATTTCACCACTGAGACTTGGTTGACACTGTAATGTGGTATCATATCAGTGGGATTCACATTCTCCCTCTTCACAGGTCCACAAACCATCCAGCCTAAAACAGTCTTCACAGCGTAGGGCCCATCATCTTGACTGTTTATTACATGCCATGGTTCCACTGTTAGCCCCAATAAGAAGGCCCACCATGGCATCTCTTAGGTATGGCCACCGTTGGAGATGTTCCTGAGTGGGGATGTTTTCTTTCTGAACAGGGATGTTATTGTGTGTAAAGACCTTTGGTAACTTAATGTACTAGTTTGTGTCTTCCAGGCTACAAACTTCCAGGTCTGAAAACACATACCTGTGGCTGTTAATCATCTTATGTCCATGAACTTTGTCTTGGCCCATAGTAGTCATCTGTGTGGATTTTCCTTTTATATTCAGCTTCTTTTGGAGTTACTCCATACAGAATGTGCCAGTGCTGCCTGGATCCACGAAAGCATAAGTCTGGAACAAAGAGCGGGACCATTATTGAAATGGTATTTGTCAAAGCTTAGTTCTAATGGAAGACACATATGCGATCCAGGGTTGCCAAAAGTTCATGAACCCATCCATGTCCTGTCTCAGTGCGAATGTCAACTTTTCCATCGAGTAAATGCCTTGAATCACGTTAATCCAATCTTCAGGTGTAGGACAGTCCTTCAGCATCCATTTTTTAGTTAGGGCTTTTTTACTTGCCAATATTAAAACAGTGAATAAGTATTTATCTCCTCATCTTTCCAGTGAGTCCGGTAATAAACCCAAATACAAAGTTACAAAAGAAAAGGGAACTGTTATTTTGAATATTTTCCCCAATATTGTCTGTACGTTGGACCAATATTGGTGGATAACTGGGCATGACCAAAACACATGAAAATGATTTGCAGTCTTTTCACCACACAAGCGCCAACAGTTCAACCCCTTATGGGTAAATTTGTTTTGTGCAGGTGTTCTGAAAAATCTTACCAAGTTTTTCCATCCAAATTCTCTCCACTGCAGGGATGAGGTACTTTTCCATTGCTGTTTATTTAGCTTTTCCCATATTTCCAATTGTAAAGTGAAATTCCCCTCTTTTTCCCATCTCTCTTTTATATACGATGTGTTGTCTCCTTTTAAGTCTTGAAGACCTTGGTATATTTTAGAAATGTATCTGATCCCTGGGATCCCTTTATATGCCATTAAAAAGACCTTCAGAACACCTGACTGGGCCCTTTCCAAATCCTCCTTTTTAAGTATATTGTTTATGTGGTGTCTAAGCTGAAAGAACCTGTAAAGATCTTGATTTATTAGACCTTGTTTTTTCAAATCTTCAAAACTTCTTAAAGTTTGCCCCTTAAAAAAATCGTAATATTTTATCAGCCCTTTCTCTTTCCACTCTTTAAATCTAGTGTCTGTTTTATTGGGGGTAAAGTCTTGATCATAGGCAATCCATTGCAGAAGTCGATAGGGCTCTTTAGCTTGATTCTCTCTGACTATCTTAAACCAAATTTTTAGCGGGGTCTCTATCCACGGGTTAGTGTTATTCAGGAGTTTAGTTAAGGCATTGTTCCCTATTATCGCCTGTAGGGGGATGTCACTTGTTATTTGGCATTCCATCTCCTTCCATTGTGCAGTGTAGACTGGGTTACATATCTCTACTAAAGTTTTAATTTGTGCAGCTATAAAATAGTCCCTGATATTTGGCAGTGCGAGCCCACCTTTGTCTTTGTTTAGCTGTAGGGTTCTATATCTGATTCTAGGTCTCTTGCCCTGCCATATGAATCTTGAGATCCTTCTGTCCAGTTCCTGCCATGTTTTTTTGGGAGATTCTACCGGTATTGTTTGGAAAAGGTATAGAAGACGTGGAAGTATATTCATTTTGACTGCTTCATTTCTTTGTGCGGTACCTAAGAATGGTATCATATTCCATCTTGCTAGGTCAGATTTTATTTTTGTCACCAGTGGATCATAGTTTAGTGTTATAATTTTGTCGAGTTGTTTTGGGATATTGACCCCCAGATATTTCATAGATTTCAACTCCCAGTTAGTTTTGAGTTCATTTAGTGAAAAATGATTTGGGTCATAGTTGAATGTTAAAACTTGGGTTTTATGTATGTTTAATTTGTACCCTGATAAATCTCCATAGTCTGAAAAAACTGAGATTAGTTCTGGTAGAGAAGTGTCTGGCTGCCCTAGGTATATTAAAATGTCATCAGCAAAGAGTGCTATTTTATGTTCTTTCTGACCAAGTGTAATACCTTGAATTTCTTGATTTTGTCTTATCCATTGGCTCAGAGGTTCTATGAAGATTGCAAAGAGCAGTGGAGACAGGGGGCAGCCTTGACGACATCCTCTTTCCAGCTCAAAAGATGATGATAAATTACCGTTAATCCTTATTTTAGCTGTTGGTTTTTTATATAATGCCTGTATAGTTCTAATGAAGTTGTTATGAAAATTGAAACTGGATAAGATTTTATAGAGGAAAGACCAGTCAACCGAATTGAATGCTTTTTCAGCATCTAATCCCAATATGACTGCATTTAAGTTATATTTTTTTATATGATGAATTATGTGTAAAGTGCGTCGAATGTTGTCTTGTGTCTGTCTTTGTCTTATAAAACCTGTTTGGTCTAAGTGAATTAAGTCTGTCAGTATGTTTTCTAACCTTTTGGCAAGGATAGTGGTAAAAAGCTTATAGTCCTGATTTAATACACTGATTGGTCTGTAGTTGGAGCATTCTAGTTTATCCTTTTCAGGTTTAGGTATGACTGCAATGACCCCTTCTCTCCAGGAGGGGGGATTTCCCCTGTGTGGAGGACGTAGTTAAATGTTTTCAGGAGGAGAGGAGATAGTTGCTGTTTAAAGGTTTTGTACCATTCTGCTGTATAGCCATCTGCTCCTGGGGATTTGTTAGCTTTAAGTTTCATAATTGCTTTTTCCAATTCTTTAGGTTGTATTTCTGACAGTAGGGTTTTATTTTGTGATTCCGTAAGTTGGGGAAGGTTTAATGTGTTTAGGAATGTCTCGGATGCGTTTTTATGTTTTTTGTGGGAGTATAAGTTCTTGTAGTAATTCTCGAAGCTTTTAAGAATATCCTGAATTCTGAATTTTATTTCCTTTGATACTGGGTCTCTGATTTTGTAGATTGCTCTTTCCGTTTGTTGTTTCCTCAATTTATAGGCTAGTAATTTTGCCGATTTACTGCCTGCTTCATAGTGTTTTTGTTTCAGAAATGTAAGTTTCTTCTGGATTTCTATTGTGTAGATCTCATTTATTTGATTTTTAATTTCTTTGATCTTGAGCAAGCCATTAGAATGAGTGTTATCTTTGTGTTCTTTTTCTAGGTTCTTGAGCTCTGACTCTAGTGTGATTAGTTTTTCTTGTCTCAGTTTCTTTTGGGTTGCCAGTTTTGCAATAATTTTTCCCCTTATTACAGCTTTGCACGCATCCCACAGTATTAAAGGGGATACTTCTTCATTATCGTTTTCTTCCAAATATCTGAGAATATCTGATTCCAATTCATCTTTCAGTGGCCCTTTCAGGACACTTGAATTCAGCCTCCAGGAAAATGTATTATTTGTGTATTTTTGGATTTTTAAATCCATATAGATCGGACTGTGGTCGGAGAGATCCATCAGTCCTATTTTACATGTTTTTACTCTTCCAATGTCTCTATTAAACATAAAAAAGTAATCAATCCTTGAGTAAGATGAATGTGGCGTTGAATAAAAAGTATAATCTTTTACACTGGGGTTGAATTCCCTCCATACGTCACAGATTCCCATTTCTTTTAGTAGCATCCGAGTATTCCTATTTTGGGTGTTATTTTGATGTGAAGAATTACCTGTTGCATCCCAGTATGGATTCAGTCTTATATTGAAGTCTCCACCACATATCACTAAACCTTGGGCTTTAGTTATCATTAGGTCGAATACATTTTTATAAAATTTCCATTTAGCCCCTGGTGGTGCATATACATTCAGCAGGGTGATATCTTCTCCCTCTAGCCGCCCAGTTACCAAACTGTACCTCCCTTCTTTATCTTTGTGTTCTGATTTTTTTTCAAATGTAATTTTGGTTGATATCAATGTCGCTACTCCCCTCCTCCTCCCTGATTTATATGAAGATGAAGAGATCATTTTAAACCCTTGTCTACTGAGTTTAGTGTGTTCCATGTCTGTTAGGTGGGTTTCTTGTAAAAAATACTATTTCTGCTTTGTCTTTTTTCATTTTGCGTAGAATCTTGGATCTTTTAACTGGATTCAGGATCCCTTTTACATTATATGAGGCTATTTTGGTTACACCCTGTTTCTCCATTGTATTTTCTTATTTAGTATAACAGTGTGGTGGCCCTCTTTTTTGCTACTCAGAAACTGAAAGAACATTAAGAACATAAAAAACATTAAGTACATAATGAACGAAACTTTAAAACAAAAAACTGTCAAAAAAACTTCCTGAGCTGGGGTCTCTTTAAAGACCCCGTAAGAGCCCTGATGGAGTATGGGCTCTGAGGGAAATTCCTCAAACTCTGTTACGTGTTGAGGGCCCTCTCTTACCCCTGTAAGTTGTCCCATGTTTTTAACGTGAATTTCAGATCCCAATCCGAATTTGTAATGAATTTTTTTTTTTTTTTTTTTAATGCCTATACCCTATGAGCTTGTGTGCACCCTCCCACCCCCATCACTCTAATACAGTATTTGTTAGTGTGGGGAGAACATGTGGGTCATTGTTACATTTCTATTTTAACATGATTTTTTTTTTCCCTTTAAATTAAGAAGACATTTGTTTCTAATGCTAAAACTGCTCCATGAAAGGTTTTACCACATGCTGATTCTGCATCTTCTTTAATGTTTGTTACCTTGTAGGAGGGGGGATGGAAGTGCAGAGTGACTGTAGAGAGAAAGAAAAAAAACAAAAAAAACAAAAAGGTCGCTATTCACTGATTCGCTATTCGCTATTTCACTGATTGTGCATCTGCCAGTTCATACACCCGTGAAGAACTACTAAATATCAGGACTCTCACCCCCATGGACCTTCTTCCAGTTTTTTTAGCTCCTGCCGCTGATCTGATCCATTGTTTGGCCAAAAAAGCAAGACGGCGGAAAAGAGGGAAGAGAGGAGGGATTCTCGCTCGGCTACAAAAAAGAGGCTCGCGAACAGCCTTGCCTAGCATATTTCTATCCAATGCCAATTCTCTCCTGAACAAGGTAGAAGAATTAAGACTGCTGATGCGTTTCAAGGACCTCGCTTCCTCGTCTGTCATCTGCTTCTCTGAGACCTGGCTTAATGAGAACATTCCAGATAGCGCGATCAGCCTCGAGGGTTTCCAGCTGATTCGTGCTGACCGCGTCACAGAGCTGTCCGGTAAGTCTATCGGAGGAGGAGTGTGCTTTTATATTAACAACAGCTGGTGCTCTGATGTAACGGTGATTTCCAAACACTGTTCTCCTGCCCTGGAATTTCTTTTCATTAACTGCAAGCCATTTTATTCCCCGCGGGAGTTTGCCTCATTCATTCTCGTCGCTGTGTACGCCCCTCCTGACGCGGACACGCGCGAAGCTCAGCGCGTGCTCGCAGATCACATCCAACTTACGGAGCGGAACTTTCCAGACTCCCTGGTTATCGTGGTGGGCGATTTTAACCAGAGCAATCTGAGTCACGAGCTCCCCCGCTACAGTGTATTAAATGTCCAACCAGAGGAAATAACACGCTAGATCACTGTTATACTTCAGTAAAGGACGCATATCGCGCTGTTCCCCACGCTGCGCTGGGACTATCTGATCACGTGATGGTTCACCTCATCCCCACATACAAACAAAGACTGAAACTCACTAAACCTGTTGTGACCACCACAAAGAAATTGACCAGTGAAGCTGGAGAGAAACTGAACACATGCATGGAAATAACTGACTGGGACATGTTTAAAAGAGCCACACATGATCTTAATGAGTACACATACACTGTGAACTCATATATCAACTTCTGTGAAGAGCACATTCTCCCATCGCGCACCAGGATAAGATATTCTAATGACAAGCCTTGGTTCACAGCTAAGCTCAGACGGATCAGGAAGGAGAAGGAAGCAGCGTTGAAAAGTGGAGACAGGGACTGCTACAGGGAGGTCAAATATCGGTTTAACAGAGAGCTGGGGAGAGCTAAATCTGTATATTCTGAGAGACTCCAGCAGCAGTTCACTGCTAATGACTTGGCTTCTGTGTGGAGAGGACTGAGGCAAATCACCAACTATCGGCCTCAGGCTTCTAAAGGTCAGGATGACAAAGCCCTTTGTCAAAGACTGTCCCAACACTATGCCCGTTTTGACACCTCGTCAGCTGTGTCCAACTCACCCACTCCACCCAGCTCCTCTGCCTCCTCAGCCCCTAATTCATCAAGAGCGGTCCCCCCTCCTCCTCCTCCTCCTCCCCCCCTCCCTTTGTCATCAGTGAGCAGGACGTGCACAGACAGTTCTCCAGACTGAACCCGCGCAAGGCCCCCGGGCCGGACGGTGTGTCTCCCTCCACCCTGAGACACTGTGCGAAAGAGCTGGCTCCTGTCTTCACAGACATTTTTAACACCTCCCTTAAGCAATGTCACGTGCCGACCTGCCTCAAATCCTCCACCATCATCCCTGTCCCCAAGAAGCCACGGATTACTGGACTTAACGACTACAGACCTGTAGCGCTCACCTCTGTAGTCATGAAGTCCTTTGAGCGCCTGGTCCTGTCTCACCTCAAGTCCATCACCACACCCCTCCTAGAGCCGCTGCAGTTTGCCTACCGTGCTAACAGGTCTGTGGACGACGCAGTCAACCTGGCCCTCCACTCCATCCTGCAGCACCTGGACTCCCCGGGAACCTACGCCAGGATTCTGTTTGTGGACTTCAGCTCCGCATTCAACACCATCCGCCCCGATCTGCTCCAGGACAAGCTGTCCCTGCTCAACGTGCCTGACTCCCTCTGCAGGTGGATCACCGACTTCCTGACGGACCGGAGACAGCATGTGCGGCTGGGGAAGTCTGTCTCAGACTCTGTTAGCATCAGCATTGGATCACCCCAGGGCTGTGTACTTTCCCCCCTACTCTTATCCCTTTACACCAACTCCTGCACCTCCTCCCACCAGTCTGTTAAGCTGATTAAGTTTGCGGACGACACCACCCTCATCGGGCTCATCTCCAACGGTGACGAGTCCGCCTACAGGGAAGAGGTGGCCCAGCTGGTGTCCTGGTGCAGCCACAACAACCTGCAGCTGAATGCTCTGAAGACAGCGGAGATGATTGTGGACTTCAGGAAAGTCACATCCCCCCTGCCCCCCCTCACCATCACAGGCTCTCCCATCACCTTTGCAGATTCCTTCCGCTTCTTGGGCACCACCATCACCCGAGACCTCAAATGGGAGCCAACCATCAGCTCCCTCATCAAAAAGGCCCAGCAGAGGATGTTCTTTCTGCAGCAGCTGAGGAAGCTCAAGCTACCCACCAAGATGTTAGTGCAGTTCTACACGGCCATCATCGAGTCCATCCTCACCTCCTCCATAACTGTGTGGTACGCAGGAGCCACTGCCAGGGACAGACTAAGGCTGCAGCGCGTCGTGCGCACTGCTGAGAAGGTGATAGGCTGCAAGCTCCCATCTCTCCAGGACCTGTACATCTCCAGGACCCGGAGGCGTGCTGGCCGGATCATAGCCGATCCTTCACACCCTGGTCACGTGCTGTTTGCCCCCCTCCCCTCAGGTAGAAGGCTTCGGTCCATTCGGACTAAAACCTCCCGGCACATGAACAGCTTTTTCCCCTCTGCCATCAGACTGCTGAACACTAAGTGACTTTTGACTCTCGTGCACTATGTACAGCAGCTCAACCAGACTCATGTCAATCATCACTGTTTTTCTGTTGCATTATTGACTGCACTATGTGGTACTTCACATTATCTGCTACATGCTAATTTTTTAAAACTGCCTTGACTAGTACTACTCATTATTACTAGTATTATTATTATTATTACTTATTATTACTTATTTTTCTACACTTATTGCACGTTTCTAGTCCTTTAGTTTTTTAGTTTATCCCTTTTTCTCATTATGTTTTTAATGTTGCAGCATGGCACCGAGACAAATTCCTAGTTTGTGTATCACATGAACAATGGCAATAAACCTGATTCTGATTCTGATTCTGATTCTGATTCTATTCCTTTCTGGAACTGGAAAGCTTATCTTTGTAGCTCTGGGGCTGGGTGTTCCCGCTGCTGGCCCGTGGATTTTGAAGGTCTCTGAGTGGACCATGTTTGAGCTCTGATTTTCTCGTTCAGATCCGCTGTGGGTTTAAACACCGTTACCGGGAGTCCTCTTCTTGCCATGTCAGTTGTTGCTTCTTCCGCTGAATTGTAGAGACATGACTCTTTCCCGTAAAAGACCCTTAGCTTTGCCGGAAATGGCGTCTGAAAGCGTAGATTCTTTTCCCGTAAAACCTTTTTGGCGTCGTTATATTCCCGTCGCTTTTTAAGAACTTCAGGGGCGTAATCGTGTTCCACGAAGACTTTTCTTTCTTGATGCATAAATCCTTTCTTCTGCCAAGCCCGTCTTACAACTTCTTGTTTTATTTTGAAGTCGGAGAATCTTACCAACACTGAACGTGGGGGCGCTTCCGGGGCTGGCTTTGCGGCTAATGTGCGATGTGCCTTTTCTATCTTCAAATCGGTGGATTGTGGAATATCCAACTTCTCTCTCAATAAGGATTCCACGCATTCTGCCACTGTGTTGAAACCATCTTCAGCTCCTTCTTTCAGACCGTGAATTCTGATGTTGTCTCGCCTCTGTCTTCCTTCTTGGTCGGCTAGCTTAGCCTCCAGCCTTGACTGTTTTCTGTGTAAATCCAGTACAGAATCTTCAAGCACTTTTATTCTGTCTTCAGCTTCCAAGATTCGGTTTTCGGCCTGGTCCATTCTGCTGTTCGCCTTTTTTAGATCCTCTCTGAATTCAAAAAATTCGGCCCGAAATCGTCGTAATTCGTCAAATAGCGATTTCAAGCTAATCCTTTTGTTAGCTAGGCCCAGGCACTCGTCTTCTGAACGGAGGTCTTCTGGTTCCGATTCCGCGGCCGCTGTGCGTCCTGATCTGGGGAATGTCAGTTTCCTCTGCTTTTGGTTAAGCATGGTGTTATTGTCTTTTGAATTTTAATCTTCCAAAAATCCGTTAGGTCTGATTTTGAGGAGGTTTTCCTTGGATTGAGTCTGGGAGTTTCACCGTTAGGTTGCTATCACCATGGCGTCCAGACCGGAAGTCCAGCTTATCTTTTTTACTTTTTACTTTTTTTTTTAAACTTCACACTCCTTGGATTGGCTTCTGATGACGGAAACATGGGTTAAACCAGGTAAGACTGCCACCTTTTCTGAGCTCCTCCCTCCCGGCTGTTCTTTCTTCAGCTCCCCATGAGCATCTGGTCAAGGTGGGAGTCTGGCTTCTAACCCTAACCCTAACCCTTTTAACTGGCCACATTTCATGGACAGGTCACATGTCCCCAGTGGCACAGTGCAGCAACTGCGCCTGTCAACTCACTCTGACATCCCCAGCTGTACTGGCGATTTGTACTGATCTCCCAGTTCAGAAGGTGGCAGGCACACGTTGGAGGACTCATGGATGACACGTAATACACCCAAGAAGAAGAAATCCTTATTTCCTTTTCCTGTTTTGCTTCTTTGAGCCCAGAAAGCAAATATGGCCACCATGGATCGCCGTACCCCGTCACATAAACGGCTTCATACATGAAAAATAGCCGCGGGATACAAGCAAAATTTATGTGGGATAATCATAAGACTTTGTAGATGTAGTAGAGAGCGTAAATGACTGACAGAAAACAAAATAACCACGATCGACGAAAACGCAGTGGCCACGCCAGCCAGTGAGCCCCCCCTCCACCAACAGTAAGTGATGAATTTTTGTTTCTTTACATTGTACTGATATTGTGGTTCATATACTTTGAAGATAAAATAACAAAATGCCCCTGTAGAAAAAACGGTGTCAAAAAAACAAACCATTCTTTGTGTAAATATGGCCAAAGTCCACTTTTGACCAAGTTATGTAATTTATATAGCTGCCACAACATTATGCAAATTAAATGCATAAAGTTATTCCTATCTGGAACTTTGGATCATATTCTACATCTTTCTAATTGACAGTAAGCCATTATCACTTGCAACTTTCAAGTTATACCCATGGAAATCTGAACTATTTTATTGACAAAAAATACCACTCTTGACCAGTAGGGGTTATGTTGCCATATGGTGACTGGGACAGTTAGATTAATGGATATAAAAAAACGAAAAGGTACTTGCCTTGTGTCCTGCTCTGCTGCCGCCGAAGAGCCAGGCAAATCCCTCTGGGTAATAGCAAAGCTTGTCTAGCGGTGAGCTGTGAGGGGGTGGTGTCCACAGTGGTGGCATCTTAATGTCAGCGGTGATATGTTGTTCACGGGATCCAAACGCCAGAGCATAGTTTGTGAGGATTTATTAACTCAAAAAAAAAAAAAAAACACAGCACACTGGCTGGAAAAACACAACGAACGTAAAAAACTCAAACTCCATAAACTAGGTAGACATGGTGACTTGACAAGACTTGACTACACAGAAGACAGGAGGATGCCACAGTCAGCTGAAGGGCGACGTCCCTTAAGTATACTGAGCAAAATGAACATAATTACAAACAGGTGTGCACAGTCAGGAGCAAACAGAAACCAATAATCACTGACAGCTGACACATGAAGAAGAGAAAGGTGACAGGAGGGGCAGGGCTGCGTAGATGCACACCAGCAGGGGAGACATGAAACATGAACAGGAGATCAGGGACAACACAACCATGACAAATAATGATAATAATAGCAGAGAATCATAAAAAAATAAACTCAAGCCCAAGACTCGACCAATGAACATAACATATGATGATGAATAATGTCACTGCTCGCCGCTCTCAGGCATCCACCTCAGCTGCGCGCACACCTGCGCCTCGTTAGCGAGGAGCTATTTATTCCACCTTGCCCTGAGCATCGGTCTGGAGCCGTTTGTTCTACAACGCGCTCAAACCCTCAGCAGGATCATCTCTCCAGTCCTGCCACTCATTGCTGCTTCATGTAAGCGGTCATATCTCTTACCTGTTTCCTCAGCCGTCCCCTGTGCACAGGTGGATTCCTTGGCGGCGGATACCCTCACCTTCGCCATCTTCTCCTCCCGCATCTCCACTCTTCGTCGTGTGCGCAGCAGGGCGCTGTCTCCCAGGCCTGAAATCCTTGCCAACACCAGCCACCATTCCCTCTGCAAGTAAGCATAACTCTGCATCACTTCCCCGTGTGGTTTTGCCCAGCTCACTCCCTGTCTGTGTTTCTCCCATAGGGTTGCCTGGCCGCACGGCGTGCTGCTCTGTTCCTGTTTTCATCGTCCACCCACAATCCATTATCATATCACATACACGCACCCAAACACACCTTTCTGGTTGAATAAAGCTATCAAATCTACCTGGGCCTGCGTGCATGTTTCCTGGGCCGAGAATTATGTCAGTACGGCTCCAGCAAAGCAGCCCAGCGGACAGCGGGCTGTTGATGATAGCTCATCAACAACAGGTAATTTTCAACCAGTTGACCATAATAACTCACCAGTTAGACCGTCTTGACCCCCAGCAGGCGTTCCCCCCGGCTCATCATGGCAGCTCGGCTTTGGTCGCTTCCACGGCTGGCCAGCCTAGCTCGGGAGCGCCGACTCAACTCACACCGATACCAATCCCCGCTCGCTTCAACGGGAAGCTCGGTGGGGCATGGGTGTTTCTCTTACAGTGTGAGTCGGTGTTCCTGCGTGTTCCCGGGGATTTCCCCTCAGACCACAGCCATATCGGCTCCATGGCTAATCTCCTGGAGGGGCGAGCACTAGCTTGGGCTTACGCCGTCATGTCGAAGCCCAGCTACGTGAACCTCTCCTATGACCGGTTCGTGCAGGACTTTCTTGAGGTGTTTGATCACTCGTGTCGTGACAGCGTTCTCGCCGATCAGCTCCTTAGCCTTCAACAGAGAAGCCGGTCGGCGGCGGATCACGCTGTTGACTTCCGGGTGGCAGCGGAGGAGGTTGGCTGGGGAGAGGCTTCTCTCTGCAGCATTTTCCTCCGTAGCCTCAATTCAGGTCTGCGGGACGAATTGGCCAGTCGGGATCTCCCAGGGCGGCTGTCCAAGCTAATCTCCCTAACAATTAGTTTGGACAACAGGCTGTGGGAGCGGGCCGCAGAGCGGAAGTCTGTCAGCCGCTCACGCGGATCCTCCGCCCGCTCTCCTCAGTCTCGCCCCCTGGCGTTACCCGCTCCGGAGTCCGCCGATGAGCCAGAGGCTATGTCGATCGGGCGCACCAGGCTCCCTCTAGCGGAGAGACAATGCCGACGGGAACTGGGTCTCTGCATGTATTGCGGAGGCGACCAGCATACCGTGGAGCAGTGCCTGGTCAAGCCAAACGGGGGGGGGGGGGGGGGGGGGGCCGCGAGTCACTGTAGGGGGCCTCGCGGACTCTAACTGGTCAAATCCCCTCTCTAGTTGCACTCTGCCCATCATATTTTGCCATAACTCCATCAGGCACCTCACTCACGCACTGGTGGACTCGGGGGCAGAGCAAAACTTCATTTCCAAGAGCCTGGCAACCCGTTGGGGCATACCCTGTCAGCCATTGTCAGCCCCTCTTAATCTGGTCACCCTCTCTCGCTTTCCCCTGGGGGTAGTGACGCATCACACCAAGCCGGTGCCTATAATTATCTCTGGCAATCACTGTGAGGACCTAACCTTATATGTCTTGTCTTCCTCTTCGGACCGTGTCATTCTGGGTTACCCATGGCTGTGCCTGCACAACCCCATCCTCAATTGGAGGTCTGGTAACGTCCTTTCATGGAGCCCCTTCTGCCCGAGTACCAGTCTTCAGTCTGCGGCTTGTGCCCCATCCTCTCCTCCGCCCGCGCCGGTCACCGATCCTCCGGACCTCACCCTGGTGCCTCAGGAGTTTCACGACTTGGGGATGGCGTTCAGCAAGTCTAAAGCCATGTCTCTCCCCCCTCACCGGCCGTATGACTGCGCCATTAACCTCCGCCCGGGGGCATCCTTACCATCCGGCCGTCTTTACAGCCTTTCAGCTCCAGAACACGAGGCAATGGATACATACATCAGGGAGTCGCTCAGTGCTGGGATCATTCGTCCCTCCTCGTCCCCGCTCGGTGCCGGCTTCTTCTTTGTGTCCAAGAAAGATGGGTCCCTTCACCCATGCATCGACTTCAGGGCCCTTAACGACATCACGGTGAAGGACCGCTACACCCTGCCTCTGATGGACACCGCCTTCCACTCCCTCCAGGGGGCGACCTGGTTCACGAAGTTAGATCTCCGCAGCGCCTACCACCTCGTTCGGATCCGAGAGGGCGATGAGTGGAAGACGGCCTTTAGGACGCCCAGCGGCCACTTCGAGTACTTAGTGATGCCGTTTGGGCTCACCAACGCTCCTGCTGTCTTCCAGCGACTCATCAATGACGCCCTACGAGATTTCCTAGGGGTCTTCGTCTTCGTCTACCTGGATGACATACTCATCTTCTCCAGGTCACAGGAGGAGCACCAGGCTCACGTGAGGCGGGTTCTGCAGCAGTTGTTGGAAAACAGGCTCTACATTAAGGTGGAGAAATGCGAGTTCTATGCCAAGACCACCTCTTTCCTGGGATTTGTCATCTCTCACAACCAGATTCTCCCTGACCCCGCTAAGGTTAAAGCGGTGGTCGAGTGGCCCACGCCTACCTCCAGGAAACAGGTGCAGCAATTCATCTGCTTCGCCAATTTCTACCGTCGCTTTGTCCCCAACTTTGGTGCCATTGTTATTCCCCTGACCCGCCTCACTTCTTCCAAGGTGCCCTTCCAGTGGTCCGAGGAGGCGGCTACCGCATTCAAGACCCTCAAGACGGAGTTCTCGTCCTCCCGGGTCCTAACCCAGGTTGACCCCGCGCTGCAATGCCTGGTGGAGGTGGACGCGTCTGACACGGGGGTGGGGGCGGTGCTCTCCCAGCGTTCACCAGTGGATGGAGTCAAGCGGCCCTGCGCCTTCTTCTCCCGACGGTTGTCAGCAGCCGAGCAAAATTATGACATCGGCGACAGGGAACTTCTTGCTGTCAAGCTCGCGCTGCAGGAGTGGTGTCACTGGCTGGAGGGGGCAGCTCAGCCTTTTGTGGTTTGGACGGACCACAAGAACCTCGAGTATTTGAGGTCAGCGCGGCGTCTGAATGCCCGCCAGGCGCGCTGGTCTCTATTCTTTGCACGGTTCCAATTTACCATCACCTACCGTCCAGGCTCAAAGAATGGGTTGCCCGACGCCTTGTCAAGACAGTTCGCTCCTGAGGCCCCGGAGGAGTCGGACCACACCATCCTTCCCAGCTCGTGCGTCATGGGGGCGATCTCCTGGTCCATCAGGGACAAGAACCGGAAGGCGCAGGAGGCGGAACCGGACCCTGGCAGTGGTCCGGATGGCAGACTCTCCGTTCCATCAGCTGTTCGTGGGGAGGTAATTCACTGGGCCCACACGTCCAAGCTCACCTGTCACCCCGGCGTCTCCCGACTGGTGGACCTCCTTCGACGCTCCTTCTGGTGGCCGGGTCTCCAAAAGGATGTCGCCAATTACGTCCGGGCTTGCCCCCAGTGTGCCACTGGCAAGTCTCAGAACTCTCCTCCTGCAGGTTTACTCCAGTCCCTGCCGGTCCCGAGCAGGCCCTGGTCGCACATCGCCCTCAACTTCGTCACTGGCCTCCCTGTCTCTAACACCTACGACACAGTTTTGACGATTGTGGATCGGTTCTCTAAGGCCGCCCACTTTGTGCCACTTCGGGGTCTCCCTTCGGCACGAGAGACGGCCGATCTCCTCGTCCAACATGTGGTCAGACTGCACTGGATCCCTTTGGACGTCGTATCGGATCGAGGGCCTCAGTTTGTGTCACAAGTGTGGAGGTGCTTCTGTAACGCCCTGGGGGCCACGGTGAGTCTTTCCTCTGGTCATCATCCCCAATCCAACGGACAGTGTGAGCGCACCAATCAGGAGCTGGAGGCCGCCCTGCGCTGCATGACCTCTTCCAACCCATCCTCCTGGAGCTCTTACTTGGCCTGGGTACAGTACGCCCACAACACGGCACGGTCATCGTCCACTGGTATGTCCCTCTTCAGGGCGTCGTTGGGGTACGATCCCCCCTTGTTTCCCAAGCAGGAGGGTGAGTTGGCTGTTCCCTCTATTCAGGCGCATGTGAAACGCTGCCGGAACTTGTGGACCAGGGCGCGAGAGGCGCTTTTACGCACGGCAGCGCGCAACAGCACCACTGCCAATCGCCACAGGAGGCCAGCTCCTAGTTACCAGGTGGGTCAACGGGTCTGGCTATCATCACAGGACATCAATCTCAAGGCCGAGAAGAGGAAGTTGGCTCCACGGTTTCTTGGGCCCTTCGTTATTTCCAAAATTGTCAACCCGGTGGCTGTGCGTTTGGCCCTCCCCCCCTCCCTCCGTGTGTGTCCCACTTTTCACGTGTCCAAGGTCAAGCCTGTTATCTCCGACCCACTCTGTCCTCCTCCTAGGGCGCCGCCCGCTCCCATGATGATCGACGGTCATCCGGCGTGGGGAGTTGCTTCCATCCTGGACTCCCGGCGTCGAGGTCGTGGGCTGCAGTACTTGGTGGATTGGGAGGGTTATGGCCCAGAGTGGAGATCCTGGCTGCGCTCTTCTTTTGTGCTGGACCAAGACCTCATCACGGAGTTCCACCGGGTGCACCCGGATAAACCAGCGCCAGGAGGCGCTGTTGGGGGGGGAGTACTGTCACTGCTCGCCGCTCTCAGGCATCCACCTCAGCTGCGCGCACACCTGCATCTCAATAGCGAGGAGCTATTTATTCCACCTCGCCCTGAGCATCGGTCTGGAGCCGTCTGTTCTACAACGCGCTCAAACCCTCAGCAGGATCATCTCTCCAGTCCTGCCACTCATCGCTGCTTCACGTAAGCTGTCATATCTCTTACCTGTTTCCTCAGCCTTCCCCTGTGCACAGGTGGATTCCTTGGCGGCGGATACCCTCACCTTCGCCATCTTCTCCTCCCGCATCTCCACTCTTCGTCGTGTGCGCAGCAGGGCGCTGTCTCCCAGGCCTGAAATCCTCGCCAACGCCAGCCACCATTCCCTCTGCAAGTAAGCATAACTCTGCATCACTTCCCCGTGTGGTTTTGCCCAGCTCACTCCCTGTCTGTGTTTCTCCCATAGGGTTGCCTGGCCGCACGGCGTGCTGCTCTGTTCCTGTTCTCATTGTCCACCCACAATCCATTATCATATCACATACACGCACCCAAACATACCTTTCTGGCTGAATAAAGCTATCAAATCTATCTGAGCCTGCGTGTGTGTTTCCTGGGCCGAGAATTATGTCAAATAAAACTAATAAACTAGACCAAGAAGAAAACCATCAAAGACATAAATACACAAGGCAGAATAATCATAATGACAACCCAGGAAAATAATGATAATGATAAACACAGAAAATAGCAAGAATGAACTTAAAGTGTGAGCACGGTCCTCCGTCCATGCACAGATCCTAACATTATGTGGTTTTTGGACAAGAAGAAAGGCCATTGTACAAGTAGAAAAACCGCTCGGACGCAAAGGCTAATTGGATGCTAACATATAGAAGGTGTCAGGTGGATTCAGAGGGGAATTTCAATGTATCATTTCTAAGAAGTCTGCAACATTGTGGAAACCCAGTGATTTAAAGAAAAGCTTTGGGAAAAGGGAAAGAAAGAACCAACAGTTTTAAAGGAATTGAATCTCTCAAGTTAGCCTGCTAAATGCTACAAATTGAAGATTGACTTAGCCACTTCATTCCTCTGCATGGACAAAGGACAGCTTGCCTTATTGTGAAAAGCCAAATAAGTCTCTGCATGTCTCAGAAGCTGTGATGCACATGTCTGAAAAGAAAAGTGGAAATACTTCTTGAACATTTGCACGCAATTTACGTATTGCTTTTGCTGATATGATGGCTGAGGATGAAGGAGTGTTTAACGCTGCAGAAATTGAAACTAAAAGAGTAAGCAAGCTAACAGAGAGCATTGGAAGATAAATTGCAAAGGCTCATTGGATCCAGAAGAAGAGTTTTAGCTCGAATAAATGGCAAAAAGAAAGAAATCGAAAACTTGATGTGTGATGCTGGCAATGTACAAAAAGTACAAGAGTTCATACACAATGATTTCCCCACTCTTGTTTTTGAGTTTAAAGAGCACAGTAAGCAAATATGGGATCTTCTGCCTGTGAATGAAAGAAAAGAGGATAAGAAAATTTGTTTAAAACCTTAGCTGCTAATTATCACACAGTTTATGGAAGAAACCGAAGGATGGATAAATAGTTTAAGTGAAAGCTGTAGTGTTCTGGACAGGACTGCAGCCCCTGTCCATGCTTTATGTTAGAGAAATTCTAACTTAGAAGAATAAGCTGAGGCAACAGTGTTTGCATTCAGAAGAGAAAAAAGGGTTTATTTTTATGCAGTGACACAATTTCACACCCAGAAGTTCCAAATGGAAAATGCATAAACATTCTGATAGAGATATTGGACTTACTGTATATGCCACAGTTTACATATCTAATCTATGACCCATGACTACCACAGATGCATGAAGCACCAGCCTGCTTTGTCAGCAGAACCACAAAACATAACAAGTGTACAATCACAAGACATAACAAGTGTACAGGTAATTTAAGAACAAAGTAGTACTCTCTGACGTATAGAAGGTCATATCCCAAAGACTGACTGGCACCAGGTTTATAACTAAGGAGATACAGGGTGTGTTGACCTCAGAAAGCACATTCTGGTCACCAGATCATTTATACAGAAGAGAACACACTCAATACAATACAGAGAATTAAGGTCCATATGGTTAAATGCAAATTCAGAATAAGGATTAAATGTCATGTCATACCAATATCAGAATAACATAATTAAAAATAGACTAGAAATATGATTTCTCTATTACATTATGTTCCTTTTTTACTCATTTGTCATGTTTTGAGTGTATCCCCTCTGTGATTGTCCAGCCCCGTCCATCCTGCCTGCCTGTTTGCCCTTGATGGTGCTCACCTGTCCTGTGTTATCGTGATTGCTCCACCATCTATATGTGCATTTTTAGTCTGTGTTCTTTGCTGCGTCCTTATGTTAACCTTGTTATTTGCACCACGTTGTTTGGATTATCATTGTTTATATCTCCACGTCATCTGGATCATTATTTCATTTCACTTCTGCCCTCACGCAGTGTTTGTGTTATAATAAATCATGGTCTACCAGATTCACCTGGCAACTGGGTCCTCTTCTTTGCCCCAGAAGGGCACACATGACAAAAGCAGAAAAAGCAAAGAAAATAATGCAGGTGACGATGACATAGAATCTGAAAATAGTGCTTCATAGGTGTCTATTTATATAAAACCAACTCAAAAAAAAAGGGCTCGGTGGCTGGATGCTCATCAGTCCTATCTGCTAGATCATCTTGTGCTAGTGAAGAAGCAAAGCTCGCTGGTTTAGTTGAATGAGTTGCGACCTTACAGGCAAAGCAGGAGCTTCAAGTGGAAGAAGTAGGTATTTAAGTCAAGCTGGAAAGACTGGACTTAGAAGCAGCTATTGCTGAAAAGAGAGTTCAAGTAAGAACACTGAAAGAGTATGAGAGATCAGATGATAGCATGAACAGCTATGTCCACTTGCATGTTAAAAGCAAGAAGGAGGAAGGGAGACATACTGTAAATGGCCCACTACTATTCCTGTGTCTCGGGGTACAATTTCATCTATGCCACTTCCATCTACATACCCTACTGACAGACACCATAGAGACAGTGATGGCATTATTCAAGTAATGCAGAAGCAAAACATGATTACTGAGATGCTGGTTACCCAACAGAAACAGATTCAGTTACCAGTTAAAGATGTTCCAGTGTTCAAGGGAGAACCTCTTAACTATAAGTCCTTCATGAGGGCATTCGAACAAGCCATAGAAAACAGAGGTGACAGTGATCCAGATAATGTAATGTAAAGTACTTTATTTATATAGCCCTTTACAACAACCCGTAGGTGACCAAAGTGCTTTACAGAAAAACTGAATAGCACTAGAAACACACACAGCATAAAACAGATTACATAAACAAAGGGATAAGCATAAATACCTAAAAATAAAAACAATAAAAGCAAAAAGATGAAAAGAATAAGTGTCACCACTACTGGGTATTAAAAGCCATCCTGAACAAATATGTTTTAAGCTCTGATTTAAAAAGGGCTAGGTCAGAGATAGCACGTAAGTCGGGGGGGGGGGGGGATTATTCCAGAGCCTGGAGATGACAACAGAAAAGACTCAGTCACCCCAGTGTTTACACCTTGACCTGGGCACATCCAGCAAAAGCTGATTGGATGACCTCAAAGCTCTGCCTTGGTCACAGACAGTTAAAATCTCAGATAAATAAGCCGAAGCAATAGTGATGTTACTTTCGACACCGCCCACTCGACACTGATACGAGCAATATAAAGCGGAAGTGTGATCAGCAGTGCATTAAATGCTGTTTCAGCATACCCACAGTCATGTGACCATAGCAAGCAAGGCCTCGCTATGTCAGTCACATCACATGATTCAAGGGCTCGTGGGAAATTTGAGAGGATTCTATTTGATTTTTTTTTGTTTGCTTGTATTGATTGTTCCTGTCATCCAATTCTGAATAGACCTTGGATGGCCAAATGCACAAAAAAAAAGTATTGAGATTTTTTCAGGTTTTCCACTCAGATGCAGTTCTAACACTCAGTCAGCAGATGGAGCTCTTTATTAAATGTAAGCAATTGTCTCAAAGTTGTTCAATGTTTTATAAGGCCTCAGTTTCACCATCAGTATGGAACAAGGCCAATAAGAGCTTTAAAAACAAAGAGTAAAAGTTTAGAATTAATTCTAAAATGGGCTGGAAGCCAGTGGAGTGAAAAAAGAATACTGTAGGTGTAATGTGCTCCTTGTCTAGTTGTGTTGGTTAAAAGTCAGGCCGCTGTGTTTTACACAAGTTGAAGGCGGCTAAGAGAGGACTGGGAGACACCAACATAAAGTGCATTGCATTAATCAAGTCTAGATGTGATTAAAGCATGGATGGCTATCTCAAGGTCATGACGGCTCAGGAAAGGTTTGGCTTTGGATAACAGATGTAACTGATAAAAGCTCATCTTGACTACATTGTCAATCTGATTGTCAAATTTTAAATGGCTGTCAAAAATCACCCCCAGATTTCTGACAGCTGAACTAAGCCTTAAAGACAGGGTAGCAAAGCCAGCCAATACAGTATCCCCAAACACAAATACATTGTTTTTTCTTCATTTAAGTGGAGAACATTTTGGCTTAACCACAACTTAATGTCAGTGATGCAGTCCAATAAACACTTTGTGAGTCGGTTTGTTTTGGGCTCAAAGGGAAATAAAGCTGCAAATTGTCCACATAACAGTGGAAAGACATGTTGTGCCTGGCTATTATTGACCCGAGTGGCAGCATGCATAATGAAAACAGAACAGGGCCAAGGATAGAGCCCTGTGGGAACCCACAGGACAGAGAGGCACTAGATGATGACATGTTAACAATTGTTACAGAAAAAGTTCTGTTAAATAAGTAGGATTCAAACCACTTAAGTGAAGTGCCATGAATGCCAACATGGTGTTCAGGCATGACAGAAGAACAGTATGGCCCACCATGTCAAAGGCTGCTGTAAGATCTAGCAGCATTAAAACAATGGGGTATTTGGCATCAACAGACATCATAATATTATTGTGCACCTTTAGTAGGGCAGACTCAGTGCTGTGACAAAATCTAAACCCAGATTGAAACTTCTCAAAAATAGAGTTGTTTTCTAAAAAGGATTGCAATTGTATAAAAACAACTTTTTCTAAAACCTTAGATAAAAAGGGCAAATGAGAAATGGGTCTAAAATTAGATAAAACTGAAGGGTCAAGGCAAGTTTTTTTAAGAAGGAGCCTAATCACGGCATGTTTAAAAGCAGGTGGGACAAATCCTGAACTAAGACAGGAATTAATAAAAACCAAAAGACCCGACCCTACAGTATTAAAAACCCTTTTCAGGATTCCAGCGGGAATAACATCCAGTGAGCAATTTGTAGGCTTCAGAGACTTCACTATGTCAGCAAGTGATGATAAAGAAACCAGCTCAAATTGCTCAAACACAGCAGAGTAGCCCGGGACAACAGACAAGCTCCCATTAAAAATGTTACCAATAACTCGTCTGACAGAGTCCACTTTATCAACAAAAAAGTGAAGAAAAGTCTCACATGTCGTAAACAAAACATTGGTTACAGTCTGAGTGTGTGGGTTTATAAAAGAGTTAATTGTGTTAAATAGCACTCTAGGACAGTGACTGCTGCTGGATATAATATCATAGAGATACTGAAATTTTGCCTTTAGCACAGTCTTCTGGTAATCAGCAAGACAGTCCCTAAAAATTTCCAGAGACACATGTAATTTGTTCTTTTTCCATCTTTGTTCAGCCTGCCTGAGCTGTTGCCTAATGGCATGGATAGTGTCGTTTAGCCAGGGATCTGTTTTCGGTTTGGCCGATTTAAGCCAAAATGGGGCAATAATATCCAAAATCCCGGAGCAGGTGGTGTGAAAGGAGGAAAGAATATTATCCAGATGGGAAGGGGAAACTGTCATGGTGCCCCCTTCGGGGGGAAGGACAGGACCCACTCCCCAGGCAAAAAGGGAATGTAATTTATTATGGAAAAACACAAAATGCAGCACGAGGCTGGAAAATGACAAAGCTGCACGGCAGGATAATGGAACCAAACCTAAACCATGAGTAGCTTGGAAATAATTATGCTGTGCCCAACGAAGAGGAAAATGCAGCAAAAAGTAATCTTAGCGGACAATTAAACAGAGCTCTAAACAGTCAACTTAACAGACTTCTTAACAGTATAACGCTGCTCCGAAAGTGAGGCGAGCACTTGGATAAAAAGGCAGGTGGTGAGTAACACAATCAGTAACAGCTGTGAATAATTAACAACACAAAGGACAGCTAATGAGGAGCAGAAGTAACTGAAAGTGCTGTCACCTGAAATGATGAGAGAAGCAGGAACCCAGACAATAATAGCACTGACAATGATAATAATGAGTCTGAAAAGGAACATAAATCGTGGACAGGGCTGCAGACCTGTCCAGAACCACTACAGGACCCCCCCTCCCAAAGGGTCAGAACCCAGACGACCCTAGGGCAACACCCATGAAAAAAGAAAAAACAAAAGAAAACCCAAAAACCCTCATAGGGTGGGTGGTGGAGGAAAAGGCCAGGAGGGCTGGAACAAACTGTAACCCCTCACAGCAGAGTCAAAAACCAACACTGTTTATGGGCCAAATAAAGTTCAAGGCCCCAAAACATAAAAACAAAGCACACCGGGTGGTCTACCCAAGTGCATGGGCCACCGAACCGGAACAATGTGTCAGGGGGTCTACCAAAGTCCAATGGCCCTCGAACTGGAGAACAACGTGGGTTGGGGTATCTGCCCCAGTCTATGGGCCCCCAGACCGAGGACCAAGGTGGATCTCGTGGCCTCCCAGAGCCCCTAGGCCACCAGACTATGGCATAAGGTTCAGGGGGTCTACACGAGTCCACGGGCCCCATATCAGGAAACAGGATGTGTTAGACAGGTGCTGAGGCGTGCCAACCACAGGAAATGGTGATTTGAGCCGCTGACCTCTGCATCAGACGATTGGGGTGCACTGACCTCTAGATGAGACAGTTGGAGCATGCTGACCTCTGCATCAGACAGTTGGAGCATGCTGACTTCTGCATCAGACGGTTGGAGTGTGCTCACCTCTGCATCAGACAGTTGAAGAGCATCTGGTCCAGATGCCCAGGAATCCTCCTCCAATGCAATCACCTCAGACAGGGGGGAGAGGTACAGGTTGAGGTAGGAGTTACACCAACATAGTCAGCAGAAGAGCTTGGTAGGGAGAGTTCAGAAGCAGATGGACGCTGCAACTGGGTCTCCTCACCAGGAGTAAGACAAGATCTCTCTAAAATGGCTATTAAGAAAACAAAGAAGAGGACTTGCCTTAACTCCTGCTCCTCCGCTGGCGAGGACCCCGGTGCTGCCAATGTTGGGATGATGACATCAAGAAGAGCAGTCTCTGCAGGAGTGGGCACATGAGGCAAAGCAGTCTCTGCAGGAGCATGCACGTGAGGTGAAGCAGTCTCTACAGGAGTGTGCACGTGAGGCGGGACAGTCACAGCAGGAGTGTGCACGTGAGGCAGGACAGTCACTGCAGGGGCGTGTACATGAGGTGAGACAGTCACTGCTGGAGTGTGCACACGGAGAGGACCAGTAACTGTGGTTGAGCTCGCCTCCTCCGCCATGGACCCAGCTGAGGTGGAGATGACCTTGGGGAAACAAGGGTTTGAGGTGAGTGGTGAAATGCACAGGGGGACAGGAGCAGGAAAAACATTTGAGGGCTCAGCAGCAATAAAATCAAATCAAATCAAATCAACCTTTATTGTCATATTGCTGTACATACAACTGTAGTGCAGGCAAGATGAAATTGTGTTTCTCTCAGCATCCATATAAGTAAAAGAACATGATTTAAGACACACTCACACATACCCTCACCCCCCACCCCACCACATCCATTCACACATCCCTGAGACATACTTGAAAAACTAACCATAACTATAATATACAAATAATATACATAATGTCCGTAGGTGCAGTAGTATGTATGAGAGATTCTGGATCAACTGTTCAGCATCCTAATAGCTTGTGGAAGGAAGCTGTTAATCAGTTTGGTGGTTCTGCCTCTGATGTTCCGGAATCGTTTGCCAGATGGCAGAAGTTCAAAGTGTTTATGCAGAGGGTGAGAACGGTCCTTGTCAATGTTCAGTGCCCTGCTCCTGCAACGGTTCTGAAAAAGTTCTTGAACAGAGGGGAGGGAGACTCCAATTACCCTCTCAGCTCCCTTAACTATCCTCTGCAGGGCTTTTTTGTCTGACATACTGCAGCTGGAGTACCATGTAGCAATGCAGTACATCAGGTTCAGGTCCAGGTTACTTTATTTGTACCCGTAGGTAGATTTGTTTTGCAGTCTGGTGACATCCATATTTACAAGCCACAAATTACATTCAACATAGACACAAACACAGACACATATGAAGCTGACTATAAACATGATAAGAATACTCAAGGCTCCATCAATCAGGGTATAAAAAGACAAAGAGATGGGAGAAAAACCAGAGGTAAGAGAGAAGGGTCATATTAAAAGTTAAAAACTAGTCAAAGAGGTTAAAAACTCAAAGGTCTAAAACCCAATAAAATATTTAGAACCCAAGTGACATCCTGCAAAAATAAGTAAATATAAAATGGAGTTAATAAATAGGTACCTAAAATATGTGCAATATATTGTTACAGCTTGTTCAACTCTTTGACAGCAGCAGGGACAAAGCTGTTTTTGTAGTGCTGGGTTCTACTTTTTGGGACAGCAAACCTCCGTCTGGAGGGAAGAAGCTGAAAGTGGCAGTGCAAAGGGTGGGAGTCATCATTTAAAATGGAGGTAGCCATCCTCTGTGCTTGTCTGGTGTACAGGGATGTCAGGCTCAGCTGTGGCTCACCAAGCAAACGACTGGACCATCTAACTACCTGATCCAAGGATTTCCTCTGTTTCAGTTTTATCTGACCAAACCATGACACTAAAGAAAAGGATAAAACAGATTCAATAAAAGCCCGATAAAACATTGTCATTATGGTTCAGTCAACTTGGAAGCGTGCAAGTTTTCTCAAGCAATGCAAATGTTGCTGACCCTTTTTGCACACCCTTTCACAGTTCTCTTCAAAGTTTAAATTACTATCAATAATCGTCCCAAGATATTTGTAGGATTGTACACATTCGGTGGTCTGGCCTTTTAGTACGGTGACTTTGTGCCTGGGATTTTTCCTCCTATAGTCAATAATCATGTCTTTAGTTTTTGTCGTATTCAGCTGCAGGTAAGAATCCTCACACCAGTGAACAAAATCATCAGCTACTGGGCCGTGGCCACTCTCACCATCCTGGAGGAGACTGACAATAACTGAGTCATCAGCATACTTTATAATGTGTCTGTTGTCATGTCTGCTCCGACACATGTTTGTGTATAGGATGAAGAGTAGTGGTGACAACACACACCCCTGAGGAGAGCCAGTAGAAGAGCACTTTAGGTCAGACAAAGTACCATTGACCCTTACTCTCTGCGTCCTGTTGGTTAAGAAATCCAGAATCCAACCCACCAGATTATTGCTCAAATCAAATTGCTGCAGGAGCCTTTCAACTAAGATATGAGGTTGGATTGTATTAAAGGCGGAGGAAAAGTCCACAAATAAAAGTCTGGCGTGTGTCCCATTAAAATCCAGATGTTTAAAAAGCATGTTAAACAGAGTGACAGTGGCATCCTCCACTCCTCTGTGAGGCCTATAGGCAAACTGCAGAGGATCCAATGCATGCTGAGTCTGCTTTAGGACCTCACATCTGACCAGTTTTTCAAAAATTTTCATTAAAATTGAAGTCAAAGCAACTGGTCTAAAGTCGTTTACCGTTTTAGGACAGCTGGATTTTGGAACGGGAACAACCACGGCTTCTTTCCAGATCTTAGGCACATGTTGTGTCTGTAAGGACGTATTGAAAATGTAATAAAATATAGGACTCAGTTCATGTGCACAAGACTTTACCAAGCGCCCACATATATTATCAGGGCCCTGACTTTTGTTCACTTTTACAGTGCAGAACTCCCTTTTAATATCCTGCACCTCAATATTAAAGTGCTGATTGTCTTTGAGTTTCTGTTTCAAATCTTGGGTTTCTGTGCTAAAATCAAAGGAGTCAAAACGACCATAAAAACAATTAAGAGCATTAGCCAGCTCTGTGTCTGAATTAAAACCATCTAAAAACACATAATTACTGCGCTCTGTGCTCTGAAGGCCTGCAATAGTTTTCATACTGGCCCAGGCTGAACCAAGTTTCTTTGTTGCCGTCTTGCTTTCCAACTCTGATTTATAATTCTGTTTTGCTCTTAAAATTTCGGACTTTAGCTCTTTTGTGGCAACCTGTAGCTCAGAGACAGACCCCTATTTAAAGGCAAGTGCTTTCCTCTGTAAGCAGGATTTAACTGATTTTGTAACCCATGGTTTGTTGTTGGGATATTTTTTGACACGTTTACGTGGAACAATCTTATTTTTACAGAAAGCCATGTATGAGCATGTGACGTCCACCAAAGAGTCCAAATCCTCCCCGCAGGCCAGTGTGAACATCTCCCAGTCTGTACAGTCAAAGCATTCCTGGAGGCTGTGCACTGAATCTTCTGTCCACACATCAATGTCTCTCGTCTCCACCTTGCCTCTTCTGATAGCAGTTTTATATGTGGGCAGCAAATGTACACAGTTGTGATCTTAGGATCCTAAAGGAGGAAGGGGGAGTGATTTATAGGCCCTCTCTATGGATCCATAGCACAGGTCCAATGTCTTTTTTCGCCTGGTTGGGCAGGAGACATACTGATAAAAGTTTTTAAGTGTCTTCTTTAAAGAAACATGGTTAAAATCCCCAAGAATGAAGTTTGGCGCCTCTGGAGAAATTGATTGCAGCTGCTGGATCACATCAAAGATAGTGCTGCAGGCGGAGTCAGCGTCTGCCCTCAGGTGAATGTACACAGTTGTGATGAAAAGTTGGGGAAACTCGCGAGGCAAATGAAAGGGGCGTAGTGACACAGATGCGCTCTTTGACCGTGACAGATGTGCAGTACTGCTTATTAATGTATAAACATACGCCGCCCCCCTGACGTTTCCCCGTTACCTCTTCCTGCCGATCCGAGCGCAGCGGGGCTCCAAAGCCATCAATCCACAGGTCTGCATCTCGGTCATGCGCAGTAAGCCAAGATTCGGTGAAAGCCAAGACACAGCAGTTCTTAAAGTCCTTCTGGTAGCGTACATTCATTTGAATTTCATCCACCTTGTTTCTCAGAGACTGTACATTCCCAAAAATCATCGAAGGAAGAGGAATGTTACCAAACTGACGTCTTCTCAGGCGCAATTTCACACCTCCACGTCTTCCGCGCTTCCTTCTGCTGTCTCTCCCGTCTCTCTTTTCACCGCTATGTCCGTCTCTCAAAATAAAGTCCGGCAGTTGTGGCTTAGGCTCAATCACAGCCGCTGTATCAACTGTGTTTAAATGCAGCAACATGTCCCTGGAATAATGTATCCTGCCCGCCATGATGCCGAACGCGTTTACCTCATAGAGAAAGAGCCGGAGGAAAAGTAGCAGCAGTGCAAGAAAGGGAAGGAAGTCCATGTTGTTGGAACCAGGGAGCTCTTCGTCATACAGTCCACAAACATTCCAGGGAAGAAACAACACAGAGGATTTCGTAAAAACATATAAAAGTACATAAAAACAGACACACAGACGACGAACTTTTTCACCAGCTGCCGGTCGCTGCGTGCGCATGCGCATGCGTACATCAGAACACTCTCCACCACACCTCTGTAGAAGGTCCTGAGGATGCAGATGGGGAGAGAGGCCTGTTTGAGTTTCCTCAAGAAGTGCAGTCTCTGCTGGGCCCGCTTCCTGATCCCCAAGGAATTCTTGCTCCAGGTCAGGTCCTGCGAGATCTGCACTCCGAGGAACTTGATGTTCTCCACTCTCTCCACTAAACGGCCGCCGATGCTGAGGGGGATGTGTTCAGGCTGTGACCGCCGGAAGTCGATAATCATCTCCTTCGTTTTGTCCACGTTGAGCACCAGATTGTTCTCCCTGCACCAGCCCTCCAGGTCTCTCGCTTCTTCCCTGTACATTGATTCCTCATCCCTCTGAATAAGTCCCACCACCGTGGTGTCGTCTGCAAACTTAATAATCTGGTTCCCCTCATGTCTGGATACACAGTCATGTGTTAGAAGTGTAAACAACAGTGGACTGAGTACGCAGCCTTGAGGGGATCCGGTGCTCAGCGTGACAGAGTTGGAGATGTTGTTTCCAACCCGGACAGACTGAGGTCTCTCAGTCAGGAAATCCAGGATCCAGAGACATGTGGCAGTGTTCAGACCAAGAAGGAGTAATTTCTCCATCAGTCTCTGGGGAATAATGGTGTTGAATGCTGAACTGAAATCAATGTACAGGAGTCTGGTGTAGGTGGCTTTCTGATCCAGGTGGGTGATGACAGAGTTCAGGGTGGTGACTATAGCATCCTCCGTGGAGCGGTTTGAACAATATGCAAACTGGAGCGGGTCATGTGATGCAGGGAGGCAGGCTGTAATGTGTGGTTTGACAAGCCGTTCAAAACACTTCATCACAATTGGTGTCAGTGCAACAGGACGATAGTCATTCAGATAGGACACAGTTGGTTTCTTTGCCACCAGTACTATGATAGAGGTCTTGAAGCATCTGGGAATGATGGCCTGACACAGGGAGATGTTATAAATGTCAGTCAGTACATCCGCCAACTCGCTCGTGCAGTCTCGGAGCACACGTCCCGGATGTTGTCCAGACCTGCAGCTTTACGTAGGTTTACCCTGGTTAGGGTCCTCCATGTGTCCGCTGTGTTGATGGTGAAAGCTGGTCCGAAAGGGAGCATAATTTATTATGGAAAAACACAAAATGCAGCATGAGGCTGGAAAATGACAAAGCTGCACAGCAGGATAATGGAACAAAACTTAAACCATGAGTAGCTTGGAAATACTGTAATTATGCTGTGCCCAACGAAGAGGCAAATGCAGCAAAAAGTAATCTTAGCGGACAACTAAACAGAGCTCTAAACAGTCAACTTAACAGACTTCTAAACAGTATAACACTGTACCGAAAGTGAGGTGAGCGCTTGAATATAAAAGCAAGTGGTGATTAACATAGTCAGTAATAGCTGTGAATAATTAACAACACAAAGGACAACTAATGAGGAGCAGAAGTAACTGAAAGTCCTGTCACCTGAAATGATGAGAGAAGCAGGAACCCAGATAATAATAATACTGACAATGATAATAATGAGTCTGAAAAAGAACATAAATCGTGGACAGGGCTGCAGACCTGACCAGAACCATTACAGAAACAAGGCCATTCAAGGCAAAAAACTGCAAGTCCCTAAAAGCAGCAGTGGCGTTGAAGAAGTGATGATGCGATGCCAGCATGATGGAGCCACAGGCTTGCTGGGTGATGAAGGGGCCAACAATTCAAAAATAATGGGGAAATGATCTGAGATCCTTTGAGCCCAAAGGAGATAATAAGGTCCAGAGTATGACCAAGATGGTGTGTTGGTTTGTCTGCTAAAATATTTAAATTAACTGTCACCAACAGTCTTTTAAAATCAGATGCCAGCTGATCAGATTGACAACAGACATGAATAGTAAAGTCCCCGCAAATCAATTGTTTATCATAGTTTGGCATCATCACATCATAGCAGTCTGTTGGGGGCGACAATGACTGTTTCATTTAGGTCTGATCAGATTCTTCCACGCAGCTCTGTCCTTCACCTTCCGCTGCCAGAAACTCCTTACCTTGTTAACCCGGGCGATGTCCAAGCCAGTATGAGTTGCTTTCTGACTGACCATTTCATGAAACTGCTTGGAAAGTATCTGAGTACCACTAGCTTTTGTTGGCCTAGCGGCACATTCTTGGCAAATAGAGGTATTATCAGTGGCAAGGAGAGGCCAAGAGAAACTGACTCCAGTATCTGTTGCAGTGACTGACCAGATGATAGGTTTGTTTATCTCTGCTCTTTTTGTAGTGCATGTCACAATGCACCAACAAAAGTCCACCACAAACCTTGCAATAGATGTGCTTATCTGCGAGGATGTCCAGTCTCACTCCGTGTAACTGGGAGTGGTCCACCACAGACCTGTGACTGATATTGTTTTTAGTTCTGCCAGGATGCCCAGTTTCACCCTCCACACCCTCGGAAGGGCAGGTTTGCCGGTTGAGTCGCTGACGGCCCGACCCATGAGACAGGCAGTACCAGTTTTCATGGTTATCCAGTAGCAAGCAAGCCAATGCCTGACCTGACATGTATTTTGGCATAACATCTCCCAAAAACTCAGAACACTCATTAATGAAGTCCTTATTATATTTAGGTGGGTGAAAGACAACAGCAAATAACACAGGACTTCTGAGATCAGCCACAAATGGTTGCTGTTCAAAACAGGAATAAAGATTTGTGGAAAGAAGGTAATATTTAAAACTGTCATTAATGATAGGTCTTGTCTTGTTCCCAGTGGTGGGGCTCAGTGGCCGCCACCCACCAATGTTGAGTCCTTGCTGTCTGGCTCTGTTGTGACATCTGCTACAACTCCATTATACTCATCTGCCTCTCCTCTCTCCTCTCTCCCAAACCCTTTCCCTGAGGAACTGACCCGCCTTAGGGAGCTGGGGGATCTCATCGGGACTAGGAGAATGCTTCAAGCTCTGCCTTCAGAGAGATGGTTGGCAGGATTTGACATGGAGCAAGGCACACCGGCTGGTAGCAGCTAACCCTCATCTGAGGGAGGACATTCCAGTCTTCCTCAAATAATTCCTCCTCTCCACCATATTCTCCTTTACACCAGAGGTGGAAGAGCCTCCAGTTCCCGGCTCATCGGAGATAGGGATCTCCTGTTCCGCCAGGACTCCCCACCTCTCTTCTTCACCATCAGCACCAGCCATCGTGCCTGCTGTTCCGCCGGGCTCCACCATGGAGGTGAATAGTGGCCCGGACCAAGATTTGCCCCCCCCCCCCCCATCCGAGGTGGCTGTGCTGGCGGTGGACCCCTTTGTGTATGGGCTCAAGGATCTGCAGCCATTGCCATTTGGGGCCACTGATCTGCATGCTACATCTGGTGCTTTTCCATTGCCTGAGGACGTTTCATCCCCCTCACCTGAGGACGTCAAATTTTCCGTGCCTGTCATCACCCCTGGTTTGTTGTCTGAGGTCGCCTCCCCTGGATCTTTGTTTGAGGTTATTTCCTCCTCCACACCAATGCCTGAGAGGCTGTTTCCCCCCACGCTTGCAGCTTCACTCAAGATCATCTCACCTGCAGCTTCGCTGGATGATGTCCTGCCTGCAGCTTCACATGAGATCGCCTCGCTGGCTACGTCTCCCGAGGATGTTTCACCAGCTGTAATTCAGCAGGGGTCATCATCAACAACAGAGCAGGAGGGGGTAAGGCAAGTACTGTTACAATTTCTTACACAGGGTTACAAAAATAATTTTTTGTAAGTTGTCTGTGTTTTTTCAACTGATTTAAGACAATTTTGCACTGCTAAATCCGAAAATGACATCCGTTTCTCTCGATCAGGTGTTAAGTAAAAACCTGTACTTACTTAGTACTTATTTAGTACTGTGCATGTACTTACCTTTATATAAAGGTAAGTACATGTAAATTGAATGTTATGTCATCATTGTTCAAAATTTAGAGAATTTCAAGACATAAAAAAGAATTTAGCATCATATAAAGCGAAAATACCCGTACAGGTAAACAAAAACGTATAAAACAACATGTGGCCATAATTCAAAAAGCTGACCTGACTGAGCAAAACCAATGTGATTTTTGGATTCAGCACATCAAAATTGTCCTAAATCAGCTTAAAAAAAAATTTAGACAATAAATTTGGTGTTGACCAGTGTTATAGTATTACCATCCTGTATATTTTGCCTTGCTTCAGGTGGGGGTTGTCATTTCCAGCAACCGCTGGTTGCTGACCCTTCGCCAAATGTCTCTGTTACCATTAATTTGGATGTACCCTTGCTAACCCCGAATCTTCTTCCCTGACCGAGGTGTTCTCATGTGAGTTTCTGCTTCTGGAGGTCCACGCTCCACGGTCTGTACTCCGGGAGGTCCACACTTCTGAGGTGCTTTACCCTCATTCATCCTCGTTCAAGGGGTTTCATGTCTCATTGTCTTCACCTGAGATCCACCTCATTGCTCTCTGGCCTGCATCATCTACTGGGCAGGTGACCACGGTGGACTGGGGCGAGGAGGGAACTGAGTACCTGCTGGTTTTTGTTGCCTCATGGGTTTGTGGGGTTCCCCTATTTGGGGTCGGCTGTGCACTTGATGAAAAAGAAAAGAAAGAGGAAGCTGCATAATTACTTTGTTTTGTTTTGTTGTGTTTTGTGTTAGTTGTTCCTTTTTTGTGTGTGTGCTGGGTCATTTTTGTCATCTCCCTTCCTGATTCCTCTTTCCACTCAGGTTGTGAGGTTCACCTTGAGATGGGTTACACCCCAGCCCACCTCCGTGTCCTGCCCCTTTCCTTCCATGGTCAGGTGGTTCACGTTGAGATGGGTTGCGTTCCAACCTACCTCCGTGTCCGCTCCCCCCCTCCTTTATCTCTTTTCTTCTCAGGCTGGGAATTTCACGTTGAGATGGGCTGTCTTCCAACCCACCTCCGTGTCCTCTCTCCTCCCTCCTTTATCCCCTTCCTTCTCTGGTTGGGAGGTTCACATTGAGATGGGTTGTGTTCCAGCCTACATCCGTGTCCTCCCTCCTCTCATCCTAGTTGGGAGGTGCATGTTGACCACAGCTATGCTCTAGCCCCCCTCCATGTCCTCTCTCCTCCCACCCTAGTTGGGAGGGTCATGTTGAGGTCAGCTACATTCTAGCCCCTTTCCATGACCCTCCTTCCTATTTTTTTCTAGGGTGTCTGGCCAGTGTTGCCAACTTGGTGACTTTCTCGCTAAATCTGGTGACTTTTCAAATCCTCTTGGCGACTTTTTCTGTCAAAAGCAACCAGCAACAAATCTAACGACTTTTTCTGGTGTTATCAGAGACTTTTCTGGTGTTTTGTAGATTCTGACGTGCAGGGCTCGGTTGTAGTTTCCTTAGACGGCATCTAAATTAAAACTGAACTATAATGTGAGACTACAAAACTACAATTCTATCTATCTGCACAGAGTGTGTGTTCATTGGTCCACTGTCACCTGGACCCCCGTCTGCTTTATGGGTTGGACACCGCAACCCGTGGGAAGAAATGCTGTGTCCGAGCAGTGAGTAGCCCCCAACATGAGCTCCTACCTCTGTGGTTTAACATGAGTATTTTTAGAGCAAGAAGCTCACATTTAATGTCTGCAGTTGTGCAAATTAAGTTTTCTTACTGTGACCAAGTGGATGGGCCAAGCCCAAGCACTTGAAGCGATGTCGGCTCTGGGGTGCACCTGTGGCTAACATGTCTCCTCTCATTCGTTCGCTGGGCGATGCCGGCCCCCGAACACCATCAGTAAGTGTGTTTGTGTTTTTTGTACGTCTTCACCTTTTTGGGAATTGTCTGTCTTTCTGTATTAAATGTGCTGTGGTGAACCCTGCATGTAAATCCTCGTTATTTCATCCTCCATCTCCATGCCTTGCATAAGAGCGCACGGAGGGTCATGATGAATGGATTTACGCGCAGAATTCAACACAGCACATGTGTTGAACATAAGAATGATGACAACAGTTCCCAAAAAGGTGAAGACTTACAAAAATAAACAGAAACACTTACAGTTGGTGTTCAGGGCTGACATCGCCCAGTGAACATGGAGAGGTGACATGCTAACCATGGTTGCGCCCCAGGGCCGACATTGCTTCAAGGGGCGCAACAGAACCACGACTGTGTGGAGTGGCTAACACGTCGTGATAGTGTTGGCAATATTGGCTGGCTGACAACACGGCAGATGATGCACACAAAACATGAACAGCTGACTGTCAAAGAGAGAGGTGTCGTGGTCAGACCGGCGAATCTTGGACAGTGCCCACCTGAAAGTGGGTCAAAACACACATAAAACACATATACAAAGCAAAAACAACAAGAACTCAAAATATAATACATAATAAACCCGATGCCTGAGCCACAGAGAATACACTGGTATGATTTTATTGAAAAATCGGGTTTAAATAAATTATATTTATGAACAAATAATTTGTTGCAATATCTGTAACAAAAGCATAAGACTCGGTGTTCCGCTGCCTTGTGTTTGTCGCTGCTGTTGCGGCGGGCATGTGTGCCTCTCCACTGTCACTCTCTGAGTCTGACTCGCTAGGCATGATGCCCGCTTGGCACGGCTCAAACCTATAGGGTCTGATGCCCCCAGATTCTTCATTGTTATCCCATTCTTCAGAACTATAATCGTCTGAAAATTGGACAACACAAACCAATTCCAGACTACATGTGCTGGAACCATCATTGATGTTTTCTGCCGCTTCCATCCTGTGTGTACAATGGGCAGCCAAGCGCTGTGTTCTGTCGACGACGCTACAACATGCCCGGGGGGTTTTCCAGCCACTGGTGCAACTGGTGACATGGCGCTCATGAAAACACTGGATATTCACATGAATAAAAGCCTGTTTGACTTAGAACTGCATAGACCAACCTATTTCATCATATTGCATTATGTGTTGAAAAATTAGATGAAGTCAAAAATGTGTCATCAGACCTTTAAACAGATGGTGTTTCTCTTGCTATTGTATGTATGTATAAGGGTCATTGCATTTAAAAAGGTTGTACATTTAATTCAACTACATTTTAGCATGCAATAATCAAATTTGATCATATTAAACATAATTTTCCAACTACAAAATTGTGGCTAGTAAAAAGGCTGAGTGGCTGGTAACTTTAGAAAATCACTAGCCACAGTGATTGCTGATGTGAAAGCACTATTGCTTTGCAGTTAATGTCCTCAACAAGCAGCGGGTGCTAAAGTGAGCTTCTTTCCATCCCAAAGCACTCACAAGCGGTCAGTCTCACAGTAGCCTTGTGCAGCAGTTAGTTGCAGTCAGAGAGGAGACCCACGCCCATACCACTCACATCCAGACTGCAAATGAATTGCTCGTGCACACACACACACCAATCGATGTAAATGTTTCTTCATTGTCAGTGTCCAACTAATAAATCACTGCATTTGACTAACAGCCTCAGTCACATACTCACTTCATCCACTCTGTGTGTGTGTGTGTGTGTCTGTGTGTGTCTGTGGCATAAGTCTGTCTTAGCTATGTCTGTGGCATAGCTAAACAGCTAGCTCGTCATGTCACAGTCTAAACTGTACGCTCAAAAATACAGAAAAGAGTGGGAATCAAACTCTGAATTTAAAAGCTGGTTGAAGCCATTTATTGGAGATGATACAGAAGTGATGGCCTGTTTAAATACCAAATTGTCATGGTTTTTATTAGCTCACAACTCATGTGCACAATGCAACAACAACTGGAGAACAACCACATAAAGAGGCACGTATGAGAATTTATTAGATTTCGAAATAAATGCACAGCTATGGAAACAGTCACTCGCCAGAGGAATCAGCCTGCGGAGAGAAGACGAGAGCAGTGAAAGAAGGAACGGAGTAAGGGGAAATGGGCGAGCCAAATTGCCACTTACTTGGGTTCCAAGGGAGAACCGGCAGGGCCTCAGCGGGAAATAGACGAACCAGTAGGGTGAAAGGGAAGAGCTGGTTGTGCCTGACCGGGTGGAGGTTGGAAGCCAAGGGATGGTGGAGATGTGGCAGAGGAGCACACACAGTCCCAGGGACACACCTGCACAGTGGCAGCAACCTGAAGAAGAGAGAGGAACAAAGTTAGACGACGTGTCCAAGTCTGTCAAACAATACTTGCTTGTCCTTTAACGGGGCAGTATACCCAGATGAGCCAGCATTGAATGCGTGGAGAGAGCCTCCTTAAGTACACTGGCTGATGAGTAGGAGCAGGTGCGTCTTCTGCTTCAGGTGTAGTGATGAGTTGGTGAAGGTGAGACGAGATAGGAGGGGCACGCTCTCGCTGCCCATGACAGGGCCCTCCCTTCTAGGAGTGCCTCCTGGCGGTCCAGAGAGCTTCTCCGGGTGAGCTTGGTGGAAGGCCCGGAGCATTCCTTTGTCCAGGACCTGTGCAGACTGGACCCAGGAGTGTTCCTCCGGACCATAGCCCTCCCAGTCAATCAAGTACTGACAGCCCCAGCCATGGCGGCAAACATCCAAGATTCGGCGGACCGTGTGGGCGGGGTGACCATCGATGATCCGGGGGGGGGGGGGCTTGGGGGGGCAGAGAGGACTGGCCGAGAGGGGCTTGATGTGTGAAATGTGAAAAGTTGATTTCACCCACAGGGTCGGTGGCAATTTAAGCTGAACCGATGTGTCATTAATCACACGAGAAATGGAAAAAGGGCCCAAGAAGCAGGGGGACAGCTTCTTGGACTTCTCTTTGACAGGGATCTGGCTCGCCGCTAGCCAGACCTGCTGACCCACAACGTACTTGGGGCAGGCACCCGCTTCCTGTCTGCTGCAGCCCAGGTGCGTTCAGTGGAGCAGGCGAGGGCAGCTCGGGTGGTTCTCCAGACACGCCAGCAGCGCGGCATGGACCCCCAAGGATGGAACCGCGGCCTCCCTCTCGGCCATGGGAAGGAGGGCAGTGTGTACCCCAGGGATGCCTCAAACGGGGTGAGTCCGGTGGCGGTGGAGATAGCTGAGTTCATCAAGTATTCCACCCAGGTCAGGTATGAGCTCTAGGAAGACAGGTTGTTGG